>CM074718.1:80714270-81979270 GCA_037306005.1 Rhinophrynus dorsalis | reverse complement strand
AATTGTGGGACTGCATGCTTAGGGGGGGTCTTTTTGTCTGGTAGTGTATTTATCGGGAGGCTCTAGTAGGGATCATGTGAATCGTTTGGTGTGTCCCTTTGTATATTACACAATATAAGATTGTGGACTGAGCCCCTCTGAGAGGAGGTTGGCTCTCCTATATGCAGTCAGTTACTGTCTTCCCATCCATTCAGTATACATATGCACTACGACGCCTATACGCATACGCTTTAGTGATGGAGCGCAAATTCATTTAACCACAACACGGATGCGGAAGTTAACCGGTGGAGTTGTGTGGATGCAATGTTTCTACTCCGATTCACTGAAGAATAGCAGGTATGTGGCAGAATGGCACACACTGGGGGATCATATTGTCGGTGGAACACAAGCGACTCTGCTGCCTTTCCGGGTCAGTCCCGTAGTTTGGCTGCAAATATGGACATGGGGGCATAAAAAAAGGTAAGATGCAGAGACAGCCACTCGAATTACACCTGAAGAAATGGCTTTTAGCTACGTAACACGTAGGGCAGAATACAGTTTTTTTATTTTCTATTTTAAGTGTATGTGCACATATATATTTTATATTTATGTGTGTCTATTTGTATCCCTAGAGACTGAATAAACATATTTTTATATTATACCATCACGGTATTCGGTCTCTGTATTAGTGAGGTCAATGCCCTAAGGAGTCCCCTACCCCATATAGGATCTAGTTGTAGTTACATTACATTCTTATCCCTCCAGTTGCATCCTGCGGACTTTAGACATCTGTAGTTAGCAGAGACAGAGGTCATCTTTCCACAGGAGGTGAGAATAGATCCTGTTTCAAGGGACGGAGGACAAGAACGGGAAACAGGACTCACGGATACCTGCACTGGGGAGTTAACCAGTGAATGCGATTATACTGAGAGGCCAGTATATGCCTCTGAAACAAGTGAGTAGAACCATTGGGCACAATAAGAGGTGATAATCTACTGTGACGGTTCATCTTTATATTGATGGTCTACACTTAGAGTGTGTGCGCTCTTCTTTTTTGCTTTGTTTTTTACATGAACTTGGGGAGCTGAGGTGTCAGAGGTTCCATTTGAGGAGCAGCACCGCGTCCATAGAAGTATTTATTTCTTCGTTTGGACTCTTTTCTAGATATATATTTGGACTGGTAGGTTTGGAAACATAACGTTTGGTATTTAGAGCTTACACTAAACATACATTTTTTTTGTGTTTGATGAGTTCTCCCCTAACGACACATTTGTGAGCTTCCCACACGGTGAGGGGGGAGATCTCTGCCGAAAATTTGAGCATAACTGTTTATCTTTATCGGGTTTAGGGATCATGATAATGTGTGCTTACAATGGAGAAGCATTAGATAAAATTGTATGTGGCAGTCACTATAAAAGATTCCTCCATAACTGGAACAAGAAGCTCATGGAATGTGGCATAGCAATTACAGGAGAATCCATCAGGTCCTGGGCTTTTACCCACAGGCATAGAACGTATCGCCAATCGAATTTCTTCAGGGGTGATGGGTGAGTCCAAAGCTGTCTTTCTGTCAGCCGACAATTGTGGAAGCTTAGCAGAACATAAGTGCAGATTCGAGATTGATGTAGAGGTTCAGTGACAGTCAAGTTTCAGATTGTATAGGGATTCACAATATAGTTTAAAAGTGGATGATATTTCAGAGTCTGTGTGGCATAATTTCCTGGCAGGAGAGAGCATGGATTGAATTTAAGTGGATCTAGTGGCATGGCGGAGTTGTTTGGCCAATAAAGAACCCGGTTTGTCAGTGTTTTCAAAGAAGGTCTGCCTCATGCGGAAAAAAGTTTTTTCTGTTGTGAGATGCAAGAGGTCTTTCAAATGTCGCCGATGAGTAGAGAGTAAGAAGACAAAACGAGATTGCAATAACTTGTGTCGGGTCTCAAGAGATCTGATAGAAGAGTGAGTGTCCTCTATTTGTTTTAGGCACATGCTGAAGCCTGTTTGATGAGTTCTCCCCTAATGACACATATGTGTCTCGGTAAGGGGGGAGATCTCTGTCGATCGATTGTTCAAAATGTATTCTCGTAGTTACACAGTGATGGCATGTCTAACGTCTGCAGGGGTTAACAGAAAGTCATACAGTCTCCAGATTCTGGGTTTGGAAGCAGATGAATCATGTCATAATTGCAAAGTGATCAGAGGGTGATCTGACTATGAAATCGGTACAATTGTTGATAAGAGAATTAGCTGTAGAGTGGAGTGTGCTAGGAACAGGTAATCTATTCTCGTATAAGAGTTTTGAGGGTAGTAATAGAACGTATAATCTCTTGCATCGGGGTGTATCAGGTGCCATGAGTCCACTAATTGAGCTGAATGCAGAGCAATATTTGGTCTTCGGATGGTTGACTGAGAATATGAAGACATGCATTGCGAGCAATCCAAAGGTGGGTAGAGAGGTATATTGAAGTCACCTCCTGTGACAAGAATGTCTTCACAAAACAACTCCAGATGATCTAAGGTGTCTTTTAGAAAAGACAACTGAGACTGAATGGGAGCATGGATGTTAGCAAAAGTGTATGGTTGGCAATCTATCAGAAGTTTTACAAAAATGAATCTATCGTCTTTTTCCCTAAGAGTCTTGTGTAAAATGTATATGTTTGTGGAATAATATTGCCACCCTGTTGCGTGTCAAGGGAGAAGAACAAGTATAGGGCAAGATATAGTGATGGTTCATCAACTTCTGTTCCAAATGGAGTTTAAAATTAATTTCCTGTATGAACACTACCTCCCCTTTTGACGGTTGAATTCACAAAGAGCCAGTGTGCATTTCTGCTGGGAATTAAGTCCTTTGGCATTTTGTGAGATTATGAGAAGAGTAGTAGAAATAGGACATGAATCTGTCATTGTGTATAGACACTGAAAATGGTGTAATTCTATAGTACCCTAGTGGCTGCCCAAACCAGGTGGAAGGAAAATCAGCAAGACCCTGGGAGGTGACCCGCGAGGACCTAGGAAAAGGGAGGAAGAGGAGAGGGAGAGAGAAAAAGGGAACAGAAAGCAGAGAAAATAAAGAGTAGGCCAATTCTCCATACCCAATTAAGTGGGGAAAACAAATCCCCATTCCCTGGGGTAATATGTACAAAAGTGAAAGGAAGAGGGGAAGGTAGAGCAAAGGCGTAGAGTGTGTGTGACAGAATTGTGTGCAAGTGATCAGTCTAAATGTGTGAGAATTTCCCTTTGAAACCCAAACTAGTGGATAGCTTAAAGGTCGTAGGGGAAAAATATGTAAATGGGTTAAGTATAAGAGACAAACCTCTACAGAGGGGCAGAGCGGTAAGTTAGAAAGGGGGAGTGAGATCTGCAAATGAAAGGGCAGAGGAAAGTAAGAAGAAGGGCGGATTTAGCATAGTACTAGGGCAGGAACTGTGAAGCAAATAATGTTACATTGAATTAAACGGACTGTACCAAATGCAAGGTAGGTAGGAGGAATTCAAGGTATCTCACATATACCAGTGCCAGCTACATGGAGAGCTAGGTATCATAAGAATTCATCCCCAGCTCTAGAGTCAAGCTAGCCCCACTGGGAGTTCCCAATGAGGGAGGAGGAGAGGACTCGATCCCCGGGTCGGCAGCAGCACACTCATGGTTCTATAACCAGAACATCCCAATTTTCTCACATTATAGTCCCTGTAATTCCTTTTTCTAAGGTAATGAAATGAACAGAAGTGGCAGACACGAAGCACAACCAGGACAGGCCAACCAGCACACTGTAGTGGAGAGCCAGACTGACCTGCCCTGGATGCCCCCCAAAACCCCCCCAACTCCAATCTCCATAAATCAACCTCCAGAGCGGTAAAGAAAGCTTGCCATCCAACCAGAAGCTCAACACTCCCCCCATGCATGGGCCTGACACGTAGTGGGCATGTGATTGCAATTTATTTATATAATGGACACAATGGAGCAACATATATTCAAAGATTAATGAGAAGCAACGGGCCAAGTGCTCGCCAATCGGAACGGGGCAGCGCAACAGCGTGAGCCGAGTCCCGACCAAAGAAAGACCCGTCAAGATCAATCTATATTTCTACTGCAACGGAATTTCAATGTTGAGGTTGCATATACCACTAGGTCCTTTCCTAGTAAGTAGCAAGTCACATAAATGCTAACTAAGATAGATATATCGTATTACTCTATAATGTCTGGCGCATTGACTTTAGACAAGCAGACAATAAGTGCAAATATCCATTAATATAAAACAGGAATATTTATTTTCAATGGAATATGTGATATATAGAACTCAAAACAACCACATGTACTTCAAAACAAAAATAATAAAACAAAATAACTTTGTTTTCTGCTGGGTACTCTTGCACAATTTCGAAGTTCCAAATCACTATTCAGATAATAAAACTCCAAACTTATTCCCCAATGATATTATAATATCCCCATTAGTGCATAAGACCCGCTATATGCACTTAACTGGGGATTAAACAGAGTATGCAACAAATATGCATAAACCAAACAATCCTATACTCAATATACCCCCTAAAATCTTACCCTATCTAAACGATCGATCGTAAAAAAGGGAAAAATATAAAAATTCTAAATCAAAACACGCGGTCATATAATGACAAAAAATCCGATATGCACTTGTGAATAAGTAGACACTTAATACATTATAATGTCCCAAATCTTCATATAACACTTGAGATCCTTTTTAGTTTCAACTGATTGTGCCACAATGTATCCTGTAACTGAATGTATCCAAGAAAAGGTTACAACTTGACAATATCACTAAGTATCAACTTCCATTACCAATATATCTGAGGCTTATCTTCTACCTTCTCCCCACACGCCAGACTTAACTTAACTCTCCAGTCCGTACCAGCAAATTACTCATCCCCAGTATTCGTATGTTACTCTCATCTCCCTGAAGAAGAAATCAGGTGATTTAGAAACGCGTTGGAGATTAGCGGTCTTGCACTTTTTATATTATTGATCATCCTGTGAATGTGGACTTTAGTGATACCTTGACGACATACACAACGAGTGAGCGTCATCAGAAGACGTCTGTGCATGTGGAGGGTTGGATTTTGGAATCCTCTTTGCGCTCTCGTGGTTAGAACGGAAGGCTAATTGTAATCAGCACGGACGCTAACTTGAGGCTTGAACGGGGGAGAGATGAAGGTATCGAGAAGATGATATGGCGTTCCATCGGTGAGATCGTTTTATGTTCCCCTTATATATGAATAGCCAGTGAAGAATGTAATACGTCCTGTATACCCCGTATTCTGTTTGATATATGTCTATATAATATATTTGTATGTGGAGAGGACGGTAGTTCCGGAATCTGAATTATTGTATATGACATACGAATACTGGGGATGAGTAATTTGCTGGTACGGACTGGAGAGTTAAGTTAAGTCTGGCGTGTGGGGAGAAGGTAGAAGATAAGCCTCAGATATATTGGTAATGGAAGTTGATACTTAGTGATATCGTCAAGTTGTAACCTTTTCTTGGATACATTCAGTTACAGGATACATTGTGGCACAATCAGTTGAAACTAAAAAGGATCTCAAGTGTTATATGAAGATTATACTTATTCACAAGTGCATATCGGATTTTTTGTCATTATATGACCGCGTGTTTTGATTTAGAATTTTTATATTTTTCCCTTTTTTACGATCGATCGTTTAGATAGGGTAAGATTTTAGGGGGTATATTGAGTATAGGATTGTTTGGTTTATGCATATTTGTTACATACTCTGTTTAATCCCCAGTTAAGTGCATATAGCGGGTCTTATGCACTAATGGGGATATTATAATATCATTGGGGAATAAGTTCGGAGTTTTATTATCTGAATAGTGATTTGGAACTTCGAAATTGTGCAAGAGTACCCAGCAGAAAACAAAGTTATTTTGTTTTATTATTTTTGTTTTGAAGTACATGTGGTTGTTTTGAGTTCTATATATCACATATTCCATTGAAAATAAATATTCCTGTTTTATATTAATGGATATTTGTACTTATTGTCTGCTTGTCTAAAGTCAATGCGCCAGACATTATAGAGTAATACGATTTTTTATTTTGGAGAGTGGAGAGTGGAATCCTGGTCAGGCAGCAAGACTTGGGACTGTTTTTCCTCCTTGTCCATACATAGCGCCACTGTTAGGATATTGGATAAGATAGATATATGATTTCAACATCACTGTGTGTTCCCAAATAACCTAAGCTGGGGGGTAAGGTCCGGGCCATGGCATGTCTGGATGTAATCTATACTGCTTGCTGCACCAGCATGCAAGAACATTAGCCGAGAAGGAGGTTGCAAATATATATATTTTTTAATTTTTTTATACCCTATCCTTATTCTCTTCCTCATTATTAATAATAAAACCATCTCCGTTGTTTCCCAGATCCAAATTACAGGAAAATGGAAGGCAAAGATGAATGGTATATACATAGTTTATTTCACCAATGATAGCTATTAGGAGTGCATGACTGAGAGTTCTAGCAGGTAACATGCACCAGAACTAGTCACTTCCTCAAAGTCAATTCCTTCTCTGGCAGTAACAATTTTGAGTTTAATTCTTCCTCTTCTTTGATCTACACCTCGCCTCATGTTGCTTTTCTGGAGAGTCAGGTACAGCAACAGTGGTGCTCGATCTCTGTGGTGAGATTTTTGACTTTAACATGTTTGACATGAAGGACATAGTGTCTGTGTTTCATGTGTGTTATCAGGGTGGTTGTGCCAAGGTGTGTTCCCTCCTTTCCTCTTCTCACTGACTTGTCACAAATTGAGCACAGTGCCGTTGGTGTAGACTGCACTGTGCCTGCCCCAAGAGAAAAATAGTCCCAAACCCATGACTTCGGAAGATAGGGATAGGGAACAGGTGGAGAAGAATGGCCTTTTTCTTCTTGTCCTCCACATTTCTCTTCACTGTCTGGGACAGAGGATGATGTTGCTACTGTTGTGCTACTGCCTCAGAATCAGCACTGCAACTAGGACCAGGAGTATTGCTGCTGTGGGTAAGTGGAACCTGACCAAGTCCTGCATCTCTTGTTGACCACATTCCCACTGTGTCCACGGTGGTCTGTGGCACACTAGCCTGCTCCTCAGCATCCTGCTGTCCTTCCAACTCATCAGCAGCAGGAATTATTGTATTTTCAAATTCCGCAAATTCCAAAAGCTCACTGCTGGTGGTGGTGGTGATGCCCATTCCCATGCCTGTCTCCCATTCCTTCTTTCATCTAACTAGAGTATCAATGACTCTTCCACCCCAGCTACTCCACCATTACCACCACCACCAGTCGCTCCATGCTGCTGCTGCTGCTGCTCAATTACAGACATCTCACTGCTGCTTGGAGGAGGTGATGAGAAATGTGGAAGGGGGTCCCCTAATGTCACACTTGCCATTTGTTGGTGACTTCAATAAGGCAGACTGGCAGCAGCAGCAGCAGGTACAGGCAGCTGATCTGTGATCCTGGTGGTGGTGGTATTTTTGCTGCTATGTAACAATTCTGCTTTCTTCAGGATCATGTTCCACCTGGACAATGCTGTGGGGGGGAACAGGAACCACACAGGGTCAGGGGAATGGTGTGGGCTCCCTTTTCCGCTAGTCTGGACACTCTCAATTGCTTCCGCTACCACTCCCCTAACACTTATCCCACCAGCTGCTTCACCATTACTGTTACCAGTACTGCAACTAACAGCAACCACATCAGTTCAGCCCCTGAGTCTTCCTCCTCACAGTCACTAGCAATTTGATGATCACCCACTGCTTTACTCCTAACACCAACAAGCTGCTGGACCTTCATAGTAGTAGTACTAGTGGAGGGACTGTTTGGGGATGGCAAGTGTGACTTAGGGTCCCCTGCTGTCATATTTGGCATCATCTCCTCTTACCCCCTCCTGAGAATTACAAGACACACTGGCAGCAGGTTCAGCGCTGGTGGCAGCAGTTCAGCACTGGCAGAAGGCACAGTACTGGTGGCAGCAGGGGCAGCACTGACAGCAGTCACAGCAGGGGCAGCACATCTGACAACAGGCACAGCATATCTGGCAGCAGGTGCAGCACATCTGGCATCAGGCACAGGTAGCTGTCCTGCTCTCATTATGACCCTCTTCTTCCTCTCTTGATATTAATTTCCCCAAGATCCCTAGGGGTGATTTAGGGGGACTGGCCAGCATTGGGTCTGAAGTGGTCAATTCCTCCTCCTCAGACTCAGAGGACACATAAAGGTCCTTCCAGCTCCTCCTTTTATTATTTTTAAACTTGCTCCTAGCGAAAGAAGTAACTATGAGCCTCTCTTGCCTCAATTTTGCTATAAAGATCACAGCAGACATCACAGCAAGTCTATCAAGTGTAGCTGGAAAACATCACATTTTTATAGTGAAAAGGCAAAAAACATGTTAATCAAAGGACAAAATCTTTCTAGTAATTGAAAAAATTGAGAAAAATTTTTGCCAATGGGCGAAAAATGCAAATGCTTTCAGTTGTGCCACTTGTTTTATGTGAGTGCAAATGGATAATGAGTTATCTGAGGCAGATACACAGCCCGCTGAGACTGAGAATGGGAATTTGGTTACAGGCAGTCCTGGGAAGGAGAGATGGGATATGGATGCCTCCTGTAAATATCGGAGAGGTTATGATTTGAACTTTCCGGATGCTTGTACCCTACATGATTATGAGAGTTTGTTGAGGGAAAATGAACCATATGCTACATATAATATTGCGATTGTTGTGTTTAGAGCTAGAAGATTTAAACAACCCTCTAATTTTTACCCTGTTCAATGTAGAAGTTCTAATATAGAGGTTTGTCAGACCCTGATTGCGATAGATTTGAAATAGCTACATGATTCCTGCCTTAAAGATTTTAAGGGCAAAAGGATTAATAATTTAACGCCCTGGGAGATAGAGGCTATGAATACACTTGCCTCAGACCTTATGATAGTTGTGCAGAATGCAGACAAAGGTGGCTGTGTTGTAGTTCTGGATTCTGGAGTATATCATGGGGAGTCCTTGAGACAACTTAGCGACTCTAGTTCTTATGAGAAGCTTAATAGAGACCCGACAAAAACCTTCTCTAAACTCCTGCTGTAACACCCATTTTTCATCACTTTCCAAACATTCCTAAGAAGGAGAGGCCACCAGTGGGATGTCCTATAGTCTCAGAGATATTTTTGCTAAATGAGAATCTCTTTGATTTTCTAGATACTTAACTCCATACACTAGTGTTGCCTCTTCACAGCTATATTGTCACGGTTTTGAAGAACACTCAGACAAATACTTGTAAGGTTAAAATGAACTTTATTGAAAATAAAGAAACAATCAATAAAGAATACTTTCCCAACCCACACAGGCCCAGGTGGAGACAGTACAGGTACTTCCCACAACTTCATAGGTCAGGTAGGAACAGTATATCGACACAATGCTCCAGACAGAGAGACAGACATCTGGAACCCTAGAATGCTAGGGTAAGGGGGAGGCAGCGACCTGCTGGTAGGGTCAACATGAGCCCTAGAACACTAGGGTCGAACAGAGGCCCAAGACCCACGGATACTGGCAGAAAGGACCCTAGAATGCTAGGGTAGTATGGAGGCACAAGATCCATGGATACTGGCAGCAAGGACCCTAGAACGTTAGGGTTGTAAGGAGGCATAAGACCCACGGATACTGGCAGCTAGGACCCTAGAACGCTAGGTTTGTAAGAAGGCACAAGACCCACGGATACTGGCAGCAAAGACCCTAGAATGCTAGGGTTGTAAGGAAGCACAAGACCCACGGATACTGGCAGCTAGGACATTAGAATGCTAGGGTTGTAAGGAGGCACAAGACCCACGGATACTAGCAGCAAGGACCCTAGAATGCTAGGGTTGCAAAGAGGCAACTAACCTACTGATACTGGCAGCAGGAACCCTAGTACGCTAGGGTAGATAGGAGGCAACTGGCCCACTGATATGGCAGCAGTAACCCTAGAAGGCTAGGGTAAGATGGAGGCAACAGACCACGGAAGGCAACGGGTGTCTGGTAGTACGGATATGTACAGGAGATGGAGCACCACACTACAGTTGGCTCTAGAGGCCACAGTGGTACAGTAAGGCAGGGCGAGATAGTGAACCGGCCTTAGAACTCTAGGGTGATAGCGAGGTTCAACAGGGGTGGTAATGCGCCTGGTGGATATGCCTATAACTCTCAACCAGAAGTGAGCACAGCCAGTGACAGTGGTTAAACTGGACACGTGAGCAATGTGAACGAGTAACTCAGCCCGGCTGTTGACAGCATGGAAACCGGAACTCCGTATGTGTAACCACCACAGTGGTGGTAGAAGCCAGAACGCTATGGCAACAGAAGCGGGTGCTCAGCCAACAGTCAGCAACGTAATCAGGTTCTCAGCCAGTCCGGTCAGCAATGGATGCGGGTTCTCAGCCAGTCCAGTCAGCAATGGATGCGGGTTCTCAGCCAGTCCAGTCAGCAACAAATGTGGCAGTAGTACAGGATACACAGGACCGTTGTCAGGCAGGCCAAGTCATACACGAACAGAGAAACAGCAGTAACTAACTAGCGCTAGGTTCAGGTACACCACGAAAGGGCGCCTGAATAGCGACATGACAGGGTATAAAAGAGCTGGCCCTGGGTGGAGTCAGGTCCAGGGACCAATAAGAATCCAGCATTGGAAACAAGGCAGTAGTAATGTCGCCACACAGCAACCAGGATCACGGGCAGCGTGATAGTACCCCCCCTCTTAATGACCCCCTCTCCACGGAGGAGGACCAGGCTTAGAGGGAAACTTAGCATGGAACCTGTGTAATAGAATTGGAGCATGGATATCAGAGAGTTTGACCCAAGAACATTCCTCTGGGACATAGCCCTTCCAATGCACTAGGTACTGAATTTAACCACGAACTTTACGTGAAACTAGGATACTTTGTACCTCATATTCATCGTGGCTCTGAACACGAACCGGACCGGGAACAACAGGAGCAGAAGTGTAACGATTACACACCAGTGGTTTAACTAATGACAAAAGAAATACATTGTGAATCCGCATTCTAGCGGGGAGTTTCAAGGTATAGGAAATGGGATTAACCCTGCGGATTATTCGAAATGGACCAACAAATTGTGGAGCAAACTTGTTGCACAGGGTTTGTAAATTCCGATTTCTGGATGATAGCCACACATGTTCCCCAACCTGGAAGTCAGGAGCTGGCAATCTCCTGTTGTTGGCATGCCGTCGATACCGTTGAAAAGACTCACATAGGGAGGCTTGCACTTGCTCCAAAGTGGAGTGGAGCTGCCAAATATGCTTGTCTAGAGCTGGAATCTGCTGTGCCTGAAATGAATCCGGGAGCAAACATGGTTGGAACCCATAGTTGACAAGAAAAGGTGAGCTCCTGGAAGAGGTGTTAATGGCACAGTTCCTGGTGAACTCCGTCCAAGACAGCAAGTCGGCCCAGTTGGCATGATGATTGGACACAAAACAACGAAGGAATTCACCAGCCTCTGGTTGGAGCGCTCAGCGGCCCCATTGGTTTGTGGGTGATAAGCGGAAGAATATGACAATTTAATGCCCATTTGGTCATAAAACACCCTCCAGAATCTGGATACAAATTGGCTCCTCCGGTCTGAAACAAGCACCCTGCGGACACCGTGGAGCCAGAATACTTCTTTGGTGAACACAACAGCCGGCTCCTTTGTGGAAGGCAAACCAGGGAGTGGCACAAAGTGAGCCATCTTAGAAAACCTGTCAACTACCATCAAGATGAACGTGCAAACATTTGAGACAGGTAGCTCTCCCATAAAATCAATAGACACGTGTGACCAAGGACGTTTACCATTAGGAACGGCCTGCAGAAACCCCACTGGAAGGTGCCTCGGAGACTTGGAACGAGAGC
Source organism: Rhinophrynus dorsalis (assembly GCA_037306005.1). NCBI lineage: Eukaryota > Metazoa > Chordata > Amphibia > Anura > Rhinophrynidae > Rhinophrynus > Rhinophrynus dorsalis. The sequence goes on along the minus strand of CM074718.1, from coordinate 81,967,400 downwards.
ACACTGTACAAGCAGCAGTGAAATCAGCAAAGTCCGCTCTTAGGGTAGGCCACCAGAAAATACAAGACAGAGACCATAATAGTTGATCTCTGCCCACGTGTCTGGCAGCACGTGAAGCGTGGTATGTCTCCAACAATCTGGTTCGAAAAGGTTCAGCCACAAAACATTTTCCCATAGGCTTTTCCGGTGGAGCTTCAGCCTGAATCACCAAGATCTCCTGATCCAGTGGTAAAGTAATGCTAGTACGTAACGTAGCAAGGATGCGATCATGAGGAATAATCGGCACTGGTGTAGCATCAGATTCCAAATCAGACCCATATTGCCTGGATAGTGCATCGGCCCGTACATTCTTAGACCCAGGTATATAGGACACTGTGAAATTAAAACGTGAAAGGAAAAGTGCCCATCTAGCCCGTCTAGGAGACAATCTCTTAGCTTTGGAGCAATTAAGTAAATTCTTATGATCGGTAAGAATTAAAATTGGTGCCCTGGTGTCCTCCAATAAGTGGCACCATTCACATACAGCAAGGATGATGGCCAACAGTTCTCGGTCACCAATCTCATATACCGAATGTGCCTTAGTCAATTTCTTTGAGAAAAACCTGCAAGGCTTAAGTACTTGACCAGGACCAGACCTTTGTGACAGCACAGCCCCAACACCTGTATCAGAGGCATCCACCTCCAGAGTAAATGGTAGTTCAGGTTTGGGGTGTGACAGAACCAGTTTGGAAGCAAATGCGACCTTCAATGGTTCAAAGGGCCCCTCGGCCTCTGCTGACCACTCAGAAGTGTTAGCCCCTTTATGTGTCAAGTCAGTGAGAGGCTTAACAATCTTGGAAAAATCTCAAATAAACTTTCATTAATAATAGGCAAAGCCAAGAAATCTTTGGATGGCCTTAAGACCAGTGGGACGAGGCCACTGCAACACTGCAGAAAGTTTTTCTTTATCCATTGCTATGCCTTGTTTAGAAATGACATAACCCAGAAATGGTACCATAGACTTGTGAAATTCACATTTTTCAATTTTACAGAAAAGTTTATTCTCCCTTAGCCTTTGAAGCACTGTCGCAACATGTATACGGTGCGTTTCCAAATCTGGGGAATGTATCAATATGTCGTCCAGGTATACCACTACGCAGGACTGTAATAAATCTCGAAACACAATGTTAATTAGTTCCTGAAACACTGCTGGGGAATTACAAAGCCCAAATGGCATTACCAAATACTCGTAGTGACCTGTCCGAGTATTAAAAGCAGTTTTCCACTCATCACCTTCTCTGATACGTATAAGATTATACGCAGCTCTTAAATGCAATTTAGTGAATACAGTAGCGCCCTTCAGTCGGTCAAACAACTCAGTAATGAGTGGAATAGGGCAAGCACTTTTGACCTTTAATTTATTAAGACCCCTATAATCAATACAAGGTCTAAGTCTCCAGACTTCTTTTCTACAAAAAAGAATCCAGCCCCCGCGGGTGAGGATGATCTACGAATGATACCATGTTCCAAGGCATCTGAAATATATTCCTCCATAGCCCGATTCTTCTCACAAGAAAGAGGATAGGTTTTGCCTCTGGGGGGGTATGGAGCCAGGCACGGACAATGCGGTGGCAATGTGCTAGCCTCTACCTTACTGAACACATCGCAGAATGACTGGTATTCATGCAGTAAGGAGGGAGAGGTATAGAGAATCCTAGTAGGCTGCCACAAACAGGGAAGCATACAGTGATCCGACCAGGCCAAGATTTCACAAGATTTCCAGTCAGTTCTGGGATTGTGCATCTGCAGCCAAGGAAAACCCAGAATTAATGGATAATGTGGAGACTGAATAATCTGAAAGGACATTGTCTCAAAATGCAGAGCTCCAATCTGCACAGATAATGGACAAGTCTCATGGGTAACCTGTGGAGGCACAAAGGGTCGCCCATCAATTGCCTCGATGGCCATAGGGTTTTCGAGTTCGACCAGTGGAATATCGTATAAGGCGGCAAATTCCTTATCCATGAAATACCCAGCCGTGCCCGAGTCTATTAGGGCAGACGTAGTAAAAGAGGAACTTGACCAGGATACCACAACCTCTACTACTGGTTTAGATTGTACAATCTCTGGGGACTGATGAACACCACCTAGGACCTGTCCCCCAAGGATACCTAGGTGTGTGCGTTTTCCAGACTCACAGGACAAGTGCGCAAACGGTGTCCATCTTTGCCACAATAAAGACACAAGCCGTTTTTTCGGTGGAAGGACCGTTCTGCCTTAGTCAACCTAGTGAATCCCACCTGCATAGGTTCCTCTAAGTCAGCATGACCAGGCGGCAAGGGAGGTGAGGGAGGCAAGGGTGCAAATTTGTTTTTATGCCATGACCCAGTGGAGGACCTCAGTTTACGGTCTTTATTCTGAGTTCTCTCCCTAATACAGGTGTCAATTAGGTTTACAAATTAACTTGTCCAAAGCATTTGGCAATTCACTAGCAGCAATCTTATCTTTTATTCTGTCATTGAGACCTTGCGTGAAAGCTGCCACAAGAGCCTCATCGTTCCATCCCACCTCGGCTGCTAGTGTGCAGAATTCAATGGAGTAGTCTGCAACTGTTCGAGTGCCCTGGCAGATACTCATTATTTGTTTTGCAGCTGAGATGTTACGCCAGGGATCTCGAATACACTGTGTAAGGCTCTTACGAATTCGGTAAAATTGGAAGTAATGGGTTTAGCTGTTTCCCCTATCGGATTCGCCCAGGCTAGAGCTCTGCTCGTCAATAGTGAAATCATAAAACCAATTTTACTTCTTTCTGTAGGAAAAGCTTGTGGAACAAGTTCGAAAAAATTTCAAGTTGATTAAGAAACCCCCTGCATAAGGTGGGTTCCTCATCGTATCTTAACAGGAGTGGCGCAGTAGCAGACATCCCTTTACATGAAAGATTTGATCTCAAAGATTGAGCCATCGGTGCCTGGACTGGGGTGGCCACTGAGGCTTGATCCCATTCCTTTGGAGCTGCCTAATTGTCCTGCTGTTTCAACAACTCAGCAGCAGGAACACTGGTTGCAAATGCTGCAGTGTCATCATGGTATTTGCCAATGACCAGTGGCTACTGGCCAGTATAACATGACTTGCTGGCAGAAGGCAACTAGGGCATTTTGTGTCAGGGCTTATGCTTTATAAACCAGAGGCCTATAAAAATCAATTATGGGGGGCTTGTCCTCCAAATCACTGTTTCCTCTGGGTTTGTGTCTCTAACAAGCCTAAATCATTACTGATTCCTCAGGGCTTGTGCATAAAAAGTGTAAGTCCTACAAATGACGGTTTTCTCAGGGCCTGGGCCTTCCTCAGCTCTAACAAGTCTTAGTCCTACAAATCAATTGTTCCTCAGGGTCTGGGCTTCTAGTAACAAGTCTATGTCCTGCAAATTATCCTCTACAAAATACTCTATCCAGTCAAGTATCAGTCTACCCCAGCCACAGCTTATATCAGGGGGTACCTATCACTGTCATGTTACATACCAATTTTTTTTTTTAATTAATTGTCCCCCTCACCCCAGTCAACAAAACAAAAAAAAATTATCTGCTCATCTGATTCTTTCCCCAGACTCCACTAACACATGGATGCTCAGACTCCTTTTATACTATGCCTGTCAGAAATAGAATAAAATGTGATATGTGTTGTGTTTAAATTCAGTCTTCCCATTGATTTCAATACAAAAAGTTATGTAAAAAAATCAGAAAAACTACACTTTTCAACGGAAATTTCCCACTATGTGGGAAATACCATTTTTCACCTATTTCTGTGTGGAAGCAAATACTTTCTCCAATTCCAATCATAAGTACACTAAAATGTAAATAATTTCTTATGTTGATAATATCATACACTATATATCAAAACGTTGGTTGTAAATGTTTCAATAATTTTTAAAAGACCTTAATCCCTGAGCACAGGCCCATAATTAACATGAGTGCTATTTTCAACTTTATGTACAACGGATGCATATTCCATTGGTTTCATGGTTAAACTACTCTGAAACAGCTCAATAACTATATAAAAGTATATATTTCCTGATTGTACACTAACATATGAATCAAAAAAATGACTGAGGTTTCTTCCTACATGAAATGATGAGGTAAGGAAATTTAGTTAAAAATAGGATTTTTCTGAAAACTTACAGAAATTTACACTGAAGTCACAAATTACTGTAGAACATCTTGAACAAGCTTAGACTAACAAACCAAAAAGTCTGAAATATAAATGCCACATTTCTACTGAGTACACGGATACCCAATATGTGTAGGTGTATAAATATCCTTCCCCTGGGCCCACAATTGCTAACAGCACATAATATAATATCTACTGACCTTTTCATGCAGGTAACTGGAATGTTATATAGTCTGAAGGAATAATTACTAGGGATGGGTGAAAGTTGTTGCTGTGTTCCCGAGATAAATTTCGCGAAAACCACGTTATTGTTTGCTTTTTCGCTGGAAAATCTGCTTTTAAACTAGAGATTAAAATATTCACATTTTTCACCCATTGGCCAAAATTTTTCACCATTTTTTGCAAGAAAGTTTCTGCCCATCGATTTACGTTGTTTTTGCACTTCCACTATAAAAATGTGACTTATTTGCGGAAGACAGACATAATAGAAACAGCTACAGAGAGAGATAGATGTGCTGTGCTGTTCTTCTGTGATATTTTGGCAAAATTGAGGCAGGAGAGGCTCGTAGCGACTGCTATCACTATCAGCAACAAAAGGAGGAACTGAAAGGACCCTTATTATGTGTCCACTGAGTCTGAGGAGGAGGAGGAGGAAGTGAACCAATGCTGTCCAGTCTGCCTAAATCACCCCAAGGGATCTTGGGGAATTTAAAGGGAAGGGAGGGAGGAAAGGGAATGGGAAGGGAGGCAGAAAAGGGTAGTACTAGTGAGAGCAGGACAGGTCAGCTGCCTGTGATTGCTGTAAGACATGCTACCCCTGTTGCCAGTGCCACCATTGCTGTACCTGGGGCCACTAGTGATGTACCTGCTGCCAGATGTGCTGCCCCTGCTGCCATCAGTGCTGTACCTGCAACCACCATTGCTGTACATGCTGCCAGATGTGCTGCCCCTTCTGCCACCAGTGCTGAACCTGCTGCCAGTGTTGAACCTGCTGCCACCAATACTTTGCCTGCTGCTAGTGTGTCTTGTAGTACTCAGGAGGGGGGGGGGGAGAAAATTATGCCAAGTGTGACAGCAAGGGACCCTAAGTCACACTTGACATCCCCAAGCAGTCCCGCCAGTGCTATTACTACTGCTACTAAGGTCCAGCAGCTTGTTAGCATTAGGAGTATAGGAGGGGGTAATCAATATCCTCATATTACTAGTGACTGTGAAGAGGAAGACTCTGAGGCTGACCTTGATGTGGTTGGTGTTAGCAGTAGTAGCAATAATGGCGAAGTAGCAGGAGTGGTAGGAGAAACATTTAAGAGTGTCCAGACTAGCAGCCAAGGGAGCCCACACCATTCCTCTGGCTCTGGGAGTTCTCCTCACCTGAACAGGCTCAGAATTAATGCCACCACCAGAAGGAGCACAGATCAACTGCCTGTGCCTGCTGCTGGTCTGCCTTCTTCTTCAGGTCTAAAGGAAATGGCAATTGTGACATTAGGGGACCCTCTGTCACATTGCTTGTCACCTCCTCCAAGCAGCAGTGAGATGTCTGGAATAGAACAGCAGCATGTAGGGACTAGTGGGGGTGAAGAAGATGATGCTGGAGAAGTTGGAGTGGAAGAGACATTGATGGCCTTTTTAGCAGAAACTGTGAAGGAATGGGAGACAGGGATGAGGACAGGCATCACCACCTCCACTAGCAGTGAGATTTTAGAATTTGAGAAATTTGCAACTGCTCTAATTCCTTCTGATGCTGAGTTGCAAGGGCAGCAGGATGCTGAGGAGCAGTCTAGTGTGTCACAGACCACCATGGACACAGTGAGAATGGGGTCAACAAATGATGCAGGACTAGGACAGGTTCCACTTGCCAGGGCCAGCAATACTCCTGGTCTTAGTTACATTGCTGAATCTGAGGCAATAGCAGCAACAGCAGCAACATTATCCACCGCCACGGACAATGAAGAGGAATGTGGAGGACAAGAAGAAAGAGGCCATTTCCTCCACCTTTTCCCTTCCCCCTGACATCATCATAGGTGTGGGACTATTTTTCTGTTGGGGCAGGTACAGTGCAGTCATCAGCAACAGCACTGTGCACAATTTGTGACAAGAAGAGGCAAGGAGGGAACACACCTTGGCACAAGCACCCTGATATCACACATGAAACACAGACACCATGACATTTATGTCAAACATGTTAAAGACAAACACCCACCACATCAATCAAACACTGCTTTTTCTGTCCTTGACTCTACAGAAAGGCAATAAGTGGCAAGGTGGAGATCAAAGAGGAGGAGGAATAGAGCAACCCAGGCTGAGACGGGAAGTTCCATAATGAGTAAAACAACTAGCTCACCATCACATTCTAGGGTAACTACATCTTTTCAGTAGACAAACCATACCATCTTAAAAGAAGACAAACTACAATATAAAATGAGAGGATACTTCCCATACACCACTAGCCTAATATGCATAAATGTTTCCAAAAGGTGGCACTAAAGGAAAAAATAGGCATTATTTTAGATTTACACCCCTTCAAAGATTCTTAAATTATTGAAAGAAGAAACAAAGCCAAGAGAGAGCTGATATGTGTATACTCACAAATGGTCATGTGTCAAAGTCTGACAGAGACTAAGTGATTTCACAGCACGAGGTCAAGTTCTGGCTATGAGTGGGCAAGAAGAGGAGCAGGATCCTGTTAGTGGTCAAGAGTAGGATTAAGAGAAAGGTCCCATTGTGTTCCAGAAAAACAAATCATCAAAAAACGAATTGTAGTGGCAATTAGGATATATATATATATATATATATATATATATAGAGAGAGAGAGAGAGAGAGAGAGACTGGTTATCGGTATAAAATAATACTTTAAGTTAAATTTATATCCAATATTTTCTTTCTGGACCTGGACTAACAGATAAAGGGTGTGTGTGTGTATATAAATATATATATATATGCTGTGTATGATATAGTGTTTTAAATACCCTTACTAAGGTAAGCTCTACTGTTTAAATTAAGAGCCACTTATCAGTATAATTATAGTGGAGTTCACGTCTCTGGAGCTACTGTACATGAAAATGAATCCTAGAACAAAATACTTAGCATTTTGTTTCATGGTTATAGCTTAATGAACCATACAATTCATTGGTAAAACTCTTAGAATTCAGAGTTTAAATTAAAGCAATATAAATTGTAACTAACCCCCTATACAGCCAGTCCAATTGCATTGAATATTTGTCAGCTGTGCACGCTTAATATGCAATAAAAAGCCTTTTGATAGACATACTGTAATCAATGCAGATACAAAATGTGTGACTTATAAAAATGGGAGGTGGGAGTATGGTATAATTTCATGTGTAACTTAACTGAATCTGTCTCCTTTAGATAAGTTTTGTTAAACTTATTTGAATCTAAGAATAGTTTTATATATATTCAAGTATTTTCAAAGTAAGATGAATTAGTTCTTTATTATTTAGTTTTTATGTAGCCTGCAATTTCAAAAACAAAAATGATATTTTATTTATTTTGTTATGGGAATTATATTATTTTTTTTATTATAGAATAGTTTATGTTTTGTTATATTATTATTATTGTTATTATTATTATTTAGTGACTAGAGGTATATCTGTTATGTCAGATTAAGACGCATATATGAAGAGCAATCTGGTATCAATGTTTTGCAACGTCAACCAGAATAACCTTTTATTTTTATAAGTAGTGTGAGCTTATCTGAATAAAATATTTGATACTTGCTACATATACCCATAAAAATAGCACCTATGAATAAATCATACAATGAAATTGGATATTAAATATATTTAAAAACACTTATAAAATGAAATATAATCAAATGTAGGGTGAGAATTATACTATGGCCAGTCCATAAAAGTCCAAAGAAAATTGTATGGTGAAATACAAATGTCATTGAATGAATAACTTTGTGTAAATCCGTACTTCCATGAAATGGTATAATAACCTGGGTAGCCTCTCCCATCTATGTGGACTGGTGACACTATGATTAGGTAAAGTGTCTCCCATCTCTTGTCCTCAAATAACACCTGGAGTATGTGAAAGGTAATACTGCTATGTAAAGTGGAGACAGTCTGGTTGATATTGGGGATTCCATTGTGATGTTTCCCTCTGGTGAATCCTCATTTCACAAACACCTATCATAGGGGGGAATAGGATGAACTAACCTTTGGTAGCAAGTCCGAGAGAGCAGAGGTTCCCTTCAGTTGGGGGTTGAATTGCCGTCAAAGTTTAGGTATAAATGTACAAAGTGTAACAAAGTGAAGGATAAGTGGATATTTAATGATATCTCCTCCAGACATGTAATGTCTATTAACTGAAAATATTCCAGCGCATTGCATGTCACAAATAGGATACTTCTTCAGGGAATATACTTCCAATATACTGACTGGCTATATCATTCTCATGCTACAATTGATTACCTTTTATGTTATTAGTGTTTTTAAATACATCTAATTTCATTGTATGATATATTCATTGGTAGTAATTTTAGGGGTATATGTATGAAGTATTAAATATTTATATTCACGTAGAGGCACTCTCCATATTTTCTTTCTTTTCTCAGTGTTTCTTTTTAGCTATATATCACAATATAGACTGTGGATTGCAGCTGACTCTTAATGAACTTATTATATTTAGTTCACATAGCATATATATATATATATATTATATATTATATCCCAAACCCCAGATAAGAAAATATTACTGGTTTGCAATGAACCACAACTATGATGTAGGATTTTAATCAGTTTATAGAGATAGCATTACTATCATCCTAGAGACCCGATAGTGGGCAGGACTAAACAATAGAGATAGCATACAACATAGAAGGAGAGTGCTAATATACTCTATATATGAAATGTGACTAGTGATCAGTGTTTCATGAAAGAACAAATAAACTGCACCAGACATTAAAAAAAAAATCCTAGAAGAATGTATGGAGGAAGCAGATGTTGACCCAATTGATGATGATGTTGATGCTCAGAATATGTCCCTCCACTGTCCTCCCTTTCTTTCATAGAGATGTAGTAGAGACTAAGAGTTATGATAAGGCCACAATTAGTTGAACGGAAAAGGATTAATCTTTCACCACTGAAAATTAGCAATATGCCTGTTTATAAACTCTTCCCCTAAAAATACATCTCTGCTTCCTAGGCCAATTCCCTCCCAGTAGGGATGATTGAAAATATTTTTCTTGCCTATTGGTAAATTGCTCATCTTAATGTCGAGTGTGCTACCAAAAGAGAACCCCACAGAAAGGGCTAATATGAATTGTAAATAGAAACAGTGTACCACTCTATTATGCATAATGGGTTTACGTAAACCAGAAGAGTGTGGTGTTTCTGTGTAAATTATATATCAAAAACAAAGAAATAACATAAACCCGAGTATAAAGCACCAAACCCAGCCCATTAAACAAGGCAATAAATGGAATTTAAATCACTGGATGGATATGGCACTCTTGGTTAAAACTAATAAGACAAAGTATAAAATACAGGGATCTTTCCTCTCCTATTGTAACACTATAATGATTTGTTTACATAGAGTTCTGTAGAACTTGTTTGTTAGTTAATTTTCTTCTGTCCAATTAGATTCCAACATTTATCTGAATTCGATTAATCCTTAACTCTCTACACTTGTCAAAACTCTTGATTAACATGGTAGGATTTTGGCTTCCTCATCTGTTTAGTCAACCTTCTCCTGATGAAAGGACACTATGATCATAAACGCGTTCAGCAATATATATTATTTTTTATGGACATTTGTAATAAACAAATGTTCCAGTGTTCCAGAGAGAAATGTACTTTAGCAGGGAAGGCTATAACCTCTGTAAGTGCTATTAATGTCCTGGACATTTGAGCTGGTTATGGCTTACAAATAAACCATATAACATTTTAGTCACTGTTCATATATCGTAATTGTCCTATTAGCACCCCCACTTTTTATAATATGGGAAATGATGTAGGGAAAAAAATAAACAAAAAACATATTTTTTTACATACAAGCACTTAGCAACAGAGAAACAGAACTGAAGAGAGAAGAGAAAATAATAAGCAAAATAATAAGCAAGCAGATATATAAAAAATGGAATATTTGTTTATGAAAGGGACCTTAACCTCAAAATCAGACAACAAAAATAGACAGAGCAGAGTCATTGAAAACCAAAGTCCTCAATCCCTGCATTAAATCCCCTTGGGCTTTTATTATATAAATCCATACTTAGACAAAAATCTAAATTATTTCCCCCAAACCTTTTTATTTTTTTCTTTTAGTAACATTTATTTATTCATAGTGTTCACCCTTAAAGAGGCTTCTTCAAAAATGTAGCAGTATACTTTTTTCAAAATGTTTATTTAGTTGTTTTGCTTCCTCCAAAAAAGACTGTCTCATTGATACAACTTTTTTAATCTCAGTTCTCCGAAAGGTACAGTTGATAAACATCTATGAAAGTTGCTCCTATCTGCTAAGATAAAACTGTTAGTATCTTCTGTTTTCTCAAAATGTTGGTACATAATTTGAAGTTATCCACTTACACTATTACATCCAAAAATTAATCTCATCCAAACTATACCTTGGTGTGAATTTTACATTGAAAGTGTTATTATTGAGGTATATCAACTATTCCAAGAGAGAAACAGTGCCACACAAAAAAAACATATCATCGATATATCTGCACCAGAGCACCAAGTTTGCACCAAACGGATTCTGGTTCTATATTTAAAGATGTATGTAAATATTTTAAATAGAGGCAAATCTGGTGCCCATATTTTGCTGGAGATTAATTTTTTTCGCATATAGTAATGTATGTGCATGATCCGTGAGGGAAGAGTCACAAGTGTAAAAAAATAATTTAACTGCTAATTATTTTAACAGTACAGTAATACATTTTTCCTCAAGAGCTAGTGTTTTATCTCCTTTTTATGCGGTATATTATTATAGGCACTGGGTGTATTTTTTTGTATTCATAGGTTATTTTAGAATATTGGTGAGTGTTTCACATTACATACCTTCTTTTTGTTGGCTTAAAGGGATAGTAACACTTCGTTTTAACTTTATTTTATTTTGTAGGCATTAAAAAATCATGAAGAATGATATGTCTTATCTCTCAAACCTTTATGGTTTATGAGATATTCACAAGCAAAGTTCCCCCTCCCGCCCCTTTTTCTTAGTGTAAGCCATCTCTTCTTAGATGTGAATCTGGTTGTAAGATCAGACAGATAACAGAAGTGGACAATTTTCTTTGTATGAAAACAATGAAAGCCCTTCCCCCCTTGACAAGTTTTTCAGCTTTTTCCCTTATCTTAATTGAAGATTGTCCCTCTCTGCAGTCTACCTGGGCACATCCCTTCTGATCTAGTTGAACAGGGGGGGGAAACTTTGTTTGTGAATATCTATTAAACCATAAAGGTTTGAGAGATAAGACATATCATTATTCATGTTTTTTTAATGCCTACAAAATAAAATAAAGTTAAAACGAAGTATTACTATCCCTTTAAATACATTTTTCTATTTCAGAAATTAATCTTCATTTGTTTCTGGTATAGGGTCAGTTTATGCTAATTAGTTTATGTGGTGAGAAAATATTAACATATCCTGTGCTTGGTATTAATTTACCTAAGGTCTAATCAGTGGGGTAATATCTAATAGCAGAAAGAGAGAGGCTTATCTTTTTGGCCTCAAATTTGCATGCAGGAAATTAGCACAAAATGCATCACTGTGTTCCAAAATATAAATGTTAATTTCTCAATATATGCTTTTTACAGAACAAAGGCTAATATAAAATATACGCAGATTGCAATTCTCTTGTAAAAAGATTAAGCTTGTCTTAGGGTGATATGTATGCTTTAAGGGACATATATCATAAAAAAATAAAACATATATAAAATATATAAATCTTTCCCTATTTATAAAGGATGGATGAAGACGGCACTTCTTATGTTCTGTTGGAATTCCTTAGAAAGTGCAATATTTTACTGTCCGTGTGTGCTTGAGAGGGAGAGAGAAAGCAACCGAGCCTTTAATGCTGGAGGCAGAGGCAGGAAAACATGGGAGAGTTGCCTGATAGGAAAATTGGTAATAGCCAGTTTTCTCTGGAAGTGGGTGTGAAGGGATAAAGAAAATTAAAAAAACATTTTTTGATGATGAGTTGCATTCTAGTGTTTTAGCCATAATGGAGTAGGTCAACTGTTGCATTAAACAGTGACAGTAACAACCTAACACAAACTCGTGATCAATGTTTTATAAAAGAACAAACAAACTGCACCAAATATTAAAATAATACCATTAAGAATAGGAAAGTATTATGGAGGAAGCAGATGTTGAACCAATTGATGATGATGTTGATGTTCAGAATATGTCCCTCCACTGTCCTCCATTTCTTTCACAGAGATGAAGTAGAGAGTAAGAGTTATAATAAAGCCACAATTAGCTGAATGGAAAAGGATTGCAAATTAGCAATATGCCTGTTTATAAACTCTTTCCCTAAAAATACATCACTGCTTCCTAGGCCAATCCCCTCCCAGTAGGGATGATTGAAATTATTTGTCTCAAAGAGAAAAGTGAAAAAAAAAAATAATAATTTTTGCCTTCTGCTAGAATTCTAGCATATAGTACAGTTTCTCTGCAACAGATATACTGATTCCCCAGACTTATCCCACTGCACTGGTAGCCATTCAGCTCCTCATACTGACTCACAACCTTGCCTCATGGTACTGCCCCCCACCACGACTTATAACCATAGAACCACACATATATAGACTCCCCAGTCTTTACTCACTGCACTTGTATAGCTATAGAAATGGATAATATGAGGCTCACCAGCTACTGCCAGACTACAACTCCCATCATTGGTTGGAAGGAAGTGGTAGGAGTTGTAATTTGGTAGCAGTTGATGACCCTCACATTGCCCACCACTGCCAAAGAACCACACTTACCAATCCTCAGCTTTGTGACACTGCACTGATCGTCATAGAATCACACTAAACACCAGCATTATCCCATGGTAGACTTAAACTACACATGCTAACCACTGGGTCCTAGCTTTATCCCACTGCATTGCTAGCTACAGAACTACATATACTATTACTGAGCCTGATGTCTGGCAGGATGTCTCAGGCATAGGCGGAAACCAGCAACATATGGGACGTTTTTTAGGATTAATGAAAAGACAGAACATTTATGGTGTTTCTATGCATAGGTATATGCCTTTTTTGAGAACTGGTGCACAAAACGGCACTGCATATTCAAGTTGAGATGTTTCCTATGATATGCACTACCCTCTAAGTACTGGTGGAGAGTATTAAAAACAAACTCACCCAGCCCCAGTAATTATAATAACAGACGCACCCTCTCACTATATGCTCACCAAAAGCAAATCACTACATTTTTAAGCATTCTATTACTTGCCTTAGCAAATGACATAGAAACCAACCCTTGCCCTCAACTGGCAATAAATGGCAACCTCACATTTAAAAAGGGTCTCTCTTTTGTGCACTTCAACATACACAGTATACTGCCCAAAATGGATGAATTAAAAGCATAGTGTTACGCATACAAACCAAAAATTCTTATTGTTACTGAATCCTGGTTATCCCCAAAAATACCTGATACTGCTGTTTCCATAGATGGATATTTATGCTTTAGAAAAGGCAATGCAAAGCGAGGAGGAGGGGTAATCATATGCATACAGGAATCAGTTTAACTTTAGACTTCTAAATGACTCTCATATCTGTGATTCTTATGAATACATTGCTGGCAAAATTTGTCTTCCATACTCAAAACAAATCATAATTATTGGCATCTACAGACTGCCAAATACCCCAGCACATTCCCTGTCAGACATAGCTCAACACCTAAAGGAGGTTGCCACACAAAACAAGAAAAGCGAGCTGATGGATCTTGGAGACTTTAATATTAATTGGCTAGATTCCAGGAATGAAAAATTTTGTTCTTTGTTTAAAACCTTGAACTTATCACAGCTTATCCTTCCCTCCTTGCATTCAATCATACTTTGCTCGACTGGATCCTTTCATCCTGCACAAGCAGAATCCAAGATTCAGGTGAACTAGGAAACAAGTTTAGCGATCACTCCATAGTTTACTGTGTCTGCAAAATAAAACCAGTCAAGTCATGTTCCAAAGTCATACTCATGAGATCATTTAGAAAATGTAATCTTCAGTCCTTCCTAAATGATTTAAGAAATTGCTCATGGCATAGAATACATCTAATACCTGACCTAGACTAAGCGATTGAGTTTTTTAAATTGGAATTCTTACAGGTCTGTAATACCCATGCCCCACTAAGGAAGGTCAGGGTTAGGGGGGCACATCTACCCTGGGTCTCAGCTGACTTGATTCAGTTATACAGCTTCAGAGATGCCTTATGGACAAAGTTTAAACAAACCGGCTCCGCTTATGATCATACTGCATACAGACAATTAAGGAATACATGTACAAAACAAACAAAATTAGCAAAAGCGCAATATTTTACTGACAACTTAAACAGTAACATTTCAAAGCCAGCCAACTTTTGGAAGGTTATTAAAAACCTTTTCAACCCTCCTAATCATTCTCACCCATCAATTATTACCGTAGACAAAGAAACAATACAGTGCCACATAGCCACAGCCACTAACTACTAGGGTCAACTGCGGTAACAGACAAAAACACAGAGGTAACTGCTAGTTGAACGTTGCAAACAGGAGATGTTGGCGAACAGGAATATTAGACCAACGACACAAAGGTGGAACTATTAGTGAAAGTTTGACTAATTGGGCTGGAATCCAATTTGCAGTCAAATGATAGTACGACAGATGGTCGAGGAATTTGAATTGTCAATGCTCCGGTAAGCGATAAGGACAGATGAGTCAAACAAATGATGGAATCAGCAGGATAGTCGGATGGTCATACAAGTAGGGTCAATAACAGGTGGGCAGTGAAGCACATAAGCAGCAGGAAGGAGAATAGTTGAATGGAGAAGCCGGGGATAGAAAGGGGAATCAGTCACACCAAGACAACATACCTAGTCAAAGAACAAGAGTCAGGAATAAAGCTAAGGTCAAAAGACGTGAAGGAGGACTTGGAACAACTGGATAACGCAAGTCATTTTAATCACTCATGAGCACTGAGAAACTGATGTTTTATATAGGCTCAGGGCAACAAACAAGGATCTAGCAAACAATAAAACAAGGATAAAAACCTTGCAAGGAATAAGAAAAAAGCAGAAAAGAAGGCAGAATATGACACTGTCAATATGAAAAAGAAATAACATTCCCCGCTCAACTCTTTTTCCCCCACACTCCTCTAATAAAGAGAATAGCCACCGGAAGGGAACTTGGATCACAGTTGTCTGTGTCCTCTCAAACACACAGAATTTTGGGGTATTTTGGGGAAAATCACCTTCATACATCCCCAGACTCCCCTAACACAGAGATAACAGTCAACAGTAAGGAACTTTTTTTTTTATCAAAGCTACCTGTCCCTTCTTAGTCACACTAAATGATGGGGTATTTTGGGGGTAAATCTCCTTTTTTCCCTTCATACACCCTAGATTGCCCTAACACAGAGATAACAGCCAGATCATTATTATTATTATTTATTTATATACAGCCAACGTATTCTGCAGAGTTGTACAATAGGGAAGAGATGTACAGAGATATTAAATAGTACAAATGGAACATGGAACACAAAAGGATCTGTGGGCCAGATCAGGAGGGAACACGGCTCCCTGTGTTTTCTCAGTAACACAAAATTTTAGGGTATTTTGGCTCAATATCCTTTGCACCATTCTCATCTCCCTCATACTCCCCTAGCAGAGAGATAAGCCAGATGAGGAAAGAAACTGGATAACAGCTGCCTGTCTCAGGCAACCACAATTTTGGGGGATTTTGGGTCAACCTCCTTTCTCCTTTCACAGCCCCCCAGAATCCCCCAGCCTGCCCTAACACAGAGATAAATCCAGATCAGGAAGAAACTTGGATCATGGCTGTCTGAGTCTTTCCAGTCAGTCACATAGCATTTGGGGTATTTGGTAAATATCCTTCACTTTCTTCTCACACCCCAAACTCCCCATCACAGAAATAGCAATCAGATCAGGTAGTATTAGGAAACTGGATCATGGCAGCCTGTGTTTTCCCAGTCAATCACGCAGAATTGTGTGGTATTTTGCATCAACCTCCTTTTTCACCTTCCTTTCACCCATTAACCCCAGACTCCCCAAACACAGAGAACAAATTTCCGGCCTACAAGATTCCCTAAACTACAGTACAATTTTGCTTTATTTGCTTATACAAATTAGCTTCAAAATTGTACTTCTTTCTCTATTGCTCACAAATGTAGAAATGACATGCTGTGGGAACCTGACACCCCATTATACATGTATAATTCAGTCTTACCATTAATTTCAATGCAGTGTGCTAGGAAGGAACAATGGAAAATCGTCTTTTTCAACAAAAAAAATCACTCCGGGTCTGTGAAATATGGAAATATTTCACTGACAATCCAAAAGCTAAGTATGTTGAGATCTGTTGCCTGTAAACAACATGTCAGCAGGGGTAAAGCAGAAAAAAATCTAGTTACAACCTCATGGTGATCTCATATGCAGCACAACTATCTTATTGGGACACAAACATAGTAACCTAGTAAAACAGTAACACTGATGAGGCTGAAGCAAATCCTTAAAGTGATAGTAATGTTTCACAATAAACGCAGCTTCAATTAATCAGTATTAGTAGTATTTGGCCCATGGAGAGTGTTATTTCAATACTGTCAAAGTTGCAGTTTAACTCCCTCCATGATACTGATCCTCATGGCAAGAAATAACATACACGCCACCCACTACAATAGTGGAAAGAACACGGGCACATAACCCACATATTAATGCAAATTTCCTTTTCCCAATGACTATAATCCCTTCCATATGTGATGACACAATAATAATCAACTGACATTTGAATGTTCCATAGTCCCCTAGGCCCACCAAAAGTATTTTTTTTTCCTGAGAAGGTGAAGGAGACCACAGTTTTGATATTATATTTGAAGGGAACCAAATTCTACCATGCAGGAAAGAAGCAAAGAGGGAGAAAATTATATATCTAGGAATATAACCTTTAAAACAATATAGTAACCAGACCCTTGCATTAGGAAAGAGCAGAGGGCAACCACCAGTCGGAATGCAACTTTATATAACTAAATATTGTCTCCACAGAAAATTCCCACTTCGGTCTCTTCATGTAATCCCTCTGGAACCATAGCTCACAACCTATGGATCCAGATGGATTCTTTCTGACACAATACCTGAAACCTATTAGTAACCAACTTCGGAATACATTCTATCACTTTTACTGTAAAACTTTGACTAATTCCTAGTTGACATTGATTAAAGTGTTTTGACACACTCTTGTCCATATCTTTCTTGTCTATGCTTCTTCTGTGTCCTCCCACACAATTCGGAGGGTTTGACTTGTACAACCCACATATCTTTTTCCACATGGACAGGCAATCATATATATTATGTATTGACTATCGCAACTTATAAATTGTTGTATGGTATACTTATTTTGAATATCTGCTGTACATTCAAAAAATTTTGCTTTATGGTGCATATTATCACAACATAAGCATCTTTTTACCATACTTATAATTGCCTGTTACATGTGGCAAAAAACTTAGGTCATTTTTCTGGTCCTCTAATTTGTTGGGTTTGCTTTTAGCTATGTATCCCCATAAGTTTTTACACCTTCTATATATTACTGTGGGTTGTGGACCTAAATTACCCTCTAGTAGACTATCTTGTAACAATATTCCCAGTACTTCCTAAAGAATTTACGAATATCTCCAGAAAATACATTATACTGGGAAATGACGGATACCATATCATTCCTCTTTTATGATCTTTTCTTATTGTCATTATTATTTTTCAAGATATCCTCTCTTTTCAATTTGTTCAATCTCTCAAAGGCTTTTGAGATTATTTGTTTGTCATACCCCAGATCCTCTAAATCTTTCTGCTATGCAGCTCCCTTTTCCTCAAAGTCATCATAATTGCTGCAATTACCTAACCATCTGGGTAAATGGCAGCTATCAGACTGGATATATAGAGTCCTAGAAACCTCTTTTTTATATATAGTAGTCATAATCTCTCCCTGTTCTGTAACTGTGATAGTTAAATCTAAAAACTGAACTTGATACTCACTAATACTATATGTAAGATGCATTCCTTTATTGTTTTTGTTTAACTCCTCAATAAATGAATTAAGTGAAGTGTGTGTCCATTCCCAAACTAAAATAATATCATCAATATTTC
Source organism: Rhinophrynus dorsalis (assembly GCA_037306005.1). Lineage (NCBI taxonomy): Eukaryota > Metazoa > Chordata > Amphibia > Anura > Rhinophrynidae > Rhinophrynus > Rhinophrynus dorsalis. The sequence continues at coordinate 81,948,943 of CM074718.1, read as the reverse complement.
TGCCATAGAATGTCTGACTGCCCTCTCACATAGTAAATTAGGTTGAAAAAAGACACAAGTCCATCAAGTTCAACCTTCGCTTCAGTTCAACCTTCGCTTCATGTCAACCCCTCCCAGTGTCTCATAAAAAGGTTGGCATAGGAGGGGGCAAATCTGGCTCCCATGGCCGTACCGCTAACTTGTAAAAAGAATTAATCTTTAAATTCAAAAAAATGATGTGTCAAAGCAAAACAAGTGCAAGTTAATATAAATTCCTTCTGAATGTCTAACATATGATTGTCTAAATCTAAAAAATACTGAATAGCTTCCAACCCTAATTTGCGTTGTATGCATGTGTATAATGGCTTAACGTCAAGGGTAGCCCAAATATATTGCCCCTTTTCCCAGTTAAAGTTTCTCCAATTTCTCCAGTATATGTTGAATTTCTTTGATAAATGAAGGGAGCTGCGCTACATATTTCTGTAAAAATATACCAATAAATTAGACAGATTGGACAACAAAGAGTTTATACTTGAAATTATGGGGCACCAAGGAGGATAAACTGTAGATTTATATAATTTTGGTAAATTATAGAAATATGGAACTGATGGATTGGAAATATTAATAAACCTATGTTCCTCTTTTGTAATTCTGTTCCTCATGTGCATATAAGGTGAGAATGGAGGGTGATCAAGAGACAGACCCCTGAGGAAGTGGTTATAGACCATGTAACGCATAGGGAAGTATCACAGTGCCCGTGATTACCTCCAGCGACTGTGTGTACAGACGACATTGCATTACTTCCTGGTTGTTGCGCAGAAGCACAGTCGCTATTCTTATTGGCCTCTGTTAATTGCCAGAGTGAGTCTCTCTGCCTACATGCTAGGCCTTAAAGGCCTCCGCCTGCCACTTCTCCCTTGCCCTTTCATGGTGTACCTGTGTGCTATAGCTCTTGTGATTCTGATGCTCAATTCCTGTGTATGACTCCTGGCTAGTTTTGACTTCAACTCTGTTTGATCCCTGAATGCTGCCCAGTTGGTTTGACTCCTGGCTCGGGCTGACTACCCACTCTGGTTTGACCTTTGGCTTTGGATGACTACCCGCTCCTGGTTCCGGCTGACCTCGATCCTCATTTACCCGTGGCCTACTCTCTCCACTTACGCTCTCTCATTCGAGCAGTGCTCAGTCTGTGTCAGTCCGTGCAACTGGCATTCTCGCTATCTCCACTCTGTGCCACTGGGTACACTAACATGCTAGGGCCTCACGATCACCGCTGCCTGTTAGACTACCCTAGTGTTCTAGGGAGTTCCAGTCTCCACATTACACAGTCATTCTGGGGTTTCCTTGGCTTCAGACACACAACCACAGAATGGACTGGAAAACCTGTGACACTACATCTTGGTCTGATTACTGTCAGAAGTCTTGTCTACAGCAGTCCACTAAGATTTTGTGTACCTCCCCCTCTATACCCTCAGAGTACCAGTCATTCAGTGAGGTATTCAGTATGGGGGAGGCTAGCACTTTGCCGGAGCATAAGGCATACGACTGTGCTATTACAAGTATATGAGAGGTCAATACAAGAATCTCTGTGGTGAGCTATTTATTCCAAGGCCTGATCAGGTGACCAGGGGACACCCCTTGAGATTAGAGGAAAGGAGGTTTAAACTTCATCAGAGGAAGGGGTTTTTTATGGTAAGGTCTGTTAAACTGTGAAATTCATTGTCCAAGGAGGTGGTTATGGCAGATACAATGGATACATTTAAGAGATTAGATACATTTCTTTCAAAAGGGAAATACAGAGTTATACTGTTTATTAGTAGGCAGATCAGGAAGGTCTGATAAAGATTAACTTAATTGGTAGCAGGAAAGCTATAACATTCTCAGTTACTGGGGTATGAAGAGAAGGTTGAACTTGATGGACTTGTGTCTTTATTCAACCTAATTTACCATGTTACTATGTTACTATTAATTTGACGCCAGGCACAATACCTCCTAAGGGTCACACCTACCCTTTGTCGGTGGAGGAGAACCGAGCTATGGAGGAGTACATTTCTGTTGCCTTGGCTAGAGGAATTATCAGAAAGTCTTCCTCGCCCGTGAGGGCAGGTTTCTTCTTTGTAAAGAAAAAAGATGGGGAACTTAGTATCACGGTTCCCGTGATTGCTGCATTTCCTTGTCAGTTACCTGTAGGGGGCTCTCCATTGGCTGCCTGCCTTCAGCCCGCCCTGTGTTGCCTATTTAAGCTGAGCTTGGGCACCCTTTGGTTGCCCTTTCGTGTTGTCTCTATGCTACCTGCACTTGCATTGGATTCCTGAGCTTCCTGGGCCATTTCTCTGTTCCTGCTCGTCAGTGATCGCCTGAGTTCCTGTTCACCAGCTTCCCTGGTTCCAGCATCCGTTCCTGATCCAGTTGGGGTTGCTGTCTATACTGCTGTATCCTGCTGCCATTCCTGATCCGGTTGACTGCCTGCAGATCTGTTTCCTGTCCTTCAACGGCTGTGTTCCTGCTCCTGGATCGCCTGCAGTGTGCTCCTCTCCTCCAGTCACCCTGGTGACATTTTCATTCACTTGTGTTCCACTCTCCAGTACGCGGGTACTGGTTCGCTCCACATACAACCGGCTGCTGTTGCACCGGTAGAGTTTTAGGCTTACTCCAGTACGCGGGTACTGGTTTGCTCCATGTATAACCGGCTGCTGTGGCACCGGTAGAGTTCTGGTCACTCCAGTACGCGTGTACTGGTTTGCTCCATGTTAACCGGCTGCTGTGGCACCGGTAGAGTTCTAGGTTACACCAGTAAGCGGGTACTGGTTCGATCCATGTATAACCGGCTGCTCGTTGTCATCTGTCAGCACCGGTGGTGATTGGGTATCTCCAGTACGCGGGTACTGGTTCGCTCCACATACAACCGGCTGCTGTTGCACTGGTAGCGTTCTAGGTTTCTCCAGTATGCGGGTACTGGTTCGCTCCATGTATAACTGGCTGCTTACTATCATCTGACAGCACCGGTGGTGTTCGAGGTTGCTCCAGTACGCGGGTACTGGTTCGCTCCACATACAACCAGCTGCTGTTGCACCGGTAGAGTTCTAGGTTTCTCCAGTACGTGGGTACTGGTTCACTCCATGTATAACCGGCTGCTTATTATCATCTGACAGCACCGGTGGTGGTTCGGTACCTCCAGTACGTGGGTACTGGTTCGCTCCATTCAGCCGGCTGCTTGTTGCACCGGTAGAGTTTCCTCCTCCAGTACGCGGGTACTGGTTCACTCCATGCATAACCGATTGCTGTTCAGTCCTAGACAGCACCGGGAGTCTTGTTGTTCCTCCAGTACGTGGGTACTGGTTTGCTCCACGTATTAACCGGTTGCTTGCTGCGTATTCCTCAGCACCGGTAGAGATTGTGTTCCAGTCCAGGCTGCCTTGCCCGGTATTGGTAAGGCCGGTAGAACCTATTCCACATTGTACCAACTTAAGGTTGCCTTACCCAGTATTGGCAAGGCCGGTAGAGCCTATAACTAATTGTTGTACCAGTCTCCAGGCTGCCTTGCCCGGTATATTGGCAGAGCTGGTAGAGCCTATTACTATTCGTTGTACCAGTCTCCAGGCTGCCTTGCCCGGTATATTGGCAAGGCCGGTAGATCCTTCTTTTCTCCGTTACTAGTCTAAGGGCTGCCTTGCCCGGTGTATTGGTAAGGCCGGTAGAACCTTTTCCATCTGTGTCATCTAAGGTTGCCTTACCTGGTATTGGCAAGTCCGGTAGAGCCTGTGTTACATTCCGTATACCACTACTCTTGCTACTATGTATTGACATTAAATGTTATATGTGTATGCTACCCACACGGGTATCCATTAAACTTTTCAATAAAGTTGTGTTTTATCTTAATTCTGTGTCTGAGTCATAACAAACCGTGACACTTAGACCCTGTATCGATAATAGAGGTCTAAATAAGCTGATGGTAAAAAATGCATACCCCATTCCATTGATAACCGAGTTGTTTGACTGCATGAAGGGCTCCTCAGTTTTCACAAAGCTCAATTTATGGACAGCCTATAACAAAAGAAGGTGATGAGTGGAAATACGCTTTCAATACTCATAGTGGCCATTATGAGTATTTGGTCATGCAATGCTCCAGTGGTATCCCAAGAATTTATAAACAATGTTCTAAGAGATATGCTACAGTCTTGCGTAGTAGTTTACTTGGATGATATCCTGATACACTCTCCTACCCTTGGAACGCATCAGAGAGATGTTGCTGCTGTGTTGCAAAAACTGAGAGAAAACAAACTATATTGTAAACTTGAAAAATGTGAATTCCATAAAGACTGAGTGCCATTCCTCAGGTATGTAATCTCTGCTGACGGCATTGCTATGGATCAAGCGAAGCTCTTGGCAGTACTGCAGTGGTCGTGTCCGGTGGACCTGAAAGCCATACAGAGATTTCTAGGATTCTCAAACTATTATAGAAAATTCATACGGAATTTTTTTTATGGTAGTCAAACCCTTGACTGACCTAACGCACAAAGGGGCTAATCCCTCCCCTGAGGCCAACAAGGTTTTTGAAGCTTTGAAGTCTGCATTTGCTGTGGCTCCAGGCTTGTCGCATCCTAACCCTGCCTTGCCCTTTACCCTGGAGGTGGATGCATCAGAGACTGGAGAGGGGGAAGGGCTGTCCCAAAGACCCGAGCCTGGGAAGACTCTCATGCCTCAATGGTTCTTTCTAAAAAGATGACTAAGGCCCAGAGCCTATATGACATAGGTGATCACGAGTTGTTGGCCATTATACTCTCCGTGAATGGCATCACCTTCTGGAGGGGAAGAATGCTCCAATTGTGATCTTGAAGGATCATAAAAATTTAACATACCTGTCTGAGGCTAAGAGACTGTCACTATGACAGGCCAGATGGGCACTGTTCCTGTCCAGATTTAATTTTGTGGTCTCATTTCTTCCAGGGTCCAAGAATGTTCGAGCTGATGCTCTGTCTAGGCAATTTGGGCCAGACCGCGAGACTGAAAATGCAACTGTGCCTATTATTCCCCCAGATCGCATATAGGCTACCATACGCACTAGAATCACGTCTCTATTAGGCGAGGAGATCTTAGCATCCCAGGGTGGTGCTCCAGCAGAAAAACCTAGTGGCAAATATTTCATAGCCAAGCCTCTCCATACCAAACTGCTGGAGACATACCAGTCCTCGAGGGTGGCTGGACATATTGGGCGTGATCAACTAATCTGGTCAGTATCTCAGCTCTTTTGGTGGCCCAGTCTAAGAGCAGATTGTACAGATTTTTTGGAAGCCTGTTCCATTTGTGCTCATGCTGAGACCCCAAGACACCTTCCGCTGGGGCTGCTCCAGACAGTTCCAAATGGTGAGTGCCCATGGTCACACGTATCCATAAATTTTATGGTAGCATTGCCAGTGTCCAAAGGGTGTATGGTCACACTAATGATAGTGGGCTGCTTTTCCAAAAAGACTCACTTTGTCCCTCTCCAGGATCTGCCTTCCTCCAAGGAATTGGCTATCGTGTTGTTACGGTTCAGTACACTCAGACATGGTAGATGTTGGTAAAACACAATTTTATTAAAGCACACAAGGAATGGTGTAACCCTCACGCGTCCAGGTCACGGGTGGAACGAGGCACCACCCTCGAAGGGTGACTACCGGATGCGCCCAACTAAACCCAAAGCGGAAGACCAAGCGATCACTAGAACGGTGTGGAGGAGCACTGACACACTGATACTCAAAACCCACGGACTGGATTGCACATGGTAACGGAGTACCATAACACAGGGAGGCACAGTAACGTGAGAGATGTGCAAAGTATACAGCAGCAGGTACTGCCAGGTCTTCGCCCAGCCGAGCACGGAGGAAGCAGGAACCACCGCCAAGCCGATTCGGTACACAGCACAGGAACGTCAGCCAAGCTGGGTCGGTACACGGAGCAGGGTCTTCAGTCTCGCCGGGTCGATACACGGAGCAGGGTCGTTGGTCTCGCCGGGTCGGTATACGGAGCAGGAACGTCAGCCAGGCCGGGTCAGAACAGGAAGCAGGAACGTCAGCCAGTCCGAATTGGTATACAGAATCAGGAACAGTAACAAGAGCGTAGTGAGGCAGTCCGGGGTCATACAGTGGTATCAAGCAGACAAAACTAGCGCTAGGCATCAGGTACACCATGAAAGGCCAAATGCTAAGTGACAGCCCAGGGTATAAAAAGGCTGTCACTGGGAGGAGCTGTACAGTGTAGCCAATGGGAAGGCAACATTAACAAGATTGCAGAATGTTGCATAATCATGGACGCCGTGATAGCTGTTTGCTAGAGAGGTGTTCCGACTCCACAGAGTACCCAAGGTCTTGGTCTCTGACTGTGGGAGTCAGTTCGTGTCAAGGTTCTGGAGGGCCTTCTGTGATCAGATGGGCATTAAACTGTCATTTTCCTCGGCCTATCATCCTCAAACGAATGGTGCTGCTGAAAGATCCAACCAGGGATTGGAACTAATTCTTGCGCTGTTTTACCTGTAATCATCATGATAATTGGGCTGACCTATTGCCATGGGCTGAGTTTGCCAGGAATTGTGTCATAAACTCCTTGTCCGGGAGCTCTCCATTCCTGATTAAGTATGGGTTCCAACCATCCTTGCTCCCGGACTCCTTTCAGGCTCAGGATATTCCAGCTCTGGACGAGCATATTAGGCAGCTCCGCTCTACATGGGCACAGGTTCAGAATGCCTTGCGAAGGTACTCTGAGTGCTACCAGAAACATGCAGACCGCAGGAGGCGTCCTGCTCCTGTTTTCCAAGTTGGGGATAGAGTGTGGCTGTCCTCTAGAAACCTGCACTTACAAGTACCCTGTAATAAGCTGGCTCCACGTTTTGTAGGTCCTTTTCATGTACTTTGGAGAGTGAACCCTGTCTCTTATTATCACGGTGCCCATGTTTTTACTGGCGACATTTTGACAGTGCTTCTTCCTGATCCAGTTTTATTGGCTAACGTTGTGTTGCGCTGCCCAGTGATAACTCTTAAATACTTAGCCCTGTCATTTCAGCTTGGCCGTCTCATGGTGTTCCCATTACTAAGCGCTGTCTCCAGTATTCGTGTGTTTTCCATGTATGACCCGGACTGCCTGACTACTCTGCCTGTATTGTTCCTGCCCTGTGTACCAAACCGGATTGGCTGATGTTCCTGCTTGTGTACCGACTCGGATTGGCTGACGTTCCTGCTCTGTGTTCCGATCCAGCCTGGCTGACGTTCCTGCTCTGTGTACCGACCCGGCCTGGCTGATGTTCCTGCTCTGTGTACCGACTCGGATTGGCTGACGGTCCTGCTCTGTGTACCGACCCGGCCTGGCTGACATTCCTGTTCTGGGTGGCAACCTAGGTCTGCTTACTGTTCCATCTGGTATCCGGTTAAGGGCCTGTCTCCGATTTCTCTGTCTACGGACAGATCCGTTGTTGCCTCCGTTACTGCTTCGGCAGCTTTGTACTGTTACCTGACCAGTATTGTGCCTTGTTATTCTTCCGGTGCTCGTAGAACCATCCGGTAGCACCACGGTACGCTTGACCTATACTGTCCTCGCTGAGGTTGGGTTGTCTTGGGCGCCTCAGGCATTATCCATTCTGGCAGTCAACTCTGGCAGGTCTGAGCGTTCGTTAACCCCTTGAGGGGCGGTGACTGGCACATTGGGTACAGTTCTTACAGTTCCTGATTGGCGTTATTCTGTGCTTCTGTGGCACACCTCCGTTGGCAGTTGCGGTAGTCTTCCGCTTGTCCAGGGCCTCCATTGCTTTCGTGGCCTTAGTCGCCATTGTGTCACTCTCTGCGCAGAGAGTGTCCTAAGGGCCATTGCACTATTAGGGCCTATCTGTCCTCCCGGCCTAATAGTAACTACAATTAACTTTCTAGTTTAGATACACACGAACTGTGCCTGACCTGTGTCAGTATTGTATTGTGTATTGTATATACTGGACTTGTGTGGGTACTTATAACTGTAACCTGACCTGTGTCAGTAGAGTTCTGTCTTCATACCTCCTGGGTCCATGTGGGTTATTCTGTACGGTGATTCTTTAATAAAATTGCATTTTAACCTAAACCTGACGTGTCTGAGTGTCCATAAAACCATTACACTTATGCCTTGGACCTTCCTGGAAGTATGAGTATTCACAACGTTTTCCATGTATCCCTATTGAATCCTTTGGAATGTAACTGCTACATTTCTACTCCAGTGGTGCCAGGTCCTGTGCTCATCGAAGACCACGAGGGGTGTGAGATTCAAAGCATTTTGGACTCCAGTAGAGTCTGTGGACGCATTCAATACTTTGTACATTGGAAGAGCTACAGCCCTGAAGAGCGTTCCTGTGTGAATCAGTTTGATATTCACGCCCCTGTTCTGCTACGCAGATTCCATGCTAAATTTCCTAATAAAGTTGGATCTCTCCAGCAGGGGAGAGATCGTTGAGGGGGGTACTATCACGGTGCCCGTGATTGCCTCCAGTGACTGTGTGTACAAGCAACATTGCATTACTTCCTGATTGTCGCACTGTTAATTGCCAGAGTGAGTCTCACCTACATGCTAGGCCTTAAAGGCCTCAGCCTGCCACTTCTCCATTGCCCTTTCGTGGTGTATCTGTGCACTATAGCTCCTGTGATTCCGATGCTCTATTCCTGTGTATGACTCCTAGCTTGTTTTGACTTTAGCTGCTTTTGATCCCTGACTGCTGCCCACTCGGTTTGACTCCTGGCTCTGGCTGACTACCCTCTCTTGGTTTGACTCCTGGCTCTGGCTGACTACATGCTCTAGGTTTGACTCCTGGCTCTGGCTGACTACCTGCTCCGGTTTGACCTTTGGCTTTTGCTGACTACCTGCTCCGTATTGTCCCTTGATCCTCATTTACCCATGGCCTACTGTCTCCACTTACACTGCCTCATTTGAGAGGTGCTCAGTCTGTGTCTGTCCGTGCCACTGGCATTCTCGCTATCTCCGCTCTGCTCCGCTGGGTACCCTAGCGTTCTAGGGCCTCACGGTCACCACTGCCTGTTAGACTATCCTAGTGTTCTAGGGATTTCCAGTCACCATTGCCTGTTCGGCTACCCTTGCATTCTAGGGAGTCTCAGTCACCATTGCCTGTTCCACTACCCTAGCGTTCTAGGGAGTCTCAGTCACCACTGCCTGTTGGGTTACCCTAGCATTCGAGGGAATATCAGTTACCACTGCCTGTTGGTCTACCCTAGCATTCTAGGGAGTCCTGTCTCTGAGCTCAACCATCCTAACATATCTGGTGTATTTCCCTCTGTTCCCAGGGGCTTTACAGCTGTTCCTGTACTAGTATCTACTACCATCACTGCTGCTAGTAGATGTCTTCAGTCAGAGTGGTGTTTACCTCTATTCAGTCGGGCGATTCTGTGCTTGTTCCTTACCTGCCCAGTGAGAGTTGGGGAACTGCCCAGACAATGTCCTTACACCTGGTCCAGTGAGGGTTGGGAAAGTACATTTTATTTCATGCTGTTCTATTTCTCAATAAAGATTCATTTTTATTGTATCTATACTTGTCAGTGTTGTTATTCCTAGTCACCCCATGACAGCAAAGGACTAGAGTAGTACTTTATTTGTTGCTCATTGGAGCAATTTTGTATTGTATGTCTGTACTATTAGTACATGTTTTTACATTATTTTATTGTTGTTCATTATTTTATTTTGATATACAATAAATATATATTTTTATAGTTGGGCAGTGTTTCTTTATGTATATTATAGGCCTATAGGGTTATTTATTGAGGTAGACTAGTGCCATTTACTCTGTATATTACTCCAAATAGATCCCTCATTAGGCATAGGCCATAGCCACCCTACCAGATATAGAGCCATATATTAGATTCCATTGGAGATGGTATTGCAGCGGCTGGATAATCTAAAAAGACACCCTCTGGGTAGGGAGTGAGGCTGGAATCCTAGCCTGAGGGACAACAGACAGAGAATGAGGGAGTGACACAGATACCTGCACTAGGGGTAATCCAGTGGATGTTGTAATACTGTGAGCTGGTCTTGCCTCATGAACATGTGAGTAAAATAACCAAGCACTTGAGAAGGTGATAATTCGGTGGTGGTCTTCATTGATCCAAACAGTCTACAGTTAGAGAGTGTGCGCCTCTCTTCTTTTTGTTTTTGTGTACATGTTTGGTGCTATGTAAATAAAGATACATACATACATTTTAATGGGACTTTTAAACCCTGTGAATACTAATCAGATTTCCAATTCATTGAGAAGCAATGCAGTGGAGACCTCTCTAGTGTTCTAGGGCTCGATTTAAAGGCAGCCGTTAGCCAAAAAAATCACTAACAGGTGCGTTAAGTGTCATGTTGCAATTCAAAGATGCGTCTAAACAACAGCTAACGGCAGTTGCACAATCCTAACGGCCGATACACCTATGTGCATTCAGACGCATGGAACAACATACCCCAGAGCTATTCAAAGGCTTGCGGTACTGATAACGGCTGAAAAAAAGACACACCTAATGGTTAAAAGTTAAGACCCACTTCTCACACACGTTAGACACTTAACGGCCAAAACAAAACACCCGTTACAGAGGAAAACACACCAAATGCTTACCGCACAACCATGTAAATGGGAAAATTAACCCGTGCAATGCCAAAACAACACAAAAACATGCACACACAACACAAATCACTACACAAACAACAACAACCAACACCACAGGGACAACGACACACAAAAACAACAACACAACATGGCACGGAACAATGGGGGTCATCACACAAAGCGGACACCTGCAAATACAAGCTCACCTGGGCAACATCAACATGCCACCTGCACCCCACAACTGCACGTCCGCAAATGGCACACACAGAACAAGCACAACACACCACATCTTATAACACACACACACCTGCTAACACTTACCTGGACAAAAACAACTCACCATTGGTCAGCACTCACCTCATCAACACACCTATACAACGCCCTAGCAAGTACTTAAAGGGACAACTCAACACACTCACTTGTGGCTTGTTTTCCACTCAGGGAGGGAGAGAGAGAGAGATAGAGAGAGATAGAGATAGATAGAGAGAGAGAGAGAGAGAGAGAGAGATAGAGAGAGACAGATAGAGACAGATAGAGAGAGCAAACAGTATGTTGGGTTACATATTGTTGCGAAGGCTGCGGAGAAGGCGTGCAAGGGAGAGAGCTGGGGAACATCAGCAACCTCCAAGCACGCCTCATCAACAGCCTCCACCTGTTGCAAGTGAGGAGGCTCTGGCTCAGCAGCCACACAGGAGCCCATCCCCACCCGGAGGACACCTGCCTGCAGATGCACAGCTGCAGCAACAGGATGCTCCCCAGCTGCCACAGGGACCCCTGCAGCAGCCCAGGATGCATAGACGACCACCAAGGCCCAGGGTATACCGTCCAAGGGTCACTCTCTTTGGAATGACCGATGACGAGGTTATTGATCGCTACAGGTTGAGGCCACACAGCATCATAGCCCTGTATGAGGTCATCAAGGAGCAGGTGGATCCCATATGCACCCATAACCATGCTCTAACTGGCCTTCAAAAACTCCTGTGTGCCATACACTTCATGGCAAGTGGCGCCTTTCAGTCGACAGAGGGTTACGCATCTGGCATGTCCCAGGCCACATTCTCCAGGGTGCTGGCCCAGGTCTTGCCAGCCCTCAAAGCCAAGGCCAGTACCTACATACGTTTCCCCATCACCGATATGGAGTGGACACATCTGAAGCAGGGCTTCTATGCAAGGGGAGGCATGCCCAGGGTCATGGGTGCAATAGATTGCACCCATGTCCGTATCAAAGCACCAGCATGTCAGGGACATATGTTCCTGAACCGCAAAAACTTCCACTCCATGAATGTGCAGATGGTGTGTGACAGCAACCTGGCCATCATGAATGTCTGTGCGAAATTTCCCGGGAGCTGTCACGATTCACATATACTCAGAAATTCATCTGTGCAGAGGGATTTCGAAAATGGGACCTATACAGGCGGATGGCTTCTGGGTGAGTTAACAGCACCAAATGACACCACATACACATGTGCTAGTATGTTCACCACAATATGTGCTCCTTGTCACACCATGTCACTCACTTTCCACAGGTGATGCTGGCTATGGATGCAAGCCATGGCTCCTCACCCCGGTCACCAATCCCCAAAACGATGCCCAGGAACGATATAACCAGGCTCATGCCAGAACACGGAATGCCATTGAGCGGACCTTCGGCCTCCTCAAGTCCCGATTCCGATGTCTGGACCACTCGGGGGGAGCATTGCAGTATGCACCAGGCAAGGTCTGCGACATCATCGTGGCATGTGCCATCCTACATAATATCGCGGTGGACACCAGACTCATCGACGATGTCCATCCCCCACCCAGACCTGAAGACCCTGTGGATATCGTTGAGTGTGAGGAAACCCCAACAGGGATGCAGACAAGGGACAGATTGATCAGGGATCACTTCTGCTGTGAGTATAATACATGTATGCACACAATCCATGCATACACACCCACCACAACACACATGTTCTGTTTCACCCCACAGGATCAGTGACACAGCCCTGTCTCTGGCTGCAGTATGGACCACCAGCATCAACTATTCCGTGGACCAGTCAGATTGGGCCTAGAGATTCCGAATACACCTGACAACCTGTCGTCCATGTTGATACTGCTACCTCAAGGATATCATGCATGCCCCCCCTGGAAACCAAGGTACAACACTTTAACCTTGTTCAGCATATCCCACAGCTCCCTAGGCACCAACTAAAGTGTTCTGCTAGGATCAGACCCATAGCAACCATGGTACCCCTGTAGCAAGGGAGTCTCATCCAAGCCAATGCATCGGATAGAACTCTGTCATATAAGGGGTTCAGGGGGCATTCGTGGGGACATGGGACCAGTAGCTTGCTACAGTTGAAGAAAGCAGCAGAGGGGTGGATCGACAGTAATAGTGTGTTACACAACATGGAGCTCATGAAATGTGGATCACATCTCCATGGACACCATGCTGCCCTGTGTGTGTGTGTGTGTGCAGTGATATGTGCCCCAGAAAGAAATACACACATTAACAAATATGTCCTACTAGCTCCATGAACCAAACATATTTGGCCTGTCTCTGACAGTGGCAGCCCAAATATATTGTTGTCAGGAAGCTATTAGGACATATTTGTTGATGTGTGTAACCATGTCAGGGGCAAATATCCCTAAGGATGGTTAACATCCCCTTAGTTCCCCCCATGATGGTTCATAGACCAGTACACAACACATTACAAAGCAGTGGTTTGTGTAGACTTATGTAACGGGAAAGATTAAGAGGATCATGATGTTGTAGCTGTTGCATGACGATCACTTCGAGGGTGATGTTCCAAATCCTGTCCTCTTGTCCCACAGGCATCCATAGCACGATCCATCCTTGAACAGAGGAGTTTCCATATGACTGGACTGAAGTCTGGACAACACTTCCATGAAGCTCACCCCTTGGCGTTCCAAGTGATTGTGTTGGTGATGCAATGTTTGACCTGATGTTCACAGCAACCTCTACTGGAACATTCACATATGGACACAAATTTATGTGTGTACTAACATCCAGGTATCAGACCTGTACAGTAAGACTGCTCATACACAGATGCCAAACGATGTAGACAACACATGAGCAGTTCACTAGCATTTCTAATGTATTCCTATTTAGTTCAGATGTACCTTTTTGTGCTCATACAAGTGTTTAAAGGGATAGTAATACTTAAAATGTAAAAAAAAATATGTTGTAGGGTTTATCCCCCTGAGTAAAACAAGAGTACTCCCACTGCTGAGAGGTCTTTCATTCAAAAGTTATTAATTTTCAAAGTTGAATTTTTTAGGTGCAATATCACAGTGGCCTGAAATTGTACAGTGGCGCTGTTGCTACACCATCCTATGGAGATTTATGGTCAACTGACCAGAGTTGTCCATAGGATCGTGTAGCAACAGCGCCACTGTACAATTTCAGGCCACTGTGATATTGCACCTAAAAAATTCAACTTTGAAAATTAATAACTTTTGAATGAAAGACCTCTCAGCAGTGGGAGTACTCTTGTTTTACTCAGGGGGATAAACCCTACAACATATTTTTTTTTACATTTTAAGTATTACTATCCCTTTAATGCATATTGGCTAAATACACAAGAAACATCACTACTCAATCCGTGTCTGTATGAATGAATGTTGGATCAAACACCTGTCAATGTGGAACCGTACCCAAGGCTAGAGTATCCCTCATACAAAGGAAGGCATGATTTACATCACAGGAGTCCACTAGTTGCCTGACCATGAGTGGACTTTGTGATGTATACATGCAATGACATGATGGCAGTGATACACTGATGTGTGTTGTGAGTGATTAGCTGGTGATACAGGGGACACACTTCCACTGTGATGTGATGTCCATGGTTTGTGTGTTGCTCAATATAATCAATGTCCTGAGATTGCTGTAGGTTGTCATATCTCAGTACATGGGCTACATCAACAAAAACAACCATGTGGACAAGTGTTATTACTGGTGAAGTGTGTTATAACCTTAGTTAAACAACAACACAACTTAAAGGGATAGTAAACCCTGAAAATAAGTTTATTTCACATTGTAGCCCTTTAAAAACCATGAAAAATGATATCAGTCTTATCTACCAAACATATATGATTTGGGATATAAGACTTATATCATTTTACATGTGTTTTTAAGGGCTACAATATAGAATGAACTTATTTTCAAGGTTTACTATCCCTTTAATACATAAGCCAATGCTCAGCCTAAGGTTCCAATGTGCGTGCTACACAATGAAATCTTAGGAAGATTTTTGGGTTATGCAGTAAGTTAGGCTGTGATTCAAACTCCTGTTGTGCAACTGACTTGCTGGAGAACACAATGCTCACCCTAGGATCACAATGTGTAACACACACATTGAGATCCTAGGGTGTACATTGTGTTCCCCAGTATGTCAGCTGCACAATAGAATTTTGATTTAAAGACCATATTGATGCATGTTCAATCTGTCCTGCTTGTTATTTCCCTGCTAAGTCGCATAGCTGTTAGTTTGGTTTTCCCCTCAAACACAACAATTGATGCAGACGAATGTTCAGTGTTGCACCAGTTGTTGTGCTAAGGGGTATGTTCTGATCAAATCTGACACACATCATGGCCATGTAACACTGTTGTGTTATATGGCTACAGGGATGGGTTGCCAGGTGAATTTGGACAACGGTGTGGGTGTGTGTGAACCCATGTTGTAACATCACACAAATATTTCCCCCAGGCAGGAGTTGAGTTCACTGCATTGTTTGGCAATGCATTGGAGACAACCCTGCCACCCAATCTATAAGTGAATACACAGCAGATCAGACAGGATTCAAAAGCACAATTTTCATTTATTGAGGGGGCAGATGACAGGTTGGGCCTTTCATTTCTTTTTTTTTTGGGGGGGGGCCTTAGACTTGGTGCCAGAGGTGGATGCCCTGGCTGATTGCCTTGTCACCCTCTGTCCCCTAGGTGTGGCTTCTGGGGTAACACTGGAAGGGGTGGTGGGTGCAGTGGACCCCTCTGTGGAACGCAGGTTCTCCCTCTCCATCCTCAGGTTCTCCCTGCGGTTAATCTCTCGCAACTCCACGAGCACCTGTGCAAACATGTCCATCATCCCCGTATGTATCTGGTGGAGTTGTGTGTTCCCCCTGGCAACCTCTGACTCCAGAGCTTGGATTCTGGTCTCCAACCTGTTCGTGTTCCTCCGGGATTCCCTCCGGTTCCTCGTGAGGTTGTCGTTGGTGGCGTGGGTTGCCCGGAGCTGTCCTCTTTGAAGGGCCATGCACTCAGCCTCCAGATATGGGGTGCGTTGACTGCTGGAGATGGGAGTGGCCGGTGACACATGTGCTGTTTCCCCAGCTTCAGCTGTCTCCTCAGCCTCTGTTTCCCCAGCTTCAGCTGTCTCCTCAGCCTCTGTTTCCCCAGCTTCAGCTGTCTCCTCAGCCTCTGTTTCCCCAGCTTCAGCTGTCTCCTCAGCCTCTGTTTCCCCAGCTTCAGCTGTCTCCTGAGCCTCTATCTCCCCAGCCTCTGCTGTCTCCTCTGCTGGTACTGGGTGTGCTGTGGCTGCTACTGCTGTTTGTGTTGGTGGAGTGGCTTGCACAGACGGTGTGTGGGTGCCCACCACATCAAGGGACCCACTGCTGCCCACTGATGTCTGTGCTGGTTGAGGTGGTGGGGTGAACAAGTCCCTTGGCTGAGGGCGCTGGGGCTCCCCAATCAGGCCCAGGTGTTGGTAGTCAAGTGGCCAAGGGTCATACCTTGGCCAGTGGTAGGTGCTTGGCCCCCACCTGGGATCATACCTGGGGCCATGCTGGGGAGCCATCCAGGAGGGTAGATCCATCTCAGTGGAATATGGCCCATATTGGCTGGTGGCCACATTCCCGGGCAGCCATTGCCTCCCTGGTGGTGGTGGTGCTGATGCTGGAGGGTAATAGCTCCCGGTGCTAGTGGGATGCATCCATCTCTCCCCCTGAATCCAGCCGCTGTACATTTGTCGAGCATCCTGTGGTGGGGCAGGCAGTTGAGAGGCAGCCAGTTGAGAAGCAGGCAGTTGAGAGGCAGCCAGTTGAGAGGCAGGCAGTTGAGAGGCAGCCAGTTGAGAGGCAGGCAGTTGAGAGGCAGCCAGTTGAGAGGCAGGCAGTTGAGAGGCAGCCAGTTGAGAGGCAGGCAGTGGTGATGCAGCCAGTTGAGAGGCAGGCAGTGGTGATGCAGCCAGTTGGGGAGGAGGTGTGGTGGTTGTAGACGCTTCCCAGTGGCTAGTCCCCTCCTCTGTATCCTCCTCACTGGGTGGTGTGGTCGGCTCCTCCACGGGCTCCTGCTGCGATGGAGGCCCATAAGCTGTGTGGAGAATTGAGATTGTGTGATTAGTAAACGTAGCCATGATGGGATTAATGGGATACTAATACATGAAATGCAGAAAGGGAAATATATGTTTTGTGGTTTATCACCCTGAGTGAAACAAGGGTACTCCCACTGCTGGAGGAGGTTTTTGTTCAAAAAGTCTCCCAGCTCAGAGTAGAATTGCTTTGGTGCTATATCCCAGTGGCCTGAAGTTGTACATTGGCACTGTTGCTACATTATCCTATGAGAATTTATTGCGTCTGGACGTAAGCTGTCCATAGGATGGTCTAGCAACATCGCCATTTTAGAGTTCCAGGCCACTGTGATATTGCCGCTGGAGTAGTCAACTATGAGCTGTGCTACATTTTGAATGAAACACCTTTCAGCAGTGGGAATACCCTTGTTTTGCTCGGGGGATGAACCCTGCAATACATTTTTCTTTTCACATGTTAGGTATTACTATCCCTTTAACGGAATAGCAATGGTTAATTTCACCATGATGTAATATTGTAGGCATTGTAAGAGATAGATGTGGATCGATGTTAGTCCTATCCCTCCAACCCACATGGTTAGACAGATATTGCTCTATTTGACAGTCATTTTGACATGTTTGACAGTCATTTCACCACACGGAGGCTCTTCAGCAGAGCCTAAATTGCCCCATTCAGAGATGTAAACCTCATTGGAATGGTGAACAGAGTGTGCTTGCAAACCTGGCACACTTTGTTGACCATCTCAAAGATGTCTCCATCTCTGAATGGGGCAATTTAGGCTCTGCTGAAGAGCCTCCGTGTGTTCTAATGACTGAAATCTCCAGCTGTCAAATAGAGCGATATCTGTCTAACCATGAGGGTTGGCGGGATAGGACTAACATGGATCCACATGTTGGTGAAATTAACAATTGCTATGCCATTACAGTTACATACAAGGAGAAATGGTCATATATGCATGTGGATGTGTACCTTTCATATGGATATGAATATATCCTTTCAAGATATGAAGCCAGAGATCATTTCAGTAGGTGTGATTGCCTTACTGGCTATATATGTGCACCCATCAAAATATACATTGGATTGATATGATGGATATGAACATACCTCGTATATCCCATCTACGTAGAGTGGGATATACTAGGTATGTGTATTTGGATGGTATCAATGTAAGTTAGTTTCTGATGGATGCACATATCTGGCCAGTAGGGCAATCACAGGCAGTGAGATGATCTCTGGGTTCACATCGTGTTGGGACATATTTTGAGCCATTTGAAAGGTACATATCTGACCATTTTCCTTTGTGTGCATATCTTTGTTTGAACAGATGTGCAGTGGGAATCAAGTGTTATTCAACCCTATCTTCTTAGCTGATCCCGTCCAATTCACAATTTTTCATTACTTGACAGGTGACTCTCTGGTTGTCAGGATCATATCCTATGCATTTCATTGTAGGGCATGGGATACCACCCTGGCAATCAGAGATTGATGAACTGGACAGGATCCTGTCCATGTCGTGTGTTCCAGTTGAATCCTGAAGGGCAACAATCACGCCAGTAGTGAGGGATATCTCTGATTGAGGCCTGTTTTTCTTTGAGTATGAGCCCATCCATCCTTCTGAGTGAGGCAACCGTACTCAATCCGAGATATCTATCATTCATGGCCTGTTGGTGACCAAGGTACAATGGATGATATTTGGTTCCCATGTGTATCCTGCAAACAGTGTCTGGTGTACCATCCATCCATGGCATCAGCACCCCTGAGGATCCATGTGGGAATCAGATGTGAGATATGTCATTTGAAGTTAGGGTAAATGATTGCAGACACAACACCAAGGCCTACTTTTTCCCCCTTTAATTCTGGGGTATTGTTTGAGGCCTGTGTGTTGCACATACAAGCAGTTATTCTCAGTGCCACTGTGATGTGTGACCTGCTCCATCCTTTTTGTGATTCAGTAAGCGGTGTTGTTGACATGATGGAGTGTACATAATGCTGACTTCTCCAGTGATCTCATTTCCCCATTTCCAGTGTTTTCTATGGAGTGTATACGATGGGACCTTAGCAACTTGATTCATGTTATTGCATATTCTCCATAGGCTAACACTGGTATTGGTGAAATGAGGATGTGTGAGGGTGAATTTCTCTCCACCATGTGTTTGTCACCGCTTAGTGAATGTCCCCTGTGTAGCATGTGATCGTTGGCCTATTGACTTGATTGTTGTCTGGTTAACCCTTTGAGTCCCAGAGGGGTTGCCAAAGCATTGTTGATCGATGCATTGATGATTCCTCTAGCATTCGAGGGGTTAAGTGCTGACATCCCAGCGGGGACATGGGTGACATTGTGTGTGAACAGTGATGACAGTCGACATTTGGAACTGCATGGTTTGTGTATTGTGTGTGATGAGCACAGCGACAGGAGGGTTGAAGCAGGACTTGGACAGGTTTGTTCCAAGTTGGACCTTGATATTTGTCCTTGTGTTGTGTCCTGTTTTTAACCCTCAGGGTGCTGTGTTGGTGCAGTTGTGTGCATGAATGATGGGCATGTGTTGAGGTGTGACTGTGTGTGCAGCTGGTGTTGGTTGCTGTAGTGTGTTGTTCTGTAGTGTTGCACTTACCGGTAGTGTGGAGGGTCCTCTCATCCCCAGTGTCAGCTCCTCCAACAACCCCCTCGATCAGGGTTGGGGACATATTCTGGCGCACCATCTCTTCCCAGCCACAGAAGGTGATAGGGACAGGTGGGCCACCTCCAGTGCCTCGGGCGTGCTTGGCGAGTTCGGAGAGCTTGTTCTTGACCACCCTCCGGCAGTCGCCCCATCGCTTTTTGATGGACTCCACGTCCCGTCTGCATGGAGCCACCGCGTTGACCCGGCTGCAGATCTGGTTCCAGGCTGCCTTCCTCCTCGCTGACAGGCCAGGGACCTTCGCTGTCGGGTGGAGAACACTCTGCCTCTCCAGGACAGCTTCCACAAGAGCCGTGTTCTCCTCCTCTGTATACTTTGGGTCTCTGATCCTGGCCTCATCAGCTCCGGCATGGGATGACTCAGAGCCGGAGTGCCCTGCCTGGTCTGACCCTGACTGTGTGGCGTGCTCCCCAGCAACTACCCCTCGTCCCACTGCAGGTTCTGTCCCTGTCCTGCGTGTTCCTGCTCTTGTGGGCCGGGTCCCCCTCCGCCCTGCGGATCTCCCTCTCCCACCCCTGCTCTGCTGAGGGATCCCCTCCTGAGCTTCCTCCTCCTCCACTACTCTCCCCATCCCTCTCTCCTGTCCTCCTCTCCTCGCCATCATTCACCCAGTCACACCCAGGCACTCCCACAGGCCCTCACAGACACACTCGATCCAGTCACTCTCTGTCACACACTTTCACTCCCAGATTCACACTGTCAAAAATAAAAGTAAAATGTGTGAGGTGTTATAAAATAAAAGGACTATGTGTATGTATGTGTATGTGTTTGTATGTGTGTATGTAATATGTGCAAAGGTGTGCTATGTGTCGTATTCTGTGCAATGCTCTCCTCTCTCCAAACTCCAAAACTCCTCTACCTCCAATGAACGCTCCTGTCTCCCTCTCTCTGATCACTATCCTCCGCTCCTGGGTCCTGATATCTGGCTCTGAAGAACTCGATAACAGACAGTGTGTGGCGGTTATTTTTGGGTATATATAGGTGTATTTGAAGTTATTTGATACATTGGGGCTTTGGGATTGGCTGTGTGTTTGAATTTGTTTGGCATCAATCATGGTTGCTTGACAACGGCAGCCGTTATATTACATGTTGTTTGGAGCTCAGTTATCGTGTGATTTGGCCGCCCGTTGTGCATTAACATGAGCGACAACGGGTTTTGTGTTACGTGTTTTTTGTGTGCCTACGCTCGATAGCTATTCTTGTAGAGTAGCTATTGAATCTGCCGTAACTCCTGTATTATTTGCGAGCGATGTGCCTTTTTCACTTAGCGGCTGGTTTAACGGTTGCCTTTAAATCTAGGCCCTAGTGTTTATTAAAATAAATTAAAAGCCTTGTTAAAATCAATGGACATTCTGTGTGTCCCTCCCATAACACTGGTTTCAGTTCAATAAGGGGAATATATGAATGTCATTGTACACATAATAGTTGCAGGACAGGATTTTATAAGTAATCTCACCTAACACCTAGCTATTAAACATTTTACTCTGAAAATGTGTTCTTCACAAATAGGGATGGAAACAATTCATTGTGAGCATTTAAAAAAAAAAAAAAAAAAAAAACAACAACTAATTTTTACTCTTTCCCAAAAACATTCCTGCAGATACAACTGAATTTCCTGCTGCAATACTTATGTTCCCCATGATTTCAGTGAGGAAAAGAAGGAGGAGAATGGCCATCTTCTCCTTCTTCTCCAGAAGCACCTTTACTGGATGGTACAGGTGCTGGTGTCTCAACATCATCACTGGAGCTAGGACCAGGAGTATTAGAGGCACATGGAGCAGGTCCTGGTCCCATATTACTGCTTGAAGAAGCCATTTTCATGGTGGCTATGGTGATCTGTAGCACACTAGCATGCTCAACATCATCTGCTGCTGTGACAGATGAGCATCTGTCCCTGGTAACTGAGCAGCATGAATATAAGCCATAAAATAGCATGAAAATATGTATATAACATAAAAAAGAGGGTGTAGAATAGTAGAAAATAAGAAAAACTGTAGCTTGCTTCACTTCCACAGCCAAACGTTTTGAGTGTATTTGGGCTTGTGTGGCCATTGAGAGCTCACAAACGAAAGAGTGCTATGCACAGAAGGCCTGAACAAAAATGAAATGATGGCACCACCAGTTTATATTGATCAATAGCAGCAACTAAAAATGAAGACATGGAGGCAGCCATACTGAGAGGATGCACACCACTGCTGCTCCAGATTTTGTGACCAAATTATCTGGCTTCATCTGCTTTTTCAGCTATAGAAACACTTTAAATCACCCATCCATCTACTGTGCTGATTCCTGGTCTATTAGCCGATATCTTTATTGAGTGGAGCTGACATAGGGGACCGGAGTTCCCTTGTGGTGGGGGGGGCAAAGGTCGCACAGCAGCAGTCTCAAGTGCTGGAACCGCCACCTGGGATCGAGGGGATCCTTTGAGAGAGTGATCACGGTCCAGACTGTTTAGACTGCCCGATGCCTAGCAACAAGAGTGTTGGTGGATTGGGAGAGCAGCTATCAGCTCTCTGGTGACTGTGCAATGTACTGGTGGAGGCAGGTGTGTAATGAGGGGAGCTCGGCATTTCTGCACCAAGGTGCTTCCAGGTACCCCCCTCATTTGTTGTGTGTATATCTTGGCTCACTCTAGTGTGGTGTGGTAGCCAGGATAACTTGCTGTTCCTGCTGGGACTCTTGGGGATACTGTTACCCTATTTAGAACGCCCCTACCTGTTTTGTTATTTTTTTCACCACCCCCTTACCTACACTCACTCTAGACGGTGAGGTGACTGGAGACAGAGGCTTGAAGTCACCATGGTGGAGCATTTATAGGGGTCCTGCGGTGCTGCCCCAAAGTGTGGTGTCTACAGTGCACTTAAATAACCAAAGTGGAAGATACACCCTAGGCCTCACTTTCACAGCCTGTGTGTCACGGGGGACTTGTAAATAACCACGCAGACAGGGCTGTGGAGTTATCAAGTATGTTTGTGATTGAGCGGGCACATCAGGTCCCCTTCTCTCCCCCTCCGCCTGGAGCAGCACCCAGACAGACGGTGGAGAAGGTTCTGAACTTCCAGGATAGGGATGTGATTCTATGTGTGGCCCATTTGAAGGGAGATCTACAGTTTGAAAACTACAGAACCATGGTCATTCCTGACTACTCTCCGGAGGTTCAGCAACAAAAGTATCAGTTTATGTAGGTCAAGAGAAAGCTGGGGGAAAGAAATATTGTGTACTCCATGCTTTACCCTGCTAAACTGTAAGTGGGGCATGGAGGGACTATCACCTTCTTTACATCCACAGAGGAGGCCACTGGTTGACTGGACACAATTTAGCATGTGCAATGGAGAGTTGGAGCTGATGTTATGAAGTGAATACAGAGGGCCACTTGACTTGCCCCCTCCAAGGTTTAGGCAGCACTTTTGCCAGGAGACTGTTTATGACTAGCGGCCTACCTGGGGTGGCTATGTCGGCTTGCCTGCATAATTCTTGACCCACTTTGTTCTCAGTGGACACCCTGGAACTGAGATACAGAGGATGCCCCATTGCCTGGATTCTAGAGAGGATGTGTATTGGAACTATGTCCTTATGTCATTTTGTCTCCCTGCTGGGTCTCAGGCCCCTACCCATGAAACTGCACTACAGATTGAGTGGGGAAATCTTGGTGACCAGACAAGAGGCAGTCCAGGGCTTGACTCAAGTAACTAGAAGGTGGGTGTTGGAGGCAGAAATGAATTATGTTCAATTGGGGAGCTTCTACAATGCTTTTACCTCAGCCTCCTCTAGATACAACTTAGAAATGTAAGCGTCAAGCTCTTTGTGAACATGGGGACAAGGTGGGGAAACTGATGACGACCTTATTCCGGGGAGTGGAGGTGGTACCTCTATCTCCTCCATCCAAACAGACCAAGGGAACCTAGTTTTTGATGGCCAGGGCATTGCTCAGGAGTTTGCGGCATTTTATTCTAATCTTTATCGCTCCCATATTAATATGCTTGATTCGGCACTGGAGGACTATCTGACAGAGATCAAGCTTCTACCTCTTTTGGACGAGAACATGCATATGCTTGATTCCCCTTTGTTAAGAGAGGTGGTGGAAGCTATCAGAAAACTACCAGAGGGCAAGGCGTCAGAGGGTGATGGCCTGCCAGTGGAATGTTATAAGAAATATGTAGATATCCTGGCCCCACAGCTGTTAAATAATTTCTACTCAGGATATATGGGGATGCCTCACTCCCTTACTCCCTCAATGAGGTCACAATTATTGTCATCCTGAAGCCGATACTCATAGTGGATGCTAAGATTCTTACTAAAATCTTGGCAGATAGGATTTCCTGGATCCTTCCATCTATTGTTCACCATGACCAGGTTGTTTTCATGCCACGTAAGTCTTTGTTTCATAATCTTAGATGCCTTTACTTACACTTACAGATGCAGCATATGAACTCTGGTAACAGTGCTGTAGTGTCATTGGAATCAGCTAATGTGTTTGACTTGGTGGAGTGGCACTATCTGTTGAAGGTCCTGTCTGAATTTGGTTTTGGATCAACGTTTATTCAGTGAATCCAACTTCTATATACATGCCCCAAGGCCTGTGTTGAAACCTGTGGCGGTAGATCTGCACACTTTCCGCTGAATAGGGATATGAGGCAGGGATGTCCCTGTTGCCTGGCCTACTTGCCCTGGCAGTAGAGCCACTCGTGACTAAGATTAGAGCAGACCCTGGGATTACCGGTCTGAGGATGGGCGATAGAGATGAAACACGCACTATATGCGGATGATGTTCTGCTGTTTCTGGGGTATACAAATGCATCTCTGTTTTGTATGCTCTGGCTGGTGGAAAAGTTTGGCACATATTCAGGACATAAAATAAGTTGGGATAAATCATCTATACTTTTGTTGAACCAGCCTCCGACTGGAGTATCAGTTGCTGACACTGCCATGAGCTGTGAAGACCTTATCACTTATCTGGGGATTAGGGTTGTGATGATGCCAGGTTCTTTTATAAGAGACAACCTAGACCCTCTCATGGAGAGCTTCCATACTAAATTCTTTTCATGGCATAGCCTCCCGCTCTCTGTCTTGGGGAGAGCAAATCTTCTCAAAATGGTCTTTCTTCCAAAATGTTTGCATGTGTCCCAGACTGCACTGGTGTATATCCCTAAACGTTACTTCACTATGTTAGAAAAAATTGTCACACATTTTCTGTGGTCGGTAGGGCCCTCTAGAATTAATTATGTGTCTAACTGCTGAGGGGAGCATAGCACTTATGGACTTTAATCATTATTATTTTGCTGCACAAGGCCAATTTGCCCTGGTCTACTTAGCGAGGTGTTCTATGCATACGTTTCTTGCTATGTAAGAACCTTGTTTTACTGCTGGATTTGATTTGGCTCATAGTCCCATCTTTAGAGCTAGGGTGGGTGCGGGTCCCTCGCAAGCTTCCCAGGCGCTTTGTAAGGCCTGGTCTGTTATCTGGTATCTCTTGGGTCATGCTGTCAAGGACCCCCCTGTCCCACTTTGGGGAGGGGTAGGTCTTACCTGTGTGCTCTGGAATTTGGTCAGCAATGGGCCACATATGGAATAACCAGATTGGGTCATGTATTTAGGGACAATGTTCTCAAATCATTTGAAAAACTACATCAGGAGTTTGGGGTCCCCAAAAACCTTGATCTTGCTGCAGAGTGGTAAGTGGCGAGTCCTAGGATACTAGAATTTCCGCGGCTAAACTCCAGAATCATATACCTGCTTCCTTGATTTATCACTGGTTGGAAGATAGCACATCAACTGATGGCTTGGTCTTAAGACAGTGTTGGGAGACTGACCTGGATCAACTGGAAAATTGGGAGTGGAGGGAGGTAAGACTGGGGCCAAGGGCAGTAGGGACCATAGCCAGACATCAACTTCTGTAGCTTAATATTCTGCACCAGACATACTATACTCCTATAAGGCTTTGTAAGATGGATAGGACGATAGTTGTAGGAGATGTGGGTTTCAAGGGGCTAGCTTTCTTCACTTACTATGGACTTGTGGGGCTGTGAAGACATATTGGGGGCAGGTGACAGAGACCATTACTAGGGTGGTGCACTGGAGGGTCGCACTAGATCCTAAAATATGCCTATTGTCCATCTTTCCAGAATAATTACACAACTCCTCCAATCTGGATTTAGTTAGGGAGCTATTAGTCATGGCATGCAGGGTGGATGTCGGAGAGATCCCCTGAGTGTAATGTGTGGTATAACCTGGTGCAGAGCAACCTTTCACAATTTAGGGGCCTGTTTTTACACAGGGACACCCTTAGAAAATTGACACATTTTCCTTGATTTGGAGTGAATGGATGTTGCAGTATCCTTAACAAGCAACTGCCCTACAGTTATGCTGTGGCTGGTCCGCCTCTGAATCTACTTCTTCCCTCTCTCTTTTCACTCTCTCTCTGATCTTTGGGTCCTGACCTCAAGAGAGGTACCGCTATGGACCCTCTATTGCAGGGTCTTCACTTACCTCTTTGCACTTTATTTGCCAATTCACTTGGTATCCATACGTATATGGTCTATGATTCTGAAGGGGTGGTCTGCTCCTGGGGGTGTAATCTAACACCTTTCTCATTAGAAGTGCTTAATCACAGATTAAACCAGATTACCCACCACATTAACATTTAAATAACATGTAAATTAAATCTCATTCTGGGAGCAAAATGTTCAAACACAGTACATGACATCATATTCTTTTTTTAATCCTTTTGGTATTCAATTGGATTGTGTGAAGATACAGAAAACCTCCCTAGGTGAGAATTTTTCTAACAAATCACCTCCTCTGATAGAGATGACAACTCTTTCTATAACTTTTACTGAAAATGACAAACCACTAAAATCATAATTATGTACAAGATAAAACTTTTCTCAGACTGACACTAGGTAATGAACAGAGTTCAAAAGATTTTTGTATGAAGCGGTTGAAGTGTAAAATATAGGTGTTTACTATAGCACCAGTTTCTGGAAATAGTTGTGCACACTAGCCTAGAAACAGAAACAAAAGTGACCACTCATTTGGTTGTCTACTTTTCAAAATGACATTCTTTGTTGTTATGTCTATTTATGCATGCAAGTTATATTTGAATAGTATAAGAAAAACAAGAGATTGTAGTTGATTTGGTTTACCCCCTATAATGTAAGGAAACATAATGCTATTTTTCTTGAAAGACCTGTAGGTAATGAATACAGTAGGAAATTCCACAGTTTTCAAATATTTTAGTACTTTTGAAGGGGTGGAAATGTAGAACAAATATCTATTTTTCCTGTAGTGCCATATTTTTGAAACATTTGAGCACACCGGACTAGGGATAGAAATACAAGTAACCCCTCTTTTGATGCAGTGTATTATTTTCTTTTAAAAAGGTATGCTCTGCCTACCTTTTCTTCATTTCTATGGTTGGTAAAATTATTTTACTACAATTATTACACTCTACTACAATTGTTAGAAAAACAATTTAAAATCCATTAGAATTTTCATTTCTCCCCCTGTGCTGAGGTTGATTATTGTGCCACTTTAACTTGATGAATAAGCCCCAGGATATACTCAGGATATACCACTTTTTGTACATACTGATGTGACATGATCATTTTTCTCATTTAGCATATTAGGCACCTATACATGCATAAAAAATCTCTCCTACTTTTTTTTAAATGAAATATGAGATGTCTATTCTACCATCTTGACACATACAGACAGAAAGGTGTAGATTCTATAGCAGTTGCTAACTTTATCTGGGGTTTTCTCCATATACTACAATGGTACTCTGTAGAGTAAACTAATTAATAAGACACCTGTAGTGATGAGCGAGCACCCCAATGCTCGGGTGTTCGGGTGCTCTGACCGAGCACCCCCGGAGGCTCGAGTGCTCGGCCGAGCACCCGAGCCCCATTGAAGTCAATGGGAGGACTCGAGCATTACACCAGGCACCCCCTGCTTTGATGAGGGGAGGGTGCCTGGTCCATAGGAAAAGGGCAGAAAAGGATGGAAACACCACAGAAATGGTTCAGGGACAGCATAGGGAGGATGTCTGGATGCATCTTGGACTCCAACATCGCTGCTGGGAACGATCTTTCGCCCGTAGTACGCCATTTTTACAGACTGACCGTAAAACACACAAAAAGGAAACTAAAAACGACTTTAGGCGAAAAATTGTTACCAAACAGTATTTGCTGTATATTTACTTGTATATCATCTGCAAATTCTGCAAAAAATTTCATCGATTTTTCGGAACTGGGGCCATGATTAAGAGGGAAACGTGCGCAGAGGCAAATTCTCCCAAAAATTTCCTAGATTTTTCTGAACTGAGGCCATGATTAAGAGGGAAACGTGCGCAAAAGCAAATTCTCCCAAAAATTTCCTCAATTTTTCTGAACTGGGGCCATGATTAAGAGGGAAACGTGCGCTGAGCCGACCATCTAAAACATTATGGGTGAGGGTCTGCTGCGGAGCTGACCATCCTAAACATTATATGCGAAGGCCCGCTAGTGAGCTGACGCTATTAAACATTATATGAGAGGGCCCGCTAGAGAGCTGACCCAATAAAACATTATATGAGAAGGCCCGCTGGTGAGCTGACCTATATAAAAATTGTCAAACAGGGCCCGCTGGTGAGCTGGCCCTATATAAAAATTATATCACAGGGCCCGCTGGTGAGCTGGCCCTATATAAAAATTATATCACAGGGCCCGCTGGTGAGCTGGCCCTATATAAAAATTATAGCACAGGGCATATGGAAGAGGAGGAGGAGGATGAGAAGATTAAGAGTCAACCATATACCTGTTTTTTGGGTGGAAGGGGTGAATGGGAATACAGAGTATTCCCATTATTGTAAATAATATATGTAAAGTGAGTTTATGTTCCCCCGGGGCTTTCCTCCAGTGGAGTGGAGAAGTCAGGGGAAATCCAGGCCTTGTTCATTTTTATAAGTGTCAACCTATCAGCATTGTCGGTGGAAAGGCGGATACGCTTATCTGTTATGATGCCACCAGCAGCACTAAATACCCGCTCAGACAGAACGCTGGCGGCAGGGCAGGCCAGCACCTCCAAGGCGTAGAGTGCCAGTTCATACCAGGTGTCCAGCTTGGACACCCAGTAGTTGTAAGGCACAGAGGGATCATTAAGGACGCTGACACGGTTTGCTACGTACTCCTTCACCATCTTCCAAAACTTTTCCCTCCTTGTGACACTAGGCTGCGCATCAGGGTGAGGGTGCTGGCGGGGTGTCATGAAGGTGTCCCACGCCTTGGAGAGTGTTGCCCTGCCTTTGTCGGAACTGCTGTGTGCTCCCCTTTTCTCCCCTTCTCGGTTGGCCAAGGTAGCACGTACTCTGCCGCCAGCGTTGTCAGATGGAAAATTTTGGAGCAATTTTTCAACAAGAACCTTCTGGTATTGCACCATTTTGCTTGTCCTCTCCACCGGAGGAATGAGAGATGAGAAATTCTCTTTGTAGCGGGGGTCCAGAAGGGTGAAAACCCAGTAATCCGTGTTGTCTAAAATGCGTACAACGCGTGGGTCACGGGAAAGGCAGCCTAACATAAAGTCAGCCATGTGTGCCAGAGTACCAACAGGCAAGATTTCGCTGTCCTCACCAGGAGGATGACTCTCAATCTCCTCATCCTCTTCCTCCTCTTCTGCCCACCCACGCTGAAGAGATGGAACTAAAGTTCCATGGCTACCCTCTGTAGCGGAGGCAACCGTGTCTTCCTCCTCCTCCTCCTCCGCCTCCTCCAATTGTCGCTGAGAAGACGAAGTGAGGGTGCTCTGGCTATCACCTTGTGTAAGCTCTTCCTCCCGCATTTCCACCTCTTCCACATGCAAAGCGTCAGTTTTAATTGTGAGCAGCGAGCGTTTCAGTAGACACAGAAGTGGGATGGTTACACTGATAATAGCGTTATCGCCGCTCACCATCTGTGTCGATTCCTCAAAATTGCGTAAAACCTCACAGAGGTCTGACATCCATTCCCACTCCTCACTTCTGATTACAGGAAGTTGAACGGAGAGGCGACGACCGTGTAACAGCTGGTACTCCACTACTGCCCTCTGCTGCTCACAAAGCCGGGCCAACATGTGGAAGGTGGAGTTCCAGCGCGTGCTCACGTCACACAGCAGCCGGTGAGCTGGCAATTGTAAGCGCTGCTGCAGCTTCAACAGGCCGGCTGAAGCTGTAGATGACTTACGGAAATGTGCACACACGCGGCGCACCTTGGTCAAGAGATCATGCACATTGGGGTAGGTTTTTAGAAATCGCTGAACCACTAAATTAAATACATGCGCTAGGCATGGTACGTGTGTGAGCTTGCCGAGCTCCAAAGCCGCCACCAAGTTACGCCCATTATCACACACAACCATGCCTGGTTGCAGGTTGAGTGGCGAGAGCCACTGCTCGGTCTGGTGACTAATCCCCTGCAACAGCTCTGAGGCCGTGTGCTGTTTGTCCCCAAGGCAGATCAGCTTCAGCACGGCCTGTTGACGCTTCCCCACTGCAGTGCTACACTGCTTCCAGCTACCGGCTGATGGGGGAGTGGCGCTGTGTGCAGAGAATTCGGAGGTGGAAACGGAGGAGGAGGAGCCAATAACGTAGGTGCTGGCGGAAACCCTGATGGAGGTAGGGCCCGCAATCCTCGGCGTGGGTAGCACCCGTGCCATCCCAGGGTCCGAGTCGCTCCCAGCCTCCACGACATTCACCCAGTGTGCCGTCAGGGAAATGTAGCGTCCCTGGCCACAAGCACTTGTCCATGTGTCAGTCGTTAAGTGGACCTTCCCAGTAACTACGTTGGTCAGGGCACGGGTGATGTTACGGGACACATGGTGGTGTAATGCGGGGATGGCACACCGGGAAAAGTAGTGGCGGCTGGGGACCGCGTACCGAGGGACAGCTGCTGCCATCAGGCTGCGGAAGGACTCAGTCTCCACAAGCCTAAATGGCAGCATTTCGATGGCCAGTAATTTGGAAAGGTGTGAGGTTAGTGCTATGGCCTGTGGGTGGGTGGCTGGGTATTTTCGCTTGCGCTCAAATGCCTGGGGTAACGACATTTGGACGCTGTGCTGGGACAGGGAAGTGGATGTGGTCGCTGATGGTGCTTCAGATGGTACAGGTGCAGGGCGGGAGGTATGCGGGCCTGCGCCTTCGACAGGCGATTGGCCGGCACCGAAAACAGGGGAAGAGGAGGCAGTGGTGTGGCCTGCAGACACAGATGGGCGATCCAGGCGTTCCTCCCACTTATTACGGTGCTTGGATGCCATGTGTCGGATCATGCTGGTGGTGGTGAGGTTTCTAGTGTTCATGCCTCGGCTCATTCTGGTGTGGCACAGGTTGCAAACTACAATTCTTTTGTCGTCCGCACTTTCCTTAAAAAAACGCCATACCGCGGAACACCTACCCCTTGGCAAGGTAGATTTACGCAAGGGGGTGCTCCGTGGAACATTTGCGGGCCGGTTTGGTGCGGTCCGCCTTCTTTCTGTAGCCACACCACTGCCTCTTCCAGCCTGTTGCGGTGCTGCAGATGGCTCACCCTCAGGACTGCTGTCATCGCTCGGCTCTATACCTTCCCAGGTGGGGTCAGTCACCTCATCGTCCACCAAGTCCTCCTCCACTTCCTCACTCTGATCATCCTCCTCATGTCTTGATCCCACCACATACTCAGTCATTGACAACTGTATAACATCCTCCTCAACAAGGTCTTGAGACAGTAATAGTGGTTAATTTAATGGCAACTGTGTCTTATCATCATCATCATCCACTACTTCCTTTGACCTTAAATGCCGTTCACATCTGTCATCTTCTTGTGATTGGGTACCCTCTAGAGGTTGTGAATCAGGGCATAAGATGTCATGTTCCTC
The DNA here is from genome assembly GCA_037306005.1 of Rhinophrynus dorsalis. Classification (NCBI taxonomy): domain Eukaryota; kingdom Metazoa; phylum Chordata; class Amphibia; order Anura; family Rhinophrynidae; genus Rhinophrynus; species Rhinophrynus dorsalis. The sequence goes on along the minus strand of CM074718.1, from coordinate 81,917,536 downwards.
TGCAAGCGTGCTTGGAGAGAGGGTCAAATGAAGGATTGGTGATGAGACGAGCTCCTCACTATATCCCAGTGTGGGATCACTTCTTTGACCAGACCGTCTATGGTGGGAGGAAGGATGATCAGAGTGAGGATTATGTTGACCAGACTCTTGGCTACTGAGAGTGGACTTGGTGGAAGACAGGGTGGTGCTTAACCGACTGGAAGCAGTATCAGCTGACATCCAACCGACCACCTGTTCGCAGTGGTCGGACCTCGAGAGTGATGTCCTGCGACGCCCTGTAAAATGAGACATGAAGCTAGGTATGGTGGATGTCTTTCTTTCTTGTGCTCTGGCACCAGGCACAGTTTCTCCGCGTCCTGACCCGCGCCCTGAACTATCAGGATCACGTCCACTTCCCCGCCTTCTTCATCTTACACGGAATATGTGACTTTGATATTTTAGTTTGAAGACTTAACAGTATTTCTTCCTATTCTGCAACTGTGCACAGTACACAGAATATGCTGCTAAACTGCGGCGAAGCACACTGAATGGAATATGTGACTTTGATATTTTAGTTTGAAGACTTAACAGTATTTCTTCCTATTCTGCAACTGTGCACAGTACACAGAATATGCTGCTAAACTGCGGCGAAGCACACTGAATGGAATATGTGACTTTGATATTTTAGTTTGAAGACTTAACAGTATTTCTTCCTATTCTGCAACTGTGCAGAGTACACAGAATATGCTGCTAAACTGCGGCGAAGCACACTGAATGGAATATGTGACTTTGATATTTTAGTTTGAAGACTTAACAGTATTTCTTCCTATTCTGCAACTGTGCACAGTACACAGAATATGCTGCTAAACTGCAGCGAAGCACACTGAATGGAATATGTGACTTTGATATTTTAGTTTGAAGACTTAACAGTATTTCTTCCTATTCTGCAACTGTGCAGAGTACACAGAATGTGCTGCTAAACTGCGGTGACGCACACTGAATGGAATATGTGACTTTGATATTTTAGTTTGAAGACTTAACAGTATTTCTTCCTATTCTGCAACTGTGCAGAGTACACAGAATATGCTGCTAAACTGCGGCGAAGCACACTGAATGGAATATGTGACTTTGATATTTTAGTTTGAAGACTTAACAGAATGTGCTCTAATCTGCAACTTTGCACACTAAACAGAATGTGCTCTAATCTGCAACTTTGCACACTAAACAGAATGTGCTCTAATCTGCAACTTTGCACACTAAACAGAATGTGCTCTAATCTGCAACTTTGCACACTAAACAGAATATATGAAATTTTTTTTTGTTTTGTTTTTTTCCCCCCACACAAAATAAACTGCTGCCCCCACACACAGTAGTCCTAAAAAGGACTTTTGGTTCTTTTGTTTAACAAATTTGCTTGTCTTCTCCCTACACTGACTTTCCCTTCCTATCCTCATCTCTCCCTGGCTAAGACTGAGCCGAACTCGCTGGTCAGGTGCTATACAGCACCAGACCACGGGTTCTGGCCAGCCAATCAGTGTAATGCCAGCAGCCAACATGGCTGCTGGCATTACACTGATGTCAGAGCCTCCCTGCACGTTTACTGGCTGCGCAGCAGCCGCAAAACGTGCGGGGAGGAGACCCGAACATGGCGGGCGAGCACATGCGGTACTCGTACGAGTACCGCCATGTACCGAGCAGAGCGATGCTCGAGCCGATCCGAGCATCGGCCGAGCATGCTCGCTCAACACTAGACACCTGCAATGCAATCTAGGCTGAAATTAGCAGCATAGCTAATATTGTAGATAGATAATACAGAAAGAGTATATTTATCCAGTTTTATTATACATACATCACCAGCACCATACAAAGTTGGAGATGTCAAAAACACTTAAGTAGTTAACAATATAGGCCTTTTTTTAACAAGTTTATTACAATGAGCTGGTTCAGCATTATGTATTTAGTGATGTGAATAATGTTACTGCAGTGTTTCTAGGTGGATGATGTGTGCGCCTTGTGTGAATCATTACCACATTGGATCAGTGATCCTTCTAAGGTGAGCAACCCAGCACTGAAAGAGTTAAAGAGGACTGCATTGCAGTCTGCCCAGTTTTAATTACTATTTTGACTCTTTCAGTGCTGGGCAGGTCACTTTTTCTCACCTTAGAGGGAACACTAACGTTAATATTAACTTCCTAAGGGTTAAAAAGTTCCTGACACAGAACCTAAATGTCATTATACCATAAGGTGTCATGTCTAGTGTTTTAGAGCAAAGAGAGAAAAGCTTGTTTAACTCAGGGTATATAGCTATTATAGATGTATAAGAAGATCACATGCTATACTTAAAGAAGCAGTAAACTTTTTTCATGAAAACCTATTTGTTATAGTGATTTTCCTACAGAGTAAAACAAGGGTATATCCATTGGTGTCAGTTGGAGACCCCTCTAGTATGAAGAGTTTAAAAGCTCCATTTAAATAATTGGGTATTTGTATTTTTTCCCATGATACAGATGGTTTGCTCCAAAATTGATCCAGCTTTGTGCAAAAGACTCACAGTGCATAGTTATCATGGTTCCCGTGATTCTATGCGACATTCTTACTTCCGGGTTTGTCTTGACGGCCTCTTATTGGTTCTAGCTGGCTAGCCCCTCCCAGGGCTTGCCTTTATATTCCTTCCTACTGCTCTCTGTGTACCGATCCAGGCTTGGCTGACTACCGCTCTATGTGTACCGATCCAGGTTTAGCTGACTACCGCTCTCTGTGTACCGACCCAGGTTTTGGCTGACTACCGCTCTCTGTGTACCGATCCAGGCTTGACTGACTACCGTTCTCTGTGTACCAATCCAGGCTTTGGCTGACTAACGCTCTTTGTGCTGCCCTCAATATCGTTGTCAGTCCATTCACTATTGTTGCCTCTGGTTGCGCTCTCTCAGCCTGTGATTCAGTGTGACCTCCGTTACGTGCTACCCAGTCTGTGCTCTCCGGCCACTAGCGGTGTTTCAGCTGGTCAGCCCATTCCCCATGTTGCCTCTGTTAGCGGTGCTAAAACTTGTCACTTCATTCACTACTGTTGCCCCAGTTACCAGGCTGCCTTACCCGGTAATCCGTAAGGCCGGTAGAGCCTCCTCTATTCCTTGTTGCACCAGTTACCAGGCTGCCTTACCCGGTATTCAGTAAGGCCGGTAGAGCCTCCTCTGTTCCTTGTTGCACCAGTTACCAGGCTGCCTTACCCGGTATTCAGTAAGGCCGGTAGAGCCTCCTCTATTCCTTGTTGCACCAGTTACCAGGCTGCCTTCCCGGTATTCGGTAAGGCTGGTAGAGCCTCCTCTATTCCTTGTTGCACTAGTTACCAGGCTGCCTTGCCCGCTATTCGGTAAGGCCGGTAGAGCCTCCTCTATTCATTGTTGCATCAGTCACCAGGCTGCCTTACCCAGTATTCAGTAAGGCCGGTAGAGCATTATTATTATTATTGCCATTTGTATGTCCTGATCTGTGTCATACTATCTTACTGTATTCTTTTAGAGTTTGGACCCATGTAGGGCCTTGTTTCGCTTTACCTTGCCTAATAAATCTTTTCTATTTTATCCTACCAAATTGTTTGAGTGTTCAGTAAAACTGTGACAGTACGAAAGGGCCATGACCTCAGACAAGGCTGGTGAGGGTAGTTCCCAGAATCTCCTTTGGAGATTGGACGCTCAGGAACAACGGTTAGACCAACTGTCTATGGCTATTCAGACCATTTTAGAACGCACTGCTTGTCTCGAGAGACCTGTACAACCTTTGGTGGCCACTCCAGTTCTGGCACCATTGGCACAAGCTAGTGTACGCAGTTCCTCCTCTAGAGGGCTCTCCGCTACTGCTCCACTTCCTCTGAGATACGATGGGAACCCAATCTCTGCCGAGGGTTCTTGAACCAACTGGAGATATTTCTTGAACTAGTGCCACAGGCATTTCCCAGTGATAGAAGCAAGGTGGGATTCATGATCACACTTCTCACGGGCAAAGCCCTAGCCTGGGCAAATCCAATTTGGGAGACTGGTTAACCGATCACTACTAATTTTGCCGAATTTGTAAAGGCCTTCCTCAGTGTGTTTGAGGTTCCAGGGCGTGCCACCTCTGCTGCCAAGCACCTTATGAGAATCCAACAAGGCACACATACTGTTTCAGATTATGCCATTGAATTTCGTACACTCGCAGCAGAGGTAGGCTGGAACGACGAGGCGCTTGTTGCTGTATTTGCCCAAGGCCTCGAGGATAAAATTAAAGATGAAATTGCGGCCAAAGACTTACCGGTGGGCCTAGACGACTTCATTGACTATACTATTCTGATTGACTCCCGTATAAGGGAGAGGAGCCTGTACAAGGGTTATAAGGCAAGATCCACTTGCGAATTGGGTACCAGGGTTAATTTCCCACCCATGCCTCCCTCTCCTCCCACACCTCTGGGTCCTGCTACAGGTAGCATAGAGCCTATGGGGTTTACACGATTATCCAAGCAACAACGCTCCTCCCGTCGCAAACATGCTAAAGACTTATTGATATTGGGTTCTCTTGGGCTTCTGAATCTGTTAGGACACCTGCCTTAATTGATTCCGGCGCAGCTGGTTACTTTATGGACAAGAATTTTGCAACTTTGCACAACATTCCTTTACTGAACAGAGATTCTAAACTGGACATTGAGGCCATTGATGGGAGGCCACTGGTACTACCTCAAGTCACGCAGGAGACATGCCCATTATCAGTGGGCATTGGAGCACTTCATAAAGAGACCCTACAATTCCAGATTATCCAGTCTCCGAATTTTGAGGTCATATTGGGGTTCCCATGGTTGCTTAAGCATAATCTCAGACTGGACTGGAGGACTTGTGAGATACTGTCGTATTCTGAACACTGTAAAACACACTGTCTGAATCACCCTACTAAAATCTTGTGTACCTCTTCCTCCTTACTGCTGGAATACCAATCATTCAGCGATGTATTCAGTAAGGGAGAGGCTAGCACTTTGCGGGTGCATTGTTCCTATGATTGTGCTATTGATCTTGTGCCAGGCGCTATGCCCCCGAGGGGTAGGACTTATACCTTGTCTGGTGACGAAAACCGGGCCATGGAGGAGTATGTCAGTGATGCCCTGGCTCGGGGTATTATACGTAAATCTTCCTCGCCCGCTGGGGCTGGATTCTTTTTTGTTAAAAGAAGGACGGAGAACTCAGACCCTTTATTGATTATAGGGGTCTCAACAAAATAATGATAAAGAACGCGTATCCCATTCCACTCATCACCGAATTGTTCGATCGTTTAAAGGGCGCTTCCATCTTTACCAAACTGGACCTGAGGGCGGCGTATAATTTAGCCCAGATTAAGGAAGGTGATGAGTGGAAAACAGCTTTCAATACTCATACAGGGTACTACGAGTATTTAGGCATGCCATTTGGTCAGTGCAATGCCCCAGCGGTATTTCAAGAATTTATTAATGATGTCCTACGAGACTTTTTACAGTCCTCTGTGGTCGAGTAACCTTGATGACATTTTGATTTATTCTCCTGACCTGGAGACTCACCGCGGATATGTCTTGGCGGTTTTGCAAAAATTAAGGGAGAACAAGCTGTATTGCAAACTCAAGAAGTGCGATTTCCATAGGTCCAGTGTGGCCTTTCTAGGTTACGTGATCTCTAAAGAGGGCTTCGCGATGGATAAGGACAAGCTTGCAGCAGTACAATAGTGGCCACGGCCCACGGGCCTCAAGCCCTTGCAGCGATTTCTAGGATTCGCTAATTATTATAGGAAATTTATTTGCAACTATTCCAGTATTGTTAAGCCACTCACTGATATGACCCACAAGGGTGTCTCCACGTCAGAATGGTCCCCAGAGGCAATTAAGACATTCAAAACACTTAAACTGGCATTTTCTACTGCCCCAGTTCTGTCCCCGTCTGTTCTGTGCCCGTGATTGGTGCTATACACTGTCTATCACCTGCAGGGGGCTCCCATTGGCTGCCTATTGTCAGCCCGCCTCTCATTGCCTATTTAAACCCAGCTTGGGCACCCTTTGGATGCCCTTTCGTGGTGTCTCTGACAGTACCTTTCTGTCCTGCATGTCATGCTGTTTGGGCCTGTTCCAGCGTTCCAGTGTCCAGGGCTACAGAGTCCTGAGTTACAGTGTTCCAGAGTTTAGAGTTCCAGAGTTCCTGATTCCACCTGTTCCTGTTACCAGTCTGTTTGCCACTCCAGTCGGTTTCGTTGGTTCTCCGTGACTGCTGACGTTCCGGTTGTTCTGTACGGCTTGGTTCCGGTTGCTCGTCTGTGCAGCGGGGCTCGCTGTGATCCACCTCAGCCTGGTCTCAGTATTCCCTTCCTGTAGTCGCTGTGGCGACATTGCTCTCTCTATTCGCTCCGGTGATATTTTCACCCTGTCGGTCCAGCGTGCGGACGCTGGTTTACTCCATTAAACCTGGTGGCTTCCGATATTGTTGGTCCCAGCGTGCGGACGCTGGTTAACTCCATTAAACCTGGTGGCTTCCTATACTGTTGGTCCCAGCGTGCGGACGCTGGTTAACTCCATTAAACCTGGTGGCTTCCTATACTGTTGGTCCCAGCGTGCGGACGCTGGTTAACTCCATTAAACCTGGTGGCTTCCTATACTGTTGGTCCCAGCGTGCGGGCGCTGGTTAACTCCATTAATCCTGGTGGCTTCCTATACTGTTGGTCCCAGCGTGCGGGCGCTGGTTAACTTCATTAAACCCCTATACTGTTGGTCCCAGCGTGCGGATGCTGGTTAACTCCATTAAACCTGGTGGCCTCCTATACTGTTGGTCCCAGCGTGCGGACGCTGGTTAACTCCATTAAACTTGGTGGCTTCCTATACTGTTGGTCCCAGCGTGCGGGCGCTGGTTAACTCCATTAAACCTGGTGGCTTCCTATACTGTTGGTCCCAGCGTGCGGACGCTGGTTAACTCCATTAACCTGGTGGATTCCTATACTGTTGGTCCCAGCGTGCGGATGCTGGTTTACTCCATTAAACCTGGTGATTTTCTATCCTGTTGGTCCCAGCGTGCGGACGCTGGTTTACTCCATTAAACCTGGTGGTTTCCAATACTTCTAGTCCCAGCGTGCGGACGCTGATTACTCCATTTTACCTGGTGGTTACCTATGCTGTTGGTCCCAGCGTACGGACGCTGGTTTGCTCCATACTACAGTCAAGTGCTGTTGGTCCGAGTTCCTGTCATTGTCTCTTGACAACAATTGGCACCTGTTGGTCTCCTCCATTGGGGCTGCCCTGCCCGGTATTGGTGAGGCCGGTAGAACCGGTACATTCCATCTCACGGTTGTCTTACCAGATATTGGCAGGGCCGGTAGAGCCTCTTCACAGTGTTCCTTAAGGCTGCCTTGCCCGGTATTGGTAGGGCCGGTAGAACAGGTACACTCCATCTCACGGTTGCCTTACCAGGTATTGGCAGGGCCGGTAGAGCCTACCCACAGCATTTCCTGAGGCTGCCTTGCCCGGTATTGGTAAGGCCGGTAGAACCGGTATATTCCATCTCACGGTTGCCTTACCCGGTATTGGCAAGGCCGGTAGAGCCTGCTATTGCTATTTCTTATAACCACCTGGGTTGCCTTGCCCGGTATTACTGGCAAGGCCGGTAGAACCTGTTCTATTTATCCATTGCTGATTATATTGTATGTATGTGTATGTGAACCCTATGGGGATTGCCTTAACTTTTCAATAAAGTTATGTTTTTACCTAAATCTTTTGTCTGAGTGTCTTAACAAACCGTGACACATCCTATTCCTGGGTTGCCATTTACTTTAGAGTTGGATGCTTCTGAGACTGGATTCGGGGCAGTCTTGGGCCAAAGACCGGGTCCTGATAAGACTTTGAGACCATGCGGGTTCTCTTCGAAGAAGTTGACCAAAGCGCAGAGTCTTTATGACATCGGAGACCGGGAGCTCTTAGTTATTATTCTGGCTTTATGTGAATGGTGACATCTGTTGGAGGGCACTAGGGTGCCTATACTGATTCTGACTGACCATAAAAACCTCATGTATCTTTCAGAGGCTAAAAGGCTTTCCCCGAGACAAGCTAGATGGGCACTATTTTTGTCTCGTTTCAATTTCATTGTCTCTTACTTGCCTGGCACTAAGAATGTATGAGCCGATGCCTTATCCAGACAATTTGGCTCAGATCCTGAAGCTGACTCTATACCTGTGCCTATTATTCCTCCGAACCGTATACTTGCCATTTTGCGAACCAGCATCACTTCTCCCTTAGGGGAGGCGATCTTGGCATCCCAGACCAATGCAGCCCCAGAGAAACCAGTGTTCAAGTGCTTTGTGGCTGAACCCTTCCGGACTAAATTAATGGATACTACTTACCACTCCTCCCGGGTGGCTGGCCATGTCGGGAAGAATCAATTGATTTGGTCATTGTCCCACATGTTTTGGTGGCCAGGCATGAGGGATGACTGTGTGGCATTTACAGCAGCCTGTGCCACTTGTACCCGTTCCAAGACCCCCAGACACCTTCCTGTGGGACTCTTACAGATTGTTCTTAATGGGGACCGGCCTTGGTCACACGTCTCTATTGACTTCTTGGGAGATCTGCCGGTCTCTAAAGGGTTTACTGTGATTCTCATGATAGTTGACAGATTCTCTAAAATGGCTCATTTCGTGCCACTCCCTGGTTTGCCATCTGCTAAAGAACTGGCGATTGTATTTGCCAGGGAGGTATTCCGACTTCACTAGGTACCCAAGGTGCTGGTCTCGGATCGTGGGAGTCAATTCGTCTTGAGATTCTAGAGGGCCTTTTGTGACCAGATGGGGATTCAGTTGTCCTTTTCCTCGGCCTATCATCCCCAGACTAATGGGGCTGCTGAGCGTGCTAACCAGGGATTGGAGCAGTTTTTGCATTGTTTCATTTCCAATCATCAATTGGGCTGACATGTTGCCATGGGCAGAGTTTGCTAGTAACTGTGTGGTGTGCAGCACGTCTGGGAGCTCACTCTTCCTGATCAATTACTGGTTTCAACCATGCTTGCTCCCAGATAACTTTCAAGCACAGCAGATTTCGGCTCTGGATGAGCACATTAGGCAGCTCTGCTCCACATGGGCACAGGTCCAGAATACCCTACATGATTCTTTTGTACGAGTCCAGCGGCATGCCAACAACAGACGTTTGCCGTCTCCTGTATTCCAGGTGGGGGACCGTGTCTGGTTATCCTCAAAGAATCTTAGGTTGCAAGTTCCTTGTTTCAAGTTTGCTCCTCGGTTTGTGGGTCAGTTCCGGGTACTCCGTCGAGTCAACCCTGTCTCCTATGCATTGGAATTACCTGCCTCCATGAAAATACATAATGTGTTCCATGTGTCACTTCTTAAACCACTGGTGTGCAACCGCTATACCACCACTCCTGCTGTCCCTGGTCCTGTGCGCATACAGGACCATGATGAATATGAGGTACAAAGTATTCTGGATTCGCGTAGGTTCTGTGGCCAGGACCAATACTTGGTGCATTGGAAGGGTTATGGTCCAGAGGAATGCTCATGGGTTAACCACTGTGACATTCATGCTCCAGTTCTGTTGCGCAGATTCCATGCCAAGTTTCCTGCCAAACCTAGACCCCCTCAAGGCAGGAGGGGGGGTCTTTGAGAGGGGGGTACTATCACGGTGCCCGTGATTCTATGCGACATTCTTACTTTCGGGTTTGTCTTGACAGCCTCTTATTGCTTCTAGCTGGCTAGCCCCTCCCAGGGCTTGCCTTTATATATGCTCTCCTGTCACTAGGCCGGTGCCCTTTCGTGGTGTTCCTGACCTTACCTTTATTCTGTGCTCCTGTTCAGTGTATGATCCGGTTTCGTCTGACCTTGTCCCTGTTCCGCTCTCTGTGTACTGACCCAGTCTTTGGCTGACTATCGCTCTCTGTGTACTGACCCAGGCTTTGGCTGACTACTGCTCTCTGTGTACCAATCCAGGCTTTGGCTGACTAACGCTCTTTGTGCTGCCCTCGATATCGTTGTCAATCCATTCATTATTGTTGCCTCTGGTTGCGCTCTCTCAGCTTGTGATTCAGTATGACCTCCGTTACGTGCTACCCAGTCTGTGCTCTCCGGTCACTAGCGGTGTTTCAGCTGGTCAGTCCATTCCCCACTGTTTCCTCTGGCTTGCGCTACTCTCAGCCTGTGATTCAGTGTGGCCTCCGTTACATGCTACCCAGTCTGTGCTCTCCGGTCACTAGCGGTGTTTCAGCTGGTCAGTCCATTCCCCACTGTTGCCTCTGGTTGCGCTACTCTCAGCCTGTGATTCAGTGTGGCCTCCGTTACATGCTTCTCAGCCTGTGCTCTCCGGTCACTAGCGGTGTTACAACTTGTCAGTTCATTCACTACTGTTGCCCCAGTTACCAGGCTGCCTTACCCGGTATTCAGTAAGGCCGGTAGAGCCTCCTCTATTCCTTGTTGAACCAGTTACCAGGCTGCCTTGCCCGGTATTCAGTAAGGCTGGTAGAGCCTCCTCTGTTCCTTGTTGCACCAGTTACCAGACTGCCTTACCTGGTATTCGGTAAGGCCGGTAGAGCCTCCTCTATTCCTTGTTGCACCAGTTACCAGGCTGCCTTACCCGGTATTCGGTAAGGCCGGTAGAGCCTCCTCTATTCCTTGTTGCACCAGTTACCAGGCTGCCTTACCCGGTATTCGGTAAGGCTGGTAGAGCCTCCTCTATTCCTTGTTGCACCAGTTACCAGGCTGCCTTACCCGGTATTCGGTAAGGCCGGTAGAGCCTCCTCTATTCCTTGTTGCACCAGTTACCAGGCTGCCTTACCCAGTATTCGGTAAGGCCGGTAGAGCCTCCTCTATTCCTTGTTGCATCTGTCACCAGGCTGCCTTACTCGGTATTCGGTAAGGCCGGTAGAGCCTTATTATTATTATTGCCATTTGTATGTCCTGATCTGTGTCATACTATCTTACTGTATTCTTGTAGAGTTTGGACCCGTGTAGGGCCTTGTTTTGCTTTATCGTGCCTAATAAAGCTTTTCTATTTTATCCTACCAAATTGTCTGAGTGTTCAGTAAAACCGTGACAATAGTATAATTGTGAGAGCTTGTACTAATAAACACAAATCAGCCAAATTCCAATTTATTTGAAATTGTTATTTTATTCCATTAATGCTAGAGAGGTCACCAACACATTGTTAAGCAATGTCAAGGTGTGTATCATTCATATTGCAATCTGGTATATTTATTTGCTGTTTTGCATCTGAACTCTTCTGTAATATATAGCTAAATGGTTACATTTTACTGTCTTGAGAATGTTTACATTATTCTAAAGGGTCATGATGAGTGGGCCTTTGTTTTTTTCTCTTTTCTCTCTCTCTCTCTCTCCCGCTATCATTTGGAATAAGCCTAATGGTTATTGTGAAGAGATGAGAACTAAGTACAGACCTAACCCCTAGGCTGTGACACATGATTATGTCATTTTATTCTCTATTGGATGGCAGCTCTTGAGCTTAGAAAACTACAAACCTACAAAACTGAAAGAGAATTTCAGTCATTTGTACCAATATTTGCTGCTGTTTAGTTTATATGTGATCATTTCACTTGGTAATGTTCCCAGACTGCAATAATGAGTGCATACTAAAATAGGGACATAGCATGTGGCTCTCCAGTTGTTATACTTGGCCTTCCATCATCCTCAGACAGATAAAGATGAAGACATAGACAGAGAGAGAGACAGACAGACACAGGCCAAGACACACAGACACACACACACACACACACACACACACAATGACACAGAGAGGCACATACAGTAAAATGAGACAGAAAGAAAGAGACATCCTCAAATAGAGAGACATCCATAGACAGAGATACATCCACAGACATACAAAGAAACAGAGAGACATCTACAGAGAGATAGAGAGTAAGACATCCACAGACAGAGGGAGCTATCGACAGACAGACAGATAGGCAGAAAAAGAGATTCATACAGACAGAGATGGGCGCAGCATCAATTTGTATATGTGTGTGCGTGCTTGTATGTCTGTGTGTTTTAAATTATTCCTAGCTTTGGAACACTTTTGTAATTGTGAAAAAAAAAATTCAATTTGATTACTTCCCACTAATATCAAATATATTATTTTGTTATTATTGTTAAATGTATAAAGTACTGTAATGGAGCAGTTAATGAATAATCATACTAATGACAAATCAATAATCTTTTGAATTATTTTCTTACACCAAAACCCATATATCTATGAGTAGCAGAAAGCAACAAAAAAAGATAAGCTTTTTATTAAACTCAGTACATTAAAATCATGTTGTCTGATGTAAATAAATGGAATGTTTTTCAGGTTGCTGTCACTAGGTTTGAAGCTCGTTTCCCACCACTCCGTATGATTTTAAGATGTTAAAGTAAAGGTCACTTTTTCACATTAGGACAAAAGTGCTGCCCTTTCCAGTACTTTATTTACACTTTAAAAGCAGGTCAGATGAGAAGTGTAGGAGTATTTTAGCTAAAAGCTTATGGCTAATCCATGCAATATTTCATTATCAAGGCAAAAGCATGCAATAGTTACAACACCAACTGAAGTGGACAATAATTGGAACAATTTCCTTTCTCGTTGTACATATAAGCTACAGTTAGAAAAGCTTTTAACCAAAATGTCATAAGAATTTGTGTAGTTTCTTTCAAATGGACAATGAAATCCTTTTTACTAAAAGAAGCACACTTAACAGAATGAGACCATTTTAAACATATTATATTTTAATCTGCAAAGACCGAAAAAAATGACAAGCAATTTATTTACAGAAAACTGTACAAAAAGCAAATTAAATTATGTAAAATATTTCATAAATAGAAGTGGACTAGCGTTTAATACATTTTGCTTGTTTAGCATAGCTGCGTGCATAGTGACTCATAATAAACGATGATAAATTGTTCTTTGCTTCACTATCAACATCCAAGTTGCAGAACAATAGTCAATGATTAATATTACAAACAGATCGTACCACACTGAATGCAAGTGTTTTAAATTTTAAGGACAGCTACAGTAGCTGAAAGTATATCCCAGTTTAACAAGAGATAAAGCACTCTGCTTATAGACTTGGAGCAACGCTATTCCTTCATGTTGTTTTAGTTACTTACTTTTCAATTATTCTCCATCCTTTTGAAGTGGCATATTCATTATTCTTAAAACTATGTTAAGAAGAAGGGTTACACATTTAACGACAGTTTCTTGAACTATGTTTTATTTCTACTTATATATTGTATTCATTTACTAGAGAGTTTTCTCAGAAATAACTTTTTTTTTTTCTCGGATGTTTCCCACCCCTGCATAAAAATAATGCCTACTCATTATCTGATTTAAGTAGCACTCCAGTCAGATAAAATCCATACGGTATACAATAAACGCATACAGTATATTTGGAGGTTCATAAGGAGCAGTAGACTGTAAGATTGAGGTTATAGACTTTATATATACACCGATATAAAGAAGTTAAGCATTATGCAGAAATCTATTAATGTGCCTTAGTGTAATGAAAAAGTGCATGCACAGTTCATCTGAGATCCTAATAGAGGGCTTGCTTATGATTAATATACAAACAGAATGAAACAGCGGCAAAATGCAACTTAAACAAAATAAACAACTACTTCGCAATAATGGACATTTGCCAAATTGCTTTACTATTGTGTTGTATAATTATTATTATTCCTTAGACAGTCAATTAAAACATTTTAACAGCCTGTGTTTAAGCCTCCTTGCTGTCTTTGGGTACTTTCAAAGCATTGTTAATGCTGTGCTCATACAGCAGAAATTGGTTAATAATATGAAATCTTTAAGACTGGTCTATTATCCAAGTTTAGGAGAGAGCCAATTTTTTGTACAGTAATTATAAATTGTCACAAGAAAAAAAATGAATATAAAGATTTATAGAAGTAGGGATTATCCCAGTACCTTAAGTGTCCATACCCACCCACCATCTTACAATGACAACAAGTATAAAAGGCACGGTTGCATAATTTGCATTCACTATTTTTATTGGTATTTATTTTTATTTTATTTTTTTTTCTGTTTTTTCATTTTTTTTCCTACAAAATGTTAAATATACAGAGTAGCAACAGACTTAAACTACTTGAAATAAAAGCTAAAATTACTAATGCAAATTACAATTTTGTATCATGCTAATTAAATATAGTAATCAACATATTATGATGGTTACTGTACTTGTTGCTCTACCAAAATTACTAAGCATATATACAAGTATTTGTTTCCCATATTTTAGCACTAAGAAAATGTATTAGGTAAAATGTCAGTGATATAACTGGATATTGTATGGTGTAAAAACTGTAGAATGAGTGCAGGTTCAAAGAATTTCTAATCGTTTAAGATTCATATCAGCATTCAAAATTGAATTATCATTAATACATTTACCAGTATATTTAGCAAAAATATACTGTATATTAGCACTAAAGAAATCAGATTTATGTTTAACGAAGTGACTGTGCAAACAGGTAATTTGTGAAAATAAAAGTGTGTAAAGCAGAAGCATTTTAGTTTTTTATGAGAACTTACATATTATACAATGTAGTACACATTGAGCAGTCTCAAAAGCCCTGGTCTTATTAGTTGTCACTACTTCATAGAATATTTTTTGTATCCATTTCCATATATTTGTGTGCAAACCTATTTATAAAATAAACATGACAAAGGGGCTGATTCAGAGAGAGAGAGAGAGAGAAAGAGAGAGAGAGAGAAATATAATGTTGTAAAGTTACAAAATAACAATCTATCAATGTATTTTTTAATGCGGTATTTTGTAACAAAATGTTAAAAAAATATAATGAATGACATGTCCAGGGCTCAAAATTTCCACTCGCCACTAGCCAATGGCAAGTGAAAATTTAGCCCTGGCGAGTAGAAATTCAGTCCTGGTAGGTATGTTATGGCTTGCAGTGGCGAGTAACTTTTCAGGTCTGGCTAGTAGCAAAGGACTTAAAATTATAAGCCCTGAAATGTCTGATGTGAATTCAAGCTATTTAATAATGCCTTTAAGGAATTTTAAGGGATTTTATTTTTGCCCTTTCTGCTCATTTATTTGACTGCAATATGAACTTACTCTACAACCTGAAATCATTATTATAAATTGTCTACAAACAAGAATTATTCATATAAGAGTTTGTGTTATTGACTTTGTTTTACTGTGTTGCACTAAATATCTCTGGGTGACGAAACCTGCAAGGCTTTTAGTGTTACTGTATGATGTTTATCTATGAAGAACTATTAAGTTGGTCTACTAACAGATATCTGAAACTACAACCAATATGTACATGTAGTGGTGAAGGTACTAATGGGTTGATTTAGTTCTTCACCTTTATAACCTGTTTCAGACTGCAGTAGATTAGATGGTATACTTAATTACATCCATTGGACATCTCACTAAATATATCGATACTGTTATCGCTCACGACTTACATTAAAACCCATTTTATTGAGTTGATTTTAGACCTTATTCAAGAATATCTGAACTTGTACCAACAGATTCAACCAGGGCTGGATTTTCAATTAGGCAGAGCAGGCAGCAATCAACTTGTGAGGTATACCTTAGCTATGCCAGCCACATTCATAGTATTGAGTTGTGGGCATAACTAGATAAACTGAAATTTCTCTGCACCAGAAACTTGCTTCTGGTTTATGGTGGCTAACTTATATTCCTGCTTATATATTACTATGATGTCAATGTTATACACTTATTTGGCCCCTTATTTACCATGTTATATATGTCTTCACTGGTCAACTTAATTCCCTGTTCTGTGCTAGAGGTTTTAGTTGCCTAAACAATGTGTCTGACATCCATACAATATTAAAAGCCTGGAAAGATGTGTTGTGTTTATACATTATGTTATAGGTTAAGGCAACAGTGGATGAAGGTGGAAATGGGATGTAATAAGTCGGTTTGTTAACATCTATACTTCATAGGTATTTCTGTGATTTAATCCAGGATTCAACCTATAATGTAGATGCATCATTGCATCAAGATAATTTCCAACCTTACTTTGCATCTTTTCCAAATAAACAATGCACAATAAGTTTATGGATTTTAGTGCAAAGCAGTAATTTCTATTTTTTTAAGCTAATGTTTTATTGCAAGTAATAATAAGTCAAATTGCTTTTTTCATTGTCAGATCTTTGGCCAAATAGTACTGAGATTATCTTAATATGTTATGAAATATGTATACATATGGCCCCAAGATGGACCAAAACATTAACATTTGCATAATAAAAATAAGTGAATTTCCAACTTCATAGAAGAGTACTATGTACTTTTGTTCTGTGTAACACATTGATTGTACATAGGAAACACACCTCTTTACTAGCAGTTCCATTTATGTATAAAAACACTTAAATTTTTGTTTTTGTATTTACAGTATCAATCTCGCTCTAATATGGCATTAATATTTATTACAAATGCTATCAGCAAATGTAAAATATAAAAATTAAGTCTAATATTTTAGGGGCCTTTAAATTTAGTAAATTTTTTTAATCCATATTGTTGTTATATGCTTTGTGTATACCTTATTGACCTGCTATCAACAAGCCATTTCACAATCAGACAAATTAGAATGCTATGATACATGCTTTTGCATAAATATAACTGGTTTCGATCCCTCTTCATTAGACCAGTTATAATGAAAGAAACTTGCAACAACAATTTAGTGAAAAAATAGCAGTAGAGAGAATTATACATGCAACTAACAACAATGATCTCTACATATCACAATATAGTCAAGCAAACATAATGATTAAGTGCCTGATGTGGAGGCAAAGTGGCAAGCAAAGCTATTGTCTCTTTGGTGGCCCCCTCTTATTTCTGAGTATATTCTTATGGTACTAAAGTTTTGCCTAACTCCTTTGCTTGTTTGACATGAAAGAACCCTGCTGCATGAAATAGCTTACAGATAGACTTCTCTTCTAGTTAAGGTATTGACAGGAGATGGCTTGTATTCCCCTGTTTGTGTAAGGGGAATATCCTCTGGATTGGCTTCTTCACTTTTGCTGTAAGTAGCTGCATTGAAGGTCTCATACGATGTCAACTTTTTGTTAAGTAGATTCCTGTTGCGATCACCCATAAGAGAAACTTCTCCATTGGCCAGCTTCTCTTGACTGTCTCGTTCATCAATTGGCATGAATGTGGAGAGCTTTGGCTGACTCTTCAGTTTCCTTTCAGGAGAAGTACGAACTGGCATCCAGCAGGAGTCAGAGTGGCCATACTCGTCACATTCTCTAGTACACTTTCCAGTCAAAGCTACATCTGGTAAAGGTCTTGAATCTGAAAGAAGGTGAAACAAGAACTGTGTATAGACTCATACAAAGAAATTCATTTCACACAGCAGTAATGTATTCATATGGAACTATTAGAAGATCATGTGTTTTTGTCTCATAATTCCAGCTTCTATTGCTTTCTATTTATTTAATTACTATATATATATATATATATATATATATATATATATATAGTAAATAAATCATTGTAATATATACCAGCATTGCCTGTACGGGTCCCCCCATTCACCCCACAGGTTCCCTATGCAAATCTAAAAGAGTGCTTCCTACAATACTTTCTTATTTATCTATCTCTCACTCATCCTCATATTGTATCCTCCTATCCTGTTCATTTTCCTTAGTGGAATCATTCTTTCTCCCCCAGGCCCATTCCTCTAACATCCAGAGCCCATTCTTCATCTCCAAGTATATCCTTCAATCTTCAGTACCTCTTTCCAGCAGCCCTATTCTTGTAGACGTGACCTGTAATGATATTTGATGACAGGACTGGGAATGCCTGCTCTATGTGCAAATTAATAAAATATAAAAGAGTATACTTAACTCACTGAATGCTAAATAGGCCTCCAATCCATGGTTTAAATCTGAATGATGTAGATGTTTATATTACAAACTCAAAATATAAAAAAGTAAGGCTATTTGTACCACTTCCATATCCAACAGTAGCAATCACCAACTCAATTAACCAAGATTAATTGTATGGCTGAAGCCAGATTCTCTGTTATTTTCTTTTTTAAATAAATAAATGCAATTTAATTAATGGCCCAATATACAACAACATGGAAAAATAAGTGTAAGTGTATCTATATTTGACTTTACAGGCCATTGTAGTACATACCACACACAAACCATTGCTAGAAAAAGGTAAAGATCTTGTACGAATAAGAAAAATGTGGTTCTATAAAAACGTCATTCACTGTTGTCAATAAAATATTCATGGCTACTTTACAATAAGGTCTAATACTTCTTTATAATGCTGTACTGATTTTTTAAAGGAAGCTGCACAACAATTGTTCCTCCTTGACAGACCTCTACAGAAGCAGATATAACAGGGTCTGTTTTGAGAAACCACTTTAACTACCTAAATTATCAATTAGGGAGTCAGAAAATGAACACCCATTGTTGTCTCAGTTGTCCTTCAGACTCCATTTCCTTAAGGTGAACACATAGCCCAAATTGGGAGATATGGGGTCACTTAAATCTTGACTAGTACAGCCTATGGGAGCTACACATCCAGGAGAGTCAATTAATTCAGCTTCTGACTTTACTCAGCTCAGCTCCCTAGTAGTCTCAGTGGTCAGTTTCTGATGCCAAAACATCTGCTAGGAAGTACTGAGGTGCTGTATATGCATATGATTAGTTTGGCTATTATAAATTTCATACGACCACTAATTATTACCATCCTTATCCTGCATACAGGCACACACACTCATACAAACATGCATTCATAAACACACATACAAGAGCACAAAGTAATTAGATAAATGTAAGTTGAATAAAGCAGCACTGCCAGATGACATAGACTCATGGTCATTCAAGTAGACTAGTTCACAAAAATCCGACTATATTTAATCTTCAGTGATTGTTTTGCAGTGGACATAGTTGTATTAAATAAATAAAGAATGACTTTAGGAATGCAAATGCTATATATATAGGATAGCTTTTGAAGTCCAGCAGTGTAGATGCCAAATTAATGAGTATCACAGTATGTAATAATACATTTATTATAGGACTAACATTCCGTTTTAAGGACAAGCTTTCAAGAGCAATGTTCCCATTATTAAGTCAGAAGCATACTGGATTTAAACCTGGAACATACATTAAAAGCCTCACTAAGGAAAACACAACCTGATAAGTAACATATCACATAAAGTTCATAGAACTTGGAATGCAGAAGGGGAAGGGGGATGGGAAGAGACAATGAGAGAGAGAGAGAGAGTGAGAGATCCATACTATATCGAAATAAATGGAACAATCATATTGAATATATGAACTAAAACTAAATAAATAGAAGGAATATTTTATAAAGTGTTGGTATTGTATGAGGAATCCCAAGTTCTTATTTAGTCCAGAGTGCTTAGTGTTAAAAAACTGATCATCTTAATTTCAAATGATTTTCTATCCTGTGAATTTTTGAAGTTCCCTCTGGGTATTTTGATATTAAGGTTATGGATGGAATGGTTTCCCTGGGTGACGTGATGACCCACTGGGGTATGGTTTTTTGTTTCATGGTAATGTTCAATAGATTGTCAGTGTGTTTTCATTCTTTGGAGTCTGGACCCAGTTTTAGTTGAATGTCACTGTTTGTGTAAAGGATATTCTGCATGTGTGTAGGTGTGTGTGTGTACGCGTCAGTTTTTTGCTTGATCCTTATGCATGACAACTGTATATCTCCCAAGTATCCCTGTTTAGGAGGAACAGTCCCACGCTGAAACCCAAATCCCTCTGTCCCTCTTTTCTACCTTTGTGGCCTCTTTTAAAAAGTCCAGAATGTGTAGTATGGTACACATTCAAGAAAAATAAAAGTAATGTATATCATAACAAACAAACTAGACATATACTACTTACTAAGACATATAAAAAATACATTAATCAAAAAACATAAAATAAAAAGTAAAATAAAAAAGTAAATAATAAACGTTGACTATAAATAAGATGTAAAAAACAAATATAAAAAAATGTATTGAGAAAAAATTTAAATATCATAATACTGTGATATATAAACCCTCAATGTGCATATAATTATAAATTCTCTAACATAGAATATAATCATATAACTAAAATAATAAGTGATTAATAGGATTGGTAATATAATACCAAATGGTTACATCTAAGTGAATAATGACTAAGTAACTAAATTGAGTGAATTGACTATAGTCAGGGAAAAAAAAAATTAAAAACTTTAAATAAAAATATAAATAAAAATAAAAGTACTAACAGGAAAAACGAAAAATAGCTCAATAGATATTCTCAGTATGTTCATTAAGACCGCAGGGCACCATGGTTTGCAGAGTAAATATCCAGTACGCTTCTCTGTGGTTAATTTTACCCAGACCTCCTCTTCCATCCACCTGTTCAACAGGCGTTGCTCTCAAAAATGTTGGGTCTTTATTATGAACTAGAGTACAGTGGCGAGATAAACTATGGTCCATGTAACCACTCACAGAATGTTGCTACGGTGTTGTTTAAACTTATACATGTTTGCTAATGCCACCCCCCCACACACTCTCTCAACAGCCCCTAAAATGCAAGTGTCCCTCTATGGCCATTTGAAATGTTGGGAGGTATGCAGATGAATTTGCACATGTATAAATACATGGTGAATCATTTACTAACGGAAAATAATGTCTCCTCCTGGCATCCAAACAATTGTGCATTTTTTTTCATAAATGGGAGCTCTTTTTGTGCCTCTTATTACACAAAATTTTACAAACAGGAACACAAATGTTCTCTTTCGTTGCATCACACATCCCACGGCACTCAAAGGGTTAGCAACAAATAGCAGTATGTTCATATCTCCCAAGTGTCCCTCTTCAGGAGGGACAGTCCCTCTTTTACACCCAAATCCCTCTGTCCCTCTTTTCCACCCTGATGTCCCTCTTTTTAGGAGATCAGACTGTGTGGTGTGTATATAAGTGTATCACACTGCTCCATAGCACTAAAACTCACATTAATGTTTGTATAAATTTCAGGATATATGTTTATAAATTAGATTGTGTAAATAAAAAACTTCGGTCTTGTTATAAGTCATTTAATAAGTTACACAAGGAGGTGTCAATAGGTTATGAAACAGCCTATAAATTCTCTGTAATGCTCCGCCCACCAGTCACGCCCACAGCAACACCCACCTAAAACAAAAGTGTCCCTCTTTGGCAATTTTAAATGTTGGGAGGTATGGTATATTTTTAAAATAAGCCCTCCAGTTCACAATACAATGTGTGTCTAATGTAATGTAAAATCCCAGTACATATGTTTAATTTTTAATGACTTTACAATACAATACGGTTTATTTTATGAAATACGTTGTTATTGTATTTGGTTAAAGGGGTAGTAATGTTAGCAAATAAAAACATTGTACCTCTTCTCATCATTATTGTTTAAGCAAATTCACACTTTTACACACTTAAAAGTCAAGGGAATGTGAAGTCCGGTGGCCATCTTTAAAAATACCTTGTAGCTGCACGTTCTCGTGTCAGCTCCCTGTACCTAGCGCTCTCCACTTGTTTTACCCGATGGGAGGGGGGAACTCGCTCCTTGCGTGGTCACGACTTGTTCACTGTGGAGGATTAGCATTGAAGGCTAAAAGACGAACTGCGCATGTGCAAAACAAAATAGTCCTCCACGGACCCTCAAAAGGATGCGAATTGCACTCACTGGCAAGTGGTAAATTGTTAAAACACCACAAGAATAGTAATGATGGAAGTGCTCACTAGGTAGATGCGGGAGAGGTTATAAACTCTGGGTAGGTAAACGTCATCACAAGTAGATCTGGCTAAAGGGGATGGAACTCATTAGACTTCATAGTGATGCCAGTAAACTGAGTGGGCATGGCTTGTAGCTGTACAGTACAGCTATTTTGTCCTTCTAGAGAATCCGTCCGGTCCCGGGACCAGATATCTGAGCTGAGACCTCCAGCGGTGACGTATGAAAAAGGGGCAGTTGGGGGAAACTTTAACAGGCAAAAACTGAATAATTATAGAAGTGAGGGCAGAGAGACACGAATAGGATGATTTTGATTTTTACACTTAAAGATTTTATGAAAAGTGAAAATGAAGTATTAATATCCCTTTAAGTTTCTGTGCAAGTCTTCCTATGTTTGCATGCCCCTTCAGTATTATACTTCAGCTAATCATCAAAGAGCATACTTCTGTCCTTAAAAACACCTTTGAATTCTGTTTCAGCTCTGTTTCCTGCAGTTTTTTCCTCAGCGATGTATAAGAGAAATATTGACATTTGTCAGCACATCAATTCTTAAACCACTGTGGCTTGGGAGTACAACACAGCATGCAGAGAACACAACAAGGCAACTCAAATGTTCATCACCATATGGCTAGTATAACTCACTGACTCCCTCAAGGTATAAAAAAGGATAATAATTTATTTTCTTATAAAAATGCTGTTTGATTTTTTTTTTAAGTAGGAGTATATATCTTAAAATAGACACAACATTGGTCCACATAATCGCAGTTTTGACTGAATGGTAAAGCATCTTCTATACTACTGGAGACAACAAGGGGTTAAAGGGATAGTAATGTTTCATAATAAAAGCATCTACAATTAATCTTCATAGTATTTGGGCTGTGGAGAGTGTTATTTCAATACTGTTAGAGTTGTAGTTCAAGAGTAATTGAAAGATAAATTATCCCCCTTCTCTCCCTTTTACTGATGTAACACTGCTCACTTCAGAACAGAAAGGTGATGTCCAGATGGCTTGCAGAGAGGGACAATCTTCAATTAGCATAAGGGAACAACCTGAAAAACCTGTCAAGGGGGGCAGGGTTTTCATTGTTCTCACAGTAAGAAGATTGTCCCTAGCTGTGAGCTGTCTAGTCTGTGGACCAGATACCACATCTGAGTGGAGGTGACTTACACTAGGAAAAAGGGGTAGGAGGGGGATACTTTATCATTCAATTACTCTTGAACTACAACTCTAACAGTATTATAAAAACACTATCCGTGGCCCAAATACTATGTAGATTACCTGGACCTGCTTTTATTTTAAAACATTACTATCCCTTTAAAGCAGTAGTTTCATTTTAATTTTAAATATTTTGCAAGTGCGTAATACATATAGCCAAGCCATCTATACTTTTTTCATCTTCTCCTACTTTTACAATTCTAAGTTCCTGACAGTGAGCTCCCTGGATCTCCGTTTCCAGAGAGTTTTTCTGTCAGAAGACCATTAAAGCATAACAGTGATAAAAAGTAACACTATCCCTGCAGCACTGAATGCTCTGTAATCTGTGTGCTATCTTTTTTACATTGTATCAATTCAGCATTAAATAATCCCCCTGACAAAAAGCTTGCTGCAAAATCCAGGGAGCTCACTGTCAGGCAAATAAAAGTATAAAAAGTAGGTGAATATAAAAACCAGAAATGTAATGTAGAATATTTAAAGTCAAAATAAAAGATTGATGTCCCTTTAAAATAGGCTGACCAGACCTCACCTTTAACCGGGGACATATATGAAAAATGCATACTGCAGCGCTGCTTGATTTCAGTCCAGTCCTGAAATATACCTATTTCCTTTGTGTCCCCGGTTAAAGGTGAGGTCTGGTCAGCCTACTTTAAATTACTTATCAGGCTTTGACTTATATGAATGATATTAAAAATCTAGGAAAATTTTGAAATCAGATACTGACATTTACAAATAAATAATCTGTGTCTTACTATAAATAATAAACAGTGGGGTTTAGTTATAGAATTTTTGCCAAAAGCACAATAAGTTTGCCTGCCCTGTCAAGACACCCCAGATTTAGGTTAGTCCCTATCTGCCTGAAATCTGAGAACATGTGTTTATTATAATGCAATTTAAAAGCAGTGATACCACCTTACCACTACTATGGACAAAACTTTTTAAGGGAAATAAGGGGACTACCCCAGATTCAGTCAAGTCCCTATCTGCCTCAAATGAGTAAGCAGGTGTTTAGTATAATGCAATTCTATTAATGCTTTGCGTACCCCCTCAGGCACTGAAAGGGTTAAATATGTTTAACTCATTATTTATTGCTATGCACGGATCTCCATCTTATTATCTATATTTAAAGATGTTTAAGTGATTATATATTGCTATGCATGAATCTCTATCTTATCTTAATAGGAGATCTTATCACAATGTACAGATATATGGAAGAACAATACAACAATACAACAATTCATTCCAAGGCCTGATCAAATAACCAGGGGACACCCCTTGAGATTAGAGAAGGAGGTTTCAACTTCAGCAGAGGAAGGGATTTTTTACAGTAAGGTCTGTTAAATTATGGAATTCATTGCCCAAGGATGTGGTTATGGCAGATATAATGGATACATTTATTTATTTTATTTATTTATTTATTTCTAAAGGGAACATACAGGGTTACACTGTATATTAGTAGGCAAAAAAGGAAGGTCTGATAAAGGCTAATTTATTTGGTAGCAGGAAAGCTATATAATTCTCATGTCTCTGGGTTATGCGGAAAAGGTTGAACTTGATGGACTTGTGTCTTTTTTCAAACTATGTTACTTTGTTACTATGTTACTATCTAATGTAGTAGTTCCCAAACCTGCATAAAGTACCAATAAGAGACTTAAATGTAAGGATTTCTAAATATGAGGACTTGTGAGTTAAGCAGAGACTCAGCCATTTAAATTTAGTAGGCCATATACATATCTATATATACAGAAAGTGGAACAGCTCTCAGGCAAAGCAATTGCACCACAGGGAAAAAAATACACAGTTTCATTTATTTAAATGGAGCTTTTATGCTCTAGAATGCTAGTGACATCTCCAATGTACTGCAAAGCAATGAGCTGGATTAGGATACCTCTCTAACATTAAAGAAGTTAAAGGGATAGTAATACTTTGTTTTATCTTTGTTTTATTTTGTAGGCATTAAAAAAACATGAAGAACGATATAAGTCTCATCTCTCAAACCTTTATGGTTTGAGAGAAATTCACAAGCAAAGTATCCCGCCCCCGTTCAGCCAGATCAGACGGGAGGTGCCCAGGTAGACTGCAGAGAGGGACAATCTTCAATTAAGATAAGGGAAAAAGCTGAAAAACTTGTCAAGGGGGGAAGGGTTTTCATTGTTTTCATGCAAAGAAGATTGTCCCCTGCTGTTATCTGTCTGGTCTTACAACCAGATTCACATCTGAGAAGAGATGTAAAAGGGGCGGGAGGGGGAACTTTGCTTGTGAATATCTCTTAAACTATAAAGGTTTGAGAGATAAGACTTATATTGTTCTTCATGTTTTTTTAATACCTACAAAATAAAATAAAGATAAAATGAAGTATTACTATCCCTTTAAAATCTCCATTAATTTAAGGATTTTTTTTTTTTTTTCATTTTTACCCTAGAATGCATCTTATTTTCGCCAGAATTACTCTACTCCTTTGTACATATTGTCATTCACTTGTGCTTAACCCTTTGAGTGCCAGAGAGGTACGCAACACACGCAATATTCTGAGTGTTGGCAATTCAGTCTAAAATGTGGCAGAAAGGCAATAAAAAGGATAATACAACCTTGAATGTAACTGACAATGAGGTAGTTTTAAAGCACAGATTATAACGACAAAGTACTTTAATTTATTTAGAGTTCGGTAATATTCAATGCATCTTTATAATCAGAATTTGTTTACTAGAATTCTGTTGCTTGTTTCTTATTATAATAGGATGTATTCTATTCAGTTGTTACCTTCTGTTTAATATTCAGGTATTTCACAACAAAGCTTTTGATAAAGACAATGCATTTCCTGAATTTTAGGAATTTACAGTGTCATACCAGAGAGCAGTGGTAAGCAAAACATCTGCAGTACATGTGCCAGAGGATCTGGGAAAAATTCCAGATCTGTCCAACTCAATCTAGAAGAAATACTGGAGGGATGAGAGAAGAGAAGACAAGAAGATGGAGAAACAATGGAGAAAGAGAAAATGAGAGCAGGAAGGAGAGGGCAGAAGGGGGCCAAGAAGAGTACAAAAAAGAACAGCACCAAAGTCACCAAATGGTGATGAGTGGACTGGTGAAGATGGGAGAGAGAAGCATGTAAATGTAGATGGAAGAGAAGGGAGGTGGAGGACATGGGAGAAAGTAGAATGACCTGGAGGAGATGCAAGGTAAGAGAGAGCCTGGATGAGATGACAGAGAATGGAGAAGGCCAGAGGAGATGGAAAAAAGGGAAGCGGGCAGGTTGAGATGGAAGGGATGGAAGTAGGCTGGAATAGAAGGAAGGGTGGAAATGGGCAGGAGTAGATTGAAGGGGAAAATTCAGGGCTGAAGAGATGGAAAGGAGGGGAGTGGACTAGAGGAGATGGAAGGAAGGTGAGCAAGCACAGAGCTGGAAGAAAGGGCAGTGGAATGAATAGAGGAAAGGGGATTGGATGTGGGGATTGGAGGCTGATACTGCTAATTGGGCAGGGGAATATGGGGTGGGTAGCAAAGTTCCCTATCATGACCAGATGCACTGAAATAGAATATGTTGTGAATTACTTCTAAAGGTAAAAACATGAAATGTAGAAACAGTGTGTTTCTGGTCTCGAGAAACTGTTTAGCACAAAATATGCATTTACACAATAATTTTTCATCTCTAGTAGACAGCAGTAAGGAAAAAAAAGAAATCTGAATTTGGTTTTAACAGAAGTGAAATACAGATGAAAAGCAGGTACAGTATTTTTCCTGTCACCTTGTGACATAGTGTAACTCATATCTTTAACAAATGAAATGATATGAGAACGTTTTCCAAATCAACTGTATATTATGTAGAAATTCTTTATAATAGTGTATGAGATATTTAGCTTTATTTATTTGCCAGGTTATGCAAATTATACAGTAATGGATAACATACCATCAAATACTAACATTCCACTCTGCTCTCCCTCCCACCTGCTAGCAAATACTATCTCTGAGTTTGTGTCTGTGACCTTGACCTTGACTTTTTAAGATGTTCTTCCTAGACAGTAGGATAACACATACAAAAGTTATAACATTACCAGCACTGTAACTTTAAATTCCTTCTAGATTATATTCAAGTGAATTTATCTGAAATGTTTGATTCCTAAAGTTAACTTTTTCCTACCAACCTGAAAGAGTGATAATCTCCAGTGGTAGGTTTATCTTTTTTCTCTGTTCAGCTACCAGTGAGCATCTAGCAACTGATAAGCGGTGAGTTATGAGTTTATTCTTGAGGGGATAATAAGGTTATATTGGCAATCCAAGGAGATTTGTCCAGGGGTCTAAAGGAAGTTTTATATCTATTTCTGCCTCCGTGTTAGTAATAATTATTTTCCAGAAAGGTTTACTCAATTGGAATGGCTGATATGGCGTCCTATGAGTTTTATATTTATTTATTTTTTTTCCACATCATTGGTTCGACCTGTTTATAAATAAAAAAAAGCAATCTACCAAGGTTAAAGTAGGATCAGGAAAGAAAATTGTAGTTATTGTTTATCAAGTGAGGTCATTCTAAGAGCTTATGGGCAATGCTTCAAATGTCTTTTATTTTGACCCTGGTCAAAATTATTTGTGACAGTTGTGCCATTTATAATAATCTATATTTAAAAACAAAGTTTCTAACTCCTTAAAGCAATTGTAGGCAACAGGTGGCCCTCAGAGGTTTCTCCTGTGGCCCCCACTCTGTTCACTGGTATAATGAGAAGATTATATAAATTCCCTATTTTCAAACATTGACTTATTGCATAACTAATGTTACTTAATTGCCTTGCCATTTCAATGTGGGACATTAGAAAAAACAAACACTATAATACACTTCCCACATTAAAATGGTTATCTGGTCACATTATGGTAAATGTACCAATTATGTGCTAACTCAAGCACAGGTATATGTTTTTAGTCCCAATGACTGCTTAATGCAAATTTAGTAAGCTATGCACACCAGATTTCCTCCCCTTACTACTGTTTGTACCATGGGAACAGGAAAGTATAAGTGGCCAGTCTGTGGGGAAAGCATTCATTTCCTCTATACCTTGCTAAGATCAAGTATGAAGCAAGGAGTAGAGGAAATAGTATAGGTGTATATCCTTTGATGTGCATGATACCGGCTCAGCTTCCATGACTTGATGCCATTAAAGTCCAACTCTTTAGTGCATACCTTGAAGTGTAGCCACTGGCATTAGAGATTACTGCTCGTAGATATGTACTAGCAAACTTGATGCAAATTTGAAGCAATACACTGTAGACCTCTCTAGCATTTTTAAGCATAATATATGGCCCTTTTGTGGATTTGGTTGCCATGCACTGCAGCCCTTGAAGTAAATCAAGTTGCCCATCAAGGCCTTAAAGGGACAGTAAAAGTACCAAAAAATATCTCTGTGTGTATATATATATATATATATATATATATATATATATATATATTTATATATATATATATATATATATATATATGAAAGAAAACTTGCATCCCCAGCCACACACACCCAGGGGTGGCAGTAAGGAGGAGTTACTCATAGCTCCTCCCTACTGCCATTGTTGGCGATACAGGGGGGTGATTTTGCATGAGTGGGAAGGGGCCTCAGCAAGGAGTTTCCCCTCCCTCAACTTCCTCCTGAACATGAAAAAGAGGCTTGGACTTCAATGAACTGAATGGGCATGATCACAACATGAAAAAAAGAGGCTTGGAATACAAGGTATTTAGGACCCAGAATCCTACACAGCCTTCAGCTTTCCACCTATCCCAATTAGCAGGTTTAGCAGGCTGTAAAAAGAAAATGGAGTTTTCACTTGCTGTGAGCAAGTAATGTTGAGCAGAGTAAAGCAACAAAGCAAGACTTGAAAAGGTTGGTTAAACCTGTGCTATTTCTGTAGAAACTTGAAGTAGAAGGGGTAATCTATTACAAGTAAAGTTAGAGCTCAGATTGAGCTAGGTTTTTATTTGCAGTGTTGTTTTCATTTTGTTTTGTAAAATATTGCCTGCTGGTTGTGTTAGATTCAATGTCAAAATAAACTTGCAAATCTTTTTTAACCCCTTGAGTACCAGGGAGGTACGCAACACATTGCAGAGCAATGTGTTACATACCTCTCTGGCACTCAAAGGGTTAAGAACTGTTGGCTGTGTGTGATACCCTAGAGGACTGTGCTTACTGCCCACCCAGGGGCAGCTATATTATGGTTTTTCACACTGTGTTTTGCTCATGTGTGTTTTGGTGTATTGATGGTATGTTGTGTGTGTATTTGTGTTTTGCATGTGCTAAGTGCTTACTGGGGAAGAATCCTTGCCCCTTTATTCACTTTTTCTTAACCCTTTCATTGCCACAGTGGTACACAACTCATTGCTTAGCAATGCGTTGCATACCCATCTGGCACTCAAAGAGTTAACAGAATAGCAGGGAACTCTCCGGACAGAGGCTGACTTTCTACTCAAACTCTGCCCATTTCTGCTCCTTCCCTGTCTGTTCCTCTCACTCCTGCCCGATTCTCTTCCTTCCCCACCCCATTTCTACCACTTTTTGAATGCCTGTTAAGCCACGCCCCGTCTCGGGTTAAGCCCCACCCCTTTTGATGCAAATTGCATCCTTTTTCTCCCCACAGCTGCTGCACAACAGGACTCCCCTCAGGGGAGACTAAATATCAAACTTCCCAGGTATGGTTAACAGTTCTGATAACAACACCACTATCCTGGTTACTACATATTGAAATACTGCCCACACTCCCTGTACTCATCTAACAATTACACATTGAGTCTAAAAGAGAGGCAACCGAATTGCATCTTTTTTTCCCCTACAATAACCATCAGACTCAGTGCCTGCTGCTTTGAGGAGCTGTAGTCCAAACAACCACCACAAGGCTGTGCATTGCACACTGCGCTCTATAGTCACAAATGACTTGCATATAGTCTATCTATGAATAGGCATACTATTGAGCAAAGACACCTGTTAATCGCACACCTAAGGGACGGACGTATTGCCAAAGACACATTACGCACACCAGGAAAAACAAGTCAAGACACCACACACAAATCAGGAAAGACACTGCAAGAGATCACATAACACAATGGGAAAAACACTACAAGAGATCACACACAGCAAGGCACACACTGCAAAATATCACACAAATGGGGGCAGACTTCAAGCCATCACACAAAGTGCGAGAAGACACTGCAAGAGAACACACACAGGAGGGCAGACACTGCAGAGGAGGACAGACTGCAGGACATCGCACATAGGAGGACAGACTGCAGGAGATCACACGCAGGAGGGCAGACACTGCAGGACATCTCATGCAGTAGGGCAGACATTCACACACAGGAGGACAGACACTGCAGGACATCACACGCAGGACATTACATGCAGGAGGGGAAGGAGATCTCACACACACACACAGGAGGACAGGCACTGCAAGAGACCATAGACACACACAAAATGAAGCAGTACACAGCACCCTTTCAGTGCTACTGTACGCAATGCACTGCAAAATGTTACCTATCTCTCTGCCACTCAAAGGGTTAAGCATTGTTTAAAAGAAAAAGACTGGCAATGCCGTCCCACACGGCTAGTGTATATGTGTATATGTATATATATATATATATATATATAATATATATATATATATATATATATATATATATATATATATATATATATATATAGTAAACTGCATGTTGTCCTGATAAAAGTCACACATAAAGGAAGTTAAAACACAGCAGTACTTGCCCTTCAATTCTCTTCATCACTGATGTTTTCCTGGAGGGCTGGATTATATCAGCTACATATTCTTTCATAGCTTTAGTCTACTGAAGGTCTTTTATTCAGCAGGGTATGATGGGGGCACACTTCCACTTTACTCAAACCCTGTACTAGAGCTGTGTATATTTATCCACATTTTTGTATGGATAAAAATACACAGAGTAACTATGATCTACTTACATAGACACCATACCACTTAGCCAGTGGTATGGTGAAGATAGAAGATGCCTAATGACAAGAGTAGTTACACATATTACTACTTTTTTTTTTACTTCCTCTATAGGTCATTTTATTCAAGGACAAAATGAACTTCACTATCTTATATTTATTTCTGCTTTAACTATCCCCTTAATACTTACCATGTAATGTAGATGTTGTTAAATAACTAAAATATAATTGTTTTTTTACTGTGGATCAAAGATAAGCAGGCAGGGGCTAAACAATTTCTGGTGTAGCATATGCAAAGCACAGGGACAATGTAAAATGTAGGTTGTCTATTGAATGCTGAAAATAGAAAATATTTAGTGTTTGTCAACAGATTACCATGAGCTGGGGACCAAAAAAGAATGTTGCACTGGGCCCTCATTTGCTAGAACCACCACTGTGAGTAAGGCAATCATTGTGATTGTGAATCTAATTGATTTGCTCAGGTCGGTTGATGTTAAGTCAAACTAATTTAATCATTTAAGTGTCAGAGAGGTATCCGATGTATTGCATTTTTAAGTTGTTAACCATTTTAACTTGATAAAATTACAATGGACCTGTGAAATAAAAACAAAGTTTGGTTAGTTTTTAAAGATTATAACAGACTATATGTAATGCCTTTATTGTTAGGTGGCACAGATCATTTCTGGGCTTGCTCAAGAGTTTTGTGCATTGAAGGTAGGATGTACAAATACAATTTCCATCAAAAACAGGTGCTGGAGTTCACTTTTTAGCTCTATGAATGCCTAACGCCAACAAAGGAAGGGCAGCGGGCAGAGGAAATGGTATAAATGTATGAAATTATCCTTCATATTCTAGTAGGCAGGTATAAGGGGGGCTGATAGCATTAGTGATTTAACTACGGGAAAGTGTGACTCGTGGTATGCTTCACAATGTGTTGGAAACCTCTCAAGCATTCAAGAGTTTGAAACCAAAGTCCCACTTATGTCAATGGAAGTATTTCTTTTTCTCCTATGGTGCATTTAATTTGTCAACAAACTGTTTTAGTTCATTTTCCTCACTGATTTCTGTTGTACTGAAATGGTTAATTCTCTTGCATTACACTTAGAAATGGTGGTATAGAATTATCTTGTTCACAGCTGTGGAAATAATAAGTAGTCACTTATTGGCAAGTAGAAAAATTAATGAGATCTGGCATCAAATGACACGGTAAAAAAAAAAAGATGAAAAAAAACAGGAATTTTCAGTAGGATTATACTCCAGGCTAAGACAGGTAAAAACATATGAGGACCTGGTGCTGGCAAAGTACTTGACCCCCCAGAAAAATAGTAGCAATGTAAAAATAATGATGGGGAAGAAGGCAATATCTAATTAATAGGGAAATATGCCAAATAGCAAATGATGGTCTATATGTGTGTAATTATGGTGTTCTGGTAATAAACTAAAAACATAGTGCCAATCCAACACATTGCATTGGATTGGATACCCCTCTGCACTCAAAAGGTTAGGTTTTATATACCCTTCTGGTGCACAGAGGGTTAAGCATCTTCATGCAAACTAAATAAACGTTCCAGTGATGGAATGAAATAAAATGACCCTAGAATTTACTTATTGGTTATGTCTTGTACATAGTTAAAATGCATTTACTTTTCAACCGAATATATGCATCAAAACAATTTTTTTCTTCAAACATATGCATAGTAAAATATATGTTTTTATACTGTCTATACTGATAAAATTTATCATATGTGTGTAGAGGGGAACAGACAATAAGTGTGGGAATTTGGTAATGACAGGTCTTAAAGATTAATCAGTTAGATCTTATTTATTTGTCGATGTTTCCGAATAACAAAAACACGTTACTTGTTCTATGGAAGGCCTTTATGTTACGCCAAAAGGTTGAACAATAAATGAGTTCTAATTGATTCCTTTTTAAGTCCCATAAGTTCCTATCAATCAAAAAGTTGACTATTCAGTCATACAGGAAAGAACTTCCGCCACACCAAAGGACCTTTTCAAGCCAAATGGCCTGAGATAAGATAAATCCTAAGGAGATTCTTGATAACACATTATAACCTTGGTAGCATATACATATGCATAAGACAGACAGGCCATACAAAAATTCCTATTTATTCTTGTTTTCCTGCATAACATACTCTAGCACATACTAGGCAGATAAGCTTGGTTATTCATATTCAAGATACAATACTTTTAACCAACAGCTAATGGAATGCAAATTGTTAGCTGCACTGCTTTCTTTTCTGTTTTGTATATAGAAGTCATTAATGGGATTTTATACGTCACTGGCTGCATTCAGGATATCAAAGGTTACAAGAAAACTATGATTTTAGAAATAAGTATCTGTTAATTTGTTTAGCAGATGGACATTTACAGAAGTATCTTTCACACTGAAGTTAAGTTTAGTAATACAATTGCATTGTGTTTTTATTAATTTATTTTTACATTGGAGCTTTGTTGTAGTCTAAAGACTAATAATTGCATTTCACCACCTGAAAATGCTTTCATCGTTCTCAATAACCATTGGTTGGACTGTTATATGACTTTTCTCATTCAGAAAGAAAATAATAATTATTGCAAAGATGTAGGAACTAAATACAGATCTGAATAGGGATCAACAAATATAGACTACTGGAATTCCAATCCACAGATATTTAAGCAGTTATATTTGCTTGCTGTATGATGGATATTAAGAAGGGAATCCTTCCACTGATTTGACACGCATGTGATACTCCTTTAGCACTCAAAGAATTAAACAGACTAAAAGCTACATATCCATATAGACATAGTTCTGCTTTAAAAACCATTGTATTACTTGCTAGAAATGACATTTTATTTGATATAAAGTGTGCATCCACACTTCCACTAATCCAGTAGCTTCCCAGTGATAACAAGTGATTAGTCTGTCCTGCTTCAGAGAAAAATACAAAGCTTTCTTGACAATTTGCTGCAACCAATTTAGCAATTATTAGTATAAATTACCATTTAAATATAAGTATAATTTAGATTTTTTTCACAAACTATATTGAGGCTGATGTACAGTGAAGTACTGGAGAAGACTGGACAATGAAGCTGGGTCTGCACTGTGAAACCCAGCAGACCAAAGGGGAAGTGCAATGGGTGTCTGAATTGAGACCCATGGTGCACACCTATGCTTGATACTATTTGCCCCGTTAGTGTCCAAAACAAGTGGTGGTGGTTTTGACAGCACAGTATACAATTCTATAAACTTTGCTGTCAAGAACCACCACAGTGGAAAAACCCCACTAGAAGCTTATTGGCTGGGAGGTGTGTATGCAGTTCTCAACCAATTGGAGGCTGCCAATTTATTATGAACCGAGAGGTGGGTGGGGGTTATCTGTGCCAGTCCAACTGCCTTCTGCCACCAGCGGAGACAGTGGCGGCAGAAGCAAAGGGGGGATCTTGGCCACTTATAATATTAATGGGAAAATTTTAAAAAAATTAAAGCGGACATGAAGATGTCCCCTATTTTAATCTTTTGAGCTCCAGAGGGCCACCTCTCCGGCACTCAAAGGGTTAACAGTAGCATTTTGTGGGCTTTATTTTATTTTTTTAAATGAAATACAGCACTAATTTTTTTTTTTTTTTAACACAAATGAAGAAAGAAGACTAAAGAAAAGAAGACAGAAGAAAGAAGAGACGACAGAAGAAATAAGAGAAGATTAATGAAGAAGACAGGGAGTGGATGACAGATAAGTGTTACATTTCTGATTACTTTGAGCTAAGTCTCATTGTTTGACACTGTCAAATGAGAGCTGGCTTTTTTTTCCTTTGATGTTCCTACAATTTGTAGTATTTAGCACGAGTTGTGGGAACAAAAACCAACAACAAGCATTTGGCCAAAATATGAGTTCTGGCTACCAACCTTCATTGTTCCATGTACCTCACCAGCTATGGAATAGCTGAGGTACATGTGTGGGCTTATCTCTCCATGTTGATTTTACTATTACCGCCAGTTTTATCGGTGGTAATAGTATCGAGCCCTTGGTGCTTTTATTCTGCATTACACAGCACAGTTTTCTATCCTGTGCAATGCAGATTCTCATTGACCCTCGGTATTTGTTTTAAAAGCTTGACATAGAGGGTATATGGGGCTGCACATGAGTAGATGCTTTGTGGCTATAAGGTCAGGTGTATCTCAGGCTTTTCTCTAAGTCTGCTCTCACAGAAGCATACTCTAAAACATTTTAATTGCCCTTGAAAAGACCAATGATAATAAACGTGAATTTTTATTTGATCTCTATATTCTGTTTGTTTGTCACATAATTGATCAAAGTATTCTTAGTATATCAGCCTCAATAAGTCTGTATGTATTCCATTTTAGAAAAGATGTTAACCCTTTCAGTGCCAGAGGGGTATGCAACATATTGCTTTGCAATGTGTTGTGTACCACTCTGGCACTCAAAAGTTAAAGAGGATCTGTCCCCTTGAATTCAAATCTCCATATTTGATTACATCATTAAAATTGCCTATGTGCTATGTTAGACAAAAGGATAGCAGATACATAGTTTAAAGAGATAGTAATACTTAAATATTACTATTCCCCATATTGTAGATATTTGAAAAATAATTAAATTGCCCCCAGGTGCATCTCTCAAACATTTATGGTTTGAGAGATAACCGAACGCAAAGTTCCCCCCTCACTCCCCCTTCCCTGAAGTCAGCATTGCACTGACTGCAGGGATAGCCGGTCTGACTTTCATCAGGCTGCTCTGCAGCAGAGCCAAGATCACGTTAGTGAAAAATAATTATATCACTGAAACGGTCTTCTACGTGTGCTTTCAGTGAAATAATTATTTTTTACTAATGAGATCTTGGCTCAGCTGCAGAGCCGTAAGCCTGTCATACGACAGACTTCCCCTGCAGTCAGACTTCCCCTGCAGGGAAGGTGGAGGGGGGGAACTTTATGTACGGTTATCTCTCAAACCATAAAGGGGCAATTAAATTATTTTGCAAATATCTACAATATGGGGAATAGTAATAATAAAGTATTACTATACCTTTAAGAGATTTTGTGTGGTGACTTCTCTGAGTGCATCACCAAAGGCTAATTTATGAAAATGAAGCCCTTAATGCAGCCTAGAGATTCATTATCATATGAAGCTGCACTTAAAGAGACTCATTTTTTTTAGAAATAAAGGATCACAACAATCTGTGCATCTGCTGGCCTTTTGGCTAAAATAACACATAGGCAGTTTTGAAGGTATTTAAAACGAAGGTGACACATAGACGTGTATGCAAAAATAAATTTCTGAAAGCTATTTTTTGCCATTTTAAAATCAAACTAATGACTTCAGTTCTCTTTCCATATGTGCCATTTTGAAGGCTGCAACATTAAAGCCCAATGGGAAACATGTACAAACAAAACATGATAAAAGTTGGTGCAATCCAAATGAACCATAACAGAGAATTACACAGAGATTTACATGTAGCTTTTCACACCTTGAACACTGGGGAGGTAAATAAAACATTGTGAAGCAATAATGAAGATCTTTCTTTTAGAAATCAAGCGGTTACAATCCCTATTAAAATCAACAGGAATTTTTATTTTGTTTGCCTATGGTGCAGCTGGTTACCTTTTTGATGCTTAAAGTCCCACAGTGCACCCCAGTGTTTCTGTGTGTAATAAGTCAACCCCACAAACTTTAGTTTTTGAAAAGGAAAAAAGTAAATTTAAGAACATAAGGTAACTCTTACATTCTCTCTCTCTCTCTCTCCCCCCCTCTCTCTCTTCCTGCCTGCTTTACCATTTCTATCCCCAATTCCTGTCTCTCCCTCTGTATGGTTAGAAGATTCAATCTGAAAAAACAGCCTGGTAGAAGATCCTATCTGATGGGGCAGCATGTTTGAATATGCCTCCTACCTGCCTTTCCAGGTAAGCATCTCATCATACAATGCACAGAGATTCAAATGGCTACAAATAAGTGTGTGCAGAATTGACACATCATGTCAGGCTCTTGCCATGTGAGTGTCTGTGCATTGTATGATGAAATGCTTAAATGCAAAAGCAAGCATGCATCAAGTGCAAACATGCTGATCTGTTGAATAGAATCTTCTACTGGGTTGCCCTATTGGATTATCGCTTCTGCTGGTACAGTACTTCATATTACCCAATTACAAGGGACCTCAGATATAAGGGACTCATTTTTCAGGATAACATTTCTGAAAAATCCTTGTCGAGTAAATATGGTATATATCATTCTATAGAACTTCCATGAATATGTGAGTGTAACTTGCCAAGTGTATTATACTTATTCACACCTGTTTTTCTTCTGATATTTCTATAATACAACATTCCAGGCTACTGCATTGCTAGTCTACTAGTAGTGAATGGTGATATTCATATAATACTTTCAATAAATAAAATACACCAACTAAAATATGCTAAATAACTTGTCAAAAAAAAAAAAACAATCTGTTTGCATTTAATCAAAATGCCACAATGTTTGAACTTAGTTTTCCTTACAAAAATCCCATGTCTGAAACATTCTGGAGCAATCTGCTGAAATAATCCCAGTAGCACATTCTGATATACTAGGACACTATTAAAATTCTTAAACATGTTTGAAAGAATCAGCAACTTCTTTCTATGCACCTAAGGCTAAACAGAGTTAAACAGCAATTGAACATATCTCAAGAAGCTTTTACTGCCCCAAGGCTTTGGATGCTGTCATTTTGAATGTGACATTATCATGTATCATTGGGATACTGGATGCCATCTCTAAAGCAGTCTAGCTGAATAAAATCAAGACTAAATATTCCGCTTTGGACAAGCTGACTGTGATAAGAGTTGCCCTACTAGTTAATTGCTTGTGGACAAAAGTCAATGTGTTCATATCGGAACATATTAACCCTTATTCATTATACTTATTATTATTTTACTTCTACTTTCCATCACTGCTAGAGGCATTTTAGGAAGCTTCAATTCTAGAGGGCTTGTTCAAAAAATGTCAGTGAGTAGGCAGAAACGCAGACAACCATGAGAGATTTATAAGTTATAGAAGTTTACTCAAAAACAATAAAAAACTTTTTTCAAGTCTTTCCTCCCGTAAACTATACCTAAAGGGAATCTGGTAAACAGATAAACACAAATACCCCAGATTGTTGTTAAAGAGACATTATTTCCTAAAATGAATATGATTCATACCATGTTAATTAAAATATATTTGTAGCCAGAATTTTTATAATATAAGGAGGAGCATGCATTTAAAGTTTAGGATAAATGTTTTCTCCTATGCATATTGTATAGGCTTGTCTATGACTGATTGGGCCTTATATGTTTTGCAAGCTACTTATAAGAATACACGGGAACTCTCCGGATTTGCCCCGGAGACTCCAGTTTTGACACTGCTTTACCAGGTCTCCGGGGCAGAGGCTGAGTCCTCCAGATGTGGGGCGTTTCTATTGAAACTCTACCCACTTCCACTTTTTCCCCCCGTGTAGCTCCTTCTCCCCAGCTTTCTTTTAAGCCCTCCACCCGGCACTAGCGTTAAGCCCCGCCCCTTTTGACATGATACGCGTCATTCTTTACGCCACTCATGGCAGCAGAGGACTCCCCTCCGGGGAGACAACAATAAAAAGTTCCCAGGTATGCTTATAAGTGATAAGTGCTATGTAAGTCTTGCGGAGTATTTCAAAGACATGGTGGATTCTATTCACAAACAGATTCCTATTCTTCTATCCTTCTCTGAACTTTCTCTGTCCCCGTAAACCCCCTTGTTCCTATTTTGACTACTTTACTCCACTACCCCAAGCCACTTATTTCAGTGTTCACACCTATATTAACACAGTTTCAACAGCTCACTCTCCACATGCACATTCAAACAGGCACAAGTTAAACCCCTACTCAAGAAGGCTAACCTTGACCTCTCCTGTATCTCTAAATATTAAAGGGATAGTAATGTTTCATAATAAAAGCAGCTCTAATTAATCATCCTAGTATTTGGACTTTGGAGAGTGTTATTTCAATTCTGTCAGAGTTATAGTACAAGAGTAATTCAATGACAAAGTATCCCCCTCCCTCCCCTTTTACTGATGCAACACTGTTCAGCCAGATCAGAAGGGAGGTGCCCAGGTAGACTGCAGAGAGGGACAATCTTTAATTAAGATAAGGGAAAAACCTGAAAAACTTGTCAAGCGGGGAAGGGCCTTCATTTTTCTCATACAAAGAAGATTGTCCCCTTCTGTTATCTGTCTAGTCTTACAATCAGATTCCACATTTGAGAAGAGATGGCTTACACTAGGTAAAATGGACAGGAGGGGAAACTTTGCTTGTGAATATCTCTCAAACCATAAAGATTTGAGAGATAAGACTTATATTGTTCTTCATGTTTTTTTAATGCCTACAAAATAAAATAAACATAAAATGAAGTATTACTATCCCTTTACCCCTCCCCCACACACAGTTTTTATGTTTATATTAGATTTTCCTTCATATATTTATTTTTTTTAGTATGTGGGCTCTATATATATGCAACATTATTTGTAAAAAATAACAAAAAAAAACACCATTTGCAGTTGATGTGACTTACACAGATTAAACATTTAGAAATCATCTGCATCTTGAAAACAGAGAAATAAAAATAAAGCTAACATTTTAAAAACTAATTTTTGGAATGCAAATAACTCTTGTAATTGTTATTATTTTTCATTGTTTGTCTCATAAAAAGAAACAGATTCAATGTTATTGGGAAAGAGGATTGCTCTTATTGAAATACTGAACATGGTGTACAAAGTACAAATGGAGAAATTCTTGAGCAAACCGTTACACAACAGGAAACAAATACAAATTTACACAGCTTTAAAGGGCAGTTTTAGGCAATATATAGTATTTCAGTGGTTAAAAATCCCATTTAAATCAATGGGCATTTGGGAATAGCCTTGTGTGTAATGCTGGTTTGTGTCTTCTGTTTTTTGCTGTTTACACCAGCCTCACTGATGTAGTAAAAGCTGCAATACCCCACTGCAAACTCAATTTCCCAAGAAAAAGACATATAGAACCTGTGTATAATCCATCAATCAATGCACAACAAAGCAAGAGACAACTTTCAAAGACCACCCTTTCTGATTTGTCCCCAGTGACTCTACACTAAATATCTAGTGCATTACCTCATGGAATTCAAAATACAGAGTGGAAGATTTGCTATATATTACCTGGTCATTAAAAACAAGACAATATTTATATATGACTTCAGAGAAACGTCAGATCTATCCTGTACCACAGAGACATGGCTAGATGAAAACAAAGCACTCATTTTAGAAGCTGCTGTACAAACATAGTAACATAGTAAATTAGGTTGAATAAAGACACAAGTCCATCAAGTTCAACCTTCTCCTCATCCCCCAGTAACTGAGAATTTTATAGCTTTCCTGCTACCAATTAAGTTAGTCTTTATCAGACCTTCCTGGTCTGCCTACTGATAAACAGTATAACTCTGTATGTTCCCTTTTGAAAGAAATGTATCTAATCTTCTCTTAAATGTATCCATTGTATCTGCCATAACCACCTCCATGGGCAAACTGCTTACTTCTTCACTGCACATGTCCGTATAAAAGGGTAGGGGTGATGCAATCTACGCTAGGACATCTATGAATCCAAAATCTTTGTTTGTGTGTCATAGTCATTTGAGTGAAATACTGATTATTGTGGCTGGCATAGTCTTGGAACATCCTAGGTGGATTATTCTCGGGACTTTTATTTCTAGGTTTATGATAATTTTTTTCATAGTGTGGTCAAGATTTCCTTAATATAATGAATGGATTGGGCCTTAATCATATCATTCATATAAAAGGATCACAAGCTTGACCTTGTCTTCCATACTGCTCTTGCTATACCTTAGTTAACAATTGATCTGTCACGTAAACAGATCATCTCCAAATGAGCTCAATAGCAGGCCATTCAAATGAGTCAACTCCTGTGAATATAATCAGATAGCACCCTTTGAGATTGGTGACTTCTTAGGTTCTGATAGAGAAGCTTTTTTTAAGTAATGATTAGCTGTTTGGACCCCTGTGGTCTACTAGTATAACAAAGGAGTGACTACTGCAACTTATAATACTGTCTGTCTGCAACTCTGCCGTAACGCAACCATTCTCACTGCTTTAATACTGTAATGGAATTAAAAAGGAATGGGCACATGATTGAATGGCATTGGATGAACATTCAGATGCTTAAAACAAGAATTGATGGAACACATTGCAAAACACAGCCCACAATCACCTGCAGGAAATCAGAATTCTTGTCTAGAGAGATAATGGCAACAGAAAGCAGAACAGCCCACCTCTTTCACACTGTGGAAAGATTATTCAAGCAAGTTTATCTGCACCCTAGTTTAATGGCTCCAGCTGAAATGTAATTAGTTTGCCCTCTTTTTTACATAAATATATTCTCTATTAGAACTGGTATTCCAATACTTTTTAAAAGAAAGATACTAGGTCACAGTTTTCTTGGTGGACAAAATACCACAAAATTTATAGCATTATTGATAAAAGGTACTAGGTCACTGACAAAAGGTACCAGGCAACCTGCAAGAGGTATAGGGTGACTGATCTGGCATTATCTAAACCCTTAAACTGTAAAGTGCTGTTTACACTTCTGATGCTATAAATTTAAAATATTCGTCAGTCATCCTCTAGTGTCAAGTGACAGAAGGGATTCTTCAGTTATTTAATCAGTTAATTGACCTCTCAGGAGTACCTGATATAGTGGATTATGGAATATTGATAGAATGACTGAAGAACTACTGTGGACTGGGTGTCACAATTCTCATTTGGCTTAAGTATTTTCTCTGGTAGGTCATGGAGGGTTTCTTTAGTTATATGCTACTGTAGACCGATAATCCTATGATGTGGATTGGCATAAGGCTCTGTTTTATCATCATTGTTTTATCATCATGTTACCCTTGGGTGACAACATCAGATGAAACTTAAGTATGACTGTTATGCGGAGGACTCACTGCATTACTTGCCACAGATAAAAGGGAATTAGTCCTCAATAGATGTCTAGAAAGAGTTCCAAGGATGAATGAGTGCCAAATAGTTGAGACTGATCCCAGAAATGATAGAAGTAAAGACAGAGGTAATCATGAACATGGTGAACACTCGCCCCGTGACAACATTTCCTCTACTTTAAAGGGATAGTAATGTTTCAAAATAAAAGCAGTTCCAATTAATCTTCATAGTATTTGGGCCATGGAGCGTGTTATTTCAATACTGTCAGAGTTGTAGTTAAGAGTAATTGAATGATAAAGTTCCCTCTCCTGCCCCTTTTACCTAGTGTAAGCCACCTCCCCTCAGATGCGGAATCTGGTCTTAAGACCAGAAAACTCAAAGCAAGGGACAATCTTCTTACTGTGAGAACAATGAAAACCCTGCCCCCTTTGACAGGATTTTTCAGGTTTTTCCCTTATGCTAATTGAAGATTAGCTAAGGGTATTTTCTATGTTTGGCAAATGTAGGAGGGGACGTAGAATGCAGGATGATGGGTTGGGCAAGAACTTTTGTCTAAAAAGAGAAACATATGAAAAAGGCACTTTTCATCTTTTGTAAGAATTCATACTAAAAGTGCAGTTTTTTGTATTTTTCATCTATTGGAATCAATGATAATAACGAATAATTCCCTCCCATATGTACATTTTCCTCATGTGTTCCCAAAATATAAAAAGAAATGTCAGGTTACTGCATTGTCAGTCTTTTCTGGAAGAGAGAGGAAGTGAAAGCTGCTGAAAACATGGACATCTCCTCAGTCTTGTCCTACTGGCAGCCATAGAACCACATTTACCTTTCCCCAGCCTTATCCCACTGCA
Source organism: Rhinophrynus dorsalis (assembly GCA_037306005.1). Classification (NCBI taxonomy): domain Eukaryota; kingdom Metazoa; phylum Chordata; class Amphibia; order Anura; family Rhinophrynidae; genus Rhinophrynus; species Rhinophrynus dorsalis. The sequence continues at coordinate 81,874,831 of CM074718.1, read as the reverse complement.
GTAGTATCTACAGAATCACATTATGATCTCAGGCTTATTCCACTGCATCGGTAGTCATAGAACCATACATGCTAACCCTCCAGCCTTGTCACATGGTAGCCATGGAACCACATACACTAATGTCCCAGCCTTGCTCCATGGTAGCCATAGATCCACACATACTGAACTCCAGCCCTGTCTCATTGCAATTATAACTATAGAAACACACATACTGAGTTTGATCCTCCCTGAATTGCACAGGAATTCTCAGCCATTGAAAACATAGGCATAAAATGGCACCATTCTAACAGAAAAAGCATTGGGTTTAGAGAAAAGAAAACATTTTATGGGTTCTCTATGTGCTGGAATTTCTGCAGAAAAAAAGTATCAAATTGCAGGTTTCACACAAAATTTCCAGTGAAAAAACTAGGACTTTTCACCCATATTCAGAAATATAAGTGGCTAAAGCTATAAGGAGATTTGTTTAGGGCTTCTGAGATGTAAACCTAGAACTGGCTAGGACTTTTATTAACCCTTTGAGTGCCAGAGTGGTACACAACGCATTGCAACCCTTTGGCACTCAAAGGGTTAAGACATTTCTTATAGATTGGAGGTAAACATAAAATAGATCATTAGTGAAATAATTTTTGATCGTACATTATTCTATATAATAATTTGCTAAAACGTGTGTAACAACGCAGTCATGCGCAGTAGAGACTGCCCGCTCTGGATCAGTGGCGGAGTGGGCAATCTCTACTGTGCATGACTGCCCCACGACCGGCTGGCAGTGGCACTGTGGCCTGTGTAACGGGCTCTTCAACTAGTTTAGCATATAAAAGGCCAATATGTCATTTAGTAAAGCTCGGCCTTTAATTTGGAGTTTTTTGTACAAATGCAGAAATAACACTGGAACATTTTTGCTCAACAATTTTGTTTCTCCACCCTCTTGTCCTATTATTACTGTTATCTCATTTCTGCCACATACAGAAATAATTAAATTCTTTCAGATTTAAAGATAGCAAGGACGGAGTGTTATATCATTAGCAGTTCTGCTTTGGGTCCATTTGGCACTAATGCCAACTGGGTCATTAGAATGTAATTAAAAGGCAAAAGACCAGCAGGAATCTTGCTCTCTCTCAAAAAAAAATCAAATTTAAAAGAATATTGGATTTCAGCTGCTTTACTTACATCAATGCAGGCTAATCTTCCACAGAAGTAATAGGCATTTCACTTGATATGAAAAAGTCATGGAGGACATGCTGAGTTAGGCACCTGTTTTCCTATTAACCCTTTCATCACCAGAGGGGTGTGTAAAACATTGCAAAGAAATGCATTGTGTACCACTCTACTCCTTAAATGGTTAAATACCAGGTAACATTTATAACTGTGATTTCAAAGTATGGAACAGTTAAAAAAACAAAATCCTACCAGGTCCGCTGTTCAATATATGTCTTTTTCCAAGACAAGTGACCTTTCTAGTCATAAAGCAATTCCCCAGATTTTAATTTCCTGGAATTAAGTTTAATTGTTGCCAGTCTAGTCGTAATCCAGTTAAATCCATGGTTAGTCACTGATTTAGTCAGATCAGTCAAACAGTGACAGACCTTTCAGCATAGAATGTTTTAATGTGGCTTCCTGAAGTGGTATAGACATTAGGATGTTGAACACATTTAAGCTAATTGTTCTGCTGTTCTAATGATTAAGTATTAATCTGTCACAATGTCAAATTATATTCGTTTACAATTTTGCTGTAAAATATGTCTCTGTTGAATGACTCTGAGAATTCTTAGCTGAAACAATACATTGTGCAATTAGAATGTCTTCACTCTAAATCTAACTTACAGAAATAATTAATCAGCACTCCTCAGTCAACATAATTTCAAGGATAATCACTGTAGAAATGATGAGTCTGCAGTACTATGAAGTAATATGCTGTGCACATCAGACAGGTAATATTTCCTATCTATCATGCAAGCTTGTCACACAATTAAAGACAAGCTCTCACCCACACTGATGAGGATGAGCTATGGTGTTTGCACAGGAACGTCAGGGGAAAAGATTTCAATCGTAGCTCTTAAGACTTTATTCATCAAGCTAAGGAGGTGCGGCTCTGGAGGAAACAAACTGCTCCACTGGGGAAAATGAATATCCCTATTGATTTAACGCTTTGAGTGCTAGAGTGGGGTGCGCAATGCATTGCGTACCCTTCTGGTACTCAAAGGGTTAATGGGGGTTTATAAACATAGGGCACTAAAATGATTTCTAATGTATTACTTCACAATGCACCTTTCTAACATCTAAGGGGTTAAAATTCTCATTTAAAACAAACGAATGTGCAGACATCATAGGTTTGAAATAAAAAGTCCTCAAATCCTGTTGATTTAAATGTGGCTGTTAACCTTTTAAATACTAGTGAATGTCTCCAATACAATGCTTTCCCCTTCAGCAGGCCAGACACTTTAATTAAAGGGATAGTAATGTTTCACAAAAACAGCAGCCCCAATTAATCTTCATAGGATTTGGGCCATGGAGAGTGTTATTTCATCACTGTGAGCGTTGTAGTAACAACCCTACAAGATGTAGTCTAAATTAGAGCACTATAATCCTTTATAACTCGCTGTGTAATTATTTTTTTTTAAACGTGTTATTAAAGAATAATCCATAATTCCAAAAAGTACCTGGTGACGTCTTCTCCCCAGAAAAGAGCATTGCACATGTCAGCACAGAGCCAATCGGCTCTCTTGTAACTTCCCCCGGCTACACGAAAACACCTACGTCATCAGCTCGGACCAGCAGGAGAATCTAAAGCTGATGATGTAGGTGTTTTCGTGTAGCCGGGGAGAGTTACATGAGAGCCGATTGACTCTGTGCTGACATGCGCAATGAGCTTTTCTGGGGGGAAGACGTCACCAGGTACTTTTTTGGAATTACGGATTATTTTTTAATAACACGTTTAAAAAAAAAAAATAATAATAATTACACAGCGAGTTATAACGGATTATAGCACTCTAATTGAGGTTACATCTTGTAGGGGTGTTAGTTCCGCTTTAAGAGTAATTAAATGATAACATTTCATCCTCCCGCCCCTTTTGCTTAGTGTAAGCCCCCACTCCTCAGATGTGGAATCCAGTCCATAGACCAGACAGCTCACATCAAGGGTCAATATTCTTACTGTGAGAACAATGAAGGCCCTGCCCCCCTTTGACAAGTTTTTTAGTGTTTTTCCTTATCATAATTGAAGATTGTCCCTCTCTGCAATCTACCTGGACACTCCCTGCTGCTCTAAGCTGAGCAGTGTTACATCAGTAGAAGGGGCGGGAGGGGGATACTTTATCATTCAATTACTCTTGAACTACAACGCTGACAGAACTGAAATAACACGCTCCATGGCCCAAATACTATGATGATTAATTAGAGCTGCTTTTATTATGAAACATTACTATCCCTTTAAATGTGTCCTCTTCTCCCTACAGGATACCATCTTTGAACACATGGGGGGTTATGCCCTAAGGTGTAATAAAAGGTGATAATGCAGAGATAACTTTTCCAGTGATATCAATTCTCCAATTCCTATGTTATTCTATACCCCCATAATGGTTCCCTGCTCCTTGAACTAAAGTGAATATGATGGAGCAGGAGTAAGGAGGGTGCAAGGTTGAGTTAATTTTAACAAAAGTCAAGCCCAGTCCTGCACCCTCTTCAAGGCCAGTAGAGCTGGCTCTTTATTATTGTAGACAGGGATATATATATATATATATATATATATATATATATATAATTATATATATATATATATATAATATATATGTCTGTTTTCATGGAAATAATGCTTTGTGTGAATTGTCTATATTACATATTACATTTTTATGAATTATACCAGTTACTGTTGCTTGCTCTGAGTATATTCCATTGGGGGTTATGCCCTAAGGTGTGATAAAAAGGTGAAAAGGCAGAGATGACTACTCCAGTGATATCACTTCTCCAATTCCTATGTAATTCTATATGACCCTTTTAAGAAATTGGTATCAGCTCCATTTTACTATGTCTTAACGACAGCTCTGTTTGTACACTAAAGAAGTCATACACTGTAGTTTAGGCATTGGTTACAACTCCCATAATCCTCTGCCAGTGTCAAATAGTGACCAAAAGACATTTGTGTTTACTAACGCACTTCAAGGGAGATACTGAGTTATTGACTTTCTCCATTGTGACTGATAAGAACAATACCCCCTGTTGACTAGAAAAGAACATTGTAGTTTAACCCTTTGAGTGCCAGAGGATTGTATAAGATAGTGCATAGCAATGTGTTGCACACCCCCCTCTGACACTCAAAGGGTTAATGAAATAAAAAAAAACATTTTGAGCTGTAAATTTTGAATGAGTACCCTAATTAGATAATTCTATTGATTCTGAGCAAACCACCAGCACCATAAGGAACAGGGGCTGGCTGGCAAGGGATGATGGGAATTGTAGCCCTCAACAAAGTACAATATTAAATTGGGTTGAAAAAGACTCAAGTCCATCAAATTCAACCTTTGCCTCATAAACCAGAAAAACTTCCTGTTTTACTTACTAATGCATAGTATAACCCTATATATTTCCTCTTGAAATAAATGCATCTAGTCTTCTTTTAAATGTATACATTATATCTGCCTTTACTACATCCTTGGATGAGGAATTCCACAATTTAACAGATGATACTGTAAAAAGAAAAAGCCTTCCTCTGCTGGAGGTGAAACCTCTTTCCTCTAATTTTAAGGGGTTGCTAAAAGGGCTCGTGTTGCCCAACTTGCCCATTCTTGCTCAAGTATATACCTCATGTAGCCACATCAGTTAGAAGTCAGCATTTTAGCATGGAAATAGTTGTGCTGGCAAATTTGTGCATTCCCCTCAATTGTGTACTGTGTCTGTATCATTCAATACAAAACAAACGGTTTATATGCACTTCACTATACTGATTAAGTCAATAAAATGTTCTACTTTACCATGCAGCTAAGAAATTCTTGGAAGTGCAGTCTTTCTTGATTTCACTATTATATGAACTTGGATAAATTGAGTTCTATGGTATTGATGCTAAAATGGCCTTCCACTATGTTTCTCTGAAATCAAATGCATGCAATTCTGAACTGAAAGCAAAAAGATCACTCAATTATAGTTAATGCAATAAAATACCTTCAAAAAACTTAAGAAACCTCTTTGCTGCCGCATACATTTAACTATCGTTTAAATAATGTAGGACTTCAGTGCAAAAGCATGTGAATTAGAGGGAGCAAATAAATATCTGGAGACTTCTTGTCTTTTTAAGTAACTGTCAGGAATAAAATTGTAACGGTAAATGAAAACTAGCACTGATCTAAGGGATTCATTTGCCATTTATGCTATGTTAAGAAGTTCCATTTAATCATGTGAAATGGTGCTCACTAAAAGACTCCCAATTAACTACTCATGATATACCTCTGTGTCTGAAACCTATACAATTCTATTTTTCATCATTTCGGGAGCTCAGGTGGTCAGCTATAATAAAAATGAAACCATACGGTGATGATTTAAAATTATCTGTGGAGTTTTTTTTTTAGGTACTCAGTGCAACAACAAAATGCTTTCATCCCAATGTAAATATGAATGAATAACAATGTAATGAAACTGCTGAATACTGATTTTAAGAGCCAAGTTGGAAAGAAGCTGGTTTTATTATGTTGGTCTGTAGTACACCTGACAGTGTAGCTATTATGACATCCATAAAATGATTTTAAAGCTGTACAGTGACTAACAATGTGCTAGGAGATATGGGGTGTATTGGCTTACTGTGTAAATGTACAGTGTCTGAAGTGAAAGCATGTATCAGAGAGATACATTTTATATAGTATACCAAACATTAAACATTTGTGATCTATTTTTATAATGAAACCAAGGGTGGAATGCAAGAAGGTGGAGGAGGCACCATTTTTTGAAAGCCATAAATGTATGCGCTATTTGAAATTGCTCATATTTTGATGCAAGAAATATACTAAGACCTTCATGCTTTTTAACGTTTATAAATGACCTGGAAATAGATATAGAAAGCAAAATATCAATATTTGCAGATGATACTAAATTATGCAGGGTAATTAATTCAGAATAGGGTATTTGCTCTCTACAGAGGGATCTAATTAAAATGGCAGAGTGGACAAACAAATGGAATATGAAATTTAATGTGGGGAGGTGTAAAGTCATGCATTTGGGAAGAAAAAATTCCCAGGCTACTTATGAACATAACGGAATTATTTTAGAGGACTCGTTGCTAGAGAAAGACCTTGTAAACTACAACCTTGGAAACAGTGACCAGTGTCAAATCGCAGTAGCAAAAGCAAACAAAATCCTGTCCTGCATAAAAAGGGGTATTGAAGCAAGAGTGGATAACATCATTTTGCCATTGTACAAATCATTGGTAAGACATCACCTTGAATATGTGGTACAGTTTTGGGCACCAGTTCTAAAAAAAGTATATACTAGAACTGGAGGGGGTACATAGAAGAGCAACAAAATTAATTAAGGGAAAGGAGAACTTGACGTATGGGAAACAACTAGACAAACTTTATTTATTTACTCTAGAGAAAAGACAACTAAGAAGAGACCTTATCACATTGTACAAATGTATAAGAGGTCAATACAAGGATCTCTGTGGTGAGCAATTCATTCCAAGGCCTGAACAAATGACCAGGGGACACCACTTGAGATTAGAGGAAAGGAGGTTTAGACTTCAGCAGAGGAAGGTTTTTTTACAGTAAGGTTTGTTAAATTATGGATTTCCTTGCCCAAGGATGTGGTTATGGCAGATACAATAGATAGATTTAAGAAGATTAGATTCATTTCTTTCAAAAGGGAACATACATGGTTAGTAGGCAAATCAGGAAGGTCTTATAAATGACTAACTTAGTTGGTAGCAGGAAAGCTATTCAATTCTCATGTCACTGGGATATGAAGCAAAGGTTGAACTTGATGGACTTGTGTCTTTATTCAAAAATTTACTAGGTTACTATGTTGCTATGCTGAATAGCACATGCTCCTAAACTAACAGCAAAGTAAGCGATTGCCCCTAAATTAATGGCAACGTTAGCCAGATGTAAGAAACTGTGTGCTAATTGTTTTGCTGAATTAGGTGCAATCACTCATCATCTCACAAAACGGCAGACATTTAGCAGTGCCCACTTTTGGAAACCCATTCTCCAAAAAATTTGCAAATGTTCCCTAATTATGAAAACGTTTTCAATTTAACATTTTGGTGTTAATCATTTTGCAGTCAAAAGTACACTGTAAATAGCAATTGTGACTGTTTCTTGCATTCCGCCCTAAGAGTCTTAGTCATCCAGCTTAAAGGAGAAATAACATCCTATTCACCCCACTTACCTTACTATGACCAAAAAATCCTAAAACTCATACAAATGTTGCTCTTTTGCTCTAGATATAACATCTTCAATCCGTCCTACATGTCATATTCATGGAGGTTGACATGACACTTGCTGCCAGTTTCTTTTTTCAAACTGAAACTGAAGAGTGATTGAACCAATGTAATCAATGAGGACCAGAGAGGTGGCTCAATGAAAGGATTTTGAAGCTGCATATCCTCTATGTCCATAAATGGTTAAGATTACCATATGTAGTGAATAAAGTTTGCATCTGGGGACCTGATAGCAACTATCATGACTGCCTCCATAGATACTGGGATGATGGAACTTGTAGTCTCCAATAGAAAAAGGTCCAAAGATTGACTACCCCTGTCATACAACATGTCAATAATATACTGTACAAATGCAAACAGAAACAATTCTAAGGGAAATCAACTGCATCCTAGTGAACAAAAAAATATACTCCAATTGATTTTAATTTGGTGATATGTATTCAATGCACAGCTTTTCCTGTATTGCATTAAATATATTAAAACCCCATTTTACATTTAAATTAATTATTTTTTTTAATTTCCCTCCTATGGTGCATTTGATTTGCCCTATGATTGCTCATCATTTTGTTTCCATGTAACCACACATATCTTACTGCAGAGGTAGTTAGCCCTTGGATTTTCAGTTACTGTAAATCACTAAATGAGTTACTGTTTAGTATAAATATAAATGGATTGAGTTGGACCTCACTTAAAGGGATAGTAATGTTTCATAATAAAAGCAGCTCTAGTTAATCATCATAGTATTTGGACTTTGGGGAGTGTTATTTCAGTTCTGTCAGAGTTGTAGTTCATGAGTAATTGAATAACAAAGTATCCTTCCTGCCCCTTTTACTGATGTAACACTGTTCACCTCAGAGCAGAAGGGATGTGCCCAGGTAGATTGCAGAGAGGGACAATCTTCAATTAAGATAAGGGAAAAACCTGAAAAACATGTCAAGTGGGGCAGGGCTTTCATTGTTCTCATAGGAAGAAGATTGTCCACTGCTGTTATCTGTCTGGTCTATGGACTACATTGCACATCTGAGAAGAGATGGCTTACACTACGTAAAAGGGAGCGGGAGGGGAAACAAGCAAAGTTTACCCTCCCGTCCCTTTTTCCTAGTGTAAGCCATCTCTTCTCAGATGTGAATCTGGTTGTAAGACCAGACAGATAACAGCAGGGGACAATCTTCTTCCTATGAGAACAATGAAAACCATGCCCCCCTTGACAAGTTTTTCAGGTTTTTCCCTTATCTTAATTGAAGATTGTCCCTCTCTGCAGTCTACCTGGGCACCTCCCTTCTGAGCTGGCTGAACAGGGGGGGATACTTTGCTTGTGAATATCCCTTAAACCATAAAGGTTTGAGAGATAAGACTTATATCGTTCTTCATGTTTTTTTAAAGCCTACAAAATAAAATAAAGATAAAATGAAGTATTACTATCCCTTTAAAGAGACAAATCCTATTTGAATGGGAATAAGAGCTGCTGATAACTGTGTAATGTGAAATGTTTTTGTATATGACAGTTTGCTTATTTATTTTTACATTATAATAATCTAAGCTAAACAGACGGGGTGCAAAATATGAAGTGGGGCTCCCCTTCTCTACCCATGTTCTGGACAAGTTTAAATCAGACACCAGCATAGACCCAAGGTGCTACTCACCACAGGAAGATCTCAGAAGGTCTTTACATAACAGAGAAAGAAAGAGGAACTATAAATTATTGCTGTTGCCTCATTATTAAAAGCCCACATGCCAACTGTCCACCCATTTAGTGCCAGAGGAGTGTCTAAACATTACTTTGCAATGCATCAGATGTAGCACTGATGGAAGGGGCTCACCAATGCTATTCTCAACTTACTGGCTGGCAGAAATTGTGTGTAATAATGTCAGTGGCTTCCAGCCAAAATAGAAAACTGGTCTGATTGTGCAGAGCCAAAAGGCCCTCTTGGATGCTGGACCAAGTCCTACAAATATGGGGTGCAGGGTACCACTGCACCCCATATAATTACTCCTCCGGATAGACAGAGAGAGAGAGAGAAAGAAAGTGAGTGGGAGAGAGACCAGAACATTTTGCAGTTCAGTTGCCTGATCGGTGTCATCCACGTCCCCATAAACCTTCTGTATCTGGGCTGAAATCCTGAGACAGACAGTCTATGAAAATATAGACGTAGCAAGCAATGTTTGTGGCTGAGAGCCACATATTTAAGTGTTGTAGTCTAGAAGGGAATGAAGTTTTCACCCCCGAAAACCTAACAGGAGCTAGTTGGGGATTGCACACTGCAGCCCCGACCTTTTTACTTTCCCTGCATCTATAGGAGCAGATTTGAAGGGATCATAATGTATCAAACAAAATGCAGTTCCAATTCATCTTCATACTATTTGTCCCATGTAGCACTGTATTCCATTACTATCAGACTTGCAGTTCAACAGTAATTGAATGAGAAAGTATCCCCTCCCAACCCTTAGCCGCCTCCCATCAGATGTGGAATCCAGTTACTTGACCGGACAGCTCGCAGCAAGGGACAATCTCCTTGCTGTGAGCACAAGGAAAGCCCTACTCCCTTGATGAAGGACGGCAGGCTTTTTCTTATGCTCACAGTAACTTGTCCCTTGCTGCGCTGGATCCAGACCAGCCTGGAAAGCAGCGCGATGAAAGTAAAAGGGGCAGGTGGGAGATACTTTCTCATTCAATTGCATTTGAACTACAAGTCTGATAGTACTGAAATACAGCTCTACATGGGACAAATAGTATGAAGATGAATCGGAGCTGCATTTTTTTGATACATTACTATCTCTTTAATAAAATCTTTGAGTGTCTATGCATTGGACACCGCTCTGGCACTCAAAGGGTTACATCACCAAACCTCTTCTATACTGAAAAACCCTTTTTTAAGTTGCTCGTGGTGTATATTTAGAAATGTCCCGTATTATCATGTAATGAGTGCTCATATTACCATTGTACAAGCACAGCGCTGTTTTATAATCTTTGCTGAAAGGACATTTGCAAAATATAGTCTGTATATAACCATTATAAATCCTTAACTAGAAAGGCCCCATGGTTCTGCAAAAATCTGCATTATGGCATCAAGAGAGGAAAGACTTTAAACTGCAATGCCACATATCTTTCACAGTTGAGAGATGCTAAATTCATCATGCCATCTCTGCTGTAAAATTCACTCTATTTTATTGTTTTGTACGACAGTTAAGACAGTGTCCTCAGGAGCCCCCTTTCACTCCTGAATCACTTACTTACACTTGAGGTGCTAAGACACGGCTAGGGCAGAATCACACAGCAGATAGATATCTATAGATCTGCATTGCATTCATCACCTTTGTAAAAGTAATCTAGAGTATGTGAGGTGTCTGCGGCTGTTTGTGTAAAACACATAGCCTTTGTTACTGTTGCTGCATATTAAGAGCCTTTTTTGTGCTCTACAGATTACTTGATTGTTGTAAGTAGGAGAAGAGATACAAAAATTCTTAACGGACAAAATAAACTGAATTGCTGCTTTTCATGCCAATAAAATCATGAAAAACAGTACTGTTCTTACAGCAACAATAATGAATATACATAGACAAAAGACATTGAATAGCCATTGGGAACAGAGGATCTGGCATCAATTTTAAGAAAGAAGCTCTTTTAAACACTCACAGATAGCTATGTGAACTGGATAAAAAGGCTGTTTTTTAATTCTGCTGTTTTATTCTTTCTTTCAAATCCATACCAATACACTGATTTAGGTTTAGATTACATTGTGGTTGATAAATGTTTTCTCTGTTTGTTTTTTTTCTAACAGATTCCAAATGAAGCGTTTGGAGGCATTTGTAGAGAAAACCTTTGTAATGGAAACTGGGGCTTAATAATGAAAATTAGAGCGATTCTGAACTAACTGTGTCACGGAGAACAAACACAAAATTCTCAAATGTTCATAGGGTTAAAAGGAGCATTTAACTCACTGAATGTAAACGAGGCCTCCAACACATTGCTTCTAGCATTAAAAGGTTTAAAGATCTCATTTAGATCAATAGATATTTTAATTTTACTCCATGCTACCAGGAATTTCTACAAATCATCTTATTAAATCAGCCTTCACATGCTGTATAGTTGTATTGTAGTCAATGTGATTAAAATTCCCATGGTGCAGTTGGTTTGCTTCCAAAAGCTGTAGAACTGGGGGGAGATACACTAAGCTTTAATAAGGGTCAGATTGGTGATATTGGGTCTAATTCTGCAAGCTAAAGAGGTGCAATTCTGGGACAAACCAACTGCACCAGAGGAAACAAATGAATAGTATATTTTGATTTAAACCAGACTTTTAACTCCTTGAATGCTAGAGAGGTCTCCATACCCATTTAAACCAATTATAATATGGTGGTTGAGCCACATTATTTTGCTGTATTAGGCCCATTGTTTCATATATTCACCAACTGCATCATTTCATAGTAAAAGGTGGTATCATGTTAGCCATAGCAAAAGCAGGAAACTGGTAGAGTAAAAGCAATACCTTTACTGGCTAAGTAGCTTTACAATGCAAGATTTCAAGACATCTTGGGCTGGATTCAAATGCAGGAAATAAATGTTAACTCCCATTTTATTAAACTGGAGATGAAAACAGAGATAATATTAACACCTACATTTGAATCCAGCCCCTTATGTCTCTTCTTCAAACTTCTTCTCTCTGCCTGAAGAACAGGCCTAAGTTGTCTTGATGCTTGCATTCTAAAGCTACATGTTAGCCAATAAAGGCATCCTTTTACTCTACCAGTCTCCATCTTGTCATATGCACTAAGACGTCTTTGCCGGGATATCCCTGTGAATAAGTTGCAAGCACACAGACATTGCCAAGCTTTCATCATACTATTGCCAGGTTTACAATGGTGCAGTGTCTATTTTGACAATGGCTCATTTGAATATTGAAATACAGCTTAAAGAGCCATTGGTATATTCCTGTGTGTGTGTGTGTGTGTGTGTGTGTGTGTGTAAATTAAGTTATTTGCCACATTCACTATGTGAAAGATCTGTGACTTTGGGCAGGATTTTGTTTATGTTAAAACCCTTTGAGTTATGCTGAACATATCTATGGCACAAAAGGGTATAAAGAAGGACTAGTGGTGTTCTTGGTGTTGAAGTCTGAGCGCATCCGCTCTGTACCCCTGGCTTGCTCTTCCTAACATATTGTCATCATTCCACCAAAACTATATATGAATTTATTTCTCTTTCCCTCTCCTTGCATTCATAATTCTTAGTGTAAATGGCAAAGTTTGTGTGTGAGTATTCTCCATGGTGAAGTGATCACTACACATCACCAGACACACTTCAACATTGCATCTACCCTTAGAGCATTTCCCCCTTGGAATTATTCTCAGCCAAACCAACTGCCCAATAGGAGACAAATTCAAAATGTAGGTTTATTTCCATGGACGTTTTAACCCGTTTAAGTAATATTGAGCTTAATAAGAAGAACAGGAGCAATGCTAGGAAAAACTCACTGTGCAATAGAGGTAACATTTAACCCTTTGAGTGCCAGAGGGGTAGGCAATGCATTGCCTTCTCCTCTGTCACTCAAAGGGTTAAACTGCTATTAATTTAAATGAGGCCGTTAAAACCTTGAATGCTAGAGAGATCTAAAACATAATGTATTGGAAACCTCTAAGAATTCAAGTGATTGAAATCCACTTTTAAATGAATGGGAATTTTGAGATTTTTTTTCTCCCTTATGATGCAATTCATTTATTCCAGAAAAATGTACGATGTTTTACACACATCAATGGCACAATTATTTTTTTTAACTTTAATCAACCAGTAATTTGTACTACATATATCTAGTATAACCTTTACAGAGCTGGAAAGAGACAACACTACAAGCACTGTGAAGGTTACAAGGCTGGTACCTGTCAAGGGAGTGACTTAAAAATGAAGTTCCATGTAGTAATAGTATTAGTCAAAAAATAATTGGTCAGAGAAAACACGCATAACTTATTATGTATCTGAATTAAACATTAACACGTCTATTTTTAAAAATATATATTTTAGAAATCAATGTTTTACATTCGCTCACTATATAGTTAACCCTTTGAGTGCCAGTAGCCCTCTGGCACTCAAAAGGTTAACCGTTTTAAGTGCCAAAGGGGTGTGCAACGCATTGGTTTGCAATGCGTTGCTAAACCCTCTGACATTCAAAGAGTTAACAGTTTAAGAATCAATTATAAATCCTTGCATTCTAGAAAAAGACTATTAATTAAAATTGATTGTTTTTAATGATCTAATTTAAAGCTAAACCATCACTATAATTATTTATTTGTAGCATTACAGACTGGAAAAGGGCCACAGCTCATGTATGAGTGTTGCTGTACAGTGCACAAGGGTAAGGGATGACTTGCCCTTAAAGGGATACTAATACCTCAGCTCTCACGAGCAGGGCCCTCTGATCCTTCTGTTCTCCACATTTGATTGTACAATTTAATACCTCTCTATGTCTTTTCCCAATTGTACTGTGCTGAGGAATTAGTTAGGTACTATATCCATAAAGAATAATAATAAAGTTTAGCTCTGAGTATGATTTAACATTTTTTTAACATGTTACACTAAATATAGTTACTTACAGGTTTGTAGTTCAAACGCTATTCAAGACAAAAGGATCACCCCCCCCGCCCCTTTCCTTATGGTCACACTGCCTCTTAGTCTGGTCTGGATGGAGAGTGGCAAGGGACAATCTTCTGTAAGCAAAAGGAAAATCCTGCCCTCCTTCCTCAAAGGGGGAGGGGTTTTCCTTATACTTACTGACTGAAGATTGTCCCTCACTGCATCCATCCAGTCCCACGTCCGGATTACAGACTTAAGGGGAGGTGGAGGCCAGAAAGGACGGAGAGGGATCCTTTCATCTTGAATAACATTGAAACTACAAATCTGAAAGATATATAGCGCAACATGTTAAAAAAAAAATGTAAAAAATCCTCAGAGCTAAACTTTAACTGAAGTATTACTATCCCTTTAATCAGGTGTTTAACCCAGGGAGGTATCCAACAAATTGCATTGTAAGGGGTTAAACCATCTGAAACATGCACAAAATAAAATATGAGCAACCACAGAGGGCAACTATATTTTCCATTATTTATTTAACCCTTTGAGTGCCAGAGAGGTAGCCAACTAAGGGATCGATTCTATTACCAGCACTAAAAATTAAACAGGCGCTATGTTTTTTTAAGTCAGTTTTTGTTATCCTATTACCCGACTTGTGAAAGCAAAATCAGCTGTAATTATACTTAGGAAACAACTAAAAACAATGTGCAATCAGTATCCTATTACCCACACTCAGTATTACCGCCTGTTTTGTGGTTACATTTAAGTCAGAAATTTTGCGCCTCAGAGGTTGAGGCGTAAAAGCCATAACAACAGTTTCAAAACCATTGTTGTTCGAACAAAAGCAGTGCAGAATAAAGTATACAGCATAGAAATCCCTCCCTTTTAAAAGTCGACTTGCAGTGCTTTCTTTCACCACTTTAATTCAACTAATATTGTTCAGATTCCACATTTCAACCTTTCCCCTTCAAAATTTGACTTGCAATGCTTTCTTTCACCACTTTAATTTGACTAATATTGTTCACATTCCACATTTTAACCCTTCCCCTTCAAAATTCGATTTGCACTGCCTTCCTTTAACACTTTAAAGGGGAACTTTCAGCTCAGATATTTTTTTTAACCAACTCATTAAACGGTTAAGCAGTGCTGGGAAAGGAGCTTCTTTTTTTTAAATTCTACATACTTAGGAAGATATTTTATGTTCTAGCCGCGCACTTCCGCATTGCACAGCTCCCAGCACTAGTTAATTCTCCTCCCACCTCCCTCCCAGCTGCCCCTGCGAGCGCGTTCACACTTCACTTCAGTGTGCTGTGAAAGGCTCCTAATGTTACAACAAGAAGCGATTCTCATTATACTGAGGTTGCAACCTCAGTATAATGCGAATCGCTTCTTGTTGTAACGTTGGGAGCTGTTCACAGCACACCAAAGTGAAGTGTGAACGCGCTCGCCGAGGCAGCTGGGAGGGAGGCGGGAGGAGAATGGGGAGCTGTGCCGAAGATATCGGTGCCACTGAATGCGGAAGTGTGCAGCTTGGACATAAGTATGTAGAAATAAAAAAAAGAAGAACCTTTTTCAACACTGCTTAACTACTTAAAGGGATAGTAATACTTCGTTTTAACTTTATTTTATTTTGTAGGCATTAAACAAACATGAAGAATGATATAAGTCTTATCTCTCAAACCTTTATGGTTTAAGAGATATTCACAAACAAAGTATCCCCCCCCCGTTCAACCAGATCAGAAGGGAAGTGCCCAGGTAGACTGCAGAGAGGGACAATCTTCAATTAAGATAAGGGAAAAAGCTGAAAAACTTGTCAAGGGGAGAAGGGCTTTCATTGTTTTCATACAAAGAAAATTGTCCCCTTCTGTTATCTGTCTGGTCTTACAACCAGGTTCACATCTGAGAAGAGATGGCTTACACTAGGTAAAAGGGGCGGGGAGGGGAAACTTTGCTTGTGAATATCTCTTAAACCATAAAGGTTTGAGAGATAAGACTTATATCATTCTTCATGTTTTTTTAATGCCTACAAAATAAAATAAAGTTAAAACGAAGTATTACCATCCCTTTAATGAGTTGGTAAAAAAATGTTCTGAGGTGAAAGTTCCCCTTTAATTCGACTAATATTGTTCACATTAAACATTTTAACCCTTCCCCTTGAAAATTTGACTACAGTGCTCCCATGACTTTCTTTCACATTTTAAATTCAACATTTTTCTTCTCCTACTTTTTCCGACATGCCCTCGTATCTTGTATTGCAGGATTAACCCTATGAGTATCAGAGAGGTAGCAGCACGTTGCAATGTGTTTGCTACCCATCTGACACTCAAAGGGTTAAAAGAATTAGGGGGAACAGTACTCCTCAATATTACATAAACCTATATCTTTATTCTAATGAGTAGCCTAAACTCTATTTTATGAGATCAGCTCTTAGAAAATAATAGGGATCTAACTTCCATTATCTTTATGAGCCACCCTTACACTGCTGGTAGCTTGTGAGCCCTGGGCTGTAGAAACCTCACAGCCAGCGTGTATATGTATGACTTGCTGCCAAAACCCGACAATAAGTTCCAATCTACCCTTGCAACAAAGTGTTCAGTCAGTGTGCTCAATAATACTTTGTTGCAAGGGTCATCTCCACTTTATTACCTTTATTAGTTATTACTACTTTATTACCTTTTTAAAATGCCTATTGGATCTCCCCCCCCCTCCTGGTGGCAACACTTTATGAAGGTAATTCACAATTATTTTCCATGAGTGGAAATTTCAGTGGAAAGAAGAAATAGAGCTCCGTTTCCAAGGAAATTCATGTGAGGGCAAAACTAAATCTTCCTAACATCCCTTATTATGATATTATGTTCTGTCAAGTGTACTCAAAATGGAGGTCTACTGTGATTCCAAGCTTTCTTGTACATCTCGTACCAAAAAAGTTCTAGTCCCACATTGAATTGTCATGTGATATTGCATGATTTCATTTTGGGGATTTAGCAATGCAGTTATTTGCATTATTTTATTTTTTATTTATTTATTTATTTATTTATGTTGTATTTCTTTCATATACTAAAGCAGATGACATAGTGACCTGTTCAGCAGAAAAGTGAAGTAATTCTGGTGCAACCCACCTGCACCATAAGGGACAAATTACCAAAATTCTCTTTGCCTTAATGGATCTTTTAACCCCTTGAAAGCTAGAGAGTTCTCAAAGCATTGCTTCCCAAAGTCTTGTCCTGGGACCATAGCGAAACGATGTTCCTATTAAGCAGTTATTAATATATTTATAAATAAGTGATGTGAGGACAAAAATAAAAACACGTATTTGATTTATATTCTCCCTTTCATGTTCAACATTATTTACCACATCTGTCATAGAAGGCACTGCCTCTTTAAATGGTTTATATTAGTAAAACATATGTTAATGCCATATAATTTACTCAACAAAATAGATATACTTAGAAAAAAAATTTGGATAACGTGTTTGCATGTTTTGAAATTGTATTTCTTATTAGTGATTCATTTCAAATTAAACATTTGGTTCTACTTTCAAGTAAAAGATCTGCTTTTTTTCCTTTTAATTAGCCAGATTTTGATGCAGTCTAGTCATGCCTAAACTCTGTAGAAAGAGCTTGCTTGGCGCCAGTCTTATGCTTTTCAATTGGCTCCCTCCAGGAGGGACTGGATGCAATCACTTATTCCCAGTGGCAACAGAGCCCCATAGACACTGACCTGATGTTCTAAGACAAAATTGAGTAATTCTGGTGAAAACCATCTGCACCGTAGGAAATTAATACAAATTCCCATTGGTTTAAATGGGGCTTTAAAACCTTAAATGCTAGCTAGATCTCAAAAGCATTGCAAAGCTTTTTTCTTTTTTTTTCTTTTTTTTATAAATCAAAGAGAATTAACCCTTTGAGTACCTAAAGGAAATCCAATGCATTGGATACCCCTTGGTACTCAAAGGGTAAAGGGAATAATTTTCCCCTATGATACAGTTGGCTTACTCCAGAGTTAATCCAGTGAGTATGTTGTATAAACGTTTCACATTTATTTTATGGGATATTGTATTGTATGTATGTATCTATCTTTATTTATATGGCGTCACACAGTGTACGCAGCGCCTTACAATAGACATATGTTACAATAAATAAGAGGGGATGAAATAAGTGCGACATTCATAGAAACAATGGGAGAGAGGTCCCTGTCCCAAGGAGCTTACAGTCTAATTTGAGATGAATTCAATAATCAGACCAATCCCCCCCAAAAAAATAATAATAAATAAATAAATAACCCTTTGAATGCCAGAGGGTATGCAATGCATTGTAAACAAAAACAAAAAAACCTGATTTTATGTATCCCTGATTCACAGATATTTAGGGGAGAATGCAAGAAAGCTGAGCATTCACTATTCTATAAAAGCCTTAAAGGGATAGTAATGTTTCATAATAAAAGCAGCTCTAATTAATCATCATAGTATTTGGACCTTGGTGAGTGTTATTTCAATTCTGTCAGAGTTGTAGTTCAAGAGTAATTCAATGACAAAGTGTCCCCCTCCCGCCCCTTTTTACTGATGTAACACTGCTCAGCCAGAGCAGAAGGGAGGTGCCCAGGTAGATTGCAGAGAGGGACAATCTTCAATTAAGATAAGGGAAAAACCTGAAAAACTTGTCAAGGGGGCAGGGCTTTCATTGTTTTCATAGGAAGAAGATTGTCCCCTGCTGTTATCTGTTGGTCTTACAACCAGATTCCACATCTGAGAAGAGATGGCTTACACTAGGTAAAAGGGGCGGGAGGGGAAACTTTGCTTGTGAATATCTCTCAAACCATAAAGGTTTGAGAGATAAGACATATCGTTCTTCATGTTTTTTTAATGCCTTCAAAATAAAATAAAGATAAAACAAAGTATTACTATCCCTTTAAATGTATACGCTATTTGTGATTGCTCGCATTTTGATGCATGAACCCTATTAACGCCTTGATACTGAATAGCACATGTTCCTAAATTAACAGAAAAGTTAGATAATGCTCCTAAATGAATGGCAAAATTAGGCAGACTTATGAAATTGTGTGCTAATTACTTTGCTGAATTAGTCACAATTGCTAATCCTATCACAAAATGGCAGACCTTTTAGCCACTACCACTTTTTCAAACGTATGTCCTAAAAAAATTAGTAATCGTTCGCTAATTGAGAAAAACATGTGCAATTTAGTAACATTTTGGTATTAATCGTTTTGCCATCAAAAGTACACTATAAATAGGAATTGTGCACGTTTCTTGCATTTTGCCCTTGGTGCCTTATGTATCAAAACAAACCAGAACAATTCTGGGGCATATCATTTATACCATAGGGGACAAGGAAAAATTCCAATTGATAAAAATTTGGCTTTTAACCAATTTGGCTTTAACCCTTGTATGCTTTGGTTTCCAAAGCATACAAGGGATTAAAAACCACATTAAAATCAATATTATTTTTGGAATGTTTATTGCCTCCCTATGGTTTGATCCTGAATTACTCCAATTTATTTGCCATATAAGACCCATAGAGCCGAAGCAGGGGAAATCTAGGTTTTTGGGGCCCTAAGCAAACAATTCACATGGGGCCCCCACTTTACTCCCATGTTAGTATTTCTAATAAGATATTGCCATCTGATTGTGTTTACATGCCTCAGCAGAACTGTATAATCACTGTAGGGCCCTCTGACCAACTGCCTTATTCTGCTTATATTGTAGTACCGCCAGTGAGTCCAGGAGAGAGATACACTAAGGTTAGACAAGGATCCATTTTCTTAATATAGTGGCAAACTGGACCCACTTCATCTTGTGGTCTGCACTAAGGTGTCTTTGTCATCTCATCAATATAATTGCGCCTTAAACATTCATCCATCTCCATACTTTCACCATGCCTCCACCAGGTTTGCATTGTTGCAGCATCTCCTTTGGCTTAACAAGCCATTTTCCTATTCTTGGGGGTGTGCTTGTATGTTAATATCTATTCGCCACATGCACTAAAGTCTGATAGCTGGCTCACCAACAAATTCGCCTCCCTGAGGATGGAGAAATTTTATCATCCCATATCTTTCTTTGCATGCACAGTTTGTCTTGCTGTGTGGAGAGTCTTGTGTTTACATGAATCAGCTGAACAGCAGCCAGTCTGCTGTTTACATATAATAGCTGATGAGACGATTCTATGTCTACGTGATTCAGATGTCAGGAGGCTGGGGTTGGGACTGTGTATGTTTTAAGGGAGGGCTGCTATTGTTCATGGTGCTGAATTGTGAGGATGAGTGCCTCCTCAGCAACATATTTCCAGCTTTACTCCAACGGCATTTGCTATAAAAAAGCAAACTCTCTCCACCTCCCCTTATTTAACCAATTCTTAGTGCATATGGTGGTGCGTCATTTTTATGGAGAAGTGATCTCCAATCATCACCAGACTCACTTCACCTTTACAGTGACCTTTGGTGAATCTGCCTTCAGTTGTCTTTGGTTTTTCAAGAAACATGACATTTCTGTGGAATTTAAGACTACAAATTCAGATTTCTATTCTTGTTTTCTAAGATATATGATAGACATAAATGTGCCTATCCTTAATAGCCATAGTTTACCTAGGACGATCTGTACTATTATTTCAATCATATTTAAACTGAATGAACAATTCTATTTAACCCTTTAAATTCTACAGGTATTCAGAACCAAAAGGGTACCCAACTTTGCAATGGGATTAAATATAATGTATTACAATCTAATATATGTTTGTTAATGAAGTCTAATTTCCGGATTTAAATCTTTTAGTGTCATTGTGATATTGTAAAGTTGGGTACCCTTTTGGCACTCAAAGGATTAAATATGCCCTGTGACTGGATATATTTGTGATTTGAGTAATATTCCTGGACACTGTCATCGACATATGAAGTCCTCAATGAAGTGTCAGTATTGATAGTTTACTATTTTCTATAAACTGTCTGAGATAAGAGAAATGCATGTCTGAGTAGAAGGGGGGAGGTAATCTCAATAAATTAACAACCTTAGATTTTATCTCTCATTACAAACCTGCACAAACAAAAGTAAACAAACATTGATTTACGGAAAAGTCTTCACAAGCTTTAGATATAGGGATGTAAAATTAAATAAAGTGTTTGTTATTTCAGAATACTTAATATTTACATCCCCTATGATGTTTCAGTGTAGCCTTCATTTTGGATGAGTCTTTTCTTGGGAAAACTCGAGGAAAGCTAGTAGAGTACCATCACTTTCATTTATTTTTCAACTTCCACTGGGGTCTACAGAATGAGAAAAGGATGATCGGTTGGGAGGATTGTATCTGTTTGTGAAAATAGACTGTTTGAGAGACAACATTAAAGTTGCTGTACTGCATCTAGGGGCAGTGATTTATTCCTCAGCTGTTTGAACTGTTGGAAGTGGTGTATGTCATTCTTCCAACCAGTCCTTTTGTGAGTAAACACCTACAAGTGTTGGTGGACGTCCTGTGTTTTATCCTAATTGATATACAGAGGGGTGCTCCCTATTGCTTGTTTCCTATTTCTTTTTTTCCTCTACAGACTGTGGTATGATCTTTGGTACAAATATTTATGATTAGAAGCTTACAACACAGTGTGACCTACTATTTGTTCAGAAGCAATGATTTTATGGTTCACAATAACACCTCCAAATAACTACCCCAGCTTACCAGAAAGTCCTCTATAAATGTTCCCCTTGAGCCTTGGTTCAAGATATTATATCTTCAATCCATTCTGTATGTCATGTCCTCAGAGGTAAACACAAACATTTCCTGACACGACTACTGGGTTCATCGTCCACCCACTGGAACTTCCATTTTTTCTCTCACACAGAAGCAGACACCATGCATGAGCCACAGAATATTACCATGTGCATTGTGCAGAGTGTGAGTCGGGTAGTCCTGCTAGAAACTGTCATGTCCACCTCCACAGACATGATATCCACTACTGACTGAAGATATTTCTTGAACAAAATGCAAAACTCATAATGGCTATTAGGATTTTCTGGACACAGTAATATTAATGGGTTATGCAATAGCATTCAAGAGGTTAAAAACCCATTTAACTCAATAGGAAATTGTATTTGTTACCTCTTATGCAGATAGTTTGCTCCAGAAAAGTTAATATATAGATAGAACATGCTAAATCAGCTTATGTAATATATATACAAGAACAGCTTTACACATGGCCTTATTCATCAAGCTAAAAAGATGCTATTTTGGAACAAACCATCTGCATCATAGGGGAGTTAAATTCAGATAGACTTAAATGGGAATTTAATCTCTTCAATGCTAAAAAGTCTCCAATGCGTGTGCATGCAAATAGACACACACACAGTTAAAAGAACATCTACGAGCACCAGTAAACTGTTTTATTTAGCCCTCCCCCACTGCATTCATTGATTGCTTAAACCGTTATTGGTTTAATGGAGGTTAGAGTCAGCTCTATGTAGTGCTCAAATACTATAGCTCCAGTGTATCTGCCAATTTGCTTGACACATAGTCTGCTAATCAGTGCAGTTTCCTCATATAGGCTCCTGACTTAGCTGCATTTAGCAGCAATATGTGTGTGGGTTCTAACTGAGATGGGGTGAACAGTTTATTATAAATAACAGATGTGCTTTATATGTGTGTGTGAGTGTGTGTGTGTGTGTGTGGGGGGGGGTGTTTGTGTTTGTGTATGTGTGTTTGTGATAGTGAACTGACAAGTATATAATACTAAATAGTGATTCCTAATTGTGCTGGGAAATAAATGAGTATAGGGCAATGCTAACAAACTGATTATTTAAGATTAATTTGATCAGTGGGCGACTCTGGCTGATACACACCAAACCAGAAAGGATACAGTCCATGAGGTATTGTCCAATCATTGTGGTTTAGATAAAACCATCCAAAATGCCCTTTGGAGTAAAGTCTAATTATTTTGGATTTTTTCTCCTACAACAAATAAAATGTGGAATGTGTAACATAAACAGCCAATAAATCAGAAAGATTTATAAAAAATTATAGTATACATATACAGTGTTTTCAATGTCTTTATTTCCTTCTCAGTGTGAAGAAAACTGTCTAACTTGGCCTATTAATGTAAGAATTCTGGAGATTCTGAATCTTTATGTAAATCCTGTGGTGCAGTTGGTTTGTTCCTGAATTGCTCTTGCTTAGCCTGATGAATCAGGCCCATATCATTTATGTTTGAGAGGAAAAGAATCACTTGTCATAACCCCTTTAATAAACTGCCTTGCCAAATAATATAAAGCTTTGCAAGTAGCTACTTTTTCCAAATGTATAATGGTGTATGTACCCTTCACTTTTCTCTTAATAATCAATCCATTTCATTTGATTTCTTATGGCTAAATATGACATGACAACTGATTATAGACATGCCAGCTTGATCAACAAGGCTAAATATTTTGGCTAGGGCCGCATATCAAATGTACTGGCTTCTATAATTGAACAAGTGAAACCACTGCAGATTTTTCATATCCAGATGACTTTAAAGCAAGTTCTGTCAGTCAGTCATTTGCACAAAACATAAGAAATATAAAAGTTGTCTGCCAACTGAGTAGACAAATTCTGCTACATATTATTACAATAGATGCACCCCTTTTCATTTTCCTTTCAGCATCTTGTAAATGTGCTTATATTCTGTGCCATGACAAATTATTCCTTTGTCTTGTAAAAAAATGTTCATATATATTACAGTATGATACACTAAAAGTATCAGAAACCATCACTGAATATGTATAAGGAATCATTTCAATTCACAGCCACACCAATTTGTATTCTGCGTTCCTCTTTCAAGAAATCATACTGTTTTGCATGAATCCTTTGAACCTGCAGGTGGTCCTTCAACCGCATTGCAGAAAATATAGATGTCAGCTTGATCAAACATGTAACTTCATGTAATTGAATCAATAGTTGGAATGAGGTTATGCATTTTTATAAACTGCTATGTTAGGTTGTCGTACAGAGTAGTAAAAAGTTCAAATGGCCGAAAGTCAATGTCAAGTGGATTCAAGAAAAAGATCTTTTAATAAAATGATACAAATCTTTTAGAAAAAAATAAATAAAACAAACCTATTATTCTAAGATGCTGTTCACTTTGATATCCAGATTGATTTGCCTGGAAGTATATTCTTACAAGATACAATCTGCCTTATGCACGAAATGAAAAGAGGAACAATGCGAGAGCATGCCAACTGTTTAAGTGGGGCTTTCAACCTCAAACATATTTTGAATAATTTCAGAAATTATTCCAATAAAAATGGGTACATAGCAATATCTTTGTTAATTTTCTTAAAGACAATGATCACAGTTTAGCTTGAATGGCCCCACAACTTTCTTAAGACAAATTGTGAAATGTATAAAACTCTATCACTTAAAGGGGATCTCTCACCCCTATAAAAGTTAAGCTTATTAGCTACAGTATTTAGTGATAGTGATGAAAACGTTATTATAAAAAAAAAAAAAAACTCTATTTGGGCTAAAATGATTGATTGCATTGTGCCCTGCGCCCTACTTCCGCAAACACTGGTCCTGCCACTCTGCCTCTGCTCCCTTCCCACTACCCAGCCTCCTCCGATGATGGAGGCTTTCTGTCTGTAAGCTGGAGCAGTATCATTGGCTAGATATCGATCTCTGCCATTGAGATTGCGTCAGCTTACAAACAGAAAGCCTCCATCATCAGAGGAGGCTGGGTAGTAGGAAGGAGCAGAGGCAGTGCGGCAAACTGAGGCAAGAGCAGTTTATGAGGAAGTAGGGTGCAGGCCACTATGTAATCAATAATTTTAGCCCAAATAGCATTTTTTTTAAATAAATAACATTTTTATCGCTATTATTATACACTGTACCTAATAAGCCTAACTTTTATAGGGGTGAGAGATCCCTTTTAAGGGGCCTTGAAAAAAACAATTATTTTACATTTCCTTTGATGCCCTGAAACACAAGTACAATATGCCATATTATTTTCTGTAGAATAGTTAGATAACCAACCACGATATTGCATTTTGAGATAAAGAAAGTGAACCTGTCAATTCAAGACTTGTTTAATTTGTTTTATAGAGAATACAAATCGCCCTATAAGTTTTACTAGCAATTTTCCATAGCATAAGCAATTGTGGAGAAACTAACAGTTGACAGTGTGGCACTTCATTTTATTTCCTTCACAGTACACTAATTAGCTCTGTTCGACGAAAAACTGATTTCTTGCTGTACTAATAGAAATACCTCTGCCTAGATTTATACAAAGCACAGTGTGTTGCAATGCTGGCTCAGCATATAAACTAATTAGCATAAAGTGCACCACAGTGCCATCAACAAATAAAGGTTAATTTCTCAAAAAAATATTTATATTATAAATAAATAATTAAATGGCAAGTACAACATATAGAGAGATTTAACTCTCCTGCTTCTGTTAATTGTGCCATACCATGCCTTTAGCATGCTGAACTTGCAAAAAAAAAAAAATGGCTCTATTGCATGTTCACAATAACATTAATGATGCAAAGACATGGAGAAATATATAAAATTCCTTATAATGCAACATGTCTAGTTGGAGATTTTGAAGTACAATATGGTATACGCATTATTTAAGAAAACAAAAAAAAATGAAAAAAAAACCTTGTTTCCAATTCCTGGGTGCTGACTCATGCTTAAAGGGACAGTAATGTCCCATAAAAAATTATTCTCTGTTTGTAGATTAAAAAAAAACTATTTGAAGCAACTCCCATCTCTCAAACCGCTATGGTTTGAGAGATATTCACACTGAAAGTTCCCTCCTTCCTTCCCTTCTCTTGATGTCAGCTGTAAAGCTGACAGCAGGAGATTCGAGTTGGCCGACTTAAGGAGGCTCTTCAGCAGAGCCGAAATTACGTTAATTAAAAAGAATTACTTAAATGAAATCGTCTACAAAGTGTGCTTGCAAACCAGGCACACTTTGTAGACCTTTCCAATGAAGTAATTATTTTTAAACAACGCAATTTCGGCTCTGCTGCAGAGGGATGGGAATTGCTTCATATATATATATATATATATTTTTTTTTTTTTTTTTTTTAATCTACAAAACGAGAATCATGTTTTATGGGACATTAGTGTCCCTTTAATGACCCAGGTGTTGTTGCCAGCTAGCAACATGTAATGTGGCTTATCTTTCTACAAGTAATGGTGCAATTTGACTTATTGGAAAACTAATAATGCATAATAAAGCACTGAGGCAGTGGGGTATTAGGTGCCCCATTCAGTGCTCACAATATATACACACACAAACAGGAGATTCCAGTCTAAACACTGGAACATTGGACATTTCCTTTCTATCCTTATGTGCGGTACGGGATGATGTGATAAGTGGAATCACTACAAGCAAGTGGAATATATTATACAGTTGTGGGACTTTTATTATACCTTTTGATATATCCCAATACCAGTGTTTAGACTGGAATCCCCTATTTGTGTGTGTATATATTGTGTGTTGTGCATCTATTTGAGTAAAATAGAAATTTGGGGCAGAACCGTTATATCCACTGAGAGATAGGAGATATTATACTTGGGGGATTTAGCGCCGCTATATATTTTTTATTATTATTTTTGAGCCCCATTCAGTCCTGCCCAGTTTTTGTTGTTCACATTTAACTTTTTAAGTGCTGGGTCACTCATTCCTGCTTACCTTAGAAGGAACACTGATTGAGATCTTAGTAAGTTCCAGGTCATCAGCATCAGTGCATCTGTTCAAAATCCCCCCATCTCCCCCAAAAAAACTTGGCAATTGTTTTATGGACGAATATGTCAATGCAGTTCTACTGGTCTAGCCTCTAATGCCAGTATCAGCACTTGGGGGTATGCACTAGAGCAGAAGTGGCCAAGCTTAGTCCTCAAGATCTACCAACAGTGTATGTTTAGAACAACCCTGCTTTAGTATAGGTGAATCAAGAGGAGGCTCAGCTGCTTAACCTGACACACATGTACTGATGCAGGGTTGCCCAGTAAACATACACTGTTGGTAGTTCTTTAGAACCAGGGTCAGCTACTCATGCACTAGAGAATATGACCAGTTTAGTGCATACCACGTCTTTCAAACTTTAACCCCTTGGCATCCGAGGTCCTGGGAATTAACCTTCCCTTAAGGACCGCTTTGAAGATTCTGACATGCCGGCACACGTGACCTGTGATGTGCCAGCATGCCGCACTGGGGACTGAGGGAGACCGCTCCAGTCTTGGAGCGGTCAATCTCACTCCCTGTTTTTACTTACAGTGCTCCCAGAGGAGCGCCACTGGTCCTTAACTCAAAAAACGCGTGACTGTCATAGCACGACACACGGTCATTAAGGGATCGTTAAGGGGTTAAAGTTAGCAAGCTCCTTATGCCTGACCAATGAAATGCTGAGCAAAATAGAATAATGTTATGCCAGATTCATCTGTGCCCTGTTAGTACATCACATGCAACAAAACTCAAAGTAATGCAATGACCCAAACACTTCCCCACTGCCACCTACTTGACAAAAGTGGTATTAAGCATACATAGTTTAATAAATTAACAGAAGACAAAAATACTGAGTGCAGTGCTGAGCTTAAATCTGAATAATATTCATCCATCCATCCCAATCAATATCTTTTATATCTTCTGACCATATCAACTCAGATCATTTGCTTTTAACACCCCTATTTTATGTACAGAATCCATTTCAATATCTAATCAAATTTCAATTGGTAATTCAAATGTTGTCTGTTGTCACATAGTTGCCTTTGTACTATACTTTGACATTGCTATACCATTTTGTGTATATTAACCATTCCTGTATTCAGACATGTTGGCATAAGGTAAATGTTAATCAACCATAAGATTTTACTGATATAAGATTCTTCTATTTATTTACGCCCCTGGTATTGTAGCAATAAATATTTAAACACATTTCCAATTGCACCTTAGGAAGCTTTCATTCATGAAAATCATATTTGGTTTATAATAAATGCGGTACATGAATTATATAATGATCTTCTAAGCCCTTTTAATTGGAAATTTAAAACTAATTCCCTGTGGTCTGTGATACCAAAAGCATTACATAGTTGATGGAAATTATGTTTCAGGCCAAGTGAAATTTAATCTTGAGTTATCATATTGTCCTATGCACAACATGTGAAGGAGGGTCAATATGTAGGGATGGATGAACACTCTTTTTATTCCTGTGGGAATTCCTGCAGAATGAGAGAAATATTTCTCATTTCCTCAGAAGTTTCCATGGGGAGGGAAATCAGTTACAAAATTACATATGCTGCATTGGCAGAAGGTTAAATATGCATTCCATCTTACTACTGATTTGAGATAAGTATAGTAGAGTGCAGTGGCAAAACCAGTCATTTCTTGAAAGCTGGGCCCCAAGGCAACTGCACCCTCTGCTGGGCCCCATCACAACTGCACCCTCCCATAAAGGATTAACATTTTACCACAACAACAACAAGGGGTGCCATTGTTGTTATGGTAAAATGTTAATCCTTTACGGATTGGAGTGGTGTGCAAAACATTAATGTGTAATGTGTTGCATACCCCTCTTGTCCTTATAAACGTAACTCTTTGAGTGCCACCTGGGTATGCAATGCATTGCGTATCCCTCAGGCACTCAGGGATAACTCGCTTTGTTTGTGTTTTTGTATCACTTACTCACATGAAAGTATTACAAAATAGTTTAAAGCAGAACTTTCATCAGATTAATATAGAGCCGTAAATCATAATTACATTAGCAATATGTATAGACGTAGTTGTCTTTTCAAGAATAATTGCTGCATTAAAGAAACATAGAACCATTTGGGCAGGCAGGCATGGCTGGGATCTTGCAGTAGGCGCTCACTGCTCCTGTGCTGTCCCTTCCGGTGCCTTAAGACACAAAGGCATTCAGCTCGCCAATCGTGGAGTTGAAGGAGAGATGCCATCTCTGCAAGATGTCTGCACTGTTCCCTGCTGCCTGTCTGCTTAAAAGGTTCTATTTTTCTTTAATGCAGCAATTATTCTTTAAAAGACAAATACATCTATGCATATCGCTAATGTAATTATTATTTAAGGCTCTATATTAATCTGGTGAAAGTTCCACTTTAACAAGCTTCTTGTGTTGCTATGCCAACTGAAAGAGTAGTTGGTCTCAATTACCTTTATTCTGATTATGCCAGAGGGCTTTGCTTTCGATAATCGGGAGAGGTTTAAGGGAAAATGGTGAGAAGTAAGAGGAGAACTGGTAAATTTAGAGCCCCAGAGCGATAAAAAAAATGGGGAAAATATAAAACACTGTGTTATAAGTTTGCATTTTTTTATTGAGGTGCTAAGGTTTACTACTTTTATTTTTATTTAGAAAATGTTTTACCAGGAAGAATACATTGAGATTTCTCTCGTTTTAAAGTATGTCCTGGATAGTTTTCAGTAAAGGGTTCCATATGTACATGAATTGAGAAACATTATATACCGTAAAATCTCGGGTATAATACGCACAATTTTACCCCTCTTCACCTTATGTGAAGTGGGGGGTGCGTATTATACCCGAGAGATTTTTGCCGGATAAAAAAAAATGTATATATTAGAGCTGCCAGCTACCCTCCTCCGTCCCCCGGCGCAATCCAACATTAAAATAAGACTTACTTGGTGATATAGCTCAAGCACATTCAAGTGCTACATGTGAAAAAGCTCCCTCTCATCTTCCTTGCGGGCGGCATTCTTGCATTTGCCGCCCGCTTCCTTCAGTGGGTTTTCAGGACCTTCCGCCTCCAGCCAATGGTAATGCCCTGTGAGGATCTCAAGGTCCTCACAGGACAATACCGCAGGAGGAAGGTCTTGGTAGTCCACTGAAGGAAGCGGGCGGCAAATGCAAGAATGCCGCCCGCAAGGAAGATGAGAGGGAGCTTTTTCACATGTAGCACTTGAATGTGCTTGAGCTATATCACCAAGTAAGTCTTATTTTAATGTCGGATTGCGCCGGGGATGGAGGAGGGTAGCTGGCAGCTTTAATATTTTTTTGTAGTAAGGGGGAAAACAAGGGTGCGTATTATACATAGGCACGCTTGTTTTCCCCTAAAATCTTGGGTACAATATACACCTGCGTATTATACACAGGTGCGGATTATACCTGAGATTTTACAGTATACATCCTATATAATAATTCGCTAAAATATGTGTAACAACGCAGTCATGCTCAGTACAGACTGCCCGTGACGAGGCTGATACAGAGCGGGATGCCCGTGTATCAGCGCTGCGCGGGCAGTCTCTAATGACCATGACTGCCCCGCGACCAGTTGGCACTGTATCAGCTGCGGCATGGGCAGTCTCTACTGTGCATGACTGCCCCGCGACTGGCTGGTAGTGGCACTGTGGCCCGTGTAACGGGCTCTTCAACTAATATATACATATATAAATATACATACATATAAAATCTTACAATTATATACAGTTGCACACTGTTTAGCATTTACTTTTAAGGATTTTAGACAGGGATCAGCTCTGATTATTTCAGGCAGATTGTTCCAGGCCTTTGGAACAAAGTAATGCAACTGCTAACTCCCTCTAGGTTTTTAACCCTTTGAGTGCCTTGCGTACCCCTCTGGCATTCAAAGGGTTAATATAAGAATGTTTTGTAGTTGTTTTCCTTGAATATTCCTATTAGTGTGGTGGTGACAAACAGCAGTGCAAAGACCATTTCAGTAAAAAGAAAAAAAAAGTACAATGACTTAAGACTCAGCAAATTGTCACTTTGCAAGAAGTAGGTGATTTTCGAAAGAACTTTCAAAATCATCTATATTTATATTAGCCATGTTTTTTTCAAATAATATTGTATAAGATATTTAGTATTACTTTTTGGCAGTTTTTGCACATATGTACTGGCCAGCAGGAAGTGGTAGTTTGGATGGGGAGCTGAGTGGCATGCTAGTATCTGGCAAGTATTCCTGTCAGTACTGTTTAATTTCCATAAACTGATAAATAAATAAAGATAAATATCTCATAATCTATTATGCTGAAAGCTCTTTCCAGCAACAGAAATCTGTTTCATCCCTTGGATGCTAGCGTGATCTCCAATACAGTGTTAAGCAATGCTTTTGAGACCTCTCTATCATTCAAAGGCATATGGATTTATTTGTCTGGGTGATGAGTTGATTGGAAGAGATGTGGGAAAATGGGGAACAAAATTGAAAAGTTTCAAAAAAAGGTAATATATCTTCAAACCAGACAGGCTGGTTAAAAGCACAGGGGAAAAAATTCTATATAGTTCTGAAAAGAAGAGATCATGTATAATAAAGGTGAAAAGGTCAGCTTGTAGCAAATATTAGAAGGCTCATAAGAGTAAAGGTAAGGACCTAATTTTGATCAGACTGGCAGAAAGACATTTAGAACATGATCAGGTGCACCAAGTCTAAAATGAAGGAGAAAATAGCTAAAAAGAAAAAAGGATTGTGACAAAAAAGAAAATAAATAATAATAAAAGGGCAGTAAAATTAAAGAGATAGTAACTTTATTTTGACTTTACACATTCTGCAAATGCATTGTATATGAAGTCAACATCTCTTTTATTTTATTTTTTCCATCTTCACCTATTTTTTTCTGTTTACAAGTGTATTTGCTTGGCAATGAGATCTCTGGATCTGTTTGCAAAGAGCTTTTTGTCAGGGAACATGAAAGCGGGTCTAGTGATACAAATGCAAAAAAGATACACTGTAAAAAAGAAAGCACGAAGAGGGTTTTGTACTCAGGTGTGATAAAGAGAGGTGATAAAGTGGAGATGAATTGTCCAGTTATATCGCTTCTCTGTTTTATATGTTATTCTATGGAGCTCATGCACTATGATCACTCACTTTGGAGAAATGTTAGTGCATTGGCTTCATGACATTAAATAGGGTTTGGAGAAGGGATATCATTGGAGAAGTTATCTCCACTTTATCACACCTTAGTACATCTCCTCTAAAGAGTATTCAGTTCTAATGAGAAACTGGAAGCCTGTATTACACCCACCTTTGAAGGTCTATTGCATACAAAAATGTGAGAGGCTCTGAAGAGGAACATAAAGCACAACTGATTGTTCTACAGTTAGTCACCACTCAGCAGCATCATGTTTTAGCTCTCTAGTTCCATTACAGAGGAGGAATGTCCACATACATATTAGCCTAATCCCATCCAAAAGTGTGGTGCAGTCACT
This sequence comes from Rhinophrynus dorsalis, assembly GCA_037306005.1. NCBI lineage: Eukaryota > Metazoa > Chordata > Amphibia > Anura > Rhinophrynidae > Rhinophrynus > Rhinophrynus dorsalis. The sequence continues at coordinate 81,842,686 of CM074718.1, read as the reverse complement.
GACGAGACCCAACAAGGCCAAAACATATGTTGGGGGTTCGCTGGTGTTCCTGTGCAGAGGGAACTTTCCTGTTCTTTTGGGACTAGACTGCCCATTTGGGTGGGATTAGTCTAATATGTACATGGAAATTTCTCCTCTGTAATGGCACTAGAGAGCTAATACATGATGCTGCTGAGTGGTGACTAGTCATAGAACAGGCCATCATGCTTTTTGTTCGGCCTTAGAGCCTCACATATTTTTATATGTATTTAGATGGTCTATCGACCAGAAAACTCTCTGGAAATGGAGATAAAAGCATAAAAAATAGTAAACATATAGGCAAATCGACTGTACATATTATGTACTTGGAGGATGTTTAAAGTAAAAATAAAGAGTTACTATATCTTTAAAGATGGAATAAGGACATTGCCTAAGCCCTAAACCTAATTTTTTTGCTCTCTTTTCAAAAGAAAAGCTGGGAGTAGTCACAATTTGAAAAAATGATCTGTATGCATGAAAATAAAATGGAACTACTCTAACGCAATCCAGCTGCATGATGGGGAAAAATAAACATTCTCATTGATTCTAACACTTGGAGGGACAGATCAGGGTGCACAACACATTGCTTTGCACACTCCTCTGGCAAGTAAAGGATTAGGGGGGATTTATAACCCCCTTGAATGCTCAATAGGTCTCCAATGCATTGCAGAGTAATTGCAATGCGTTGGATACCCCTCTGGCTCTCAAAGGGTTAAATAAATGGGAATTTTGTTCATTTTTATTTGTCCCCTGCAGTGCAGATGGTTTGCTCCAGAATTGCTCTACTTTACTTTTATACGCAATGCCCAATGTACTGTATAACTATAAAGGAAAGATAAGTAACAATGTTACCAATAGAAAGCAATGCTTTGTGATGACTGGATTTTTGTAGATGTTTTACCACTGCACAAACAGGGTTATTGAGTTTATTTTCTATGTGTGTGCAAGAACGTGCATGTACATGTGGGCTTGTGTGTGAACTCAGGTGTGTATGTATACATAATGGTATGAATTCAAGCCTTTGCAGTCATTAATGTACTAAGAAAAATTGAATTGGAAGTTCAACTACTTATATGCTAGAGAGGTTACCAATGTGCATACCTGGGATCTTTGTCTTGTGGACTCCCCGGAGGGGAGACCTGTGGTGCCACTGGGGGAGATAAATGATGAGATTCATGTAAAAAAGTGGTGGGACTTAATCATGAGTGGGTGCTGGGCTAAATGGATGAGGAAAAGTAAGAGGAACAGGGTGAGGAAGAAGGAGAAGTGGGGAGGAGTGGGAGGAACAGACTGTAAAGGAGCAGAAGTGGGAGGAGTTTCATTAGAAACTCCCCACATCCAGAGAATCAGCCTCTGACCTGGAGACCCAGTAATCATCAGCAAAAACTGGAGTCTCCGGGGCAAATCAGGAGAGTTCCCAGCTTTGGCAATGTGCCATAAACGTATAAACTCTAGCATTCAAGTGTTTAAAGGCCCTATTTAAATCAGTGCGAATGTGTATTTGTTCCTCTTGGTGTTGCTGCTTTGTTCAAGATTTGCAATACTTTTCATTAGTACATGAGCCTCATTGACTTTTTATCACTGCTTTTATCTCCAGGTTTCCCCATAGACTTCAGTAGGAAAATGTTTGATAAACATTTAGCACCTGCAATAGAATCCAACACATAGGGCACTAGAAATGTTCTGCTTATAAACAATGTCTTTTTTTTTTTCCAGAAATAATAGTAGACTTCAAAATCAGATGGTCCCTGTTTATAGATAAAATAGGTCCTAATATCGGAGGGTCCCTATTTGTAGATAAAATAGGTCCTTATATCAGATCTGGAATAAAATATTTCATGACTTTCCTATCTGGCAATCACTAGAGTTAAATAGGGTCTTACTAACAATTAGCGCCTGCCTTGTAGTTATACACACCTAGATCATGCCTCCAGCAAAGTGTGACCTAAAGACTGTGGTATAAAATGAGGGACATTAAAAAACATATCAAAGTTTATCACGTCTCTGCATAAAGTCTGATAAATGGAGGCCAATGAAACTGACAGCAGAAGTGGAGCAATCAATGGAAATTACCAATTTACTGTACATAATGCCAGACAGCGTGACTTTTAGAGGCTGATTTAAAATGAAGAACCGGTGGATTTTTGGGACAAACCAAATGTGCTGCATGAAAATCCTCCAAATTTTCATTGTTTTAGATGGCACTTTGACCTCTTTAACCCTTTGATTGCCAGAGAGGTACCCAACACATTTGGCACTCAAAGGGTTAAATGCAAAGAAAGGAGTTGGTAACCTGTTCTAGCATTTAACCCTTTGAGTACCAAAAGGGTATGCAATGTACTGCTTCTCAATGCATTGCATACCCCTCTGACACTCAAAGGGTTAAAGGTTTTACAAATCCATTAACCCCTTAAGGACCCATGACATGCCAGGACCATCACAGAGGTTCTGCACTTAAGGACCAATGACAGTCCTGCCTGTCATGGAATTCAGGGGTCCCTGCGTGGCGGCACAATGCTTGGGGACCCCTGAATGCAACAGTCCTTAACTGACAGCCATCTGGTCATTAAGGGGTTAAAGTCAATGAAAAGTATAGCTATTCTTTTTATTAACTCAGTCTCTAACGTCTCTATTGGATAAACTAGAGAAGGTCATCCCTGGAGCAAACCAACTGCACCATAGGAGTAAAAAGAAAATTGCCATTGATTTAAATGACAAGCCCACAGTGTATTGTGAAACAATGTGCTGGAGACCTTTTTAGATTTCAAGGGGTTAAAAGTCATATTTAAATCATTTTGGGAAATTTGTCTCCTGTGGTGCAGATGGTTAGAGAGTGAACACAGCTTTAACACCTTGGTTGCTAAAGAAATATCCAAAGCATTGCTCTAAAATCAAAGGGGTTAAACAATAGCTTGTAAGGAGTATAGCAACTTGTGTACGGGACATTCAAATTGCTCTGACCACACCCATAATTCAGAGTGTGGGTGGGGCCAGCACAGCTGAGGCACTTCTCAAAATGTGGACTTCTAGGCAGTTGCCTACTCCTTCTATCTGGGCCTGATAATCCACTTAAATAGGTTACTAAAACATATTAGAAGAATCATCTAATCTCAAGATGCCTTCTTCATATGCCCAGTTGCTTATTTCTAATAACAAGTGGACAGCACTTACTTGCTAATTAGCCCACCCCCACCAATTTCAAGACATATAAACCATCAATCATGTCTCTTTTTTTTTTTTTTTTTTTTTTGCAATGTTAGTTATATTTTAGTCTTCTGCTATGTGACAAAGTAACATTTGAATTAATTTAATCATTTTAGCTGTGGGATTGTTTAAATGAACATTCCTTTGGTGTAATCAATTCATATTACATTGTAACTACAGGAACTAATCAACATATTAACTGATGTGCTATTTTTAGCTTTGTTCAGCTTTAATTAACATCTTTACTTAAAATCACTCTAGTATCTACTTGTTGGATACGTCCCTGGCACTTAAATATGTTCTCTCAAGCACAATATGCATTGATATATATATATATATATATATATATAAGATTTTAGATTTTAGCACATAATCTATTTTAATCAATCTAATAATAATAACATCAAATATTTTACCAGAAAGGATACATCAGGACCCCTCCAGATGCCCCCCAGACAACGATCCCCCAGACGATTCAGCTGGGAGATCAACAGAAGTAATGCAGGGGAGCATCACAGCAACCATCCCTCCCAAATCACTAGTTTGAAGTGGATGGGACCGGCAAATCCCCTCACACCAGTTTATGGTTTGGTCACAACAAGGTTGTCAGCTGCTTTTACGGTTTATACAGAGGCTGAACCATTGAACCATCATAACATTTCACCTATTCAGTATGTCACAATGTTCACATTTTGGTCCAGTTATAGTCTTGATAAAGGCCCATAACTGGGCCAAAATGTCAACATTGTGACATAATGAATAAATAGTTTTTTACTGTAAGCCCTGCAAGTGCCTGTGATGATATAATTTCCCATTTATGATACAATTACTGCCATTGAATGTGTTGCTTCAGCACCATCAATTTTAGCATTAGAGCGCATATATATATATATATATATATATATATATATATATATATATATATTGCATACATACAGGGATCAAGATGACAAGGACTCTGGCATAAAGGGCCACAAACATGGGTGCCAAAGCTAAGCAAAATAGTATTGACATAACACAATACATTTTTAGGACTCCATAGAAGACTTGAAAGTTCATGCAAGTCTCTCTCTCTCACTATCTCTCTCGCTCTCTCCTTATTTCTCTGTGTGTTTATATATGTGTATACATATATATATATATATATATATATATATATAGAGAGAGAGAGAGAGAGAGAGAGAGAGACATTGTCAATCCATTGCAGGATGAAGGCCTCCTCGCTATCGCACCAGGTTATATATATAGCTAAATTTATTTTCCCTCTGTTGTTAATTTGTCAGACCAAAGTTGTCTTTTTAATTTAGTTAAAATGAGCATTTCTGTTCCACTGTGGGCAGTAGAAGCATAATATTGTTTTTGCTGTACCTGCACTCTCTAATTATAAACACAACCTTTCTGCTGTCTCATATGCCTTTGTTTCAGGACTAAGCTCCACTGCAGAGGTAATTTGTATGCTTGCTAATGGACCTGTCATCAAGCACATGTGTATCACTTTGTCCTGGTTCTACATGTATAAAAACACTGGAACACAGTATTTCTGTAACTGCATAGCCCCAAGCATCATATCCTATATTAATGACACTATTTGTTTACCAAGCATCTTGTAGAACTGAAGCTAGATGTTCAAACTATTTAAAGGAAAATTACCTTTTAATTGCAAAAATCATTATGCGCAATATGAATTTGCTCATTTTGTTTTCCCATAATCAGTTGTGTTGTTTAATTATTTCATAATTGTAAAAACAATCTCGTTAATCAACTTTTACTGTCTGTTCCTAAAAAGCATGCGGCTTTATACATTCCTAACATGTCTCCTGTCAGCTGTTTGGAGGAGGTCACAAATCACAGTTAGCAGCTCGCAAATAAAAAAAAAAAAAACTTCATATAAAGGTGTCTACACTGCACATTTATATTTATTTTCATTTCTATAGATTTTTTTTTAGGAAGGGTAGAAGTATTTTCACTTTAAGGCAATATATGATTGTGGGCTATGTGATGTACACAGTTTAGGTATTTACATAGCATTACGGTATAAGCCCATAGGTGAACATGTCTTTTTTTATAATTTTAATTTTTTTTTTTTGTCTGCTTGTGAACCGGGTGTTTGTTGTCCTTTAACTGCAGATAGTAGTCATCTTTTATATTCAACTCATTATTATGGTGCTCCACACTTTATACATTTTTGTGTAAACTCGTTTATATAGTTTATTTTTCATGGATTAGCCTAGTGCTCTCCTTTTTGTTTTTTTTTTGTCCTACAATCTTTACAGATATACCCTTACCCTACTACATGACACAAGTACCTGTTCGTCCAGAGCAGCCTTGTCTCCAGAGCCGGATTAACTCTCCACAGGGCCCTAAGCAGGGTCCCAAATTGGTCCCAGTTTGCCCCCCCCACCACCACAAACTCTTGGTTTGGCCATTGTTGTTGTGGCTAGCTAGAGGTAGTACTACCAATTCAATAAAAGACAAAAATGAATACTTTATATATATTAAAAATGTACAGAAGGGCCTATAATTGAAATGGTGCTACACAAGTGTTTTCACTGAGCTTACACTTGAAACAGGACTACAGATAATTCCAACAAGCTTCCAATTGAAATGGGGCTATGCAACTGATTCCATAGAACTTAAAATTTAAATGGGGATGCACTAGTGATACCACAAAGCTGATGGCCCAAGTGTAGCTATGCTAGAGATACCAACATCATGTATACACACACACTGAAACACTTAAGCCCATACAATCACAAACCCAATTTCTCTCTCACTCTCACACACACACACACACTTTTATTATTTACTGGTATGAAGAAGAAATAAAGCTGTACAACGTTTCCTTGCATTGAATTCGGCTGGGTCAGCACAATGCTATGATATCATCTCATTAAGTCAACCTGGCCAAGGTTACAACATGCCAGAACCTGTGTTAGAATAAGGCTGCAGATCATACTTTGGCCAACTCTACTCTAAATGGGCTGCCTGGCTGGGCCCCAGCCTCCATTATTCAGATTTTTTACGTGCTTCCTGCTGTATAGCATGCACAGTCATAGACTGTGGCTTTCAGCTGGGCTACCACGAAGATGCAAAGGGTGCAGGCCCCTGGGACGCCAGGCTCGGGAGCAGCCGCACCCTCTCTAGTTATACCATGGTTGCTGATAGATTCGCCAGTCAGGTATAGGATAGTTTCCAGACTCTCTTCAATTATATGTACTTGAGCCCTAGCCAACCACATTTAAGCTACGCAGCTCATACCAGTCTCTAAACAAAGGGTATGGCCCCCCCTCTACCCCTGGACAACAGCCCTACCACTACCCACTTAGTGGCATCCCTGAGTAAGGTACCTCTTGATGTGCCCAAACCTCTGCTGCTGCTGCTCTAATGCTCCCACTGTGCACCATATGGTAAAAGAAAAAGCATATACTGTGACCTCATTTTGACTCCTCCATCTCGCTATTTGCGCCAGGCTTTACATCCTTCTCTCCTTCCTCCCTCTGTTTAGCTAATCAAAGGTGGAAAAGTGCTGCGCAGCTACTCTTTCATTTCTCCCTCTCTGCTTCCTGTCGCCTCGGTGCTCTGCCAGCCAAAAAAGTGAAGCTGGTCCTGATCGGCAGCTGCAGTCAGTCACCCACATGCTGCAGCAAGGCCATAATCCATGTGCATAATCAGGCTCTGCTTGTCTCTCCTGTGCGCGATCTGCTTAGGCGCAAATTACAAGGAAGGCGGGCTGAACATGGATTGGCTGGCTGAGGAAAGCCTCAGCTGGTCAAAATTTTATTTTTTTAATATATTTCTTTTAACTGCGCAGCAACCATAACATCAATGCAGGCCGTGCAGCCACCATTTCAGCATTTCTCATGGTGGACGCACAAGAACACGTTGGTGGCCACATGCGGCCACGGTGGCCACATTTGAGAACCACTGCTATAGAGCTTTTCCTGCTGAGTAAATCAAGGTAACTCCCACCTCTGTCAGTTGTTTTATTCAGAAGTTACAAACATTGAAATAATCAGAAGTGAATTTACTGTGCATTTACTTCCTGATAGTTTATATTACATTCTATGGAGAACTGTATATTACTGACTTTTCTCTCCGTTACAATGTAACAGGAAAGCTAATTGGAGTTTGACCACTAGAGGGCACTGATACTATAAATAAACAGGCTTAAACTGTAATAACTCTGGAAATATACATCTGTCAGCACTGGGAGCAACCTTATGTTACTGAGTAGGAAATGCCCTACTGCTCCTTTAAGTAAACCAATTGCACCATAGGGGAAATAAAACTTCATATTTAAATGGGCATTTAAACCCACATGTACTAGAAAGGTCGCCAATGCATTGTTTCTCCACGTGTTGGGGTCCTCTCCAGAATTCAAGGGGTTAAATACATATTTATATCAGCAGGACTTTGCAGAATATTCTTTTCAATGCTGTGGTGTAGCTGTTTTTTTCCCAGAATTGCACATCTTTTGCTTGATAAATAAGGACCATAAGGTTGTATGTATCACCATACGGGTGAAAACATATCCCCATTTATTTTAATGGATCTTCTAACACACAGGATGCACAACAAAGCATTGGAGACATCTCTACTATTCAAGAGCAGCATTTAAAGGCATAGTAATGTCCCAGAAAAAAATATTTTGCATGTTGTAGTCCTTATCTTTGACGACTGGCCGATCAGCACGTTGCGGTCACTTAAGGACCACTGAGCATTTTTTTTTTCAGTTCTGGTTCTGGACTCCCCGAACAGCGTGCAGCCGCGGAGGGAGCCCAGAATTCCATGACGGTCATAGTATGTCATGGGTCGTTAACTCAGATCGACCCATGACGTACTATGACCGTCAAGGGTCGTTAAGGGGTTAAAAAGTTGAACAATGCTATGGTTTGAGAGATATCTACATTTAAAGTTTGATGTTTCCTGCTGTCAACTGTAAAGCTGTCAGCAGGAGATCCGTGTCGGCCGACACAGAGGCTCTGCAGCAGAGCCATAGTTGTGTTGTTCACAAATAATGACTTCATTGGAATGGTCTACAAAGTGTGCTTGCAAACCATAGCGGTTTGAGAGATATGTTTTTTGCACTTTGTTCAACTTTTTAAGAACTGCAACATGGAAAATCTTTTTTCTGGGACGTTACTGTCCCTTTAAACCAACTGGAATTTGGGGAATGTTTATTTCCTTTTATGAGGCCCATTATGAGTTGTACACAGAGTCCAATGAGATTCTCAGTCCAGTCTGGCCTGGAGGGACTGCATGGGTGGAGCAGGGTTCTCTTTTTAATCTTTTGTTAAGCCCCAGACAGGTGATAGTTGCCCCTTAATACAACATTTGACCTAAATGGCCTGTTTTTTATGTTTAAATCTCTTTTAAACCTTACACTGCCAGAGGGTGGAGCAATTTGTTGCACACTGATATGGATCTGACAGGGTTAGAATACATTTATAAGACTTAATTCTGAAAAAACAAAGGATGGCAAGACAAATAAAAACATTACTACCAGAAAGAAATAAAAAAACAGAAAGAAAAAAAAGCTGCACCATAGGGGACAACTGCACCATAGGGAAAAAATACAATTTTCCACTGGTTTAAATGGGGCATTTAACCCCTTGAATGATATAGATGTTCTTAACACACTGTACTGCAATTCCCCCTGCAATAGCACTGCTACTGAAGTGGCGAAATCCACATCTGAAAGCAAAAGTTGTTATCAGGCTGAGTCATACGGCAACATAAGCCTTGAAAAATTATCAGGATGAGACTACATAAACCTTAAAAAAATGTTAACAGGGTGAGCTTGACAGCAACATAAGCTTTAAATAAATTGTTTTCAGGTTGGTAAGGACTTCAGTTATAAGCTGGTGATGGGACAGATGGAAATGTACTTGCAAAATAATGTGAGTCCTATAGCAACAGAACAAACTATTAGCAGGCTGAACCCTACAGCAACCAAAGCCTTGATAAAAACTGATAACAGGCCGGAAGATCCCTCCATTTTAAGTTGCAAGGTAAGCCTTGAAAAAATTGTTTGCACTTAATGCAAGCCTACGGCAAGGTAAGACTTGAAAATGTTTTGTTCCTGGTAGTGGTGGGCTAGTGGACTGACACCTGACAATAACAAGTGACTGGTGAAGGTGGTGTGTGTGTGTGACTGATGTACCATTGGTTATACTCCTTGACAAACAATAAGAATATCTGACCTTCCCTTGTACCTTCAATGAGCCATGTGTATTCTGCTGAGTAGATTGTCCCTTCCTTATAGCCTGCATCCTTGTCAGTCTCCATCATGAACAGGCATTCACTTAGGATTTGTGGAGAACATCATTGTGGACACAACCATTCCAGAATGTGCACATTGCAGTTATCCTATAACATAAAGTGATAGAATGCGTTGCTCCCTGTGAGCGTAACAGCACATGCGCAGTAGGGACTGTGCATGTGTGGTTTCGCACACAGGGAGCTTTGCTGTGAGCCGCCTGGAGCTCCCCATTGAGGATCAGTGCGTTCGGCGAAAGACTCACCGAACGCGCTGATCCGGAGCAGGGAGCTCCGGATGGCCCACTGCCTGTCTCTGCTCTAGGGCAGCAGCCAAGGCCGCTGGGTGCACTTTAGCCCGTGTATACAGGCTTTGATACTAGTTGATAATAAATGCACTTTCTCTGACCCTAAAATAAAAATATTCCCACATTCATGAGTTCAGCGAAACTGGAGGAAGATAAGGGTTATGGTGGCTGGATATTATTATTTGTCAATCATTCACAATGGCCATGGAACTGGTCCAAAGTATCATAGGTGGTGGAAGCTGTAAGAAGTTCTCCTCCTCTTTGGTGCTGTTACCACCATTATGTGTGCTGTATGCATCTCTGTCATGTTTTCCCCCACTTCTGAGCATCCCCCTATGGTATTAGATGTTGGTTTATTTTAAAAAATTTAAGTCCACCTATATGATGCTGAATAGGCATGTCCTACAGTCATTAACTTTATAACCGGCTGCAATGAAAACCCACTCCGACTATACCCTTGCTGGTGGCAAACTAAGGGTTTTGCACAAGTATGCATGAGTGCTGGCCACATACACACACACACACACACAAACACTGTGACGATCTCACACACTGTGATGATCTCACATCCAGTGGGGCCACTTCTTGGAGATAGACTGAGTACAAGTATATCCACTATCATCCTATATTCTGGGAGCAGGCCCCATGGAGATGTGCCTGTGCCATCACAAATATCAGACTGCAGCCTCTGAGAAGATACATGAGAAGGTACATGAATTGCATTCTGTGATGATGGTGATGTGTTCTGCAAAATGCTGAGAAGTTATTGCTGACACTGAGGACATTGCAATGTGTTGGATACATTTCTGATACAAAATGGGTTAAATCCCCAGTTTTGAGAATTTTCAGCATTTCACTTCAACTCTGTGATATATTTTGTTTGCTCCAGATTTGCACCTCTTTAGCTTGATGAATAAGGGCCATACTAACTTTATGAAGGTAGGTAAAGAGGATAAATTCTGGAGCAAACCAACTGTGTCATATTAGGGGAATAAGTACCTCTGTTAATTAAAATGGGGCTTTTAAACCCTTGAATGGTAGAGATCACCAGACTTTAAGAACCAATGTATTGGAGGCATCTCAAGGGGTTAACTGTCCCATTTAAATCAATGGGAGTTTTGTGGAAAACTTTTTTTTGTCCACTATGGTACAGTTGGCATGTTCCAGAAATGCATATTTATTTTTGCTTTCTGCATAAGGCTAATAGTGTATTTTTTCTGAACGTGTACATTACAAAAGCTGCAGCCATTTCGGTGTGAGCTGATCTGTCCAAGCCAGTGGAAGAGATGCGTTCACCACCTGGCCAATATGTCGAGCAGGTGCAGAACATATTTAGAAACATTAATGTCCTCTGAAAATGGCTGGCATCCAACCCACCCACAATGTGGAAGCATAGGGCCAGGCTGCAAGCACAACACCGAAATGCAGTAGAATTCAGAACTTCATGTTAAGGTCTGTATCCGTGAGGCTCATGTAATAAGAAAAACTGGATCATTTCTGGGGCAAACTAACTGCACCATGGGGATAAATACAAATTCCCTTTAACTTAACTTAGACTTTTAATAGCTTAAAGAGGAATACATCTTTGGAATAAATGTCTTAACTAGGCAAATGTCCTTTTTACAGCAGTCATTTATATCTATTTACTTTTTTGTCTGTTTGCTTTTGTATTTAAACTGTATTGTTTTCTGCTACTGAGTGAAGATATTTTATTACCCCGAGAATCTGCACAATGCCCTTTAAAACAATAGGTGGGTATTTTACTCTGTCCAACCCCTAAGCAGGGCTCACTCTCTATGACTCTAGCCAGTCCCATACATGATCCTTATGGATGGGTCTCTCTAAGACTAGCCACCTGTGCACATTATTCTAAAGGATTCTTAGGAGATATTCATGCTTTTGCCTGAAAAGTGAAAGTTTCTTTGAATGCAGCACTAGGCTAATGAAGATCTGTGCTGTACTAATAAGCATATGGAGCCACACTCAAACAGTGCACTTTTCAGAAATAAAAGTATCAATATAACCTAAACTGTGCATCTGCTGGTCTTTTGGCTAACATGATACCTGAACAGTTTGAAATAAAAGTTAAATATGCAAACTTGATGATGATCAGCTTTAAACCTGAACAACTGAGGTTAATTGGATTTACATCAAAGGAGCCTCTCGGCAAGGCACTCTAAACACCCTGAGCTCTGCCCATGGCCATACCACTGCTCCTCGCTCTCCACCGTATCCAGTCTCATCTACTCTTTCCTGGCACAGTAAATACCATTGGACAATAAAAAATGCTCTTGGCCGTTAGAAGAATCTCTAATGCAATGCTTGGTAATGAGGTTTATAAACTGGTTCAGGGACATTAACCCTTCGAGTGCCAGAGGGGTAGGCAACGCATTGCCTTCCCCTCTGGCACTCAAAGGGTTAAGATTGTTCTGTCCACACCAGCAAATCAGAATGTGGTTCTATTCAGAAGATCTGAAACATCAATCTATATCTGGATCTATAAGCAGTTGCCTACTCCGCCTATTGGGAAATCAGCCCTATAATTGAGATAACATGTTTCTATATTTTAAGGTTTAAATGAAATTGAGATTTTTTTTTTGTACTGGTAAATCACATACATAATTCTATTGATTCAGACAGATACACACACAGATACCATTGTTACACGTGCTAATTTACTAGAAATATGGGAAAATAATATAAAGCTATAAAACACGAGTAATGAACCAAGGTCAGAACAACTAACATTTTCCGCGTGCCATAGTTTAGCTGTCTTTTATTAGTCTTTTATTATCTTATTATGTAACTTAATTATTGCATTCATCTCTCACTGCTTTGTAAATTGGCATAGTTTTTATTTGAACTGGCACTAATTGATCAATAAGCTTCTTTTTAGCTGTTCATGCAGCAGCACAAGGAGGAAGCCACAGCAAACACAGTTCTGGCAGCTAGTGACCGTGCTTGTTATTCAGATATTGGTCACAATGTGTTTGTATGTAGACCACGTAGTCTTTTATAAACTCTATGCTTGGATTTTAAATGGGATGCTTATAAGCAATACAGATACTCCAAATTAAATAATATAAAGAAAAAAATACCTCTGATTATGTATGGCTTTTTAATGGGACTGTATTAGATTTTAAAGGGATAGTAATGTTTCACAATAAAAGCAGCTCCAATTAACCTAATAATATTTGGGCCATGGAGAGTGTTATTTCTATACTGTCAGAGTTGTAGTTCAAGAGTAATTGAATGATAAAATATCCCCCTCCTGCCAATTTTACTGATGTAACACTGCTCAACTCAGAGCAGCAAGACAGTCCGGATGGATAGCAGAGAGGGACAATCTTCAGTGAGCATAAGGAAAAACCTGAAAACCTGTCAAGGAGAGCAGGATTTTCCTTATGATCACAGTAAGATGATTGTCCCTTGTCGTGACCTGTCTGGTCAAGAGACCAGATTCCACATCTGAGGAGAGGCAGCTTACACTAGGTAAAAGGGACTAGAGGGGGGATACTTTATCATTCACTCTTAAACTGCAACTCTGACAGTATTAAAATAAAAATCTCTATGGCTCAAACACTATGATTAATTGGAGCTGCTTTTTTTGTGAACCATTACTATCCCTTTAAGATTAATTTTCAGACTTGCTTATGAAACTCGTTTTCTGAGCTGGAAAAACTGTGTTCCTACTCATGCACCTGCACTAGGCACCTGGGCTGGATTTACATACCAAGCACCCCTAGGGAAGGCACTTTAGGCACCCTTAGCTCCACCTATGACCACACATCCACTCCTCATGACCTCACCCCCAGTTCCATCTACTGTTTCCTGGCACAGAAAATACTTTAGACCTATAACAAGCAAGTGCAAAAAAGTGTTCAATCCCTTGGTTTCTAGAAAGATCTCTGCAATGTGTTGGAGATTTCTCTAGCATCCACGGGGTTAAATAATAACCTGTAAAGGGGTACCAAACTAGTTCAAGGACATTGAGATTGCTCTGGCCACACCCTCAATTCAGAATGTGGGTGTGGCCAGAAAACCTGAGGCGTCCATTCAAAATTTGGAGCTCAGCCTATTAGGACATGCGTCCCTGACTAGAGCAGTGGTAACTGTGGAGTTTTTTTTATTTTTACTTTGTGAAGTTAAACTCCAAGGGAATTGAATAGGGACTATGATATAATTTATTATGTGTGAGAAATAATTTACATTTATCAGTTTATACAAAAAAAAATATATTTAGATTTATTATATTAATGTTTGCATGATCAAAATAGTGGCTAATAATGGTCTTTTTCCTTGTCTAGTCCGTATCGTTCATCCAATTCCATTTGGCTTATATTGATTTTAATGTTTTATCATTTCATTAGTGTTAGAGAGGTGTTTGTTTCTTTATGTATATACTTATGAAGCACTAGCTGGGCATTTTACGAATAATACCGGCTATTAGATGTTATATCATCTTAGGCCACTTTAGGTGATTGGTTGATTTATAATATCAGTAGGCATTCTCCCTTTTAACTGGCTAGCTGGTGGAGATTGGATTATTTCTGACTTGAGACTGGTAATTGTATGTATATTTATATATTTAGTGACATAAATATAAACAGTGCTTTACAGAAATTGTAATAGTAAAATACAAAATACAGAACTGAATTGTATTTAAAAGCATCAGTTTGTTTGATCATGAGTAAGCGCCCTTGAGGTGTGAAACGCGTTGATCTTTTCTACACCATTGCTTGTTACTCTCCCACTCAATGAGTCTCTCTTCAGTGTTTCCCATTGCTAATGTTGCTTGCAGGTATGATTTTTACATGTTTTCAGTCATAATAAAGATACTTTGTTTTCATTCTCTTCGTATGCTGTTGCTTGTAAACTAAGGTGCTCAATGTTGGTGTGAATTTTTCCTTAATTTTATTTCATGAAGTTTAGAGACATTCACATTTGCACAGTGTTTGAAATGCACCTTGCACTGAAATTAAATGAGTTCTTGCATTTTTATACAGGAGCTATATTGTTCCGTGTTATTGCATATGTTAAAGTGAAGTATGGATACATTGGAGCTGCAGAATTACCTCTTTTGCTGTTGTTGGCAGGTTACTCAGGTTTGGTCTATGGTGAAAGGGATAATAACACTTAAGATGTAAAAAGTATATATTGCAGGGTTTATACTCCTGAGTAAAACAAGGGTGCTCCCACTGCTAAGAGGTGTTTTATTCAAAAGTTATTGCAGCTCACACATTTTTAGGTGCAGTATATCAATGGTCTGAAATGTTACAGTTGCGCTGTTGCTACTCCATACTATGGACAGATCTGATCAGTTGACCATAAACCTCCACAGGCTTGTGTAGCAACAGAGTCACTGTAACATTTAAGGCCATTGAGATGTTTCAACTAAAAGTTTTGAAGTTTGAGCTGTAATAACTTTTTGAATAAAACATACCTAAGCAGTGGGAGTATTTTTACATTTTAAGTGTTACTATTCTTTTAAACACTCTAGGTGAGAAACATTGGAGACTGTTTAGTTTCTCTTTCCTGGTGACTGTTTACATATCAATAAATTATTTATTTTATCTCATCAGATTATTTGTTTACATTGACTAGTACAGTGAAATGTTTATAAGGAACTGGCAACTCTGTCAAAGAGCAGGCTATAAGTGATGGCAATGAATGACTTCATATAATATGGTTTGATAGACTGTGATCCATCAGTGCAGCTGTTTTCCCGTGATCCTAGAGAGGTGGTGGCCAACTGAGGTCTTTCAGCTGTTCCCAGAATACAACTCCCTTCATTCTCTGGTAGGAAATTATGGGAGTTGTAGTTTAGCAGAAGTTGGATGGCCTCACGCTGTCCATTCTTGTACAAGAGGGTGTGAGATGAATTTAGTGGGTTGTGTACACACGCCTCCCTTGTTTACACTTTAATACAAGCAAGTTAGAAATGCCTCCTCTAGAACAGAAAACGGAGTAATGCATACTAATAAAAGACATGTAAAGTCACAATAAGATGTTGACAGTGGGAACTGAACTAGGTTTTCATGACTTCAAAGCCAGTGACTTGGATTCAAAGAGAGCTGATTAACCAACTGAGCCACTTCAATTACAAAAAAAGTGGTTGTGGCTAAAATGTCCACCATTTTGTGAATGACTTAGTGACTGCACCTAATTCAACAAAGTAAATAGAACCCATTTTTATAGGTTTGACTAACTTTTCCATTAATTTAGGAGCATGTGCTAGTCAGCATCAAGGAGTTGGTATGTTTCTTGCATCAAAACATAAGCAATCACAAATATCACATACATTTATGGCTTTCAAAAAATAGCCAGTGCTCCACTTTCTTGCACTTCAACCTACTGGCGCGATGCAAGAAACATCCGCATCAGATAAAGGCATTTTTGTGCGCAGAAAGATTTTGTTCATATTCTAATCCAGGAAGCTAAATATCGAACGCTTCTTAAATTGCGTATGAAAAATTCCATTTCACAACAACACTACACAGACGTATAAATTAATTTGCAATACCACTTCCTGCATTAGGCACGTTCGCTATTCCACTCACACAGATTCGTTAATCTTAGCCACGGCCACAAAAAAAATAAATATACGCAGACGTTCGCTAATCTTGAATTTTCATGCGCAATTCAACAAAACCATGCGCAAACCTATTCCCTAGTGGCTTTCACACGTTTCCTGCATTGCGCCATATATTAGTGCCACAGTAAAGGGGATGTGCTAAGAAGAATTGTTATTATTATTATTATTAGAGACCCTGGTACCTTTCATGGGCTTAAAAGCTCCATTTAAATCAATTGAAATGTTTATCTGCCCCCTGTGGTGCAGTTGGTTTGGCCAAGAATCGTTCCAATTATTGGTAGTACATCAGACTCACTAAAACAACAATATACTGACAAACCAAATAGAATTTTAGAAAAAATAAAAATAATTGGCGTCAACACAATCTTAAAGCCTGACATTTTAGAATGTAATCATTATCTTCTGAAAGGAACAAAATACGTCTCAGTAGTAGTGAAGAATATCAGATTGTTTCAAATTGATCATTTAGAAGCAGATGGACCCATCAAATTCTTGGTTGGGCACCAAGTAGAAAGAGTTTCAAGGAGTGTTTTTTAGGAAAGTTTCCAGTTATTTTCATCTCAGCAAGAGGTTTAATGAGGCTACAACATGATAGTTTGTATAAGCATGATTACTGAAGTAAATTAATGAGTATAGATAACTTGTTTGCAGAAGGTCTTGTCAGAAGTGAAGTGGCTGAAAGTTATCACTTTTTCAGTAAAGCTATGTATCCTTAGACATTTCTTAATTTGTGACGTATAAGTTTCACTTTGATCAGTGAAATATGTATGTCTATCTATCTATCTATCTATCTATCTATCTATCTATCTATCTGTCTGTCTGTCTGTCTGTCTGTCTGTCTGTCTGTATGTCTGTCTGTCTATCTATCTATCTACCTGTGTGTGCATGGTCAGGCTGAGCAGTGTTACATCAGTAAAAGGGGCGGGAGGGGAATACTTTGTCATTGAATTACTCCTGAACTACAACTCTGACAGAATTGAAATAACACTCTCCAAAGTCCAAATACTATGATGATTAATTAGAGCTGCTTTTATTATGAAACATTTCTATCCCTTTAAACCCTTTCAGTGCTAGGGAAGGTGGACAATGCCCTAATGAGCAGTACCAATGAGTGGGAGAAGTAATATAAGGATAAGATGGCATGCCTTCATTAACATAATCTATACATTTAAATAACTCAAAAACTATTTTTCAAAAATAAGAAATGTTTACTACAGCATATTGGTGATTTTGAAACTCTTAACCCTTTGAGTGCTAATGGGGTACACAACACATTGTTTTGCACTGCGTTGTGTGCCCCTCTGGCACTCAAAGGGTTAAAGAGTACCTTTAAACTCGCAATTTTAGTGATTTCTTCTGTGTCCTTGCTCTTATCTTGTTCAGGATAAGAGTATCACTGGTATTAAAGTCCTAGCAACAACAAAGTAAGTGTGCGGGTATGCACTAAAGTCATCATACTGTATAGGTCATGTCTTGATATACAGTTGTTCCTATTGAAGGCCAATAACAGTGGAGCTGCACTGATTGGTTATTGCATTCACCACAGTGTTGACCCTTTGAGTGCCAGAGGGATATGTAACGTGTTGCTTCGCAATATCACGTTTATAGAAATTGGTACTTATGGCCTACAACCACTATGTATCTGGCTAATTAGTGTGTAGATTCCATTGCCTTTAATAACTTTATCAAAGGTTTCATGTACTATTTTCTCAGTTGATTTAAATGGGAATCTGTCAGATAAAACCAGCTGATAACACTTATGAAGTACAATGTAATCTAGGCCCATGCAAGCTGTCAATAATTATACAAGGTTTCGTGCAATAATGAGTCCTACGTATGTTTCTTGATCAAAGGGCAGTTTGTATGGGCACAGAGGATTTGCGCCCACTTTGCGTGTTAATGTGCCTGTTGATCTTCAGGGGCAATTTCTAGAGGCTCAGAGAGGGGTTTCCAAAATAATCAGTTAGGGTGCAATGACAGTACATAGATTTTTGGGATTTTTTTTACCGAGAAGCCATTGTACCTATATGAGGATAGAAGTGGGAACCTGGGGTTCTCATTGAAATTAATGGAGTAGTAAACTTTTTTTTTACCTATCTGGCACCCAATCCAGCAGCAACATGGCCAACTCATTTCCAAAGGACACATCCTATATAATAATTCGCTAGGATGTTTGTCACGATGCGGTCATGGTCAGTAGAGACTGTGCGCATTCGGCCAGTCACTACTGAGCATGATTGCATCGCATGAGTGAGGCGATGCAAGACTGCACCACATGGAGCAGTGAGGTAGCGGCCTCTTAACCCTTTGACTGCCAGAGAAGCAATGTGTTGCGTACCCCTCTGGCACTCAAAGGGTTAACATTACCCGGACCTTGGCCCGTGTACACGGGCTTTTACACTAGTTTTCATTATAATACATCCTATGGGAAAGTTTGAGTCATAGACCACAGCATGTGATGGTATCAAACTCTGTAGTGACAAGAAAAGAAAATTGCAGTTTAATTACAATAAAAATTGTTGTGGCAGTGGCGTAACTATAGGGGTTGCATCTGCAAATGGGCCCTGCACTCCAGGGGCCCGGCCTCCACCTGCCTGGCACCCAAAATCTCCTATAACCATCCGAAAATATTGCACTTCCACAGATGTCCATTCAAATAAAAACAAATTTATTGATATATCTTCTTGCACAATACATAAAAATACCTTCATCCAAGTGTTGTTGCAATTTTCTGCCACATGGAGAGACTAAATTGTTGGAATCACAGTTCAGTAGATGACACCATGTTGGACCCTATTGATCAACGCGTTTCGCGCGATAAGCGCTTAATCATGATCAAAGACGCCAACCCCTGTGAACGTTCCGTCTTTTGAATTCTCTGTAGCCAATCACCAGACTCTAAAACAGGCTTACGTGAACCACTCTGAATAACCTATCATGTTACCTAATATCAAAAACATCGATGTTCTCTTAAAAAACACCGTTTAAATACCTGAATTCTCCATAATAAAACGTGCTAATGATTTTTTGTGCCACTCTATATCTAGGGATATTTAGATATAGAGTGGCACAAAAAATCATTAGCACGTTTTATTATGGAGGATTCAGGTATTTAAAGGGTGTTTTTTAAGAGAACATCAATGTTTTTGATATTAGGTAACATGATAGGTTATTCAGAGTGGTTCACGTAAGCCTGTTTTAGAGTCTGGTGATTGGCTACAGAGAATTCAAAAGATGGAACGTTCACAAGGGTTGGCGTCTTTGATCATGATTAAGCGCTTATCGCGCGAAACGCGTTGATCAATAGGGTCCAACATGGTGTCATCTACTGGACTGTGATTCCAACAATTTAGTCTCTCCATGTGGCAGAAAATTGCAACAACACTTGGATGAAGGTATTTTGTATGTATTGTGCAAGAAGATATATCAATAAATTTGTTTTTATTTGAATGGACATCTGTGGAAGTGCAATATTTTCGGGTGGTTATAGTTGTATGTTTAGAGCATTGGAGGATAGCTCAAATAAGTGCACCCACATGATATCCTCATATTACTAGTGACACGATACAAGCTGGATTAGTCACTTAAATCTGGATACGGATTTTAAAGATATAAGCCCAAAGTTGATTGGAAGTAAGAGCTACCGATATGTGGTGTGGTGGTGAGGACCCAAAATCTCCTGCCAGCACTCTAGTAATGCAGAGCACTGGGAGATGACGTCATCTCCCAGTGCTTTGCCTTACTAAGAGGACCGCGTGGGAGCTCCAGGTAGGAGGCAGGAGATGGGGGCATTGTGGAGATTGATGGGCATTGCGCCTCTGAGTTGTGGCACTACCCTTGTAGGAACATGTAAAGCCCTGAAACATTTTTATTATTAAAATGCTTACTGCTCCTTTAACAACAAAAAAAACAAACATTCATTTTAAAGGTAAAGTCTAAAAAATATCATAAACAATGAACTACATAAACTACTGAAAATCTCACAAATGCATGCACCAACGCTGCCAGAATACCACAGCAGTAGTCAGTTTAGAAAGATAAACTACAATAAGGCTTTTATCAAATCTATGGGTTAATTTATCATCGGGGACAGCAAATAAACTGTTTTTAGCTCTCTTTCAATTACTTACCTTCTCTCTGCTAAGCCTAGAATAGAATAGCTTTCTGTGTCTGGTTGCCACGGCACCAGTGTGAACTTGCAGCAGAAAATTATTGCTTGGGCAAAAATAGCCAGCTAGAATTGCGAGAGTTCTGAAATGGTGAAATTACGCTGTTTGATATCTCTAGGCTTAAATCGCAGGGATAGCTGGCTATTTATTCCTAAGCAATGCTTTTTGTGCTGCATCTTCCCACTTGTTAACTACTTCTTAACCAGTCAGTAAATTATAATTAATGTAGACACTTGTTTGTATTATGATAAGGGATGATTGCTTACAGTTGGACTAAAACTCCCATCATCGTCACCCAGCCATAAAATGGATGCACTTGACCATATAAGTGAACACACATCAATCTTTTAGTAAGTCAATCATTGACATTTTTGACTGCCAGGAGAATTCTATATAATAATTTGCTACAATGTTTGTCAGAAGCCATCATGCACAGAGACTGCGCGAATGCACGGAATGCTGGGAGGTGCAGGAATGCTGGAAGTTCTGTGCTGGGAGCATTCTGTGCTTTGTCCAATCTCTACAGTGTTTGACTGCGTCTGCGGCAGGACGCAGAGCAGGACTGGCCTCTTAACCCTTTGAGTGCCAGAGCGGTACGCAACGCATTGCAAAGCAATGCGTTGCATACCCCTCTGGCACTCAAAAGGTTAACATCACCCAGACCTCGGCCCGTGTACACTGGCTTTTACATTAGTAAACATATAAACTACACAGTATAACAGGGGAGGACTGGCCTGTGGGGGGCATAGGGGCAATTGTGTTGGATAGCTCTCTGACACTCAAAGGGTTAAAAAATGTTGGGGGAAATGTATAAAAAAGTCTTCTTAGTGTATGTTTCAAAATTGTTGCGAACCTTCACAATGCGTGGTCATATTTATAAAGCATTAAAGTCAAGTTTATAAATATTTTTGAGAATATTCAGAGAAAATTCACAACTGAGAAAATATTTTTGCACACATAGCCGACAATGTATACTTCCAATAAGAACAGGTAATACCTGGCATTAAGAATTAATCACTAACACGGCCTTTATTTTTGGCTCAGCATACTTACTTACAAATACATTACAATACAATTCTACTCCATTTACTAAAAAATCAACTCACTATAGTTAGCAGTCAGTGAAAGTGTCTCTAAATATTTATACACATCCTTATGTTACTTTATGACAATTTTTCAGTCACTTTCTTATAAATCTCTCCTATTGTCTTTTGAACAAAATTTATAGAGGCCCCTTAGGATGTGCTGGTGATAAGATGGTAATTATAAAGTTACTATAAGGATGTTAATTTTCTTTTAGACTTTAACCCTTTGAGTGCCAGAGAGGTACCTAATGCATTGCAGCCTTTCTGGCACTCAGAGGATTAATAAGAGCAAACCACAAAGACAATCCCTACAGTATTTAACCCTTTGAGTGTCACAGGGGTATGCAATGCATTTTTCTTTGCACCTTGTTAGTACATATTGACTGAGAAACAAGGCAAAAGGTAAAAGAATAGGGTAACGAAACACCCAGAAAGGTCTGTGCAATTTCCCCCTTCCTTTCCTTTATCCTAAGCAGAGCAAAGAGCAGACTTCACTGTAGACAGCATACTAAATAAGCAACAGGCAAGGACACTTCCCCAGCACGTATTGTGGCACAGAATTTCATTAATACATCCCGATAATGTGGCTTTTTATTTGACACTGATGTACTAAGAAGAACTGTAGTAATTCTTGGCAAATAAATGGTACCATGGAATGAGATTTCTGAAATTGCCACTTATTTGCATGGGGATTTAATGGATTGAAATGTGTTTGAGACCTGTCTAGCATTCTAGGAGTTAAAAGTCCTATTTAAACAAATGGGAATGTTTTATTTGTCCCCTATGGTGCATATATTTTAACCCAGAATTGCTCCAGTTCTACTTAATATATTAGCTTCTTGAATACTGCAGAGAATGTACATCACTGGAATTGAGTTCTTCCACCTGTGTCAACTAATGTTAATGTACTAAGTTACATACGGTAAACTTACTCCCCTTAACATTGCTTGCACCAAAGAGAGAACAATGACACACTTGTGGACCATTCACAGTGGTCCTTCCATCCACACCCTGTTTTAGTCAATGTATTATATAAGGCATAGAGGAAATGGTGTCATTTCCATGCGCAGGATGAGGCAGGTGTGTGGTGCTGGCTGTCATTAATGTTCTAAAAATGGCAGGGATTTTCCACCAGTACTACACTCTTCATATGCTCTAGTACCAGGGCAGCCAAAGGTGTTAGAGGCAAACTCCAGTGGGGCTGCTCTGGTGAATTTGTACCCCTCCCTCATTTGTTTCTAGAGGAAAATCACAATCACATGTTTTTGCTTTATATTTTTCAGGAGTCATTTTATTTAATACTAGTTGAAGAGCCCGTGTACGCGGGCCACAGTGCCACCCAGCAACGGTCGTAGTGCAGTCATGCACAGTAGATACTGCCCGTGCTGTGGCTGATACAGAGCTGCGCACCTTAGGTGCACAGAGAGGACTATGGTCTAAATTCAGAGTGCCCTGCTCCTTTATCAGCCGCGTGCAGTCTGTACTGCGCATGACTGCAGCACACGCAGCTGACTGTACTGCTCAAAACAGCTTCTGACAAACATACATTTAGAGAATTATTATATAGGATGCCCTATATGGTTAGAAAATGTATAACACAAGGGAGTGCAGAGAGTGCATTTGCACCGGGGCTCAGAATCCACAAGGCACCCCATCTTTCCCAAGGACCAAGAGGTTCTCCTTATGACTGTGACTATATTGATACAATGATAAGGGCCCAAATCACTATTTGCACCAGGGCCCTCTATTGACTAGTGACACAACTGGTACAACAAACAGTACGGTGATGACTAATGGCCTGCTACAAGTGACCTTGATGCCTTGACTTTTTAATGAAAAGTAATTAGACCCCTCTGCTTTAAGTAATCAATTTGCCACACACGCATGGCCGAGTGACAATGTTACATGCATGAAAATACTATACTGTTACAGAAGTGTTATGCTAATTTCATGCTGACACAAATCCATAATGTGGTGGCATTAGATAAAGCTTCTCTATGCTTTGTTTGCAGTGGAAATAATGGCATGAAGCCTTCTCTATGTATTCCGTGCAAAACAGATGAACTCGTCAAAACAAATTAAATGACTAAGGGCCTAACTAAGCAAATTAAAGTGGGGCAAACCAACTGCACACACTGCTTTGCAATTAATTGAAGACATCTGTAGCATTAAAGGGGTTAAAAGCTCCATTTAACTCCTTGAAAGCCAAGCAATGTGAGGTGCACGCAAAGGGTTAACTCAAAGGGGGGGATTTCTTTTGTACCCTATGGTGCAGCTGGTTTGCCCAAGAATTGCTCCATGTCAATTTGCTCAGTTGGGCCCTAAATCGATACCCAGGAACTCTCCAGATCTGTCCGAACTCTGGTTATCAGATTGAATTAATGGGTCTCCTGGAACAGAGACTGATTCACCAGCCTGATGAGTTCAGCTATAACCCCACCCACATTCCAGTCCATTCAGCCCAATACTGACCCATACTGCCTGCTTGCCCTCCCATTTCATGACAAATTCCTACTTTTAACCACCCAAATCTCCTTGATTAAGCACCACCCCCAGTATGATGCAAAACACCTCATTTTGACACTCCCACCCACCCTCAGCTTTACAGCATTTCTCTGTGGAACTGGGATATACAAATTCCCAGGTATGTCTAGATCCTGAATCAACTGGATGTTATAGACATTGCCAGCTCATTGCATTAGCAGCCAAGGCATTCATTATGAAAATGTTTTATTTCTTTATTCTGCAGCAGTGTGAATTTAAGATTTTAGTTGCTAAGATATGTTTGTGCATTACTGTATCCTTAACAACATGGGTGGGGAGCCTAAGGATCATCAGCTATTAAGCATTAGAATTCCCATCATCCACAGCCAGCAGCTGGATTTGATACACATTTCAGAATATTTTTGTCTTGGATAGTAAGTTATATATCACATCTTGAGTGCCACAGTAATCACTTATGAAGCAATGCGTTGCGTACCCCTCTGGCACTCAAAGGGTTGATTTAGGTTAGCCAACTCTGGTCCTAGGTTTTTAGAATATCCCTGGTTGATCTCAGGTGGATCAATAAAGATAATCTTAAACCATTGAGTATATCCATCTGTGCTCCAGTAAGCAGGGTCATATTTACATATATGGCATCCCTATGCAAGGTATCTTTGCCCCACCCTTGGCCACACCCTACTCATCACATGACTATGCCCAAAGCCCCACTATGCCCCAACACAAACCTGCTTGACATGTCTTTAATACAGTCATTTGCAATGTGTTAGACATCTACGTAGAATCCAAGCAGCTAAATAAAGTGGTACATAATCAGAAGAAACTGGCCAGCAGCTGCAGCATGTGTCTGTTCCAGGGGTTTAACATTGGTCTTACACTGAAGTTGAACACTGAGAACTGTCAGAAGCTTCAGCACTACCTGAAGTTGGAGACAAGAAGCAGAACCTGAACATAAATATGTTTAGGTTTATACTGATTCTCATTGAGATGGGAGTAGGAGTGATTAACTGTTACTAGTCTGAGTACCAATGGAGGTCAAAAAAAGCTTGTAACCCCCTTGGCTGCTAGACAGCTCTGCAACACATTGCTTCACAATACATTGGGGGTCTTCTCTAGTAGCCAAGGGGTTACATAATGGTCAGAAAAGGTGATAAATAAACTGGTAAATAAAAGGCTTTCATAAACTGAGAGTAGCTGTCTAGTCCAGGGACCGGGAATTGGGATAGCTCTGGTCACACCCACAAATTAGAGTGTGGGTGTGGCCAACAGAGCTGAGGCATCCTTCAAAATATTGCTGTCTGGGCAGTTTTCTGCTATGCCAAATGGGAAATCCAGCCCTGCTGGTAAAACTGTCTAACAAACCTGAACTGTTGACTCTTGAATACCAGAGATGCCCATCCCTTAGTTAACTGATTATCATTAGTGCATTCGTATTCCTCAAATGGGTGCCTTCAGCTATAACATACTACTGATTGTATGGTTATTTACAATTCAAAAGGTTACGCTAAGAGTATCATAATGGTTTTCTTTCAAGTATCTTAGCAAGTTATTAATATTATTATTATTATTTTTATTTAAGGACCACATTCAAAGCTGAAGTGGCACAATCCAGCTGCACCATCGAGCACAAGTGAAAATTCTCTTTTATTGCATGCAATATTTCTCTCTTAATTTCAAGGGGGTTTAAAACCCCTTTAAAATCAATGGGAATTGTTGAAATCCTTATTTATCATTTTTGATGTAAATGGTTTGCCCCAGAATTTCCCCATAACTTGCTGAATTAGGCCCGAATGTTAATCTAATTTAGTTCACTGGGTGCTAGCACATGCAATACACCATTTTAACAATACATATTTGAGAAAAGACTAAACCCCTCGGATGCTGGAGAAATATCCAATGGATTACTTTGCAATGTGCTAGTTATAGTATGTAGTACTGAAGGCCTTCAACAAGAATAAGTGACTCTTAATTTGTTTAACAGGAAGGCTTAGCTAGATATGAGTCCTCCATACAGCATTAGGTTATGTCAATTAGATATTGTGTGTATTTCAGCTGCAGTTGCCTGTATATAATGATCTCCGCTGAAGCATGACTTCAGGTCACATCTCCTCTCAACAAACAACAGGCTTCACTAGTCCTGCTGAATGTGGCATATAAGTCAATGTATTTTATCAGATTGTAAATTGAAATTAAAAATACATTATAACAGAGCTAAAACACAATACTTTACATATTTTTATATAAAGCATAACTACCAAGACAAGTACTTTAAACATTTTAAGAGCCTACTCTTGTACTAACCTATTTACATTCAAACTTGTTCTCGCCTGCCCCAAAGGGGGTTCAGTGTACGAGTAGATGGGCATTTTGGTTGGCTTTGCAATCCTCTGTACCATATTATCATGGTCTAAGAAGGAGGAGAAGAAATCAGAGCAAAACTCATATTTTCCTGATCATGTTATCAGAATGGCTTTTGAGGGTTTGCTTCTATTAAGCATTTAAAACTCGTGTAATTGTTGCCTATTATGCACTAAAGTATTCATTCCTAAGCAGAAGTTCAGATGCATGATTTTTAATCCCTTGAGGACCAGAGGAATGTGTCATGCATTGCATTGTAATGCATAATGTACCCTTATTTAATTTACAAGTGCAGAAAATCAGTAGGAGCTGGGTTTGTGATTTCACCCCATTATTTTAACTGAATGGTTCCCCTTTAAGTTCACAAAATCTTCAAGGATCATAATTTGTACTTGTAAAGCATCTAATACAGGTTTATTCACATTTTTAGTACATCATCTGTTAGGAACTATAACTCCCATCATCCTCCGCTGGCTGGTTGGAGATAATGAGAATGACCAACAGAGGAGGTCCAATAATGGACTGTCCCTGAATGAATACATCAGTTGAACAGAAAATAAAAGTAGCACACACATAAACCTGATATTTTATCTATTATAATTGTTTTTATTTTTCTTCCTCAACTTAAGCCATTATTGTAGGTGCTGGGTTAGTTGAACTGTGATTCGTTACATCCAAAATGACTTAAAGGTATAGTGATGTCAGAAAAAAAGTATTAACTATATGGTATATACAAATAAAAGAGAGTACTTGAACTTATTAGTATCTCTCAAACCGTTATGGTTCGAGAGATATAGGAAAATAAACTTCATCCGCTCCCTCCTCTTTCTGCTTGTTGAGATATAAAGCTATCAGAAGCAGATCTTGTCACTTGACCAAACGCGGCTCTTCAGGAGCGCCTACATAGCGATACCTAAAAATAAATACTTAATCAGAACAGTCTACAACGTGTGCCTGGTTTGCAAGGACATGTTGTAGACCATTCCGATGAAGTATTTATCTTTAGATATTGTTATATCTGCGCTGCTGAAGAGCCGCATCAGGTCAAGCGACCAGAAACTGCTTCTGACAGCTTTACAGCTCATCAAGAAGAAAAGGGAGGGAGCGGAGAACTTTATTTTCCTATATCTCTCAAACCATAATGGTTTGAGAGATACGAATAAGTGCAAGTACTCTCTTTTAATTGTATATACCATATAGTTAATACTTTTTTTCTGACATTA
This sequence comes from Rhinophrynus dorsalis, assembly GCA_037306005.1. Classification (NCBI taxonomy): domain Eukaryota; kingdom Metazoa; phylum Chordata; class Amphibia; order Anura; family Rhinophrynidae; genus Rhinophrynus; species Rhinophrynus dorsalis. The sequence continues at coordinate 81,814,966 of CM074718.1, read as the reverse complement.
CTATACCTTTAAGAGAATTAATTTTGATGAATATGATATCTATAGAGAGTGCAGCACACAGAAATCACTTTGCATAAATGGACAATTTTTTCCATAGAGACAATTCACCAATTTGTGTCAGAGTATGAAAACCTAAAGTGATATTTTATTAGACACATCAATTGAGCAATGCTCTGGAAAAGGCACCTAATTGTTTACTTCTTCAGAAAATCATCAGTTAGCATAACATTTGTCGTCCCGCTAAAATTGCTCTGGTAGAAATATTTTGAAAAATGTTGTAATCTGTATTTTATATATTAAAAATCCCAATAACATGTTGTTGTTTTCTGTCATATTTGCCCTTTTGATCCCTCCTACATAAACAATCTGATTAAAAAATAATAACGGTTGCAGTGAGAGTGGGTGTTATGGATTCAGCTCTGTAGAGATGTCCCTAAACTGTTTTTCTCACCATCTGAAAGCTTCATTGGCAGACTATGGATTTATCTGCATATTTCTACTAAAGAAGGACAGAGGCAGACAGGCAGGGAGACAGACGGGTAGACAGACAGACAGGCAGGGAAATAGATAGATAGATAGACAGACAGACACACAGATGGGAGGGTGAAAAGATCCCCTTGATTTTTATTTATTCTCTATGCATACCTGGGACCTTTTTGGTCTGGGCTCCTGGGAGGGGAGTCCTGTGATGCTGCTGAGGGGAGAGAAATGATGTGATTCGCGTTATAAAAGCAGCAGGGCTTAATCGTGAATGGGGGGCTGGACTTGTAAAACCTAAAAAAATAGGCAGAATAGACTGGGGAAGGAAGAAAAGAGGGTGCAGAGTGGGCGGAACACGGTGGGAAGAAGCATCAGAAACTCCCTTCATCCAGAGAATCAGACTCTGCCCCAGAGACCCGGTAATGCAGAGTCAAAACCTGAGTTCCGGTGGCAAAACCAGAGTGTTCCCAGCTATGCCTCTCTGATGCAGTTGCGTTGCAAGAAGATAATTGATTCAAATCCTTCATACAGCTGTCTAGTACATCTATGTATATGCATTTTATATTGTTTGCCATTGCCTCTATTTACTGAGCTCCAGTTAGTGTGTCTTTAGACCATACTTGCTCACAATAGACAATGAGGGTGATTTACATATCTCCCAACATTTCAAATGGCCAAAGAGGGACACTCGTGTTTTAGGGGGTGTTGCTGGGGGCGTGGTTGTGGACAGTGCATTACTGAGAATTTTTAGGCTATTTGATGACCTATTGACACATCCTTGTGTAACCTAATAAATAACTTATAACAACACCAACTTATTTTATTTACACAGACTAATTTATAAACACATATAATCATACCTGGGAACGCTCGGGTTTTGCCCCGGAGACTCCGGATTTCAAACTGAATCAATGTGTGAATCACCGGGTGGGCAGAGTTTAAGTAGAAACTCTGCCCACTTGTGCTCCATCCCGCCTGGTTCCTCCCACTCCCCACCCTCTTACCTTCATTTTGCAGGGGTTTTTTTTGTCCCCCCCGCGACTAAGCCCCACCCCTTTTATGACACGAATCGCGTCATTTTCGGCACTGACAGGGATACCCCCTGGGTAGCCCTGCATGAAAAGTTCCCAGGTATGTATATATATTGATATCTAAACAGACATTAATGTGAGTTGTATTGCTGTGGAGCAATGTGATTCACTTCTATACAGACCACACAGTCTGATCTCCTAAACACAGGGACAGCAGGGTGATACACTTCTATACAGACCACACAGTCTGCTCTCCTAAACACAGGGACAGCAGGGTGATACATTTATATACACACCACACAGTCTGCTCTCCTAAACACAGGGACACCAGGGTGATACACTTCTATACACACACCACACAGTCTGATCTCCTAAACACAGGGACATCAGGGTGATACACTTCTATACACACCACACAGTCTGCTCTCCTAAACACAGGGACACCAGGGTGATACACTTCTATACACACCACACAGTCTGATCTCCTAAACACAGGGACACCAGGGTGATACACTTCTATACACACACCACACAGTCTGATCTCCTAAACACAGGGACACCAGGATGATACACTTCTATACACACATCACACAGTCTGATCTCCTAAACACAGGGACACCAGGATGATACACTTATATACACACCACACAGTCTGATCTCCTAAACACAGGGACACCAGGGTGATACACTTCTATACACACCACACAGTCTGATCTCCTAAACACAGGGACACCAGGATGATACACTTATATACACACCACACAGTCTGATCTTCTAAGCACAGGGACATCAGGGTGATACACTTATATACAAATCACACAGTCTGATCTCCTAAATACAGGGACACAAGGGTGATGATACACTTATATACACACCACACAGTCTGATCTCCTAAACACAGGGACACCAGGGTGATACACTTCTATACACACCACACAATCTGATCTCCTAAACACAGGGACACCAGGGTGATACACTTCTATACACATCACACAGTCTGATCTTCTAAACACAGGGACACCAGGGTGATGATACACTTATATACACACCACACAGTCTGATCTCCTAAGCACAGGGACATCAGGGTGATACACTTATATACACATCACACAGTCTGATCTCCTAAATACAGGGACACAAGGGTGATGATACACTTATATACACACCACACAGTCTGATCTCCTAAGCACAGGGACATCAGGGTGATACACTTCTATACACATCACACAGTCTGATCTCCTAAATACAGGGACACAAGGGTGATGATACACTTATATACACACCACACAGTCTGATCTCCTAAACACAGGGACACCAGGGTGATACACTTCTATACACACCACACAGTCTGATCTTCTAAAAAGAGGGACATCAGGGTGGGAAAGAGGGACAGAGGGATTTGGGTCTAAAAGACGGACACTTGGGAGGTATGGATTTACTCAGCAAAATTGAAGTAATTGCGTAAACCAACTGCACCATGGGGGAACAAATAAAAGTGGCCATAGAAATAAATGTGGCTTTTAACCCCTTTAATGCTAGACAGGGAGGCTCTAGGTTTTTGGGGGCCAGGCCCTAGGAGGAAATTTACATAGGCCCCACTTTTTCTCTCAGCCAGCATTTCTAATTGGCATTGGATTTACATGCAGCAGCTGTACTGTATAAGCTCTGACCAAGTGGAGACCCTAAGCAGCCACTTACCCTGCTTATATTGTATCGCCACCACTTACGTTAGAGGGGTCTTCAGTACATTATGTAGAGATTTCACTAGCATTAAATTGGTTAAAAATCCCATTGACATCAATGGAAATTCTTTTTATTATGGCGCTGTTGTTTTTCTTTAGCATTGTTCACCTTTTGCCTTATTCCCAAAATAAATAATATTAATATAATATATTACTATAATAAATGAGGAGCAATTCTGGAGCAAACTAATGGTACCAATGGGGGAGGAATAAAATTCAATTGCTTTTAACCCCTTGAAAGCTAGAGAGGTCTCAAGACATTGTGATTGTTTTGGACACCACTCTAGCAGACAAAGGGTTAAGAATCTCCATTTAAACTAATGGGAGTTTTTGGGAGAGGTATCCAGGTATGCGTTGGATACGTCTTTGGCTGTCAAATGGTTAAATTCATGGCACCAACATCTGCACAACAGCTGCAAACATTCATCATTACTGTGATTCTAGCTTCATATTCCTCTGATCTCATAGTGACAATAGAGAGTTATTGGGTTTCCAGGTAACTGAAAACATCAATTTATTTTGTCTTGACATCTGATATTAAAATGGATTGAATTCAAAGGAGTCAGTTTAATAAACCAGAACTATAACATTGCTGTTGCTCTTTATTTATTAATATATTATTGCCATTTTGTTTTTTTAAGTTCTGGTGGTAATCTGATATTATATTGTATTTGGTAATATATAATGTAAACTCCGACTAGCTTTTTTCAGTTTGTGCATATATCTTACATAGATTTGTTTGTATATTTCCCTCTTATGTACAGAGCTGAGTAATATGTTGTTATAGTTATGGTTTATTAAGAAGACACCTATGGGTTGGATCAAATAGTACGCATATTTAAATGTCCACAATGCTGTTTTTTAAAGGGGAACTATATACTAGGAATATGTAGTTCTGATCTAGTTTAACCCTTTTAGGATCGGAGGGGTCTGAAAAGCATTGTGCAACAATGTGCTGCACATATATCTTGTCTGTAAAGGGTTTACCACATGGTTTACCTAGGTGATTGTCCTTTACACAGAAGTCAGGCGCAACTATATATTTTGTTTTGTGCATTTGATTTACCTTGTACTACTCTTCTAACTGTTTCTGTTTACACTCTGATAGACACAACTGTGCCTTATAAGCCACTGTTTTCATGACAGGGAGGCAAATATCAGTAGTAGAGAGATATAGATGTAGATAGATAGATAGATAGACAGATAGACCTTACCACTGCTGAGGTTAGTTAATCTGCTAAACAATTTAAACACCCCCATGGCGAATATGTTTGTTAAAGATTTTGTTGAATTGCATATAAATAATAAAGATTAGCGAATAGCTGTGCATATTTTTTGTGTGGGCGTGGTCAGTATTAACGAATCTGAACGGACTAGCAAATGTGCCTAATGCAGAAAGTGCTATTATGAACCAATGTATACGCCTGTGTAGTGTTGTCATATAAAAATATTTTTTTTATGCACAGTTCTAGAAGTGTTCGGTATTCGGCTTCCTGGATAAAAACATGTTCGATATCTATCTGGGCACTAAAAATGCGCACATTCCTTGCATAACACTAATAGTTCATTTTTAAAAATTTTGCGTGGCAGAGTGTGAGAAATGCTTTGCAAGGCACAGCACTGCTCACCCATCTGGCACTGAAATGGTTAAGAAATTCATTTTGTTCACTTTGCGATGTAATTAATGTTACAAAATAGGGCCTTATATATTAACCCTTTGAGTGCCAGAGGGGTACGGACAAAGCAATGCATTCCATACCCCTCTGGCACTCAAATGTTTAAAGCAGAGTGAAGCGATTCTGGGACAACCCAAGTGCCATGTAGGGGCAAACAAAGCTTACGAATATCCCCATTGATTTAAATGCTACTTAGGTCTTCAATTCTTAGTTACAGTCCTCCCTAGAATTCAAGGGGTTATAAGTGCAGTTGGATTTGTATTTATATGTAAGGCCCAGTTGAATGGTCGCGCGCTCTTCTGCGTGCGACCATTCAAAAGTGAACCAAGATGGAGAAGGGAAGTGGATTTTATGGATGTGTTAGTCATTAATTATTTGGATGTTTTAGTAATTAATTATGCAGACTTTAGCAGACAGGTCAGACAACAATGCTTTGCTGAGATTAGATTCCCCAACTACTCAGTCAAAAGTCAGTCAAAAATCTATAAAACTATTAACCCGTTTGCAAAGCAAACAGCATGAAGTATAAATCACATGAATAGATGAAGCTAAAAGCTGTGTATGTACAGACACACTTAACCAACATTCATCTATGATCATGAAAGTGAGCCTGTCTCCTAAAAGCAAGTATAATTTGTTGCACAGATAATTAATATCTGCCTGTTTTTTGTACTAGCCCTTTTTTTGATCAAGTAAATATTTTTTGAGAAATTATCCTTAACCCTTTGAGTGCCAGAGGGGTACGCAACGCATTGCAGAGCAATGCGTTGAGTACCCCTCTGGCACTCAAAGGGTTAATGCCTTACACTTTATGTTAACTCATTATCATATTGTCAAGTGAATTATCTTCTAATTCTGATGCAAAACATATCTTTCACTACGCTACCCCAGTGTGTGGGTTCTGTCTAAATTAATTTGTATCACAGTGTGTGTAGTAATATTGGCCTTCACATCAACTAATTAGCATAATGTGCCACCAGCAAATAAAGTTTGATTTCTCAAAATCTATTTATATTATAAACAAATGGCTAGCACTTAAAATAACCCCTGTAATTCTGGAGCAAACCAACTGCTTCCTAGGGGACAAATAAAAACATACTTAGATTTAAATCGGGCTTTTAACCCTGTGAATGATAGAGAGGTCTGCAATGTATTCTAAAGCAATGCACTGGAGACCTTTCTGGTGGTTAATAGCCCCATTTATTTCAGTGGAATACTTTGAATTTTTTTTGTTCCCTATGGTACAATTACAATTACTCTGGTCTGGTATAGTACATCATCCTCAATGACTTCAGGTGATATAAACAAGAGTGCTGCCAATGTTACAGAAGTCAGATCTCAGGTGAGCTAACACTTTATGGCTACAATGATCATGTCCAATGGGAATGATGGTCGTCACCGTGGAGTCCATTGGTGGCAATTTATTTCATGTTGGGAAATCCCAACTGTCCCAGTGATGAATGTGACTGTATCAGTTTGGTAACAAGCACTTACGCTGCACTTCAGTGTTGCTAATTATATGGTCTATAACAGAGAAGAACAAATTGTTTCTTCAAGCTCAGCATTCACGCACATCACACTGTTGTGTTGACAATGACGTTATTTGTAAATACGATCTGAATAATTTGTGGCTCATCCACTGCTAGTGCAATCAGACACTTTTTATTTATTTAGATGTATTTATTTATTTTTAACCCCTTGAGTGATAGAGAGGTCTCCAACTCATTTCAAAACAATACATTGGAGACTTCTCTAGCAAATGTTTAAAAGGCATATAAAAATTAAAGGATTTTGTTAATATTTTTGCCCCCCCCCCCCCATGATGCAGTTGGCTTGCTTCAGAATTACTATTGAACCAATGAGCAAGGGTAAAAGGCATGATGCCCATTCAGATTTTCTGGCCTTAACAGTAAATGGGAGTGTTATTATTAAATGGCATTAGGGCTGTGGGTTCAGATGAAACGTGGAATAGTTCAAGGGCAAATCAACTGCTCCATGGGGAGAACTAAAAATCCCCATTGAACTAAATGAGACTATTAACTCTTTGAATGGTAAAGAGGACTCTAAATCAAGGGTGGAGGGCGGCTGGTCCGCCTGGAGCACAATGAGGCGGCTGCCCTCTCCCCTGTGACAATGGGATGCGTATTCCCCCCTTGCTGGGTTGGGGCGGTCAGCTCCTAGACAATGGGGGCTGGCCGCTCTAGCCCAGGGGGGGGTTTAATTAGATCTGGGAGAGGTGGGGTGTTACCACCTCACCTTCCCCAGGTAATGGTGTGAGAGGGGGCGGGGGGATATGTGCTTAAAAAGGTGTCCAATGTTACTGTAGCCATTAACTAATTTTGATTTTTCCTCCCTCCCACCCACCCAGACTAAATGGCAAGAAAACTTCATCGCTAGCCGGAGGTCGCGGATAGGTCATAAGAAGCTTTCCTGGAGATGTAGATTACAAAGGTCCAATAATGTGTCTCTCCTGGGCACTGTGTCGGTGGGGCATACCTGAAGGTTACGTTTAAGTCAGGAGTACCAACACCAATGGCACGAAGTGGTGAGCCGCCGCGAGAAAGTGGGGAGGTGGGGCTAAGAATGTCTGATAAAGCCTCCCCATCTAGGTAACTGCCCTGGCGGGGGTGCAGGCCTGGCCGATCCCATGCCAGGACACCATGGCCCAGGAGCTCCACATTATGAGGGTGGGTCCAAGGGTTTAAATAGTTAAATAGGCCTTAAATAAACCGTGACCTCCATTTATCCCACAATTACTGTGTCGTGTCTTTATTTTCATTAGAGTGTAAAAAGCTTTACTTAGGCAGGATGTTGGTGTGCGGGGATCATTGTTGTGTTGGTGTCAAGGGGGGGTAAGCAGGACTTGGAAAGGGGGGTAGGGCATGCCCGCCTCATGCACTGGAGACCTATCTAGCATTCAAGGAATTAAAATTCCCATCTAAAGTTGTGGGGATTTGGAGATTTTTTATTTGACTCTCTCCACTTTTCTTTTGAAAATAAGGCCCTAACTGTGATCCTTTAATTTAATTTTTTTTGCACAAAATACTTGGTTCTTTTATCTGGTTCTTTCTGTGGAGAGCTTTGTTTTACAGAAAGCCACAGATAAGCACAGAAACCCACACATAAACACAGAAAGCCACAGATAAGCACAGAAACCCACACATAAACACAGAAAGCCACAGATAAGCATAGAAACCCACACATAAACAACAACAGCCAAACATAAGCACAGAAAACCACACATAAACAACAAAAGCCACACATAATCATAGAAAGCCATACATTTGTTTATTTAGAAAATGTTTTACCAGGAATAATACATTGAGATACATAGAACGCTACACATAAACATAGTAAGCCACACATAAACACAGAAAGCTACACATAAACATAGAACACCACACATAAACATAGAAAGCCACACATAAACATAGAAAGCCACTCATAAACATAGAAAGCCACGCATAAACATAGAACACCACACATAAACATAGAAAGCCACACATAAACATAGAAAGCCACTCATAAACATAGAAAGCCACACATAAACATAGAAAGCTACACATAAACATAGAAAGCCACACATAAACATCGAACACCACACATGCACAGAAAGCCACACATAAACATCGAACACCACACATGCACAGAAAGCCACACATAAACATCGAACACCACACATGCACAGAAAGCCACACATAAACATAGAACACCACACATGCATAGAAAGCCACACATAAACATAGAACACCACACATGCATAGAAAGCCACACATAAACATAGAAAGTCATACGTAAACATACAAATCCACACATAAGTATAGAAAGCCACGCATAAACATAGAAATCCACACATAAACATAGAAAGCCATACATAAACATAGATAGCCATACATAAACATAGAAAGCCACACATAAACATAGAAAGCCACACATAAACATAGAAAGCCACACATAAACATAGAAAGCCACGCATAAACATAGAAATCCACACATAAGCACAGAAAGCCACACATAAACATAGAAAGCCACACATAAACATAGAAAGCCACACATAAGTATAGAAAGCCACGCATAAACATAGAAATCCACACATAAACATAGAAATCCACACATAAGCACAGAAAGCCACACATAAACATAGAACACCACACATAAACATAGAAAGCCACACATAAACATAGAAAGCCACGCATAAACATAGAAATCCACACATAAGCACAGAAAGCCACACATAAACATTAGTGTTGAGTGAGCACCACGATGCTCGGGTGCTCGGGTGCTCTGACCGAGCACCCCCTGAGGCTCGAGTGCTCGGCCGAGCACCCGAGCCCCATTGGAATGAATGGGGCAACACCAGGCACCCCCTGCTCTGATGAGGGGAGGGTGCCTGGTCAATGCCCCCTTCATCTCCGCTATGCCCCCTTCATCTCAGAATGCCCCCTTCAGCTCCGCAATGTCCCCCTTCATCTCCGCTATGCCCCTCTTCCACAATGTGCCCCTTCATCTCCGCTATGCCCCTCTTCCACAATGTGCCCCTTCATCTCCGCTATGCCCCTCTTCCACAATGTCCCCCTTCATCTCCGCAATGCCCCCTTCATCTCCGCAATGCCCCCTTCATCTCCTCAATGCCCCCGTACCTCCAGTCCCTGGTGGTCCAGCGGAGCTTCTTCGGATCTGTGCCTCTTCCGGCACAGATCCCCGCCACCCGAACATGTCGGGCGAGCACATGGCGGTACTCGACGAGTACCGCCATGTGCCGAGCAGAGCGATGCTCGAGCCGATCCGAGCATCGGCCGAGCACGCTCGCTCATCACTAATAAACATAGAAAGCCACACATAAACATAGAAAGCCACGCATAAACATAGAAATCCACACATAAGCACAGAAAGCCACACATAAACATAGAAATCCACACATAAGCACAGAAAGCCACACATAAACATAGAAAGCCACGCATAAACATAGAAAGCCACACATAAGTATAGAAAGCCACGCATAAACATAGAAATCCACACATAAGTATAGAAAGCCACACATAAACATAGAAAGCCACACATAAACATAGAAAGCCACACATAAACATAGAAATCCATACATAAGTATAGAAAGCCACACATAAACATAGAAAGCCACACATAAATATAGAAAGCCACACATAAGTATAGAAAGCCATACATAAACATAGAAAGCCACACATAAACATAGAAAGCCACACATAAACATAGAAAGCCACACATAAGTATAGAAAGCCACGCATAAACATAGAAATCCACACATAAGTATAGAAAGCCACACATAAACATAGAAAGCCACACATAAACATAGAAAGCCACACATAAATATAGAAAGCCACACATAAGTATAGAAAGCCACGCATAAACATAGAAATCCACACATAAGTATAGAAAGCCACACATAAACATAGAAAGCCACACATAAACATAGAAAGCACACATAAGCACAGAAAGCCACACATAAACATAGAAAGCCAAACATAAGTATAGAAAGCCACACATAAACATAGAACACCACACATAAACACAGAAAGCCACACATAAACATAGAAAGCACACATAAGCACAGAAAGCCACACATAAACATAGAAAGCCAAACATAAGTATAGAAAGCCACACATAAACATAGAACACCACACATAAACACAGAAAGCCACGCATAAACATAGAAAGCCACACATAAACACAGAAAGCCACGCATAAACATAGAAATCCACACATAAGTATAGAAAGCCACGCATAAACATAGAAATCCACACATAAGTATAGAAAGCCACACATAAACATAGAAAGCCACACATAAACATAGAAATCCATACATAAGTATAGAAAGCCACACATAAACATAGAAAGCCACACATAAACATAGAAAGCCACACATAAGTATAGAAAGCCACGCATAAACATAGAAATCCACACATAAGTATAGAAAGCCACACATAAACATAGAAAGCCACACATAAACATAGAAAGCCACACATAAGTATAGAAAGCCACGCATAAACATAGAAATCCACACATAAGTATAGAAAGCCACACATAAACATAGAAAGCCACACATAAACATAGAAAGCCACACATAAATATAGAAAGCCACACATAAGTATAGAAAGCCACGCATAAACATAGAAATCCACACATAAGTATAGAAAGCCACACATAAACATAGAAAGCCATACATAAACATAGAAAGCCACACATAAACATAGAAAGCACACATAAGCACAGAAAGCCACACATAAACATAGAAAGCCACACATAAGTATAGAAAGCCACACATAAACATAGAACACCACACATAAACACAGAAAGCCACGCATAAACATAGAAAGCCACACATAAACACAGAAAGCCACGCATAAACATAGAAATCCACACATAAGTATAGAAAGCCACGCATAAACATAGAAATCCACACATAAGTATAGAAAGCCACAAATAAACATAGAAAGCCACACATAAACATAGAAATCCATACATAAGTATAGAAAGCCACACATAAACATAGAAAGCCACACATAAATATAGAAAGCCACACATAAGTATAGAAAGCCATACATAAACATAGAAAGCCACACATAAACATAGAAAGCCACACATAAGTATAGAAAGCCACACATAAACATAGAAAGCCACACATAAACATAGAAATCCATACATAAGTATAGAAAGCCACACATAAACATAGAAAGCCACACATAAATATAGAAAGCCACACATAAGTATAGAAAGCCATACATAAACATAGAAAGCCACGCATAAACATAGAAATCCACACATAAGTATAGAAAGCCACACATAAACATAGAAAGCCACACATAAACATAGAAAGCCACACATAAACATAGAAATCCATACATAAGTATAGAAAGCCACACATAAACATAGAAAGCCACACATAAATATAGAAAGCCACACATAAGTATAGAAAGCCATACATAAACATAGAAAGCCACACATAAACATAGAAAGCCACACATAAGTATAGAAAGCCACGCATAAACATAGAAATCCACACATAAGTATAGAAAGCCACACATAAACATAGAAAGCCACACATAAACATAGAAAGCCACACATAAATATAGAAAGCCACACATAAGTATAGAAAGCCACGCATAAACATAGAAATCCACACATAAGTATAGAAAGCCACACATAAACATAGAAAGCCATACATAAACATAGAAAGCCACACATAAACATAGAAAGCACACATAAGCACAGAAAGCCACACATAAACATAGAAAGCCACACATAAGTATAGAAAGCCACACATAAACATAGAACACCACACATAAACACAGAAAGCCACGCATAAACATAGAAAGCCACACATAAACACAGAAAGCCACGCATAAACATAGAAATCCACACATAAGTATAGAAAGCCACGCATAAACATAGAAATCCACACATAAGTATAGAAAGCCACACATAAACATAGAAAGCCACACATAAACATAGAAATCCATACATAAGTATAGAAAGCCACACATAAACATAGAAAGCCACACATAAATATAGAAAGCCACACATAAGTATAGAAAGCCATACATAAACATAGAAAGCCACACATAAACATAGAAAGCCACACATAAGTATAGAAAGCCACACATAAACATAGAAAGCCACACATAAACATAGAAAGCCACACATAAATATAGAAAGCCACACATAAACATAGAAAGCCACGCATAAACATAGAAATCCACACATAAGCACAGAAAGCCACACATAAACATAGAAATCCACACATAAGTATAGAAAGCCACACATAAACATAGAAAGCCATACATAAACATAGAAAGCCACACATAAACATAGAAAGCACACATAAGCACAGAAAGCCACGCATAAACATAGAAAGCCACACATAAACATAGAAATCCACACATAAACATAGAAAGCACACATAAGCACAGAAAGCCACACATAAACATAGAAAGCCACACATAAGTATAGAAAGCCACACATAAACATAGAACACCACACATAAACACAGAAAGCCACGCATAAACATAGAAAGCCACACATAAACACAGAAAGCCACGCATAAACATAGAAATCCACACATAAGTATAGAAAGCCACGCATAAACATAGAAATCCACACATAAGTATAGAAAGCCACACATAAACATAGAAAGCCACACATAAACATAGAAATCCATACATAAGTATAGAAAGCCACACATAAACATAGAAAGCCACACATAAATATAGAAAGCCACACATAAGTATAGAAAGCCATACATAAACATAGAAAGCCACACATAAACATAGAAAGCCACACATAAGTATAGAAAGCCACACATAAACATAGAAAGCCACACATAAACATAGAAAGCCACACATAAATATAGAAAGCCACACATAAACATAGAAAGCCACGCATAAACATAGAAATCCACACATAAGCACAGAAAGCCACACATAAACATAGAAATCCACACATAAGTATAGAAAGCCACACATAAACATAGAAAGCCATACATAAACATAGAAAGCCACACATAAACATAGAAAGCACACATAAGCACAGAAAGCCACGCATAAACATAGAAAGCCACACATAAACATAGAAATCCACACATAAGCACAGAAAGCCACACATAAACATAGAAAGCCACACATAAACATAGAAAGCCACACATAAGTATAGAAAGCCACACATAAACATAGAAATCCACACATAAATATAGAAAGCCACACATAAGTATAGAAAGCCATACATAAACATAGAAAGCCACACATAAACATAGAAAGCCACACATAAGTATAGAAAGCCACACATAAACATAGAAAGCCACACATAAACATAGAAAGCCACACATAAATATAGAAAGCCACACATAAGTATAGAAAGCCATACATAAACATAGAAAGCCACGCATAAACATAGAAATCCACACATAAACATAGAAAGCCACACATAAACATAGAAATCCATACATAAGTATAGAAAGCCACACATAAGTATAGAAAGCCATACATAAACATAGAAAGCCACACATAAACATAGAAAGCCACACATAAGTATAGAAAGCCACACATAAACATAGAAAGCCACACATAAACATAGAAAGCCACACATAAATATAGAAAGCCACACATAAGTATAGAAAGCCATACATAAACATAGAAAGCCACGCATAAACATAGAAATCCACACATAAACATAGAAAGCCACACATAAACATAGAAATCCATACATAAGTATAGAAAGCCACACATAAGTATAGAAAGCCACACATAAACATAGAAAGCCACACATAAACATAGAAAGCCACACATAAACATAGAAATCCATACATAAGTATAGAAAGCCACACATAAACATAGAAAGCCACACATAAATATAGAAAGCCACACATAAGTATAGAAAGCCATACATAAACATAGAAAGCCACACATAAACATAGAAAGCCACACATAAGTATAGAAAGCCACGCATAAACATAGAAATCCACACATAAGTATAGAAAGCCACACATAAACATAGAAAGCCACACATAAACATAGAAATCCATACATAAGTATAGAAAGCCACACATAAACATAGAAAGCCACACATAAATATAGAAAGCCACACATAAGTATAGAAAGCCATACATAAACATAGAAAGCCACGCATAAACATAGAAAGCCACACATAAGTATAGAAAGCCACGCATAAACATAGAAATCCACACATAAGTATAGAAAGCCACACATAAACATAGAAAGCCACACATAAACATAGAAAGCCACACATAAATATAGAAAGCCACACATAAGTATAGAAAGCCACGCATAAACATAGAAATCCACACATAAGTATAGAAAGCCACACATAAACATAGAAAGCCATACATAAACATAGAAAGCCACACATAAACATAGAAAGCACACATAAGCACAGAAAGCCACACATAAACATAGAAAGCCACACATAAGTATAGAAAGCCACACATAAACATAGAACACCACACATAAACACAGAAAGCCACGCATAAACATAGAAAGCCACACATAAACACAGAAAGCCACGCATAAACATAGAAATCCACACATAAGTATAGAAAGCCACGCATAAACATAGAAATCCACACATAAGTATAGAAAGCCACACATAAACATAGAAAGCCACACATAAACATAGAAATCCATACATAAGTATAGAAAGCCACACATAAACATAGAAAGCCACACATAAATATAGAAAGCCACACATAAGTATAGAAAGCCATACATAAACATAGAAAGCCACACATAAACATAGAAAGCCACACATAAGTATAGAAAGCCACACATAAACATAGAAAGCCACACATAAACATAGAAAGCCACACATAAATATAGAAAGCCACACATAAACATAGAAAGCCACGCATAAACATAGAAATCCACACATAAGTATAGAAAGCCACACATAAACATAGAAAGCCATACATAAACATAGAAAGCCACACATAAACATAGAAAGCACACATAAGCACAGAAAGCCACGCATAAACATAGAAAGCCACACATAAACATAGAAATCCACACATAAGCACAGAAAGCCACACATAAACATAGAAAGCCACACATAAACATAGAAAGCCACACATAAGTATAGAAAGCCACACATAAACATAGAACACCACACATAAACACAGAAAGCCACGCATAAACATAGAAAGCCACTCATAAACACAGAAAGCCACGCATAAACATAGAAATCCACACATAAGTATAGAAAGCCACGCATAAACATAGAAATCCACACATAAGTATAGAAAGCCACACATAAACATAGAAAGCCACACATAAACATAGAAAGCAACACATAAACATAGAAAGCAACACATAAACATAGAAAGCCACACATAAACATAGAAAGCCACACATAAACACAGAAAGCCACACATAAACATAGAAAGCCACACATAAACATAGAACACCACACATAAACATAGAAAGCCACACATAAGCACAGAAAGCCACACATAAACACAGAAAGCCACACATAAACATAGAAAGCCACACATAAGTATAGAAAGCCACACATAAACATAGAACACCACACATAAACACAGAAAGCCACACATAAACATAGAACACCACACATAAACACAGAAAGCCACGCATAAACATAGAACACCACACATAAACACAGAAAGCCACACATAAACATAGAACACCACACATAAACACAGAAAGCCACGCATAAACATAGAAATCCATACATAAGTATAGAAAGCCACACATAAACATAGAAAGCCACACATAAACATAGAAATCCATACATAAGTATAGAAAGCCACACATAAACATAGAAAGCCACACATAAATATAGAAAGCCACACATAAGTATAGAAAGCCATACATAAACATAGAAAGCCACACATAAACATAGAAAGCCACACATAAGTATAGAAAGCCACACATAAACATAGAAAGCCACACATAAACATAGAAAGCCACACATAAATATAGAAAGCCACACATAAACATAGAAAGCCACGCATAAACATAGAAATCCACACATAAGCACAGAAAGCCACACATAAACATAGAAATCCACACATAAGTATAGAAAGCCACACATAAACATAGAAAGCCATACATAAACATAGAAAGCCACACATAAACATAGAAAGCACACATAAGCACAGAAAGCCACGCATAAACATAGAAAGCCACACATAAACATAGAAATCCACACATAAACATAGAAAGCACACATAAGCACAGAAAGCCACACATAAACATAGAAAGCCACACATAAGTATAGAAAGCCACACATAAACATAGAACACCACACATAAACACAGAAAGCCACGCATAAACATAGAAAGCCACACATAAACACAGAAAGCCACGCATAAACATAGAAATCCACACATAAGTATAGAAAGCCACGCATAAACATAGAAATCCACACATAAACATAGAAAGCCACACATAAGTATAGAAAGCCACACATAAACATAGAACACCACACATAAACACAGAAAGCCACGCATAAACATAGAAAGCCACTCATAAACACAGAAAGCCACGCATAAACATAGAAATCCACACATAAGTATAGAAAGCCACGCATAAACATAGAAATCCACACATAAGTATAGAAAGCCACACATAAACATAGAAAGCAACACATAAACATAGAAAGCCACACATAAACATAGAAAGCCACACATAAACACAGAAAGCCACACATAAACATAGAACACCACACATAAACATAGAAAGCCACACATAAGCACAGAAAGCCACACATAAACACAGAAAGCCACACATAAACATAGAAAGCCACACATAAGTATAGAAAGCCACACATAAACATAGAACACCACACATAAACACAGAAAGCCACACATAAACATAGAACACCACACATAAACACAGAAAGCCACGCATAAACATAGAAATCCATACATAAGTATAGAAAGCCACACATAAACATAGAAAGCCACACATAAACATAGAAATCCATACATAAGTATAGAAAGCCACACATAAACATAGAAAGCCACACATAAACATAGAAAGCCACACATAAATATAGAAAGCCACACATAAGTATAGAAAGCCATACATAAACATAGAAAGCCACACATAAACATAGAAAGCCACACATAAGTATAGAAAGCCACACATAAACATAGAAAGCCACACATAAACATAGAAAGCCACACATAAATATAGAAAGCCACACATAAACATAGAAAGCCACGCATAAACATAGAAATCCACACATAAGCACAGAAAGCCACACATAAACATAGAAATCCACACATAAGTATAGAAAGCCACACATAAACATAGAAAGCCACACATAAACATAGAAAGCCACACATAAACATAGAAAGCACACATAAGCACAGAAAGCCACGCATAAACATAGAAAGCCACACATAAACATAGAAATCCACACATAAGCACAGAAAGCCATACATAAACATAGAACACCACACATAAACACAGAAAGCCACACATAAACATAGAAAGCCACACATAAGTATAGAAAGCCACACATAAACATAGAACACCACACATAAACACAGAAAGCCACACATAAACATAGAAATCCACACATAAACATAGAAATCCACACATAAGTATAGAAAGCCACGCATAAACATAGAAATCCACACATAAGTATAGAAAGCCACACATAAACATAGAAAGCCACACATAAACATAGAAAGCAACACATAAACATAGAAAGCCACACATAAACATAGAAAGCCACACATAAACACAGAAAGCCACACATAAACATAGAAAGCCACACATAAGCACAGAAAGCCACACATAAGCACAGAAAGCCACACATAAACATAGAAACCCACACATAAACATAGAAAGCCACACATAAACACAGAAAGCCACACATAAACATAGAAAGCCACGCATAAACATAGAACACCACACATAAACATAGAAAGCCACACATAAGCACAGAAAGCCACACATAAACATAGAAAGCCACAAATTAGCAAATAATCTATACACGGAACATGAACCATTAACCTTTTGAGGGTCAGATGGATGGGTAATGCATTACAGAGTAATGTGTTTCCTATGTCTCTGGCATTCAATGGGTTAAATGGTTTTGTTGAAATAAAGCTCACACCAGAATAGTTTAATGTTCTTTTTTCACATCAGTAGATGCAGCTAGTGTCCTGGAAAGTATTTCTCTTTATAGATCTCAAAGAGATAAAGTTTACAAAATACATTTGATAGGCCATTGGCTTTTCTATATATTCCCATTGTACCATAAAGCTCAATGTTCTAACTCACTGAATTCCTTCCTGTCTGTGGATTTACTGTATAAGTGAAATATTTAAAGAGCAACTAACATTATTTAAAAACATAATACTAACACAAAAAACCTATATATATATATATATATATATATATATATATATATATATATATATATATATATATATAACAGAGAGTGAAAGAGTCAAGTTTTGAGGGGTGCCTCAGTTGTGCTGGCCACCAACATTCTGATTTTTAGTTTTGACCAGAAGAATCCCAATTCTAGTCCCCCTACACCAGACATCTATTCCTAGTTTATGGAGGCCGGTTTATGTACCAGTTTATTTATAACCATAACTATTATTGACTTCTATAGAGATCACCAATGCCATTTGAAGCAATGTGCTGGAGACTCCTCTAGCAGCCAAGTAATCTATATATATAAAAGAATAAGCCTCATTGCATAATTTATGGTACCCCACACACAGAACATAATTTATGTCTCCTCAGAAAACAAACACACATTGAACAGAATGCCTCATTGAATAATTTATGTCTCATTAGGAGACACAACTCCCATTGGTGATTCAATGGGGACATTACTGCTTCCATTGGGTGATTCAGTGGGGGCGTGTTTATCATACAGGGAGTTGGCCCACCCCCTCCATCCCGCCCACCACTATCACAACTGACGAAAAAATATAGCTGCCACTCGCTCCTGAAGTAGGGGAAATAGATAACTTCTCCTGCCCCACACACACTGTCACTCAGGATCATGACCCCACAAACACACTGTTTCACCTCCCACAGATAACTGTAACCCTCCATACACTATGTCACCTCCCACAGATAACTGTAACCCTCCATACACACTGTGTCACCTCCCACAGATAATTGTACCCCTCCATACACTCTGTGTCAGTACGAGGGTGTAATGTTTCCATAAAATACAAGCTCGGGGATAAACTTAATAGCAACTCTTTTATTTAACCCTTTCAGTGCCAGAGGCGGTATGCAACACATTGCTTTGCAATGTGTTGCGTACCCCTCTGGCACTCAAAGGGTTAACTCTTTTCATCTCTTCAGTCACCTCAGTTAACTGTCTGTTTTCAACTGTCACTCATTCACTTCCTGCTTCCTGATTCCCGCCCTTTCTCCTTAAAGGGAGAGAGATGCTTTGCTGTATGTTACAGAGGGCAAGCCTCAAACACCACTTTCTATTTGATCACTCAGCATATTGTTACGTTGCCTCAAATGAAGAGCCACTGTGTGTTATATTGCTATGTTACCTCAGCTTAAGTAAGGAGTTACTGTTCTCATTGGGTGATTCAATGGAGGAGTGATTTAAAGGGATAGTAATACTTCATTTTATGTTTATTTTATTTTGTAGGCATTGAAAAACATGAAGAATGATATACGTCTTATCTCTCAAACATTTATGGTTTAAGAGATATTCACAAGCAAAGTTTCTCCCTCCCGCCCCTTTTACCCAGTGTAAGCCATCTCTTCTCAGATGTGGAAATCAGTCCATAGACCAGACAGATAACAGAAGGGTACACTCTTCTTACAGTGAGAACAATGAAAGCCCTGCCGCCCTAGACATGTTTTTCAGGTTTTTCCCTTATCTTAATTGAAGATTGTCCCTCTCTGCAGTCTAACTGGGCACCTCCCTTCTGATCTGGCTGAGTAGTGTTACATCAGTAAAAGGGGCGGGAGGGGGAAACTTTGTTCATTGAATTACTCTAGAACTACAACTCTGACAGAATTGAAATAAAACTCTCCAAAGTCCAAATACTATGATGATTAATTACAGCTGCTTTTATTATGAAACATTACTATCCCTTTAAATCATTCAGGGAGTTGGCCTGCCCCCACTATCCAGCCCGCCCACCACTATCCGAGTGACTGACAAAACAAAATGGCTGTCACTCGCTCCTACACCACAGACTCACGCACAAGCCACACACACACACACACACACACACACACACACACACACACACACACAAGCCACACAGAGTCCCCAGGGGTCCCTCCACCAACCTGAGGCACACAAAGAGCTGATCCAACAAAGAGAGGGCGGGATCGGCTCCAGTGTACCTTCATTTCTGGTATCCGCAACACAACAATGCTTTCGGCTCCTGGTGCACAATGTGCTTCTGCTGCAGGAAGCCCAGCTGCTTCATGTAGCTCGGAGGCAGGCAGGCCCAGTACCAAATCCTTCATGTTCCCTTCATGAAGCACAACACTCCACCCCACAACAACCCGGTCATGCGGCCCTTCAAGGAGCTCTCTACAAGCAGCAGTTGGATGTGGCTATTACCCGTGGCTGAGGTGCTGGAGACAGACCATGCTGGGGCCACTCTGTAGTACACACTCTTACACACAAGCTTCTTCACCGCCGCTCTCTGCCCACTGTCACACACCTGCATTGTGTTTAAGTACCCTGGCACAAAAAATATACATGCCGCACTATAGCTGCTCCAACAACACACACCATCCCTGCTCTAACCACACACACCATTCCCCTCAGTTCCCGCTCTGGGTGCCTGGGCTGCGTCCCTAGTAACGCTCTTGACCGAGGCCTGGAGCAGGAGGTGTCTTCCTGGCCAGGGAGCCGGGCCGGCGGTTGTCTGGCAGCCTCTGAGTGTGCAAGTACAGAGTCCACTTCAGGGACTGTGGACTCCATGACTCTCGCTACATACTGGGACAGATGGTTAACCCTTTCAGTGCCAGAGGATTAAGCAACACAATGAGCAATGCCTTGCCTAACCCTCTGGCACTTACAGGACCTTAATAATATCTGTATGTGTGTGTGTGTATGTGTGTGTGTGTACGCATGTATGTACGTGTGTATGTATGATCAATGTCTGTATTATGTCACTGTATCTGTGTGTGTCTATGTATGTGTGCAATATGATTCTTTCTGCTTCACACAGTACACAAAAAAAACATAATCAATTAATACAGCTAAATGAAATGTACAATACAAACAAACAAAAAATTCTTACAAAATAACTTCAACATGCCACCTACAACATTTCAAACAAAAAATGCTACATAACACATACCCTACTACAATGACGGGCAACGCCGTCACATATTGCTAGTAAAATATATTTTTTTAACTTGTCCTTTAGTGCTCAGTCTGCTCTGAACCTCTGGTTACTCTCACCTCTGGGAAAAGCAGCTTTATGCACTTACACCCAGCCACCCATGTCCAGGCTTATTTCTCTTTCTTCTAATTGTACTAAAGCTTCTAACAGCACGCTCGTTCCAATCGGATGTGCTGGTGACTGTGATGTAACCATGGTCAATGGGAATCACCAGTCACCAATCCAAATCCAATAGGCGTTGTCAACTGCTTTTAAAAAAAAAAAAAAAAAAAAAAAAGCTCATGCTAACGAGAATTTTCTACAGAGAATCTGGCGTACACCTGTAGATGGAGGGATGCATGTTTATGATACTGTTACTCTCAACTGTATCTAACTCATAAAAGACTAGGATTTAAATTATAGTCTTTATTTTCTAATGTTAGTCACTGTTTAAATTGCTGATACTCACTTCATAGATACTTAAGCCATACCTCCCAACATTTCAAATTGCTAAAGAGAGGGACACTTGTATTTTAGGGGGTGTTTCTGGGGGCGGGGCTGGTGGGCGGGGCATTATTGAGAATTTTTAGGCTATTTCATGACCTATTGACACCTCCTTGTGTAACCTAATAATTGACTTATAACAAGACCATAGTATTTTATTTACCCAGACTAATGTATAAACACAAATACTGATGTTTAACCCCTTAACGACCCTTGACGGTCATAGTACGTCAAGGGTCGATTTGACTTAACGACCGATGACGTACTATGACCGTCATCGAGTTCCGGGCTCCCCCCGCGGCTGCACGCCGTTCGGGGAGTCCGGAACCCAACGGAGCAATAAAAAAAAATTGCTACGTGGTCGTCAAGTCACTTCCGGTTCCGGATTCCCCGGTCGTTAAGGGGTTAAACAGACATTAATGTGGGTTTTATTGCTGTAGAGTAGTATGATACAGTTACATTCATACCACACAGTCTGATTTCCTAAAAAGAGGGACACTAGGGTGGAAAAGAGGGACAGAGGTATTTGGGTCTAAAAGAGGGACTGTCCCTCCTAAAGAGGGACACTTGGGAGGTAGGATTAAGTTTACTGAAGAAACATGTAAACAGAAATAGTCTAATCGGTAAGATGTCATTAGCACAACTTTATATTCATGATGTTTTGCATTGTGTTGGAGACCAAACATTTAAGACTTAAAAACTCCATTTAAGGCAAAGGAAATTTGGGGACTTCTTCTTTGTTCCCTATGGTGAAGCTGCTTTAGAATGACTCCAGTGTTCCTTAGTAGTTCAACCTCAGCATGCCTCCCAAGTGTCCCTCTTTAGGAGGGACAGTCCCTCTTTGAGACCCAAACCCCTCTGTCCCATTTTTCTACCCTTTTGTCCCTCTTTTTAGGACATCAGAATGAGTGGTGTGTATTACATTGCTCAACAGCAATAATACTTACATAAATGTGTTGTTAATTGTCAGTATATGTGTTTATACATTAATACGGGTAATTAAAATACTTGGGTCTTGCTCTAAATCATTTATCAGTTACAAAGAGGTGCAAATGGGTCAAGAAATAACCTAAAAATTCTTGGAAATGCCCTGCCTACCAGACACGCCCCCAGAAACGCCACCTAAAACAGAAGTGTCCCTCTTTCGCCGTTTGAAATGTTGGGAGGTACGCCTCAGTGTGTTTATTCATCTCACAAGTTGCATTGTTTCAACGATTAGTTGATTGAACAATTAATTATAATTGGCATGCTGCAATGCATACCATACCCTTCTGGTACGCAGAGTGTAAACAGTCTGGAGCTCTGTTGCTTGTTTATAGGATGCCTGTCATTCATAAAAAGTGTATTCATCCTTTGTGCTCTTGTTGCCAAGCCACCACTCTGTCTTCACTTCTTCTGACCCTTTCACCCTTATCTCCTGTGATTCATCCCTTCTGACTTTGTCTTTCTTCTTGCCTCTATACCCCCTTCTTCCACTGTACATTCTTAGGGACATGGTGTCAAAGTAGATGGCAGAGGACATCCTAATAGCTGAAGAGTCAGTGGGGGTTAATGGCCAAGACACAAGAAAGTACTTATCTTTCCTTAATACTATCCACTGACTTATTTACCAGTGGCTGTGCAGTAACTATGACACACTTTTTAGTGATATAATACAATGATACACCACTGAAATTCCCACTTTTTCATATGTCAAGTCCTGACTGACATACCTGGGAACTTTAAAAATAATTGACCCCAAGATCTTTAAAAATGTAAACCAGAGCATTGATTCTGAGGGATATGTCCCTGCTTGCTGTAACTAAGAGCTGCACCAGTCATTGCTTAAGTAGCATATGATACAATTTGATGTTAGTGCCTGATCACACACACACAAGACAAACATGACTTCTCCCTGTGCCTTTCTTGTAGAAATAGCACCGGTATGGATGCCAACATATAGTAGTTAACACTGGACTCTCTAACCCTGAGATTTGGGCCCTTCACCCTGACATCTGAGATTTGGATGAATACCCTGAATCTCGGTGTCAGACCCGGAGAGTTCCCAGGTATGCTGATTGACATTATATTCAGAGGCATATCCCTGATTCATAGAATGAGTTTCCAATAACTAAAATAAGTATACAATACCAATGCCTATCATTTATTTTGAGTAATTCTGCTTCCAAAAGCCACTGGAGCTTCCTGTACACAAGGGACAAGACGAACTGTAGCCTTTGGCTGTTTTTGGACTACAGTTCCCACTGTTTTCAGCCAGCTAATGGGTTGATAATTGGCCAGGCAGTTCAGCCCTTTAAAAAGGGAATACATAAGAAAGATGTATGTAACAAAGCTGCAGTGATTATTACTGGGCTGCAATTGTACCCAAGTAGCAATGCAAAAAGTAGATGATGTGGCATCCATATTAATGGGCATTTTAGTCTAAGAACAGTTGGAAAAGTGCAGGCTGACCAACATACCTCAGTGTTTCCATTATTTTATAGTAGACCCTACTGATGTTATAGTAGACAAACGTATCCCCCTACAATACTACAAAAAGCAGCACATACAATGTCCTATGCATTTATTATTTAGCATTTTAAACTTTTGAATGCCAAAGGGTTAGGCTAGGCAACCTACCCCTACCCCTCTGGCACTCAAAGGGTTAATGTTAGTGACAGTAAGCTCCATGGATCTTTGTATTCAGAGAGTTTTTGAGTCAGTCAGTCAGCCATTAAAGGACAGTGATACAAAGTAAAACTATATCTGCAGCACAAATGGGTTACTATTGCTATATGTTCTATCAAGAACTTACAGAAACTGTTACAGTCAGATCTGTGGATGTAAGATGACAGATATTTGTAATTACCAGAGGCGTAACTAGAAGCCACCGGGCCCTGGTGCAAGAATTGCCATGGCCCCCCCTGACCACATTGGCCCCCTCATCCACATTGCCCCTTCCAACAATGCCCCCTCCATCTCCACATTGCCCCTTCCACAATGCCCCCTTCATCTCCACATTGCCCCTTCCACAATGCCCCCTTCATCTCCACAATGCCCCCCCTTCATCTCCACAATGCCCCTTCCACAATGCCCCCTTCATCTCCACATTGCCCCTTCCACAATGCCCCCCCTTCATCTCCACATTGCCCCTTCCACAATGCCCCCTTCATCTCCACAATGCCCCCATCTTCACATTACCCCTTCATCTGCACATTTCCCCTTCATCTCCACATTGCCCCTACCTCCAGTCCCTGGTGGTCTAGCGCCGTGGCTTGACAGATCTGTACCTCCTTCGGCACAGATCTCTGCAACTGGAGCTCCTGCGCGCCGCTCTAGTAATGCAGAGGCTGGGAGATGATGTCATCTCCCAGCGCTCTGTATTACTAGAGCGGCGTGCCGAGTGGGAGATCAGCTAGGCGACTGCTACGGGTGAGGGGGTCGCAGGCGGCGGCCGGGCCCCTTGAGTGACGGGCCCGGTCGCAGGTGCGACCGCTGCGACCCCTATTGTTACGCCACTGATCATTACTGTCCCTTTAACCTTATAAGACCCAGAGGGTTGTGCAATGAATTGTAATGTACACCCTTATGGTCCTTAAAGGGTAAATAGTCATCATTTGTACTCAATGAATAGGAGGAAAATATAATTTTCTGCAGACTTTAGAACAGAAATCACACTGCCACATGAAATTCCTCACATCTCAAACTCTGACTTCCCTTTTAACCCTTTGAGTGCCAGAGGGGTACGTAACGCATTGCTTTGCAGTAATGATCATAATCCGCTCTGTAAATTCTTTGTATAGTTGTTGTACTAAACATTTTTTCCTTATTGATTAGGTCTTGATAGTCTAAATTTAGATTTAAAATGTAGACTTTTTTTGAAGTCATCCACACTATCAATAGGTTTGTTGATGCACTTCACCCACTGCTTATAAATATGCTACTTTTAGTCTTGTTCCCAAGGTAACTACAATAATCCATAAACCACTTACTCTATTTTATTTATCATTCATATCCTCTAGTTGTAGATAACGTGGGCAAATTAAAACATAATGACTCTTTCTGTACTATGCATATACAATTACTTAAGTGGCTACATTTACATTTAGTAAACTCTTCACTTTTTTTGTAAATTCAAGATAATTGATTATCTGACACAATTTAATCTCTATAGACTACACACAGCAATAAATTTAACACAGTGTTTGCTCTTTGTCTTTCCACGACTGACTTGTTGAGTTATCCTGGCAAACAGTGTTACTGAGATAGAGTTTTGGTCACACGAATAAAGTATCTACTGCCCCAAGGAAATGTGTAATTCAGTAATCATAAACTGGTATATGGTAAAGTCCCTCACTCCGAAAAGGAAAGTAAAAAATAGCATGGCTCTAAATATAGTTGTCACTGAAAAAGTTTAAGGCAAAAAAACAAGGCTTAAAGGAGCAGTAAATGTTTTTTTATGAAAATCTGTATGTTATAGTGTTTTTCCTGCTTAGTAAAACAAGGGTACTCTCACTGCTACAAGTTGTTTTATTAAAATATATAACAGTTCAAATAATCAGGAAGTAAATTTACTGTGCGTTTACTTCCTGATAACTATGACAGGATGTGACTCAGCAGATTCTGTCATATTCTGTGGAGAACTGAATGTCACGGACTTTCCTCTCCATTACAATGTAACAGATTAACTAATAGGGATTTGACCACTAGAGGGCACAGAGAATGTAAAAAAAAAAAAAACATGGGTTCAAACTGTAATAACTATTGAAATGAGACTCTCATGGCAGTGGCAATACCTTTATTTTACTCAACAGGAAAATCCATAAAATATATATTTTTTCATAAAAAATGTTACTGCTCCTTTAATGTTTCTAACACATTGTGTTGCAATGGATACCTCACCGGCACTCAGAGGGTAAAATAAAAGTTGAACACACTGCCCTGTTCATTGACTAAAAATACAAAGAGGTTAAACTGAGTTTATTTAGCCCCTTGGATGAAGAGAACTCTCCTAAGCATTGCAAAGCAATACATTGGTGATGACCTCCCTAGCACCCAAAGAGTTTGTAATGCATCTCTCTGGCCCTCTGCAGTGTTCTGGAGCAGGACTGGGCATCCCACCACTGAAAGGGTTAAAAGAGTAACACAAAGAAACAATGGACCTCAAGGGGTTAAACAACATACTGTTGCATATATACAGACTGTATGTAAATGTATGTTGTGTTTTAAAAGAACATTCAATCCCTTTCTCCATCTTAAAGATATAGAAATGTTTCACAATACAAGCAGGTCCAATTAATCTTTATAGTATTTGGGCCGTGATGAATGTTATTTCAGTACTGCCAGAGTTGTAGTTCAATAGCAATTGAATGATAAAGTATCCCCCTCCTACCCCTTTCACCTAGTGTAAGCCACCTCCCCTCAGATGTGGAGTCTGGTCCCCAGACCAGACAGCTCACAGCAAGGGACAATCTTCAGGTTTTTCAGGTTTTCCTTATGCTCGCTGAAGATTGTCCCTCTCTGTGATCCATCTGGACAATCTTGCTAATCTGAGGCGAAAAGTGATACATAAGTTAAAGGGGTGGGATGGGGATACTTTATCATTCAATTACTCTTGAACTACAACTCTGACAGTATTGAAATAACACTCTCCAGGACCCAAATACTATGAAGATTAATAGGAGCTGTTGTTATTGCGAAACATTACTCTCCCTTTAATGTTTTGCAATGCTTTGGACACCTCTCTGCAGCCTAAGGGGTTAAACCATATCTCTTTCCAGTAGAGGATTTTCTTGAAGTCCCTCTGTCAGCTAAGGGATTAAATAAAAACTACAGTGGAGCATGTGAATTTCTGTGTATCCATAATAATCTTATCTCGCCTGTGAAGTGAGAAAGAGCACCACATGGAACAGACTCGCTGGATTATGGAAAGAATTATTTGGTGATCTTGAAATAGGAGCCAAAGCAAAGGTAGCAATATTAAACTATATAACAATTTACTAGAATTGTATGGGTGCCAAAAACACCTAAAGGCCTTGCTATCCGAAAGACTCCCTAGTACCGATGTAGGATTGGAAGCCATATATTTATCGTATACAATAAAACTCTAGAATGTTTGTCCGATGCAGTCATGCGCAGTAGAGATCGCCCAAACACACAGAATGCTGGGAGCATGGAATGCTGGGAGCACGGAATGCTGGGAGGTGTAGGAATGCTGGGAGCATTCTGTGCTTTCGGGCAGTCTCTACAGCGCATGACTGCATCGCGTGGCGGTAGTACGCAATCAAAGGGTTAACATTACCTGGACCTTGGCCCGTGTACACAGGCTTTTACACTAGTATGTGTATATATATATATATATATATATATATATATATATATATATATATTTATAGAGAGAGAGAGTAGAGATAGATAGATAGATAGATAGATAGATGTGAAAGGTTTGGCACTCATGTAATCACTAGTGTTAAATCCTGTTTACAGTCCGGGTGCAGTACAGTAAGCAGCATGATCAAATGTAAAATACGCACTCACGGATCGGTAGTCAAAAGCATCAAAATGTATTAAAACAACACCATTAGAGAAATAAATAGCAAGTCAATGGCAGTGCTATTCACTTGCTGTTTATTTCTCTAATGGTGCTGTTTTAATAAATTTTGATACTTTTGACTACCGATCCATGAGTGTGTTTATTACGTTTGATTATAGATAAAAATATATACAAAACTTAGTGAACAAATAAAAATTATCTTTGATTTACATGGGTAAATTAAGCAAGGGGTGGTCCCTAACACTTTGCTTCACAAGGGGGTGTATTCACTAAGCCGT
Organism: Rhinophrynus dorsalis; assembly: GCA_037306005.1. NCBI lineage: Eukaryota > Metazoa > Chordata > Amphibia > Anura > Rhinophrynidae > Rhinophrynus > Rhinophrynus dorsalis. Next base: position 81,785,868 of record CM074718.1, on the reverse strand, counting down.
GATAAAGAGGTGATAATTCTCCAATTCCTATGTTATTCTATGCAGCCAGTTCATTAAGATCTCCAAAGTTGAAGAAATCTTAGTGCAGAGCCTCCACAGAATGACATAGGAACTGGAGAAGTCATCTCCACTTACCATCTCTTTATCACCTCTTTATCACCGCTTAGTGAATTTCCCCAATGTTAAGAACCCTTCTAGCACTCAAGTGCCTCATTTAAATACATGGGCATTTTTATTTGTCACCATTCTATTGAAACATCACATTGAAATTTGTCAAAATGCCAAACTCCATAAAAATGTACATATATGTTTTTTAAAAAAAAAAGAACATTTCTACAGGAAATGAGCACTCTCTGAAGAATATATGATCAGTAAACCCCCTGGGGACCAGAATGGTGTGCAGCATATTGCTTTGTGCACCCCTGGTCCTCAAGGGTTTAACCCTTTGAGTGCCAAGGGGGTATGGAACGTATTGCAAAGCATTGACTTTTTGAACAAGCTGACAAAGTGATGATTATTTATTTTTGGTGGCTTACACATTAGAGTTGCATTGCTAGTGATTGCATGCCATCATTCACATATTTTACATTCAGATTTATCAGTGACTGAGAGTAGAAAACAAGGCTGCTATTCTGCTGGTAAAAATCCTATATAATAATTCGCTAAAACTTGTGTAACGATGCAGTCATGCGTAGTAGAGACTGCCCATGATGAGGCTGATACAGAGCGGGCATCCAGCTCTGTATCAGCCGCAGCGCGGGCAGTCTCTACTGACCGGCTGGCACTGTACCAGCCGTGGTGTGGGCAGTCTCTACTGTGCATGATTGTCCCGCGACCGGCTGGCACTGTATCAGCCGTGGCGTGGGCAGTCTCTACTGAGCATCACTGCACCATGACCGGCTGGCACTGTATCAGCCGTGGTGTGGGCAGTGTCTACTGTGCATGACTGCCCCGCGACCGGCTGGCACTGTATCAGCCATGGCGCGGGCAGTCTCTACTGAGCATCACTGCACCGTGACCGGCTGGCACTGTATCAGCCGTGGTGTGGGCAGTGTCTACTGTGCATGACTGCCCCGCGACCGGCTGGCACTGTATCAGCCATGGCGTGGGCAGTCTCTACTGAGCATCACTGCACCGTGACCGGCTGGCACTGTATCAGCCGTGGTGTGGGCAGTCTCTACTGAGCATCACTGCACCGTGACCGGCTGGCACTGTATCAGCCGCGGCGTGGGCAGTCTCCTCTATGCATGACTGACACGCGACCGGCTGGCAGTGGCACTGTGGGCCATGAAACGGGCTCTTCAACTAGTATTCCATAAAACATGTCTGTGGACCATATGTACAAGGAAATAAGAACATATCTGGTGCAAGAACATTTCAACATGCTCAATGCATTGGGGAGCTTTCTAGAATTCAAGGTATTAAAGTCCCATTTAAATCAGGGAATTTGGGGAATTTTATGCTCATCCCCTATGGTTATGTTGTCCAGATTTCTCCACTATCTTTTGTGATTTAGTCCTATGACGTTAAGCATGGCTAATGGACTTTAATAATTAAAAAAGCAGTTATGAAAAACATGGGATAATGTTCATTAAAGGATCATTGGTTTCTTTTTTTTTTCATTAAAACCTATAAGTTATAGAGCTTATACTGTGTAGTAAAACAAGGATACACTCACCACAGTCAGTTGTTTTATTCAAATGTTATAACAATTCAAACTACCATCAAGTGAATTTATAGTGTGTTTACTTCCTGAAAGCTCAAACTGACAGCAGCTTCTATCACATTCTACGGAGAAATGTTTGTCAGTGACTCTCCTCTCAAATAGAATGAAACAAAATAGGGGAGATTCACTAAGCGGTGATAAAGTGGAGATGACTTCTCCAGTTTATCACTTCTCCAATTCCTATGTTATTCTATGAAGCCTATGCACTAAGATTCCTTCAGCTTTTGAGATCCTGTGCATAGGCTCCATAGAATTACATAGGAAATGGAGTAGTGATAAACTCGAAAAGTAATCTCCACTTTATCTCCTCTTTATCACTGCTTAGTGAATCTTCCCAATAAGTAATTGGAATCTGACCACTAGAGGCACTGCTAATGTAAAAAAAAAGTTTAAACTGTAATAATTGGAAACATGCATGTCTTAGCAGTGGCTATACCCTTATTTTATGCAACAGGAAAAGCCTTACAATTTATAAAATATAAACAGAAGTTTGCTGCTCCTCTAATGTTAAAGGGGATGTTTAACCCCCTATACAACTTTGCCTAAATCGTTTTGTTATCTACTGTAAATAATGAAAAGTGTATACATTTAAAAAAAAATGAATAAATGCAGTTCTGTACCTACTTCCAGGCAGACTGTGTATAACGGATCTGTACAGAAGTCTGATGCTTCTATCCAACCTCCTTCGATGACGGAGGCTTTCTGTCTGTAAGCTGGAGCGCTCTCATTGGCCATAAATCAACCTCTGCCAATGAGAGTGCTCCAGCTTACAGACAGAAAGCCTCTGTCATCGAAGGAGGCTGGATAGAAGCGTCAGACTGTGGTACAGATCCATTAAACACAGTCTGCCTGGAAGTAGGTACAGAGCTGCATTTATTTTTTTAATTTCTCCAAACAAGTGTTGTTTTTTTTTTGTTGTTTTCTTAAATGTATATGCTTTTCATTATTTACAGTAGATACCAAAACAATTTAGTCAAAGTTGTAAAGGGGTTAAACATCCCCTTTAAAAGGCAATTATCAGGTTTTACTAAGTCATCTCTAATGGGAGAAGACTGAGTAAAAATCCAGGGACTGTGCAGTGTAGACCAAAATGTCTCCTCTCAGCCATTAGATTTGCTGGAATGCAACCTGAAAATCCAAGCCATAAACTCCTGGCTTGCATGCACAGCTTCCATAGAACCATTGTGTTTCAAACTTTCAAGCCTCATACAGAGTCCATGAGAACCTGCAATGAGCACAACAGGAAATTGAACTGTGAGACTTAAATCTTGCAGATCAGTTCCTACTGGGACCACTTCCTGTGGGACCCCAGTGTACTGCCCCATTGGTTGGCTGGGGCTAAAAATGCAGATATGTTAATGAGGCACTATCAAAGTGATAATGTAGCTGCCCTTTAAGATCCAGTTTTCTTCACTGACTAATATTGAATTCACCCACCTGGAAATAAAACACAATTTGTTTTTTTTCCTTAGTATATACTGTATTAGATGTGAATCTTAGAAATAGGAAATTTCTCACTGGGAACATTCTGATGTGAACAATATCGATATGCAGATAGAAATACACACATTTTTATAACATATAGCTTTCATACATATGAATCTAATAAAAGGTGGAAAAGCTCAGAGAACTCTCAGTCTGTTCTTTTGTAAATAAATCACAGTACAGTAATATAACGGAACAATGAAAAAAGGCAACATTTCTCCAGTTATTACATGTACAATCGATGAAAGTGGTATACTAAGAAGGAATGGGAAACTTCTAGGACAAACCAACTGCACCATAGGGCACAAATACAAATCCCCAACTGATTTAAATGATGTTTAACCCCTTGAAGGCTAACCATGCCTCTAGAGACCTCTGTAGTTTTCAATGGGTTAAATAGAGACTTGAATGAATGGAAACTTGGGGAATTGTTACGAGTCCCTTAAGCTGCAGTTGATTAACTCTAGAATGGATGCAGTCCTCCTTAGTATAACAGCCACTGGGGACTGTATGTTCAAAAGAAAAAGCAGAGGCGTTCTGGGGCAAACCATTTTCACTATAGGGGATAATTAAAAATTCCCATTGAGTTATATGGTGCTATTAACCCCTCAAATGCTAGAGAGGTCTCATACCAAGACGGTAAGACAGGCATCAGCACAGACATCTTGACAAAGATAAATCCGCACGTCTGCATTGTCCATCCTGATCTCCTGTAGGATGAGTTGCATTTTACCTTAAAGGGATAGAAATACTTAAATAGTACTAATCCCCATATTGTAGGCATGTTAAATAGAATTGAATTGTCCCCAGTGTCATCTCTCAAACATTTATGGTTTGAGAGATGACCGTACGCAAAGTTCTCCCTTCCCTGAAGTCAGCATTGTGCTGACTGTAGGGATATCTGGTCTTATTTGCATCAGGCGGCTCTGCAGCAGAGACAAGATCACGTTAGTAAAAAAGAATTATTTCACTGAAATGGTCTTCTACGTGATCTTGGTTTGCAAGCACATGTAGAAGACCGTTTCAGTAAAATGATTATATTTACTAATGCAATCTCGGCTCTGCTGCATAGCCGCAAGCCTATCGTACAACAGACTTTCCCTGCAGTCAGTACAACTCTGACTTCAGGGAAGGGGGAAAGAGGGGGAACTTTGCTTTTGGTTATCTCTCAAACCATAAAGGTTTGAGAGATGACACTGGGGGGGCAATTGAATTCTTTTTAACATGCCTACAATATGGAGATTAGTAATATTTAAGTATTACTATCCCTTTAAGGTACAGGAAGGCACTGATGGTGCAGGCACACAGATGCCTCTACAGTAAGCTGCTTGCCTGACCATCTCAGAATGAGTTGGATTTATCAATAACGCTGGATTTATACTATATACAGGGCTTAAAATTTGAAGTCCTTTTCTACTAGCCAGACCTGAAAAGTTACTCGCCACTGCAAGCCATAACATACCCACCAGGGCTGAATTTCTACTCGCCAGAGCTAAATTCTCCCTCGCCATTGGCTAGTGGAGAGTGGACATTTTGAGCCCTGCTATATATATATATATATATATATATATATATATATATATAAACCCAAACAAGTAATAATGGTAATGGTGCCTATTTATATCCACTTTATTACTACCAACAGATAAGTAACTCTCGATACAATCCCTGTCTCTAGTATATTTACTTTATTTAATTTATTATTTATTTATACTAGCGTTCTCCCATTCTTTTCTTTTTTCCATATACATATATTTATATATATATATATATATATATATATATATATATATATATATATACATATTGTTATGTGCATAATTATTTGGGGGTAACTTTAATTTATGTGAAAGTTCCGCTTTAACTAATTGGGAATTTTTGGACTTTTTAGTTCCCCCATATAGTACAATTAACCATGGTGGTACTATGATGTGACATGGGCATCCGCTTAGTGTGCCCTTTCAGTTCTAGAAAGCCTTTGACAAAAATGTAACTGTTGAGTTTCAAATATATATTTAAGAATATATTTCTTCCTGCTATTTGATTGTAAGGCCTAATAATAACTCTATTTTTATGTATCTGTAACACTTTCTTACTACTTGACAAATGACCAATAAGATGTTAAGTGTGCACCGAAAATTCTACACTGTGTGTTTGGGGTTCCTTGAGCAAAAAAACTTGAGAACCACTGGTCTGTGATGATGTATTAGAAACAACATACAGATATGATGAATAAGGAGCAATTATGTGTTAGAGGAACTGTATCATAAGGGACAAATACAATTCCCATTAGTTTAAATGGAGCTTTTAACTCCTTGAATGCTAGAGATGTCTCCAATGCATTGTTTTAAAATGTTTAGGAGGCCTATCTACTGTTTCACAGGTTGAAAACACCATTTAAATCAATGGAGATTTGGGGTAGATTTAGTTCTCCCTTATAGTGCTGATGGTTTGCTCCATATTTGTGCCTCATCTCTGTATGAAAACAACTGTGCTTTTTATTACTATGTAGTTTTAATTAATATATAAACCCACATTGAAATGCCAAATTAAAATGAATTGGGTATAAACAATGAACATAAACAATCAGTATTCATTGTTTTTCTCTTAAAACAAAATCAAACATAATTGAAAACAAGCAAAGTTGGGAATAAGATATACTAATTATTTTATTATTTACTATTATTAATTTGCCTGCAAACAGGCTGATATGCGGTACTAAGAAGAGCTAGATAGCTAGATTTATTCTAGTACAAACCTACTTAAAGGAGCAGTAAACCTTTTTTATGAAAACCTATATGTTGTATTGCTTTTCCTACTGTAAAACAAGGGTACTCCCACTGCTGTCAGTTGTTTTATTCAAAATGTAAAACAGTTCAAATTATCAGGAATTGAATATACTGTGTATTTACTTCCTGATAGTTATGACAGGAAGTGACTTGACAGTTTCTATCACATTCTATGGAGAACTGTATGTCACTGACTTTCCTCTCCATTAGAATGTAACAGAATGAAGAATTACAATTTGACCACTAGAGGGCACTGCTAATGTAAAAAACAGGGGTTTAAACTGTAATAGCTTTGGAAATATGCAGCTCTAAGCAGTGGGTATACCATTATTTTACTCAGCAGGAAATACCCTACAATATATATTTTTTCATAAAAAAGTTTATTGTTCCTTTAAACAATAACACTGTTCCATTTGTTTAAATGGGATTATTAAGCACCCTTGAATACTAGAGAAGTCTCCAATACATTGCATGGCAATGCCTTTGAGACCTCTCTGGCAATTAAGTGGTTAGAAGACATTTAAATCATTGGAAACATTGGAAATGTTTTGTCTGCAGTTGATTTGCCCCAAAATGACTCCAATTGTGCTAAGTAAGCCTTAAACTTTCTAAAAGCTATGTTAACTCTTTGAATGCCAGAGGGGTACGCAACAAAAAGAGAAGTAATGCACTGCATACTGCTCTGGCACTCAAAGGGTTAATTCTACCTACCATACCAAATGGAAACAGGAAAATAACGTACATTTATACAATTTTGAAAGATGATGCAACACTCTTTAAGTATAGAAAATCCAATGAGCCAAAAGACCTGTTAGCTGTTATTTGCCTATGATTATAATTATAGACTGAATATAGTTTATGAGAGGCCTTATCAAGCTTGCTGATGTGTACTCAGCATGGCAATTAGCACTTGCTTCTCAGACTCCGGTTGTGAAAATCATTTACATGCTTGAATGTATATTAAGCCAATTAAAATAACTGAAACATGCGTCACTTTCAAATTCCATCAGTGAAAACAGCTTCCCAAACATATGTGGGGGCCAATATTTTAGAGACTGGAAAACAATCCATCTATTTTTATTGAAACACTCATCAGTGGGCATTCGTACAAGGTTACAGGCAAATGAATAGAAAGCAGTAAGATTCATAGTGAGATCATACCCTAACACATCACAAAACTGCCTTCACACATCTGAACCTGCCTGAAAACTAGCTTCACAAAACCTAAACAAGATCAAAATGACAAACGTACTGTTAGATATAAAGGAGTAGTAGCCCCCTAATAGTAACCTCTCACTTAACTTACTATTGCAGGAAAAGCCTAATAGACCCTATGAGTTTTTCTCTGGAGACAAAATCTTCAATCAGTCCTGGACGTCATATCAATAGAGGTGGACGTGACAGCTGCTAGCAGGATCATAAGACACAAACTCCTCCTACTGCACATATCAGTATTAACACATTAGGGACCAGTGTGATGTGTGTGTGTGTGTGGGGGGGTATATTAGGAGGTGTTCCTTCTCCTTTAAATTGATATCAACTGGTATCTAGATTATTCCATAAACAGTTCCCGAAAAGACAAAATGTTACCATTAACAATAATAGAATTGTAATTATTAACCTGTTCCGAGCCTACTTCTTCTGTATGATGGTATTTTCTCTGGATTATTCTAACCCTTTGTTTGACCTGCTTCACAGTATATAGAGCTGTGGAATATATTGCTGTTTATAAATAAATAATAATAAGGCTTGATAAGGGGGAAAAAAAGAAAGAAAAATCAATAAGTATATGTTTTAATACAGACTAAGGAATGAAATGTTAAATGCATTCAACATGTGACAGAAAAATTAATGTACCGATATAATACCATATCTGATAATTCATTATAACTTTTTATAATGCTCTGTAGTGTTTTCTATGTCCACATCTGTGTAGTTTGATTGTAATTTTATTGTAAAGTTTCCCCCTCCCTATGTCACTCTTCTTCCCTTCAAACCTGAAAGCTGGTCCAGACACATAGACAATCTTGTGTTGGAATAAGGAAAACCCTGATAACCTTTGTCAAGGAGGGCAGGGTTTTCCTTATACAGAGACAAGATTGTCCCTCATTGCGATATGTCCAGTCAAGCTATAGGCTTTCAGGTCTTAAGGGAAGAAGAGAGAGGTAGGGAAAGGGGCAGGAGGAATAAACTACAATACAATTACAATCAAATTACACTGATATGAATGTTTACAACACCACAAAGAATTATAAAAAAGTATAATGAATAATCAAATATGGCATTATATCGCTGCATTATTATCCCTATAAGAATTGTCACTTACATTTTTTTGTTTTTTTTTGAGAAAGTATTTTACCAGGAAAGTTACATTGAGATTATCTGTCATTTTCAAGTATGTCTTGCACTCATTTTATCTACCTCGGAAGGCTAAGTTGACCTTGCCGGGACTAGAACTCACAACCTTGCAGCTTGAACAGATTCTACAACTGGGGCCGTAACCAACTGAACCATCTCACCGGCTGCAACAAAGGGTTATATTTATAAAAAAGTCAAGTTTATAAATATGTCTTTATCTGAAAGTGTTCTAAGAAAATTAATTAATGAGAATTGTTTTCACATGCACTGTCACTATATACTTCCATTAAGCACAGGTTACACCTGATGTTAAGACTTACCACTAAATAGATTCAAATCATTTATGGAGGTTGTAAGTGGAACTCTTCATGGACAATTAATTTTAAGATCAACACTACAAGTCTCTAAGTTCTTTTTCCAGTAGTATTTCTGGGTCATTTTGGGTTAGCTTTCTCATAATTATGGTTCTATAAATACAGGAAAAATATATTCCTTGTTATTTATGGTCACCTTTGCTGGAGAGGGGTCAGCACCAAGCTTTATATAAATTTCTGTATTTAATCACTAAAACTGCCTTCATTTTTGCATAATGAATGTCTTTATGTGTACGTTATGACACAATGCTTATTCTGATAAGACAATTTTTACTCCAAAAATTGTTTTTTTCAATTAGTACTTAAGAGAAAATGTTACTAAACATTTATATGTATTTATGTATATTTTTAAATATATATACTAGTGTAAAAGCCCGTGTAGACAGGGCCACAGTGCCGCCCAGCAGTCTCGGCTGGTGCCTGGAGTCTCTCTGTTCACTGCCCACGCAGCAGTCATGCGCAGTACAGACTGCCTGAATGCGCCACATTCAGGCAGTCTTTACTGGGCATGACTGCAGTGCACTCAGTCTATACCTCGCATGACGGCTTCTGACAAACATCCTAGTGAATTATTATATAGGATTATTCCAGTTTTATATCCTCCCTCCTCCTATGGGCCTTATGTATAAAAGCAGGGTGGAGAAACAGCACTGTAAGGGGCAAATATATATTCCCCATATCCCCAATTATTTAAATGGGGCTATAATCTATTGAATGCCAGAGAGGTCTGCAACAAAAAGTATCCTGTCTAATCTGTACTTAATTTACAGCCACTGTGGACATGACGTATATTACTAATTTACGTTATTTGAGATAGGTGCAATAGACAAAATGGATGCCCCCTCCACAACAGATTTCATAATTTCAAATAAAGAAGTAGCAGTTTCTGGGGGAAACAATGTACCAGATTGTACAGGCTGCATAATATCAACCAGTAAATAAACTTTTGATGATCTAATAATATCGATTTCCTTTAACCCTTTGAGTGCAAAAGAGGTGTACAGTGCAATGCTTTGACATCCAAAAGGTTAAAATATTGCACATGCTATGAGTTCAACACTGTAAATTCCAACCTAAAGATTTCTAAAGGGTGTTTTTTCTCCTTAAGCAGCCTAGGCTTATCTTGAGAAATATTTTAGTATTTTCTGTTGAAATGCTATTGTGTTCATGTAACTGTCAGTTAGTGTATGCAGAGTATTGTTGTACCAGTAGGTCACAACCTGGCAGCAGGCAAAGCAAAAAATGCCTGCAGGCCTCCATGACATGATGTAATGAGGCCATGTCAAGATACATTCTCAGCAGAAAGCCAACCTGGAACACACCATTAACTTAGATATAAATTAAGGACATTAGTGTGATTTTATATGTGTTGGTGCTGGTGGACAACTACAACTGTAGTAGCGTTTTAAAATCACAATCTGGGCCATATTCAATAAGAGGTGAACTTTTAGAGCAAACTAACTGTACTATAGGGGAGAATGGAAAATTCCCACTTATTTAACACTTTGAGTGCCAGAATGGTATGCAACAAATTGATTTTAACCCAATGAATGCTAGGGAGATCTCCAATACATTGCTTTGTTATGCTTGCAAGACATGTTTAGCATTCAGTGGGATAAAGTCCAGATTTAAGTAAAAGGATATTAGTGTCTCCTAATGAATTTAACACAAGAACTTACTTTGGAAGGGGACCTTCATACAGCAGTCTGGTTTTTCTATATTTTTCGTACAAACAAACAGACCTGCACTCTTCTATATGCTGTGAATAATGTGTGCCCTGTAATGGGCATATATAATAATCTGTAGTAAATCTTAGTGAAATAAATGAGAATTTAGTTCCACAAATTGGTCAAGCTTACCACCACGACAAGGTATCTCACTTTATGGTAAGTCCTACTCTATTACACCTACAAATACTATCTAAGTCCTTCATCTACATCTTTTTATTTTATTGTATGTCTGTTGTTTTTAATTACACTACACTGGGACCCAGAAATAACAATAAAAACATCAGAATATTATTTAAAGGGTTCCCTTTAACACGTTTCAAAATAACATCTTTCTTCAGAGAATTTTAATTTAGATAGTATTTGTAGGTGTATTAGAGTAGAACTTACCAAGTGAGATACTTTGGCGTGGTGGTGGTAAGCTTACACATGGATTGGCCAATTTGTGGAACTAAATTCTCACTTATTTCACTAAGATTTACTACGAATTATTATATAAGCCCATTACAGGGCACACATTATTCACAACATATAGAGGAGCGCAGGTCTGTTTGTTTGTACGTGTTTGCACTTTTGGGTTTAGGCCTAATGTCAGGGGGACTGGAGAACCCTCTCATTCCTTGCTGCTATCTATATCTCTTATCTTTATACTTATATTTAATTTATATTTATTATATGGATATTTTATAATGAGTTTAGCGCTGTGAGCGTTCTTCCTTTTTTCTGTTTTTGTTTTTCTAGAATTTTCCTGCATTTACTGAGCTCCATTTTAGACTTGTGTTACTATGTTATTTTTCACTATGGACAGCTGGCTTCAACAGTCCGAATATGAAATATTGCTATACAATAGTACTTTAAAACAGTGCATAGATTGCAACACTTCCAGTACATACATGAATGAATGAATGAATTAATTAAAGAATATCTGAATTAATGAATTAATCTATATATACATAAAAACTCTTTGCTCTGTTAACCCCTTCCCAACAATGGACGTACATTTACGTCCCGCAGAAACTGTCACTTAGCGCCAGAGGACGTACATGTACATCCCGGAAGTCCTGGTCCATGCACGGATTACATTAGCAGAAAAAAAAAATTCCTAGCCGGGGGTTAAGTGACGGCCACGTGTGCGCATGGCCGGTCACTAAGGGGTTAAGGAAGTTAGGTCTTCTACCAAAGTAAATCCCTCTTTTAAACAAATGAAATGTTAATTATTCCTAGCTGTACATGTGTTTTAATTTAACATTATGTATGTATGTATGTATGGTTGCATATAATTATGTAATTAAGCAATCTGTTGTGTACCCCTCTGGCAGTCAAAGGGTTAATATTGATGATGAAAAAAATTGTACAATATATTAAACTGACAGTAAACATCCTTTTCAAATTTATATATCCTGCAATTCAATTATTCAAATTGCTTATATTTTAAATGTCATTTTTTCCATTGTGCTGGAAGATAAATTAACCTCTAGTACATCCCTATAAATTAGTTATTTGCTTTCTGCCAACTTTGGAGGGGATGTGGAATTAAGATATGCTTCATAGCGACACCATTGGTCCAAACAAGGTCCATGTCTGTGTTTTAGCACCATCCATTTTTTCAGTGCAATAAGGCTTATGACTGTCTTTTATCACCAGCCTCAGTTTCACTGTAATAAGGCTTATGTTTGTGTTTTAGCACAGCCACATTTTAACAGCTTATATCTGTTTTCTAGTAACAGTTCCATTTTCAATGTAATATAAATAAACACATTTCTGACCTTGTGTCTGTTTTATTTTTCCTAGTATTTTCATTATAACCCATTGGCCTTTTATTTTAAAGGGACAGTAATGTCCCTGAAAAAATATTTTCCATTTTGTAGTGCTTCAAAAGTGGAACTGACTGCAAAAATACAAATCTCTCAAACCGCTATGGTTTGAGAGATATCTTCATTTAAAGTTTGATGTTTCCTGCTGTCAGCTGTAAAGCTGTCACAAGGAGATCCATGTCGGCCGACATGGAGGCTCTGCAGCAAAGCTGCAATCGTGTTATATAAAAAGAATGTCTTCATTGGAATGGTCTAAAAAGTGTGCTTGCAAATCAGGCACATTTTTTAGACCGTTCCAATGAAGTCATTCTTTCTAAATAACACAACTGCGGCTCTGCTGCAGAGCCTCTGTGTCGGCCTATACGAATCTCCTGCTGACAGTTTTACAGCTGACAGCAGGAAACATCAAGCTTTAAATGAAGATATCTCCCAAACCATAGCGGTTTGAGAGATACGTTTTTTTTTGCACTCAGTTCCACTTTTGAAGCACTACAAAATGCAAAATATTTTTTCAGGGACGTTACCATCCCTTTAAACTTTTAACTACAGAACATACCTTATATTTAATTTTGTTGCTCCCACTGCACTTTTGTTATACCTGGGCCAAGTAGCTGAACCATTATCACTTCAACTGAAATCAACATGCATACTTCCTGGGTTCACTATAAGGGACAGCTATTCCCTAAATATATCATTACAGAGCTGATATACTTATAGGAAATATGTTCAGAGTTCCATTTTTTGGAATTATTAAAAGCTCATCTGTACAAAGTGTTAGTAAAACAGGTACAAAAGTAGATGGCGTTATTATTCAAAATATGCTCCTTTTTCTGTTAAAATCTCCATTCTCTTTTCTTTTATGTTATTTTTGATAAATGTTAAAGCTAATACGATTTTTCATCTTTTTTAAATAATGCACTGTAAGGAATAACAGTTTTATTCACTTGAGGTTAATAAAACTGTCTGATTTCTTTGTCTGTGACTGGATGTGATTGTAATTTCCTTTGACAATAACGGAAAAAGTCAGAATGTTAAAATTTACTATACAAGTACAAGAGGGCAGAAGCAAAGGAGAAAACTGAATTAATAGCAACTAATTTCAACATAAAGGGCATAATGTATGAATCCGCTAGTGCACCTCTGCTGGAGTTACAATTTAACTTCAGTGACGGCACTTTTGGGTATGCACTAGTGCATGTGAATGCTTTAGTGTATACTGGCACACTCCGTCATTGTAAAAATGGTCTTTAAAGGGACAGTAATGTCCCATAACATTTTTTTGAGTTTTGTAGAGCTTAAAAAAATAAGCTAAATGCCACAAATCTTATCTCTCAAACTGCTATGGTTTGAGAGATATCATCTGCTAAAGTTCCTTTTCTCCTTCTGTCAGCTGTAAAGCTGACAGAAGGAGATCCGTGTTGGCCGACACGAGTAGGCTGTTCAGCAGAGCCGCAGTAGCGCAATTTAAAAATAGTTATTTCTTTGGAATGGTCTAAAAAGTGTGCTTGTAAACCAGGCACACTTTGTAGACCATTCCAAAGAAGTATTTCTTTTTAAATTGCGCTATTGAGGCTCTGCTGAAGTGCCGATTGTCGGTCCCCAGACCAGGAACTCCTGCTGCCAGCTTACAGCTGACGTCAGGAGAAGAGGAGGGAGAGGGGAACTTTAGTGGATGATATCTCTCATACCATAGTGGTTTGAGAGATAAGATTTGTGGCATTTAGATTATTTTTTAAGCTCTACAAAACTCTAAAAAAATGTTTATGGGACATTACTGTCCCTTTAAGGAGTTAATGCCACCAATCCCTGAACACCTCCCCTATAACACGTGCAGGGGACTGGAGTAAGGTTACACCATTTTCTCTGCGTCTTATTTAATTCATAACTTAAAACACAGATCAGAGGGACAATATGCACTGAAGCACCCATACAATTCCCCAACTCCAGGGCCTAGTTCTTTTTAGTATATCCCCCTAAAAAGTTTACTAAAACTTCAAGGGAAATGAGATATTGCAGGGGAGATTTTGCAGATAATCCATCTTCAGGAATATCATTAAGGGGTTTAAAAGCCTCTTTAGTCAGTGAAATTGTTTTAAAAAAATGTAAATATCCCTATGGTGACGTTAGTGCAGAATTATTCCAGTTTTCTCTTGGTACATCAGCCTCCATGGGATATAGATTTTCTTTATTCAAAATCTGTGATGTAACCACAGGCAGCCTTGGTCCATCCAAGCTCACCACTGTCTATGCCACTGGCCCAAATTACTTCATTTGCATCTCATAAACTAAGATTATATAGGGAGTTTTGATGGCCACCCTAACACTTTTCATACAAAATCATCCTTTTGATACAGAAATTCTGCTACTTCTGTTTTCCTTTTTAAGGCCTGTTCATGTCTGGTCTAACATAATTGAAAGCAATGAGTTGGACATCTTTCTGGCACTCAAAGGATTAAAGGGATAGTAATGTTTCATAATAAAAGCAGCTCTAATTAACCATCATAGTATTTGGACTTTGGAGAGTGTTATTTCAATTTTGTCAGAGTTGTAGTTCAAGAGTAATTCAGTGACAAAGTATCCCCTCCCACCCCTTTTACTGATGTAACATTGCTCAGCCAGATCAGAAGGGAGGTGCCCAGGTAGATTGCAGAGAGGGACAATCTTCAATTAAGATAAGGGAAAAACCTGAAAAGCTTGTCAAGGGGGGCAGGGCCTTCATTGTTCTCATATGAAGAAGATTGTCCCCTGCTGTTATCTGTCTGGTCTTACAACCAGATTCACATCTGAGAAGAGATAGCTTACACTAGGTAAAAGGGAGGGGAAACTTTGCTTTAAGACTTATATCGTTCTTCATGTTTTTTTAATGCCTACAAAATAAAATAAAGATAAAACGAAGTATTACTATCCCTTTAAGGCTGCACAACTGTTTCACCAATACATTGTTTTGTTTAATTTGTGTATTGAAAAAAAAAACAGGGAAAATAAGTGTATTTCTGATGGTAATAAACAGGTATTTGATATATGCCCCTTAAACCACTTAAATGATAGAGATGAGTCCAATGCATTACTCACAATGCTTTGGAGACGTTGCTGGTATTAAAGCAGTCAAATGATTTGAAATGCAATACACTCTCTCAATTCATTTTGAAAACCCAAGTCATAACCTGCCTGATATATTCAAGTTTCACTTACTCATTTTACCAAAACAACAAGTCCTACAGAGACATCTATCTTTATTTTATCACACTTCAGCTTCCAAATGGATATTATGAGGATGTGTTGAGTTCATCTGAGCAGCATCAAAATAAAAATGACACGAACATCAACAATTTTCAGATTCACAACCAAGGAATAGGACAAAAGAACACTTTCCCCTAACAATACATCCACAAAATTCAAATAAAAAAAGTACAACCAAAAATATATGTAATTATTATTTCTATTTCATAAAAAATGAAACAGTCAGATGCATCCCATGTTACTATACAACCTTCTGTTGAAAAATGCAGGAGATGTCATATTACAATATACTTCCATGCAGGTACCTTGGCATGAGATGACTAGCCAAGTATAGACATGATGTTAATAGACACCATATGGTCTCAAAGCTAATATCAACCAATTTCTGTAATCCCACACCACACTTTATATAACCCTTTCAGTGCCAGAACGGTACGCAACGCATTGCAGAGCAATGCTTTGCATACCCCTCTGGCATTGAAAGGGTTAACTTGCTTCTCTTCATGGAATGTGATTGTAACAGCCTCACCCTTGTTTTTGTCAGGATAAAAAAAAACCCTTTGAGTACCATAGAAGTATCCAACGCATTGCACTGAATACAACTTAGTGTGTGTTTGTGTGTGTGTGTATCTAGGTCTAATAAAGAAATCTCTTTATAATAAAACTGTATGCGTATTTAACCCTTGGACACTAGAGACGTTTCCAGTACATTGAGAAGCAATTGGAGACCTCTTTAACATCCAAGGGGTTAAATGTAGACATATTTTTCAGGAAAACAATAAACAGAATTTGTTCACAGAACAGCTTCATGTCCTGTGGAACTGAACATTTTCGCTGGTGTAATAGTAGCAGGTGCTTTAGTTGTAACTAGTGTAAAGGCCCGTGAACACAGGCCATGGTCTGGGTAATGTTAACCCGTTGAGTGCCAGAGGGGTACGCAACGCATTGCTTTGCAATGCTTTGCGTACCCCTCTGGCACTCAAAGTGTTAAGAAAATAAGTAAAAAAATAAAATATCACAATAAAATGTGGATTTATCTGTATGAACCCAATACCATTCCAAAATTTCAAATTGCTCCTTAGATTGTCCTATAGCTCTCTATGCAGCATGAGCATAGTTTGCTGTCTGTACTGGAGAGCAGAGACAGCAGCTGTCGTCCTTTAACCGTTTAATTGCCTTACAAGTCCTATTTTTACATGAATCAGGTAGCTAGCCTGCTGAACAGCTGATTCTATCAACAGAGAATGACAGAGAAGCTGTGATATGTTACAGCTTCTCTGCTGTTCTCTTAATGATAGCTCAATCCTGCCAATGTGTGTTCTGTCTGGTAATGCACATCTCTATGGCACTGAAACTGTTAGGGAAGGATGCTGACATTTGTGATGCTGAAGTCTGAGCGAATCCTGTCCATTAAATAGTGCTGAAATCTGAGTGCACCCTCTCTGCTCCCTCACTTTCTCTCCCTTACACATCAACATAATTATGACAACCCTAAATGCTAATGATTTTGTAATAATGAAAGCTAACACCACTTCATCTTCTGGACACGTTTACTATTACACAGGGTAGAAATGGCTGAACCCTAACAGTTTCAGTGCCATAGGGATGTGCATTCCCTGGCAGAACATACATTGGCAGCATTGAGCTATCATTTAGAGAACAGCAGGGAGGATGTAACATATCACAGATTCTCTGCATTCTCTATTGACAGCATCAGTTGTCCATCACGCTAGCTACCTGGTTCACAGTGGCATAACAACAGGGGTCACAGGAGTCGCACCTGCGACCAGGCCCGTCACCCCCTGCGACCCCCTGTTTGGTGGCCACAACATTCTGCTTGCTGATCTCCCTCCGGCACTCTTGTAATGCAGAGTGCTGGGAGATGACATTGATGACATTGGAGGCAATGTGGAGATGGGGGGAAAAGTGTTGGCAATGTAGAGATTGGGGGCAATGTGGAGATGGCCAATGGGGGGCCATTGTGGTTGAGGGGGGGCAATGTCATCGGGTGACCCATGGCAATTCTTGCACCAGGGCCCGGTGGCTTCTAGTTACTCCTCTGCTGGCTCATGTAAACATAGGACTTGCAAGACAATGAACTGCATACCTGTCAGGCACTAAATCAGTTTATCAGCAAGTACAAAGATAAGTGAAAGACATATGCAATCTACTTACCCTATGTATTGGTTAGCAATTCATGTATATAAAAAATATAATATACAGGTTCCTGGGGAGCTCAAAATATAATTTTAATAGTATTCAAACTGTTATATGTGTGTGTGGTCAGGAGAACTGCAAAAATGATATCTTGGCTACATATACAAAGTAAACAAAAAGACGTCTGCGCATCAAATCCTGACCTTTACCAATAAATAACCTGTGACTTACTATAGAAGACAAACATTGGGCTTAGTTACATATTGAAATTACCAATTTTGTTGGTGCATAGTGGCAATAACAAGCACAGGACAGAAGTTCTATAAAGGTCTCTGAAATATTCCTAAGCAATGTATTGGAGACATCTCACACATTCAAAGAGTTAAAAGTCCCTGACCCTGAGACTCAGGGTATTGACCCAAATCTCAGCATCTCAGGGTGAAGGGCCAAATTCTCAGTGAGAGAGTTCAGTGCTGGTATATGTTCTGCTCAAGTTAGTTGCTTCTTTAGCCTTTAAATTGGTGCCACTTGTACAGGAAGTCATCGGGGGGAGTCCTGCTCATCTTGTGTGTGTTATACAGCATCCATATGTTTAAGTTGTTGTATATTAATTGCTCCTTGAGGACTGATTGGAGTATCTCATGATTACAACGAGTTGGGGCCTATATCAGAGAATCTACATTATGGGAACTGTATGGGTTACTATTTACAAGATCTCAGGATCGGCTCATTTAGAAAATTCCCAGGTATGAATGTGGAAATATAGTTTACAAAAGAGAGTTGAGTGCCAGAGGGGTACGCAAAGCAATACGTTGCGTACCCCTCTGGCACTCAAAGGGTTAACATCCAAATGAAATAGTTATCATCTACAGGACAAATACAAATTCACATTGATTTTAATGTGATTTTTTATGAGACTTTTACCTCACTGAGTGCTAGCATTCAATGGCTTACAATGCCCCTTTCAATCATTAGACCTTTGCAGATTTTTTAATTGTTTTAATTGTCCCTTCTGGTGCATCTGGTTCGCTCCAGAATTGTTCCAGTTCTTTGCAGCCCAGTCTGAGTCTTTTGTCTACGTTGCAACAGTCCTGTTTTCTTATCACGCTATTTTTGAATAGAACTGATTTATTGGCACAGTGTGCTGTTGGGTAAGATTTTAAGCCTATGTGATTCTTATGCTCCAGGCTTTCTGTGCATTTTTAATGTTGCTACTATTTATTTATCTGCTAGCTTTTCTTTCTCCGTGGGGTGTATGTCATATTGTGCTTGCTGTGTGGTGAGAGCACTGATTAATTGATATAGATATTGCTACAGACATTTCTCCACAGCTTATTTTCTAAGGTAGAACACTAAGTGATGCTGATGTACTAAGCAGAATTGGGATCATTCTGATGCAATCCTAATGCACCACACAGAACCCCCCATGATTTAAAGTGATAGTAATACTTGAAATTCAAACCATTTAATTCTGTAGATATTTACAAAATAAACTAATTACACTGTTTCCGATCTCCTAAACCATTATGGTTTGGGAGATATAAGTCTGCAAAGTTCCCCCTTCCCTCCCCTTGTGGTGACATCAACTTTAAAACTTACAGACATAGATCTCAGTCCATAGACTGTCCTGCGGCTCTTCAGCAGAGCCGTGGCCGCTGTAATTACTAAGAAATACTTTATTTGAACAGTCTACAACGTGTGCCTGGTTTGCAAGCACAAGTTGTAGGAGCTGGCTATCTTTGACGCTCCTATGGAAGTGGACAGCACTTTGTCGGCATGACTCCAGAAGTGCTGGCAACCTTCCGGTGTTACTGCCATCCTCGAGAGCAGCCTTCACTACCAGATGCCACTACCAGATGCCACAAATTTGCCATTTCGGAGAAACTTTATCATGTTAGCTGCACCGTCAGCAACCAAGAACCCCATTTGTGCCTGTGTGCCTGACTGCTACCCTAGCCACTGCGCCACCATGTTCTGCAGTGTATTGCGAATGTTATCTGAGGTGTGCTGCTTATCCATTACCTCAGCATGGAGGAGGAAAGACTGGTGCTCTGTCTGCTTAGCTACTGACTTGAACTTGTTGTCCGTAATGATGTGTCTTGCAGGAAGCCATGATGGCCACTCGGAGCACTCCATAAGTCAGTGGTAAAGTGCACTGACTGGCCACCAGCCTTTCCTAGCAGGTCCTTCTAAAGCCCAACTCATGACCGCTACAGTGAGGGCACTATAGTTCTACTAAATGTGGTGCGGGATGGAATTTTATATTGGAGGGCCACAGCCTCCGTAAGTTGCTGAAAGGGCTCCCCGTCCACCAAATTAAAAGTAGCACCCCCAACTGCTATGAGCTGTGCAATGAGGCTTGTGATTTTTCAGGACTGCTGTCTGCACATCCCCTTTGAATGAAACCCACCAAAATCTTCCAGTGTGGCCTGTATTGATGGGCTGTGACTGTCTGCTCTTAGGAACAGATGAGGTTTGATCCCCCTGCCCTTTCTCCTGCCTACTGGTGATGAATGTGACACTGTTATATGCAGTAGTGCCTCTTTCTGCACTAATCAACACTGACTTATGGTAGTTGTACGGTGTTGGTTCATCCCAGAGGTGGTTAGATGACCCAACATCCTCCCATGACTGACTTCCCTACCACACAATTTGCTTTTCGCTAGCCGGCCATCACCAAATGCCACAAAATGGTCCCACGCTTTGGAGCGACAGATGACTCTGGAAGGTGGTGGAGAAGAAGAAATTAAGGAGACACTTTCTTGATCTTCACATGCTGGAGCAACCTCACTTTGCTTTTTCTTTCTCCGTGCTATTACAGGGGTACCAGTAGACCTAAAGATAGCAGCAGGAATGTTGGGACTGGGATTGGAGGAGGATAGTGGAGTAACAGTGGTACTGGTGATGGAGACACTAGCAGCTATTACCTGGCTGGGACACTCAAATGGAACTGAAGAGGCAGGAGTTGAGTCGTCAATAGAAGACACAAGTGTAACTGGAGAAACAGGAGGAGTACTATGGGAAGCAGGGGAAAAATTAAGCTCAGGGGAATAATCAAGGTCACTGGAAAAATCAAGCTCAGGGGACAAATCAAGCTTAGGAGGCCTTGATCCCTCAGATTCTTCTTCTTCCTTTTGTTGGTTTTGACAGGAAGAAAAATCAACAGCAGCAGCAGCGGCAGATTTTGGGGAGTCCTGCTTAATTTCCTCTTCTGCCTGGTGGCTACTGGGAAATGGTAAACTAGCTCCCCCAATAACCTTTTCTGGAGAAGATATGCTTTCAGTGGCAGTGACAGTGGTGACAGGAGAAATTTTCTCAAAATACTGCAATAATGTTTGTTTTGGCTGCTTACACGGACATTTGCTATAAAAATCCTGTGTTGATACTGCCCTCAGTGTCCGACCAGTAGTGTTACACACACTAGGTGTCCCCAGGTTTACAGAACTGGCTGTAGCAGAGGTGGTGACTAAACTGGCAGTGGCGCTAGTCATTGTTCATGTAGTTCTGGGGGGATCATCACCAAACAGCTGATGAGACACAGGTGACGGTTGCTTCGTGGTCTCAGAGGAGGACCCGGACCTCCCTACCCTGCT
Source organism: Rhinophrynus dorsalis (assembly GCA_037306005.1). Lineage (NCBI taxonomy): Eukaryota > Metazoa > Chordata > Amphibia > Anura > Rhinophrynidae > Rhinophrynus > Rhinophrynus dorsalis. The sequence goes on along the minus strand of CM074718.1, from coordinate 81,764,605 downwards.
AGTAGAGGTAGAACGACCTGTAGTTCCCTTATTCTTTCTAATTTTTGGTTTGGAGTGCTGCTGCTGAGTCTGACTAGTACTGCTAGTACTACTCAAAGTACTCTTCTTTGCCAGCCTGCTGCTGCTAGCTCTGCTTGAAAGCAACATCACTGTGGTGGTGGTGGTGGTTGCTGGGTCACTGCAATTGGTACCAGGACGAGGAACATCAAGTTGTTCACTAGGACTCAAATCCATGACAGATAGGTAGGTAGTGAACTATAATAGTTTTAAAATTTAAAAACCTGGCCAAACGACAACTGTGAGACTGGCTGTGTCACTCTGAAAAAAATTATTCAAACAAAGCCCTAATATCAATTTTAATATTTAACACAGAAACAAAGGTGACTTTCCCTTGTGGACGCAATAAGGTACTAGGTCTGCCTATAGAACTGTGAGACTGGCTGATATGTCACTCTGAAAATTATTAAAACAAAGCCCTAATATTACTTTTAATATTTTACACAGGAACACAGGCGATTCCCTTGCGGTGGTAATAAGGTACTAGGCCTGCCTGCAGAATTGTAAGACTGGCTGATGTGTCACTCTGAAAATTATTCAAACAAATCCCTAATATTTTTAATTTTTTGCACTGGAACAAAGATAACTCTCCCTTGCAGTGGCAATAAGGCACTAATGCTGGCTGCCTGCCTATGCCTAATGCTATCTGCCTGCCTACACAACAACTGGACATACTCTGTCTCCTTCTTCTCTCTCTCTGAGCTCCAACAGCACAATGAGGAAATGCAGGCTGCCTGTCTGGGTGTCTGTGTCATTAGCCCAACCCCCATCATGAAACGAAGAAGCCAAATGGAATAGAGACAAAGCAGGAAAGTAGTGCATGAAACAGAGAAGCTAATTGGACTAGAGAAATGGAGGGAAAGTAATCGAGCCTAGTAGTAGTCGCCGAATTTCTGAAAGTTTCAATGACATTCAGACCAGGGCTAGTTGGATTTGTATTTTTTTTTGGCAAACAACCCTTGCCTGTCGGAAGGTCCGAATGTTGCTGAATGACCCCATTTTTGTCGAATTCCAAATGTCGCCGAACCGAATTGCACAAGTCTAGAACAGACACTGGAACCAATTTTCTATCCCTATGCCAAATCACTAAGCTACTTACAAACAATATTTCACCTTAATACTGCTTGTGTCAAGGGAAGAGTAATGGTGAAGTCTATAGGAATATTGAGGAATTCATTTGCGCTATGCCTTTTTAGTAGCCATGCAATAATGGTGCAACTTTATGCCATTGTCCTGTGCATGATATGGAGCAGGAATAAGTGTCCTGCTGGCATACAGTCTTAATGACTGCAGTGAGAATGCCAGTATGAATTAAAGTGATAATTCTCTGTTGTGAAGCCATTTGTTTTGAAGGGTAACTTAACTGGCACAGAGCTGGTGGATTTGTATGTTTACCCCACTGTGTAGCCATTGAAGAACAGGGGGATTATGCACTAAGGCATGATAAAGTGGTGATAAAGCGGTGATGACTTCTTCAGTGATATCCCTTCTCCAGTTCCTATGTTATTCTATGGAGCCAACTTTGGAGATCTTAGTGCATTGGCTCCATAGTGATATCACTGTAATGGAGAAGTCATCTCCGCTTTATCACCTCTTTATCATGCCTTTGTGCATAACCCCCAGGAAAATTACAAATGTGCAAGAAAACCAGATGCTTTCTTTGAGCATTCATTTGTCGCTTTATGTATAGACCCCTTGGTTTTATCACGGTTTAATGAAGAAGCTGTTTATAAGTGTATCTATGTATAATTTTTTTCAACTACATTTGCTGATGTGTTTATTAGTCTGCTTTTTCCTTGTATCTGTAAATGTATCAGCATGTTTTGTGTGCCATGTGTGAAATTCACATTTCATGATGTGTGACAATATTTTTCTACTACTCCCCATACCGAAGGAAATAACTGGCTACGTGTGAAACATTAAAATGAGATTATAAATCAGTAAGAATAATTAAAAAATATCAGTAATTATATACGTATGTTTTCATTAACAGATGTTAATCAGATCATTTCTAATTAATAAAAAATTGAGACATTCATAACCTCATTTAAGATGAAAGGCAACATATTTGCAATTAGTTACAATTCTAAATAGAAATATGAGCTAGTACGGATGATATATTAGAGCCTGAGCCATTCTGGAGCAAACCAACTGCAACACAAGGAACAGATTAAATTCCCCAAAATGGATATTGGTTGAAATGGGGCTTTCAACCCCTTGAATGCTAAAGAGGTCTCCAACGCATTGCGCAAGGGGTTAAAAGCCTCATTTACATCAGTGATAATTTTGATTTTCCCTGATGCACTTTGTTTACCCCAGAAGTTATCCAGTTCTTCTTAGTACATCACCCTCTACTGAGCAAAAGTATAATCCACCAGCACAGCTCCAGTGCCAATAGCACACCACACTATTACCTGTACTTCCGGGTACGCACTCAGCCAGTGTACCGTGACACTTTGATGTGCAGTGGGCACTAGCTAAAGGCATCACTGTTTTCCTTTAAAATGTTTGATAAACATGCAAATCTTGAGTTTCACATATTTCCAGAAATTATGTACAAGATACTTGCTTTTCCCATTGTGAGACCTAAAATGAACTATATATTTATGTAGTTGTACTGTCTATTTTTCCCATAACAAGTGGCCTATAAAAATTATGTGTACCCTGAGAATTCCAGATAATATGTTAGGGATGGCTTGAGCCCAAAAAGATAGAGAACCACAGCACTGGAGCGTATAAGTCCTTTAATGGCCATAGAAAATGAATTAACCCCTTGAGCACCTGAGAGGTGCACAACACATTACATTTCAAAGGGTCCCTTTGCTCCAACAATGAGAGTAGTGCAGCAAGAGACAACACATAGGGAGGTAGGTTCAAACAGTCCTGGACCATCATGGATTCTTATACCCTTAAGGATCCATGACGGTCCTGGACCATCATGGAATTCCGGGCTCCCTGCACGGCTGCACGCCATTCGGAGAGTCTGGAATCGTATTGTGCAAAAAAAAAAAAAAAAAATGCTCCGTGGTCCTTAAGTGACCGCAAAGTGCGTGCGTGGCAGGTCCTTAAGTGGTTAAATACTTAAAGGCCAATGACGGTCATAGTATGTCGCGTACTTTTTACTTACAGCGCTCCACTGGGAGTGCTGTAAGTAAAAATGAGGCCTAAAATTGACCGTTCCAAGACTGGAGTGATCTCTTTCAAGCACCAAAGCGGAGCGCCGATATACGCAACAGGTCACATGTACCAGCGAGTCGGCAAGGATCAAAGCGGTCCTTATGGGACAGAAACATCCCAGGACTGCTGGTCCTTAAGGGGTTAAAGAAATGTCGCATGAACGACAAAAATAAGTAATTGTATGTATGATCGACATTTTCTATAGAGTGTAGGGCAATAAAACTAGTAATGTCCGTCATGTATGAAATAAAACAAAAATTGTCATTGAAAGGGGCGGGGCAAAGACTTAAATGTCCGGCAATGTCATATAGTGGCAATGCAAATATGTCAGTTTCAACACAAAAAATGTTATAAAAACAACAAAATTTTACATCAGTTAAAAATTGTAGTAAATCTGGAAAATGATTGATAGGGAAACAAATATGTATCTATCGATAAAATAGAAATAGCCAGGTATTTTTATAGTAATCATTAAAATAGTTATAATACATTCTAACACTCTTTAAAAATGCTAAATTATAATATTTTATTCAAAAATTATATTAATTATTTGAATAATCTTAATTGCTACCTACAAAATAAACACTTTTAACATACTAATATTCTTGTCATTGCTCACAATAGCATTTCCAGTCAGCAGTCATACTTCAAAGCAAAAATGACATATTTTCTATAACAAACAACATTCTTTGAAAATATATATGAAGACTATGACAACGTACAATAAAATGTTGTTAAAAACGACAAAAGGTATTTCACTACATCTTTGAACATACAGCCCTGAGAAGGACCTTTTATCTGCCAGAGGGGGCCTTATATTTTTTAATAGCTCATTTTCCTCTGTCGTCCACTTAGAGCTCTATATTCAAAGAAAACTGGAGAAATTCTGGTTCAAACCTTCTGTTCCCCAGAAGACATGTAGAAATTCCCCAAATTCCCATTTATTGAACTCTTTGATTGCCAGAGAAGTTTACAATGAATTGCAAAGCAACTCATTTAGATATCACTCTGAAATTCAAAGGGTTGAATTTTTTTTCTTTAAGTGTCTTGAATTCTGCTTTCTCCCTTCACAACCCCTTCTTCACCCCAGCTGCCCAGAGAATGACAGACTATCACCAATACTGTTATCAAGAAATTTCAGCTCCCTTTCACTGCCTGTCTGCATCTACACTAGCTACATTTAAACATTCAGATGCTTTTTCTTTCTTTCTCTTCCAAGCACCCACTGACATCAGTTGGTAAAATGATACCTCTTTTATACTGGTTAGCATGACTGGAATACATGGGGGAACTTTTCATGTGATGGGCAATTACATTATTATAATTTATTAAATGCAATGAAAAAAGAGAAAAATATCCCCAAAAACAGAAAAACTGTACTTTTCATGAGAATTCCAATAGAACGTGTGATGTCCCATTTTTCATGTTTTGCTTTTAGACAAACGTTTTCTCCCATTGCTATTGAATGGGAATTTGAATTGCAGTTATCACTAGGGAGATAATCTTATGAACTCTAGCTCAGCCCAAGGCCACTCCTTCACTCATCACATGACTGTGCTCATAGCCAGAAAATGCCTTTGATTGTGTCTAAATATATAAACTAGAGAATAACTGGACATCCATAAAGTGGAGTGAATGGCTGGTACAGGGATATTTGCATTTTGCTGTTGTATAGTTTTGTATAGTGAGTGGAGCCAGCAGAGCTGAATCTCTCCTCAAAATGTTATCATCCTCTGTTTAATGTGAATCTGGCCCTGGGGGAACTATGACTAAAGGTATGTATAGACCAGTGGAAACCAATCCTGAGCTACCAAAAGTGCATATTTTCAGGATATGCTAAGTAGAGCGTAGGTGGACTAAATAGTTGCTCCATCACTTTAATTAGTCAGTGTGAGTTCATTCAAGGAAATCATGAAAACATGCACTGTTGGTAGCTCTCGAGGTCTAGGATTGGCTACCCATGGTGTAGACAATAGGCAAGAAAAGTCACATTAAAAAACATAATGGGGCAAATGTACGAATTCCCCAGTGCAACTTCATTGGCATTAGCCTTTATGCCAGTGACTGCACTACAGGGTGTGCACTATGGCATTTGATTGCTGTAGTGTATACCAGCAGACAATCAATGTCATTTTTAGAATGTTAAAGCCAGCAAGCCCCGTACACCAAACCTCATATCATGCTCAGGGTAATGGTGTGAATTCTCACCATTCCCTCAACGCCTTGTATAGTATACTGACTTAAAGTGATAGTAATGTTTCACAAAAACAGCAGTTTCAATTAATCTTCATTGTATTTGAGCCATAGATAGTGTTATTTCAATACTGTCAGAGTTGTGGTTCAAGAGTAATTGAATGATAAAGTTTCCCCCTCCCGCCCCTTTTACTTAGTGTAAGCCTTCTCTTCTCAGATGTGGAATGCAGTCCATAGACCAGACAGATAACAGCAGGGGACAAGCTTCTTCCTATGAGAACAATGAAAGCCCTGCCCCCCTTGACAAGTTTTTCAGCTTTTTCCCTTATCTTAATTGAAGTTTGTCACTCTCTGCAGTCTAACTCGGCACCTCCCTTCTGCTCTGGCTGAACAGTATTACATCAGTAAAAGGGGCGGGAGGGGGATACTTTGTCATTGAATTACTCTTGATCTACAACTCTGACAGTATTGATATAACACTCTCCAAAGTCCAAATACTATGATGATTAATTAGAGCTGTTTTTATTATGAAACATTACTATCCCTTTAAAGGAAACAAATGCCCCCAAATGCCCAAAGAATGCTGTATTTTCTCTTCCTTTGTGAAAGGAGTGGTACTGGGGGGATTTTGGAGTATGTAGCTTAACCCTTTAAGTGCCAGAGGGGTATGCAAGGCATTGCAGAGCAATGAGTTGCATACCTTTCTGTCACTCTGTGGTTAATACACTGACATTTTGCTGGTGTTGAAAAAACTCAGTTCCATCTCATGATTTAGTGCGGAATTGCTGTCCTACATTCACACCACAGCGAACAGCTTATGTCTGTTATAGTTCATTTTTAAGTTATTTAATATAAGTTTTTGCTGGTAATAGGATTTACATATAAATTGTTCAATACTGAAAACGTTAAATATACTATGGGCAGTAGCAGTAACTTCACTTTAATCCATAATTCTCATCTTTCTTAATTTGTGTTTAGGAGAATGGAGGATATTATATACAGCACTAATAAATTATAGAATGTATAAATATAAATATACACAAATTCATTGGAGAGGCAGGGTGGAAAGCTGATACATTATTGATTTAAGAATATAACGTGTAGATGGATTCAAATCCATAAAAATGCTTATGAATTTCAATATTATACCACTAATGAGTCTTGGTTCACAGAGGTCAAAATATAAGTTAAACTAAATAAATTCTAGATTTAGAACACAAATGCTGCATTTCCAAATATACTTTTGCATATAATCTATACAGCCTCAAGGAAATATCTGTCCTATATATCATGAGATCCAAATGACACAGTAAGACATGCATGCATAATAATTTTGCTTGTTTTATGGCAAATAATTTTGCATTACAAACCAACGGAATAGTGCTGATGTGCAAGATGTTTAACCCCTTAATGACCAGCGGTTTAGAGAAGTGAACTTCCCTTAAGGACCGCTTTGAATGTTGTTGGAGAGCTGAAAAGGGGTCTGTGAGATACTACTCCGGTCATGGAGCAGTCAATTTCAGACCCCATTTTTTTCCCACAGGAGTGCTGTAAGCACAAAATAGGTGACGTGCCAGGCCAGTCACCAGTACTTGACCCTTTAATGTCCAGTGATGTGTCAGAACCATCACTGGTTTCCTTGCCTAAAGGACTGATGACGGTCTTGGCATGTCATGTATTTTGTGCACTAAGCACTAGTGGGGTCTGAAACTGACTGCTCCAAGATTGGAGCGGTCTTTCCCAGACCCCCGTTTGGCACGCTGGTATACACAATCAGTCACGTGTGCCGGCACGCCAAAGTCCTCTATGGGGTCCTTAACTACAATACACCCCTAGGATCTCTGGTCCTTAAAGGGATAGTAATATTTCTTTTATTTAAGCTTTAATATTGTAGTTATTAAATAAATAAAGCAAAGCATAAAAGTCTATTTGCAAAAACTTTCATAGTTTTAGTGTAATCTCGATGTAAAGTTTCCCCCTCCCCTTTTAGATACATCAGTGCTCTAGCTTGGATGCTTGGATACACATATATGTGTATAAAATAGCAAAGGTGTAACTGTATTATTTAATTGATTTATTCGTGCCTAGTGATATATTTTAAAGGTTTCGAAAGAGCATACAGAATTTATCTCAACACACTTCAAAATATTTCTGTAACAAAGTGTTAGAATTCTACACACTGGAGATAGTCACAAAAGATGATATGCAAAATGACAATATGAGCTACAGCCAGCCAAGTGAGTGAGATTAGTGCCCAGTGGTCTTATATTCAGAAGGGTTGTTATCGTTTCTCAGCCCAGTAACAGATAATCTTAGACAATCAATAGGAGCCCTGAAGCCCTGGAAAAGGCGGCAATGTTTGCTATTTCAAGTCATATGTAAGCCTAGATTTTAGTCTTTAGGAAAGAAACAGAGAATTCGTACAAATGCTAGCATGAAGTACAGGTTATTTAACCCTTTGAGTGCCAAAAAGGTATCCAACTGGATACATCTCTGGCATTCAAAGGATTAAGTGTATATTACCTCAGTACATATATGTCAGAAATCACATTCCAAAATTGCTTACTGAACAACACATCCATGTGATTCTCCTTCTGTATGTTTCTACGTATGAACAATACATACAAGTATGATGTCTGAAAAATAATCATGAATGTTATTTTCAGGGGAGTGCAAGCAACTTGTGGACTGGAGGCAAATACAATCTACTGGCGCATTTTTACTACCACTCCAGCCCACAGTCCCAGCCCACCCCCTTTTGTTAATATTAAAATTGCCATTAATGTTTTGAAGTAATGCAAGTGATACCATGTAGCTTACTATTGAAATGGGGTTACCCTAGTGCTACTACATTGCTTACAGTTTAAGTAAAGCTACTGTAGTGACACCAAAGAGCTTACAAGGGAAATTAGTTATGCTGGAGCAACTCAATTTGGATTGTGGCTCTGTGGTATCATTTGTGTAGCTCCAGTTCAATTGTAAGCTCTTTGGTATCACTAGTGTAGCTCTGTTTATATCAGCAAGCAGAGATTGAGTGAGGCAGTGGCCAGAGGCCTAGACATATGATCGGCCAGGGGGCAATTGTCTCCTTGCCCTCCAGGCCAGTTCTCCTCTGGTTATTGTTAGTAAAACAATGATACATCAAGCAGTGTTTTTTCCCACCCACTAATCACATCCCATTTTCAGGCCATAATGAAAAAATATGGGTGTGGTCTCAAAGCACAGCTACAACAATGTACATTTTTATATGGATGCAAGGAATTCCCAACAGGGACTTAAATGACACATTCTATTAAAAGTAAAATGTTATATTGTATTGCCTGAGTACCTGGATTGGTTTCCACATTTTATACAATGTTTGGCATACTCCGTCAGATGTGTAAGCTTCCCATTACACTGGTTCTGTAAACTGCAGTTAATCAAATCTGTCATAGAGAACAAATCAAAATGGACACTTATTTAACTGAAGCTTTAACTCAGTGATTGTTAGGGAGGTCTACAATGAACTCAAGGGGTTACAGGTTCCAATTAAATCAATGGGCATTTAGGGAATATTAAAAGAGTGTGATTACTTCCTGGGAGTTCAAACAGTGTGGAATCACTCAGCAGTTTCTGTCACATTCTATGGAGAACTGTTTGTCAGTGAGTCACTTCTCCCAGAGAATGTAACAGAATAACTATCTGAAATCTGACCACTAGAGGGTACTGTTAATGTAAGCAAACTGTTCAATTTCACTCCTGAATCCTACATATTGTTGAGGCTTCTGGTTCTTCTTTCTCAAGTGAATATTCTCTAAAATGACTATGCATGTATGTTAGAATATTTAAACCAGCCATAGTACACATAGTATGACTATACCCGCGCCAGTTATTTGTAAGAAGATTAGGTTGGGCAAAAAAGTGCCTGAAGAAGGGCCACAATGAAGAACACAAGCCATTGATCCCACCAAGCCCCCCCCCCCACTCCGATTGTATTTTTATGTTATATTAAGTTTATAGTTCCCCTGTAAAAGCTGTCAAAATGTGTTAGAATAATCTCTGGCACCCAAGGAGTTAAAGGTTGTTTTTAATTCATATATCAGTATTGATTTTAGATGTTTTTTTCTGATGGTAGATAAAAATTACTTCTTTACTGCAAAAAAGGCATTCAAGGTTTACTGTTGTTGACTGAATAAGTAGCTTGCTCTTGGTTTCTTTTCATGTACTGCAGCCTTAAAATATGAAGGTGCCTAGAAGTTGCTGTAGTTTTGAAAGGCAGTGAAGATAGATTCTAATTACAGACTGTGGGATATCTGCACTCTCGTTAATAAAGCAAAATTAATGCAGCTATAATGTCAGCCTTTTCAACTTGGAAGGGTGATGGATGATCTGGAATTTGTTTATCAAAAGTAAACAAGTGCCGTTTGTGGAAATGTTCTCACTGAGTCAAGGGTATGAGATAAAGGCCTGGAATAGTTCTCCACTGTGCTTAAATGTACCATATAAGGAAGGGAGGAAAAATATAAATGAATGTACAATAATAACTGTGACTGTTTCTTGCCTTATTAACCATTTGAGTGCCAGAGTGGTACGGAATGCATTGCAAGGCAATGCATTCCGTACTACTCTGGCACTCAAAGGGTTAAAGGGAAACTATGAATAAGTGACCTAACACGTGTAAGCTATCAAGTTCTCTACCCTACACAAGGTGTTAGGGACTTTTAACACAATAGGTAGTCTTCATATAGAGTTAAGTGTATCTATATATGTACATATTGTTGTCTTTAGCAGTAGATCTCAATTTCCCAATCTAATCATCTACTTGTGTAAATAAATAAACTAAGAACAGTGAAAAGAATACAGAGGCTGTGTTTGACATAATACAGTCACACTTGCTGGATAGATATCCATTCAACAAATACCATATGTATTTTGGTTACTAGGAGGAAAAAAGGTCAGAGCAAGAGATGTTAGTGTTACAGGTGGCTAGTGGAAAGGCATTTACTTTAAATTTAAATAGACAGATTTTAGTTGTATTAGTTCTAACAGTGAGGACCTTTGTTTTACTCTGGGTAAAGCATGGTACTGTATTAGCCATAGAAAATGCAGGAGACTAGTAGAGCAAAAATGATACAAATCAAACAAATCAGGTGACCAGGGGACACCCCTTGAGATTAGAGGAAAGGAGATTTAAACTTCTGCAGAGGAAGGGATTTTTTTACAGTAAGGTCTGTTAACTTGTGGAATTCTTTGCCCAAGGAGGTGGTTATGTCAGATACAATGGATACATTTAAGAGAAGATTAGATACATTACTTTCAAAAGGGAACAGGCAGGGTTATACTGTATATTAGTAGATATATCAGGAAGGCCTGATAAAGACTAACTTATTTGGTAGCAGTATAGCTATATAGTTTTCAGTCACTGGGTATGAGGCAAAGGTTGAACTTGATGGACTTGTGTCTTTATTCAACCTACTTTACTATGTTACTATGTTATATGGTTCTGCAGAATAATGTGACTTTTGCTCTGGATTTATCATTCAGTGTTAGGTTAAGTTCAAACAGGAAACTCAAGACTTGCTCTGACAAAGAAGGGGGCACACATTTTGTGCAGTCTCACTTTGGAGTGATGGTTGTTTGCAGCAAGTGTGATATATCTGATCACCATGGATTTTTAAAAGCACAATTGTTTTGCATTAAAACCTCAGCTAAATCAGTTAAAAAATAGATTAGCAGGTGCATTTCAGTGGGGTTAGATTCCTATATACAACTCAAAATTAGAAAAGGGATAACTGTCCATCTAGTAGAATTTTTTAGATACCCAGCTGGGGGGAGGTGTAGATGGATAGATAGATAGATAGATAGATAGATAGATAGATAGATAGATTATAGATAGATAGATAGATAGATAGATAGATAGATAGACATTCTTTCCCTATGTAGCAAGAAGTACATTCTGTTATATTATCCATGCAGCTCAGGTGTTAAAATAGGAGTTTACTTTTTATATTGGAGAAAAAAATCTATGGAAATTTGTACATCTATATTTATTTTTTTTCTTTTTGCCCTGAGCATTGGATTTACAGTATTGAAAAAAAACATGGAAATGGCTCATTTTATCTTCACGTGTAAACCTTCCTGTATGCTTTTTTGACCTTTTCCTTCTTATTTGACCTTTCATTTCTCTCTACACTCTTATTTAAGGAGTGGGATCATCTGTGAGCTGGTAGCACTATTCGATATAATGAAGCTAAAGCTCTTAAAATAGTCTTCCATTTCCAGAAAGTAACAAAATACACTAAGGTACAGGTTAGCTTTCAATTAATAAGCAGCTGTTTATAAAGTAGCATTTATTTCACCACCTTAGAGTGAAGGCTGGGTACCAACAAGGACACAATGTCTCAATACACATTTTCTTTTATGTGATAAATGTGCTATTTTTAAGACATCATGGAGTCAAGGAACATTATAATGTAAAATTACCTGTTAAAAAGTAAAAAGTATAATTTTATGTTCAGGTATTATTAACTTGAGAGATGCCAAGTACATTTCAATGCCCAAATGTGTGTGAATAATTATTAAAAAAAGACTTACAGTAAAACATGTATGTGGCTTTTATTGGTTTAACCTTTTGAATTCCAGAGTGGTACAAAACACATTGCTTTGAAATGCGTTCTGTACCACTCTGGCACTCAAAGGGTTAAAAGAAGAACTTACCTAGCTAAGAGTCTTTCATGCAGCATTATAGAATATCTGTTATTTATTTATTTATTTATTTATTTTTATTAGCTCTCAATTGTAATCTATGGCTGTAACTGGCATTTCACTATATTTAAATGTCTACAATGGGGTACACCATATGATTACAGTATACAAAAATTCCCATTGATTTAGACTGGACTTTTAACCCATTCAATTCTAGAGCAGTCTCCAATGCATTGCCAAACTATTGCAGACATCTCTCCTTTTGTTGAGAAAATGACACTTTTTGCTGTCTGCCAAAATACCAGAGAAAAGTGCATTTTTTTCTGATGTGATCCCCATCCTTGTTACATTGCGTTAGAACCATACATACTGATCCCCTGCCTTGTCCCACTGCACTAGTAGTCATAGAACCAGATATACTCACCACCCAGCCTTGTCCTGAGTTCTGGTAGCAGAGATGTGGAATGTGCTGCAACACTTATCCTTGTCCTATTATAGACCTAGAACCACATATACTAACCCTCCCAGGCTTGTCCCGCAGTAGCTATAGAACCACACATACTGACCCCCAGCCTTGTGCCACTGCACTGGTAGCCATAAAACCACAGGTAATACCCCCCCGCCACTTGTCCCACTTTAGCCACTGAACCACACATACTGACATCCCAGTCATATCCCATTGCACTTGAAGCCAAAGAATTACACATACTGTTCTGGAGTCGTCCCAATGCACTGTTAGCCATGTAACCAACGTCCAGCCTTAATCCTACAGCAATAGTTTAGCCAGGAGTTAGCAAAAACGAGAACTTTTTTTGGGCTTCTTCCATATATATGAATTTTCACAAAAAGTGTCATTTTTTGTCCATCCCTATTCCTATAGATAGTGTAGGGTATTCAGTTAATGATATTCCACATAAGTGTTGGAACCAGTTCCTTAGAGTTCACCTTCCATGCTCCAATTTACTAAGCTATGAAGATAGTTATAAAATGCATTAGGGCTTGTTATGTACTAAAAACAAGGCAGAGAGGAAAGTGACTTTACTTTACTACAATTGCCTCCTCTAGAAGAGGCATTCATATGCTTGAATTGGAGGCTAAGGCCAAATGAGCTGCACTGGTTGATAAGTACCCCCCCCCCAGTAAATGATAGATGATTTTGAAAATATATTGCAAACTGATAAAGAATCCACATTTTAACAAAATGATACATGTATCTGCTGACAAGCATAATTAAAAAATAAAATTTCAAGCTGCCTCTTCACATCTTTCCCCATAGCTCATTATAGTTTTAGGACTATATTTTATGGAGTACAGCGTGACATTTTTTTGCTAGTATGCTAAGTGATAAATATACAGTATCACATGAGCTCATTTAATAACATTAGCATTGCCCCACATTCCGAATGTTAGTTAAGACATCATCTTAATATGAAATGTAACCAGTATGGTATTGTTTTCATCAAGGGACACACTATATGTAAAATGAGATGGACTGGAAAAGGGAAAATACTGTTATATCTGTCCTTATGGTGCAATTAGATAGGACAGGAGTGGAGGATTTACTTGTGGGGTTTGGTTCTACTCCATAAATCCATCTTCCTGTGATGTTCTTGTGTGATTTTTTTCAGATGGGTGGAGTGTTATCAGGAGAAGGGTACTTCCCATCCGCCCTCTTTTATGGCATTCAGTTTCAGTACAGGAAAAAAGATTGATCCTTCTGTCCCTTAATAGGTTGGACTATTCAGTAAAACTTTAATGTGATTATGTTATCTTGTTTCAATTGTATGTCACTGTGGGGAAATGTATACATTATTATATGAATTACTATGTAATAGAGACATTTTAGCAGCGGCAAGGGAATCATATGGTTTTAAAAGGGAACACCGGTGGTTTTTGTTTTGTCTTGATAAAGGTCTCAGTTGTGGACTCAAACTTTGGCCTGACCGCTGTCTTTTTTCAGCAGTCACAAATTGCAATAACTGCCATTGCAGTCATTCCAGCAGGTGTGTATGGGAGGGTTTATGTGTTGTGCACAAGACTTAATGTGCCACACTTTACCATATATTATCATTGAGCTCTTTTGGGGAATATACGAATATGCTTGACTGCAGAGATGGGCACAGGAATTGATTTTCAAGCCCTATACTTGCCAAATCCAATTTACTAAGCTACTTATGCTACAAATCCGTCTTAACCCTTGGAGTACCACAGAGGTATCCAACGCATTGCCATGCAATGCATTTGGTATCTCTTTGGCACTTAACGTGTTAAGGACCCTTGTGCTGAGGAAAGGGCAATGGGGCAGTTTGTTGGTATTTTGTCATGTACCTTTCCTCTACATCTTAGCTCTATATATTAACCCTTTGAGTTCTAGGGGGGTATGCAATATATTGTTTTGCAATATATTGCATACCACTCTGGCATTCAAAGGGCTAAAATTTGACTCCATTTTCCTGTGCAAGCTATGGAGCAGCCATAAGAGGATTGCTGTTATTAACCACTCTGCATGCTGCAGACTTTTCCAATATATTCCAGGAGTTAGCCAGAGGAAATAATATTTACTCAATGGGGTATATTGATTACTGCACACAGTCACTCTCGTGGTGCTTACCATGGTGACTTGTATTTTTTTCCCGTGGACTAAAGTGTGAATTCTATAAAATTATTACATAGTGTGCCAAATCCTATATAATAATTCACTGAAACACATGTAACCACGCACTCATGCACAGTAGAGGCTGCCCATGCTGCTGCTAAGTCCACCTCTGTATCAGCCGCGGTGCGGGCAGTCTCTACTGCGCATGACTGCCCCACGACCGGCTGGCAGTGGCACTGTGGCCCTTGTAATGGGTTCTTCAATTAGTTGATAATAATGGGATTCTTCACAACCAAAGACTGTAATCAAAAAAACCAAAAAGAACCCTAAAAGAGAAGACCCACTGATAAATGGAGGAGTCATTTGTTTTCAAGGGAAAATCAACACCTCCTAATTATAAACCCTCCATTTATCCTAGTCTGGGGAAAAAGTCCTAATGGACACAATAAATCAATTCTGTGTAGATTGTTTTCCCTTAATTCAGCTTTAATTAGTATTGGATATCTTGTCCATGAAGGAGAACATAATTCTTAGTTTTCAGACTCCAGGACCCAAAGCCCCTCCTACTGAAATATTCTTATAAATGATAGGATGAGTTTAGGGTTCTGTATCCTGTGGGATTTATGCTTGCTTAGGGAGGCCCGGGGGGGCATTTTAAAGTAAGAATACCTCTACAGTATTTTAGCAAAATAAATAAATACAAAAAAAATACATTTTTTATAAGACTTGATACATTTCTCCACTGAGGAAAGAAAACTAATTCCAAGAATGTTCATAGAAAATAGTCTTATGGTAAGAGTAAAGGTTACAGACTCATTGAGCAGACAGCAGACATAAGTGGTAGGGACTAATAATGTCAGCTGATTACAAAATGCTTGTAACAGACATAAGTGAATTCTGAAAATATAAATTTAAGATTTAATTAGACAAGAACGTGAGCACAGTAGATGGGCCAATTGGTTCTTATCTGCTGTTATAAACCTATATTTCTGTGTTTCTGTGATGGTTGCACATTTGTTTTCTACTGATCCCACATAATCAGAGTGATGTACTAAGAAAGTGAGAAATTCTAGAGCAAACCAACTCTACCACAGGGAAAAATAAAATTGTCCCATTAATTTACATGTACCGTTTAACTCTTTCAATGCTAGAGAGGTCTCCAGCGTATCTTGGTGCAGCATGTAGGTAGCCTTTCTAACAATGAAGGGGTTAAAAGACACATGTAAATAAGTTAGGTTTTGTATCTGTCCTGTATGGTACAGTTGGTTTGTTCTAGAATTGTCACAGTTCTTCCTTTTGCATCAGTCCTAACAATTCTTAAAATCTTATGGATTTATATATATATATATTTTGCTCATCCATGTACTTTATTTGTTTCACATTTTCTGGGTAATTGATTAAACATATCATTGAATTGCTTGCACTTTTAACCCTTTGAGTGCCAGAGGGGTACAGAACGCATTGCTCTGCAATGTATTGCGTACCCCTGGCACTCAAAGAGTTAACAGCACCACTGCATGGATATAATTCCAAACGTCTTGTGAACTTCGTGACATGACTTGTCTTCATTTGCATTTCCTTTACTTGTTTATCAGTCATTAGGCTTTGATAAATGACCCCACCCTATCCTACTAATGTAGTATTGATTGAGTATTTTAATGTATGCAGATCACTTTTCTAAAGTTTTTGTTTAAGAAGCAGCGAAACATCTGAAGGGGAAATGGTATAAGTCAGATGTACTAAAAAGGATATGGAGCAATTCTGGAACAAACCAGTTGCACTATAGGGGAGAAATAACAACTCCCCCTGATTTAAATAGGGTTTTTTTACCCCCCGATTGCTAAAGAGGTCTCCAATGCGTTGATTTGCAATACATTCTAGACCTCTCTACCATTCAAGATGGCAATGCTTTGGATACCTCTCTGGCACTCAAATTGTTAAGGAGCAGTAAACTTTTTTATAAAAAGCTAAATATTATAGAGCTTTTCCTGCTGAGTAAAACAACATCACGCCCACTACTGTCAATTGTTTTATTTTATTGTTATAACAGATCAAATAAGCAGGAAGTGAATTTGCTGTGTTTACTTCCTGATTGTTCTGACAGGAAGTGACTCGGCAGTTTCTATCACATTTTATGGAGAACTTTAAGTCACTGACTTTCCTCTCCATTAGAATGTAATAGAATAACTAATTAGAATTTGACCACTAGAGGGCACTGCTAATGTAAAAAACACAGGGTTAAACAATAATAATTCTGGAAATATGCATCTTTCAGCAGTACCATATATATATATATTCATAAAAACTGTCCCCAATGGTGCTGTTGCTTTACCCTAGAATTGCTCAATTCTTTTGTGAATAAGGCTGATTGTAGGAGATTTCTAATAGTGGAGTAGAGAGAGAAATGTCTGTAATTTGTGCAAAATCTGAAGTTCCGCAATTATAAAGAAGCTTACGCCAGTTTTGGAAGCCTTGACGCCAGTTGTGTTTTTGGAAAAGTAATGGTAAAGCTGGAGAAATTCTGTTGCTGTGACTTTATAAAGAAATGTCTCTACAATGCGACAATTTAGCTGCAGAATCTTCGCCAGAATCTTAACGCCAGGCATTATCTGTTCTTAAGCATCCCAGCCATTAACATCAGAATAATAACACCATATTTAGAAAAACTCCCTTACTCATTTATAAATCAGACCTGATGTTATTGCCAGTTGCCATGACTTAAAGACAATTCTTCAAAACGTACTAAGAATATTTTCTATCAATCTCCCATTATATCTCTACTAGTTGAACAGCCCGTGTACAAGGGTCACAGTGCCAGGCAGCAACGGCCGTGGTGCAGTCATGCGCAGTAGAGACTGCCCAGGTCGCTGCTGATAACGGAGTGGGGCACTCCCAATTCAGACCGTAGTCCTCTCTGAGCACCGCAGACTGAATTCGGAGCTCCCCGCTCCATTATCAGCAGATGCACGGGCAGTCTCTACTGCGCATGACTACAGCTCTCGCAACCGTCTGTACTGCGCATGGCAGTTTCTGACAAACATACATTAGCGAATTTTTATATAGGATGAGTGTGGCGATATCCTCATAGACTGAAATATGGCACTAGAGCTGATGTACTGCAGCAATTCTGGAGCAAACCAACTGCACTATAGTGAAGAAATAAGTCTCCCCAAAACTCACATTGATTTAAATGGGGCATTTAACTCATTGAATGCTAACGAGGTCTCTATTGCATTGCTTCACAATATGTTGGAGGCCTCTATAGATTCAATGGTTTACAAGCCCCATTTAAATCAATGGGAAGAAGTTTTATTTGTCTCTGTGGCACAGTTGGTTTGTTACAGAATTGATCCTCATTCATTATGTCTGTCTGAGTGTGTCTATATCCTGATTGACTGGGGCTCATGTACTAAGAAGAACTGCGGCAATTCTGGGTCAAACCAACTGCACCATAGTAGCAAATTGTTAAAAGTCTCATTTAAATCAATAGGGATTTTGGGAAATGGTATTTGTCTCCAGACGTGTAGCTGATTTCTTCTGAATAGCTCCGATTGCAAAAGTCATATGGAGTAGCAGAGTCTATTTCTAGCTGTATCACAAAACCGGCGCCCCATTTCAGGGTCAATTGGAAACTATATTATCAATATACCCTAGTCTTAGAAAGCCTTCAGTAGGAGGACTTTAGAGTCCTGGAGGAGATGCACTAAGGAGTGATACAATGGAGATGTATATCTGTTGATGTTTGGAGACACACACATCGCTATATGCAATAAGAATTAGGTATGCAAGGGGAAGGGGGTAGAATCTCCTTATTAGCATGGAGGGTTATCAACCTGTTAGTGATGTTAAGGGATGCCCTCAATTACACATCGCCAGCAGTTCAACAACCTTAAGAGCATCCTCTCTCCTTCCCTACTTACATTCAGGAGGTGTACTATACATACAATTAGTTGCTGTTTACTTGAGTCCATAGTACAACTGAAAATATGGAGATATAATTTACCACTGTTCTTTTATGACAAAAATGTGTAATCTCTGTTGCATGACAGGAATATGCAGATAAAGGAAAGTAGAATGAATTGAAGCTCTTGAACATAAGCTATGTGAATAAGAGTGAATGGTACACCAACCTGCCCCTCTGGTGTTGTCTGGCGAAGTGATCGCATTGAAGCTGATGAAAGCAGATGATTTGTCAAGATCGATCTATCTATCTATCTATCTATCTATCTATCTATCTATCTATCTCATATCTATCTATCTATCTATCTATCTATCTATCTATCTATCTATCTATCATCTATCTATCTATCTATCTATCTATCTATCTATCTATCTATATATCTCTATTGATCTATCAATCTATCTATTTATCAATCTATATATCTGTCTGTCTGTCTATCTATCTATTGCCTAGATTATATTGCAGTTGATAATTGTTATTACCTGGGTTTATATAATAGATTCCTTGATAAATGAATCAACTTCAATGGAATCCAGGTCTTCATTTTTATGTTATTCCATTCACTTATAATTGTGTTAGGAAACAGCACTTTCTGTCATCTGAAGCCACATTCTTCCCAGTGGTTTCTAAGTGGCCTCGTTTGACAATTGCTAAGAACAAGCTTTTGTCTGAGTGAGTTTTTCAGACAACTAGGAAGATCAGTCGATTCTCCCTGAATATGAAAAGATTTGAAACAGTTGGATTCCAGAGACTTTTCCAGCATTGCATTAGATATGTCTATAGCATTCAAGGGGTCAGTGTGCTTTTTTAAAAGCAACACTAAAACCTCCTAATATATAACCCACGCCTACCATAATGTGGGAAGAAAACCTTAGTGACCACTATGAATTAATATAATGTCCACAAAAGCATACATAATTCTTCAGGGGGAGTGGCAACATTTTGTGATCACTTTAGTATGCCATATGTACTATGCCGTATGTACTACTCTGCAAAGGGAGAGGCATTGATCATTAGCATATGAGGTTGGCATAATGCTAGCAATGTGCTGGAGAGGGCAAATACGGGAGCAGAGAGGATGTTCTCAATATCGCACTTCAGCACCAAGAATGGCACCAGCCCTCCTTAGAGTGCCGTAGAGATGTGAAACACATTGTTCTGCAATTCTTTGCATACCCCTACAACACTCAAAGGGTTATGACATACACAATTGCCTGACCTGCTTAACAGCTGATTCAAATATACAAAGCGCTGGCAGATTAGATGTTATATGTAACTGCAGATCTGCCAGTTCTGTGTTTCCCTGAACCGGCATAACAGCTTTTTCATATACACAACCAACGATTAGTAGATCAGCTGATTCATATCAATAGAATACTCTGTTACTGGCAAATGCCAGTTCAGGAAAATACAGAACTGCCAGATCTGATTGAATCAACTGTTAAGCTGGGAAGGGGACTGTATATGTTACAAAGGAGGGCAGATGCTGTCTCTTCTGTCCAGCAAAGACATAGAAACCTGTTCTCTGTAGCTGCCTAGAAAGCTATGGGAAGATCCCAAATTCACCCTCCTCAGGTTGGTGAAGTTGCAACTCTGAAAGCATAGGCAGCAATCAGAGGATAGTGTGTCTGGCGAAATGCCACATTGATATTAATAAACACATCCAGAGCAATATAACAAAGGCTCATTAAGCTGCATTTCAATATACAAATGAACCATTGTCAGCGGAGGCACTATGTCATAAACATGGTGACGACATGGTGAAAGAATGACAGTGTAAGTGTATTTGATGTGTAATTGCAGGGATGAGATGGTTAAGACACCTTAGTGCATATCACAAGATGGATTTGCGTCCATTTCACTACCATAAAAGTAAATTGGACCTTATCGAACCTTAGAGCATCTCGCACCAAGAGCCTTGCAAAAACAATCATGTCTGCACCTGTGGACACGATATCAAGTATTAATTAAAGATGAGTCATTTCACTCAGCATTGATTCATAGTGGCCATTATGATTATTTTCCCAAACTGAGGCAAAAGGGGGTTATTATTAAAGCGGAACTTTCAGATAATAGCCAGTTGCCATGCATTCATTAAACGCATGGCGACTAGCTTGAAAATAGATGTCTTACCGTAAAAAAATACATGCGTCTAAAGGAATCCGTCCAATTTTGGGACTGACGGGCAGGTTAGTGTGGTCTGTGTGCCTGCGCCCCTTCCGGTGACCATATGGTGCAAAGCAGTCTACTCTATGGAGACCGGGACTGACGGCACATGCGCACAGGCAAGATGTCTGTGCTCTAGCCTCAGTTCCAGTCTCCAAACAGGAAGGATTACTTTAGACACATCTATATTTTTATGGTAAGACATCTATTTTCAAGCTAGTCACCATGCATTTAATGAATGCATGGCGACTTGCTATTATCAGAAAGTACCGCTTTAAGTGTTCCAGTAGAGAAAACTATACAGTGACACTGATGTACTAAGAAGAACTAAAGAAAACATCATGCAAACCAACTACACTTTACTGGAGAAATAATACATTAACCAAATTCCCATTAATGTAAATTGATCTTTTAATTCCTTGAATGCTAGAGAGGTTTCCAATGCATTGTGAAGATCTCTCTAGCATAAGAGTTAAAAACCCAGTATGCTCCCAAGTTCTCCAGTACATCAGCCTCCCTGTGATTTTTTTCTTTATGGTATTAATAACACTCTTATCCGATTTGACACTGTTTACCCTTGTACTTAATCCTTTTGGATGCAGCTGCAGTTTTTGACATAATAAATCACACGGTGCCAATGAACTGGTGTGAGCCTTCTGTAGCGCTCCCTGACACTTGTAAATTCTCGTTTCAACGTTATCTTTTTTTGTTACTTTTAGATTATTGTGGGAAAATAAATTATATATTTTTTCTTTTTTTAATAAAGCCTGTGGTTTTGCTTGAGGCAGCTATGTTTCTTATCTCACTTCATTCTTCTGCATGTGTTATCCTGCAGATGACTCTTGTCAACAAAGCATTATATATTGAAGTTTATTTCTTGTGAGCAATATTTTTAATTAACATCACAGGCTTTCACAGCAATATTTCGGAAAACATTCAGTTTACTTCAACTCTGTGCCCTTTCTGAGTGGGAATTTAGTAATTTGTTCAAAGGTTGGCATTTTCCAAATCCTAATACTCACCATTTCACGATACAGTAGTCAAAATGAACTGATGACAATCAAGGGTTTCATTAAACATGAAAGTGATTTAACACCTATTAAAATAAAAGCAACCTTGTGTTGATATATTTCAGTTGTCTGTCTATTGGTGAAATGTGATTTTAGTGGAGGTTGTACTGTCATCATTCCTCTCACTGGTCTTCTGTTATCAAGGTTACATGTAATATTTGATACATATGCTATTAAAAATAATATAGTTTACCACTTGGAGTGCCAGAAGGGTATACAACACACTGCTTTGTAAAGTATTTGATGCCTGTCTAGAACTCAAGGGGTAAAATGTCTATAAAATCCCCTATATGAGGGAGAAAAAAAAGACATTGAGGGGACTGTATGAATCCATCAGTGCAGCTCATGCCATATAAGATGTTAGCTTCCAAAGCAAGTGGCTGAGATTTAGGGTATGCACTAGAGCAGGGGAGCTCAACCTGTCCTCAAGCCTCCCCAACAGTGTATGTTTTTAGGATCTCTTCATTCAACCTCATAAGTGCCAGGGGGTATCCATAACATTGTTTGGCAATGCACTGTATACCCCTCAGCTAATCAAAGGGGTAAAAACAGGTAGATATTATTAACTCAGGCAAATCACTTGTGTTCATATGAAGATAACCTGAAGACCTGCACATATGGAGGCTTGATTACAGGTTTGACACCACTAAACAACAGTGTACAACTGCTTTAGTGCATACAAGGGCACACACTCAGGCCTAGTTAATCTTCCACCTCTTGTGCAGTGTCTTCCAACTGCGGTCATGAAGTACCCCTAACAGTGCAGGTTTCTGGGATTTCCCTAGCTAGCACAGGTTAACTGAGCACAACAAAAGATCCACAGGCAGGGAAATCATCAAAACCTACACTGTTAGGGTTATTCAAGAACCAGGGTTGTTAAACTCTGCCCTATATAATGAGCAGGTAAGTGGAGTAATGTTATTTTAAATGATTATCCCATACATTGGAATGAGTACAATCACTGAGTTTCTGGTCATATCAGCAAAAAAATGGACTTTTATGTGTCCCCTGTGGTTCAGTTGGTTTGATCCAAAAGAGCTTGTTAGTAGTACTCAGTTTTATTGTCACCACTTTGAGTGGCATGGGGTTCCCAATGAGGATTAAAGTTGTGTTCGAAAATCCAGTAAGGGTTGCATCCATAACGCTTTTTACATATTATTAATGGCATTACTGCATAGACAAGTGGCAGAAATCATTTTTGATGTGTTAGATCCCAGAAAATTAACAAACAATGATTACAAAGTCATTAGCAGTGAACTGCAATACGTTTAGTAGTTTAGCAGATCTTTCCCTAGTGGGTAGTGCACAGAATAATAATCCAAAGCCACTACTTTAATCACTAAACTTGGCAGTGTTTTCTCTGAAGCCTGGATCTGAATTAATCTTTAGCTCTAGAGAATAGTGTCCCTTCATGACATGTCTACGTGTGCCCTCTGTTAACAGATATATTACAAAGGAAACACTGTCTTTGACTCCAAAACCAAACATAAGCAAATATTTACTCCTTTCGTTTGAGACAAATTTAAGATAAGAAAGGATTATATATTAATGATAATCCTATGGATAATTTAGATCTGGGTCACATAGTAATGAAATGCACTTTTATCATTGAAAAAAGTGTAAGACAAGTTGCAATATTATTCTTGTTAGGATATTTATAAAGTGCTAGCATTCTCAGGGGTGAATGTACGAGTAGGATTTCATGCCAAATCAGGAGGTGAAAATTAATATTAGACCCGACGACTGGCTGACAATTTACTAAGCTACTTATGCCCAAATTCCTTCCTTTATTGCCACTTCCATGAAGGGAAGGAACTGAGGCAGCCTTTGGACATTTCAGGCATTATTTTCCTCAATGACTTGTTTAGTGCAATTTATTAACCCTTTGAATAAGAGAGAGGTATCAAAGCATTGCATTACAATGTGTTGGATATCTCTCTGGTACTCAAAGGGTTAAACAAAGACCTGATTTAATACTAATTTCTTGTGCATTGCACAGGGCAGGCATATAGGGTTTGCTGGTATTAAAGGGATAGTAATACTTTAATATTACTAATCCCCATAGTGCAGCTATTTAAAAAATAATTAAATAGCCCCCAGAGTCATCTCTCAAACCTTTATGGTTTGAAAGATAACCGTAAGCAAAGTCCCCCCTCCCCCTTCCCTGAAGTCAGCATTGTACTGACTGCAGGGATATTCGGTTTTAATTTCATCATGCGGCTCTGCAATAGAGCCGAGATCGCGTTAGTAAAATAAAAATTATTTCACTGAAGCGGTCTTCTACATGTACTTACAAACCAAGCACATGTAGATCTCGGCTCAGCTGCAGAGCCTCCTGACTGTCGTACGACAGACGTCTCCTGCAGTCAGTACAATGCTGACTTCAGGGAAGGGGGAGGGAGGGGGTAACTTTGCTTACGGTTATCTCTCAAACCACAAAGGTTTGAGAGATGACACTGGGGGCAATTTAATTCTTTTTTAAATAGCTACACTATGGGGATTAGTAATATTAAAGTATTACTATACCTTTAAAGCCCTAACAATGGAGGAGACTGTCCACTGGTTTTCACTACTGTAATCATACACTGTAGTCACACCTGGGAACTTCCTCCTGTGGAGCTCCCAGATAGGACTTATGGGCTGCAACCAGGCTTAAGTTAATGACGCAATTCACAGACTTAATTGGCTGGGCTGCGAAGTGGGTAGGAAGTGGGCAGAACAGTTTGGACAGAAGAGAGGTGGGCAGAGTTATCAGGAACTTCCCAGCAGGAGAATCAGCCTCTGTCCCCAGAGACCCGGTAACTAACATCAGAACCTGGATGTGCAATGCATTGCAAGTTTTCATGGACATACCTGGGAACTATCAAAGTTTGATCCTTACACTCAGTATTTTGACACAGTTTTCATGAAGAAGGTCCAGATTCTCAAGGTGAGAGTCCAGTGTAACCTCCTACATGATCTGAACCAATTAAATGCTTCTTTAGTCTCTAAGTTGGTGCCATTTGTATCAGAAAGGTAGGGGGAGGCATCCTTATTGTCCTGTGCATGATCAAGTAGTGAGATCCATAACTTATAGCATGTTATAGGCCCATTGAGGACTGAATGGAGAATCTGTGAGTTACAGCACTCACATATTCCCTTTAATCTACATTATGGGTGTGTGCTTAGGGTTAATATTTCAAAGATCTCATGTTTAGCTCATTTTGAAAGCTCCAAGTATTGCACAAAAGAAAAGTGGTGAAGGAGCAGACCAGCTGCTCCATATGGGCCAAATACATATTCCAAAATATCTCTGGGTTTGCACTGCACACCTATCTAGCACTCAAGGGGTTAAAATCCCATGAGCCTTATTGGAGTTGTTCCAGAATTACCTTTATTTTGTTCATAAGGTCCAATGTGAATCAAATCCTCCTGACCCACACATGGCTAACCCTTTGAGTGCTAGAGTGGTACAGAATGCATTGCAAAGCAATGCATTCTGTACCACTCTGGCACTCAAAGGGTTAAATATGGCATCTGTAAGGGCTTTGGAAAAGTAATACTGTAATGTATAAGCAGGTGGATATTTTATTGGACTGTATATCCTAAGGGAACGAATATGAATATAAATTTCTCTTAGTATCCATAAATATTTCAGAACATTTCTACATATAATGCATGACTTTAATATTCTGTCTGTACAGTCCAGGGTTTTATGCATGTATGTATAAATAACAATTTTCATGATGATTATAAGGTTTGTTCTTTCTGATTATGCCAGTGTCTTTGTCTTTAGTATCAATGATTTTCTATTCATGTTGTGTGAGTCACACAATCACCAGCGATGTAGACATACACTGAGATGGATGTCCTAAGAGCAACTGAAGCTATTCTGAGGTTTACTAACTGCAGCTTGGGTACAATACAGTTCCCTTTGGCCAATGAGATAGCTCAGTTGGTTAATGCACCAGCTGTAGAATTTGTTTAAAGGGATAGTAATACTTCGTTTTATCTTTATTTTATTTTGTAGGCATTAAAAAAACATGAAGAACGATGTAAGTCTTATCTCTCAAACCTTTATGGTTTGAGACATATTCACAAGCAAAGTTTCCCCTCCTGCCCCTTTTACCTAGTGTAAGCTATCTCTTCTCAGATGTGGAATCCAGTTCATAGACCAGACAGATAACAGCAGGGGACAATCTTCTTCCTATGAGAACAATGAAAGCCCTGCCCCCCTTGACAAGTTTTTCAGGTTTTTCCCTTCTTTTAATTGAAGATTGTCCCTCTCTGCATCTACCTGGGCACCTCCCTTCTGATCTGGCTGAGCAGGGTTACATCATTAAAAGGGGCGGGAGGGGGATACTTTGTCATTGAATTACTCTTGAACTACAACTCTGACAGAATTGAAATAACACTCTCCAAAGTCCAAATACTATGATGATTAATTAGAGCTGCTTTTATTATGAAACATTACTATCCCTTTAAACCTCCAGGTCACAGGTTTTAATGTGGCAAAGTCAACTCAGCCTTTCATCCTTCTGAGGTAGATAAAATGAGTACCCAGCACATATTGGAAAATGATCGACAATCTCAGTGTATTCTTCCTGGCAAAATCATTTCATTAACAAAAACAAAAAGTGGTAGAGAAGTCTCCAGAACATTACATTGATGACTTGATTGATATCCTTAGAGATGTTTTACAGATTCTTAATTCTTCCTATATGATGCACTAGTCAATTTTCTATAAAATAGTTATACTTTATACGTCAAATGAATGAGTATTGCAGTATGTAATAATACCTTTTTTATGGTCTAACTTTCAAATTTAGAAACAAGCTTTCGAGAGTGATGCTCCCTTTTTCAAGTATAAAGCATATGAATTTGAAGGTTAGACCAATAAAAAAAGGTATTTCAAAAAACAAAATGGAAAGTGCCCAATAGTGTAAAACGTTTAACAAATCATTCTACCACTCGTGGACGGTGTTGTATCTCCACATGGCTTAATGTCAACTTTAGTTATCCCCAATGTTGACCATAGATAAGTGTGAGTAGATCTCTTTATTATCTGCATACTGGAGAAGTATTTGTTAAAGATTTGACACCATTGGGTGCTTTTCATTTGTATAATTATACATTAATTTGGAATCTACCCCACTGGATTAACACGGCTACCCTAAACATAAATGTAAATGCACTCCTACACTCTCAGGACTTCAAGAACATTTTAACAATTAATTTATTGGACAGGGTTTATGCTGCTGAGTAACCCAATAGTAATCCCACTGCTGAGAGATGTTTTTTTTTTTTTAAAAGTCACTGCAGTTCAAATTTGCATTGTTCAGGTGCAGTACCTGTATGGCCTGATATTCTACAGTGGTGGTGCTGCTGCTACAGCATCCCATGAAGGTTTATGGTCAACTGACGAGACTAGTGTGACAACAGGGGCACCATAGAAATTGAGGCCATGGAAGCATTGAGCTAAAAAAACAAATTTAAGCTGCAATAACTTTTGAAATAAACGTCTCACAGCAGTGGGAGTATCTATTTTTTAATCAGTAGGATAAACCCTGCAATACATATCTTTTCCATATTAGGCAGCACTATATCTTTAATTAATGTGACAGTGACACCATAAAACACAATAAAACAATATAAATTTGTATACTGGAGTAATATTACCTAGTAAAGTAAGAGAAACCATTTATTCTGACTTTACACATTCTGCTAGTGCATAATATGGAAAGTCACATTGCCTATAATTTGTATTATTAATTTTTCATCATCACAATTTGTTTGCACTTCTACATAACTGTCAGTGAGTTCCCTGGATCTGTTTGCAGATAGCTCTCTGTCAGAGAACATGAAAGCAGGTCTAGAGATACAATGTAAAAAAGATGGAATGCAAACAAGATAGCAATAGCACACAGAGCATTGAGTGCTGCAGGGCTCAGAGTGAAACATTGTATCCTACTTTCATGGTTTATTGCAGTGATTCTCAGTTCCAGTCCTTGGGGACACCAACAGGTCAGGTTTTCAGTATATACCTTATTAACCACAGCAGAATCAATCACAATCAGTGAGCTATTGATCACCTACCTATGATCTAGCAGAAATATTATGGAACCATGCACTGTTGGTGTTCCCCCAGGACTAACACAGAAAGTCACTGGTCTATCAACCATGTGAAAACAGAAATTCAGTTTACTGTCACTGACATAAAAGTGTATTATAATGCCATCACAGAAAGTCAAAAGAAAAGGTTACTGTTCCTTTAAAAAATATTTTACTGCGGGTCTAAAGAGTCCAGAGTGCTACGGCTCACCTGTGATTGCATTGGATACAGGCAAAGGTTGTAATGTTTTTTAATGTGCATAGCTTTAACCCCTTCATGACCACTGACCTGCCAGGACCGTCAGGGCAGTCCGGCACTTAAGGACCAGTGACGGTCCTGGCACGTCATGGAGTTCAGGGCTCCCAGCGTGGCTGCACTTCTCCAGGAACCCTGAGTCGGAAGTAAAAAAAAAAAGAAAAAGAAAAAAAAGCCCCGTGGTCATCAAGTGCAAGGCGCAAGTGCGCGTGCCAGTCCTTAACCCCTTAGAGACTGGCCGTGCATGCACGCAGCCATCATTTAAGAACCAGGGACCTTTTTTTTTTTTCCAGAATCCGATTCCAGACTCCCTGAACGGCATGCAGCTGCGAGGGGAGCCTGAAATTCCATGACAGTCCTGGACCATCATGGGTCCTTAAGTGAAAACAAGCCATGATGGTCCTGGACTGTCATGGGTCCTTAAGTGAAAACAAGCCATGATGGTCCTGGACTGTCATGGGTCCTTAAGTGAAAACAAGCCATGATGGTCCTGGACTGTCATGGGTCCTAAAGTGAAAACAAGCCATGACGGTCCTGGATTGTCATGGTTCCTTAAGGAGTTTTAAGGGGTTAAAACAAGACAAAAAAAAAAAAAAGCCCAAAAACAAAACAGGAAATTCTATAGCCTGGCTATGTTGTCAAGACTCTTGGTTGCCAGGCTGAGATTGCTATATTTTCATGAGTGGGCATTGCAAAGCAATGCGTTGCGTACCCCTCTGGCACTCAAAGGGTTAAGCATATGGGGGTGGTTTACGGCCAGAAGGTCTAGCATTTCACAGAGAGGATGGCTTTCATAATTTGCCGAGGTGTTTTATGATTTTACATGCACTCAGAAAGTAAAATAAATGTTTTTTGGGTCTGGAAGCATGCATTTTAGTTTCTAAATTTAAAGGGGATATACCACCCCAACACAATGTACTCTGTAAGTCTTTGTCTTCCTAGCGTTATTAGCAATCCATAGTTACTTTTCTCCAAAAAAGCATTGTAAGAGCACCACCATTATACTAAATCTCTACCTGATGACTTCTTGCCCCTTGAATCCGTTCACATGACTGCTATGGAGCCATTCAGCTCCATTGTACCTCCCTCTGTCGTGCACATCACTTGTACGTGATTGTCCTCAGTACCACGTGTCCCGCAGACCACACTTGATGCCAGGAGCTCAGCAGGTCACGTGGTGCTGAGGACAATGATGTACAAGCGATGGGCAAGACGGAGGGAGGTGCAATGGAGCCAAGTGGCTCCATAGTGGTCATGGGCAGAATGGATTCAAGGGGCAAGATGTCATCAGGTAGAGATTTAGTGTAAAGATTGTGCTCTTACAATGCTTTTTTTGAGAAAACTAACTATGGATTGATAATAACACTAGGAAGACAAAGACTTAGAGAGTACCATTGTGTTGGGTGGTAGTTCCCCTTTAATGTAGATGCAATTTTAAATAGATGTTACTACTTTGAAAGTGCCACTTAAAGCAAAAGAAATGGAAATTTGTCCCCTACAGTGCAATCAGTTTCCTTCAGAATTTCTCCATTGTACATCATATTCACTAAAACAAGATCTAGAAACCTTTCATTTGGCTATAATACATAAAGTCATGAGAACTATTTGTTATCGGATGTGGCTGCAAGGTTTTAATTTGAATTCCATTTCTAATTCTGCTGTTTTTCTATTAGTACAGGGATATGCATCATGTGGGGAGATATCCAATACAATGTCAGATCTTATTACATGGATGCTACATACATTCTCTTTTCCTTGGAAACAAGCCAGCATTGGCTACCGGTAAACATTGACATGAGACCACAACAATCTCACTAAATGATGCATGTACTTCAAAATTGCCAAGCAAATCCATTGCTTTTTGATTTAATATCTAGAAACTATAACATTTAAATACTTTGATGTTAGATACATCACCAATGCAATTATACATTTATCAGCTGTAACAGAACCCAGTCTAATGTATCAGAAGAATATGGCATTGCAAATAGCAACATTAAACTACTCTACCTTAATTAGGTAGACATCTATTATACAGCAGTCTGAGCTATCTATCTATCTATCTATCTATCTATCTGTCTGTCTGTCTGTCTGTCTATCTATCTGTCTATTGATCTATCAATCTGTCTATCGATCTATCAATCTATCTGTCTATCGATCTATCAATCTATCCATCTATCTATTTATCTATATATCTTTGTCTGTCTGTCTATCTATCTATCTATCTATCTATCTATCTATCTATCTATCTATCCAATCTATAGATAATTAATCATTGATAGCATATGTTAGACTGGCTTTGAATTTCTATAGCAGCTCCAATGCAAAATCTTTAGTAGGACCTTTAGCCGTACAGTTAAACCCTCTTGCCTAGATTAAGAAAGTCATGTTTACAGTTTACATATTTTAACATGAAATCACACATTGATAACTTTATCTCCTGTTTTCTGTTTTGTAATTGGTTTAGAAATGTTGTTCAGTAATAATGAAAACTTCTTTAAATGTTTGTCTAATAAGCCTTGGATGCTTTCAGCATTCCTGCATATTTCAGATGCTTCTAACTAAGCCCTCTGCCATTAACAGGTCTGGGCAACCTGAGACCCTCCAGCCAATGCATGGAAGACTACAGGAATCCAAAGGATTAACTGCTTCATTTAAATCAAAGGAAATTTTGTGCATGGTTATTTGCCCTCTATGGTGCACTTGGTTTGACCTAGAACTACATACAGCCCTAAGGACCCAATTCACAATCTAGAGTGGAGCCATTCTAAGATAAACCAACTGTGATACATAATTTTATTAACCCTTTTAGTGCCAGATGCTTGTGAAATTTTTGTACCCTGCTGGCTGGACCCATTTTTCCTATCCACCTGTTTAGGTTTGATTCCTGCTAACTTTTTAGTTATATATGGAAAACAATGTATTGTTTTTCTAGAACAAATTCAACTTTTCCATGGCACCTCACAAGAACTAAATTTTGTATAATGTGACAAGCAATGAAGTCATAAATGTAAAACATTACATATTGCCAATAGCATAAACTATATAGCAAAAACATTTATGATGGCTGTGTAATTTTCAATTATTTTTAAAAGCATTGAACTCCTGAGTAAAAAATAGCATATATGTATTGTTTTACTTACATCAGTGGCCTGCATGACCCATAATTAACAGGAGTGCAAGATGGTATTTTCAACTTTCTGAATAAAATACACAATCTATACAGAGATCTGTGACTCACAGAGGGCAGTATATGGGGTTGGTTAGACAGTATATGTGGGGATCTAGCAGTGGAACAAGGCTATAGGGTCAGACAGTATATGTGAGGATCTGTGACTACCAGTGACAATGGAACCAGGCTGGGGGAGGTCAGTTAATATATGCTGGGGAAGGGGGAGCAGTTGCAGAGGGGGTTGTAATACATTTGTATTATTATTAATAATAATAATTGTATTTTTATTTGTTTATAATTTCATACTCAGACCGTGTGGTGGAGCATCAGGACCCCCCATCACCGGTTACATCAGTCATGTCACTGGTGACATGGAGGCTGTCTCTGATCCCACCTATTCCTACCCAGAAATGTAAGGAGGGGGTCCATGCTTCTCGCATGTTTCACCTCTATCTATCCCCCAGTGCTATCGGCTGGAAGATTAACAGCTAGGGTGGAGGTATCAGGAGGGCTCCTTATTCTCCCCCCCAACCACAGTGTGTTGAAAACCACTCTAGCATTCAAAGGTTTAAAAAAATAAATAGAAAGCTTGTGGAATTTCCATTTATCCCCTATGGTGCAGATGGTTTATCCCAGAATTGTTCCACTTCTGTTTGCTGAATTCAACCTTAAATTCCTTATTTATAATGCCAAGTCATTGGTACAAGTCTGCAATAAGCATTGCCATGAGTGCTGATGTATTGTCAGCTTAGTGCTGTTTTGCCTTTGTTTCATCAGCTTTTTATAGGGCCACCAGTAGTGATATGAGAGAACACACTGACATTTTCTATTGGCAAGCACATTGCAAAACAAGATTTAAGCCTCTGTGCCTTAAAATTATCATTTGTTTTGTACATACAGTCCTAAGACTGTGTCCCAGCCTGTTGCTAGGCCAAATTGCAACATTTACAGACAGCCTTGAAAGCAACAGATTGCTAGGAGCTCTACAGCTTTGTGTGCTATGGAACATAAAAGAGCTGTTGAACAGCAATAGGTAATAATGACATTTATTAGCTGAATCAAGTGGCTGAAAAGATGTTAGAGGATGTGTACAGCATCCGGTGCACATGTCCAGCACTATAAAATACAGACCTAGACATCAGGCAGCTAAACAAAACAAAATAATAAAAAAATATATATTTTGTAAACAGCAATTTTATAACTTTTTTTATTGATACTATGTCCACAGAGGAATATGGATCATTTTTTAGATATGTTGCTGGACAATGCAGTGATGATTAAAACTGGTGCTTTGGTGAGGTTGCCCATTGCAAAAAGTACTACAATGGGCTATGATGTCTTGTCACATGGGCAACTATTGCCTCGTTCGAACATACACCAGGGGTGTCCATAGAAATATTTAACAGGGGGGGTGCAAAGCCATAATATGACCCTCTGGTCAGCCCATCCAGCCCCTTTGTTTATATGGTGGGGTAATTGGGAGGGGGGGTGCCCACCCTTGCCTCCCCTCCGGACACCCATGCACCAAAGTCCAGCATACTGAATGTTTGGTGTGTTTGCATAGGAATACAGTAATGATGCAGAAAGGAAGGTCTGTTCAGTGGTCTATGGGGCCTTTCACACTGGCTTTTTTTTAAGATGAGAAGTCCATCCCAGCCTCCAATGAATGGCCAACCAACTTTGGCAAAAGCAAATTATATTGGATAGTGATCACATGAGCAGGCAGGCAGACACACGGCTCTTGGTCCGGATCAGTGTTGGAGAGCAGGGGAAGTTGAATGAAAGAAGACAGGTGACAGAACTCTAACAGGGGGCTGTTACTGTTGTGTCACCTGAGTAAAAGAGCCCGAAGTGCTAGAACCTATCACTTTCCACCAGTGGGGAGTAATAAATTAAAGGGGAAAGCAATGCATTGGAGACCTCTTCAGCATTCAAGGGGTTTAAATCCCCATTTAAATCAAATGGGATTTTGGAGAATTTTAATTCTCTTCTACAGTTCAAATGGTTTGCCCCAGAACGCCTCCACTTTTCTTTTAACCCTTTGAGTGCCAGAGGGGTACGCAACACATTGCTCTGCAATGTGTTGCATACCCCTCTAGTACTCTAAGGGTTAAACAAATTTGTTTTTGAACATATGGCCCTTTGTGGCTAATGTACTATGTAAAAGTGGAGTCATTCTGGTGCAGAATGTAAATGGGACTTTTTAACAATTTAAAAACCAACACATTGCTCACAGAACTCTCTAGCATTTAAGGGGTTAAAAGCCTAATTTAAATAAATGGGAATTTTGTGATTTTTTTTTCTCCATCTAGTTGTTTTGTCCCATAAACACTAGTCATAGTATCTCACTGAGCTATGATTTAATCTAGACACACCCTGAACACTGGGGGCATTTCTAATAGAATAGCAAATGATATGTTTGATCTATAACATAACTAATTAGCATATTGTCTGGGGGGATTAGTATATAGTGCCCCATAGTGCCATAAAAAAAAATGTTAGTTTCTTAAAAAAAATGGTTAAAGAGGAACTACCACCCCTGTTAAATTTGGGCCCAAATAATTACCCATCTGGCGACTAGCTGCTCAGTAGTGCTAGTCGCCAGAATTATTACCTAGTTATTGAGAATTCTATACTGCTCCTGGACTGACAGCTAGGAAACAGCGCAGACATCTTTCCATAGTGATGTCTGCGCGCCTGCGCTGTCAGTCCCATTCAGCTCTAGGGGGTGTTGCTAGGAGCACAGGCACACAGACGTCACTATGGAAAGATGTCTGCTCTGTTTCCTGGTGGTCAGTCCAGGAGCAGTATAGAATGCTCAGTAACCAGGTAATAATTCTGGCGACTAGCACTACTGAGCAGCTAGTCGCCAGATGGGTAATTATTTGGGCCAAAATTTAACAGGGGTGGTAGTTCCGCTTTAATGCAACATATAGGCTGATTTACAGGTTCCACCTTTATGTGCTGAAACATAAGAGTTGATTGGCTATGACTGTAGCTCTGGTTAACTCCACATCTGAAGGACCAACTATGGAGGCACTTTTTACTATACTCTAAATAAGGATGTGTCCGTGACTGGGATATTCATTTGCAGATGTGAAGTTAGATGGCTAAAATCTGAAAATCAGGTAATAATAAATATTGTGCATCATTGTTATTTGCACGTGAGTATTGCTGCATATAATTCAATATTTAAATACAAACACAAATTCCATCAACCCCTTGTTAAAAGCTGTCATTCTGTATATATGCACTGCACTGCAATGTATGTTACTCATACTGCAAATATAACCAGGCTGAAGCAGTGAAGATGAAACAGTATCTTATGAGAAACAGCCACATGCATAAAATTGAATAATGGTGACCTTTAATTGAACCAGGCACTGTGACAATCGCAATAAATTAAATCATTCTGGAAGTTCACCATATTTTGCTTGGCTAATAAATTGACTGTTGTGTCAGCCGTTCTGGAGCACAGTGTTATGATCCTCTTTCTCGCTCTTACTTATGAAACATGATGTTTCCTTTCTTAGGTTCCCTGTTTTACCAAAAAGTCTAAATCGCCTAAGGAACACCACTACAAATTCCAGATTTTCAGAAAATATACAGAGTAAACGTAACTAGGGCTGTCATCAGAGGGTTACAGGCAATACTTATGTATGGGGCCCAGCTAAGAATGGGGGCCTGACTCCCCAATCAGACATGGAGGCCACTGCAGCCCCATGAATCAGGAGGGTGAGCTGTGTCAGTAGGGGCCCCAGACGTCCAGACTGGTCCACATCGACATACCTGGGAACTTTCCAAATGAACTGACCCTGAGATCTTTGGAATATTAACCCTTAAAGCGTCCCATATTGTAGATTTTATGCAATACGTACCTGCTTGCACTAATTCAGAGGTGCTCCAGTCGGTCTGCAAGGAACATTTAACATGTTACAACATAGAGATCTCATTGCCCAAACACAAATAAGGCAAGCAGGACATTTCCTGCTGCTCTTCTGCCACAAATGGCACCAATTTAGAGACTAAAGACACATTTAATGGTGGAAAATCATATAGGAGGTAACACAGACCTATCTCACCCTAAGAATTTTGCCCTTCACCCTGAGACCCTGAGATTTGGGTCTAAACCCTGAGAGTTCCCAGATTTGCACATTGATTCTGGAGGATCTCCTTGTGGACCCACCCTGTTAAGCATATTCTGTCCTGGTTTTATGAAAGCTGCATTAAAGGGATAGTAATACTACGTTTTATCTTTATTTTATTTTGTAGGCATTAAAAAAAACATGAAGAACGATATAAGTCTTATCTCTCAAACCTTTATGGTTTGAGAGATATTCACAAGCAAAGTTTCCCCTCCCGCCCCTTTTTCCTAGTGTAAGCTATCTCTTCTCAGATGTGAATCTGGTTGTAAGACCAGACAGATAACAGCAGGGGACAATCTTCTTTGTATAAAAACAATGAAAGCCCTGCCCCCCTTGACAAGTTTTTCAGCTTTTTCCCTTATCTTAATTGAAGATTGTCCCTCTCTGCAGTCTACCTGGGCACCTCCCTTCTGATCTGGCTGAACAGGGGGGGAATCTTTGCTTGTGAATATCTATTAAACCATAAAGGTTTGAGAGATAAGACTTATATCGTTCTTCATGTTTTTTTAATGTCTACAAAATAAAATAAAGATAAAACGAAGTATTACTATCCCTTTAAGGTAAGACTTTTTGGTTTAAGTAGCTTAGTAAATTGGCATTAGGCATGCAAAGGACTATGCACATATTATAAAAGAGAACTGTAATAATCCTGCTTTCAGCGTATTTGAGTCTAGATTCCTAAAGTCTAATCATAACTTACATTTCTAATGAATGTATAACTAGAAAGCCCAGCTCATGATCTCTACATTAACCCTTTAAGGACCAGCGGGGTACTAAGTAATGTATTGAACACCCTTCTGTTCCTTAAAGGATTAATTGACATGTTTGTGTAGCTTGTAATGAATTATATTATCAAAAGCAGTTAATTTAATGTGATAAGTACATATAGCTTTCTATTCAGAAAGGCTTTGATCACATTTTGGACA
Organism: Rhinophrynus dorsalis; assembly: GCA_037306005.1. Taxonomy (NCBI): domain Eukaryota; kingdom Metazoa; phylum Chordata; class Amphibia; order Anura; family Rhinophrynidae; genus Rhinophrynus; species Rhinophrynus dorsalis. The sequence goes on along the minus strand of CM074718.1, from coordinate 81,728,112 downwards.
GAATGCTTCAGGGAATGAAAGGCTAAATGTGCAAGGAAATACTCAGATTTTCTTGAGGATTAGCCATTCGCCAATTCATCAGTGGCTAGACTGTACCTGGCACTCACTCGTACATTGATGAGTGTTTACCATTCCCATCCACAAGATGTTTACATGTTTTTGGAGAACTTTTTACCAGAGGTTCTAGAGTGAGCACTAAGTTTGGGCTGCAACACAAATAATTAGCATACAATGCTGGGAATTAGCATAACATGCTACACTGTGCCATCAAAATACAAGGATTCATTTCTCTAAAACGACTTAATTTACAGAAAAATGGCTACGATGACATATAGCCAGATTTTTTATTCTCTGTAAAACAAACTAAACTTGAAAAAGTCCACTAACCCTCTGAGTGCAAGAGAGGTATTCACAACACATCGCAACTCAATGAGTTGGATACCTATGTTACTCAGAGGGTTTCTAAATTGCATTAAACAAGACACATAGGAAAAGATTGCACCAAATGTCCAGGTGCAACTGGTGTTAAGGGGAAAAATGTTGGCATAAGTAACTTAGTAAATTGTTGTTGAGCAGGCGTCAGTTCTAATAATCAGTCAGATACCTTTCTAGCAATCTGCAAAATAATCTATATAACCACATTTTATTTTGAGTATTGTGATTCTTAAGCCCGTTTTAAAGTAAAGGTACCTATATTTTGTTCTGAATTAGCATGCAAAGAAAGTTTAAACACTCTATATACAAATCTTACCACATAAGAATGCATAAAAATGTCACACGTAGCCTCCAGAAAGAGCTACCTTTTATAAAGAATTTAATATAATTGGCTTTGTTAAACAAACATGCCGATTCGAAAAGCAATTATCTGGCTGCTTTTGTGTCTTTAGGAATTAATTACAAATTGCATTTTAAGGGCCTCTGAATAGGAGAGTGTTTGTCAGTCAGGCATTTATTTATTTATTTATTTATTTCGACCTTATCCTTTCATTCCCTTGTCAGTCATATACAAGGATTAAGAGAAGCATTTTTGCCTATGTAGACACCTGATAAAAATGATATTCTATCTCACAAATGGTATCACTGGAAGAACTGCTACACTTCTAGGGCTTTTTCACACAGGTGAAAGAAATGAAGCAGTTCCCTGCTACACTTGTGTCCTATTCTGAAATCACCATCTATGTTCTCTGGTTGGTTTTGTAATGGTGAGCGGCATGGCTGATGGCCGGCCACATGTGCATCATCTGGATATTATTGGCTGATGCCCATTCATTAGTGAATGTACAAAAATTAAGTGTGCAGATTTACCCCACTTCAAGAGCCCCAGGTATTATTGGCAGATAAGGACATGGTGTTCATCTCCATATTAGTAACGATAATACAAAGATATGAGTACTTTGGTATTTGGTGATACCTTTTTTTATTGGACTAACAATCCTATGTAATAATTCGCTAAATTGTTGTCAGAAGCAGGGCTGGATTTACATCTCAGGAGCCTGTAGGCACAGAAATCTGAAGCGCCCCCCCCCCCATTGGCCATCTCCACAATGCTCTAGGTCTCCACATTACCCCCCAGTCTCCATATTGCCCCTATTAGCTCCACATTGCCCCTATCAGCTCCATATTGCCCCCATCATCTCCATATTGTCCCTATCGGCTCCACATTGCCCCCATCAGCTCCACATTGCTCTCACATTGCCCCCCATCAGCTCCAACTTGCCCCCATCATCCCCATATTGCTCTCACAGATCTGTAGCTGCTGGAGCTCCAGTGCGGTTATCTCTTTAATAATGCAGAGCGCTGGGAGATGATGTCATGATGATGTCATCTCCCAGCACTCTGCATTACTAAAGAGCCAGGGAGCTCGGCAGCTACAGGTCTGTGCCGAAGAAGGCACAGACCTTACCAACGGCGGGCGGAGCGGCGCGCCACTTTAAAAAAAAAAAAAATTAAAAATAAAATATATCAATTACAATGGCAGGCGCCCCTCTGTGGGGTGCACCTGTAGGCAGATGCCTACTCTTGCTTATGGCAAATCCGGCACTGGTCAGAAGCTGTCATGCACAGTAGAGACGGCTGTGCGTGCTGCAGTCATGCGCACTACAGACTGCCCGCACCGCGGCTGATAACGGAGACCGTAGTCCTCAACTATGGTCTGAATTTGGAGCTCCCCACTCCGTATCAGCAGCAGCATGGGAAGTCTCTACTGTGCATGACTGCACTGCGCCCGTTGCTGGGTGGCACTGTGGCTCGTGTACACGGACTCTTCAACTAGTATATATTTTAGGACAAGCTTTAGCGAGCTCAGCTCTCTTACACAGGTCAAGCAATACTGAATCACAGTCTCTTCATTGTAATATATGTAACTTGCCAAGTGATACAAGATTTATTTCGCTCTTGTGGAGTTAATAGCTACAGTAAATCTGGTGTGTGGAGAGTTTGTAACTTGAAGTAAAAAATGGAGTCTGTTCAATCACACAGTCTGTTCAAAACATTGCACAGTTCCTACTTTAGATAACAGTCCATGGTACTTACAAGGAAAGCTTAGAGCAGGTGTAAAAGTTGATATTTATGTAACAGTAGTCAGAAATAAAAGGATGGCACAGTGTGTTAATAATGCATGAGATTGGTCCAAGCCCAGGTTCTTATGGGAAAATCCCAGTGTCTTTTGGGAATCTAACAACTCCTCTACAAGGATTAACCCTTTCAGTGCCAGAGGGGTACGCAACACATTGCAAAGCAATGTGTTGCATACCCCTCTGGCACTCGAAGGGTTAAATGAATTAGGTCTCTTGCACATAAAAGCAAAATAAAGCAATTATTAAATGACCAATTGTTAAGTGACCAATTTAACTCAATAGAAATCGTGGGTATGTTTATTTATCCCCTATAGTGAAGTTGGTTTGACCCACTTTGGTTTTATACATAAGGGCTATTGTGTGAGGAAAAGATGTCTTCAAGAATTTGAAAAATAAATAATGATAAATAAACAGACAATTGACTCTGTAAACACAGAAATAACCAAGGGCAAGTCTGTAGGTGGGATATAATTAAAATCACCTCATATCAGGCCTAGACAGGTTCCTGAAGTGATTAGTATGCCTGCTAGGTAACCCTTTCTGACTTTATGGAATATTTATCAAAGCCTCTTGGCTGTAGAACTAGTAAAGTCAAATAGAAACAAGATTTACCAAAGAAAAAACATGTTTTAACCTCATGAAAGCTATATATTGGAGACATCTCTAGCAACCAAGAGGCAAAGCAGTGGTTGGTGACTAGTAGCTAGAAAGCCTCCTGTTTAGCTTGGAGGCTTCCTCTTCTAGTATGTATCCCGCTAGAGTGGAAAGAGTGGACATTGGGGGAGAAGTATAAAAGCCTTCTTAGAGTTTCCTTGAGAATTGTTGCTAAAGTTCACAACAAGAACAGGTCAGAATTATGAAGAAGTAAAGTCAAGTTTATAAATATGACTACTGAGAATGTTCTAAGGATATTCTGCAAAAATTATCAAGTGATGATTTGTTTTGCATACATAACTATTGCTATATACAGGTTACATCTGATAAGATTTAATCATTAAAACTATTAATAATAGTAATATAGTAAAAATGCAGCAAGGAAGGTCTGTACAGAAAGCTGTGGAGCCATCAGTAGACCTTTCACATGAGCAATGCTGGAGGATGCAACCTGAATTTATGTTGGACCCACATGGATGCCAGCCAATAATATTCAATTGGTGCTCACAAAGGCCACCCAGCAGCTGCACCTCACTACATGAGAAAAAATGAGAAAAGATTAGTTTATAACATGGACAAAAGAACTGTAGCAGGGGGTGCTATAGTTCTGTAACCAGTGTGAAAATGTGATTAAAGTAGATTTGTTATCTATACAGCTTTTATTCACAACCGAAATATCGATTTAGACTGCCTATTACTTGTGCTTCTTGTTTTGCTAGCAGTTTAATAGTTTTTTGACATTTTGGTTTAGTAGTTGGGGAATCTAATCTCAGCAGGACTTTGTTCACTGACCTGGCCAAGTAAAGCTGCACAACTAATTACTCCTTTGTCCAGATAATCACCATCTTGGGCTGCTAAAACTAGTTTCTACCAGAGGGATGGGATACATTGATAAGGTGGAATAATCATGGAAAACATTTCAATATGGTGGCTCCTGTGAAGGGGAGGAGTGATAAGGTGACAGGTCTTTGTTATGTTTTACAGAAATTCTCACTGTTGGGTATCACTTTATTATTAATTATCAGCTTTTAATTTGGCTCCCACTGAATTTCATTGGGATTGGAAACAGCTGATTCTTATGAAAATGTGTAAAATTAGACACTTTTCTTAACACTTTATTTTTTTTTCTTTTCTTACAATATTAGTGTAAATTACTTAGCATTCAGTAGCTATACTGATTTTTTAATTCTACATTTTACTTATATAAAATGAATCACAAAAAAGCAATGAGAACAGTCAAGGGATTAACAGCCCAGTGTAAATAAAATTGATTGTTTATTTGTCCCCTATGGCACAGTTGGCACAGTTGGTTTGCTCCAGAAGTACTCTACTATTCTACAACGTTTTATTGAAAACCTAAAAAAACAGTGGAATGGACCAGATTACTACAGAGGTGGGTCAAAAACACACAAAAGCAAGACCTCTAACTAAGGTCTAACGCGTTTCACACTACATACAGCGCTTTGTAATAGACATATAAGAACAATGTTACAACAAATATTAAAAACAAGGTATGAGTCCACCACTTTCCTTTATCATTATACTACAATATCTCTCATGATTTGCCTTTGTTGTTTGTAACCTGTTTTAAATGTTACTCAATAGCAAGTTATTAAAAAACAAAAATACCTACATTAAAAAAAATTGAATCAATGTGAACTGGGTAAAATTTAATTTGTACCATATGGGACAGTTGGTTTGGGCCAAAATTGTTCTAAAATCTTCTTTGCATATCATTATGTAACAAGAGCTGTAAGCCTTCTTGTTCATAACTAAAAAAAATACAAACAAACAAGTATTACAACCTAATGCAGATTTTAGCAAATGTGCTTCACTTTGCTAAATGTTAAAATCTCTATCGCCATTACATTTTCTCTTTTTTTTTTAAAGTGATTTATTTGACATACTAATACTAGAGTATTCTGCAAGGCTTGTTTACAGTCTCCAAATTAAATATACTATGTCAATTTCTATTTGCCAAATGGACAGTTAAAGTATCTAGAAGCAAATAAGGGCAACGTAGGTTTCTGAACCTTCGCCCCCTGGGATTTAGATGTTCTATCAGTGGAAAAAAAAAGATCTAAAGACAGATGTAACATTTCATTGGATTGTACCGAATATAACATTACATTCTGTCCTTTCCTGTTTCTCTCTAACAGACTGAAATCTGACTTACAAGGGTTGCGTTTTTAACCCACTGAGCAAAGAAATGTGGTGTATACCCCATGGCACTCAAAGGGTTAAGGAATTGCAAGTTAAAATTGGACTATACCTCTATGAATAAGTGATTCTCAATTTAACAGAAATACTTAATTAGGTAGACATCTGTCATATCTATCTATCTATCTATCTATCTATCTATCTATCTATCTATCTATCTATCTATCTATCTATCTCTGTCTCTATCTTTCAAACAATATGTGTCATGTGTGCATGCATTTTCTTATCTTCATTGAAGTCTGCCTTTATATCAAGTGTCAAGCCATCATTACACTTAACAGGATTCTACAGTCCATCTAAATAATACTTTCACCTCTACTCATTTCCTTTTAGTTAACTTAGGTTAACCCTTTGTTTGCCAATTCAATGCGGTTCCTTTGGTAATAGATAATACTGAGTGGAGAGAGATTTAGTTATCCCCAAATCTCTCCATCTCAATCACCAGGGGATGTGAGAGTTAAAAACATATTATGGAAGTCAGATTATTTAAAAAAATGCCCAAGGCAGGATCTTTTGATCCCTCTTTATTTTTTTATTGCTAGTTGGATCTATTGACCCCATATTAATTACTAGTACTGAAGGCCCGTGTACACCGGTTAAAATGGCAGTCAGTGGCCACGGCTGCTGCCCCGGAGCTGGGGGTGCTGTGCCGTTCAGAGCGCCTGCTCCAGATCAGCAAAGCCTCTGACTGCAATCCGGCACGTGACTGCATCGTTCCCTACTGCGCATGTGCGGTTACGCACACAGGGAGAGGCGCATTCTAGCGCTTTATGTTACTTAGATAATGTCCACAGCATTAAATCCTTAGATAAAGTCATGTACTTTTTACATGTGTTAGAAGGAATCAGGGGAGGGCTGGCCTGGGGGGCAGGGGGGCAATTGCTCCCTGGGCCAGTCTTATGTCTGGGCTGGTGGGCCACTCCGCTTGTTGCTGCAAATACTAGTGATACCACAGAGCTTACAATTGAAATGGAGCTACAATCCAAGAAGAGCTGCACTAGTAGCATAACCCATTTTTCTTGTAAGCTCTATAGTATCACCATACCTGGGATCTCTCTGGATTTGCCCCGGAGACTCTGGTTTTGGCACTGCTTTACCGTGCCTCCAGGGCAGAGGCTGAGTCCTCCGGATGTGGGGAGTTTCTATTGAAACTCTACCCACTTCCACTCTTTCTCCCCGTATTGCTCCTTCCCTCAGCTTTCTTTTAAGCCATCCACCCAGCACTTGTGTTAAGCCCCGCCCCTTTTTGATGTGATACACGTCATTCTAGACACCACCCATGGCAGCAGAGGACAACAATAAAAAGTTCCCAGGTATGAGTATCACTAGTGCAGCTTTACTTAAATTGTAAGATCTGTAGTTGCACCAGTGTAACCCCATTTCAGTTGTAAGCTTTGTGGTATTGTTTGCCTTACTTCACAACACTAACCCTTTGAGTGATAGAGGGGTATGGCATGCATTGTGAAGCAATGCATGGCATACCTCTCTGGCACTCAAAGCATTAATGGCAATTTTAAAATTAACAAAAGGGGTTGGGCTGGGACAGTGGGCTGGAACGACAGTAAAATCGGGTGACTTGATTGTAGTTGCCCTCCAGGCCACAAGTTGACAGTCCTCCCCCGGAAGGAAAAAAAATAAATGAATATGGGGGTCTGTTTATTGCATATTGAGATATACGCAAAGTGAGTGATCTTTTTGCTCCTCTCTAGGGGTGCAAAAGAAATATCGGACATCCAAAGGGTTAAGGACTCGTGCTGAATATTAGATCACAAACTGGATTCTTTTTGTGATTTTATCTGAAGGGGACAATAAGGCATCTTGTAGCTTTTTCAAGTAGTAACTTGATATAAAAAGGTGTCGGTGGAGGTCTCTACGGAGCACAGTGTAGGTGTGGAAGCCTATGCATCTTCAATTCATGAGGTCTCTGTACACTTTACCTTGAACATATTGAAATGTCACCTTGATATGCCGCTAAATATGACATAATCCTATGTTATTATCAATTTTTAATGTCAGTATTCTATTTGACATTTACAGAACCCTGATTTATAACTTCATCATAATGTTCAAGACTGGTAAGAGACACAGATAGTTTCTGGACATATGTTATATATGAAGTGAAGCTATAGAATTGTCTAGAAATTGATGATCTTGTCAGCAGGTTATACAATAAACCCTGCATTTTTCCTGATCAGTGTGAGAAGTAAAAACTGTGCATACAAATAATACAAAAAAGACTCTCTGCGTGGTACATAGGAACAAAATAGATGCAACATTTAGGGGCATATGCAGAAACAGATGAGCAGTTCTGCAGCAAACAAATATTTGTCCCTCTTCTTGCACTTGGTTTGCCCCAGACTGGCTCATCTGTTTCATACTGACACAAGTATACACACACAAACATACTGTACACATACACACTCTCATACACACATATATACTGCAAACACAGACACACTCAAACATATACACACAAACACACACTGAGCCTACACGTACACTCACACAAACAAGCATACACGCCATATAATGTACACACATTTAAACATACATACACACACTAAGCATACATACACTAAGCATGCACACATACACACAGGTAAGCATAGATGAACGCACACACATTCAAACATACAAACACACACTAAGCATACACACTCACAAACACACTTACACAAACAAGTATACATACACACTCAAACACACACACACACGCACCAAGCATACACACATATACTGTACACATACACTCATACAAACAAGCTATATGCTCACACACACACACACACACATATATACACAGAAACAAGCATTCTCACACACACAAAGATAAATGCACACATATATAACAAGCATAATCACACACATACATACATACATACATACATACATCCAAGCATACTTACACACACACATGCACAAACACATACAGAGATACACATATGCAAATAAGAATACATACACACAAACATAAACACGTCTACACACATATATGTAGACACACACTCACAAAACACACATCCATAAAAAAAAGTGTATATATAGTATATATATATATATATATATATATACACAAACACACATGCAAAGAAGCAGGCAGCAAAATACATACATAAAAGAAACTATCATACACACATATACACACATACAAACAAGCATAGGCATACACGTGTAAAAAAGCAAATCTACACAAGGGAGTTCACCCATATACATAAACACAGACACAAAGACAAACATATACACAAGCATATAAACAATTGGAAATAAGTATATAGACACAGAAGCATTCCAACAAATATACGCTCACATACATATGACAAATAAGAATACATGTTCATACAAACATAAACACACAGACACACACTCAAAAGCACATGCGTCCCACATTTCTGTTTATGTGACCTTTTCCCAACGAGGTTGTTCATTACATTGAGATTTTCAACAAACAAAAAGGAAATTCTTACTTGCTTGTTTAATGAGTTCCTCACCTAGCTATAAAAGAGTAATACCCATCATGATGCAATTTGGCTATTGCCCTGGTTGTTCAGGTGTAAAAAATAACTTTCCATTCTGCATTGCTTTTTCACTACATAAGGTTTTCAGCACCTCATATTTGTGAAGTAGATTATGGTGCTGCTATTGTTCCTTTAGGTATAATACAATAACTGTTGTCAGTGAATTCTTAATGAACTGACTTTCTTTTAAGTCTGTCTAGAAATAATTGAACTCCAGTCTCAATTTCGCAAATAGCTTTCTAAGCCCAAATCTAAAAGCTTGGTCATGGATTTGTAGTTACGGGTCAATTAGGCCTCTCATTAGCATGCAAAGGATATAATTTCACGCACCATTTTTTTAGCTTTGAAAGCTGGAGGGGGATTATAGTTTTTCTCTAAAGGCAAATGAAAAAAAAAAAAGATTCTATAAATGTTTGAAAGTGCTATTACCAAACACTAATACCAGACCAGTTATAACATACGTGCGAATAGCAGCTGATTGAAACATGAAAATATAGAATTTGATGACACACGAGAACCAACAGGCCTATCTGCTCCACCCACTGTCCAATCTAATGTAAAACTTCAGATGTATTTAACATCTGTTTATTTCATGCTTAGTGTAGCTTAATATGCATTGGAAGCTTTCAGTTTTACCAAGCGTGGTTTACATAGAAGGAGTCTGGAGCAAACCAACTGCCTTATAGGGAACACATAAAAATTCCCTTGGTTTTGAAGGGGACAGTTAACCCTTGGAGTGCCGGAGAGGTGTGCAATGCATTGCAACAGAACTTCATTGGATACCTTTCTGGCACTCAAAGGGTTAACCCTTTCACAATTCATTGGACACATGGCTAGCATTAAAGAGGTTATAAGCCCCTTTTTAAATCAGCCATAACAGCATATCAATGGGGGAGGGATGTATCAGATAAAACAGCCAATCAGGTGTCAGTAAGATACATAAAACTCACATGTATAATTGCCCTTTGGTTAGTAGCCTGTCGCCCTGATGTAAAGACCTTGACATTGGCGTTGTTAATAAGAGCAAATGTTTTTAACTGTTTGAGTGCCACAGGGGTATACAACACATTGCAAAGCACTCAAAGGTTGATGGGCTTGTATGCACAGTGTATTTTAATAAACATTTTCATTTTACCAATACTTGTACTCGATTCCAGTATTTGGGAGATCGAACAGGGCAAGGTGACATCCCTTGTAACCCATAAGACATATATATATATATATATATAAATATGACATCTTATTGTTAGATTTGATGCATTATGCCCCCATTGTTATGCCGTTTTGGCGTTTTCTTACTTCTTTTGTTCCTTTCTTTCAAGGTGAGCTGCTGACAGTATAGTGATATCTGAGTGGAGGAATGCACAATATCCTCCATAGACTATCCTTGCTGTTGTTTATCCAACTAAAGTGGCCACAATAAGGTGTGAGTATATAAAATTAAGCCTGCTTATTTATGAGTATTGACCATTATTACCTTATGAGGCTGCCTTTCCTGCTTTGTATTCTCATTTAAATCAGTGGGGATTTTTATTTGAGCCATATGGTACAGTTGATTAGCTCCTGAATTGCTCCAGAATACTGATGATGATGTACTAAGAACTTGAACAATTTTAGAGCAAACCAAGTGCACCATAATAGACAAAAATTCCCCAATATTTCAAATGATTTCAAATGGACTTTGCAAAGTAATGAATTGGAGACCTTTCTAGCATTTAAGGGGTTAAATGCCCAATTTAAATCAATTGGAATATTGGCCTCCATGATAATTTTGGTTTACAAAGAATTTCACAAGTTGCTTAGTCCATCAGCCTCACTATATCAGTTGTATGAGACATTTATTAGTAGGCAGTATATCCACCACACTATCAACAGAGTAGCACCTTTCAAGACTTCCACCCTTAGGCTTTAGGCCTTATTCACATGGGGATTCCATGGGTGATTCCATAGCAGAACCCCATCCCCCCAGTTAGTATCTTGTGTATCACTGGTGCTGATTTCCTGCCAGGACCTGCCAAGTCGATGACCTGGTACGTTTTTGTATCTGGCACTACATAATACCACTGCTACCTTGCACCACTGCCATCAGCAGAGCAATATAACATTTCAGACTTACATTTCATGGTGACTTTCTTTGTAGAAAATACCCCACATATAAGACTATCTGCGAGCCAAATGCAGGAAGGGGGTGTGCATTTAACGCAGTTGTATGTATCAGCATTACATGGGCATTCCATTGATTTGATTATTGAGCAGCAAGTCTCAACAATTCAGTCGCCCATGTAAATGGCCTGCTGATATGCCCATTGGTATTACATTGCTTTGGCTGAGCAGTCCCCTAGGGTATAATGCACCCTGTTTTGGGCAGTTGTGCACAGCAATGGTTTCTCTTCTACAAAGCTGTGAACAAGTTTTTAGAATGATACTGGAATCTAGCTATGGGCAGGATTTTATACCAGATGATAACTTTATTACTGATTTTATCTCCAAACAGAAAACTAGTGATACCACTTAGCACCTGCAATGGAATCCAGCCTAATATTTGGTTATACCTTTTCTCTGTTTTATTACAAGATGTACACAGGGAATAGAGACTTAGGGCCATGTGTGTAGCAATTCCAAGCAATATCAACTGCACCAGAAGGGGATACATAAACGTTCCCAAAATGCCCAATGATTTAATTGAGTCATGTAACCCCTTGAATGACCATCGACAAGGAGAAAGGTCTGGAGACCTCTTTAGCATTGGAAAGGTTAAAAGCTCAATATAAAGCAATGGGGATTTGTATTTACCTCTATGGTACAAGTGGTTTTCTTCACCTTCCTTTATGTCTATGGCCTTAAGTACATTTTATATCTTTCATTCCACCTAGGACATATTGCGGCTCAGGTAGTAAGTATAGCTAGAGCGATTCCATTTCACATCAGCTACAATATAGGGAACAAATAAAATGCCTGTTGATTTAAGTGGAGCTTTTCATCCCTTGAAAACTAGAAAGACCTCCAACGAATTTCCTCACAAAGCATTTGAGACCTCAAGCATCATGGTGTTAACAATCCCATTCAAACCAACTGTAATCAGGGAAATATTCATATTGCAGTTGGTATACTCCAGAAATGCTCCAGTTCTCCTTGGTTCATAATTTTACTTGCCTTTGTGATTGGACAGAGGCAATATCCTCCCAATAGTGTATATTAAGACCTGCTGGAATCTATCAGTGGGGGCTCAGTTATGAAATGCTCCCTCATTGGTCCTGTGGGAGGAGACTGACCTACAATGCTGAACTCTGCTATGACAGAAATGAACAATAAGCTTCAAACATACGAATAAGAAATTGCATAGAAACAAAAACAGGCTTGTTGTAAGCATTTTCAGACTGTATTTCAATACAAGTAAGAGTGTATTTAGATATACCTGGTTTATATGTGAAAGACACCTACCTTGGTAAGTGATTATGTTAACCCTTTGAGTGCCAGAGAGTTGTCCAACACATTTGATGGAAGCTTCTCTAGCATTCACAGGGTTAAACAATGTAGAAGCCACTTATTCTTATATTTTGAATTCTCCTTTAAATCACTAAGTATCTTTCTTATCTCAGTCACCTTGAGGATAACCAGGAGTCCACCCTCATCTCCTTTGTAATATGTTTGTGTGACTAGCATCTTATGTGCTGCAAAAGGTATAGCAATCAGGAGCAAAAGCAGAATTTCCAGAGATGGGTTTTCAGAAAAATCTAGAACATCCAGAGAGGTGTTTCCAGAATAACTAGAATTTGTATTCTGTTATTCTCTGTTCAAAAGCCATCACAGATCTCTGAGACTAGACAAGGAATGGGCAACCTGTGATGCTTTAGCTGTTGTTGGACTACAGTCCCTATCATCTTCAGATGGCTGATGGTTGCCGGAGGATGATAGGAATTGTAGTCCAACAACAGCTGAAGAAGGTACCATTTGCACAAAAGTAAAATCACTTTTCATCATTGGGATATAAAGTATTGCTTTTTGAATTTCATGTCATTTTTGTTGCTCTTAATTTATTTAAAGTAAGTAATTATCTAGGTGGGTTTCCTTCATATACAATTCAGATATATCTATATATTCTTGCACTGAGTATTCAGCTATCTGTATATACTAGGCTTTAATCATCTGGAATGGTTCATATGGGTCATCTGATTGTAATCTGAAAATAACTAGCAGTAGACTAAAACGGAGATCAAATGTAAATAAATTAATTAATAAAAATTTTTGAAGCAAAGCAACTGCATTATAGAGTACAATGAAAATTCTCCACATAACCATCTATTTAAATGGGACCAGTAGCATATCTATCGGGGAAGCAGAGGGTGCAGCAGCATCTTAGCCTGGTTTCCTAAGGGGCTTGCGCTGTGCTGCCTCTGCAACTTCATTAGGGCCAGGGGAGAAAATCCTGCTGATGCAGTCAGATCAATGCACTGGGGCCCAGTACTGCCTTTTACTTTTCTCAGAGGCCCAATATAGATTGTTCATCATGACATCCCTTTACAGCTTGAGGGATGGTGGGGTATGCAAAACACTGCACACCCCACTGGCACTCAGAGGCAGTGTGAAGAGAGAAAGGAGTAAAAAAAAAACAAAAAACAAAATCTTTTTTACTGATATGTGACAGAATCAGAATCATACAGGCTGTTCCTTCCTTCCTGCTGGCTGGCTGATCCAGAGACTCTATAGACAATGACAGAGAGTGACAGATACTACACAAACAGACATCATGCATTCAAGTCAAACAGATAAGTATACGGTTAATCTGATATACTGTATTACTTATACTCTCTCTCCTACATTTGCAAGAACACGAGGGACAAGCATAAACTGAGGTGTGGTCCTTGGAGAAAAAGCTGCTGAAATTTTGACACTAGCTACTAGTGTAGAGGCAATAAGGCAAAGAAGTGGGGCTGGACTTGTTTGTAGTTGTGGGTGAGATTTGTAAAGGGTGACACTGACAGTGACAGACAATAAAAAAAAGAAAAAAATCACATTTTTGAGTTGATTGACAGATTATAGGCAGGCATGAGATACTAAGCTGAGACTGAGATAGTGAAATGTAGAAATATATATCATACATTATTTACAGACAGACAAAATATAATTCCAGATGCTAACAGCTCTGTAATATAGTTTACAGTAAAAATCAAGACAGCTATTATTATAGCCACCAAAAATGCTAGGGGCAGATGTAAGATGGAAGGAGTAAGAGTGCAAAGATTTGTTCATGATAGTAAAGTCATGAAACAAAGACTGACTGAAGCCATGGTTTCTGCCACTTTTGCAATAAATGATGATGATCCTCTTCCTCCAGAGGAAGCTGTTTGTAAATGGGGCATGAAAAGATCTCTTCTCAATAGTAGTAATAAACTTTTTAATAAAACTGAGAAAATTGACCAGTCACATTCTAGCGTTGTAATCAAAGCAGAAGAGGATTGAGCAGTGAGGCCAACTATTGCGTCAGACAGTAAAAATAACACCCTGCCACAATGTAGTGGTCAATGATCTATAAATCCCCATAAGGGAAAAATCCCACATGAATATGAAAGTTGTAGGGAAGATGCACATGATGCTGCTGCTCATACTGATGATAATCTAATTATTGATGATGATGATGTTAATTTGTATTTATCCATCTACTGTCCTTTCTTCCTTCTGATACAAATGAAGTAGTGAGTGAGACTGATGACACTATGGCCACTTGGAAGAAGCAATACATCTGTTTATAAACTCTTTAAGAGACCAACTGTAAAGTGTGAATCTGGACCAGAAACATGCCTGAAAATAAAAAAGCACTATCTTGATTCAAAACTCTAGGTATGATTATTTTTGCTGTTGTTCCAAGTTCAGCACCACTGATGCTTATTGTGATATCTAGCCCCTGTAGTAATTCTAGTCCATCACTTTGTGAAATGTACACTTTGGAGATAATTTACTAATGATCTAAAAGCTAAATATGTTTCTATCTGTTGTCTAAGTAAAAAAAGACTGCACCGCTATCAACAGGTGGTACAAAGGCGAACATTAGTAAAACAAATTCAATCTATTGAAAGCTTAATCATGACTAGTCATGTTAGTCATGATTAAGCATTCATAGCACGAAACGTGTGGACTGAGTAGTTCTTGCACTACAGGAGACATGAGACTGGCTTCCGATGTTTGAAGACTGAGTATGTATTTTCAAACGTTTCAATAAAGTGAATTTTTTTTACTAATGTTCGCCTTTGTACCACCTGTTGATAGCGGTGCAGTCATTTGCTATACATGGAATGACTTTGAAGAGGAGAAAAGGGAATCCTGACTAGCACGCATCATGGGTGGTGAGCGGGTGTGCAGCCCCTTGCCTATATTTAGAAACCTGCATGTTCTCCTTGGAGCACCGTTTGTTTGCTGTTTTGGAATATACATCCTCATTGCAACCCTACCTAAAGCAAAACAACTTTTCTGACTGAGAGATACACCATTTGAACTTCATAAGCATGGTGACTAGCAGCTTTATATGTACTCCTAAACGTAAATTGGGTAAAAGATCACATAATAGTAGTATTGTGGATGTCTCAGAGAGTTGTACAGTGTTTTTTCAGTATTCATGCCTCCCACTGTTGTTATTCAAATGCAAAGTAAGGAAGAGGAGGTCACTGAGCTAGTTGGATATGGCAAAAGTCATAGAGTCTGCACTGCCACCACCACCACTAGTCACGTTAAAACAATAAAGTTCTTCTGTGTGCTGCCAACCCACCCTTACTGAGTTAATGGAAAGAAGTCAAAATGCGCAAGAAATCCAAAAATCTGCCACTGGAATGGCAAACTTGCCAAAATATTGGCGGTTGACAATCTGAACAAATCTTTTGTTGAAAACAGACATTTTAAAGAACTGATTTAATGAGTTACATTCTACTGGCATATTCCAAACTGCAGTAACTTTTCAAGTTGTATAAACGGGTGGTTTGTGTCATGGGCAAAGGGTTGGAAACATCAAATCCAAGGTTTGTTGACAATGTGAATCTGGCGCCCAAGGTAGGAATCAGGTGTTATTGTTAACAGTGTGTTGCCTTCTGTCTCCCAATCTCAGCTTGCTAACACGTTTTCACAGCTTATATTGCCATAGGCCTCAGCCTGCTAACAGTTTATTCAAGGCTTATGTTGCAGTAGAAGTATTTTTTTAACCCTTTAGTGACAGATGACTTATCTGGTAAGTCCAGGAAGTCATTCGCTATAATGGAAAAAAAGAAAACCCCTGTCATTAAGGGGTTAATGCTTATGTTCATGTAGGGTTCAGGTTCCAAAAAATGTTTACTTTCATCTGTTGGTTTCTCTCTGCATCACTCAGCAGTGGCAGTTCTGCAGTGAGAATTTTCCCTGCCCTGGAAAGTATAGGCGGAAACTGGCAACGTTTTATTGGCGGCAGCAAAAAGGCAGATAAGTGTGGGAATTTCTGCAGAATGGTAAATTGTGTTTTTTCAGTAAAAATTAAAATGAAAAATATAGGACTAATGACCAGCAGAACCTGGAAGGGAGCAATTCCCCCTCCCCACTGTCAAATTTCAATAATTTTTGATGTGATTGACACTGTGAGACAATTAGAACAAGTAACAAGAAGTAATACTTGCAGCTGGGCTGGTGCAGGTGCACTCTCTCTCTGTGTGCCATTATCAGTGTTGTGTGAGACCACATGCTGCGCTGATCATTGTTCCCACTGCTGAATCCCTCCAATGATCTTCTCCACATTAATTTCCACTAAGGCTATGAAGTGGGAAGTGGCAGCAGCAGAAATCAACCATGGAGGGTGGGGACAGAGGGGGAGTTAAAGCTGTGCCGGTATATGAGGTGGGATGCATGAGAGTGGGTAGAAATCTGTAGAAAATAATTCACGTGTGTATATGCTGGTAGGTGAAACTTATGGCAGGTGAGAGAGACCTGGTGAGAAGGAGGAAAGGTTTTTTTTGGTGCTCCTCAGGGTAGAGAGAGGAAAAGCCTGAGGAGAAGAAGGATGGAGGAAGAGAAATGGATAGGGGATATATATATATATATATATATATATATAGAGAGAGAGAGAGAGAGAGAGAGAGAGAGAGAGAGAGAGAGAGACTGGCCTGAGAGGAAGTGAGAGATTACCTTTGGGGAGAGAGAGACATGGAAGAATGGTGGTAGCAGGAGGACACCAGAAATGTTTCATTCATCTATGTAATACGTTATGCAGCTGAATGGAAGTTTTAACCCCTTGAATGCTAGAGAATTCTCATTAAGTATTTGCATTCAAGGGGTTAAAAGTCCCATTTTAAATAATTATTTTTTTTTCATTTGTCACCACAGTTGATTTGCCTGCTTCAGAATTACTTTTCTGTAGCCTCCTAAATAAGGCTCAATGTGTTGTCACATGATACAATTTCTAAGGACAGGACAATACTTGATGCAGTCTGTTCTGCATGTGAAAAATGGCCTGATCAGATGGTCCATGGAAGCATATTTGGCTATATTTGTTCTAAGACCCTGATTGTACTAGCAGAAAGCAAGCTACATGCTGTCCTCTGAGGCTGAAATCTAGGCTACTACTGTAAACATACTGTTTTGTCAAACACAGCACAACATAAAACTTTAAAGACCTGTAATCTGGAAACAGACTGCAAATGGAAAATGTCAATTAACATTTAATAAACCAAAGCTTCTCCTTATGAATACAAGTCCACTCGACATCTACATCAATTTGCAGAAGCTTGAAGGGTCATACATCAACATCTACAGAATCTTTTTTGTTAAAAATCTAGCACATGTCATATATTCTTGTATTCTCATTTTTCACTAACACCTCTTCATTCCTGGAAGACATTAAAACTACTCTCTCTGATTTAAGTGTAACAGAGTGGCCATTTATCAACAGCTAAGGGATGAGATGAGGAAATTGCAAACAAAATGTACGTGTTTTATGTGAAAAAATATTGTTAACATTTTTAGCTAGAAATGTAACATGAACTTAAAGGCACACTTTGTAGACCGTTCTCATGAAGATTCTCTTTGTATGCAATGCTGTTTGGGCTCTGTAGATGAGCCGCCCGGTCCCGGGACCAGAATCCAAGTTTGTCAGGTAAAGCATTGATGTGGATAAAAGGAGAGGGAGGGGGGAACTTTACAAACCTGTTACATGAAAACTATACAAGTTATAACAAAAAGAGTAAGGTCATTTGCTTTATTTCTTTAATAAGAACAACATTAATCATGTCTAAAGAAAGTAGTACTATCCCTTTAATGTTTGCATTGGTAGATACAAATTAATGTCACTCAGTTAATTGATTGTGATTAATCCCCACTACTCTTATATTAAGAAGGGCTGTTATCTTATACTAGCCCATTAACAGACAATCCTGGACTATAAATGGGTGCCCTGTAAAGGCAGGAAAACCTCAGAAAACAATTTGCAGATGATAACATGAATTATAGCATATCTTAGTGTCTATAGCCCCAGTTTATTTTTAGGTGTTAATGTTTCTTTAAGTATAAATAAACTCAGGTCATTTTTAGATGTTAGTGCCATTAATTACACACTAGCATGCAAGGAGTTAATGGTCTCATTTAAATCAACAGGGATTTGGGGAATATTTACTTATCCCCTATGTTGAGCATATCGGGATATCCTCAGTCTGTCACTGATCAACTGAGGATGATGGGAATTGTGATCAAACGAAAGCTGGAGCATCTTATAGTCCTCACTTATGGTTTTTACTCAAGGATCTGAAATGGCTTTTGCATAATGGATTACACAAAAGAAACTGTAGATATTATTACTACTATGCTTATTTTAACCCTTTGCGTGCCAGAGGGGTACGCAACGCATTGCAAACAATGCGTTGCGTACCCCTCTGGCACTCAAATGGTTACTGTCTGGAAACCCCTCTCTGAAAAATTTCATTTTGCCTTCTGTACAGTGCATCTGAATTGTCCCTTATTCATAAATAAGGCCCTTTAACAAGAAACTCTATACAGAACAAACCCACGGGTAATTCTTCAGGACCATATATTTTCAGATAGTAAAATGCTGTGTACAGCTATAAGCTAGAAACATAATACACCTAATCTTTTCTCTATCAGCTTTTTTCCCACACAGAAAAAAAAAACACCTGCTCAATATTATTTTGATAAAATGTTTTCCAAAATAATGAGAAAGTGTAAAATGAATGGAGTGACTGTAGATGGAAATTGTTTTTATTGATTTCTATTGCCCATGTCAGTACATAGTGCAGAGTCTAGACCAGAGATAGGCAACTTTTGGCTTTCCAGCTGTGGAGGATTACAACTCATAGTAACACAGAATTGCTGGCAGATAAGAACCATTTGGCCCATCTACTGTGCCCATTTTCCTGCTGTACAAACTTCAAACCTTATTTGGTCCTTGGTCTTGTCTTGTGTTCAGGACAACCTTTTGACTATCCTATGCATACTTAAATTCCCGTACTTCATTAACATCTAGCGTGTCTGCTGGTAGGCTATTCTACATTTCTACTACCCTCTCAGTGAAGTAAAACATTCTTACATCTAAGCTCTGTCCCTCTAGTTTTAGACTATGAATAATAATATTACAAGTATTTTACTAGGAAGGCTACATTGACGCTATCTCTCGTTTTCAAGTATGTCCTGGGGTATATAAGAAGTTATTATTACCCATTTTATCTACCTCTGAAGGATGAAAGGCTGAGTTGACTATGCCAGGAGGACTAATGCATGTGATTCCGAGGTTTGAACAGGTTCTACAACTGGTGCAGTAACCAAATGAGCATTCTCAAACAATCAGCCAACCAGTGGTTGACTGATTGCGAATGATGGACGTTATAGTTCCCAACAACTGAGGAGCTAAACGTTGCCTATATCTGAACTAGACAAGTGATGGGCAAACTATGTCTAGCTGCCATTGGACCACATCTCTCATCACCAGTTGGCTGGAAGATGATAGAAGTTGTAATCCAACAGCAGATGAAGTGACAAAGGTTACACATCCGTTGGACTGAGCATGTTAACCCTTTGAGTGCCAGAAACTGGCACTGAAAGAGTTAAATCACTGGGCGCTTGATATGTCACCAGTACAATGGGAGGCTCTGTAGATATTAAAAAAGGTAAAGAAAAACCATTACTAGAACCACCCCTACATACCAGTGGGCATATATGGCAAATTAATAAATCAACTCATTTAAATTGTAGCTTGTATCATCCACTGTAAAATAAACAATTGATAGCAAATGTAGATCAAAACTAGAGTGAGTATCTTAACCCTTTGAGTGCCAGAGAGGTAAGCAATACATTGCAAAGCAGTCATCTCATCAATTAAAGATCGCTAATCACGTGCTCTAAACTACCTGGGAATATTTATAATGCCAGAAATATTTGGGCAGTTAATTATACCAATCCTAGAAATAATAGAGACTTTGTCATGGAAATTAGGATATATGAAACCATATTTATTAAAAGAGAATTTCATAGGTGCACTCATCGGTACATCATAGTCGTGATACGTGGAGATATTGAACTTGTCAATGCTCTGTGTGGGTATGAATGAATACATTAATGATAATAAAAGCTAAGTTATAAATGATATATAGAACATAGGTGGTGCTGTATAGAAACAAAATAGGAGATCTTGCAATTCCCAGAACCCTTACTCCAGTAAGGGTTGGATAACAGAAATGATAACAGAAATGAAGGAAGAAAAAACTTTAACCCTTTGAGTGCTAGAGGGGTATGCAACGCATTGCTTCACAATGCATTGCGTACCTCTCTGGCACTCAAAGGGATAAAATAAAATACATTTCATTATATCCTCAATACATATATCCACTTCAAACGTGAACAACTTCAAGTATAAAAAATATACGTCTACTCGCAACACCAAAAAGAGGCACCCATCCAAATCTCACCACCTCCTTATGGGCTCGCCCTTCAGCGTTAAACAAGTGTGACAAATATATCAATTAATACACAGTATACTGAAATTGTGCTGTGAAGATTTATTCAGTAAAACAACCAACCCATCAAGTGACAATATTGTTGGTTTCCATTAAAGGGGATACGTGGGTTGGTGGTGTTCCGGCTAAATCTTCCCAGCACAATTTCACTAAACTGTTTATTAATTGATATATTTGTCACAATTGTTTAACGCTGAAGTGTGTGCCCATAAGGAGGCGGTGAGATGGATGGGTGCCTCTTTGGTGTTGCAAGTAGACATCTATATTTTTTATACTTGAAGGTGTTCACTTTTGAAGTGGATTCATGTATTGAGGATACAATAAAATGTATTTTATTTTAAAGTTTTTTCTTCCTTCATTTCTGTTATTCTTTTTCTGTTCTTTATCCCAACTGTTCAGCGCCAGTCTGTGTGTATAATTTTTAAGTTATAAATGAGTTGATTTATTAATTTGGCATATATGCCCACCGCCATGTAGTTTTTTTTTTGTTTTTTTTGGGGGGGGGGGCTGTTAAGGGTTTTCTTTGTCTTTTTTATTTGGGTTAATATCATAATATACCTTAGAACATTACCTTTGATTTTACAATTGACACATTTTATACTATACTGAAGATATGTGTGCACCAGTACATACATTGTGAGTCATTGTATTTGAGTTACAGCTAGGATCTCAGTTAAAGCATAACTGTCAACTGTCAGCATTTTCACATCAGTGGGGGCATCCATCTTGACAAGATGTGCATGATTTCACTTTATGCAAATTAGACTGTAATATGGCAGACGGGAAGGAGAGCAGTATGGTATGTTAGTATCTCTCTGACATGCCATCCAGTACTGTCTATTTTGATTAACCTTTAAATAAATATAGCTGAATATCTCATAAACTGTTATGTTAAATAAAAAATATATAACATAAGTATATGTGATTTTGAAATGTCTTTCAAAATGAACTACATTGTTATACAGTGTTAGTTACACTTTAAAAGCATCTACAGATTCAGCGCTAAATCAAGCTCTGTATCATTTATTTTTTGATGTATTTTCCACCCCTGTAAGAATAATACAAAAGATAACTAAAATAAAGCAAATTACACATTAAAATGGTAAAGTAGCCACTTGTTATTCATGCTGAGGCGATCTCCTTCCAAAGCAAAAATCTATACTGTTTATTTTTATGCATTACTTGATTTCTTGCCTGTTGGGAGTTGGTTTCTTCCCATTAGAGCAAACAGCAATTTGATTTGGGATCACACTGATAGAAAGCAATAACCTCTTCCCATACAGCTGTATATGATTGCTCTCTGATGGCTGCATTTCATATTCTCCAGTAAACTACTGCCAATTTATACACCTACACGGATACATTTAAGATAACACAGTGATTCTACCAGAGTAGTTTGAGTTATTTTTAAAGTGCATTCCTAGTTCAAGGCAAATGGACTGTATGGACATTCACCTAGGGCCAGCTCTATAGGAGACTAATGACTCATACGCGGGCTCTGTGTTAACCCTTTAAGTGCCAGGGAGGTATCCAATGTATTGCCTTGTACAGTGTTACAGATTGGCAAGCCAACGAACTGAACCATGTAGGTAAAGAATAATTCTCAAAATTCCCACTTATTTAAACTATGTGCTTTTAAACCACTTAATGCTACAGATGTCTCCAACTTCCAAACCTCTCTAGCATTCAACCGGTTAAAATCTCAATTTAAATCAAGGGAAACTTTTGTTTGTTCCCTATGGTACTTCGGCCTCAGTGAATACACTCACATGCCTGCCGCTATCACCGTTATCTGTTTCTAGTTTTTCTGATATTGCAGATTTAGGATGAAAATAAAAGTCTACAAAAGAGAAATCTATTGCACTAAACAGAATATAACAAAATATATTAGCTGACTGAGTCAATTTCTCACATTTGTTTCAGTTTTGGTTTATTACGTCAACCTTTGACACCAATAGGCAAACGTGTAGAATGTGCTATAGGAGTGATTAATTCTGATAGCATACTTTTAAAGTAGCAACTGTTCTAAAGTGGATTTTCATTAGTTTGTTAGATAATTACTGGAACTTTGCTATTTTTACCCAGTTGTCTCATTAGCCTAAGGAATGTGCCTTTTAACCCCTTGAGTGCCAGAGAGGTACGCAACGCATTGCTCTGCAATGCGTTGCGTACCTCTCTGGCACTCAAAGGGTTAAATAAATAGTCAAATCCAGCTCCATATGATATCTAAGTAACCTAAGGAATATTTGATCAAGTGTATAAATGAAAAAACAGAGATAATTATGAAATTCATAATTTTGTCAATCTGAGTGACTCCTATCATTGAAAACAAACATGGTAATTAAATATTAAGATGTTTAAACAGCTTTTCCTATTTAAGTAGTCCAGAGACTCAGGATAACATGTATTTTTGGAAGCTATCCTGTGCTTGACATCTGGTGGGCAGATGCATTGTTCTAACAGGCAAAAAGAGTACAGTAAATATAACTGTAAAATTAACGGCTTTGTTGCTGAAAATGGCTTTTTTTAGGCCCCTCATTCTGGGGGGTCAAAATAGAGTGGCATGCTTGTTTGTGTCACAAAGACTACTCCATTCTTTCTAATGATACCATTGAGAAGTATTGAGGGAGATTTATAGACCTGGAGTTATGAAAAAATATGGAGTAAGTTGCCTAAAACTGAATTTGGCATTCAAAAATAAGCCGGCGGCAGCTTGGGAAACCTTAACGCCCCGTAGTTGTGTTTCTGTAAAATTAACAGTAAAGCTGGGAAGAACTGTTGCACAGAGAATTTATAAAGAAATGTAGTTAAAGGGATAGTAATGTTTCATAATAAAAGCAGCTCTAATTAATCATCATAGTATTTGGACTTTGGAGAGTGTTATTTCAATTCTGTCAGAGTTGTAGTTCAAGAGTAGTTCAATGACAAAGTATCCCCCTCCCTCCCCTTTTACTGATGTAACACTGCTCAGCCAGATCAGAAGGGAGGTGCCCAGGTAGACTGCAGAGAGGGACAATCTTCAATTAAGATAATAGAAAAAACTAAAAAACTTGTCAAGGGGGGCAGGGCTTTCATTGTTCTAATAGGAAGAAGATTGTCCCCTTCTGTTATCTGTCTGGTCTTACAACCAGATTCACATCTGAGAAGATATGGCTTACACTAGGTAAAAGGGGCAGGAAGGGGAAACTTTGCTTGTGAATATCTCTCAAACCATAAATGTTTGAGAGATAAGACTTATATCGTTCTTCATGTTTTTTTAATGCCTACAAAATAAAATAAAGATAAAACGAAGTATTACTATCCCTTTAACTGTGACAATTTATCTAGATCAATTCTGCCAAAATGATAAGGAACAATATAAGGTGTTCTTAACCATTCCAGGAGTTAATATCAGATTGTTAATGCCATATTTATAACTAGTTGAAGAGCCCGTTACATGGGCCACAGTGCCACTGCCAGCTGGTCGCAGGCCAGTTACGTGCAGTAGAGACTGCCCGCACCGCGCCTGATACAGAGCTGGACACTCCGCTCTGTATCAGCTGCACCACGGGCAGACTCTACTGCGCATGACTTTGTCGTTACACGTTTTAGCGAATTATTATATAGGATGGTGCACTTACTCATTTATAAAGAAGAACTAGTGTTATGGCCAGTTGTCCTGACTAAAAGATAATTCTTAACACATTAAGATGTTCTTAACCCCTTAAGGACAAGCAGTCCAAGGAAGTTACTTTCCCTTAAGTACCCCTTTGATTTTTGCCGACACGCCAGTACCTGTACCAGTGTGCCAAGCAGGGATTCTAAGAAAGACCACCCTGGTCTTGAAGGGGTAAATTTTAGACCCTGTTTTTACTTACAGCGCTCCTAGCAGTTAAAAGTATGTGATATGCCAGGACTGTCACCGGTCCTTAACCCCTTAAGGACCTGGGACCTTTTTTTTTTTGGAATCGGGTTCCGGATGCCCGAACGGCGTGCAGCAGCACGGGGAGCCCGGAATTTCATGATGGTCCAGGACCATCATGGGTTCTTAAGGTGTTAAGGGAAAAAAAGTGACAGTCGTGGCATGTCACACAGTCCTTAAGGGTTTAACGCAGCTTATTCCTGGATGTGTGAGGTACAATGATGTACAGTCTTGGCAAGTCACTGCAGCATTCTGCAGCAAACAACCACTGAGGAGTAAAGTTTCACACTTCAAAAATGTATTTTAGGGGCTCTACATGAACAGAATCAGAAGGGGAAAGTAGTGAAGATTTAATTTTAACACTCTGAGTGCCAGAGGTATCCAACACATCCCAATGCCTTGATTTATATGGTGTTTTTAACCCCTAACAGTTACTACATACTGCAAAACAATGTATTGGAGACTCCTCTAGCATTCATTTCATGTTTCAATTAAGGAGCTTTTTCAGATTATTTTATTTGTGCCTTATGATGCTGTTGATTTGCACAGATTTACTCTGTGTTTGCTTATTACACCATATTAAATCATCCTTACCTGACTTCCTCTAACCAACCACCTCATTTTCTATCAGTTTAAAGGGACAGCCGACCTCCTTTTTGTCTCCATATATTCTTCTTGTCAGTTGGCCTATACGTCCGTTCTTTATCTTCTCTTATTTAATTATGTATGTATAGATGTATAGATGTATGTTGTATGTATATATGTGTGTGTATGCATGCATAACTCCCAACATTTCAAATTGCCAAAGAGGGACACTGGTGTTTTAGGGGGTGTTGCTGTGGGCGTGGTTGGTGGCCAGGGCATTACTGAGAATTTTTAGGCTATTTCATTTTACCGCCTTATGTAACCTAATAAATGACTTATAACAAGACCAAAGTATTTTATTTGCACAGACTAATATATAAACACATATACTGAGTTTTAAACAAACATTAATGTGAGTTTTATTGCTGTACAGCAGTGTAATACACTTATATACACAACACACAGTCTAATCTCTTAAAAAGAGGGACACTAGGGTGGGAAAGAGGTACAGTGGGATTTGGGTCTCAAAGAGGTACTGGCCCTCCTAAAGAGGGACACTTGGGTGGTATAGTGTATGTATATATGTATTTACAACTTCACGTCCCTGCCAACAAGATCATTGGATCTCCCTTCCCACTGAGCTACGGTTGTGTACACAGAACTTTGGTCAATGAACTAGCATTAAGTTTCCATTGCCCAGTTGACCTACAATTCATTACACACCCTGGGAATTCAAAGCTGTTTAACCCTTTGAGAACAAGAAGAATATCCAACGAGTTGCTGGCACTCAAAGGTTTAATTAAAAAATGTGTTAAAGCTGAAGAAACTATCATAACATGTAAATTAGTGTATTTTAAGCTTTATTCTTTGGAGTCGTAAAATATATAGTTGTAATCAATTTCATGTTTCATTGATGCTAAGAACAAAAGAGCAACACACTTTTTCCCTCCAATTACTTTGTATTGATCGGCCTTTGGATTTGCAGTAGGAAACCTCAAGAGAATGTAAAAGCACAAAGGGACATATGTACAGAGACAAAAGGGGAACAATTCCGCACAATAAGAAACAAATACAAATTCCATTGGGAATTTTAACAGAGTGTTGGAGATCTCTCTAGTATTAAATGGGTAACCCTTTGAGTGCCATATGGGTACGCAACGTATTGCTTTGCAATGTGTTGTGTACCCCTCTGGCACTCAATGGGTTAAAGGCTCCATGTAAATCAATATAAATTTTATTTCTTCCTTATGACACAGCTGTTGTGTCTCAGAGTTGCTTCCCTTCCTTTATACATATGGTCCTTCGTACTATGGAAGAAAACATTAACCCCCGAGTGCCACAGGGTATTGGATGCATTGTGAAGCCTAGATGACTTTGCAGTTGGGAAATGCTATCAACTAGTACTATCTAACAGATTCCCACTGTAGTCTATAGATAACTTTGTAGATAAACACCTTTAATCCTTTGAGTGCCAAAGGGGTACGGAACGCATTGCTTTGCAATCCTTTCCGTACCCCTCTGGCACTCAAAGGGTTAATCAAATTATCAACTGCAGTGGAATCCAGGCCGATAATTGACAAGAATGTAGTGAAGCTTTTTATTCTATAAGTATAATTTGTTAAAAACTGGAGTCTTACAGTTCATTTACTTCAATGACTTTACTGCAATTACTGATAAAGTACTGTCCACTACAATGGAGTAAAAAAATGATTACATTAAAAATGCAATAATTAAATTAAAGGAGCACTAACACTTCATATTAAAAATACACATTTATCATAATAAGGGCAGAAAATCCTAATGGCCACAATACATCAAATCTGCATGGATCAGCCTCCTCCCCCCTCATTTAATCTTTAGTTGCTGCTGGATATCATGACCATGGAAGTCAGCATGATTTTTTTATTGCTGGACTCCAGGACCCAAGACTCCACCCAATGAAATCCTTCTTTCCTTCCTTCCTTCCTTCCTGGCATGTCTGCCTCTGTGGACATAAAGATTAATTATGGGGAACCAATCCACCCAGACTTCGTTTATAAGGTCCTATGTGCAAAAGAAAAAATAATAAAACTGGATTGAGTCAGCTGCACTATAGGAGACAAAATAAATACCCCTAATTCCCATGGCTTTAAATTAGGTTTTTAACCTTTTTAGAATTTCTAGCAGGTGACATGGCTCAGATGGTTAATGCACCAGATGTAGAATCAAATGGCAAGGTCACAGGTTCTAATCTTGACAAGGTCAGCTCAGCCTTTCACCTTTCTGATGTAGGTAGAATGAGTCCAGGGCACACTTGAAAATGAGAGACAATCTCATTGTATTATTCCTGGTAAAATACTTTCACAAAAAAATTATAGAGTTAAAAGTCCAATTTGAAGCAGTGGGGGTTTGTATTTGTCCCCTATGGTGGATTTGGTTTGCTGCAGAATTACTCCTGTCTTTTATTGAACAGAGAGCCATTAGGATTTCCTGCCCAAATTAAGGTAAGTGGGGGTTATTATTAGGATATGTTAGTGTTTCTTTACTGAAGATACAGTGAACATGTAAGAAATACTGACAAAGCACAGACACTGCACCTATACATATTTTCAGTTGAGCACCTACTCCTGTGCTTATCTACAGATATATCTACTGCATTAAAGCACACTATTCCACCAGCATACAACTCTTCTAACAATCATTAACCCTTTTGAATGGAAGAGGGGTATCCAACACATTGCATGATGATGCATTGTATACCTCACTGCACTCAAACGGTTAATTCTACCCATAAAACTGAAGAAAGGAAAATGAAGGTACATGCACTGACCTCCTGTGTGACCACATGTTCCAGTTGGCAAAGGAACAGCATAACCAACACACAGCAGGGCAGTTTTAAGAAGCCCTAAGGGCTCCGGAGGAATTTTGAGTGGAGGCCCCCAAATATAAGCTTACATTTAGGATCCTTACATTTAGTTGTAGTGTTCCTCTTTCTTTCTTCCTACTAGTTGGAAAAGGACCCATGTTTACATCTTGTGCACCCAGAACAGCCACACTCCTCAGTGACCAAAGAATTAAATAGATTCCTCTCTGTAAGAATGGGACTATCTGAACCCAAGGAGAGGCCCCTGAGAATGGAGACCCCTGGCAAATGCCCCTGATACACACAAGTTCATATTTCCCATGTGTTGGCCATCTTGGAGCAAAAAGCTTTGCACACAGATGATAGCAGGCACAGAGCAGGAAACCAATCCTTTGCACTTATTTTAGCTTTAAATACTATTCGTTCATTGCCCTTACTGATTGCCTCCTACTCTAACTGGTCAATGGATATGAAGTCACAACCTTTACATTATGGCATTTTCAATATAGAATGCTCACAAACAGGTGCACAGCTGGAATTAAGATATTCTAAGTATTACCATGGGACTTTGCAGAGTTGTAACATATTGAAGGATAGAAGTAATGGGAAATGTGCTTTTAATTATTCAGGTTTCATCCATTCAAAAGTCAATAGAAATTTGAGGTGTCAGCACATCTGTTTTCCTATGGTGTCATGCTAAATAATGTATGATACTAAGATACAAAGCAGGTGAGAAACTAGGAAAGAAAGCTTGTGTCTGCTGCTTGCCATTGTGATGTAAATACTATTTTTAAATATGGAGGCACATTCTAATCTATTTTATTGTTTCAAATACAAATCAACTCCACCGAATCATTAACCTCTGGGATAAGAACAATACAAATGAAAATACGAGCAATTCTTTGTGGCTAAAGCTAAGTATAAATGGGTAATGGAACAAAAAAATAATGTAAATGGGTCATTTAACCCATTGGATCAGTATTGTAACTAAAGGGGGTACAAAGGGGAGAGTTAAGCTGGAGAGATGGCTCAGACCATGAGGTTGCAGGTTCTAGTCCCGGCAAGGTCAGCTCAGCCTTTCACCTTTCTAAGGTATATAAAAATGAGTCCAGGACATGCTTGAAAACAAGAGACAATCTCAATGTATTCTTCCTGGTAAAATACTTAAAAAAAAAAAAAAATTGCATGCCTCCTAAGTAACAAAGAAAAGCAGCGAGCTGCTCATATTGTTAACACTACAACAAATATTTAGCTGAATGGAGAGTATAGAAATTCACTCACAAATTCGGTGGTCACCTCTATTGAACAAGTGGGGGATATTGTACTGCCCTCCACACAGATCAATGGACACAGCTGTTCTCCATATCACAGCCTCCAAAAAGAGAAGGAAACACCAGCAACAAGACCAAACGGACAGGAAAGAGGCGCTTTTATAAAATCAGCAAATAGCAATGTTAATTCTGGATATAAATATTCACAATTATCACCATACTGGTTGAAGGACTATAACCGGTAATATTGCGTCAGGTGTTAAAACCTGCCCCTTTTGAGGTATTCCAGACTTTTCCACACAGCAATCAGATGGAATAACAAGAGATCCACAGTATCATAATGTCAAACTTGATATTAAATAAAGTAAAAACAATATGAAAAGCTCCAACACATTACTGGATTACAAAGGTCCTTTCTTCAGGGTAACCAAATGTATAATGAGCCAGCTGCTGAATTTCCATTATTATATACAAAATTATATAAAACAGAATCAACCAATCTATCAGTGAATTCAATTAATTGATTAATTGTTTCCCGAGGAAGGCCTGACCATAAACAACTGGATAGAGTGAAGTATAATAAACTTTAGAAAATGCATTGGTGTTAACAAGTTTATACAAAAAGGATCACATATAGAATATTAATAAATTACAGATGTTCATGATATTAACCTCACTCACAAGTGTCCCTCTTTAGGATGTACAGTCCCTTTCTGAGACCCAAATTCCTCTGTACCTCTTTGGCCATTTGAAATGTTGGGAGCCTGATATCCAGGCTTTTGAGCCAGGTGACCTGCTGAAAGAGTTGAATGGTCACACGCTCTTCTGCATGTGACCATTCAAAAGTGAACCATATCCTGCAACCCCTTACAATCAGGCCAGGTTCGTATTATGGCTGCTGGCCATTGACAACATAACACATGACCACTAGCAGCCAGTAATACAATCAGCTTTGATGAGTCCCTCTCCCTTTCATTTCTACATTAACACTTTCCCCTCCAGGCCAAGGGAACTGTAGGGAGGGCAATCTCACATTTCACCCCAGGACCTAATAAGTTCAAGCTATGCCCCTGTCTTGGATGCTTGAGAGATCTCCATTGCATTAAAGACCTCTCTAACATCCAATGGGCTATTTTTAACAAATATTTGGAAATTGCTTGCCACAAAATAGTTCCAACTGTGACCTTTAACTCATAATTCATTGATAACTATGTATTTTTATTCATTTTAAGCAATTTTTTTCCAATAGAAAAAATAGGTTGGTGGTCTTTGTTGTCAGTGTCAGTGGTGCCCAACTTCAGTCCTCCAACACTGCAGGTTTCAGCTCACTGAATGCCAGCGGTGTATGCCACATGTTGATTTGGACAACAAGGGGTTAAATATCCCTTCACGTGATTACAAGTGCCTTTGTAATCATTGTCCACTGGTAAATTTGTTAAAATAACTGAGCCACTCATTAATCCACCTTTACTCCTGTGAGGGCATCAATAAAATCTGCAATTGTGTGGTGTCACTAGACTATCTTCTAGAAGCTGTCTATGACAGGAGGATGCAGCTGTTGGCTCTTCAGCTGTTGGAGATTACAACTTTCATCAACTCCCATGGCTAGCTGGGGATGGGAGTTGTGGTAACCAAAATCTGCAGAGCTAAAGGCTAAAGGCTGTCTACAACATCTTTTCTATGATTATCTAAATATTTAATTTACGTTGGTGGCTTCTATAAAATTAAAGCGGTTGAAAGTCCTTTTTGAATCAGAGGGATTTTTAATTTGTCCCTATGTTATCCATATGGCCCTTAAAATGCCAGAATGGTAAGCAAAGCATTTGAATGGCCCCAGTAATGGTTCAATTGGGCTGCCCGGTATTCTAATAATGCACTTTAGTGTCCCTGGTCTTATATGAGCCTAACACCTGCCCTGCCATATAGCAAAGCATTACTCACACCTCTAGCACTTAAAGGGTTATTTTCTGTTATTTTAAATCTAATATACTAGACTGCCTTCCACCTTCCTCCTCTTGCTTTGTTAGTTATATTTATAACTTGCTCCAGCCCCGAGGATCCCAGCAGCATCTCAGAATCCATTATTTCTGAACTTAACACTGGGTGGTATATTTGTATCTTGTTTTCCATTTTTAGTGATTTTGGTATATATTATTTTTATACACTTTATTATCACATTTATTCTGTATTTCTAGGTTGAAGCACATTCTCTTATTAATATCCTGATACACATACATTTGTTTACACTTAACCCCATACCAGAGCAGTATTATATTTTATGTTGCACACTAATTTAATTTATATTCATCCCTAGAAATATGACATACACTTTAATATTTATTGATGTATATCTCCTCACGCAAGTATTATTTATTTGCGTGAGGAGATATACATCAATACTTGGAGATTAAATTCATGTTCTTTGTATCTTTGTGTGTGTGTGTGTGTGTGTGTCTGTGTGTCTGTGTGTCTGTGTGTGTGGTGTTTATTACACCACACACACACAGATACAAAGAACATGAATTTATCTGTTTAAGTCAATAGATTTGTTCTGTAAAGCATGTATCCTTGCAATGAAAGGCAAAATATTGTAAGTTACACAGGTTATTTTGCTATGTGAACATTTTAATTTAATCTAATCAGCTTTGAAAAAATCCTTTAAAAGTCTGAAAAATGTTGTACCAAACAAACATAATCATCTCCCTTCCATGTGGTGAAATGTGGATATGTGACAGGAAGTGACATTGCATCCAAAGACAGAAAGGTAACCTTCCAGGACCGAAGGAGTGGGAGGGCTTGACTGCTGAGGGCACAGCAACATGCTGAGCAGTCAGAGGAGTCTGGGGAATGGATTGGCTAGCGGGTACAGGGGAGTTGGGATATGGCTCTAAATATATATTCTGCTGTCGTTAAGGCTCTGCACTTAGAGTGGCAGCTAGTTAGTAAGTAGACGGCTAGTTGTATCCCTCACTCCCCCCCTTTTTTCTTTTGTCACAGCAGGATCGTGGTTGGTAGATGGGTCCTCACCAACGGAGGAAGAAATGGCACTTGCTCATCAGGGCTTTGGGGAGTTAGACTCTCACCCACATGTTAAAGGCACGGGGAGGGCAGAGACTCTTGTTGTGGTGGTTTGTTCATGCCCCCGACCTGTTGCAGGGGCTGGCATACTGTTATTGGTTTAATGAATAAATGTTGTGGCCTCTTCTCACCCAAGCAGGTGTTGGTGTCTTTATTGGGTGGAAGGGGTAGAATGTAATGGGGTCTGTGCTCCTCCCTCAGCGGTCAAGTTAGATGAAAACATATGTACCCGTTTTGCCATTTTTATGTTAGTACATTTGCACTGCAACACATGGGAGGGGGATAGTTATGTCATAACCCATTGTTTATTTGAACTCCATGTTTGTAGAGCTGGTACTGCCCCTTGTTTCATGAAAAACTATGAAAAAGCATCCATAACTTAACCCTTTGACTGCCAGAGGGGTACACAACACATTGCAATGTGTTGCATACTCCTCTGGCCCTCAATGTTTAACCTCTTAAGGACCAGCGCGATCCAGTGTGGCCGGCACTTGCGGACCACGGGGCATTTTTTTTTTATTCTCTCTTCCGGTTCAGGGCTTCCGGAGCGGCGTGCCATGCCAGGACCGTCATTGGTCCTTAAGTGCCCGACCGCCGTGACGGTCCTGGCACGGCAATGGTCCTTAAGGGGTTAAGGGATGAATCTAGTGAGTAAGAGCAAGGTATATAAGAAAGGTATATAGAAAGAGTGATTGTCTGCCTTCTTGATATCCCTGATGAATCGTATTAAGGTTTTACACAGCTGAAATGCGCTATCTGAACATCAAGGGCTTGATTCTATTACCAGCGCTAAAACCGGTGTTACAAGAAAAACAAGTAGGGTGAATTTTGCAAACGTGTTACGTTGGTATTCTATTGCAGAACCACAGTAAAACAAAACTGGCGTAGACAGCACATTTCAAAGTACTAACAAAATTGGCGCTGTCTGCTTTTATTCGACTACCACCTACAAAAAACTGTCAAAATGTCAAAGTCCAAGGAAACAGGCGTACCTTTAACAACAGAAAGATCAAGTTTAGTGTTAGATGTGTTCCCCTCATTATCAAAATCCGACATAGAGTGCCCTCCTTTGATATATTAACCCCCCTTTTAAAAGTAGACCAGTGATTTTCTTTCACCACATTAATTCAATAAATATTGTACTCGACACTTTAACCCCCCTTCCCCCTTTAAAATTCGACTCACAGTGCTCCTATGACTTTCTTTCACCATTTATATCCGTCATTTTTCTACTTTTTTTTTTTTGGCATGCCCTCTTATTTTGTATTGCAAGATTAATCCTTTGAGCACCAGAGAGGTATCAACACATTGCAATGTGTTTGCTACCCCTCTGGCACTCAAAGGTTTAAAAGAATTAGTGGCAACAGTGCTCCTCAATATTAAATAACCCATATCTTGATTTTTTTTTTTTATAGTCCTGTAAGAAGTTTATTGTAACATTAAATAGCAGTTATGTAGTGATATAGTTATAAAGAAAATATACATAACATACATTATCAATATCTGCACAGGTGTTGTTAGAACCTTATAGTCCTCATATAAAATGATGTGTTGAGCCAACCGACATTATATTGGAGATACTGGTCATGTTGAGGAAATTCATATCTTCTATGAGACAGGATATGTTTAACCCTTTGAGTGCCAGAGGGGTACGCAACGCATTGCAAAGCTCTCTGTGTCGGATTTCTATGCTGTATACTGTATTATACACTGCTTTTGTTCGAACAACGATGGCTTTGAAACTGTCATTATGGCTTTTACGCCTCAACATCCGAGGCGCAAAACTTGCAACTTAACTTGTATAAACAAAACAGGTGCTAATACGGAGCGTGGGTAATAGGATACTACTTGCACGTTGTTTTTAATTGATTCCTATGGGCTTTTTTTGACTGGCGGTATGTGTAATTATCACTGATATTGTTTCCACAAATCGGGTTATAGGATACCAAAAACTGACTTAAAAAAACATAGCGCCTGTTTTTTTTTTTTAGAGCTGGTAATAGAATCGAGCCTTAAATCCATTAGACCCAAGGAAAGAGTTCTCCAAGTTCAATGATCAAGGACCATCCACAGGCTAGGATTTAACCCTTTAAGTACCAGAGGGAAGTGCAAAGCATTGAGTGGCAATGTGTTGCTCACCCCTCTGGCACTCAAAGGGTTAACTATTTCCCTAAAAAAGCAAAGGTGAGTTAATCAGTGGCACATTCATTTTGATTAGCCCATCTGTGTTCACACAGATAAATCCTTAAATCCTGAACTGTTGGTATCTCTTGAGCATCAAATATGGGTGCCCCCCTCTCCTAGGACCAACACACAGAATTTATTAAAGGGATAGTAATACTTAAGTATTACTAATCCCTATAGTAAAGCCCTACTAAAAAAAAATGTATTGCCCCCAGTGTCATCTCTCAAACCTTTATGGTTTGAGAGATGAACGCTTCTAAAGTTGCCCTCTCCCTCCCCCTTCCCCATAGTCAGCATTCTAGCTGACTGCAGGGAAGAGAGTCGTACGACTTTCAGGTGGCTCTTCAGCACAGCCTGATCGCGTTACTAAAAAAGAAAACTTTCACTGAAATGGTCTTCTACGTGTGCTTGGTTTGCAAGCACACGTAGAAGACCGTTTCAGTGAAAGTTTTTTTTTAATTAACACGATCACGGCTCTGCTGCAGAGCCACCTGATGATCTATATCCATAAGCTGATTTCGGGGAAGGGGGAGGGAGAGGGCAACTTTAGAAGCGTTCATCTCTCAAACCATAAAAGTTTGAGAGATGACACTGGGGGCAATACGTTTTTTTTTTAGTAGGGCTTTACTATAGGGATTAGTAATACTTAAGTATTACTATCCCTTTAAGATTTATTTTTCTGCTGCAAGACTCATATTGATTTGATGTGGTCAAATCATAATGGATTTGTTTTTTATTTAATCTTTTAATCACTGAGTAGATTGTTCTGTCTTAAAGGGATAGTAATGTTTCATAATAAAAACAGCTATAAATAATTATCATAGTATTTGGACTTTGGAGAGTGTTATTTCAATTCTGCCAGAGTTTTAGTTCAAGAGTAATTCAATGACAAAGTGTCCCCCTCCCGCCCCTTTTACTGATGTAACACTGTTCAGCCAGATCAGAAGGGAGGTGCCCAGGTAGATTGCAGAGAGGGACAATCTTCAATTAAGATAAGGGAAAAACCTGAAAAGCTTGTCAAGGGGGTCAGGGATTTCATTGTTCTCATAGGAAGAAGACTGTCCCCTGCTGTTATCTGTCTGGTCTATGGACTGCATTCCACATCTGAGAAGAGATGGCTTACACTGGGTAAAAAGTTTGAGAGATAAGACTTTTATCGTTCTTCATGTTTTTTTAATGCCTACAAAATAAAATAAAGATAAAACAAAGTATTACTATCCCTTTAAAGGTTCCTTACTTATTGTGTGTTACAAGCACATGATCTTAAACTAATGTGTATTCTGGGAAAATAAGCTGGCGATTTTGTACATGGCCCCACTG
The DNA here is from genome assembly GCA_037306005.1 of Rhinophrynus dorsalis. Taxonomy (NCBI): domain Eukaryota; kingdom Metazoa; phylum Chordata; class Amphibia; order Anura; family Rhinophrynidae; genus Rhinophrynus; species Rhinophrynus dorsalis. The sequence goes on along the minus strand of CM074718.1, from coordinate 81,691,997 downwards.
TCTACCATCATGGGCCATATGTACAAAATGAAAAGGAAGGGTTCTGGACCAAGCCATCTTCTCCAGAGGTGACAAATAAAAAAATTTCTATTGAAGTGAAAGGGAATTTTAATTCCTCCAGAGCGGTAAAAGAAAAACAAACAAACATATAATTTAATGGGATTTTTGGTAATGTGTTTTTTTCCTCTGTGGCACTGCAGCTTTGTTCCAGAATTGCTCTTCTTTTTATTGTGCAGATTGCCCCATCTTTGTATCAGGAGTCCAGACACAGAACATACATCCTGCTGCATTGCTTCCAGATCACCTAGCTGCAATTTCCCCTCTGTCTTTTGTGTGGTGGTAGCAACTAGCAACTGCATTCTAATTAGATATTTACTATAAGCTGATTTTCGATCAGGCCATGCCAAATCAGTGACCCTGAACCTTTTATCAGTGACCCATTACACTGTTTGGCACTTTGCTTATCAAGAATAAGGTGACCTGGCACCTTTCTTTTTCAAAAATCACCCTTGAGCACTGCTATCAGATATAATTACTAGTTCTCAAACATTTTACTATGGCATAACCCTTTTGTTTAAAGGGATAGTAATGTTTCAAAATAAATGCAGCTCCATTTACTCTTTATAGTTGTTGGGCCATGTAGAACAGTATTATCATTCTCTATGATGTGTAATTCTAGAGTAGTTTAATCATAAAGTGTCCCCCTTCTACCCCTTTTACCTATGTAAAGCTGCAAAGCAAGACTGTCCATATGGATCACAGCAAGGGACAATCTTCTGTTAGCATAAGGAAAAACCTGTCCTACTCCTTCAAGGTGGGCAGGGTTTTCCTTATTCTCACAGCCAGAACATTGTCCCATGCTGTCCGGTCAAGCGACCGGATTCCACATCTGAGGGGAGGCGGCTTACAATAGGTAAGGGGCGGGAGGAGAACACTTTATAATTCAATTATTCAATCATTCAATTACTCTGGAACTACACATTATAGAGAATGATAATAACTCTCTACATGGATCAAAAACTAAAAATAATAATTGGAGCTGCGTTTATTTTGAAACAGTACTATCCCTTTAAAATGAAATCCCATTGGAAACTGGGCAATCAAAAGTTTAAACACTTGGATGATAAAGAGTTCACTGATGCATTGCAGATCACCCAAGGAGTTAGCACAATATCAGGGGGCAACCAAAGCATCCAAAGAGTTAACATAGTATCAGTCAACCTTTCCTCCATTGCTTTCATTTGTTCTATGGCAGTGGTTCTCAACTCCTGTCCTCAGGACCCACTAACAGGCCAGGATTTGATGATTTCCTTGTTAGAGCACAGGTGTGTTAATCAATGTCAATGAGCCTCTGATCACCACACCTGTGCTCTAGCAGAGAAATCCCTAAGTCCTGGCCAGTTAGTGGGTCCTGAGGACAGGAGTTGAGAACCACTGTTCTATGGGATCATTAGGGTTCCATGGAAAACAGTTTGTACTAGACAGCAGACAGGAAGCGGTATGCGCAAAAAAAGGTGCAGTATACACTTCTAGCATCCAAATTTGGACTGGACTTTTAAAAGGAAATTGGAGAAATGCCATACTTTCCCATTCATTTAACAATTTGAGTGCCAGAGGTGTAGGCAACCCATTGCAAAACAATGCAAAGCTTTCCCTGCTGACACTCAAAGTGGGAATTTTAACTCCTTTAACCCTTTGAGTGTCAGAGGGGTACGCAAAGTATTGCTTTGCATACTCCTCTGGCACCCAAAGGGTTAATATTAGAGAGGTCTCCAATGCATCACAAAATAATATTTTAGGTTTGCCCCAGAATTCCTCCACTTACTTTGAAAATACTACCCAAAGAGTTAAAGGAACTTATCTCAACAAGACAGTATGGATTGTCACTTTAGGATTATAAAGATTATTTTTGCTAGTTTTTATAAATATATATTTGAAGCGGTTTGACAGACTCTAATATGAATTTTGCTGCCGTAATCATATTACTTGCTCAAAAGAACTAAGAAAAATAAGGCTGTCTCTCACTTAACTGTTCAGTAATGAAATCCTGCCTAATCAGCTTAAAAGCTATGCCCACAGAGCCTGTTCTTACTCGTCTCCAATTCCTTAGTGCATGGAAACTGCATGTTCGATCTGTGTCATCCGATAGTGGTCATATTACAAACAACATTGTGATAAATTGGAGCCATGTATTTCATTATGGAACACTCATGAGACTTAATTGTCCCTCTAGGTCATGTTTTAGTTTCAAGGGCAAAAGGGTCCCATTAATTCTATCTGGCATGCATACTGCGCATGACCATTTCTTTCCTTGCAACCACATACACAAAGTGGAGAGAATTCCTTTATTTATTAAAATTAGAACTTCAGCTCCATGGATGCTAGAATGGTCTCCAAAGCATTGATTCCCAATTCGTTGTCAACCTCTAAAACATTCAAAGGGTTAAAAGCTTCATTAAAATCAGTGGGATTGTGGGATTTTTTAGTTGTTTCCAATAATGCTTTTGGTTTGCACCCAAATGACTCCACTTGTCCATTTATCCATTTTAAGATCTAATTTTAACCCTTTGAGTGTCAGAGGGGTATCCAACGCCTAAAGGACATACGTTCAAGGAAATTGATCAATCCTGGGGCAAATCAACATCACCATAGGGAAAAACTACAATTTCCCCCAAATTCTCACTGATTTAAATTAATACTTTGAATGTTATAGAGGTGTACTGAATTGCTTTTGCATTGCACTGAAGACCAATTTAGCAATCAAAGCTTAAAAGCCACATTTAAATCAATAAGGATTTTTATTTTGTCCTGTTTTACAATTGGTCTGCCCCAGAATTGCTATACTTTTGTCTTTGTACAGATGGCCTATTGCATGTGTCAGTTTCACGACTTCGAGTGACCTAATTTTACACTCTTTAAGAAGAGATATAAAAGCCTCAACCATATTATTGTAGCTTAAAATAAGATTAAATTCTTATAAGCAAGCAATGTTTTGACAAAAGAAGCAATCTGTTCCAGATACAGTCTCGTCTAAGGTTAAAGGGCAATTATCACGTTTTATTACATCTGCTCCTATGGGAGTAGACTTGGTGAGAATCCAGGGGATGCACTGTGTAGACCCAAAACAGCTGCTACAATCAGTTATGGGGTAGGTTTGGAAAAGTGACCACAATGCAATCTTTATGTATGTGGCTCTCAGCTACAAATTTTGTGGGTTGTAAGCAATCCCCGTAGATCCAATGATTCGGGTAAAATGCAAAGGGCTATAGGGAATGAGTTGCCCAGGCCAACAAGACTGAACTGCAGGATGTCTCTTCTTGAGGGACCATCAAGGGCGCACCAGTGGTAACTTTTGAGACCTGAACTCAGGTTCCCCTTTGGGCTGAAAGGGCTTACAATGTAGCCCCTGTTTCACTGGCAGGTCTTGTCCCAGGAGAGCAGATTTGAGGATAGGAAACTATGCACATGATAGAACAAAGAGACAAAGAGAGCATGCCCAGTGGTGCAGTAGCACAAAATAAATCCAACAATATAAATACAATATTGCACTAAAATTTTTCTATGGTCATAACTAATAGTCCAACACTGAAGACAAGTGGAGAGTATACCACTTCACTACTAGGGGCTTATGTGTTTAGAACAAATATCTGAAAACACAACAGAAATAAATATTCTGTTTATTAACAAATAAATCAATAAATGTATAAAAGTATAATAATGGCCCACTGGCATGTTTCATGGCTGAAAACGCCACTTTATCAAAGCTGTTGGCTAAAAATATACACTAAAATAAGCATACAAATGATAGCTATCCTGTATTCAATAACTTGAGTTTTAAGAACCATTGAGGTCCTTGGAAGAATTCCCCAATGTAGGCAGACTTTTACATATCCCTATTAAATCTAGCTGGAATTTTATTTTTCTTCCCATTCCGTTTGTGGGAAAAGAAGAAACAACCAGAACAGACTCTCACATCACTAACCTTCTAACTACAGGATTAAATAGGTTCCATTTTATAAATGTGGGACTGTTTATGTTTGAAAACCAAGGTGAGGCCCCTGAAGTAGAAGGGTTCGCTATTATAATATCACCACCTATTTGGCAACCAACAACAAGGAGCATTAATGTCACCTGGTTGAAAAGGGCTACATTCTGATGTCGGCCATTAGTGGGTACACCCTTACATTATAATGTCCATGCACATATCTAAGGAATTCTAGAGCCTAGCTTCCAACAAAGGGGTTTGTTTACTAAAATGTGAATGTTAAACAACAAAAATAATGTGGTTATTATACTAAGAACAACACGGGGTTGTATGTACCAAGATTTGATAAAGGAAAGATAAACTTTCCAGTTCCTGTGTTATGCTATGGAGCCTACTCCTTAACCCCATCCCGCCCGCGGACGTACATGTACGTCCTCACCGGATGTCCCAGGAGGACAGAGGACATACATGTATGTCCCGGAAGCCGTTCGCTAGAATGACAAAAAAAAAAAAACCTGTCGTCAAGTGCCAGCCATGTGCGCACGCGGCCGGTCACTAAAGGGTTAAGATATCTCCAACTTGGAATGGTTTTGAGACAAATCATCTGTACCACAGAAAAAAAAATACAAATTCCCCAAATTAACACTGATTAATCCTTTGAGTAACAGAAATACATCCAGCGCATTGTGTTGCCATGTTTTGGATACCTCCATGGCACTCAAAGGGTTAAATTGGGCATTTAAGCCCTTTGTCACTAGATATGTCTCTAATACATTGCAAAGCAAAGAGTTGGAGACCTTATCAGCATTCAAAGGTTAACCCACTGATTTCCAGAGAAGTATCCAATGCATTGGAAAGCAGTGTGTTGGGAAACCCTTTGGCACTGAAAGGGTTTTAAAACTCTCATTTAAATCAATGAGGATTTTATTTCTCTCTGGTATAGTTGTTATCTCTGTAATGTATTGCATGTGCCTTTTGTGAAGGGGTTAAATATTTTTAGTATATGAGTGTAACAGAGTATGGAAATTCACTACTAAAAATGATAACAGGATAAGTATTTTTGTTAATTAAAATAAGATTTATAATGTACACTATTGATTCTGATTGCTCATTTTGAAAATGCTAATTATTTCTCACATTAGAGAGGTCTCCATTCATTGCTTTATAATGCAATGGAGACCTCACTAGAATCCAACGGTTAATGAAAGCAATGTATATTTCATAATATGTTTGCTTCAGTTAAGCCTTGGTCATGCTATGTTATTCAGCTCTCTCAATACAGCTTAAGCTCCCTCTGCTGACTTAAACGTCTTGGTGAAAATAAACTACTATATGTCAGTATACGTTGACTGTAGAAATTGACTGAGTTTCATTACAAAATATCTCTGGCCAGATGGCACTGGTTTGTAGTGATAATGCTTAACTAGGGATGTGCAGAATGTTCAATTTTCTCACAAAATATATTTAAAAATTATATAAAATGCAGCTTTAAAAGTGTAAAACCACTAGTTCACTGTCATATAAAATATATAGATTAGCCCAAAGTGATCAGAATATCATAAATATATGCAGTGATGTCACAAAATTTTGAGGAAACTATAAAAAATACAAATCCCAATTGAAGGTATATATCAAATTCAAAGTCACCTACTTTAATTTAATATTGATCATGTGTCGTTTTTGAAATTTTAAATATTGTGTCATTTGAGATTCCAGTGGGCATTGATTTTCAACCCAATCAAAATCCTTAACAATAACATAAAATCACGAGCGACCTTGAATTATAGTACTTAATTTTTTTTGGTTAGGATCAGTTATAAAAACAACACCATTATATCACTGTTATACACAAACAAACAATAATGCATCCTGGTCACATTTCATAGGAAGCTATAGCTTGCCCCAAAAGTGCAATAGTACAGCTTTGTAGCATTTCAGGCTCTGCCTTGTGTAGCCCATTCCTAAAAACTGTTTGGGGTAAGAACTCTGGCACTAGCATCAAAGATTGGATTTACATCTTTTGGCACCCCTCTGCAAGGTGTTCAAGGTAACCTAAACCACGCAGAAGATTCCTCACATGGCCCAACATCCGGTTTCATACACATCTGCCTTGCATAGAAAGTAATGTACCATTAGCTTATAACATTCAAACACAAAACAGTATTTAGTAGATTGATTAAGTGAGGATACCAAAGCACTACTTTACAATGCTTCTTTAGCATTAAAAGAGTTGAATAATATGGCTAGTAAAAAAAAAAAATATATATATATAACAAGGCATCCTACTGCACAAAAAAGTCAAAGGGCAGATCTAACAAAATACCAACCAATAAGCCTGGTCTGAATGATTTTTCAGAATGGACGCAATACGTAACACAGCTTTACCTAAATAACAAGCAGGCTTCAGTAGAGGTTTCAGTACAATGGACCATATCTAGACAGTGCAACACTTTATAGAGAGGCATCTTGAATACAACCTTCCATTATGCATAGCTTTCATTGACTATGAATATGACTTTGACTCAGTGAAAAAGTAGGCAATAATAAAAGCAAGGAATAGATAAAGTCTCCAATCAATATATGTAAATGTAACTACATCATTATGGGTCAACAGTGATAAAGTCCAGCTCAACATAGAAACAGGTGTCTGACAAGGAGGCACAAATTCCCCAATACTATTTTCTGCTGCCATCACATGTGTTAATTCAGTTCCTGCTGAGCTGTATGAGCATCAAATATCACAGGATCAGACTTATACCTGCCTGTCTGACTGTCACTGTCACTTCCTCCTGTCCAGAGAACAACTGGTTACCACCAATATTCCTTAAATCAAGTAACGTCAGCTTCCTCTCTGTCTTTCTTCCTATACTATCAATTGTCAAAATTTCAGCAACTCTCTCTCTCTTTATCTCTGTCTACCAATCACTGACTGACAACATATGGTAAACTGACACCTCATTTATACTGGCAAGTTAGCACGGAGGAAATATATGGCAAACTCTTCACATGGGGGGGATTATTATCAATGATTTCAATGCACCAAAAAAAATGGGAAAAACATTTCATTTTTGTGTAGAAATTTTTCACCTATCCCTAGTACGTTGGTTTCCCCAAAATTATACTGTTTAGCTTGATGAGTAAAGTCTAAAGTGCACATATAAGCCATCAAAAAAATTCATGGACCAATTAAACTAAAAGATACATTTCTCAAGTTATATTCAGTAAATCTCTGAATTATAATTCGTCATCAACTTTTTATCATTTTTTTGTTGTTTCTCTAAAAGAATATAAAATATTTTCAAGTTGCCAGTGCCTATTTCTGCAACTTATATTTTTGCATAAAATATGATATCCATAACAAAAAGTCAGTGACTATATTCAAACATTGAAAATTTCATAGAAAACAACACAAAATGGCAATTTAGCACACTGGTTGGTATGCTTGGTTTTTCATAATTAACTTCTGATTTCAATTCCTCACTTGAAGGAACTAACTTAATTCATTCTCTGCTATTAGTAAATAATCTAAATAAGAATTTTAAGGTTGAAGAAAACCCAGCAGGCAGCTTCCTCAACATGCAACAAATTGATTACAAAACAGGAGACTCAAACTGTTAAAATGTGGTCATATTGGATATTTATTGATGAATGTCTACTCAAAAAATCATTCACAAAGAGTACTGATAGATCAGTCTATAATTTCTATGTAATGATTATTAAAGTGTATATGTACTGAGAGAAATGTTATTCAAGGTTATACCTCCTCTAATTTTGAAATATATATATATAGGTGTTTTAGAGGGTCAAGAAAGACCTCTTCCTGACACATTTCAGCCCTTTAAAGATAGGTGACAGTCCTGACACATCAATGATTCATGATCACAGCATTCTTCAGGGTGAGCTGTGATCATGCAGGCGAAGGCTGTAACAGACTACTCCAGGATAATGGGGGATCTCCACTGAATACCCCATTCACCATGTAGTTTATCTATTTTGCCCTCTGTCGTTTTATTCTATTTTTTCCTATGAACAATTTAATCCTTTAAGAATCAGAGGGTTGTGCAACGCATTGCTTCACAATGCATTGCCCACCCCCTTATTCTTAAAGGGTTAGTAGACTATACACATGGACCACGGACATTGATAAACACAATGCACTTTCAAAACCATTTAAAGGGATAGTAATGTTTCATAATAAAAGCAGCTCTAATTAAACATCATAGTATTTGGACCTTGGAGAGTTATTTCAATTCTGTCAGAGTTGTAGTTCAAGAGTAATTCAATGACAAAGTATCCCCCTCCTGCCCCTTTTACTGATGTAACACTGTTCAGCCAGAGCAGAAGGGAGGTGCCCAGGTAGATTGCAGAGAGGTACAATCTTCAATTAAGATAAGGGAAAAACCTGAAAAACTTGTCAAGGGGGGCAGGGCTTTCATTGTTCTCATAGGAAGAAGACTGTCCCCTGCTGTTATCTGTCTGGTCTATGGACTGCATTCCACATCTGAGAAGAGATGGCTTACACTGGGTAAAAGGGGCGGAAGGGGAAACTTTGCTTGTGAATATCTCTCAAAGCACAAAGGTTTGAGAGATAAGACTCATATCGTTCTTCATGTTTTTTTAATGTCTACAAAATAAAATAAAGATAAAACAAAGTATTACTATCCCTTTAAATACAAACTTGTAGAGATGCATTGAATAAACCAGTTGCAACACTACTCAAACCAGTTGTTTTAATAAAATGACTGAGAGTGTGTGTACATCCCTTTATTTATGTTATGAAGAAATTTAAATAAAAAGATGCAGGAAGAGTCTTGTTTGAGTGAATGAGTTGGAATAAGCCTCTATTCTGTTCTGTTGTTTACATTATATAGGGGAAATATCTCCCTGAATATTTATATTTAAATATCTGTATAGTGTAAATATATTTTTTATAGACACTACCACTACTGTCATTATAAATACATTTCAACAGCTGATTTGTGAGGCAATGACATAGCACTGGCTTATTAAACAGACCTGATAGAAATCAATTCATTGCAATGAATACTTACCTTGCAAGGGCTTTTCGTGTACACAAGTAAACATTGTGTTATTATTGGGATAGGTTTATAAGGCACCAACGGCCTTGCACTGCACAGAGGGTTTATAGATAGATTGATAGATAGACTGATAAACAGCAGACATCAATTGAAGCAAGAATTACTAATGGTCCTAGGAGTGAGAGTTTATATTTTACACATCAGGGGTTTATAATCCTCCAGCTATTATATTACAACTCCCATCATACTCAACTGATTGCTGGCTGACTATAGATTGATCGGAGTTGTATCACAAGAACAACTGGATAGCTGATAGCTGTGCATCCTTTTTGTTTTCATCAAAATGTATTACAATTTTTTTTATTATTATTTAACTGCAACTTTCTCTCTGGTCACCAGATGGTGATGTTCCTATCATATACAAGTGTGCCTAAAAGTATGATGAAAAAATATTTGAGCTGTAATAATTTTTGACAGAAAAACCTGCAACAATGAGAGCAACCATGTTTTACTCAACAAGAACAGCTTTTTGATATATATCTATATATATATATATATTTTTTTTTTTTTTTTTTTCCCATAAAAGAATTGTCAGATTGTGTTGTTTAAAATTCAAGTTTAGACTACTAACCCACAATTCCCCCACAATACACTCAAAAGGTTACAGTGTACTAAGCAGTGTTCCAGCCACAAGCAAGTCTGCTTCAGAGAACTATGGTAAACTGCTTTTGCTCGTCTCTTGTTATGATTGATACAATAGCAAGGAAATAAGTTTAGTAGATTGAAAACAAAAACAATATGAAACTTTCAGCACATGAATAACCGTGCCACTCAGACAAGTGTGTGTGTCAGAGGAAAAAGCCAAGCATTATAAATATGTGGCTGCACAGTTTAGGGATGCAATTTATGTGACTGGCAGGCACTTGTAAGATAGATAACCTGCACTGACACTGACCTTGACAGCATTATCCAGCCAATTTTTATGAAATCTTTATGAAAGGATGATCTGTTCCTGAGCTATTTTTCCATGCAGTATATTTGACATAATATCCATCTGTTTTAATAGTTTTCTTTTTTTATAGTCCATTAAAGGGATAGTAATACTTAAAATGTAAAAAAAAAAATATATATGTTGTAGGGGTTCTCCCCCTGAGTAAAACAAGGAACTCCCACTGCTGAAAGGTGTTTTATTCAATATTTATTACAGCTCAAAGTTGAATTTTTTAGGTGCAAAATCACAGTGGCCTGAAATTGTACAGTGGTTCTGTTGCTACACCATCCTATGGTTTATGGTCTACGGACCAGAGCTGTCCATAGGATGGTGTAACAACAGCGCCACTGTACAGTTTCAGGCCACTGTGATATTGCACCTAAAAAATCCAACTTTGAGCTGTAATAACTTTTGAATAAAACACCTTTCAGCAGTTAGAGTATACTTTTTTACTCAGGGGGATAAACACTACAATATATATTTTTTTACATATTAAGTATTACTATCCCTTTAACCATTTGAGTTCCATAGAGGTATACAGTGTATTGCAATGCAAAAGTTTAACCCTCTGAGTGCCAGAGCGGTATCCAAAGCATTGATGTTCATTGTGTTGGATACACACCAGCACTTGAATAACTACAAATAAATACACAATCCTATGGACAGCTCTGGTCCCGGGACCATAAATCTCCATAGGATGGTGTAGCAACAGCGCCACTGTACAATTTCAGGCCACTGTGATATTGCACCTACAAAATTCAACTTTGAAAATTAATAACTTTTGAATAAAACACCTCTCAGCAGTGGGAGTACCCTTGTTTTACTCAGGGGGATAAACCCTACAACAATTTTTTTTTACATTTTAAGTATTACTATCCCTTTAAATGGTAATTTTCTAGACTTCTTCCCATCATTCTTTAGTATTCTGATCCACATAATTATATTTGGAAAAACAATACTGTATCAGAATTAGTTCCCAGTTTATAATGTGTATGTAAATACAAAAGATGAACAGATCGTGCTCTCCTTTAAAAACTTTTGGTTAAACTATAGTAACAAAGGATTCTTCGTTTGGGTTTTATACCATCTTTACATGCCAACAGATAATGAAAGCAGTGTAACATCATTACTATTTTCCAATTCCAGTTGGCTAGCCTGAGGCATTGTGAGGTATACTAATCAAGGTCACACAAAGAATCACTGGCAGAATAAAGAAACAAGAATGGATCTCTAGACTACAAGCCCTTTGGTCAAATACTGAGAATGAATCAATGTTAAATATACTCAATTAATTGTTTAGCATATGTCTCATCTTATGTAATGGACAAAAATGATCTTCTCCCACTGCAATCAGAAAGTGAAAAGTACAGATTTTATGAGGTATCCAGTTGTTAGTAAAAATAAAAGAAAATAAAAAGACAAAACAATATTTACCAAACTGAAGGTTCATACCCTATATTAAAGATGTGAGAATTCACGCTTCATAGCATTCTGTGCTACATGCCTGGATTGAGCTTTTCTGATTTGATGCGCTTGTTAAAACACAGACACCTAATTAATTAGTAAACTGGGGCATGCATTGTTTTTTATGTTTAGAAATACACCACATACTTCATCTTAAACTGAAATTTGCATAACCATTTTTCATTGTATTGTAAAGCTATATTTTGGTGACTTCTCTAACAAGAAGTTAAAGTGCAAAAACACAACATACTGATGTAGCAGGCATATTGTAGCTTTTTCTGCCCTAAAAAGCACGAAATTGCCCAAAGCAAGGTTGTGTTGTGGGGTTCAGTGACACAATGCAATAGTACCTAATTAGATAAACAGGACATTCTGCAGAAAGAAATCTGAGCAATTCTGCAGCATACTAACTGCATCATAGGGGGAAATAAAAAAATCTCCAATATCCAATATTGATGATTTAAAGGGCTTTCATCCATTTGAATGCTAGTGAGGTCTTCAGTGCATTGCTTTTCAATATTTTGGTGACTGCTTTAGCATTCAATGGGTCTAAAATCTCCGTTTATATCAAACGAAATTTGGGGACCGTTATTTCCTTTATAATGTGTTGATGGTACTCTCCAGAATTCCTCACATTTTCTTTCTGTATACATCCCCCTATGCATACATCCCCCTTTCCATGGTGTAGTTGGCTTCTCCAGAATGTTCTTTTCTTTTGCCTTCTGCTGAAGGGCCACAGAGTATGAAATACATCTGACTCGCTACATGCTAAGTGGAATGTATTAGTACAATTCTGCAAGAGATGGAATCAATTTACTAATGCCTATGTCCAATTAGCTAACCTATTACAGTGCTTGCTTCATGTTTAACTCCATGCCCTAAACAAGGTGCAGGGGGAAACTGATGTAACTACTCAATTTTCTGTCTGTGTACGCCTATGAATTAAGCAATCATACCCTCTAATGCATACCCCAAAGTCTAGAAGAAGGTAAGATCTGATTCATGAATCCCCTCCCCACTGTAGACAATATCCCACACTCCATGCTACTTTTTAGTCAGATCCTATATAATAATTTGCTAAAACGTAACAACACAGTCATGCGCAGTAGAGACTCTGTGCGTGCTGCACTCATGCACAGTACAGACTGCCCATGCCACGGCTGATACAGAAGGAGCGTCCAGCTCTGTATCAGCAGTGGCTCTGAATCAGCTGCGGCGCGGGCAGTCTCTACTGCGCATGACTGCCCCGCAACCGTCTGGCAGTGGCACTGTGGCCCATGTAACAGGCTCTTCAACTAGTTATAATATAATTTGGTACTTTTGTGATTTCATCTGATCCTGCTATATCCATCTTGAGGGAGGTCCCTAATAAATGATACAACATTTTCTACAGCTGTTACTTATCCCAATTACTTTAAAGTGCAAACTTCATAGGGGCCATTAGGGTTTTCTAGCCATTGTAAAGTGAGTGTGTGGGAAAGGTGGGGTTATCATTAGGAAGTGTTACTTTTCTCCTTTAACCCTTTGTTTGCCAGAGGGGGTATCCAACATATTACTTCCCAACGAGTTGCATACCCCTCTGGCATGCAGAGTTAACCTTTTGAGTGCCAGAGGGGTACGGAAAGCATTGCAAAGCAATGCGTTCCGTACCCCTCTGGCACTCAAAGGGTTAATTGTTTGCCTCCATTTGGTTAACAAAGTATTGTGATACTGGTAAAAGTATTATTACTTAAAAATTCTTCTAAAGCAAAACAGAACTAGAAGAAAGCCTTTATTTTTTCTGCTTACCTACCAGTGCCAACTGAATGACAGGTGGCGGACTCCTACTAATGTACTTGTGTTTGAGGAAGAGAGGAAATCTGCCTGTCTGTAAAACATTACTTCATGTACCTTGCTTGTATGTCTCTGTCTTTGTTACTAATCATTTCTCATCCTTTCTCACTCTTCCAAATCAAGCAATGCAGCAGATGAGACCATATATCGAGCCAAAGTATTACAGTTTCAGAACTAGTTATACTCAGGCCTTCAGGAAGTTCAAAAGAAAATATGTGATTCCAGAGCAAACCAACTGCACAGCTGGGGACAAAGAAAAATGCCAACTGATTTAAATGGGGCTTTTAACCCTTTTAGTGCAAGAGGGGTACACAGCGCATTGCTTTGCAATGAGTTGAGTACCCTTCTGGCACTCAGAGGGTTAACCATTGAGTACAAGTAGGGATGCCCAGCGCACTCTAAATGCATTGCTTTAGAACGTGTTGGATAGGGGTGGGCCAAAGGTCTCACTGTGTTCCCATGAAAAAAATCCATGAAAACCACTTTTTCATGGGAAAATCCACCCTTAAATGCTTCTCTGTTTTCACCTATTACCAACATTTTTCACTATTTTTTTCAGTAGCTACAAACTGGAGGAGATGATGGCAAGTGTGACAGCAGGGACCCTAAGTCACAATTGCCATTCCCAAGCAGTCCCACTTCTACTACTATAATACAGAAGCTAGATACTCACAGTGTTGGGAGTGAGGGAGGGGTGATAGTGATGAAGACTCAGAAACGGAAATTGATGTCGTTACTGTTAGTAAAGCAGCTGGTGGGACCAGTGTGACCACAGTAGATACTCCTGCTGAGGTGGAAGGGGACGTGATGTGCAACGGCCAGACTAGCTGTCAAGGAGCCCACAACATCCCCCTGATCCTGTGATTCCCCTTCCACTGGCATCGTCCCTCTGGGACATGATACTAAGGAAGACAGAACTGGCTGCTAGCAGCAGTAATACCACATTCAGCACAGATCAGCTGCGTGTGCTTGCTGCTAATAATGCCAGCCTACCTTCTTCCCCTCAAGAGATGGAAAGTGTGACATTAGGGGAACCTCTGTCACATTTGTCATCACCTCCAACCAGTGAGACTCTAGCAGAGCAACAGCAAGGAGGGACTGGTGGTGGTGATGGTTATGAAATCAATGTTGCCATTGATTTATTTATTTATTTTCAGTTTCAAATAACCTTTATTGAAAAGATCATAAAGTTACAATGTAGTAGTAAATAGGGTCAAATACAAATCAGTAAATTAAGCAAGATAAATGTAATACATAGTCATAGTCTTAAAGGGATAGTAATACTTCGTTTTAACTTTATTTTATTTTGTAGGCATTAAAAAAACATGAAGAATGATATAAGTCTTATCTCTCAAACCTTTATGGTTTAAGAGATATTCACAAAAAAAAGTACCCCCCCCCCCCCGTTCAACCAGATCAGAAGGGAGGTGCCCAGGTAGACTGCAGAGAGGGACAATCTTCAATTAAGATAAGGGAAAAAGCTGAAAAACTTGTCAAGGGGGGAAGGGCTTTCATTGTTTTCATACAAAGAAGATTGTCCTCTTCTGTTATCTGTCTGGTCATACAACCTGATCCACATCTGAGAAGAGATGGCTTACACTAGGAAAAAGGGGTGGGAGGGGAAACTTTGCTTGTGAATATCTCATAAACCATAAAGGTTTGAGAGATAAGACTTATATCATTCTTCGTGTTTTTTTAATGCCTACAAAATAAAATAAAGTTAAAACGAAGTATTACTATCCCTTTAAGCATAAAAAATAAGCATCACAGCATTCAGAACTGAGATATGCAATCTAGTAGAATAATAATGCTGATTCGATAACCAGCTTGTGACAATGTCCCACAACATTCGAATATCCAGAAATGTACCTGAAGCATGATAATAAATTGAAAGGGAAAGGAGAATAATGAAGGAAGAGGACAGAGCCTCAACCTGAGAGAAGCGAGCAACCGAGAGATAAACAAAGGGGAGGTGAAAGGAAATAGATAGAAGTAAGAGCGCAGACAGGTCATCTGAGCAAACAGCCTGAGCCATATGTTTGCCATTGATTTCAATTCAATGAGCTAGTCAGCGAAATTGTACCTTTCGTGGGAAATTATTCACCTGCTGGGAAGTGCCATATATTGGTTATTTTTGTTTGGAATCAAATGTACTGTATATATAAGTTTACTATCCTGTTTACTGCAAACAAATAAGACATGCATGGTTGCTAGGAAAATATATTCTCACATTGCAATTCCATTTTAAAGTTTCGTATTCACACATTGATAAATGATAATTAAATATCCACTGAAATGAGTATTTTTGTGTGAGTCTGTCATTCTCAGTTTGATATGTATATATTGGCCACTATACTATTAATGTAGCTTTTATATTCATAAAGTGTTCTACTGCTATTTTCTGATACGTGGAGGTTGAATGACAGTTGCCATCATGTGTTGTTGGATTACAATTGTTGGCTAGCTGAGGATTTTAGTCAGCATAGGGATAACAAGGATAGTTGAAAGTTTTCATTGCAGGAAAGAAACTGTCAGAAACTATGACAGTGAATTCTTACATTGCCCCCACAAAGTTCTAAATTGTGGAAAGGTTAAGTCCAGTGAAATATACTGCCTTAACCTCCTTCCCTTAGCTTTCATAGGATTTGCTTTCCTGCTGTAACATCCACACAGTGCTGGCCCAAGACATTGTGCTGCCTGGGTCCAAGGATGAAATTCTGCCCCGCCCCCCCAAAAAAGCAGCCCACTAAAACACGCCCACATCCATTAGAATTGGTGATGTCAGAGTTTCACTTAGATCTTCCTGGAGATTCTTTCCTCAGCAATAATCCTTTGAGTGCCAGAGAGGTATCCAACGCATTGCAATTCTTTGGATACCACTCTGGCACTCAGAGGGTTAAAGAACTTTGATGGTGAGTTCTGAGAGGGTTACTCACAGACTCTTACACAAGAGAGGCTTTATGTTTTTAATTATTTTCAATAAAGGTATATGTTTTATCTTATTCTTTACCTTTCTATTGAGTTCTACAACACATCACTTACTACTGCTATCTCCACCTGTAGTCTTTGGGGAATAAGGACTAGTGCTGATATAGGATTTTCTATCTTCTTTTGTTTTTTTATATTCATAATTTATCCTAGCACATTCTTGTCTTGTCCAAACACCTGGCACCGCAGACCACCCAATAGGTAGTGCAATTCTATATTTCAATGGGTATAGTAGATCTGGTGGCCGCCTGGGCCCTTACCGTGTACATGCGGCCATCTGCCCCCAAGCCCTGCTGCCACTGTGAATCTGCTGCCACAAGAAGAAGAAGTTGCCACAGTCGCCACCCAAAAAAGGGGGGGGCATCTCTTCTGTTTTATAGTATGGAACCGCCACATGACCAGTCAGTGTGCGTAACCCTCCCCTTCACCCCATGCTCAATGTGCCAGGAGAACAGCCGGAAGTCCTGTGCACAGCACAAATGCAGTTAGGCAGCGTCTAGACTTAGCCTCAGATGACAGGCGCGGCAACATCATTAACCCCTTCGTGACAATGGACGTACATGTACGTCCTCTGTGGGTGTCACTTAGTGACAGAGGACGTACATGTACGTCCAGGAAATCCGGATCCCCGCGCGGCTGCACGCCGTTCGGGGACTCCGGATTCTGTTTAAAAAAAAAAAAAAAATGTTAGACGGGCGTTAAGTGACGGCCGCGTCTGCACGCGGCCGTCACTAAGGGGTTAATCATGGCAGCTACCAGAACTCCTGAGTGGCAAATTGCTGCCCCTGGCAAAGTGCTGCCTGGATCCATGAACCCACCGGGACCCATGTAAGGGCCGGCCCTGCATCCACAGAAAGGGAATATCCCTCCCTTTCCACAGAAATTCCTGCAGGGAGGATAATGAACTAATTGCTTATACCAACTGGATAAGACATGTTGTTGAGTTTTGCAACTGAATGATGAAACATGCATATACACTTCTCTGTAAGTTTGTATCTTTCTAAAACGTGTGGTGGCTCTGTCATGCAATTCAGTGCAGCTGTGTGCTTAACAAGGACTCCATTATAAACCACTGCTATAAATGAAAAAAAAAAAAATTAGAAACTATTCATGGCTGATTTAAAATGAAAACTGGATATGAAGTACCGTGTAGTTGTACAAAGGTAAAGGTTAAACATTGCAATTCCATAGAAATGGGTCAGAATAATCAATGCAGAGACTGTGAACATACTTATGAAATTGATTTCATCTACTAAAAACTCACCATAAATTCTGCCTGAATTGAATTCCTGTTGCTTACAGAAAGGAGTCTGGTGCATGCTGACCTATGCTTTTAAATTTGTTTTTCATGTTTCTCATCTTATTGATCTGAATCATGCATCATGCATTTACTTGGCCGTCCTCTGTAGTGTTTTCAAGATTTTTGCTCAGCACTCTCACATTAATGTATGTACCACCTACTTTGCAAAGACATATTCAGGTCTAATGTTCTTTTAACATCCATTCCCCAAAAGCAATTCAACCACTTTGCCAAATGCATTTCTTGTTTTATACTATAACAGGAGCTGCTTTTCAATTGGGGCGCCACTACATTTTTTTTTTTTTTTAAGAAGAAAAAGCACAACAACCATCATGTTTTAACCTCTTTCTTTATTTTTTCCAGCACACATAACATCAGCAGCTTCTCGTAAAAGCTTGAGGCTTCTGACCACTTTACTAGAATTTACCTTTCATTTCACATAAATTAAATGAATTGGAATTAACAGGTCTGCCCTTGCAAAAGAGTACAAGAAGCCTGACAAAGTAATTCTCTGATAATCACAGCAAATTAGTCCTTCAGTCTACTGACATGGAAAGATTCTCACTGGCATAAAGCCTGAGGACTGGCAATAAATCCTTTATTGTGCAATAGAAAGTGTTATTAGTTACTGTCATTTGGAAATCACCATTGTAGGATTGGGCTACAGTTTTCCAATTTTCATGGACTCAGCAAGCATTTTCTTTGTGGACAGGCTAAAAAAAGTAATTTTGTTTGTAAGGTGATTCTGAATGGAAAGCAATTCAGATGTTACAAACTAACAATGTAACATTACTTAATTTTTGAAGAGAGATAAGTAATAATCATCAATGCATTAACATAGAAATGTGAAAATAAATGTATTTATCTTTTAATAAAATAATGATTTTAAGATATCAAAGGAGCAATGTTGAGATGCTCACGGTTGACCATTTCTTGGTAATGTGCTACTTTATGGCAACCTGTGTGTATTAATGGAATGGATACTGCCCAAATTGGGCATGCAGTATGGGCATCAACATGATATATCAATACTGAACAGCATGGAATCAGCACAAGGCCTTTAGAATTAAAAGTTGAGCACTTCTCCTGGCTGCGCAGGGACAATTTGCACTTGCATACATTCTGCCTGATACCCTGCATACATTCCATAAAACGGATGAATCTTTGCTTAAGCCAGACTATTCTTTGTTACACATCCTTTTGCTAGGATCAGGTGTGCTTAGGGATCCTCCTGTCACCTCTAATACGATCTGTAGTATATGGTCCACTATTCAATACGCTTCAAACTTTGCAGCAAAAGATTCTGAGGTTCCCCTTTGGGGATCGGAGGGCTTGGTGCCTCCTGGTCGACATATGGCTTCTCTACAATTGGTCATTTGAACCAGGGTAATGTTTTAAAAACTTTCGATCAACTGCAAGAGGAATTTGATATTCCTATTACCTTCTATTACTCATATTTACAGCTGAGACACACTCTGGGTGCCTTGTGGGGTACTGATACTCCAAACATAAAAGAATTTCCGCTGGTTACTTTGGCTAAGATGAGACAGTCCCTTAAACCTGTCTCGTTAATCTATATATGACTGAATAGGGCCTCTGTAGTGGCGGATGTTGGTCTTAGGCTTAAATGGGAGGCTGATGTAAATGTCTTTGAGGACTATGAATGGAAGTTGGCTTTGAGGAGCCCCGCATTGGTAGCTGCTACAGCCAGGCATCAGTTGATCCAACTTAAAATCTTGTACAGATCTTATTACACTCCTGTATGTCTGTTTAGGATGGGCAGGGTGGATAGCGATTGCTGCAGAAGGTGTGGGGGGGCAGGCACCGCCTTCTTACATCTTTTGTGGGAGTATCCTCCGGTTCAAGGGTTCTGGGTCAATGTGTTCCATACCGTGTCGGCTGTAGTGCAGTGGGATGTGCCGCTCACTCCAAAGACGTGTGTATTTTCTATTCTCCCTGATCAGCTTCATTCAAACCTTCATACTGTGCTAATTAGGGAACTGCTGATTATGGCACGAAAGGTGGTAGCACAGTCATGGATGTCAGAATATCCACCCAAGCATGACCAGTGGATGGCTTTAGTAACCCATAATCTTACTCATTATAAGGGCCTTTACTTACACAGGGGCACCCCGAACAAATTTTATCAAATATGGGGTCTATGGACTTCTTATTGTAACTCTAGAATTCATTACCAATGAAGGCTATACGATACGATGCATTACCCTTCCTCCATGTTCCATGTGTGGTGTTCCTGGGGAATCTGGCTTCTCACTTACTTACTTATCTATATGTATCTTTGTTAATTGTGTTAATTGATACCTATGCTGTTATCTGCTATGTTTAATAACAATTACTGAAAGAGGTGCTGCGCTCGTCTCCCAGGGAGGGATGAGTCCTGTTAGGAATATGATTTGGGTTGGTGATGGGAAGGGGAGTTTTTTTTGTTTGGTTTAGTTTAGTTTAGTTTAAATTTTTAGGCATTAAAATTAAAAAGGGCACAGCTGTATCTCCATGTTATGATACTTAGTTGACTGTCTACATTGTATCTCTTATTTGTTTACTATGTGCATCATCTATGATTTTGTAATGTCTTTATTACTGTCCTCTCAATAAAAATGGTTATAAAAAAAAAAAGTTGAGCACTTCTGGAACAATCTAACTGCACCATAGTGAAAGTGAAAATTTCACATTGATTCTTATCTTATTATCCCTTAAAGGATAGAAATGTGTCCACTGCATTACTTTGAAATACATTAGAGACCCTATAGCATTCAAGGGGTTAAAAACTCCAATTAAATCATTGGGAACTTTTATGTGTCACTTATAAAAACATAGGGTTTGATGGTAGATAAGAACAATTTGGCACATCTAATCTGTCCATTTTTCCTATTGTAAAAACCTAAAAACTTGCTTGGTCCTTGGTCTTATGTTCAGGACAGCCTTATTCCTATGCTTAAAGGGACACTAATGTTCATAAAAAAATCTTCTTGTTTTGGTGAGATTAAAAAATTAATTACATGCAGCAAATCCCATCTCTCAAACCACTATGGTTTGAGAGATATTCACATTGAAAGTTCCCCCTTCCCTCCCCTTTTTCTGACGTCAGTGCCCTACTGACAGCAGACCTAGGATCCCAGTCCTAGGACCAGCTAGTAGCTCTTCAGCAGAGCTGAAATCTCAATATTTAAAAATAATTACTTCAATGGAACTGTCTACAAAGTATGCCTGGTTTGCAAGCACACTTTGTACACCATTCCAATGAAGTAGTTCTTTTTAAATAACACAATTTCGGCTCTGCTGCAGTGGTTTGAAAGATAGGATTTGTGCCAAAAAAACAGCATTACTACTACTCCTATATTAACACAATGTATGATAAAAAATTTTAGGTGATGTATCCCCTTTAAATTGGGAGTCTAAAACCTTAAATACTGGACAGGTCTCCAAAGCACTGCAAAGTAACTAAATTAATATCTCTCTAGCACTCTGTGGATTATACCCACATTTAAATCAGTGGCCATTTTTATTTGCCCCCCCCCCCCGTGGTGTAGCTGCTCTGACCCAACATTCCTCTACTTTCCTTTTTGTGAATGAGGTTCTAATACATTTTAGATAGATAGATTTTAGTTGTAATTTCAATAAATATCATAAATGTGGCGTTCTAAGCAATTATGTACGGATACATCAAAACCAAGACTTACATAGGCATAAGTGCTATGCACAAGAATGCAGAGCTAAATCAATTATTCATTTAGTACTGCATTTTATGGTACTTGCTATTGCAATAATTCTCCATTCCATATATATATATATATATATATATATATATATATATATATTTATGTTCAAAAGTTTGGGGTCACTTAGAAATGTCTGTTTCTGCTATGGGAGCAGCTTGACTGTATGGTATGTAAGAAGTGCCCATCTGACCAATCCAAACTATGGGAGGTGCTTCAGGAATCATGGGGTAAAATGTCTTCATAGTACCTCAACAAAATGACAACTAAAATGCCAAAGGTCTACAAGGCTATAATTGCTGCAAATGGAGAATTCACTGATGAAAGCAAAGTTTGAAGGACACAATTATTATTTCAATCAAAAATCATTACTTTTAACCTTGCCAACATCTTGTCTGTATTTCCTATTCATTTTGCAACTCATTTCATGGAAAACAAGGACATTTTCGAACAGTAGTGTGTGTGTGTATATATATATATATATATATATATATATATGTATATATATATATATATATATATATATATATATTTATATACATACTAGCAATGTGGGATGGCGCTGCCCATCAGGATATATAGGGAATTAATGCTCACACACGGATGCAAGACACAGAGAAACACACGCAAATGCACACGCATGCACTGAGATGCATAAAGAGCGACACAGTCATACACACAAACATGCAATGCACAACATGTAGACACATAGAGTATGATACAGACATGCAACACACACAGTGAGGAACACACAGGCAAACACAGAGACACACACACACAGAAGTGAGTCATAAGGGGATGACTTATGTGTCATTGTAATGAGTTTGTGTTTGTACTTATGCCTCCATTGTGGCATTCATTCATATAGTTGAAATGCATGTGGTAATTGCACATACTATGGTGGAAGGTGGATCGTGCTGGCTTCCGGGGTGTGATTGAGTGTGAGTGAAACTATGGTGGAAGGTTGATTGTGCTGGCTCTCGGGGTGTGAGTGCGTGTGAGTGCAAGAGTGAGTGATTGCGTGTGAGTGATTGCATGTGAGTGTGTGAGTGTGTGTGATTGAGTGAGTGTGTGTGAGTGTGAGTGAGTGTGAGAGTGTGTGAATGAGAGGGTGTATGAGAGTAAGTGAGAGAGTGTGAGTGAGAGAGTGTGAGTGTGTGATTGAGAATGAATGAGAGTAAGAGTGTGAGTGAGAGTGTGTGAATGAAAGTGTGAGTGATTGAGTGTGTGTGATTGAGTGTGTGAGTGAGAGTGTGTGTGTGATTGAGTGTGTGTGATTGTGTGTGAGTGAGTGTGAGAGAGTGTGAGTGTGTGAATTATTGTGAGTGTGTGTGATTGAGTGTGTATGATTGAGTGTGTGTGAGAGTGTGAGTGTGTGTGATTGAATGTGAGTGTGTGTGAGTGTGTTTTTTGTCTGATGTGTTTGTGTCTGTGATGTAGAAGCGAGTGGCAGCCATTTTGTTTTTTCAGTTACTTGGATAGTGGTGGGCAGGCTGGATAGTGGGGGCAGGCCCACTCCCTGCATGATTGAAATCACTCCCCCATTGAATCACCCAGTGGGAGCAGTAACTTCTCCTTACTTAACCCTTTGAGTGCCAGAGGGGTATGCAACGCATTGCTTTGCAATGCGTTGCGTACCCCTCTGGCACTCAAAGGGTTAAGTTGAGGTAAACTAGCAATATAACACAGTTGAGACAGCATAGCAATATGCTGAGGGAACAAATAGAAAGTGTTGTTTGAGGCTTGCCCTCTGTAACATACAGCAAAGCATCTAACTCCCTTTAATGAGAAAGGGCAGGAATCAGGAAGCAGGAAGTGGAGGAGTGACAGTTGAAAACAGACAGTTAGTGAGGTTGACCGAAGAGATGAAAATCGTTAAATAAAAGAGTTGCTATTGAGTTTATCCCTGAGTTTGTATTTTATGGAAACATTACACCCTCGTACTGAAACAGAGTGTATGGAGGGTTACAGTTATCTGTGGGAGGTGAAACAGTGTGTTTGTGGGGTCATGATCCTGAGTGAGAGTGTGTGTGGACCAGGAGAAGTTATTGATATCCCCTACTTCAGGAGCGAGTGGCAGCCATATTTTTTTTTGTCAGTTGGATAGTGGTGGGCGGGCTGGAGGGGGCGGGCCAACTCCCTGTATGATAAACATGCCCCCATTGAATCACCCAATGGGAGCAGTAACATCCCCACTGAATCACCCAATGGAAATTGTGTCTCCTAATGAGATATAAATTATATAATGAGGCATTCTGTTCGATGTGTGTTTGTTTTCTGAGGAGACATAAATTATGTTCTGTGAGTGAGGTACCATAAATTATGCAATGATGCTTATTCTTTTATATATATATATATATATATATATATATATATACACACAGAGAGCAAGAGATGTTTTTTCCTGCCTTTTGTTGATCCTCGTTCATAGCTAGTTCTCACCTGTTGATTTCTCCTGACAGCTTCCCTTGAATTCTAGCACTGACAGCTGCTATGTTGGTATGATGCCGTAGTGAATTCAAGCCAACATGTGACATTGGCTGCATCAAAAGGATACAAGCCCAGTTTTTAGCTATAAAACCAACAAAGGGGAGGGAGGCTGAAAAGAGAGAGAGACAGAGACTGAGATGAACAGGGAAATGTGGTGGTATTGCAAAGAGCTGATCTGGAAGAAGGCAGTCCAATAACACTCTTTAGGTTAGGGGTAGGCCATGTATGGGACTCCAGCTGTTGGATATTACAACTTTTTGGCTGCTTGAGGATAATGGAAGTTGTATTGTCTAACAGATGGAGTGCCAAAGGTTACCAAATCTTTTTTTAGGTTAACCCTTTGAGTGTCAGAGGAGTATGCAACACATTGCTCTGCAATGTGTTGCGTACCCCTCTGGCAGTCAAAGGGTTAAAGTATGGGCAGTAATATGCATTTTTGACACATGGATTAAGAATTTATAGGATATATTCAACTACTCCTTGGAGAGCTATAATGTATCCTATTATAAGTAGGCAACCTGAGGATAGGATTGCTCTATGATTACAGGGCAACTAGAAAAAAAAGGAAAGAAAAATAGGAAGCAGGGGGCTTAAAGGGACAGTAAACATTTATTATGAACCGAAAAAAAAAAATGTAAGGCCTTTTGTACTGAGTAAAGAAAGGGTACTCCCACTGCTGGCATATGGTACATGCAAATTATATTACAGTATAATTATAAAAAGTGGTAGAAGTGGTGGAGCAGTTACAATCACATTCCTTGGAGAACTGTATCCTGATCATCACCTCTTACATAGAATGCAATAGAAACATTACATGGTCTCTAGGTGGCACCATTGCTAAGTCTTATTTATAAAAAAGAGTTGCATCTCACTATTGTTTTGTTTTGAAGCAAAGTGCTGTCCAGACACAACCTCTAGCCCCTCTCTATTGCAATGTTTCAAGTCTTTGTCGCCTTCTCTTAACCCTTTAAGGGCTAAATGTGTATACAATGCACTGAAAAGCAATCAAAGGGTTAAAATATTGAACTGAGTAGAGGGGCTAGCAATTGAATGTCATCCACTACTCACATCTCTATATTTTCTTTGAGGAGTGACTGCTGCCGCTCTCTTGCCATGCCTCTTCCTGCTTTCTTGATTCTCCCATGCGCCATCCACTCTTTCCCACCTCTCACTATGACTACCCTATCCTATTTTCTTAACTATTAATGTTGTGGCTCTCTACAGAAAGTAACATTGTGGATACAGCACTCGACTATATTTTAGCCTGACACACCTGTCCTACCATATATGTTACTCGTTTATAAAAAAAAGTACAGTGCTTCTTTAAAACAATGTCAGTCAAGTAAGTACATCAGCAAGGCCCACACTGACACTGCAGAAATGGGCATCTCCTAGCAGGTCATCTTTCCTGAAGAGTAAGCCAACTGCACTTGAGTGACATTGGGTAGCAGTGCTGCATGACATAAAGGGTAGCAATTATACCACTCACCAAGGGCACAAACAGTAGCGCAGAACCTCATAAGACAAAATTAGCATTGACACCAGGGTTTAAACGCTAGGTGTGAGAAAGGTTCTGATGAAGATGAGATAAATTGCCCAGTATTATAAAGTTTCTCAACTAAACAAAAAAAGATGTGTGTGTGTGTGTATACATTCCTTCTGGTAACTAGGTGGTACTGTTCCTATCACTTACTTACTATGGAACGTCACAGTCAATGGCACACGTTGACTCTGATGGTAACAGTGTAACAAAACAAGGCCTACATTACATTGCAGTTGGTAAGTTTTATCAGCTGGTTTGATCTAAAACATTGACTTTAAAGTGTATACAAAAAGCTGTAGATAAAACTCTTGATAGTGTTATCAACTGCAGTGGAATCCAGTCCAGTGTATAAACTTTAATAACTTTTAACCCTTTGAGTGCAAAGCAATGGGTTGGACACCCGTTTGGCACTTAAAAGGTTAAATGAAAAATGGTTAAATGAAAAATCTCTCTTAGCTCTTGGTTTTCTCAGCAGTAAAAGCTCATAACATATTTTTCCATCACATTTGTTACTGCTCCTTTAAATAGGGCCTCTATTCCTCCTGAATGCTGGATTGGCCTCCAACACTTTGCATTGCATTGCACGGAAGACCTGACTAGCATTTAAGATGTTAACATTTAAACCATTGTTCTTGTCTTCTATAATGTAATTGGTTTCATCCAGTTCATCTTTGTGTATCGGCCTCATTACCTTTTTCCATGCCCTGAAGGATAGGTATGAATACATCAAATTATGTGATTCATTAGTCTTTTCAATATATAGTTACAAGTGCAAAAAAATAATAATCTCCCATTGACAATATATGTTCTCTATTTATCTAAAATAAAGATATTGTGTAGAGTTCCATGAAAGCTCAGAATGTAGCTGCCTGCCCAGCTGATTGGCTCATCACTACCCCATATCTATGTACTGCTCTGTTGATCAGGAATATTGGTGTCTGGCAGCACAGGGAACATAGGCTGGATGCACATGACTACATTTTTGATTAAGTTTCCTATTCCCATTGTTGGCTTTGGTTCCTAGCAGAATCAGAGTTCTATAACGTGCGCGCACACACAAGATACATCATTTCCTGACTAAAAGGGCAAATCCTACCTGTTTTGCTCTTGTATAACAAAATCAGTTCTATGAAATAAAAATGTGTACCAAAGTAGAA
The DNA here is from genome assembly GCA_037306005.1 of Rhinophrynus dorsalis. Taxonomy (NCBI): domain Eukaryota; kingdom Metazoa; phylum Chordata; class Amphibia; order Anura; family Rhinophrynidae; genus Rhinophrynus; species Rhinophrynus dorsalis. The sequence goes on along the minus strand of CM074718.1, from coordinate 81,665,470 downwards.
TTTTGAGAAGCTTTTGAAATATCAGCTTGACATTTTATGGACGTCACAGACAAGATGGCTCGGCATACTGAACCACATAGGCAGATAAACAGATTGAGAAATAAATGCCTGTCGTGAACTAAACCACTAACACAAGCATGTGTTCTTGCATTTCTCTGACCCTGTACCAAATTAAAATCTAATTAGGCCAATGTACTCTGCTCCAAGATCTAAAACGGGAACAGTAATGGCAAATTACTACAGACGGTCGATCTCTAGGGACTGTGGTCTTGTCAAGTTGAAAATGGCAACCGCAGTAACAAGTAGTGACTTGACATGATACAGAGTGATATACAGAAAACTGAGAGAAAAGGAAGTACTGTATAATAGGGCACAAATACATTTTGTGTGTGCATATATATGTGTGTGTGTGTGTGTCTGTGTGTATGTGTGTACATATTTTTTTCACATACACACAAAAACTCACACAAGTGTGCAGGTGTGTATATTTGTTTGTGTATAAGAACAGGGATATTCTACCTGCTTTAAGGTGTTTATTCAAAAGTTATTTCAGCTCAGGTATGTTTTAAATTCAAGCTCAAGCTGTTTGCATCAGCACCAACTGTTGTCTGAAAAAGCAATTTTAAATCTAATGCACTCTATGGGAACGCTTTAGTCATTGATTATAGCATTGCATAGTAATTCCTAAGAATAGCACCACCTGGTGACATAAATATATTTTTTCCATAAAAAAGGTTTACCGTCCCTTGTACCTTACCAAATTCTCAAATGTGTTGAGAAACAAAGCGATAGACACCTGTAGCATTCAAGTGGTTAAAAGTCATTTCGTGCAGTTGGGTATCCCACAATGGCTCCAATTCTTCTTAGTACATAAGCCTTACTGTCTTCTAAGCAACACCAATTATTGGCATGTATTAGTGTGCACAAAACAATGAAAACCGAAATGTTATAATATTTTAATTTCCATTAGGGCAGCGCTATTAGTAATTATTTTTATTAAAAAAAATTCATAAACAAAATAGACTAGGATAACAGCTTGTGTATGACAAATTTTAATTAAAATTGAAGTGACGTGAATAGAAATTGCTTGGCAAACTTTGGATAAAGGTGATTAACTAATCTCCTAAAACAGAACATTCAATTAAGCAGCCTGTTGTAGAAAGCTTCTCAGTGATCAGTCAAACCTATTGTATGCACTGGTAACTTAAAAGGATCTGACTTTTATTCAATAATAGAAAGTAAATATGTTTATGAGCACATCCGAGCCATGCACAGCCATTATCATTAACCTAATGTTTATCATTTTATCATTTTTTTAATTATCCTCTAAGTTTATTTTATAAAGAAGGATTTAACCCCTTGGATGCTAGAGTGGTCTCCAATGAATTGTGAAGAAATCAATTGGAGACCCCCTCTAGAATCCATGAACTTAACCCTTTCGGTGCCAGAGGGGCACGCAATGCATCTTGTAGCCATTAAAAAATTCTATACAATAAGTCGCTAGAAAGTTTGTAATGACGCAGTCATGTGCAGTAGAGACTGCCCGTGACAAGGCTGATATGGAGCGGGGTGCTCCAAAGGAGCGTCCAGCTCTGTATCAGCCATGGCGCGGGCACTCTCTACTGAACATGACTGCACCGCGACCAGCTGGCACTCTATCAGCCGTGGCATGAGCAGTCTCTACTGTGCATGACTGCCCTGCGACCAGCTGGCAGTGTCACTGTAGCCCGTGTAACGGGCTCTTCAACTAGTTAAATATAATGCCCTCAGTCCTATATCTCAAACCATTATGAATTGAGAGATATTCTGCACTAAAATTCCCTTCTCCCTCCCCTTTCCCTGACGTTAGAGCTCTAGCTGACTGCAGGGGAATCCGGTCCCGATCACATTATTGGAAAATAAATCCTTCACTGGAACGGTCTTCTTAGTGCCCTTGCAAACCAAGCACATTTTGTAGACCATTACAGTGAAAGATTTCTTTTTCTATCTGGTGATCTTGGCTCTGCTGAAGAGCCTCCACTGGTCCCGGGACCGATTTCCCCTGCAGTCAGCTAGAGAGCTAACGTCAGGGAAAGGGGAGGGACAGGGGAATTTTAGTGCAGAATATCTCTCAAACCATAAAGGTTTGAGAGATGGGACCGGGGGCATTAAGTTTAATTTTTTTAATGGCTACAAGATGTATTTTAGTACAAATTTGACTATACTATTCCTTTAAACACACATTTGTTAAAGTAAATAAATAAACAAATAATTATGTTAACAAAAATGATAAAACACAGGAATAATTGTCTGCAAGAATAAGTCAGGATAAGTAGCCTTCCTCTTAATTGATATATATCCAATCAGCATTATAGCAAACAACACGGACTCCATTGATTGTAACCATATAAGTTGGATCTGTCCATCAAAACAGCATCATCTGACCATACAATATAGAGGGCGCAAATGGTTGTGTATAATTCTTTAGAAGGATATTCATTTTGCTAAATGTATTGATTCAGAGTGAAAGCGCATCCCATGTGGAATTGTGGGATGGGGTGAGAACAATACGGTAAAGGATATATCAGACTCCCCTTTGCTTTTAATGAAAATGTCATTACTTGGTTAACCTAGTTAGATAGAGAAGGAGATTTAGAATTGAAGGCTTGTAACAGAAATCAAAACTGTCATCAATCATGTGACATTGAGAAGCAAAATAGAATTATTGCTGTGTCTTTGTTATCTTGAGTTGCTGTAACCAATGCATTTTCTCTTGTTAGAGTTATTGAAGCTTTGAAGCTAAGGCAAAGAGTTTCCATGTGGCCTTCAGACCATATACAAATATCAGTACTTATAAATTATGGCTGGCTCTTATTTTATTTGTTATCATAATGTCACCTTTTGTTCTTTGCTTCCCCTAATTATATTAATGTGTAGAAAACAATAAACAGTTTAATTTCAAATATTTGTCTAATTTATAGGGTCATGTGAGTGAAGAATACTTAGTTTATCTATACAGAGGTATTTATAGAAATGACATTTTGTTCATGAAGCACAAGTTATTTTTCTTCCAGTCATATAATAAAGCTAAATTGTCTGAGCAAAAAAAAAAAACACCTTATCCACATGTTCATGTAAATAAAGTTATTCTTATATGAAAGCTCCAGCGAGATACTGTATGCACTGGAGCTCCTGGGATGGGGCTATTACTAATAACACTGAATCCCATCTGACTGTTAGGACTCAATCTGATCAGTTACCAACACTCTGTCAGTGATCAGGGAAAGTAATGGGACATCAGTAAAGAAAATAGAAAAACAAATTTGCTCTAGGCAGTGATTGCTGCTCTGGATAGCTGTTTGGGGTTTTTCACTCACCTTTCTATCAGTTCTGGGTGTTTCATCTGTGATTGCTTTACCGTCAAAGAGATGCGGTATACACAGTAGGTAGAAATAACAAACAGAGAAGCTGTTTCCTATCAGACCTGGGTCTACAATAAATATGCATTTATTTATTTTAGAAGAAGGATCATTCTGGCTCACCCTGAGAGGAGTATATAAGAAGAATATACTAAATGAGTCCATATAACCACTCTAAAGGAGTATATATTTGCTTTTGTATATATTGGCAAACAATTCCTCCAGCACACACACATAACCCATTTGTGCCACCTGTATAGGGTATATAATAAAAATGAATGGCATGCCCATAATTTCCCACACACCCTTACATTAACCTCCCTCTGAAGAACTTTATCTTCCTCCTGGAGTATGCACTGCAAATTGTCCATTTAAAGTGATAGTAATATTTCACAAAAACAGCAGCTCCAATTAATCTTCATAGTATTTGAGCCATAGAGAGTGTTATTTCAGTACTGTCTGAGTTGTAGTTCAAGAGTAATTGAATGATAAAGTATCCCCGTTCCGCCCTTTTTACCTAGTGTAGCACTGCTCACCTCAGATGTGGAATCTGGTTGCTTGACCAGACAGAAAATAGCAAGGGGCAATCTTCTTACTGTGAGAACAATGAAAACCCTGCCCCCCTTGACAGGATTTTCAGCTTTTTCCCTTATCTTAATTGAAGATTGTCCCTCTCTGCAATCTACCGGGGCACATAACCCCTTCCCACTCACGTTGTTTCCACTATGTAAGTTGTAATGTGCACTTTCTAAAATCTATAATGACTCTAATGGAAGTAACTTGGTTTGACTACTTTACAAACATATATACCAATACGGCGCAAGCATACCTGGGAACTCTCCGGTTTTGCCCAGGCGACTCCGGGTTTGACAATGAATTACCGGGTCTCTGGGCAGAGTCAGATTCTCCTGATGTGGGGAAACCCCGCCCAATCATGCTCAGTCCCACCCTGTTCCTCCCACTTCACGCCCTCTTCTACCCCTTCCCTAGTGCATTCTACATGTTTTTTTATGTTTAGTAGTCCGGCCCCTTCTCGTGATTAAGCCCCGCCCCTTTTGTAATGACACAGATCGTGTCATTTCTCTACCCTCATCGACACTAGAGGTTTGTCCTCCGGGCAGCCCCAAGTAAGATGTTCTCAGGTATGGACGTGAGCATATGTGTGTCTGGGGGAGGAAGTAGGGAATTGTGGCCTGGTAGGCAAACACGCTTAGACATAGACCTAACATTCGAACATTCTGTGATATAAGATTGTCTCACTATTGTGTAGATTATCATTCTCCCAAATACCTATATATATATATATATATATATATATATATATATATATATATCAGGGCTCAAAATTTCCACTCGCCACTAGCCAATGGCGAGTGAAAATTTAGCCCTGGCGAGTAGAAATTCAGCCCTGGTTGGTATGTTTTGGCTTACAGTGGCGAGAAACTTTTCAGGTCTGGCTAGTAGCAAAGGACTTCAAATTTTAAGCCCTGTATATGTTATCGTTCTAATCAGAAAAAGTAGCTGAAAAGTCTGCATTTACATATGGTATGCAAAAAAAAAGAAAAAAATACCTTTTCAAATTCACTATAACTTAGTTTAGCTTAGATTTGCTACGAAACACTGAATAAAAAATGTAATTGTGTGTGCATGTGTGTGTTAATATCAGTAATACCACAATTGACAACAACAGTTGTTCCTAAACGTTTTCATGGCCTTTCATTTCTTAAATACATGCATGCATTTTTATATTTATTCTCATTTAATTTATTTTGTAGTATATTTTGAAAAACACATTCATTATGGTACAGACATCTTTACAAAAAAAGTTAATATAAAGTGTGGTAGTCAATGCTCTATTATCCTATTCCATTAACCACACAGTTTTATCACAGACATTATGCAAAGTTTTGTATGGTAAGTAATATATATGAATCAGATGGAACTTAATTTTGTAACTTGTGTAACAATTTTGTATTCGGAAATATTGAAAAAGCAATAGTAAATACTTTTAAAGCAGTAAAGAAAAAATCACCATATGAGACTAAAAAAGCATACTGTAATTTGTATTTATTTATTTATTTATTTATTGCTGAGTCCAAACAGAATTCTATGTCTTTCAATATAGTTCATTACCCTGGTGCAATTTAACCAATTTATGACCCAGTTTGTACTAGGTATCAAGCTCTATTCAACACTGATTAATGCCAGTACAATTAAATATCACTAATGTGTTGCTAAGCCAGTTTGAAAACCTTCACCTATACTCATTTAATCTGCCACACAATTTCTGACTATTAGAAGCTAAAGAAAATTACTACACTGAACTCTGAAGGCTATACATAATGTGTGTAGAATATATGTTCTTAGTACTACCTCATTAAAAACATGTTTCCTGTATATGGATTATAAGAATGTTTTCTCCCAAAATGTTATATTGAGTATATTGAGTATTATTCCCACATATAGAAGTAAACAATTTGAAATGTAATCTATTTATACCTTGGGACAGTGTTATAGACTAGTTTATCTGTTCAATGTATACAAATTCATATGATAAATATTGTTTCTAATTCGTGAACTGTACATTACTTCCTTGTTTAAATAATATTTTGATCAGTTAGAAAATAATCTAATTGGCAATTGTGGGACTTACTGGTACTGTTAGAGGAATATTCAGTTTCCCTAACATGAGCAAATCTTATCTTAAATAGCACTAATGGACATGAATTACATACAATCTGTTTGATAGATCTGTATAATAAAAGTAATATTGTTGCTTCTGTATTGTTTGGAGATAACATAATTATCACAATCACTCAAAACATGTATCCTCCACTAGCTATGATCCCAGAATAGTTATCAAAATAAAGGAGATGATGCACACCATCCTCATGGCTCCATTTTCCATCAGGAGATCTTGGTTTCACCACCTCAAAGACATGTCCTTAACAGAGCCAAGGAGTCTACCTCAGATTTCAGAGCTCATCTCTCAAGGCCCAGGACAGTTTTCCACCACAATTTACACACATTTAAAGGGATAGTAATACTTCGTTTTATCTTTATTTTATTTTGTAGGCATTAAAAAAACATGAAGAACGATATAAGTCTTATCTCTCAAACATTTATGGTTTAAGAGATATTCACAAGCAAAGTATTCCCCTTCCTGTACAGCCAGATCAGAAGGGAGGTGCCCAGGTAGACTGCAGAGAGGGACAATCTTCAATTAAGATAAGGGGAAAAGCCGAAAAACGTGTCAAGGGGGGCAGGGCTTTCATTGTTTCATTCAAAGAAGATTGTCCCCTGCTGTTATCTGTCTGGTCTTACAACCAGATTCACATCTGAGAAGAGATGGCTTACACTAGGAAAAAGGGGCGGGAGGGAGAAACTTTGCTTGTGAATATCTCTTAAACCATAAAGGTTTGAGAGATAAGACTTATGCCTACAAAATAAAATAAAGATAAAACGAAGTATTACTATCCCTTTAACAGTCTGGAACTTGAGACCCAAATCTTGAAGAACAAAGGCTTCAGTTCTCCAGTAATACAAACCATGCTCAGGTCTCGCAAACCAGTGTCAGCTAAAAAAACATCATATGGTTTGGAGGATCTATTTTTCTTTATGTGCTAGGAAAGATCTAGATTCGTCCTTTTACTATCTTTCATCTCTTCTAGAGTTTCTACAGGCAGGTTTAGATAAAGGTCTAAGGGTTAATTCCCTGAAAGTCCAAGTTTCAGCTCTCTCTTTCTTTGCTCTTCCAGAGAAGCATTGTTTCTTTCCAAGAAATTTTACATTTCCTTTTCTTCTTGTATTTCTCCACACCTTATCTTTCATTATAGTTGTTAACAAACTGTCCCAGAATTCCAACCTAAAGTGGTTTCTGCTCTCCACATAAACCAGGAAGTGATGCCTTGTGTGCTAATTCTTCTAACTCTAAAAAACAAGCTCTTCATTCTTTAGATGTAGTAGAATGTTTAAACTATTATGTCCAACTCTCTCAATCCTTTAGGACCTCAGACACTTTGTTTGTGATTCCAGATGGCCCTAAACAGGCAGACCAGCATCTGAGACAACCATTGCTTCATGGCATAAACAGGTTATCAGACAAGCTTACAGACTAAAGTCTGTTCTACCTCTATTCAGAATCACAGCTCATTCTACCAGGTCTATTAGCAGTTTATGGGCCTTGAAGAACCAAGCTACTGTCTGCCAGTTGTGCAAAGCAGCTATTGTTATCCAGTTACACTTTCACTAAGTTCTATAAACTCAAAATTTTTGCATCTCACAATGCTAGTTTTAGCCGTAAAGTTTTACAGGCCATTGCTCATTTGTTTTCTTCTATCTCACTGGTTTTGGATGGCTTTGGTACATCCTCATGGTCTCTGCATCCCTCAGTGATGCTAGAGAAAATGGTTCACTTTTAAAGCGCTGAAGGCAACTATTCATGGAGCGACATGAGAGTCTCGTGCTTTTATGCCGGGGGAGATTTTCAAATTGCTCTTTTCATTATGGCGACACGCTGACTGCAGTGTGTAGCCGCATGCTATTATAAATGCAATGTTTTAAATGGATTCCAGAGAAAATGGAATGTTTTACTTACCAATTAATCCTTTTCTCTTAGTCCATTGAGGGATGCAGGGCTTCCCACCCACAGTAAACGTCTTGGGTAAGGATGTATTGCCTTTCCTTGCAGATATGTTTGTCTGCTACTCCTTTCCTGACTCTGCTAAATAGAAACTGAAGACAGTTGGGCAGGGTTAGCAGCTAGGAAGTGGAAGGAGTTTTTTTTATTAGAGTGCCCTACATCCTATAGCCATGCTGCTTAGCTCAATGGTCCCTGCATCCCTCAATGGACTAACAGAAAAAGATTTTTGGTAAGTAAAAAAATCCCATTACTTTCCAGTATCTTGTTTGATTATGAACTTCATATTTTATGCTCTTCATCATGAAAGAAAAGTGGAGAGTGATATGCATACCTGGGAACTTTTGAGACAGGGCTACCCGGAGGGTAACCCTATCAGTGCCGACCTGTTAAGAAAATGACGCGATTTGCGTCATAAAAGGGGCGGGGCTTAGTCGTGAAGGGGGGGCGGGACAAAAAAAAACCTGCAAAAATGTATCTAAGAGGGCGGGGAGTGGGAGGAACCAGGTGGGACAGAGCACAAGTGGGCAGAGTTTCTATTTAAACTCTGCCCACCCGGTGATCCACACGTTGCCCCGGAGACCCGGTAATTCAGTCTAACATCTGGAGTCTCCGGGGCAAAACCGGAGAGTTCCCAGGTATGGTGATATGCATTTCAGCATCCTACCTGTTTAGACTCTTGTTCTGTCCATTAAATTCAGAAACAGAGAGCAGTGATACCAGTCTACAGCCAGTATAGATATAATTTCATACAGCCCTGCATCTAACTATCCCTTAAATAGAGAGGTCATTATCATCAGCACTGGCAAATTCACTAAGGGTTGCAATTTATCAGTGACACTACAATAAGCCATAGGAAGAGCTAAAAATAAATACATAGGGGGATATAAAAAAGGGAAATATGATTAGGAAGACACAGTACTTTATAATAAAATAGCAACATAGAAAAATATAAAAATGTCTCATTCACATGTTCTTAATGTTATTAATTATCTTGTTACCACTGTTGAGAATAGTCAACAGTTCCATGTTGAGTCACAATTAGAAAGCATATTGTTCTAAAGCCAATATGTACAACTGTCAGCATTCAAATGCAAACTATGCTTAGAGGTTTCTACTCAAGGTTTATCAGCGGTCTACGTGATTAAAACTAAATGGCTGTATTGTAAAATTAAAGATAACAAAGAAAATAAAAGAAGCTAACAATCGATAATTGTTCTACAGCAGAAAAACATTCAAAGTTGTAAAAGTAAGTCATAGTTATAGAGAATTTTTTTTGTCTTCTCAAAAAAGCTTGAGGCTGTGCTAAGCAAAAAATATAGAATTTTCACATAGAATTTTCACATTTCACATAAGTATCTCAAAAGGCATTTGTCTTGAAACTGCTGGTTTGAGTAACCAAGTTATGGCTCATCAAGATTTCTTTTTGCAACACCTCTTCTCTTACAAGTGAATTTTTTATCGATCTGGTACAACGATTGAGGTGTGTTTCTCCTCTAATAGAAATAAATATTTTCTTCTTTTTAGTAATTCTTCCACAGCTTTAGTATACCAAACATTTTATTTATTGTTTAGATGTATTTTGGAGATTGCAATTAAATAAAACATAACTCCTAAAAGGGATAACAGCTCTTTTCCATTACTTGTGACAAAATCTTCACTTTTTTTATCTCAATCTTTCTCTATTGACTGGAAAAAGTTGTCATTAAAAGTTATTTGTTTTACCGGTAAAATAATGTGTACATGACTGTTGCCATTCACACTAGATGAGAGAACAAAGTTTGTTCTATTCTTAAGTGCCACAAAAATCATAAAGAAAACAAATGTTGAGAAAATAAATCAGTACAACATAACACCATTATAAACATTACCCCCATGTTATCAATGGTATAACAAATAGAACAGCCAAAAATAGTACCTAGATCTGGAGTCAGAAAATAAACAAAAGCTCAGAAAATAAATCTGATGATATAAAATTACAAAAGAGAGGAGAAATATGATTGGTCACCACACGTGGCTGTGCTGTATTAGCATACCTGGGAAATCTCCGGCTTTGCCCCGGAGACTCCGGGTTTCACAGTGAATTACTGGGTCTCCGGGCCAGTGTCTCAATCTCTGGGTTATTCTCCATCCTGCCCCAGTTCCTCCCATTCCCTGCCCTCTTACCGTCACTCAACATATATCTTGCTTTTTTTTGTCCCGCCCCTTTTATGACTCAAATCGTGGAATTTCCCTCCCCTATCGTGCTGGTAGGGCTGCCCTCCAGGTAGCCCTGCCTGTCAAGTTCCCAGGTATGTGTGTTAGTATACACATGCTTTATTTTCCACAATCCTAAATGTCTACCCCTTGACCCTGTATTATAAACATACCTGGGAACTCTCCGGATTTGCCCCGGAGACTCCGGTTCTGACAGAGCTTTACCGGGTCTCCGGGGCAGAGGCTGATTCCTCCGGATGTGGAGAGTTTCTATTGAAACTCTGCCACATCTACTTTTTCTCCCGTTGTGCCTCCGTCCCCAGCCTTCTGTGTGACACCTTTAACCCTCTGAGTACCAGACTAGTAAGGAATGCATTGCTTTGCAATGCATTCCATACCACTCTGGCACTCAAAGGGTTAAATCCCCCCAACACTCGAGTTAAGCCCCGCCCCTTTTGACGCGATTAGCGTCATTTTTGTTACCCCTTGCTGAACAGAGAACTACCCTCCGGGTAGCCCTCAACTGAAAGTTCCCAGGTATGATTATAAGTATCTCCCTTGATCTGTAATTACATGATACAGTACTCTGTGGTCTACTGCCTTGTTCCTTAGGCTCTAATTTAGTAGGTCTTTTTCTGTCTATTCTGGTTGAACATAGTACATTATTAACATATCTTTATTTTGTGATTTATTGTATAATTCTGTTTTTTAGTATGCATTTTTCATTAAAAAAATGTGAGGATTTAAATATAAGTAATATTTTTTTAGCATCCATTAGTAAAATGAATTTTCTTAACATCAAACTAGCATGTTGAGTGACCCAGTTTTCCTTTATCTCAGCTCCTCGTGATCCTTCTCCATGTCTCCTCTTCATGGGATGAACATGCACATTAACAAGTAACTACCCTCTAATACGAGTGGCTGCAACTCAGGTATGTACTACAGCAAGCCATGTATACCAGTGATATATAGCATGCACAGGGAAAATGATGTGCTTTCACTCCATTTCCTCTGTACCTTGTTTATTGCATAGAAGTAAACACGACATTGAGGGAAGCAATGACCTGATATCCCCATGTGCTTCCCCAGTGTACTTCCCTTGGCCCTGGTATCAGGTGAGGAATTTTGGTGTAAGTAGCTTAGTAAACTGACATTAGGCAGGTGTAGGGACAAAAAAAATGTATTCCAGCCTCTAACATTGAGATGAATCACCATTGTATATTCACTGCCATGTCCCCATTTCTACGCCTTTCCTTTTTATGTCCCTGTTACTTTTGTCACTATATTATTTTCCTTTTACTTTTTCCACATTTCCCCTCTCATTCTCACATGCAAAAACAGATTTTCTTCAAACTGTTCTATAAGCAGATTTATAGTCCTTATAAATTCACTGTGGGAATGATCTCTCAAAGTACAACTGAACAACCAAGAATTTACCGAGCAATATGCATTTGGTTATCATTCAACCACATTCACCTCAAGGAAGAAGAAATGTAAACATGGGACATAAGTATTTGTGGACTAGATTATGCTCCAGCTGATGAGTGTTTTTAGGGATTATTAATCATAGAAGGAGAAGTTGAAAAAATATCTCTCAGCACCTAGGAGTCATCCTGGGGGTTTTACCCAATCATGAGAGTGTGGGAAGCTGGGTAACATCATAAAGGTAAATTATACCAATAGAATAAGTAGCTCTTTATTAACTAGGTAGTTGATATCATATAGAAATCATGTATATCTATGTACCTTTCTCTCACTGGAACCTTTATGTATTCTACAAATGTATAGTGGGAATAGAGTAAACTATATGAAAATTCATATATCATTGTAAAGAACCATGGGGGAGGATTTTCTCTATGGGTTACCACAGTCTCATTGTTTACTCTCATCATCACAACAGACAATAGACTAGAAGAAAACTAATATATATACACACGTAAACGCAGGCACCTGCAGATGCAATGCATATATATATACATATACATATATAGTTATTTATGGTTGCTTATTAGGCCTCTTTCACACAGGCAGCATAAATGTAGTGATTCTTTATTGCTTCTTTTGAGTCTGGTGAAAGGTAACATGCTAGACTATGGTGCCTTTTACACAGGTCAAAGTAGAGCATTCAGCAACTTTACTGCAATAACAGTAAGTAAGATCTGCATGGTAGCCTTTGAGGCTGCCAGTAGATTTTTCAAAAGTGCAGAGTTGGAGGTTGAGATCCAAATCATTACCTCCAATCAATAGTCAACCCAGGTGGGTACAAGCCAGTGGCTTGCACTCAGTGGACTGACCATCAAACATGCCTCCACTGCATTCTAATCAGAGGTATAATGCAGTAGAGAGGTGAATGAAGATAAATGGGTGACAGAACTGTTGCTGAGGTATGCAACAATGCTGTCTGTCTGTGAAAGAGGACTTATTCCCGTGCTTACATTTCCCCTTTAAAATAATGAATGAATGGCTCCTCGAGACAATGCTAACCTTCTCCTTATCTGACTAATAAGCCCTAAACACATTCACATAAAAACATATTAACCTACTATTAGATTATCCCCATGGTAAGTCATTAGTTTTCTCTGCCAAGGCTCTGCTGACAGTACCTGCCAAACTGGATGAAACTGCTGTTTAACATAACATAAAACCGAAATTTAGCTGGAGCAATCCTGGAGCAAACCAACTGCACCTTAGCAGACAAATACAAGTTCCCCAGATTCCCAATGGCTTACGTTCTGTCATTAATCCCCTAGAATGCTGACCAGTATCTAACAAAATGTTGGAGACCTGTCATTGATTTAATGTTAAAAGACACATTTAATTAACCCCTTAAGGACTGGCCAATTGAACATTGCTGCATCCTGTTCAAGGCTCGCTGAATGGTGTGAAGCCATGCAGGGAGCCCTGAATTCAATGATAGTCCTGGCTCATCATGGGTCCTTATGGCTCGCCAACCTATGACGTGCCAGGACCGTCAAGGGTCCTTAAGGGGTTAAAAGGACATTTTTATTTTTCCCCTATGGTGCATTTGATTTGCTGCAGAACTGGTCCAGTTTCCTTAGTTCATCAAACTCAGTTGATGCATCATAACTTAACCCCTTGTGGATCAGAGGATGGGCAACATATCGCTTTGTAATGCCTTACACAGTTCTCTGGTCTTCAAGCGGGGTTAAAGATAAAACCAACTTTATACCGTGTTCACAAAAAAATTCCTTACATGCTTAACCCCTAAAGGATCAGAGGGGTGTGTAACCCTATGGTCTTATAGGGGTTACATACTGACTTTGGAAATAAAATACTCAGTTTCACATATACGGTAAATCTTGGATGTTAGAGAGGTCTGCAATACCAGAAGATGTTTCTAGATGTCATGTTCATTCATAAGGGTAGGGGTTATTTCTGCCTAGATTAAAGGGAGAATAATATGGGAAAAAATAAAATCTATTATATCAGTAAAACAAATTATCTTTCATTCAACTGAATTCTAATAAACACTCTTTTATCAAGCCTACAATAGCAACACATCCCTTGACATCTGAAGAATATCACAAGTAATCTTAGATGTGTGTGCTGTAGTATGTGTACTGTAGTGTAATATATATCATCCTTAAAAGGACAGTAATGTTTCATTAATAAAGTACAATTGAGTTTTCTTTATACAATTTATAACAATGTGCAGCACTATAACCTTCTAAAACGTTGCTGTTTCACCTTTATTCTATAATAAAGTTTCTCCTCCTGCCCTTTTCACTTACATCAAACAGCCTCCCCTCAGATCACGAATCTGGTCCCAGCACCAGACAGATTGCAGCGAGGGACAATCTTCTTTCCTTCAGTATAAGGAAAGCCCTGCCCCTTGACGAAGGAGAGCAGGTTTTTCCTTATGCTGAAACAAGATTGTCCTTTGTCGTTATCCATAGGGACCAATTTTTTCTGAGGCTGCTTGAGGTAAGTAAAAGGGACAGGAGGGGGAAACTTTATTGTAGAATAAAAGTAAAATGGCAACATTTTAGAAGGTTATACTGCTACACTTTGGAATAAAAATGTATAAAGGAGACTCAATTGTACTTTAGTAACTAATCATTACTATCCCTTTAAAGCAAATATGTCATTAACAGTTATACAATCCTATTTACATTTAAACACATTGTTAAGTGGAAATTCTGCAGTGGCTTTTTAAGAACCATTGACCCCCCTGGACAAACTGTAGATTTAGGAGGACCCCAAAATATAGAAATACAATTAAGTCTCTCTAATTATTATTAATATTATTCACCCAAGACAATCCCTCTCTTTTTGTGATCATAGCATAAAAAGAAGATGACAACAGGAGGCTGTCATTATGTATTATCATTAACCAAATGTACCAGTTTTCCTTGCTGGCGATAGGAAATATATTCACAAGGACAGTATCCAGAATAGCACTTATGTGCCTTCTGGAAATCAAGCTGAAGGGATCTTTATATTGCCCCCCTATCACAGTTCAACTGGTTCCTCACAAACAATAATGGTCTTCTGTATGGGCTGCTCCTCAACACATCCATCAGGAAGATGTACATAAAAAAGAAACACACAAGAGGGTGCCTAACAGTGCCTAATAACCAACTAAATGCTGAGTATCACAACAATAATCAGAATAGTCACAGTTATGGTGGCTGAAAAGGGCATATACTGCCTAACAACAGATAGTACCTGCAGAGAACTTAAACCTGTCTCTGCTCAGGTGAACAGGTATATACTTAAAGGGATAGTAATACTTAGTTTTACCTTTATTTTATTTTGTAGGCATTAAAAAAACATGAAGAATGCTATAAGTCTTATCTCTCGAACCTTTATGGTTTGAGAGATATTCACAAGCAAAGTTTCCCCTCTCGCCCCTTTTACCTAGTGTAAGCCATCTCTTCTCAGATATGGAATGCAGTCCATAGACAGACAGATAACAGCAAGGGACAATGTTCTTCCTATGAGAACAATGAAAGCCCTGCCCCCCTTGACAAGCTTTTCAGCTTTTTCCCTTATCTTAATTGAAGATTGTCCCTCTCTGCAATCTACCTGGGCACCTCCCTTCTGCTCTGGCTGAGCAGTGTTACATCAGTAAAAGGGGCGGGAGGGGGATACTTTATCATTGAATTACTCTTGAACTACAACTCTGACAGAATTGAAATAACACTCTCCAAGGTTCAAATACTATGATGATTAATTAGAGCTGCTTTTATTATGAAACATTACTATCCCTTTAAAAGGACAAGGTGCTACTCCAAATCTTCTTAAAAATATATATTTAATATATAAAGTATATAAAGAACATATGGTAGTAACAATAAACAAAAAGAAAGCAGCACCAAACATTTGCATCTTTACATATATATCCCTCGCTGTTTCCCCATTGGTAAATGGATAATGCACTTGAAGATCACAAACTACTATTACTGTTACTATATAAACATGACTTTATTTGATTAATGGCAGAGTTCATATTTATAGACATTCATATATACAGTACAATAACGCTGAAAGTGTCATTAAAACCAGGTTCTTGAACTGCTTCTTTTAGGCGGATTATTTTTGCCTTCCTCTATGTCAACAAGGGTGATATGGAGCTATATTCATAAGAGAACTCATGGAGCCAAATCTAAGCAGTTTTAGCTATATGGTAAGCCTTTTATGTACTGCTTTGGGTTGAGGAGAAAAAGATAGAAAACCAAAAGTCTCAAAGACTGTATTATTGAAAGCTAGCATATATTTAACCCTGTGTTTACAAGAGGGGTCTCCACTGCAATACATTAGATACATCCCAGTAGAAAAGGCATATTAAAAATTCCTTAATACATTTCATTTAATCCATGTGTCAGAAATAACCACAGAAACCTTATATACAAGTTTTCACAACAGTAATTCGTTTTAGGTATTGTCATAACCGCTGATCCTTAAAAGTCCATTACAGATACACTAGACAAAGAATGAAAAATCCAACTTCTTGATTTACAATGAAGCATTTAATCCTCCAACAAAAAGACACGTAATACCCAAGCCAAGTTCATAAACAAACCATTTCTGCAGCATTACAACGCATACACCTAAAGGGACTTGTTAGGCTTTGAGAAAAATGATTTTCAGATATCGTTACCAGTAAATAAAAAAGAAAACAATGCAGAAAATGCATCATGAACATTCATTTTAAGTCTAAGTTGGATTTAACATGTAGCTCAGAAATACACAAAGATTGATGTAATCAATTTGTTAAGGAAACATTATGTTGAATTGAGAGAAATTATATGAATCTAAAATACAATATGTAATTAAGACACATTTAATGAAATAAGCATTACAAATTATGTTCCCTTTCCTAGCAATTAAGCTTAAACCACATAATTATTGCTTACCTTTATGTGTTGGTCCCTAAAATAATTTTAAAAAGCCAAGGAATTGTTTTGTCTTAGTCATAATAAGCAGGTGAAAATTGTATGCCATTAAACAGGTGCATCTTAACTGCCTTTTATATATCTTAAAAGGGATAGTAATACTTCATTTTATCTTTATTTTATTTTGTAAGCATTAAAAAAACATGAAGAACGATATAAGTCTTATCTCTCAATCCTTTATGGTTTAAGAGATATTCACAAGCAAAGTTTCCCCTCCTGCCCCTTTTACCTAGTGTAAGCCATCTCTTCTCAGATGTGGAATGCAGTCCACAGACCAGACAGATAACAGCAGGGGACAATCTTCTTCCTATGAGAACAATGAAAGCTCTGCCCCCCAAGTTTTTCAGGTTTTTCCCTTATCTTAATTGAAGACTGTCCCTCTGTGCAATCTACCTGGGCACCTCCCTTCTGCTCTGGCTGAGCAGTGTTACATCAGTAAAAGGGGATGGAGGGGGATACTTTGTCATTGAATTACTCTTGAACTACAACTCTGACAGAATTGAAATAACACTCTCCAAAGTCCAAATACTATTATGATTAATTAGAGCTGCTTTTATTATGAAACATTACTATCCCTTTAATACATAACTAGGCAACGTTTGCTGATATTTGTGTGATTCCTAAAGCAACTTAAACAGATTTACTGAAACTGACTTACTAAGAAGAAATGGAATAATTCTGTGGCAATTCAACTGTACGGTAGGGATCAAATATAAATTTTACTCCTTCTTTGCTAAAGAGGTCTCCAAAGCCTTGTGAAATTTGGAGAACTCTTTAGAATTGAATGGGTTAAAAGCCACATTTAAAGGATAACTAGACCATAACCAGCAAGCCACCATCCTAAAGGCATATAGCTCTTATGATACCAGTGCATAAGGTACTGCATAACTCAATATTCACTCTGTCACTCACCTGATTCTGCACTCATTCTTGTAGGGTCAGGTAAATCCTCAGTCTGCTTCCTGTTCTTATCAGTAACTGGGAAATAGGATCTAAGCAAGAACAAAATTCCTCCTACAATGTCACCTTTCTCACACTCTATAGTAATACTGGAATTGAGATGTGAGGTTGTTTTGCTTCTCAGAGCCTGCATCCCAGTCTCCAGTCAGAGTAGGAAGTGAAAAGTAGCATCAAATGAACTTGCAAGACTCTACAATAGATTGAGTGAGCCACAGACGAGAATTAATTTGTCAAACTTCGGAGAACAAGCCAGTTAAATGTTTCTATAGTCCACAAGACTGCCAGTGAATCTAAGCCAATGGGAAACAGATGACATGGGTAAAGGGTCATGGCTATAATGAAAAATAAGGTTCGGAGATTCTCAACTTAAAACCAGTCTGCAATATAATGAAGCGGGCTCTACAGGACCTTATCATACCCAGGGTGCTTTTTTCTTAGCTCAACAGTTGCCAAACACAAGGAGAAAACATCCTGCCCAGATGACAGTCTAGACATCAAGTGCCAGGCAATTCCTTTCTGAATAAGAGAAAAAGCTAACCCTCCATCATACATATTGGCATTCTTGGACCTCATCAGTAGCTGTTCTCTGTAGGCGCTAGTGAGCAAAGAGCCCATGTCTGGATTTCACTATTACATTTAGGGAGACCAAGCTCAAGTGTTATATGCTTTTCCAAAGTAAGGGTCAGAGATGCTCCACTAGGAATGGGCCTGCCTTATTATATAGCAAGCTTTTTTTGGACCTTATCCTACCCATGATATATTACATTTAAGCCATAAGCACCATGCACAAAGAGGAAATATCCTGCCTAGATGACAGTCCAGCTAT
Organism: Rhinophrynus dorsalis; assembly: GCA_037306005.1. Classification (NCBI taxonomy): domain Eukaryota; kingdom Metazoa; phylum Chordata; class Amphibia; order Anura; family Rhinophrynidae; genus Rhinophrynus; species Rhinophrynus dorsalis. The sequence goes on along the minus strand of CM074718.1, from coordinate 81,647,032 downwards.
TTCTGCCAGTCTGCCATTTAAAGGGATAGTAATACTTTATTATTACTATCCCCCATATTGTACATATTTGCAAAATAATTTAATAGCCCCCAGGTTTATCTCTCAAACCTTTATGGTTTGAGAGATAACCAAAGGCAACATTCCCCCCTCCCTCCCCCTTACGATATCCAAGCACATGTAAAAGACCATTTCAGTGAATAATTTATTTTTCACTAACGGGATCTCAGCTCTACTGCAGAGCCACAAGCCTGTCGTATGACAGACTTCCCCTGCAGTCAGTACAACGCTGACTTCAGGGGATGGAGGGGGAACTTTGCCTTTGGTTATCTCTCAAACCATAAAGGTTTGAGAGATGAACCTGGGTGCTAAAATATCTACAATATGGGGGATAGTAAAAATAAAGTATTACTATCCCTTAAAGTTGTATCTTTACTTTCTCAAAGCCAATCTGAGGACTAACAATCAATCAATGTACAGGTGTGTCTCAGTTATTTCAACTAGCACACCTGTGTTCAGAATGCAACATCTTAAAGACTATGCCTATAGTAGTCCTTGAGGACTGGAGTTTACAAACAAAGCTCTGGATAATCATCTGATCGCTAGAAACTGGAGTAATTTGCAGCACATTTTTATTGAAATCGGGGTTATATAGTAAGACGTGATAAAGAGGAGATAACTTCTCCATTGAGATCACTTCTCCAGTTCCTGTGTTATTCTATGGAGCCAAAACACTAAGATCTCTCTTACTTGAGATATCTTTGTGCACAGGCTCCATAGAATAACATAGGAACTGGAGAAGTGATCTTGTTGGAGAAGTCATCTCCACTTTATAACCTCTTTATCACGCCTTAGTGAATCTCCCCCAGTGACTTATGTATGAGAAGTAGATTGATAGAGTAAAACAGTACCTTTACTGGCTGAGTAGCTTTAGAGTGCAAGATTTCAAGACTAAGTGGGTCAGCTATGTTAGAGACCTAAGTTGTCTTGCACCTTAAAGGGATAGTAATGTCTCATAATAAAAGTAGCTCTAAATAATCATCATAGTATTTGGACTTTGGAGAGTGTTATTTCAATTCTGTCAGAGCTGTAGTTCAAGAGTAATTCAATGACAAAGTATCCCCCTCCTGCCCCTTTTACTGATGTAACACTGCTCAGCCAGAGCAGAAGGGAGGTGCCTAGGTAGATTGCAGAGAGTGACATTCTTCAATTAAGATAAGGGAAAAACCTGAAAAAGTTGTCATGGGGGGCAGAGCTTTCACTGTTCTCATAGGAAGAAGACTGTCCCCTTCTGTTATCTGTCTGGTCTATGGACTGTATTCCACATCTGAGAAGAGATGGCTTACACTAGGTAAAAGGGGCGGGAGGGGAAACTTTGCATGTGAATATCTCTCAAACCATAAAGGTTTGAGAGATAAGACTTATATCGTTCTTCATGTTTTTTTAATGTCTACAAAATAAAATAAAGATAAAACAAAGTATTACTATCCCTTTAAAGCTACTCATCCAATAAAGGCATCACTTTTACTCCACCAGACCCCTGCTTTTTTCCACAGCTAACACTGTACCAACTTTTACTTATATTAACCCTTTGAGTGCCAACAAGGTATCCATCACATTGCATTGCAATGCCTTGGATACCTCTCTGGCACTCAAGGGTTAAGTATAAGGAGCATTTTGTATGAATAAAAATCTCTTCAAAATGGAACCATAAAATCTCCCGAGAAAGGATATATTTTAAATGTAGAATCCCACACAGCAATTATATTTGCCAAACAATGCTGGAAATTATATTATTTAAAAAATAATTAATGAAAACTATTTTTTCTAAGTAGCCCATTCATTCCTAAGCAGACAATTGTTTTACATTTCAGCATTACAGTGAAAATAAAGTAATTACCAAGATAAGAACCTCCCAATGCTTCCTTCACTCGCCTCTTTATACATATTGCTCTAAAAATCAGAGGGATCTTTCATTATTATTCAGATCATCTTCAAGGGAAGCAAGAAAACAGCAAAAACTATTGACATTTGAATTTGTTTCTTACTCACATCTTCTTAGTAGGTAAAAGCATTATCAACAGATCAAAAAGATCAAATGATTTGATGAGATGCAGTGATGTTACCAGGGCATACTCCATTATTGATACCCCAAACATGAAAGGAATACATAACAAATATGGTTAAAGGGATAGTAATACTTTGTTTTATCTTTATTTTATTTTGTAAGCATTAAAAAAACATGAAGAACGATAAAAGTCTTATCTCTCAAACCTTTATGGTTTGAGAGATATTCACAAGCAAAGTTTCCCCTCCCACCCCTTTTACCTAGTGTAAGTCATCTCTTCTCAGATGTGGAATGCAGTCCATAGACCAGACAGGTAACAGGAGGGGACAGTCTTCTTCCTATGAGAACAATGAAAGTCCTGCCCCCCTTGACAAGTTTTTCAGCTTTTTCCCTTATATTAATTGAAGATTGTCCCTCTCTGCAGTCTACCTGGGCACCTCCCTTCTGATCTGGCTGAACAGTGTTACACTAGGTAAAAGGTGCGGCAATGGGATACTTTATCATTTAATTACTCTTGAACTACAACTCTAACAGAATTGAAATAACACTCTCCATGGCTCAAATACTATGATGATTAATTAGAGCTGCTTTTATTATGAAACATTACTATCCCTTTAAAGGCATGTGAAATTTGTTAACTTGTAATGATTTTGTATGGCTTCAGGATATTGATATTGGTGCCAAGTAAATTCATTTTTAACCAGTTTGATGCCAGAGAGATCTTCGACATATTGCGGAGCAATGCGTTGGAGACCAAGGATTATGCAGGTAGGAATAATAATAATGTAATTATAAATATTTACGTTATTATTTTTATTTTATTTATTTGTCTAATTTTTATAGGTAATATTTAAATTAGAAGTAACACCTCGTACCATCACTTAACTTATTATGGCCAAAAAATCTTAGTGCCCCATATGAATTTTGACTTTGTGCCTTTCTTCAAGATATAACATGTTCAGTCAGTCAGGGGTGGTGTGATCATGGAATCAGACATGACAGGATGCAAGCTCCTCCCACTGCATATGGCAAGTTTGATAGAGGGATGTGCAGTCACATTGCATCTGTATGTGTTGTGCACTCTTCTGGTCCTAAAAGGGTTATGTAGTTTCAAGCAATCTTCTGGTTTCCGTTTTAAAATAAAAATGCCAGAAACTCCATGGATAAGCATTATCTCTTAGCCAGAGTGGTATCCAAGGTATTTCAAGTCAATGCATTAGATACCTTTCTTGCACTCAAAGCTTTAAGCAAAGACACAAAGGCGCAATTGAAAAGGGACATTAGGATTGTCTGGCCATAGTTAGGTACGAGTTATTATTAGAAAGTGTTATGTTTCCTTTCATTTCATTTTATTCTATCCTGGATGCATACAATTATACCAGTGTAGAGAAAGAGTTAACATATAAAACAACAGTACAATGAGGTCCTGTGAAAATCCTCAGCACCTGTGGCAAGGTACCAAATCTCTGCCAGCCTCTCTAATTAACTGTTCTGGGAAGTAGCAGTCATCAAAGTGAATTAAATCCACAAGAGACAGTATAGTCTTGGATCTCACCACAGAGACAGTAAAGCAGGTGACACAGGAATTTGTTCAATTTTCTCTACATCTGTTCAACCTCCCACTACTTCATGGTACAATGAAACAAACAGCATTCAATTTCTGTCCTGACAGAGCTATTCTGCAACACAAATGCAAGTAAACAACCAAATGGTATTTTGTTTTATTATAAATGATTTCTCTGAGAAAAATAAGTGATGGAGATGTTATTTTTTCTGTATAATCCTCTACCTCTTAATAACTTGAATTCATTTTTCTGAAACAAAAAGCTATATATTTTTGAGCATGCTGTTAACCCTTTGAGAGCAAGAGAAGTATCCAAAGCATTGCAATGTAATACACTGGATACATTTCCGTCAATCAAAGGGATAAAGTTGATATATACTCAGATGGTATATTGGAAACATGCCTTTTGTCTATGGAGTTAAGACAGAAAAGGTGACACCTTCAGTCAGTCCTGGTCCTGATGTCATGTTCATCAAAGTGGACATAACAGCCACTAGTAAATCCATAGAATCCTTTCTAGATCAGAGGAGTAACAACACTCTTGCTTCACAATTAGTTCTGCATCCCTAGGGTTCTTAACCCCGTAAGGACTGGTGACGTGCAGGACCGTTACCGGTCCATATGGGTTATATATTCCCTTAAAAGCAGAACTACCACCCTATATAGTCACCCTCCAATAATTAAGCATATGGCAACTAGCTTCTTAATAGTGCTATTATCTCACACAAGTACCTGGTTCTGAAATAATCCTTATTCTTCAGAAACTGAAGGCCAGGCTTCTTACTTTAGAGCCGTCCGTGCGTCTGAGCCGTCAGTCCATTCCGGTGCCTTAAGGCACCATGCAGTGCCTCCTAGTGAAGACCAGGATGGACAGCGAAGGCACGCAGACATCTTTAAGACAAGATGTCTGCGTGAAATCCTGGCTTCGGTCTCCAAAAAATAAGGATTACATCAGATCCGGCTACTTGTGTGAGATAATAGTAGTATTAAGAAGCTAGTCGCCATATGCCTAATTATTGGAGGGTGACTTTTTATCCGGTAGTAGTTCCACTTTAAGGATCTGTAACGTTCATAGCACATCACATACTTTTTACTTACAGTGCTCCTGCAGGAAACATTGTAAATAAAATCGGGGTCTGAAATTGACTGCTAAACCAGACTGCTCGCTCATGCTCCTGCTCAGCACGCTAATACAGGCAACAGGTCGTGTGTGTCGTCACGTGGGCAAGGATCAAAGCGGTCCTTAATGGAAGGTAATTTCCCTGGACAGCAGGTCCTTAAGGGGTTAAGCCTTTGAGTGCCAGAGTTGCATTGCAAACCACTCTTGCGCTCAAAGGGTTACAGGTTTAAGTAGGCTCACGCAGGCTTCCTGCTTCAGTTCAGCCAAGAATGCCTTCATGGGCATAACAGCCAAAGCTGACTGAAGATGTTATTTCTTGAACAAAAGCACAGGGGAAAATTTCCTAGGGGTCATTAGGAGTTTCTGGCAATGGTAAGGTAAGTGTGAGATTATTAGAATAGAGATGTATGCAACTATTGTAGACCAAATTTTATCACTGTACAACATTATATGGTTAATTATGTTTCTCATAATGGCAGTGGAGCATGTTAGAGGAATGACCTCAACAAGTGACCTCCACACACAACCACCGACAATTACAATATCCCCAAAATTCTCAATAGTTGTGAGGCAGTTGCAGAGAGGTATGTCTACATTTCCACTTATGAGATGGCCACACATAAAATTGTGCTGTTGCATGGCATGGAATTGGGCATTTTCTGTTAGGCAGCTCTGGAAGTCAGACAGTGGCATAGTGCTAATGTTTCTGATGACATCTATGTGCCTGCTACTCCAGAATGATACCTTGTAGAGCTCACGCATTCCACTCCCAAGTTTTTCACAGATACTTACAAGAGCAAAGGTTGGTGCCACAGGCTGGTGGTGGTGAACACTTTAAAGGCTTACATCACCAGTGCAAATCAGGTCTAAATTCAGAAAAGTTGTTATTTATAAATTGTCTTTCTAATTATTTAGCAGAATGAGAAACCAGTTGTGAGTACCATGTGATGCCATATCCTTCTAACATCATGAGGATACAACAACCAGGACTGTAGAAGCCAAGTTTGTTAATGGTACACAAAATCTATAGGAATCTAACAGATGTAATGTCACAAACCTTAAATAACATCACAAAGAAGGCAGCATCCTTTTCTTATTGATGACACAGCCTATGCAAGACATCTGCCAAAGTGCAATGCAGCCATCTTGGTTAGAAGTAGGTCTTCTTTGTGCTGCTTCATGGGTCCAAATTTGGCCTCTTTTTCCTATAATTCTTCTCTGACATTATGGCCAGAACAAAGTAGTGTTATGAATTACACCATACACATTTAAACTGCCCTCTATTAATAAAAGTATTTGGAATTTCAATTGATTTTCATTTTCAAGAAATATATAGTAGACATAGGATTTGATGACCGATAAGAATTAATTGACTCAAAATAAAATGAATGGAGATGTAACTATCATCTAGGGATTCATTATTAAAAAATAAAAATAATCCCAAATAAAATTCTTCTTCAAACCCCTATAAATAACACAGAGATGTTCTTCCATAGGCCATATACTCAAAGACAAGTGAAGCAGTTCTGGGGCAGACTATCTGGGGCAACTCTGGTCCTCAATAGCGACCAACAGAACATGGTTGCAGAATATCCTTGAATGAGCACAGACAAATAAGTAAAAGTGAATGAGACACTAATCAGTCCACCTGTGATATCCTGAACACATGCACTTCTGTTGAGGACCAGGGGTGGCTACTCCTCATTTACACAATAAGAAAAAAAAAATCCCCAAATTCCCATTGATGTAAGTGTGTTTTTATCCGCTTGAATGCTAGCAATAGCTCCTATGTATTGAGTAGTAATGCGTTAGAAACTTTGCTAACATTCAAGGGCCTAAAAGCCCCATTTAAATAAAAATTTTAAATTGTCCCTATGTTTCCTGCATAATTGCTCCACTTTTAAGTTGTGCATATCAGCCCATTTATCTACCACCTTCTCTGAAAAATAACATCTTTGAATGCTTCCTCTTACTCTCATTTCCTCCAGTTTTAAATCATATATAAACAATGGTTTCTTGTCAGATATTGTCAGAAGGCGGAACTCTGTTTCTTTAGACAGAGCACTTCAATCTGCTATATTCCACAGGCTTTCGGAACTGTGAACAAATGGATAATGATAACCAATGTGAATAGAGACTGAATAGTATAACATTTAAAATGTAGTATGCAGATAGATGATAAGTTAAAATTAAAAAATAACCCTGTTTGCGTTGATTTCATAGCAGATGCCACATTTTGGAAGTCATTTGTGTTTTCCTGTCAGGTAATTAAGGCAAAATACACATATTCTAATAGACATCCCATCTTAGCAAAGTAATCACTAAAGATGGAAGTTCTGCCAGGGACAGCTGTCAAACCATTTGTTCAGCTTGGTTGAACTTCATTTTTTAAAGAACTTAATTTCTTTTCAACATGGACAATATTTGATAATTATAATCATAAATATGATTTCTCATAATTACATCTATTCTCAAAACTTCCTTTTCTCCTCGTTGGTAAACAGAACATTGCTATCTGCCAATCAGCTTTAAGTTTCATTCTTTTTTTATCTCACATCTTTTACCACTGGGACAGCGGCAACTGTTAGTTTCCGTAGAAACAAAACAAAAAGGGATTAAGTAACTTTTTAGTTATTTGATAAAAACTTATTTTTCCAGCCTCCTTATTAAATAACAATAGTGTCCTTACTTGTAGGCTGTACCAGTCATAATTGCCCTTGACCTCCATTAGAACACTTTCTTTTGGCTTAACTCTAACTACAGTTGACAGGCAATTATCTGGTGGTAGTGCTTGCAACCATGGGGACTATCACTTAATTAACTTTATAACTTCCCTTTCCTCACCATTATCCTAAATTACAATGCCAATTAATTTTCAACGTGAAGAGCCTTTTAGAGATAAGATGCTTATAAAAAGAACCACAAATGTGTGAAGTGAATGTCAGAAGACATTCTGAACTATGATTATGACACAGAACTTATGTGACGGTCAAATTACTCCTTTGTATAAGTGTCATGTGAAGTACATCGTGTTCATTTAGAAAAACGAAAAAAGGTCAAAATGTGCTTTTAAGGAACACTAAGATTAAGAAATTATGCAAATACAACACAAATTCTACTTATGATTTTAAAGTGGGGCCAAGGGGTCATTTTTGATCTTAGAAAATGCGTCGATGAAATGGTACGGTATATAATAACTGCTAGTTATACTGATGTTACTATAAATTACTTACTGGAAATTGTTTTAGATTGCTTTTAAAATCAGAAGTGCAATGAGTTTCACAATAAAAAACAAAAGTACATTTTAAATCAACAATAAAAATATTGCTTGGCATATTTATATTTTGTAAAGTAAAACTGACGCTGAAAAATAAATATGGTTTATTGGAATGTCTTTTAATAAATCCACTTATTTCACAAAGTTTTGAGAATACTTTTCAGTTTTTCTGTAGTTGTATAAAATTATTTTTTAACACTTGATTTTCATTTAGATTTCAATGAATCAATGCATGAGAGATGTTTCTAGAATTCAGGGGGGTTACAGATAAAGATCAATGGAGTAAAGTCGTTAGAGATCCCTTCTGCAAAGTCGTGGACCCCAAAAACGTAAATCAGCAACAGGAAACTACCCCTGCTCCCTCCCCACGAAATTGAAACACAGAAATAATAAAATAACATATTTCTAAATATTTCAATAAACAATGTTATCCTAGAAAAGTAAAAATAAAACTGAAGCATACATTTATACTCCATGAAATAAATGACAGTAATTAAAATTAACAAAATAGGAGGCTTATTTATTTATTTATTTATTTATTTATTTAATGCTAGCATCCATTGGGGGAGTGTACAAATCTACTAGCACACTTCATTTTCTGGGCTGTGACATTGAGTCCTTACTCATACCCTCGGACTATGGAGTATGCACAAGAGCATATGTTTGCTTTAGTACAGGAGTAGAAAACCCTGGTCCTCAAGAGCTACCAACAGTGCATGTTTCTAGAATACTACTGTTTAAGTACAGGTGAATCAATCATTAGCTCAGTCGATTTAATTGATCCACCTTTACTGAAGCAGGATTATCCTGTAGAAATGCACTACTGATAGCTCTTGAGGACTGAAACTGAAGCATACATTTATCCCCCATGAAATAAATGACAGTTATTAAAATGAGCAGAATAAGAGGCTTATTTATTTTTAAATGCTAGCATCAATTGGGGGAGTGTACAAATCTACTATCACACTTCATTTTATGGGCTGCCTGTAACATTGAATCCTTACTCATACCCTCAGACTATTGAGTGTACTTAGTACAGGAGTAGTAAAACCTGGTCCTCATGAGCTACCAACAGTGCATGTTTCTAGAATACTACTGTCAGTGGCATAACCATAGGGGTCGCAGGGGTCGCACCCGCTACAGGGCTCGTCACTCCAGAGGCCCGGCCACCCCCTGAGACCCCTTCACCCTGGCACCCGCAATCTCCCTCTGGCGCTCTAGTAATGGAGAGTGTTGTGTGATGACATCATCTCCCAGTGCTCTGCATTACAGAGGACAGCACGGGAGCTCAACGCGCCAACCCATCTCTCCTGCCACTCCACTGGACCACCAGGGATTAGGTGGTAGGAGATGGGGGTGACAGCATTGTAGAGGGCCCGGAGGCCAATGTGGTTGGGGGGGGGGGCATGGCACATCTTGTACCAGGGCCCAGAGGGTTATAGTTAAGCCTCTGACTACTGTTTAGGTACAGGTGAATCAATCATTAGCTCAGCCAATTTAATTGATCAACCTTTACTGAAAAAATGCACTGTTGGTAGCTCTTGAGGACCAGGATTGGCTACCTATGCTTCAATGCATATCAGCACACTGACTGCCATTATTGACTTTAATGTGCACAAGCATTTACAGCATGCTAAGACAAGGTGACACAACTTTCCTCTGTGCCTTGCTAGTACGCGGCTTTAACAAGGACACAGAGGAAAGAAACCAAGGTTTTCCTAGAAAATACAATATCAAACTGAATTGGACGTTTAGGTTCCATGAGCTATTACAGTAATTAAAATTATCCATAGCAAAATGAGGGGCTGGTATATTTTTTAGTGATTGTCATACACTGGGGAAAATATACAAATCTAACAACCCAGATAATTTTCCTCTTTGGGATGTTGCTGGTCATTCTTATTACTTGGTGTTAAACTAGGCACAAAGAGAAAGAAGGCCCAACATGTCCATATGCTTCCACACTGTCCTCCACTTGGCTCAAGCAGTGAACAGAGGATCAGTTTCAGTGCTAAGTAGCTTAGTAAATTGGAGTTAGGCAACTGTATACAAATAATCAATTCCAGAGGTTATATTAAAGTGTCATTGTGCCTTTGTCCAAGAGATAACATCTTCAATCAGCATTTGGTGTCTTGTTCATGGAGGTAGATATGATAGATTCTGACAGTTTTTTAAAAGTGAAGCAAAAAAGAGTGCATGAGCCTTCTTAACCCTTTATGGACCAATGCAGTGTCCAATACATTGCAAAGCAATGCACTGCATACCACTATGGTCTATAAAGGATTACTATTATTACCTTATGCAGGAGGCAGGAGTTGGTGTCTTGCAATCCTGCCATTGAGGACTGAAACCAAACCTCAACTTTTTTTACGTTCTGCTGTGATAATTTGTGCTCAGCTGGTTAATAATGTGTTAATATTGGATACACGGTATGAATGACCCTTGATACTTTCCAAATGTACAGTTTTTGGGGGGGCATTGTCCCTCTGGGGCAAAAATCCCCATGTCCCTCTTTCCCTCCCTGATTTTCCACTTTTGTAGCGTTAAAGGGGAACCATCACCCCAAATAAAGTCTGCCCCCAATAAGTAACCCTCTAGCGATAAGCTTAACAATAGTGCTACTAGCCAGTAAAATTACTGCGTTAGTCAGAAATCCTATTTCTGCTGAGACTGACGGCCGGGCAACAGAGCTTTAGAGGCATGTGTGCACCTGCACCGTCAGTCCCTTCTGGTACCTTTAGGTACCATGCAACGTCTCCTAGAGGAGACTGGGTCTGACATCGCAAGAGCGCAGATGTCTGTACTGTTGTTTTGCACAAAAAAAACGTCAGTAGGTCATACAGTGACCTGTACTTAACACTTTGAGTGCCAGGGAGTAAGCAACGCTTTGCAAAGCAATGCGTTGTATAACCCTTTGTAACTAAAAGGGTTAATGCTGCCACACAACCAGCACTGATAGGTGTTGTAGTTTGACAGTAGCTTGAGGGCCTCATGTTGTCCACCACTGATCTAGGGCATTTGCTAGGAAATCAATGTCCCAGCACAGAAAATAATCTTCTCCAGGTGATTTGTTCATTGCCCACATTATCCTATTAATAATTTGCTAGGATGTTTGACAGAAGCCATCATGCGCAGTAGAGACTGCCTGAATGCACAGAATGCTGGGAGCACAGAATGCTGGGAGTTCTCTGCTGGGAGCATTATGTGCTTTCGGCCAGTCTCTACAGTGCATGACTGCGTTGGCAGCAGGAAGCAGGGCAGGACCAGCCTCTTAACCCTTTGAGTGCCAGAGGGGTACACAACACATTGCAAAGCAATGCATTGCGTACCCCTCTGGCACTCAAAGGGTTAACATCACCCGGACCTTGGCCCACGTACAGGGGCTTTTACACTAGTGATGATATATTCAAAATGATTCATATACAACACTCTTTAATCCTGTATCTGGCAGAGCATCCCCAGTGTAGTGTTTTAGAAATACATTGTACACATTTCTATTGTCCAATGGGTTAAATGGTTTTATAGAACTGGTCAGCTAAATGAGTCATGGATGATTCACACATCTGTATTTAAGACCGCATCAATCCTTTAGTCCTAATAAAAAAATGTATTAACTTGGCACCTTTTCATATACCTTCCTTCTGTAGACTTTAAAGAGAAGTTCTTTCTGATGATTTTGCAAATGTTTTTCACAAGGAGATAATGATCAGATATTAAAAGTCTCCACTGAGCAAAAGTAGAGTATTATCAGGTTTGTGTTTCATCTCAGTCTGTTCTACAAAGAGCAAAAATGTGTTCAGAAAGCAAAGCAGAGGCTTGACTTATTTGATTGTTTAGAGGCATTCAGTTTCTAAGGTGAATTGATTGGGAAATTAGTTAATACCTCTCTGTAAGATTTAAATGCCAGCTTTATTGACATTTGCTGTTGCATGGCCCTACAGGAACAGCTGAGGACAATTAAAGATTGAGCCTCAGTTGTACCTATCTTGCAGTTAAATACCTGTGAGGTAAAATGAGACTGCATAGCAATCTTTAAATGACCCCTGTGCTTTCTTATCATGAATAGATAAAAACAACGAACACAATACAATTTGTGAGTCAAAAGGAACTTGAAATAAAAGTTTACTTTGTTTAAAAAGAAAAGTACTGTAACCTTTCTGGAAAAAGAAGTGCATCGCTGGGAACAAATTAAAAATTCCACAAACTCCTATTTCATTAAATTTGTTTAATTAATTCTGACGTTAACCCCTAGATGCTAGAGGGCATGCAATTCATTGCTCTCTATAGTATTCATGAGGTTAAAAGTCATAATTCATTAATTGTGAATTTCTATTTGTCTCCTATCTGCACAATAGGGGACAAATAAATGAAAAATACATACTGCAGGGCTGCTTTGATTTCAATGCAGTCCTGAAATATGCCTATCCTGTATAATAAAACACTAGGATGTTTGTCTGAAGCTGTCATGCACAGTAGAGACTGCCCAAATGAGCAGGCCGACGAAACAAGATGGCACCGTGGCTGATACGGAAGGTGGAACTACGAATTCTGGCCGGAGGACCGGACTCCTCTCTGCGCACCTTACTGGGACCACTCGGTGCAAGGAAAGTGAGGTACCACTGGCTCCGGACTGAGGATGAGGGGCCACTGGAGGAGGCCGCCCAAGACTCCAGTGCTGCCAGACTCCACTCCACTGGGCCCACTCCGCTCCCGTACCGGGGCACCAGCCGAGGCTGCTGGGTGGCACTGTGGCCCGTGTAAACAGGTTTTTAAACTACTTTCCTATGTATCCCTGGTTAAAGGGAAGGTCTGGTCAGCCTACTCTTTCTGGCACTCAAAGGGTTAATGGTGGTCTGCTCAAATATGACTCCACTGCTTTGAGTATAATGACCTTAGACTTCATACCTACATCTTTTCAGTAATTTCCTGTTCATGGTTTTTGTTTTCTAAATATATGATTAACCCTTTGAGTGCCACAGGGGTACCCCCTCCGACACTCAAAGGGTTACAATGTGACTGCCTGACTCAACATGCAGTCAGTTTAATATCTGTCTCATCACCCAGAAAACACTGCAGTTATGGGAATAGGTTGGGGAGTACAGGATGGGGAGTCAAAGTGGGAAAATGAATGAAGGTAGAGACATCTTTATCCATGAGTGAAAAAGCTGTGACCCTCCAGCTGCTTTCAAACAAATGATAAACAGCTAATGTTGCCCAATACGTTTTTTTTTTTTTTTTTGCAGAAAAAAATGCTTTTTGTGCATTTCTTGTGCCAAGTGGTGAGCAATGTGGGAGCTTATGTGCATCTCTGTTAGTACATTTCTCTGCACCCGGGGGGGGGGGGGGGATGTACAAATGCGCTTCTGCTCTAAAACAGGTGCCACAATCGATTTTCTATTCCTGCACATTCCTATCACCAATTTGCTATGTTGCTTATACCAGAAAGTCTCCCTCTTAACACTACTTACATCAAGCGGAGGGCAACGGGGCAGAGTAAAGGATCTCAGCAGAAAAGGAGACAGGGAGCCAGCTTGTTTGAAAATAAGGGTCGGCTTTTATTCAGGCAGAGACAGCAAAAACAAATAGCTTTAAATAAAATGTCCTTTTTTTCTCTCGAGCAAGGAAAAGCAAAACAGCACTCAGTCCAGGTCAATCACCATTTGCAGGCTACAGTTTGAGTGCTTGAAGGACTGAAATCATTCTTCCCTAACATACACACAGACTGAGCTCTCATAAATTTATACCTGGTTAAAGAGCATATGCTGCAGCTCATCAACCTAGCATGGTTAGAAATAGGTTTTAACCCTGCATTAGCCAGTAAGTCATGTTACATTTGACCTAACTTTGTTACACCCGGGTGTAAGCCGTATAACATACATACTAATAAATCTATAAATAAGCAGGTGATATATTACAGTACATGTAAGAGCAGATCAGCCACTACACTGGTGAAACTGTAAATATTAGTCATCAATGTGTTGGTGTAGAATCTGGTATAGTATCTGCCTACAGAGCAAATGAAGGTGATCCTGAGCTGCGTGCTTGATGAGTAGATGGAGTACCATAGCTCATGAGTGACTATCTTGGAACACAGTTACGAGATTGGTGGATATGTCACAAAATGACCATGGTGTACCAATGTACTACTCAATTGGGGACACATTTAGTGTATGACTCTGAATGTTAGGAAGGCACCAGAGAGGGTGTTACGCGTGTGTTAGTGTGCTGAGGTGGGCTGGGGGGTTCAGTGATTGCAACTTCCCAATTCCTCGGACGTCAAGCCTGGGAAGCGTCCCATGCCCTGGAACTATACCATTTCCTGCAATAGAGTGATATTCATGAGCCCAGCACCGGCAAATGAGACTACACTGAGCCGCCTAGGGTTTTAACATCGGAACCCACTGATTGGCTACCAGGGTTTAAAGGGCCTGCATTGACTTACTATGGGAGAAAGTAGGCCCCCCCAGGGATTGGTCAGTCTGCTGCCCGCCCCAAGGTCCTGATTGGCCGAGGCAGCCATGACTAACACAGCCAGGACTGGTCAGCCAGTTCTAAGCACCGGATTGGTCAGGGGTTGAAGCGGAATATTCAAAGATGCTTCAACCCCCTGCCCATTGTTTTAGAAATGTGTATTCAAGCCCCTCGGCCTTTTGTCCCAGTGTTTATTCCTTGTTACCTCCTTTGTCTAGATTACCTAATCATGTCTGCTCCTTTGTATTATGTACTTACCGGATGTTTCAGTCCTGTGTGTGCATTGTGTGATTTATGTGATTTACAGTGTATATAAGACCCAAGAGTTGTGGAATAAAGAGTTCTTGTTTTTGCCCTCAATACTGGTCCTGTCTAGTTACTGGGGGAAGCAGCGATACAAACGATGAAGTTTGGGAGAGCGGTGTACTGCAACAATTAACGTGAAAGTGGTACTGACCTGCAGTACTGGGACTCACGTCACAGAGGGTATTTACACATCACTTGTATGTGTACTGTTAATCAACATTTTGTGGTTACTAAATATCCATAGTGCGACAGACCTTTAGAACACAGGTCTCAAGATGGATGTTAGCTGTATTTACAGTCTACTCTTCCAAGTGCTGCACCGTAATCCCCAGTCGTATTGGAGGCACTATGCAAGCAGAAAAGAGATCAGTTCAGTTCTCAAAATGCCCACCTGGGTAATAAACCGATTAAAACCATAATACTTTATTAGTTAAATCTTAAAATACAAAACTGTGTGTGTGTGTCCCTTTAAGTATCTTAAAAGTTTATAGTTTACTGGGACTTTTAAAATTGGGTTGTAAAGCCTACTAGAAGTAGGTATTAGTTCAGGGTTGGGAGTGTTGTAGAGCACATCTTATACTGTTACTATGTAGCCTATTTGTGTTCAACTAATAAGCTATATGCAACGTAGATATTACTGATTGCCAATGTTAGGTACCAAAATAAATTTGTAACCTTTACCTGTAACTATAGTATCTTTCTTCCTATATACCGGCAAATTATACATTAGAGCTATAAACTTTTAAGACACTTAAAGGGACACACACACACAGTTTTGTATTTTAAGATTTACCTAATAAACTATTATGGTTTTAATCGGTTTATTACCCCGGTTTAGAGAACTGAACTGATCTCTTTTCTGCTTGCATAGTGCCTCCAATATGACTGGGGGATTACGGTGCAGCAGATTCACCCAAAAACATTTTTTTTTTGTTTCTACTCTTCCAAGTGGAAACACTGCAACAGATAAGTCCTATGCTGTATACTTCACCCTAGCTAATCCCAAGAACCATACTTATCCTCAAGATTACAGGAACTATCAGGTACAGAGACATCTCTAAAGGAGTGGAAACCATTACAAGAGAATAAGAAACACACAAATAAAACCCAGCATTGTAAATGCACGTTACAGCTAACACTTTACAATAATTTCAGTAATTTTGAAAGGGCTTTAAAAATTGCCTATTATTATGTTTGCCATTCTTTATTTATAACTATAATTTATGAGATAATTAGCTTTATTACATTGGCTGCTTATACAGATTAGCCATTACTTTCTGGTAGGAAGTAGCAGTTGGGAGGAAGAGTGGAATGTTAGTATCTGACACCCCAGTCTGTGCCATACTGCATTATTTGCATAAGCTGGCAAATAAATAAAACTCATAAGCTATAGTTTATCATTTCAATGTTCTAAATCACGCTAGTTTTTATAAAGTGTTGTTTATAGATTAAAGTTCTATGAGACCAAAATAAAAGAGCCTTCAGCTTTTTCCACCACTAAAATATATCGTAGGTCAGTGTTTCTCAATCTTCTTTTGCTAAAGGAAACCAAAGAGGCAGCATGGGATCATCTTATAGACCAAAAGTCAAAAATTAAGAATACAGATACATAAATATATACTTATTTGTGTCTCTCAGTGAGAAACACATACAAAAAAAGTCTATATCAGTGTCACACTGAGGGTCACAACACTCTGGCTGAGAACTGCTGTTATTGGTGATAAACATTACAACTGGTTTTATCTCCAGATTTCTATTGACATCTACGGAGAAAGTCGTTGGTTAAACTAACTATAAACTTAACCCCTTAAGGACCAGCGGTCCCGGGGTGTGTGGTCCTTTAAGGACCAGTTCGGGAATTTTGGCGTGCCGACCCACGTAACTGATCACGTGTGCCGGCACGTCGAACGAGGGACCGAAAGAGATCGATCTGGTCTTGGAGCGATCAACTTCAGTCCCCGGTATTACTCACCGCGCTCCTGCAGGAGCACGGTGAGTAAAAGTCCCTGACATACCAGGACTGTCACTGGTCCTTAAGTGCCGGACCAGCGTGACGGTCTGGGTACATCACCGGATGCGAAGGGGTTAAGGAGTACATGACGTACTATGACCATCACAGTCCTTAAATACTTAAGGACCGATGATGGTCATAGTATGTCACGTACTTTTTACTTGCAGCGCTCAACCGGGAACGCTGTAAGTAAAAATTGGGCCTAAAATTGACCAATCTAAGACTGTAGCGATCTCTTTTAGGCCCCAAAGTGGAGCGCCGATACAAGCAACAGGTCACGTGTACCGGCGCATCGGCATGGATCAAAGCGGTCCTTATCGGACGGAAATGTCCCAGGACCGCTGGTCCTTAAGGGGTTAACAACTGCAATGGAATCCAAACCTTAAACCTTTGAGTGCCACAGGGGTATGCAACACATTGAAAATCAATGCGTTGCATACCCCTCTGGCACTCAGAGGGTTAATAAGAGGAACTGGCGCTATTCTAGGGTTAACTGGCTGCCCCATACGAGACATATAAAAATCTCACTCATTTAAAGGGATAGTAATGCCAGAAATAAACTTTATTCAATATGGTAGATTTTACAAAAATAAAGTATTTGGAGAAAGTCCTATCTCTCAAACCTTTACGGTTTAACAAATATTCACCACTAAAGTTCCCTCTTGTCCTTATGTCAGCTGTAAAGATTTGAGTCATGCAACTCGAGGCGGCTCTTCAGCAGAGCCGAAATAGCGATCTTTAAAAAGAACTACTTCATTGGAACGGTCTACAAAGTGTGCTTGCAAACCAGGCACACTTTGTAGACCTTTCCAATAAAGTAATTCTTTTTAAAGATTGAATTTTCGGCTCTGCTGAAGAGCCACCGGCTGGTCCCCAGACCGGGATCTCCTGCTGTTAGCAGAGCACTGATGTCAGGAGAGGGGTAGGGAGGGAGGAACTTTAGCGCCGAATATCTCTGCAACTGCACATAGGGGACAAATAAAAATTCCCATTGATTTAAAATCAGCATTCAATCAAGTGAGTGCTAGGTAAGTCTCTAACTTATTGGGAAGCAATGTAGTAGATTCCTTTCTAGCATTCAAAAAAGCCCCATTTAAATCAATGGAAATGTTGAACATTTTTATTTGTCCCCTATGGTGCAGTTGGTTTGCTCCAGAATTACACAATGGGGGAGATTCACTAAGAGGTGATAAAGAGGTGATAAAGTGGAGATGACTTCTCCAGTTTATCAATTCTCCAATTCCTTTGTTATTCTATGAAGCCAATGCACTAAGATTTATTCAGCTTTGGAGATCTTAGTACATAGGCTCTATAGAATAACATAGGAACTGGAGAAGTGATAAACTGGAGAAGTCATCTTCACTTTCTCACCTCTTTATCACCGCTTAGTGATTCTCCCCCAAGTTCTTTTTATTAATTCAGCATCAATGAGGTTTAAATGGTAAGCTTTAATAATTCTACACAAGGATTAATTAAGCAACATCCACCCCAGGATGTCTTTTAAACAATGAAGCACTACTTAATAAGACAATATAAAAGTGAATTGATTACATAATGATCACAATAGGAAGAGATGACTTCAAAAACACAATGACTGTATTAAAACCCCCACAAGGACAGCCAAAGGAAAATCTGTTCTTAGCGGAATATGTGTTTAGGTGAGGCTTAAAAGCTACTTATTATATGTGCTGAAGCACAACCCCATGCATTTTTATGAAAATGTCTTTGTTGTTCAAAGCAGCAATTCAATCATAGCCAACCCATTTATATTTAAAAACGAAACATTTACCTTTTTGTGCAGTTTGCATAAGATTATTTTAAACATCATAGCTTTACCATTGCCAGAACATGAAAAATGCACTTTTTCACAAAATATCAATTAACATTTTCTCTTTAACCATAGGGTGCATAAAAGATGGCTCCAAAAAGATAACTTAGAAGCAAAGAAAAAAAATCATGAACAAATAAAAGATTGCCCAAACCAGATACCATGTGCTAACATGATATATAGTCAGTTTTAAAGGGATAGTAATGTGTCATAATAAAAGCAGCTCCAATTAATCGTCATAATATTTGGGCCATGGAGAGTGTTATTTCAATACTGTCAGAGTTGTAGTTCAAGAGTAATTGAATGATAAAGTATGCCCCTCCCGCCCCTTTTACTGATGTAACACATTTCAGCTCAGAGCAACAAAACTGTCCGGATGGATTGCAGAGAGGAAAATCTTCAATTAGCATAAGGGAAAAGCCTGAAAAACCTGCTGAGGGGGGCAGGGCTTTCATTGTTCTCACAGTAAGAAGATTGTCCCTTGCTGTGATCTGTCTGGTTCCAGGACCAGATTCCACACCTGAGGGGAGATGGCTTACACTAGGTAAAAGGGGCAGAAGGGGGATACTTTATCATTCAATTGTTCTTGAACTACAACTCTGACAGTATTGAAATAACATTCTCTATGACTCAAATACTATGAAGATTAATTGGAGTTGCTGTTTTTGTGAAACATTACTATCCCTTTCATGAAGGTTTCAAATATGCAGACTTAAATTGAAGGTCCACTTTAAGAGTTTCACAGGATTTTAGGATTTTGTCCCTTATGGCACAATATGGATTTCCCTAGAAGTCAATTCTTCTTCGTATATTAGTCTCACAGTATTTATTCATATACAAGTTTCCTTCTTGATATATCATACAAACCTCCAAACACTATACCAAAAAATACATCCAAGGTGTTAAGCCCTAATTAAATTAATGGTGATATTTAAAATGTGTACTTTCCCCTTATGTTGCAATTGATTTTCCCCAGAATTACTCAAGATCACTTTTGTACATCAGCCATATCAGGTACATTTACTCCAAAGGACAAAGATGTCACTGTTACTTATGTTCAAGGACATAAACATTCTGGAGGCTCCTAAATATTTTTGGGGGGCACAGTGCCCCAGAAGGATCTCCCAGCTGGAACCCTGTTGGAACCCTGCTGCTGCCCATATCATCATCTATCTCACTTGCTCGGTGGTCTCATTGGCTCCTCATTCACCTGATGACTCAGGCTGTGTTTCTAAATGACCTATAATGTTGTATAGATATAGAGGTATGTCAGAGAGGATACCCCTTTTTTTCTTTTTCGGGAAGGGGAGAGGCCGACTAATCTCCCAAAAAATGGTGACTGTGTGGTTCCAGCAGGTTACATTATCGGACACACACAGAGAACCCCAGAAAACTTTAGCAGTCTCCAGGAATGGATGCATATTTAGAGAATGCTTGATGTTTTGCTATTGGTATCCATTGAAGTGTGATGTGAAAGTTGTGTTGCTTTGCCTTCCATAAGAATTTGAAACTAGACTTGTACAACCATGTTGGGACCATTGCAAACCATAACCCCTTAAGGACCTAAGGACCGGACGTGCACGCACGCGGAGGTCACTTAAGGACCACTTAGCATTTTTTTTAAATGTGATTTGATTTCGGACTCCCCGAACTGAGTGCATCCAGGACCATCATGGGTCCTTAAGGGTATAACAACCCTTGACGGTCCAGGACCATCATAGGTCCTTAAGAGGTTAATGACCTTAATGAAAATTGCATGTTTTTGTAGTATTCAGAATTAAACAACAAATGAACCAATTTCAAATGAAACACTGAACACACGGAGGGCTCTCCAGTATTCATGGTATCCTTTTGAAATGTCGCACACTATTTTGCGAGAAACTAAATGGCATATAAACCATGTCGTCAGGATGAAAAGTGCAACACGAGAATCTTCCCAGCATCAAAAGGGCAAGATTCTCATGTCTCAGGCTTAAGAGTCGTTCACCCGGCTTGCAGTCATAGCGCGTGACATTTCACAAAGCAGGACAGTGTAAGTGCCCTTGAAGATCACACAAACCTTATATTGTGTAACATGCCTTTATGTTGCATTTTTCTGCATGGATCAAACCAGTGAAATGTGTGGCTGCAAGCTGGAAGAAAACACTGACCTCCAACTAAAGAGTGAATTTATTAAGGTATTGTGAGGAGACCTTGCGATTGAGTCTTGTTATACAAAATGAGACTGTGTCTTTTTTTTATTGTGAGCAGTGAACACTGTTTAAATTACACAACGCTCATTGTTTAAATGAACGACGCTTAAGCCTGACATATGATAATCTTTCCCTTTTGATGCGAGTGACATGGTTAATGCACTGTTTAGTTGGTCGCACAATAGAGTGTGATATTTTGATAGTGAACCAGTATTCATAAGGGTAAAAGCATCATCACACACTTTGAGTGCCAGAGGGGCAAGCAACGCATTGTGGAGCAATGGATGGTGCACCCCCCATGACAATCAAAGGATTAATCAGTGTGGACATAAGGGTTACTACAACAGCTAAAAAGGGACTATATTGATGCAGCTAACAGTATATTCTAATGAAATTATTATGTTAAGGAAATATAGAAGAAAAGAACAAATAATAGTATATTTGCTAAAACTCGCTGAAATAAATATATACAGGAATATAATTAAAATACCTGTGAAAAAAATCTTTAAACAGAGTAGTGTTGAGCGAGCATGCTCGGCCGATGCTCGGATCGGCTCGAGCATCGCTCTGCTCGGCACATGGCGGTACTCGTACGAGTACCGCATGTGCTCGCCCGCCATGTTCGGGTCTCCTCCCCGCACGTTTTGCGGCTGCTGCGCAGCCAATAAACGTGCAGGGAGGCTCTGACATCGGTGTAATGCCAGCAGCCATGTTGGCTGCTGGCATTACACTGATTGGCTGGCCAGAACCCGTGGTCAGGTGCTGTATAGCACCTGACCAGCGAGTTCGGCTCAGTCTGAGCCAGGGAGAGCTGAGGATAGGAAGGGAAAGGCAGTGTAGGGAGGAAAAAAACAAAAATTGTGAAAAAAAAAGAACCAAAAGTCCTTTTTAGGACTACTGTGTGTGGGGGCAGCAGGTTATTTGGTGTGGGGGGAAAAAAAAAAAAAAAAAAAAAAAAAATATATATATTCTGTTTAGTGTGCAAAGTTGCAGATTAGAGCACATTCTGTTTAGTGTGCACAGTTGCAGATTAGAGCACATTCTGTTTAGTGTGCAAAGTTGCAGATTAGAGCACATTCTGTTTAGTGTGCAAAGTTGCAGATTAGAGCACATTCTGTTTAGTGTGCAAAGTTGCAGATTAGAGCACATTCTGTTAAGTCTTCAAACTAAAATATCAAAGTCACGTATTCCATTCAGTGTGCGTCGCCGCAGTTTAGCAGCACATTCTGAGTACTGTGCAGAGTTGCAGAATAGGAAGAAATACTGTTAAGTCTTCAAACTAAAATATCAAAGTCACATATTCCATTCAGTGTGCTTCGCCGCAGTTTAGCAGCACATTCTGTGTACTGTGCAGAGTTGCAGAATAGGAAGAAATACTGTTAAGTCTTCAAACTCAAATATCAAAGTCACATATTCCATTCAGTGTGCTTCGCCGCAGTTTAGCAGCACATTCTGTGTACTGTGCAGAGTTGCAGAATAGGAAGAAATACTGTTAAGTCTTCAAACTAAAATATCAAAGTCACATATTCCATTCAGTGTGCTTCGCCGCAGTGTAGCAGCACATTCTGTGTACTGTGCAGAGTTGCAGAATAGGAAGAAATACTGTTAAGTCTTCAAACTCAAATATCAAAGTCACATATTCCATTCAGTGTGCTTCGCCGCAGTTTAGCAGCACATTCTGTGTACTGTGCAGAGTTGCAGAATAGGAAGAAATACTGTTAAGTCTTCAAACTAAAATATCAAAGTCACATATTCCATTCAGTGTGCTTCGCCGCAGTGTAGCAGCACATTCTGTGTACTGTGCAGAGTTGCAGAATAGGAAGAAATACTGTTAAGTCTTCAAACTAAAATATCAAAGTCACATATTCCATTCAGTGTCTTTCACCGCCGTTTAACAGCCTATTTTGTGTACTCTGCAGAGTTGCAGAATTATAAGAAATACTGTTAAGTTTTCAAACTCAAATATTAAAGTCACATATTCCATTCAGTGTCTTTCACCGCCGTTTAACAGCCTATTCTGTGTACTCTGTACAGTTGCAGAATTATAAGAAATACTGTTAAGTTTTCAAACTCAAATATTAAAGTCACATATTCCATTCAGTGTCTTTCACCGCCGTTTAACAGCCTATTCTGTGTACTCTGTACAGTTCCAGAATTATAAGAAATACTGTTAAGTTTTCAAACTCAAATATTAAAGTCACATATTCCATTCAGTGTGTTTCAACGCCGTTTAACAGCCTATTCTGTGTACTCTGCAGAGTTGCAGAATAGTAAGAAATACTGTTAAGTTTTCAAACTCAAATATTAAAGTCACATATTCCATTCAGTGTGTTTCACCGCCGTTTAGCAGCCTATTCTGTGTACTGTGCAGAGTTGCAGAATTATAAGAAATACTGTTAAGTTTTCAAACTCAAATATCAAAGTCACATATTCCATTCAGTGTGCTTCGCCGCAGTGTAGCAGCACATTCTGTGTACTGTGCAGAGTTGCAGAATAGGAAGAAATACTGTTAAGTCTTCAAACTAAAATATCAAAGTCACATATTCCATTCAGTGTCTTTCACCGCCGTTTAACAGCCTATTCTGTGTACTCTGCAGAGTTGCAGAATTATAAGAAATACTGTTAAGTTTTCAAACTCAAATATTAAAGTCACATATTCCATTCAGTGTCTTTCACCGCCGTTTAACAGCCTATTCTGTGTACTCTGTACAGTTGCAGAATTATAAGAAATACTGTTAAGTTTTCAAACTCAAATATTAAAGTCACATATTCCATTCAGTGTCTTTCACCGCCGTTTAACAGCCTATTCTGTGTACTCTGTACAGTTGCAGAATTATAAGAAATACTGTTAAGTTTTCAAACTCAAATATTAAAGTCACATATTCCATTCAGTGTGTTTCAACGCCGTTTAACAGCCTATTCTGTGTACTCTGCAGAGTTGCAGAATAGTAAGAAATACTGTTAATTTTTCAAACTCAAATATCAAAGTCACATATTCCATTCAGTGTCTTTCACCGCCGTTTAACAGCCTATTCTGTGTACTCTGTACAGTTCCAGAATTATAAGAAATACTGTTAAGTTTTCAAACTCAAATATTAAAGTCACATATTCCATTCAGTGTCTTTCACCGCCGTTTAACAGCCTATTCTGTGTACTCTGTACAGTTGCAGAATTATAAGAAATACTGTTAAGTTTTCAAACTCAAATATTAAAGTCACATATTCCATTCAGTGTGTTTCAACGCCGTTTAACAGCCTATTCTGTGTACTCTGCAGAGTTGCAGAATAGTAAGAAATACTGTTAATTTTTCAAACTCAAATATCAAAGTCACATATTCCATTCAGTGTCTTTCACCGCCGTTTAACAGCCTATTTTGTGTACTCTGCAGAGTTGCAGAATTATAAGAAATACTGTTAAGTTTTCAAACTCATATATATTAAAGTCATATATATCGTGTAAGATGAAGAAGGCGGGTAAAAAGGGACGGGGAAGTGGACGTGATCCTGAAAGTTCAGGGCGCGGGTCAGGACGCGGAGAAACTGTGCCTGGTGCCAGAGCACAAGAAAGAAAGACATCCACCATACCTAGCTTCATGTCTGATTTCACAGGGCGTCGCAGGACATCACTCTCGAGGTCCGACCAGTGCGAACAGGTGGTCGGTTGGATGACAGCTGATACTGCTTCCAGTCGGTTAAGCACCACCCTGTCTTCCACCAAGTCCACTCTCAGTAGCCAAGAGTCTGGTCAACATAATCCTCACTCTGATCATCCTTCCTCCCACCATACACGGTCTGGTCAAAGAAGTGATCCCACACTGGGATATAGTGATGAGCTCGTCTCATCACCAATCCTTCATTTGACCCTCTCTCCAAGCACGCTTGCAGAGGAACATGACATCTTGTGCCCTGATTCACAACCTCTAGAGGCTACCCAATCACAAGAAGATGACAGATGTGAACGGCATTTAAGGTCAAAGGAAGTAGTGGATGATGATGATGATGATGAGACACAGTTGCCATTAAATCAACCACTATTTCCTTCTCAAGACCTTGTTGAGGAGAATGTTATACAGTTGTCAATGACCGAGTATGTGGTGGGATCAAGACTTGAGGAGGATGATCAGAGTGAGGAAGTGGAGGAGGACTTGGTGGACGATGAGGTGACTGACCCCACCTGGGAAGGTGTAGAGCCGAGCGATGACAGCAGTCCTGAGGGTGAGCCATCTGCAGCACCGCAACAGGCTGGAAGAGGCAGTGGTGTGGCTACAGAAAGAAGGCGGACCGCACCAAACCGGCCCGCAAATGTTCCACGGAGCACCCCCTTGCGTAAATCTACCTTGCCAAGGGGTAGGTGTTCCGCGGTATGGCGTTTTTTTAAGGAAAGTGCGGACGACAAAAGATTTGTAGTTTGCAACCTGTGCCACACCAGAATGAGCCGAGGCATGAACACTAGAAACCTCACCACCGCCAGCATGATCCGACACATGGCATCCAAGCACCGTAGTAAGTGGGAGGAACGCCTGGATCGCCCATCTGTGTCTGCAGGCCACACCACTGCCTCCTCTTCCCCTGTTTTCGGTGCCGGCCAATCGCCTGTCGAAGGCGCAGGCCCGCATACCTCCCGCCCTGCACCTGTAGCATCTGAAGCACCATCAGCGACCACATCCACTTCCCTGTCCCAGCACAGCGTCCAAATGTCGTTACCCCAGGCATTTGAGCGCAAGAGAAAATACCCAGCCACCCACCCACAGACCATAGCACTAACCTCACACCTTTCAAAATTACTGGCCATCGAAATGCTGCCATTTAGGCTTGTGGACACTGAGTCCTTCCGCAGCCTGATGGCAGCAGCTGTCCCTCGGTACGCGGTCCCCAGCCGCCACTACTTTTCCCGGTGTGCCATCCCCGCATTACACCACCATGTGTCCCGTAACATCACCCGTGCCCTGACCAACGCAGTTACTGGGAAGGTCCACTTAACGACTGACACATGGACAAGTGCTTGTGGCCAGGGACGCTACATTTCCCTGACGGCACACTGGGTGAATGTCGTGGAGGCTGGGAGCGACTCGGACCCTGGGATGGCACGGGTGCTACCCACGCCGAGGATTGCGGGCCCTACCTCCATCAGGGTTTCCACCAGCACCTACGTTATTGGCTCCTCCTCCTCCGTTTCCACCTCCGAATTCTCTACACACACCGCCACTCCCCCATCAGCCAGTAGCTGGAAGCAGTGTAGCACTGCAGTGGGGAAGCGTCAACAGGCCGTGCTGAAGCTGATCTGCCTTGGGGACAAACAGCACACGGCCTCAGAGCTGTTGCAGGGGATTAGTCACCAGACCGAGCAGTGGCTCTCGCCACTCAACCTGCAAGCAGGCATGGTTGTGTGTGATAATGGGCGTAACTTGGTGGCGGCTTTGGAGCTCGGCAAGCTCACACACGTACCATGCCTAGCGCATGTATTTAATTTAGTGGTGCAGCGATTTCTAAAAACCTACCCCAATGTGCATGATCTCTTGACCAAGGTGCGCCGCGTGTGTGCACATTTCCGTAAGTCATCTACAGCTTCGGCCGGCCTGTTGAAGCTGCAGCAGCGCTTACAATTGCCAGCTCACCGGCTGCTGTGTGACGTGAGCACGCGCTGGAACTCCACCTTCCACATGTTGGCCCGGCTTTGTGAGCAGCAGAGGGCAGTAGTGGAGTACCAGCTGTTACACGGTCGTCGCCTCTCCGTTCAACTTCCTGTAATCAGAAGTGAGGAGTGGGAATGGATGTCAGACCTCTGCGAGGTTTTACGCAATTTTGAGGAATCGACACAGATGGTGAGCGGCGATAACGCTATTATCAGTGTAACCATCCCACTTCTGTGTCTACTGAAACGCTCGCTGCTCACAATTAAAACCGACGCTTTGCATGTGGAAGAGGTGGAAATGGGGGAGGAAGAGCTTACACAAGGTGATAGCCAGAGCACCCTCACTTCGTCTTCTCAGCGACAATTGGAGGAGGCGGAGGAGGAGGAGGAGGAGGAGGAGGAAGACACGGTTGCCTCCGCTACAGAGGGTAGCCATGGAACTTTAGTTCCATCTCTTCAGCGTGGGTGGGCAGAAGAGGAGGAAGAGGATGAGGATATTGAGAGTCAGCCTCCTGGTGAGGACAGCGAAATCTTGACTGTTGGTACTCTGGCACACATGGCTGACTTTATGTTAGGCTGCCTTTCCCGTGACCCACGCGTTGTACGCATTTTAGACAACACGGATTACTGGGTGTTCACCCTTCTGGACCCCCGCTACAAAGAGAATTTCTCATCTCTCATTCCTCCGGTGGAGAGGACAAGCAAAATGGTGCAATACCAGAAGGTTCTTGTTGAAAAATTGCTCCAAAATTTTCCATCTGACAACGCTGGCGGCAGAGTACGTGCTACCTTGGCCAACCGAGAAGGGGAGAAAAGGGGAGCACACAGCAGTTCCGACAAAGGCAGGGCAACACTCTCCAAGGCGTGGGACACCTTCATGACACCCCGCCAGCACCCTCACCCTGATGCGCAGCCTAGTGTCACAAGGAGGGAAAAGTTTTGGAAGATGGTGAAGGAGTACGTAGCAGACCGTGTCAGCGTCCTCAATGATCCCTCTGTGCCTTACAACTACTGGGTGTCCAAGCTGGACACGTGGTATGAACTGGCACTCTACGCCTTGGAGGTGCTGGCCTGCCCTGCCGCCAGCGTTCTGTCTGAGCGGGTATTTAGTGCTGCTGGTGGCATCATAACAGATAAGCGTATCCGCCTTTCCACCGACAATGCTGATAGGTTGACACTTATAAAAATGAACAAGGCCTGGATTTCCCCTGACTTCTCCACTCCACTGGAGGAAAGCCCCGGGGGAACATAAACTCACTTTATATATGTTATTTACAATGATGGGAATACTCTGTATTCCCATTCACCCCTTCCACCCAAAAAACGGGTATATGGTTGACTCTTAATGTTCTCATCCTCCTCCTCCTCTTCCATATGCCCTGGGATATAATTTTTATATAGGGCCAGCTCACCAGCGTGCCCTGGGATATAATTTTTATATAGGGCCAGCTCACCAGCGGGCCCTGTGATATAATTTTTATATAGGGCCAGCTCACCAGCGGGCCCTGTTTGCCAATTTTTATATAGGTCAGCTCACCAGCGGGCCTTCTCATATAATGTTTTATTGGGTCAGCTCTCTAGCGGGCCCTCTCATATAATGTTTTATAGCGTCAGCTCACTAGCGGGCCTTCGCATATAATGTTTAGGATGGTCAGCTCTGCAGCAGACCCTCACCCATAATGTTTTAGATGGTCAGCTCAGCGCACGTTTCCCTCTTAATCATGGCCTCAGTTCTGAAAATCAAGGAAATTTTTGGGAGAATTTGCCTCTGCGCACGTTTCCCTCTTAATCATGGCCTCAGTTCTGAAAATCAAGGAAATTTTTGGGATAATTTGCCTCTGCGCACGTTTCCCTCTTAATCATGGCCTCACTTCAGAAAATCGATGAAATTTTTGGGAGAATTTGCAGATGATATACAAGTAAATATACAGCAAATACTGTTTGGTAACAATTTTTCGCCTAAAGTCGTTTTTATTTTCCTTTTTGTGTGTTTTACGGTCAGTCTGTAAAAATGGCGTACTACGGGCGAAAGATCGTTCCCAGCAGCGATGTTGGAGTCCAAGGTGCATCCAGACATCCTCCCTATGCTGTCCCTGAACCATTTCTGTAGTGTTTCCATCTTTTTCTGCCCTTTTCCTATGGACCAGGCACCCTCCCCTCATCAGAGCAGGGGGTGCCTGGTGTAATGCTCGAGTCCTCCCATTGACTTCAATGGGGCTCGGGTGCTCGGCCGAGCACTCGAGCCTCAGGGGGTGCTCGGTCAGAGCACCCGAACATCCGAGCATTGGGGTGCTCGCTCATCACTAAAACAGAGAAAAGGAATTTAGTTATTTTCTTAGCTCATAGATGCTAGAAATATCAAAATGTACTGGAAATGTCTCTATCATCCATGGGGCTAATTAGCTGAGGTTAATAATTAAATAGTTAACCTGTTTCCACAAGCAACTGGTTTTAAATGGCTGTTTTTCTCATTATCTATTTTAGAAGACACTGTGACTAATGGGGTTAGAGGTGGGTATGTTTGTGTCTCTTTGGTGACATCAATACAGCTGTAAAGTTAGAACAATGTAGCCCATGCAGAAAGGTTCTCCTACACTGTCTTTCGCATGAATACAATCATGCATTTGGGAGGAAACAATCCCGAGGCTACCTATGAACTTAATGGAATCATTTTAGGGGACTCGTTGCTAGAGAAAGACCTGGAATCCTTGTAAACTACAAACTTGGAAACAGTGACCAGTGTCAAACAGAAGTAGCAAAGGCAAATAAAATCCTGTCTTGCATAAAAAGAGGTATCGAAGCAAGAGTGGATAACATTATTTTGCCATTATACAAATCATTGGTAATACCTCACCTTGAGTATGCAGTGCAATTTTGGGCACTAGAGAAAAGACGACTAAGAGGAGACCTTATTACATTGTACAAGTATATGAGAGGTCAATACAAGGATCTCTGTGGTGAGCTATTTATTCCAAGGCCTGATCAGGTGATCAGGGGACGCCCCTTGAGATTAGAGGAAAGGAGTTTAAACTTCAGCAGAGAAAGGGTTTTTTTACGGTAAGGTCTGTTAAATTGTGGAATTCATTGCCCAAGGAGGTGGTTATGGCAGATACAATGGATACATTTAAGAGAAGATTAGATACATTTCTTTCAAAAGGGAACATATAGAGTTATATTGTTTATCAGTAGGCAGATCAGGAAGGTATGATAAAGACTAACTTAATTGGTAACAGGAAAGCTATAAAATTCTCAGTTACTGGGACATGAGGAGAAGGTTGAACTTGATGGACTTGTGTCTTTATTCAACCTAATTTACTATGTTACTATGCTACTATGAACACACTAAGATTCAGCATGCTACATCTTTACATTCTCTCACAAGATACAGCATGAGAGATATGCGTTGTGGTTTATGTGGCAATAGCCAAACCTTTCACATGAGATTCACTGGAGCTTGCTGTTCTCATCACAAATTCCAATGACTAAACAGCTTGAGTAGGCATCAACCAATCATGTCTAGCTGATATATAAATTGGCTGAACATCTGCCATGCCTATTTTGCAATGTGATCCCCAGAGGAATGCCGTGGAAAGTAATCTAAACTAGTAGAACTATGATGACTAAAAGAGAGCAGGGCCTAGATGCAATAAAGGTCGAAGAGGGCTACGAATGTCGATGTACTGTCAGAGCAAGGTCGTAGGCACATCCGCGGTATTCACTAAAGTCTCTACTACATCACATCGACATGATTCCGACATAAAATGCCAGCATCGACATTAATCCGACATTCCTTCGATTGGTTTACAAATTTTTACTCTTTGCATCGACAACTGTTCATTTCCATATGGAAATGTAGCATAATGAGACACATTCGTATGCCAGGGGGTGTGTTGACATGTTAATGTGACACTTCGACTCATTCAGTAAACTCCGATAGCAGCCTCTGCTGTTGGAGTTCACAGTCTCCACTTCACCTAACTTCTGGCTGTTGTAGTTGGGATCTCCCCTGTACTTTCCTATGGAGCAACAGCAGGGAGAGCTACTACAATTCTGAACAGCATTCTCCGACATGCATTCTCCGTCACACATTCTCCGACATACACTGCATTTGCTACCTCTCTGGTACTCAAAGGGTTAAGTGTCGAATAAACAACTTGAGTAAAAGTGTAGTCCACTAAAAATGGAGTTGAATAAAAATGGAGTCGATAAAAAAATGTAGTTGACAAAAAATGGAGTTGACTAAACATGGAGTCGAATAAAAATGTTGTCAACTAAATGGCAGTCCCTGTGGTGAAAGTCAGATGGAGTTAGTATGTCGAATATATGCAATATACGTCGACATACTGTGTAGTGCTTGGTGTACTAGTTCTGTTTATTGTAACCCTTTGAATGCCACAGGGGTGAGCAATGCACATCCCTATGGCATTCAATACTGTCCATGGTGCTGAAAGCCTTCTCTGTATTCCCCTACTGGCTGGGTAGGGAAGCATAGAGAATGCTGTTCAGAATTGTCATAGTGTTGGTGATATGTGAGGGGAGGAGATCCCTCCCACACCGACAGCACTTCGAAAATCCTGTATGCTAATAGGGACCTTCTCCAACCTTCCGACAATTTTTGTGAATATGTTGATGTGTGTGCAGATCAAATTGTTAGAGTGATTCAAACACAACGACAATATCATACCAACACCACATCGACATTTAATGCATCTAGGCCCAGGAATACTACTGCATTTTAGATATCTATTTAAAAGAGCCATGAAAATTAACACATGCATAAACACATATTTTAATAAATACTTTATTTCATCTCTTAGATTCTCCTAGCATCCAAGAAGTTAAAGGCATAGTAATGTTTTTTTTTAATGAATGCAGCTCTGATTATTCTTTATAGTTTATGGGACATGTAGAACAGTATTATTGTTCTCTACAATGTGTAGTTCCAGAGTAATTGAATCATAAAGTGTCCCCCTCCCACCCCTTTTACCTGTGTAAAGCTGCACAGCAAGACTGTCTGGATGGATCACAGCAAGGGACAATCCTTCAAGAGGGGTAGGGTTTTCTTTATGCTCACAGCCAGAAGATTGTCCCTCGCTGGGAGCTGTCCGGTCAGGAGACCGGATTCCACATCTGTGGGGAGGCAGCTTACAATAGATAAAAGGAGAGGGAGGGGGACACTTTAAAATCAATTTACTCTGGAACTACACATCGTAGAGAATGATAATAATGCTCTACATGGCCCAAAACTATAAAGAATTATCAGAGCTACATTTATTTTTAAACATTACTATCCCTTTAACAGTTTTTATGGCTAGTTTACTCAGAATCGTAATTATCGAAATCATTATTAAGAACATCAGTGTTCATTTTATTTTAACCATTCTTTTTATAATGAAATAGAGCGCAGTCTGAAGAAGCGATAATATGAGCATAGGCTGTTTGTTTCTATTCATTGTAGGCACATTATTTTGCATTTGTATATTTTTTGACTCTGGGTTAAATCTCATTAAAAAGGTAATGACTGTGCTAAAAAGCTTATACAAGATAACTGTATAGCATTAATTTATAACACCCACAGTTATGTGAAAGAAAATCATTGTTGTACTGAATTTCTATTATACCCAGATGCTCTTCAAGAGACGTCAGATGTTCTCGTATATTTTGTAATACGCAATACTATTTCAATGATTAATACAAGTTAAATGAATCTACTGCCATTGCCATTTGCTTTTTTTTAGCTGTGGATTCAATGGCCCATATTTATAAAAGCAAACTGGAGTTATACTGGAATAAACCAACTGTACCATAGTGGACAAATACAAATTCCTTAATACAAATGCATTTGAACTGAGCTTTTTAACCTCTTGAATGCTAGAGAGATCTCCAGTGTCTCCCTAGCAATCAATGGGTTAAAAGCTCATTTTAATTTAAAGGAGGAGTATACTATTTTTTATGAAAAAATATATATTGTAGGGCGTTTCCTGATGAGTAAAATAAGGATACTCCCACTGCTTAGACATGCATATTTCTAGAGTTAGAGTATGTGTTTTCTTTACATTAGCAGTGCCCTCTAGTGGTCAAATTCCAATCAGTATTCTGTTACATTCTAATGGAGAGGAAAGTCAGTGGCATACAGTCCTCCATAGAATGTGATAGAAACTACCAGGTCACTTCCTGTCAGAACTATCAGGAAGTAAATACAGTAAATTCACTTTGTGATTATTGAACTGTTATATCATTTGAATAAAGTAACTGACAGCAGTGAGAGTGACCTTGTTTTACGCAGCAGGAATAGCTCTATAACATACAGGTTTTCATACAAAAAAGTTTACTGCTCCTTTAACGAGAATTTTTATTTGCCCCTTATGGTGCTGTTGGTTTACTCCAGAATACATCCAGTTTGCTTTTATATATATGTGCCAGTGAGTGTAGAATTCAAATATTGCTATGTTAAAGGGACCCTAACACCTAAAGCTGCAATGTGTTTATATACTTCTAAATATCATGCATTCCAAGGCAACTGTAAACATTATTATTTTATTTTAGATCCCCATAATTTAATCTTAAACTTTATCTTCTAATCCTATATAATAAAACGCTAGAATGTTTGTCCGATGCAGTCATGCCCAGTATAAATGTGTTTGGGCAGTCTCTACATTGCATCGCATGCACCTCCAGTGAGGCGGTGGCAGTGGGCAGAGCAGGACAGGCCTCTTAAACTTTTGCGAACCAGAGGGGTATGCAACGTATTGCAAAGCAATGCATTGCATACCCCTCTGGCACTCAAAGGGTTAACATCACCCGGACCTTGGCCCGTGTACACGGGCTTTTTCACTAGGTAAAAATATATAAATAAACAAAAAAAAGTGCAGAGTTCCTCTAATAGTACTTATGTGCAAGCTGTAAATACTACATACTCTCTCAATGTACTGTTCCTGCTAAAATACTTTCTAACTAAATTAAGGGATGGCTACACCTACTCTCCTAAGGTAGAGAGCAGTCACTGGTAGTCCCCACTGATCTGTATCATGTCAATTATTCTTTCCAAAGCTCCATTCATATACTTGGTCTATCCTGTACTGTAAATAATTATATAGAAACATAGTTGATGAGGCAAAAAAAAAAAAAAGAAAAAAGACGTGTCCATCAAGTTCAGCCTTTGCTATAGCATCCTTGTTAAAACAGTACGACATCAGTAGCAGTTGAAGAGATTGCATCACCAATCTGGTATGTTTTTAACTCTTTGAGTGCCAGAGGGGTATGCAACGCATTGCTTTGCAGTGTGTTGCGTACCCCTATGACACTCAAAGGGTTAAACATATTTTATAGAATCAGTGAGGTTTTAGAGCTAGTGTTAGTCTGGGATACATAGCCAGCATTTTAGTTAGTTTAGGTTTCATGGGTTTACTGGTCCTTTAACCCCTTAGTGACCGGCTGAGCGCGCACGCGGCTGGCACTTAACGCCCACCAAACTTTTTTGTCCATTGCTTATAATGATTTCCAGGATGTACATGTACGTCCTCTGTCACTAAGTGACAGTTTCTATAGGACGTATATGTACGTCCATTGTCGGGATGGGGTTAATCTGCTGAGAATACTATCCAATGCTCTTCTACTCAGCCATTTCTTTCATCTCTGTTAAGATTACAGACAACAATGTACCATCACTACTATGAAACTTCGCAAGAACTATTAATATCAGGGATTTGCGAAGGCATGAATAGAAGCCCAGATCTGAGGCCTTAGGTAACAGTTACATAATTATTTTCCAGCTGGTAACATGGAGTGTAGGTTATTTAATTTTATATAACTTGATTTCATTTTTTGTTATTAGCATTCCTTTAAATTGTGGCTAGTAAAAGAGTCTCCGATGTCTAATGAAACGTGTTGGAGCTTTAAACAGCATTCAAGAATTATAGAGGGAGTGTAATCTTGAGGCAAACGCGCCACAGATAATAATTACAATTGCCATTGACTTATATTGAGATTTTAACCCCTTGTATGCATTGGACAACCCTCTGGCACTCATAAAGGTTAAATTAATGACATTTTCTTTACCTATATTCTACAATGCAATTGGTTCCATAATTCTGTCATACACAAGAAACTATATTTAATAGATCCTGTTGAAAAGATGATGCACGTACAGGAATACCTTGTATGAGCAGATTAGCACAGTACTGTGTACAAAACAAGGTATGCTCATGAGTAAGATGATAATTGTTTTAGCATGAACAATAATGACATAGGGATATGATTACACTGTCCACAACAGACATAGTCACTTGTATATGCCTGCATGATGAGCTCTAAATTCTAAATTAAGGGAGACATTTATATATAAAAAAAAAAAAACATTCTTAGTACTTTTAAAGAATCCTCTTTAAGTCATGGTATCTGGCAATAAATTCAGGTCTGATTTATAAATTTTTATAAATATGGCATTATTATTCTGATGTTAACGCCTGGCATACTTAAGAATAGAATATACCTGGCGTTAAGATTCTGATGAAAATTCTATCGCCTTATAAAATGGCGTTATTAATTGTATAATCATCGGAGACACTGTTGCAGCCATTTTAATGCTTCTTTTTGCTTAACTTCACTTTCATAAATCTCCCCCAAGGGCCTAATTCAGTAAAGTGAAGTAATTCTAGATCGAACCAACTGCACCATAGGGGACAAATTAAAATTGTCCTTTGACTGAAATGGGACTTTTAACCCCTTGAATGCTAGAGAGGTCTCTCTAGCATTTAAAGGGTTAAAACTCCTATTTCAATGAATGGTAATATGAGGGTTGTTCATTTGTCCCCTGTGGAGCAGTTGGTATGGTCTAAAACTGCGCTATTGAATTAGGCCCTGTCTCAAAACCTCTGTATGATTCACCCTATTAATTATGTTATCAGACAGGGTATGCCACACATAAACTCCAGTTTTAGAGATGCAGACTGACCACTACAATTCCAAAACTTCATTTCGGAAGTATGTTCTTTTCACCCACTCAAAAAATGATCAAATATTGGTTAAATGCAAAACATGTCATGAGGAAAGGGTAATCCATCTATTACAAGCAATGACAAGAAATGCAATACTTTGGAGACATCTGTGGCATACATTGTGTTACAGTAAGGTTATTAAGTTGAATTATATGATAAATTATATTTGTTTTTAATAATGTATGATATTGCCACAGAAGCTCCTGTTTCTTTTTTTCAAGTAAATGTCAATTGCCATGTACAATCTTGACCAATACGTACAAGGTAAGAGGAAACATTCTGGGTCAAATGAACTACACCACAGGGAGCAAATATAATACTCTGCTTATGGCTTTAAAAACATCTGAGTGCAACATCTATCATTCCATTATTGTATATTATATTTTACATTTGTCAGTTCGTCTTCTACACCATTATCAACGTTTGCAAATATACCAAGTAATTACTTTTTACCGACCAGTGCAATGTTTATAAATACTGCTGTTGAACATCAAGAAATAATTTA
Organism: Rhinophrynus dorsalis; assembly: GCA_037306005.1. NCBI lineage: Eukaryota > Metazoa > Chordata > Amphibia > Anura > Rhinophrynidae > Rhinophrynus > Rhinophrynus dorsalis. The sequence continues at coordinate 81,611,066 of CM074718.1, read as the reverse complement.
AAGGGGAACTACCACCCCGCAATAACTTAAGCTTCACTGATTGCTCATCTGGCAACTAGCTGCTTAGTAGCGCTAGTCGCCAGAAATAATACCCGGTTCAGCAGATATCGGCGTTTTACTGATGGTGACAGGAGCAGGAAGCACGGACGTCTCTTCACAGTGATGTCCGTGCGCCTGCGCTGTCAGTCCCTTTTGAATCCATTGATGTCTGTGTGTGCATTTTATCAAACACCTATGTGAAATCCATGTTCACATAAATGTCGATGGAAGATCACCTACCCTAAAAAGATGCACAATAAGCCACAGTTTGCAGGGGAACAGAGACTTTGGACTTAAAGGGATAGTAATGTTTCATAATAAAAGCAGCTCCAATTAATCATCATAGTATTTGGACTTTGGAGAATGTTATTTCCATTCTGTCAGAATTGTAGTTCCAGAGTAATTCAGTGACAAAATATCCCCCTCCCGCCCCTTTTACTGATGTAACATTGTTCAGCTAGATCTGAAGGGAGGTGCCCAGGTAGACTGCAGAGAGGGACAATCTTCAATTAAGAAAAGGGAAAAACCTGAAAAACTTGTCAAGGGGGGCAGAGCTTTCATTGTTCTCATAGGAAGAAGATTGTCCCCTTCTGTTATCTGTCTGGTCTATGGACTGGATTCCACATCTGAGAAGAGATGGCTTACACTAGGTAAAAGGGGCAGGAGGGGAAACTTTTCTTATGAATATCTCTCAAACCATAAATGTTTGAGAGATAAGACTTATATCGTTCTTCATGTTTTTTTAATGCCTACAAAATAAAATAAAGATAAAACAAAGTATTACTATACCTTTAAAAGAGGATCTACTTTTACTTTTAGATAACACAAAATATTATTTTATTAAATAACCTTTTGATATTTAGGTTCTGCTCAGTGATAATTGACCTTGACATTCCTCCTACACCTTGGTCTGCAGTAGCATAATTCCATTTCTGGTACAATATCTGATGGTAGAGCTCTCAATCAATGGAAACAAAATGAATAATGATAGTTGCTCTCACAGTTCTGCATGTGTGATTTTAATACATCTTAAAGCAAAAAATTAGAGATGGAGGATCTATACTTAATGCCATTCCATTCAATATAGAGCCATTATAGTCTGAAAATTAAAAATATAGTACTAAAGAACCAAACCACTGTCAGGTATAGGCAATATTGAGCCAAATCCCCAAGTTCTTCTGAGTTTTCAAATGAGTTTGGCCCACTGCACATCTACTGTTTTGAGGTAGGAATGCTATCATTAATCCAACTATTGAGTAATATGGCCTCCTATCATTATTTACATCAATTATTTCTTCCTAGTAGAAAATTATACAAAAAACACACTATAAATGTGTCATTTGAAATGAAAAATGGGAAAGAAGAGGTAACTTGAGCAACATGGTGTTGCTGAATATTTACTGAGATGTGCTTATAAGAGATAGACAGATAGATAGATAGGCAGACAGACAGATAGCTAGATAGATAGACAGCAAAACGGTAGACTTTAATGTAGTGTCAGTGGTTGAGTTTTAAATCTTAGTTCATCCTTGAGGGGAAGTTTGACGGCTTTCTTTTTAATGAAGACATAACCAGTCCCTGTAAGCTTCTGATATAGAAACAGATTCCACAGTAGCTGATGCAATGCAGGGTTAAGATCTGCACATCCTAGGCAATGAGACTCAGCTCTGACAATAGTAGAGAGAACAGAAAGTGATTTGACTAGCAGGCCAGTCAATCAGCTGCTAGTCTCGTGCCCTGCTTAATGGAATGAATTCATGCTTCTGCAGTGGATGTTCAATGGGGTCATCATAAATAACAGCTATCGACTCAGGAAAAGGGGACAGGCCAGTAAGTAGCGGGCAGTGTCCTTGTAGCAGATGGTGTACCCAGGAAGCTGGCTTGCTGGACAGAAGAAGGATCATTGTACGAACCTTGACCTACTCAGAGAAGTATGTACTGTATGTGGCATCAAGTAAAAGAGTAGCTCACATATATTCCGAAAGCCATAGAACTGAGTTCTATCCCCAGAAAACTTGTGCGGAAGGGGTACTTGTGGTTCAGGAAAAGATGCTGATGAGACTAGACAATTGGAGCTGGAACAGAGGGACCAGGGGAATGCAGATCCTGGACCTGAGCATGCAATTGGGCCATGACACTATGCAGGTCAAACATAGTCCAGGATAAGGATTCCAGATTCTGGGTCAAGCAACTTAGGGTCTGAGCTAGCCCCGCAAGATCCATATTGGCTCAGATGTTTGGTCACGAACACAGGAAGACTAGATCCCAGTGGCAGGACAAAGGGTTGATAAGAAGCCTAAGGCTCAAAGTCTCTGAAGAGGAATCTAGGGAGTGAAGCTTGAATGTGAAAGTTGGAGTGGAGGCAGAAACCAGTGTACTCTTGCTGAGGTCAAAACCATATTAAAGGTGCTATCTATGAAGCCAGATATTCCATCACCAGGATAGGGAAACTGATAATCCAGGGAAGTAGAGAAACTGAAGAGTGAGACTGAGGAGTAGTTGAGGCAAGCCAAAAGGCAGATGGAGGTCAAGCAAAATCAGGGTACAAGCCAAGGTCAAGACAGATGATGCTAAAACAAAGTCAAGGTACAAGCTAAGGTTGAGACAGTAAACTGAGTCTTAACCACCAGGGCTAACACCTGAGCACTGGGAGCTCAGACAGGTTGGTTTAAATAGTCTCCCAAACCAGGTACAGCTGAAGGTCATTAATCAATCAGTGCTTGGAAGCAGATCTAGGATCCAGGAAGAGAAAACGGATAATGCTAATACAGAACAGGCTTGATTAAAAGATGCTCTTTTGGCAGCAGTGGAAGTTGCAGGATCCACAACCTGAAGGTTGATGATACAAGTCCATGGAGAGACAAGTCCAGAGGATTGACTGTGACATGTATGGAGATAAAATGGAACAATTCTGGAATTTGCCAACTGTATAATAGTGGACAGCTAATCCCCATAATTTGAATTGATTGAAAAGGGGCTTTAATCCCCATGATAGCTGGAGAGATCACTGGAATTTAAGTAGTTAAAAAAAAAAAGAATTGGAAATTTTTGTTTGTTCCCTACATGAGAATTGCTTAATTGTTTCTTAGTACATTAGCCTCAATGTGTTCAAGACATCTCTATCACTGTAGTGGTAACATAGCAATACACTAATACAACATTGCCACTTGCAGTGTGCTCATTCATGTAATATTTTCCGACATACTATGTGCATTTGAGATGAGATTGCAAATGTATATTGATTTTCCATGTTTGGCATTCAAAACCCAAGGCAGTCTGTGTGTTTGGATCAGAACAAATAGGGGCATCTGATTTCAGATAATTTGGCCACAGTCATCTCTAATTATAATACTCAAAAACAGTTGATTGAGATAACATTTTCATCCTACTCTCACAAATTCAACATAATGCTATGTCAATAGAGAAACATCCCTGGCAAAAGACATCATTGTGTTTGTCATTTTCCAGTGTAATACTTTTTCTAAAACTACAGACAGTAACTTCCAAGTGTCTTGCGACAGTTGTGTAACTAAGACGAGAACTGTCATATCATCACCGCGGGAGGTATACCTCCTACCTCTACAAGAGAAACAACTAACAGTGGGTTCCTGTCTTAATCACTACTATATAGAAAGAATATCTTTACCAAAGAGATTGAAATATAATTATCAAAAGACTTGACATTAGCCAGTACAAACATATAATGATTCTTTTCACAAATTACATATCTCTTTGATGCTAAAACCAAAAAAAAAAGGATAGGTGTTTTACTGTGCATTGTTAATAGAACATATTTGTTCACTATATTACAAAAGAACTTGTTCCCCAGAGTTTCCTGAACATTTTAACTCCACGAAAAGGATTTATAATAAGACTTATTTTCTCTGTTTCAAAAGCTCAGATGATAACTGTACAGGGCGTTCAACAATAATAAAGGAGAATCTGGAATTCATTCTGTGTCTGATAAACTGGGCCATTCAGTCTGGATAGAGGAAAAGGAAAAAATGGAAGAGATTAACCCTTTTAATGACAGAGGGGTGTGAAAGGTATTGCTCCGCAATGCATTGTTTAGACCTCTGGTACTCAGAGGGTTAATTCAAAGAATGCCTTTGAAATACAAGTACAAATTCATTTTGGAAATATATGAAAACCATTTTTAAAGTTCTGCTTTTGTTAGGTGTTTTTTTTTTAAGCCAATTTATATTTATCTTGAGGAATCATAATAGAAAACTGCTAGCAAACAGGATTTTGTGGAAATGGTCCACAGTCATTTTTTTTATATATTTTTTTACATGAAATAATGAAGGGATATATAAAACAGTGTGAGATTTTATAAAAATGTAGCAATGCGGTAAACATAATAAAGCAACTATATAAAGAAGGAATGTCTGAATGTGATTGTGACAGGGTCTAAGTACAGCAGAACTGGGGTAGGGCACATGCATACAAAATATGATTTAAAGGGATAGTAATGTTTCAGAATAAAAGCAGCTCTAATTAATCATCATAGTATTTGGACTTTGGAGAGTGTTATTTCAATTCTGTCAGAGTTGTAGTTCAAGAGTAATTGAATGGTAAAGTATCCCCCTCCCGCCCCTTTTACTGATGTAACACTGTTCAGCCAGATCAGAAGGGAGGTGCCCAGGTAGATTGCAGAGAGGGACAATCTTCAATTAAGATAAGGGAAAAACCTGAAAAACTTGTCAAGGGGGGCAGGGCTTTCATTGTTCTCATAGGAAGAAGATTGTCCCCTTCTGTTATCTGTCTGGTCTATGGACCAGATTCCACATCTGAGAAGATATGGCTTACACTAGGTAAAAGGGGCGGGAGGGGGAAACTTTGCTTGTCAATATCTCTTGAACCATAAAGGTTTGAGAGAAGACTTATATCGTTCTTCATGTTTTTTTAATGCCTACAAAATAAAATAAAAATAAAACAAAGTATTACTGTTCCTTTAAGCATATATGTGTTTGCATTGGCAGAATAGACCCATTTTGCAATACTTTTTTCATGTTTCTCATACTCAAGGCAGTGAAATAAGAGGATCAATGATAAATACTTGAAGGTATCTGACAGAAGTTGCAGTGATAAGCAGAGTACCTGATGTGCTGCTTGTTGACTTCTGGCCTATGTGTTGTAGACTTTTCTAGCATTGAGTGTGTTAACCCTTTGAGTGTCTGAGAGGTACACAACACATTGCTCTGCAGTGCATTGTGTACCCCTCTGGCAGACAAAGGGTTAAATCAACAATAATAGATCATTTTGTATATAGATCCACAATTCAAGATAATGCAGATGCTCTGAAAATCAATAGTCTTAAAGGGATCGTAATACTTCGTTTTATCTTTATTTTATTTTGTAGGTATTAAAAAAACATGAAGAATGATATAATTCTTATCTCTCAAACCTTTATGGTTTGAGAGATATTCACGAGCAAAGTTTCCCCTCCTGCCCCTTTTACCTAGTGTAAGCCATCTCTTCTCAGATGTGGAATGCAGTCCATAGACCAGACAGATAACAGAAGGGGACAATCTTCTTCCTATGAGAACAATGAAAGCCCTGCCCCCCTTGACAAGTTTTCCAGGTTTTTCCCTTATCTTAATTGAAGATTGTCCCTCTCTGCAATCTACCTGGGCACCTCCCTTCTGTTCTGGCTGAACAGTGTGACATCAGTAAAAGGGGCGGGAGGGGGATACTTTGTCATTGAATTACTCTTGAACTACAACTCTGACAGAATTGAAATAACACTCTCCAAAGTCCAAATACTATGATGATTAATTAGAGCTGCTTTTATTATGAAACATTACTATCACTTTAACATTTTATCCAGAGTTCAGCAATTTGTTTGTTTTTTTTCTTTTATAGATCATCTAAACACACTTTTCCAGAGGTTCATCCATAACTTCTTTCACTCCATTACTTTGTGTTAAGTGGTGAAAGGCAAGTTATGAAAGCTCCAGAGTGAACACTTTCCATTATATTTTGGTCTTTTTAGACATTCACACCTTACAGAACAAAGACTGGGCCATTCAGTAGCTGCTATGATATAAGTAAAGCTTTTTTATCAGGTTCCAATTGAAATAGCAATTTAAAACCACAAAGCAAAACTCTGAGCTAATTTAAAATGTGTGGAAATGGAGGGTAATTGTGGCCACATTAAGCAAAATGTCACTTTTAAAACCAGCACATCTCTGTATGATTCACAAAGAAATCCATCTTCTTTCCAATGTTCTTTATATACATTTATAGCCCACGGTTTGTAATATACTTACCCATAAAACCTCAGGTAAATTTAACCCATGATTTAAGGGGGGAAAAAAGTGCCTATGTATAATACGCACCCTTGTTTTCCCTCCCTCTACCCACCAAAAAAACATTAGTAGATCCAATGCACTGAAACTACAGTAGTGCCCTGCGAGGATCTTCAGGCTTTCAAAGGGCACTACCATTATCTCAAATTAAGGTCCTCACAGAGCTATACAGGAAGAGGGCTGCAAATGCAAGCATGACTCCTGCTGTGCAGACATCCCGGATGCATCTGGATGGAGTGAGTAGAGGGAGAGGATAGCGGCAGCATATTGAGGTGGATGGAGGAGACATGTGCGTATTATATATATATATATATATATATATATATATATATATATAAAGTCAGTAGGTGGAAGCACTCTCACTTAAATAATCCAAAAAAGTGCCTGGGTGCATTGATATGACTATATTTAAAGATACATTCTAGATCAAGCACTCACAGGGCTTCACAAATGGGTTTTTTTTAAAGTAATTTTTATTGTGTTCAACGTTTCGGCCAGGCTACGCTGGCCTTCCTCAAGACCTTGAGGAAGGCCAGCGTAGCCTGGCCGAAACGTTGAACACAATAAAAATTACTTTAAAAAACCCCATTTGTGAAGCCCTGTGAGTGCTTGATCTAGAATGTATCTTTATATATATATATATATATATATATATATATATATATATATTTATATATATTATATATTATAACAACTCAAACTTGAATAAAAAAAAAAAAAAGTTTTTATGCTATTGGATGTGTCACCTAACTATTTATGGGATGTTGATGTTGTGCATAGGTGACACATCCACTTTAAGGGATTGAATCACAAATAAAGTCATCAATGGCATTACCAGCAACATCACAGATATCAGTAACGTCACTGACAGCTACACTAACTTAACTAAAAAATAGAACTTAAATAAAAAAGAAAGAGAAAAGAAATAACTTTTAATTAAACCAGCTGATAAAGGAGGTGGAATAGTATTGATAGACAGGAGTTTCTATGTGGGTGAAATAATGAGATTACTAAATGTTATAAATACACATGAAAGATGGCCAAGGAAAATATCAAACGAGATTAAAAATAAATGAATTGACCTCAAAGAGGAAAGTAAAACTGATGGGAAACTAAGTGAGAAAGAATATGAATCCATTATTCTTCTCCAATAAAGTATTAAATATTTCAATTAAAGTATATTTTTGTATTTTCCAGCAAATACAATCTATCTATCTATCTATCTATCTATCCATCCATCCATCTATTACAGTACAAATGTATCATATCAGTGTTTCAGCCTCACTTTAGGCCTTTGTAAAGGTACATGTTTGTGTAGTGTTGTCTTACTCTCATTTTGGGGTTGAACATGTATATTGGGGTATATGTTTGCATGCAGATATGCTGCACTGGAAGTGGGGAAGTACATATCTATCTTGTGTATGATAATTACTTGGTCAAAGTATCAAATTTATTTGATAAAAGTTTTTTTTAGAAAATCTGAGCTAGAGGTATATGTAAGTGTGGTATATCCTAGGGGGAGTACTAGTGGATTTCTTTTGTATTCATATTTACATAATTTTTTAATAACATGAGTTGAGAGTGTATATCACCATTCCAAGCAGCATTTTGAATTATTATAATTATTATTATTATCATACCAGATAGGATGTTGATCCAGGGATTTTTCTGAAGGAAGGATTTTTGATTACCAACTTGGAACATAATTGGAAAGGGATTCAATCTTTTTTTTTCTTTTTTTGCCTTCCTTTGCTTCACAAATAACAAGCGTGATGTGGCAAAGGTTAAACTTGATGGACACATTTTTTTTTAAACCTCAATTATGTTACTATAATACATTATACTATGGCTGTATGCTTCCAACTGTATGCATTAAAATATTAGACATCTCTCAGTGTCTTTCTCACACTCACAGCCTCTTTTCATCTGTCAAATCACTCTCTCTCTCTCATTCTTCCTTTCTCTCTCTTTGTCTCTCGCTCTCTCTCTCCCCTCTCTCTTTTTCAAGCTTACTTCAACACCCACTTAAAAACACCGAAATGAATGTACTACCCAACAGTCTTTCTTGAGTCCATATGGTCACAAATGAGAGATTTGATGTAGATCAAATTTGCATCATGAAAGTAAAATTATATTTCTCTGACAAAACGAACACACCTGATGCCAACAAATATTCAAACTTTAAAGTATGGTTTTAAACATATTAACACACTTTTTAGAAGCATACTCTGACATTAACACAACAGATATAATATATTAACTCAATATTTCCAAGAAAAAACATTGCAGTCAATCTATTGTAATTAGACTTACTCCAACGTATAAATGGGTCTTATATATAAAGAGAAGACTGGGGCAATTCTGGGGAAAATCAACAGCACCATGTGGGACAAATCTATTAATTCCATTTTATTTAAATGGCTATTTAACCCCTTCAGTGCTAAAAAGTTGTCCTGTGTATTACATGCAATGAGTGGGGGACTTCACTAGCATTCAAGGGTTAAAAGCCCCATTTAACCCTTTGAGTTCCAGAGGGGTATGTAACGTATTGTAAAGCAATGCATTGCATACCCCTCTGGAACTCAAAGTGTTAAATCAATGGGAATTATTACTTGTCCCATATGGTGCAGTTGATTTGCCCAATAATTGATCTCCTTTTCTCTTTATATAACAGACTCACTGATATGGGTCTTGCCAATATATGTATGGTATATAAGGTAATCAGCTGTCAGTGACAGAAACACTTTAAGAACCTATTCACATAGGTGCTGATTTATTTGTGTTATGTCTGCCTAATGTCAAAAAAACCACAATGACAAAATGTAGGAAAACCAGCCTCTATAGCTTGCTGAGCTCTCATTGGTGCAGGGAGACTGTAGCAATTTATCATTCTTGGGTATACATAGCTGTGAGGACAACGGGGGCACTTCCCCCCCTCCCCACAATGGCCCCCTCCATATAAATATAGGGGTTGGGCAAGATGGCCTGGGGGTCATCATAAAAATGTCTGCAAACACCCCTGTTATCATTATCCCTGCTGTCACAGTTTCTGACAAGAAAGCTCTCTGAAGACAGAAAGCTGGGGAGCTGAATGTGAAGGACATAAACATAGTTAAAAAAGACCCTGAAAATTGAAAAAGTATATGCAACATGGCTTTACCTATTGTACACATGCAGAACATGTGTAGTCAAAAGAGATGCTGTGTGTTTCATAAGCACACACACACACACATCCTATATAATAATTCGCTAAAACGTGTGTAATGATGCAGTAATGCACAGTAGAGACTGCTGCGCGTGCTGCAGTCATGTGCAGTAGAGACTGCCAGCGCCGTGGCTGATACAGAGCTGGACGCTCCTTCGGACAGTCCAGCTCTGTATCAGCCGCGGCGCGGGCAGTCTCTACTGCGCATGACTGCCTCACGACCGGCTGGCAGTGGCACTGTGGCCCATGTAATGGCCGCTTCAACTAGTGTTTATGTATGCTGGTAAGTACAGAGGCTGCTGGGAAATACACTGTTCAGAAATTCAGCACTAGAAATCTCAGCATGGGTTACTCAGCCATAGGTATGTCTGACTTCTAGTCATATGGAAACACTGCAGTAATAACTTGGTCTTATCAATGTGCTTTGAAACGTATTTGGATTTTGAGTTTTTTTGTATCTGTGCAGTCTGTCTTCTCAGTTACTTTTTTCTGTAGCTTTTTCCACTAAGATAAATAAAACACATAAAAACAGATAATACCAACATCAAGGAATTCCTGCTCACAAATGTATTTGAAATTATGACATAATTAGGTGGACAAAATAATTGTAATTTCCAAAGCATAAAGAAAAACAAAATCAAATCTTGGTTCTGGTAGATTTTGTCTTTCCTGATTCACTGCCAGTGTAGACAGGAAATAATTTCTCCTGTGAAACATCACCTATTAATGATATGATCTACATGGTTTAATGGAACATTTACTTAAGCCTGACTAGACAAGTATGATGACACACACTTAAAGGTTTATCTCATGGGTAAAGGCTAGCGGTGTTATGGTGCCTGTTCATGTTACAACAAGCAAAGACAGCTCCTTCAGGGAAATATCTGTAAAGGTAGAAATGCCATAAACAGGAAGAAAAAGGTTGGCTAAAGAACATTTCTCAAGGGCAAAATAAAAGGAACCATCTTACAGATGGAATGTCAGTGTTTAATTCTTAAAGAGGGACTGACACTTACTAATAATTGCCAACCAACCTACCATGGCCAGAAAATCTTAATGGCGCCAATAAAATTTGCCCTAGTGCTTTTCTTCAAGAGATAACATCTTCCATCAGGCCTTGATATCAGGCCATGGAGGCAGACATGACAGCTCTTGGCATCTAAGCATGCACAGTGCATGAGACTGCTTAACCCAGAGGGATACACAGAGCATTGTCCACCCCTCTGGCCCTTAACCCTCTGAGTGCCAGAGAGGCACCTAATGCATTGCAGCACAATGCATTGGATACCTTTCTCACACTCAAAGGTTTAAAGGGTTAAGAATTATTTGCGGAGAAAGCAGAGGCCCTGTGGTCCTGCTAGCAACTGTTATGTCCACCTCCATGGAAGTGATATCAAGGACTGACTGACAAACATGTCTCTTGAACCAAGAAGCAAGTAAAAAATGTATTCTGCCCATTATGATTTTTTTGCGAAATTAAAGTAAGTTATTATTAGGCATTAATTCTACTTTAGGAAGGTGTGTTCATGAAAGATAGTGCATACTTTATCATGTAAAAATAAAAAAATAATGAAAGATAACAGATTTTTGCTGAAGCACAGTATATGTCATAATGATACATGAACAGGGAAACAACAGTCTATCATGTTGTCATATGCCATTCAGGAAGCTTTAAATATCTTCACATGTAGAATGAATGATAAATGACACATCCAAAATATATACATGATCTGAATTGCACTAAAAGCCACTGGTCCTTATTTATAAAAAATAATTCTAGGTAAAACGAAATTCACTTTAGGGAAGAATAAAGATTCCCCAGATTCAGTTATATGTGATTTTTAACACCTTTAATGTTAGTGAAGTCTCAAATGCAGAGAAGGGGTTGAAAACCCCAATTAACTCTTTGTAGTACCAGTAGGTTACCAATGCATTAATATGTAATGGCTGGCTACCCCTCTAGCACTCAAAAGGGTTATATCAATGGAAAATAAGTCCCCTGTATTTTTCACCTGTGAGAGGTTGGTCTGCCACAAACTTGCTCCATGGGGAAATACACTACAGGGTGATGTCATGGTGATCTGTGTCTGGCAATGGGCGGCAAGCATATCGCCTTGGCGATAAAAACACACATCCCCATATGCCCTAAGAGTTAAATATGCAAAGGGAGGGGAAAATAATTAAATTGTTAACATGCAGGGTTGTCAAACTGCTGGAATTGTGCAAGGGATGCCCTCCTTTACACCAGTGTGCAATGGATGCCCTCCCCTACACATCACCACCATTATAACAACCCTGAAGTCTGAAAGCACCTCTCAGCTCCCTCACTTGTCCACTGGGGTAGTGAAGAGGATGCACTCAGACTTCATCACCACAAACAGCCTCAATCACTAACCTTTTCAGCAACATAGTGATATGCATTGTACATACCTGTGACAGTGAAAGAATTATAACACTGAAATTTGCCTCTGACCCTCAGAATACAACAGTTTACCCAATGGGAAATTGAGGAAATTGTAAACAGTGTCTTGCTATATAATAATTTGCTAAAACGTGTGTAACGATGCAGTCATGCACAGTAGAGACTGCTGCACCGCTGCAGCCATGTGGAGAAGAGACTGCCCACACCGTGGTGCGGGCAGTCTCTACTGCGCATGACTTCCCCGTGACCGGCTGGCAGTGGCACTGTTGCCCGTGTAACGGGCTCTTCAACTAGTACATATACTAAAAAAATATGCTATTGAAAACAGCAATAATATAATAATAAATAACAATCCCCTACGTACTGGTATATTATTTCACATGATATGATAAGTTCAAAATGTATCCTCAGTTTTTCCGAAACTGTCTTAAACCTCTGAGTGCCAGAGGGGTATGCATTCAAATGGTTAATATCAATAATGAAAGTTATCAACAAATGAAGAGATGATATGGATTGGTTTTACTAGAATCAACCCAGGAGACAATGCAATATCACTGTACATATATGAATGATATGGAATGAGAGATAATGATGATCGCCACTCTGCCAGTCTTTACCTCAGGCCGCCATTTTTCTCTCTCGCTCACTGTCACCTGTGGAAGGTGGCAGAGAGAAGAAGAGAAGACTGAAAGTCTTCAATTTATCATGATACTGTTTATAATTTCCTCAATTTCCCAATGGGTAAAGCAATTTTCTCAGAGGGTCAGTGGCAAATGTCAATGTTGTGACCCATTCACTTCCATAACATTGTGCAATGCACATCCCTATGGCACTGAACAGGTTACAGGAAGGTATCCCCCATCTATGCTATGTAACAGAGACAGCAAACCCTTCTCTGGCTCCATAGAGAGGTACAGACAGATCTCAAAATCGCAAACCTCAAGTTGGCAGTGTTGGGATTGTGAACTCCGACAGCATAAGCAGCTATGGGAGCTTAGTGCATGTGGCAAAGTGGCACATTAACGTATATACACACCCACACATATTTTACAATAGCTCCTTAAACTACATTTCTATATGCAAATGAGCAGTTGTCAATTTACTCAGTGCAAAATAGTAAACCTGTTGAAGGCATGGCGGAATATTTGTGTAGTATCCAACGAGATGTGATGGCAAAGACATCTTATTGCATGCCATTGACACAAATATGACACAAGATCACCAACCTGGTCCCTTATCAGCCCTCAGTGCATCTCTCCCTAGATCTTCTAAGTTCATCAGACACAGTAGGTCTCATTTTAAATTGATGTAGATTAAGCAGTATATTAGAAAGACAAAGAGTTTAAAAGCACACCAGAAATAAGCCTAATTTGCTTTTTTATACATCTTAAAATGTAACCAACTGAAGCTTTTAAGATGTAGAGTAGTCGACAAATGAGATATATCTCTGATGTCCATTTAAATTGTTTTAAATTCAGCTGTAATTTACATGTGTCTACTTACAATGTCTTACAAAAAAGCTTTTTTGCAATTTGTAATAGCTTTAAATCTGAGGGAACAGTAATAGACTTGGAATTATTTGGCAGATTAAAATGTTTAGTGACGATCCATTATGAGTATACGCTGAATACAAATATGAAACAAATGGACAAATGCCTGTGATTGATTACATTTAGCTGCAACAGCAATTTTACGAATTGCGTAACTGCATTTTCAACCTCTTGGATGCTAGACAGATTACAAATACATTGTATCAAAATGTCATGCAGGACTTTCTAGTTCCATGTGGGTTAATAATATAAAACGCACCTAATAGGACCAGCTACCATGCAAGCTATTGGCACTGCTGGGATTTCCATGGAGCCACTTAACCTAATGATCTGTAAATTGAAAATTATAAAGTGTAGATCATACAAGACTGCTTACATCTAGAGCATGCACTCCAAGTTTTTTGACAAAGCTTTGAAAGCATTTTGTGACTCCGAAATTGGTATTTGATTCCATGCAGAACTAATTACGTCTGCTTTGTAAAAGACTGCATACATTAGACATATGTACAGTAAATCTAGACTGTGCACATGTACTAAGAGTACAACTAAGGCAAAACAGGGATAACAAAAATATCCACTGATTTAACCCTTTGGGGGAGATGGACTAAGGTGTTATAAAGAGGTGATAAAGCAAAGATTACTTCTCCAGTGATATCAGTTCACCAATTCCTATGTTATTCTATGGAGCCTGTGCATTAAGTTTTCTCCAACTTTGGAGATATTAGTGCATAAGCTCTATAGAATAACGTAGGAACTGGAGAAGTATTATTACAGGAGAAGTCATCTCCACTTTATAACCTCTTTATCACTCCTAAGCAGGGCCGGCGCTACCATTAAGGCAGGACAGGCACCTGCCTTAGGGCGCCGCAACGGAGGGGCGCCGAAAAGGGGGAAGCTGGGATTTTATATATATATATATATATATATATATATATGCCGCGAGGGAGTGCTGATTCACACTACCAAGCGCTCCCTCGCAACGTCTATGTGACACACAGCAGAGAGACCCAGGCTCTGTAGTAATACAGAGCGCTGGGCGATGACATCATCTCCCAGCGCTCTGCATTACTGAGAGCAGCATGTAGGAGCTTCAGCTCTGTGCCGAAGGAGGCACAGAGCTCTAAGTTATGACATGCCGCTAGACTACCAGGGACTGAAGGTAGGGGATGAAGGGGCATTATGGAAGGGGCATTGTGGAGATGAAGGGGCAAGGTGGAGATGAAGGGGGCATTGTGGAAATGAAGGGACAATGTGGAGGTGAAGGGGGCATTGTGGAAATGAAGGGGCAATGTGGAGATGAAGGGGCAATGTGGAGATGAAGAGGGCATTGTGGAAATGAAGGGGCAATGCGGAGATGAAAGGGCAATGTGGAGATAAGGGGGCATTGTGGAAGGGAGCATTGTGGAAATGAAGGGGCAATGTGGAGATGAAGGGAGCATTGTGGAAGGGGCATTGTGGAGATGAAGGGGCAATGTGGAGATAAGGGGGCATTGTGGAAGGGGCAATGTGGAGATGAAGGAGCATTGTGGAAGGGGCAATGTGGAGGTGGGGAGAATGTGGAGGTGAATATGTGGGCGGGGGCAGGGGATTGTGGCAAGGTCGGGGGGGGGGGCAGGGGATTGTGTCCGAGTCAGGGGGGCATCAAAATGCACCTTCGCCTGTGTATACAAAAATCCTTGCACCGGCCCTGCTCCTAAGTGCATAACTTCCCATGTGTACAAGAGGGAGGTGCAGCATCTTGGAGGTTATGCACTAAGGTTTGATAAAGAGGTGATAAAGTGGGTGAAATTGTAGTGCATAGGCTCCATAGAATAAAATAGCCCTTGGAGAAGTGACATCAATGGATATCACTTTATCATGTCTTTGTGCATCTCCCCCACTGGGTTGCACACTCCTCTGGCAATCACTTGTAAGGTTTTGTTTAAATCCTTTGAATGTAGAGGTTTCCAGCTTGATCTGCAATGCATTGGATACCTGTCTAGCATTCAAGGGTTAACTATTAAAGGTAATGGGTGCACTTGGTTTTAAGTACTATTTAAGAAAATGGGTGCACTTGGTTTGTCCCAGAATTGCTCCAGTAAGTTCTAATATACCCTCACTAACCCTTTGAGTGCCAGAAGGGTACACATTGCATTGCAAAACAATGCATTGCGGATTCCTCTGGCACACTAAGGATTAATCCCTTCCCTGTTACAGATTAATATTATCTCTAAACAATCCCTAACAAAAATTCAACTTATCTGATGAGATTCATCTGCCATCCAAAGAGTCTAATAATAAAACCTATGATTTGTGCCCTTGTGCTTTTGTTCAGTCATGATATCATGTCCATGGAGATGGACCACAGGATCTCAGACTCTGCTCAGTGCTCATGGCTAAGCCTCTAAGACCTTCAAGGTGCAAAATACATTACAAATTGTTGCACATGGCTCTAGTCCTTAATAAATAAAGTAGGCTCTTCAGTTGTAAAAAAAAACTGCCAGCAACTGTAATGTCTGCCTCTGTGGACTTAATATCTTGGATTACGTTACCTGCAACGGCAGAAGAGCTAAATTCATAGGGGCCATTAACATTTTCTGGTCATAGTTAGGTAAGTTAGGGGTTATTATAACTAGGTAATAGTTCTCCGTTAAGGTCAGTACTATTTTTTTTTAATACAGCAATAATTGACTATTACTTTTAAATAAAATATGGGAGATTCAACCCAAGCCAAGGATATTGTTGAAAATATTGGAAACCAACCAAGTTAAAGTCACAAAGAGGAAAAAAATATGTGGGAGCGGCACATTCCCATTGAGAGCACTTAACAAAATGCAGGAAATACAGCATTCCCAGAAAATGATATGCTTCATATTGTGTTTGAATTTCGTGTCTGGAGGAAAGACACAACACATGTGAGAGAGAGAATAATGAGGAAAATGCTGGGATTCATTTATCAGCCTTAGAGCTTGATAACCAAGGAAAAACTGATAGAGACAGTGAGGCTGTATACAAAGAATACAGGGGTAATTGTGGGGTGAATTAACGGCACCCACCAGAGGGGACAAAAAAAGGCCTAGATTCCATTCCAGGTGATACGTTTTTCAAGAGTTGTATCTAGAAATGTCTCCATTGACGTCAGTAAGAATCAGTTACATAACAATTGAAAACACTTCTCAGCTGATATGTAATACAGGCTAAAATGTCATATTGAATGGTACTTTTGACCCCTGTGAATGCTAGACATGTTCTATTGTATTAGATATTAAAGATTAAAAACCCAATTTAAAGTGATATTTGAATGCCTATTGCTTCATCTTCACTTTGAATGCCAGAGAGATGTCTAACACATTGTGTTCCAATGTGTTAGTCACATCTCTAGCATTTAAAGGGTTAAACTTATATATCCATGACACTAAGCTCCCTTGACATCTTTTTTAGTGATACAATCCCTGTAACAGAAACGCATGCCTCCTGTCCATTAAATACAGTATACAGGACATTGACTGCTGCAGGGTCAGTGTTACACTGTAACACCATCCATTCTTATACAGTTCATGAGAGAAAGCCCTCTGGAAACAGATATTCAGAAAGTTCACTGTCTGTGATATAAAACAATTGGTAACTTTTCATTTTTAATTTGTGTATACTGTAAATATATAACATGTACAGTCAAATTTCCTGTACTTTTTATCATTATTTAGCTAAATTTGTATACGTTTATGTCACTAACAGTGAACTGTACTGAATCTCAGCTCCCATTGAGTTTTCTGATGAGAGATCATCAAAACAGGATATGAAACAATTTTACAGTCTCTCTGCAGCCCTGAATGCTGTGTGCTTATTTTTTTTTTTCATTCTTTGTTACATGTTCCCTGACAGAAAGCTGTCTGCAAACAGATCAAGAACAAGTAAAGTCAAAAAAAGAGGTTGACTGTCACTTTAAAGGGTTAGTAATGTGTTTTAAAAACATAACAAAATATTGTAGCTATTAAAAAAATAAACTAAATGATCCCAGTTCCATCTCTCAAACCTTTATGGTTTGAGAGATAGAACATTTTAAAGTTTCCCCCTCCCTCCCCTTTCCCTGATGTCAGCTGTAAGCTGCCAGCAGGAGATCCTGGTCTGGGGACCAGCAGGCGGCTCTTCAGCAGAGCCAAAATACTGAAATCTAAAAAGAAATACTTAATTGGAACGGTCTACAAAGTGTGCTTGCAAACCAGGAACACTTTGTAGACCGTTCCAGTGAAGTATTTCTTTTTAGATTTCAGTATCTTGGCTCTGCTGAAGAGCCACCTCGAGTCGGCCAACGCTCATCTCCTGCTGTTAGCTTTACAGCTGACATCAGTGACGGAGGAAGTTTAAAACTGGGATCATTTAGTATATTTTTTAATAGCTACAATATTTAGTTATGTTTTTAAAAGACATTACTATCTCTTTAAGTGAACAAGAATTGTGAGACTTTTTATTTCTCTCATATGGTGCAGTTGGTTTATCTCAGAATTACTCATGTTCCTTTTAGAACATAGCAACAAAAGTTTGTAAAATATAATCATCTTTCCATAAAATTATAATTTTAGTGGCACATTATATTTTTGATGAGAGAAATAAGGCATTTTTATTATGGCAGTAACTGTTATAGCAGATAGCAATCTAAACAATGTGATGATAGTATGAAATTGTGTGCATGCTATCTACAGTGTATAATAGAAGGGAGTGGTGTTTCAATAACGGTTACCCTTTTCTGTTGTATTTCCATACTCAGAACTTATTACTGCACTGTTTATCTGATTATTTCTCTAAAGGAAAAAGCATTCTCTTGGCTTCAGTTGGCCACCACATTAATTCCTATCAATTGCTTATAACACATTTACAGGAAAATTAAATAATTGCTTTATACAACCCATTAGTGCTCATGGCAACAATTGTTCATTAGTGTTCATATTCCATAAAAAGGAACGTGTTCATGTTCCATAAAAAGCAACACTCTTGCTATATTATTAAAGTGAGACCCTGATGACACACTAATTTGAGATTTTTACACTGCTTATGTATGTCTAGTTAATAACATTCATATCACAGCTCTCCAGATTACTAGTTAGTTCACCAATTCTATAAAGAAAAAAAAAAAAAAAAAAAAAAAAAAAATATATATATATATATATAAATATATATATAAATATATATATATATATATATATATATGACTGCCAGAGAGGTATCCAACACATTGCAATGCAATACATATAGATGTATATTCATTTACTGTGCTTTTTAAAATATGACAAATAAGACAGCATCATAAAAAGGGTTCACTTTTAAAATAGGCAATTTTAACAGCGCGCAGCTTGGAGACACATTAAGTAGGTCTCCGTGCTGAAAAAGGCAACATGAGAATCTCGCCCTGCATATCAGCACAAGATTTTCATGTTGTCTCTTTTAACAGCGCGATCACCTGTGAGGTTGGTTTGAAAAAAAAAAAGAAAGTATAATCGAGCATTATGTCCACTGCCTTGCCTGTATTAATAAACTGCTTTAGCTTTGCAAAAATTTTTTAAACTTGGTTCTCCATTGAGCTATTTACTAATGACAGATGTGTGCCTGCCTCTGTTTGTGTCATTAATTAAAAGTAAAGCTGCCCGATAATAACCTAATAACCCTTTCTGTGACGAAAGGTTTAATATTCATATTTTTTATCAGGCAGCTTCACTTTTAATTAATGGCACAAACAAAGGCAGGCACACATCTGTCATTACTAAATAGCTCTATGAAGAACCAAGTTTCCAAAAACTTTGCAAAGCTAAAGCAGTTTATTATTACAGGCAAGGCAGTGGACAGCATGCTCGATTATACTTTTTTTCTTTTTTCAAACCAACCCCACAGGCAATCTTGCTGTTAACAGAAGCAACATGAAAATCTCATGCTGATATGCAGGGTGAGATTCTCATGCCGCCCTTTTCAATATGGCCAGGGCTGGATTTTCATCTCAGGAGCCTGTAGGCACAGAAATCTGAAGCGCCCCCCCAAAAAAAAAAAAATAAAAGGGCAAAAAGTTTTGACTGAAATATTTCATTCAGCGATTTATTCCCACACAAACATGACCATTTTTTATTCTCCATTTATGGATACCTAGGCAGTATGGAGGGTAACCTCTGGTATGGTTGATGAATGATGCAGTCAAACCATCTCTAGGACTAATTGATATAAGTTAGTGGTCTACCTATACAAACTATTTATTTCAACTGAGAGTTGCTATGTATGAATACTGTGATTGCCCCAGGCTGCCATCCTCTCTGGGAAACCTACTTTGAGCTAATGTTTCGTATTCAATATACTGGGACATATGGAGGTGTGTGGGTTCATGGGCTGGGGCTGCAGACAGCCGGCTTACTTCAATCAAGGGGTTAAACAAACCATGGGCCAACCATGCTGGCTGCAACTTGCTCCTCTCTGCTCACTGCTCTGTGTGGATGTCACACGCCGTGGTCACTTTGTTCGTCTGGGACCATGGTGGGCAAGGTTGTGGATCCCTGCAGGCTGCACTGAGTCTGGGAGGAGGCGGGGCAGTACTGTCCTAGTGAAGTGATTCAAGTGAAGAGTCGGACTCAGGAGTAAATGTAATGCGCAGCCTCCGTGACACTGCCGACTCCAGGGGTGCAGCTCTTATCTCTCTTCAGGTATTCTGTCACAAGCACAGCAGTGCAGCAGTCGACCCATCCCCCCCCCGTAGTCCACCCAAAAGGCTGGCAGGCTAATTAAAAAAATAAAATAATAATAAATAAATAAACCAATCACAATGACAGGTGCCCTTCTGTGGGGTGCACCTGTAGGCGGATGCCTACTCTGTCTTATTGTAAATCTGGCCCCGAATATGGTGACCCATTTAAGGCGGCTCCAAGCCACGTGCTCTTAAAAATGTACTGTTCTAAAAGTGCACCCTTTTTATGATGCTGTCTTAAAGGAAATGTGTCTCTTAATAACCCGAGGAAAACACAGTTAATCCCTTCCTAGAATGAGGGATTGTCCATTTTATGGATACATTTCATTTGTCATTATGATTATTGTTATCATTATTATCCCTCATTTATATAGTGCCAGCTTGTTTTGCAGTATTGTACAATGGGGAATACACATAGAGGGACATTAAACAATATAAAGGGCATATATACATTTCTAATTTATCAAGTGATTACGTATGAATAAAACATCTCCTCTTGATCAAGGAGCTCTTTGAGAAAGGTGGCATCATTCTCTAAAGGGCATAGGGTGTTATGCACTAAGGCTTACTAGAGAGGTGATAAAGTGGAGATGATTCGACGGGGGAGATTAACCAACTGCTGATAAAGAGGTGATACAGAGGAGATGACTTCTCCAGTTTATAATTTCTCCAATTCCTATGTTATTCTATGGAGCTTTGGAGATCTCCATAGAATAACACAGGAACTAAAGAAGTGATATACTGGAGAAGTCACCTCCACTTTATCACCTCTTTATCACCGCTTAGTGAACCTCCCCACTCCAGTGATATCACCTCTCCAGTTCCCAAGTTATTCTATGGAGTCAATGCACTAAGATCTCCAAAGTTGGAGAAATCTTAGTGCATTGGCTCCATAGAATAACACAGGAACTGGAGAACAGAAGTTATACCCGGTTTATCACCTCAGGCCTATCATGCCTTAGTGCATCTTCCCCATAAGCATCTGGAATAATCCCTTGCTGACAGTACAACTTTTACTTTTATTATCTTAATTGCTGGTACGATATAACACTGGGTTTTGTTGTATGAAGGGTGAATTTTAATTCTAATAGCTCCAACATATTATATAGCCCCAAAATGTAGTTTAGTAAAATGTGAGTTTTAGCACAGCCAATTACACAATAAACATCTGTTTTTAAAGTTACAGTTCCTCCGAGGATGAAACTCAAATAAGTAAGGTAGTATGGTAACAGGAGAAAATAAATCAGATCTATATTGCTATTTTTGTCCTCCTATCTCTTAGTCACCTAAAGATATTGAAACATGTTTGAAAAGCTTCTTATGTTGCTATGGCAATGGGATAAGTCTTTGCTCTCAATTTCTTCGACTCTGAAGATGTCAGCTGCTCAAATCCCATTCAACATCCTGACTCATGCTGTTCCTACAAATTTCCTAGAGCTAAGCTGGCTTTTGATCATCAGTGAATTGTTTAACTCTGTGAATGCCAGAGAGGTATGCAAACGCATTACGCTGCAATGCGTTGGATATTGCTCTGGCACTCAGAGGGTTAAAGGAAGAAAGAAAACCAGCTGAACTTAGAGGCCCCACAAAAGGGGGGAAAAAAGATGAACACATCAAAAACGTTACATTTTTAAGAGGTGTGAGGCCACTTCCGCATGTCAGAGACAAGCCCCTCAATGCTATATTGATTAACCCTTTGAGTGCCAGAGCAGTATGCATTGCATTGCTTAGCAATGCAAAGGGTTAAGATAAGCATTTTTTCCCCACTTAGGAGGCTCCATACCTTTGCATTGCAGTACATTGGATACCTCTGTGGCAATCAAAGGGTTATGTGCTGCAATATCATCTCATTTCAATAAAATGAGATCTTATATACATGTGAAGTATTATAGCATGCAGAGCAATGCCACCTTTCACATCTGCATAAGACTTAAGTAATTAAGAATTAATGTCTCCTCATTACTTCATTTAAACTTGCAGTGCAGATGTCAGTAGATACTTCACAGGTTTAATTTTTACTGTAAATTTAGCTACCTATAAAATGTGTTAATTTCCTATTTTAACAAGTTAATATGATCTTTCAATATTAAAACACTAGTGTAAAAGCCTGTGTACATGGGCCAAGGTCCGGGTAATGTCAACCCTTTGAGTGCCAGAGGGGTATGCAACGCATTGCTTTGCAATTCGTTGCTTATGCCTCTGGCACTCAAAGGGTTAAGAGGCCGCTACCTCACTGCTCCACGTGATGCAGTCTTGTGTCGCCTCACTCACGAGATGCAATCATGCGCACTAGACACTTCCTGAATGTGGGCAGTCTCTATTTAGCATGACTGCATCGTGACAAACATCCTAGCGAATTATTATATAGGATGCTACAACATTTCCTTACTGCCACAAAAAGTCAAAGGAGACTGTTTTGGGGGATTCTGGAAGATATAGTCCCCAACAGCTGTAGTGTCCAAGGTCACCTACCCCCTTGGATAACACTTCAAGGAGCAGATATAGTAACCCTTTAAAGGGATAGTAATACTTAAATATTACTAATCCCTATATTGTAGGCATGTTAAAAGAATCTAATTGTCCCCAGTGTCATCTCTCAAATCTTTATGGTTTGAGAGATAAATGCCCGCAAAGTTCCCCCCTCCATCCCTTTTCCCTGAAGTCAGCGTTGTAGCTGACTGCAGGGATATCCGGTCTTACTTGCACCGGGCGGCTCTGCAGCAGAGCTGAGATTGCGTTAGTAAAAAATAATTATTTCACTGAAACGGTCTTCTACGTGTGCTTGCAAACCAAATACACGTAGAAGACTGTTTCAGTGAAATAATTATTTTTTACTAACGCGTTCTCAGCTCTGCTGCAGAGCCGCCTGACGACAGGCTTCCTCTGCAGTCAGTTACAACGCTGACTTCAGGGAAAAGGGAGGGAGGGGGGAACCTTGTGGGCGGTTATCCCTCAAAACATAAAGGTTTGAGAGATGACACTGGGGGCAATTAAATTGTTTTTAACATGCCTACAATATGGGGATTAGTAATATTTAAGTATTACTATCCCTTTAAGGAGCAGTGGTACAGGGAAGTTACCTTCCGTTAACGTCAGCTTTAATCCTTGCAGACGCGCCGGTACATGTGACCTATTATGTGTTATGGTGTGCTGAATGGGGGTCTGAGAGAGACCGCTCCGGTCTTGAAGCGGTTTCAGACCCCATATTTTACTTACAACGCAGTAAGCAAAAAGTATGTGACATGCCAGGACCGTCACCGGTCCTTAAGGGTATAAAAACCGTTGACAACCCTGGCACATCACCAATCCTTAAAGGGATAGTAATACATCAATTCCACAAATGTTCTTCTTGTAGATATTTAAAAAAGAAATGAAATGCCCCCAGTTTGCAAGCACACTTAGAAGACCGTTCCAGTGAAGGATTTCTTCTTGAATAAAGCAATATCGGCTCTGCTGTAGCCGCCGGCTGGTCCCAGGACCGTATTCCCCTGCAGTCAGCTAGAGCGCTGACATCAAGGATGGGGGAACTTTCAAAGCAAATATCTTTCAAACCATAAAGGTTTGAGAGATGGGACTGGTGGCATTAATATCTTTTTTAAACACCTACAAGAAAAACATTTGTGGAATTGATTATTGCTGTCTCTTTAAGGGGTTAAATGAACAGTAGCATGTCCTAATAATATCTCACTTACCTTACAAAGGCCAGAAAATCCTAATGGAAGTGGACAGGACAGTTGCTGACAGTTTTTCCAAATGAAGTAGACAGAGTGCAGTAGCATACTTAACCTTTTAAGGACCAGAGTGGTGTGAAACGCACTGAGAAGAAATGCGTTTCATTTGGTCCTTAAAGGGATAAGCTTACCATGTGCACTGAGCAGCGTTTGAAGTCCTGTGGTCCTGCCAGTAACTGTCATGTCAGACTCCATGGACTTGGCATCCAGAATCTATTGTAGATGTTATCTCTTGACCTAGAAGCAGAGGCAAAAACCATAGTGACTATTAGAGTATTCTTGTCATAGTAATGTAAGTGTATGAGGGGAGTATTATCAGGATAGACCTGTCATCTTGATTCAGGTTTGCAAATTTGAAAACTTCAATTAAAACGGTCTATGTTTGATGTTAGACAAAAAAACAGAACATGTACAGTTAAGGAGAGATTCATACTTGGTACCATAAATTAATGTATTCTAATTGCAGGACTCGTGCGGTACGAGTGACATTTCATATACTAATTAAACTGTTAGTGGTTTCATATGGTAATGAAGCCTTTTCAGTGATGTTTCATGTTATAATGAAGGTTTTCAGTATAGTTTCATATGCTAACATAACTTTGTGCTGCACCAGTTTTGCATGACGTATTCTAATATGTATAAAAACAATGAAGGTGACAGGTCCACTTTAAGGTAGGAGGTATCTGAAAGAGTAACTTCTGTGATAGCAACCTCAGCAATCACTGAGTGAGGGGTACTAAGAACTAGTGCAATTCCTCCCCATGGGGGGGGGCAAATAAACATTCATATTGATCTTCAATGAATTAAAGACATCTTTAGTATTCAATGCATTGCATCGAAGACCTCATGTAAAAAAACCCATGTAAATAAATGTGAATTTTGGGATTTTGAATTTGCTCCATTTTGTAGTTGGTTTGCACCCTATTTACACCACTATCTTAGTACATCCGCCTCACTGGGAATTAAGATGCAGGAAGACATTTTATTCATTTTTAGTTTTTGTTTGTTTTGCCACTTCTGCTAAGAATAGCACTTTGCTACAGATTTAATTTAACCTACATTTTACGATAAGTAACCTACGTACATACAGTATGTGCAACTATTGCCTAGGAAGTAACTGATGAATGGCTCATGAATCAGTAGTAATTGTTTACAGATTAATCATCTAATATGAAGAGTAGAAGACAGGGAAATTACAACAATGTTATCTACATGAGGCTGATATCATTAGCAGAAAAATCTGAGATTGTGATTGCAAGTATAATGCTGTTTGTAGTACTAGAAGTAGGAAATTGAAAGAGTTGAGAAACTGAATGGTAGGACTTCTGATTACAGGAACTGAAGATGTAAGTAGCTAAAAACTTCAAAATGTTGTAGCTACTACTAGCACAGGGTTAGTGGATTGTTGTCATTCTGTCTGTTGGAGGTTACAACTCCCATCATCTCCCAGCATCCAAAGGCTCAGAAATTGCCTAAATCTGCATAAGCACATAGTGATGTAAGATGAAGGGAAGATAGATCGTTAGGAAAGGAGTTAGAAATCAGGGAAAATAAGATGAAAATGCATGAGAGTTAGGCGCGAAAACATCATTTGATTGTGTTTTTTCAGTTCAGATAGATTTGGTAAACAAGATCAAGGAACATCAGTAAACAACATGTACCCTCTAGCCGACACCTTATATACTCGTTTCCACAATAAGGCACTTCTTCTACTTCCACTGAGTCTACAGCAGTATCTACTATAAGTTAGTTATATGCCAGGGTGGATCAGGGAACATCTTTGTTTCATTGTCTGGCTAGCAAATCAATAAATTATCCTGCTGTGATCAAAAGGCAGATTCCAGATTCTATTCTTCCTTGGTGGGGAAGATTTGAACTCTCTAGTCTCTGCATGGGTTGGCTATTGGGCAAAGGATGTTGCAACATCTTGTTTGCCTCTCCCTTTCTATAAACTATGGTTATTGGCAGCAATAATGAATGTAACACTCAAGCAGCTTTTTTGGCCTTCTGCAGATAGAGGGGAAAGAGTATATACATGGAGAACTACTAAACACAAAGGTTTGGAAAGTTTTTCAATGATACCTCTAAATCATACCCTGTAAATTATTGGTTCCTATGGACATCTTCCATAGTACATTATCTGTTCATTTTGTTCATGGGGGACCACTCTGGATATGTTTTGTACTAGATACTTATGTGGGTAACACAAGCAGAGTATATTTTGCATAATTCAGTGGTTCGCTCATTCAGTGATAAATGAATAAGTACACATTTACTAACTTCCACTGAGATATATTTATAAACAGAAGAGAGATACAAATATCCTGTGTTGTGCTGCTGCTTGACTCATTCATTGACAACACCTTTTGGGTATTTATCAATGAGTGGATTCATTTCCTGATATAACATGAACTTGTAAGGAATTATGAAAGAAAGTTACCTATCTCTACACCATTTAGAAGAATGTACACAGTTTGTGTATGTGTTTGTGTGTTCCTTGGGATATGGGTAATACTATACAGGACCTAACCTAAGATGGGTGAAATATACAAATCCACCTGCTCTACTCATTTCATATACAGGGATATTGACTTCCCACTTCTTTGAAACATAGAAACATAGAATTTGATGGCAGATAAGAACCATTTGGCCCATCTAGTCTGCCCATTTTCAAACCTTATTTGGACCTTGGTCTAGTCTTATGTTCATTTTCTATAGTCTATGATTATTTGACTGCACCTTGGGATACGCAGGAGAGCATATGAATGCTTTAGTGCATACTGCCACACATACTCCACCATCACGCCCTGAACACTTCCATTGTAGATGTGAAAATGGAGTGATGCCAAAACCACTTTCCTCTGTGTCTTTTATATATAGCATTAAACAACTTGTAAAGGAAAGCAATGCCCCAAAATGCCGGTACATGTTCTCTCTGCCCTCCCCTTAGAGCGATCAACATACACAGGAGAGACGTTGGTGTTATTAGCTTAGTAAATTGATGATAATTAGCATTAGCACTAAGAATTTGTTTGCAGCTCCTGGTATAGCAGAAAATCATTAGTATATCCCTCCAGTGTATTTCAATGGTGCATCCTTGTACTCACTCACTTAACAGTAAGTTAAAGTGAAAGTTTGTTGCGCAATGAACTATTGGAGAATTGAAAACACTACAGAAAACAGACACATATATTTGACACGTATATTTCTAATATTCCCTTAAGTAAATAGACCCATTCATAGATTGTAATAGAACTACAATATTGTAGTATCTTCTGGTATAAATTCAGCACTTTGCAATGCATATGTACCCCTCTGGCACACAAGGGGTTAAGGACCAGATGCATGTGCAACTCATTGTTTTGAGATGCATTGTATACCTTTCTGGTCTTTAACAGGTTAAACAGGTCCCCATATCTCAATTTAATAGCCTAATGTAATGCATCACATTAATAGTGAATATAAATAAAATATATGCCTATGCGTATAATTAGCAAAACTGCTAGCTTCCAAGATTTCTAATGTATCATACAATAAGTGTTTTTCCCAGCATACAGGAAGGACGTCAGGCATCACAGATATCATCTAACAGAGAAATGATTTGCTGCTTGCAGTTTATGCTGAACCTGCAAAACATAATGACATCCTGTGATAGTTGCTGTTGGGCATCTAATAATAGAACAATTCAGCAGTGAAATTTCAGATCCTCACATTCTAGAGCATTTCCTACAGCTAAATATATATTTTTACAAAATAAAATAATATACTTTGACATTCATATTATCCAAGAAATAATATGGGGGGTGGGCACTGTTATACAAATCTTTCTGTTAGTATTTATTGTTTCCTCAGCGTCATTATTGTTATTGTTCCATAAGCTAGTCATGCTGGAGACATATTTAGTTCAATGTACTGAGAAGATTTGGGTCAATTGTGGAAGAAATCAACTATGCTAATGCATTGCAAGACTAACCTACTACACCACTGGGGGCAAAGAAAAAGACCCAAGTGGCCACTGATTTAAAGGGACAGTTTCACCTTATTTTGAATTTCCATATTATTCCTGCGCATAACATAGAAAGTCAACCTACCTTCATTCTTTTTTAATCTTCATATTTTTAACACTTTATGTCCCTGACAGTAAACTCACTGAACTTCTACATCCAGAGAGCTTCCTAGTCAGGCATTGTAAAAGCAGAGCTAGTGATACAATGCTGCAGTCTCTAACTAGCACTGATTGCTCTGTAAGGTGTTTTGGAAGGCTTTTCTACATTGTTTTACTGTCTTTTTTATTTTTTACATTGTTGCACTCTCTGTTTTAAAAATGAGGATGAAGAAAAAAATTGTAAAAACTACAGTTAATTTGGCATATTATGCACTGCAGAGCATATAAAGTCAAAACAAGGGAACTGTAAATCAATGGCAATTTGGGTATTTGTACTTGTCTCCTGCAGTGCAGATGTTTTGCTTCAGAATTTCTGCTTTACTGAGGTTGATAAACTTAAACAATATAGAGCAATTCTGGAGAAAACCAGTTTAACCACTGGGGGGGGGGGTTCAACATTCTGCTCCTTTAAAGGGATAGTAATACTTCATTTTATCTTTATTTTATTTTGTAGGCATTACAAAAAAACGAAGAACAATATAAGTCTTATCTCTCAGACCTTTATGGTTTGAGAGATAGTCACAAGCAAAGTTTCCCCTCCCGCCCCTTTTACCTAGTGTAAGCCATCTCTTCTCAGATGTGGAATGCAGTCCATAGACCAGACAGATAACAGCAGAAGACAATTTTCTTCTCTGAGAACAATGACAGCCCTGCCCCCCTTCACAAGTTTTTCAGGTTTTTCTCTTATCTTAATTGAAAATTGTCCCTCTCTTCAATCTACCTGGGCACCTTCCTTCTGTTCTGGCTGAACAGTGTTACATCAGTAAAAGGGGCGGGTGGGGGACACTTTGTCATTGAATTACTCCTGAACTATAACTCTGACAGAATTGAAATAACACTCTCCAAAGTCCAAATACTATGATGATTAATTAGAGCTGCTTTTATTATGAAACATTACTATCCCTTTAAATGAAAGCAAGTTGCATTTCAGTGTAGGTATCACTTTCAATTTGTAGAGGCTAGAAGTGTTTACAACCAATGCAATGTAATGCACAGGGCATACACTTCACACCCCAAGAGGCAATCTTATTCATCTTCACCAGTCAACAGTTGAGGCTCAATGACCAGCTGATAGATTAGTGGGTAATTTAAAGGGGCGGGTTAGGTAATAATAAAAGAGCTTCACCAGATGATAGTATGAAATCATATCATATCGTAGATCACCCCTCTTCAAGCACATCATTCAGTGACAATAATAATAATAATATATTTCAGTTATTCAATAGTACCAATCCAGATTATAACACTTAATGGAGAAGAAACATCTGCACATAATAACACTCAGCTTACCTTAGCATGGTCAAAAAATCATATTGTCCTCCATAAATTCTGCCCATGTGTCTGTGTTGAAGACACAATACCTTCACTCAGTCCTGGGAGTCATGTCCATGGAGGTGGACATGATAGTTTTTGGAAGATTGTTTAAACTGAAGCTGGCTTAAGACTTCAAGGCCCTGAGTGGTGTTTAATTAATTACCTTGTAGTGTGTTGCACTCCTCTCTGGTCCTCAAAGGGTTAAGATTACCATGTTTAGTGTCAGTGATGTAAGTAGACTAGGGAGACTAGTGCAAACGTTTTTGGGCTCCTTATCACAAATGTATTATTCACAGAGGAATAACTCAAATCTATTGGACCTGGTGGCAGATGGTGCCCCAATGGATGGAGGGCCCTGCTGTTAGCAACTGTCATGTCTACATCCACGGACATAACAGCCAGTGCTGATATCAGATGTTATTTCTTGAATAAAGCATCAGGGAAAATTCATATGGACTAATAGGATTTTCTGGCCAAGGTAAGATAAGTGGGGAATTGTTATTAGGAGATATAACTTCACCTTTAATATATAAACAATGCAGTTGTAAAGCCAAAAATGGTTTTATTCAATAGGAGTATTAGGGAGGCTGTATTTGTAAGCCCTCTGAGACCCAAAAGTTCAATACATCTTGTACCAGAAAATATGTTGTTGTCATATCTAGACATATATTTTCTTCCCAGATTGTAGACAGTAGAAGGTGAAGACAGAGTGTATGCCTCTGTAACCTTGGCAAAAGCACATTGTGTCTGTTTGATTCAGTTGACTTGAATGTAGCTCTTTTCCTTTGACAATATATTGTAAATCACAAATATGTGATTCGTCATGATGGATTGGAAAGTAATATACAAAGTAAAGTGTTTTTGTCATGTCTTTTTTATTTTTGTAATTGTACAGAATAAAAAGTGTATGGTGTATAATGTATGCAAGTTTGTGCTAAAATCAAATTGTATGGAAACTTTGCCACACTGTTAAAAAAGTAGTTCCATTTAAATATATTAACTTTATACGAATCTCAGGGACACAATCCATAACTAATTATTATTGTGACATTTTGCAAATACTATGCTTTAATAAACTGCTCCTTTCCCAATTATAGTGTTGGCAAAGAATGTCAGTACATGTGACTATTTTTATGACAGAAATAACATTGTTATTATTCCCTATCTAAATCAAACTTTGACCTGTGTTGTCAATTAAGTACTTGCTTTATAAACCAATCCAACTTTATTAGATAAAGGACTCATAGACACAATGTTTCAAGACCAATTAGGTGGTGAAAGCTTGCAATAAAATTAATTAAATAATTTGTTGTATACGTTTATTTTCTCTGTTATTGTGGGTTCAGTCTATCAATATTAAAGGAACAGAAAACTTTATGTTATTGTGCTTTTCCAGGTAAGTAAAACAGTATTTCCCATTCAATATCAATTACAATTCAAACTTATGTATTATGTACTTGTTTATTTATTTTTATTTATCAAACTGTGTAATAATGCCAAATGGTGACCAATGGAAATTTGGTTAGAGAGCTTGAATCACAGATGACAATGTTCCTATAATAAATTATAAGAACACTACAACAACAGAAAAGGCATTTTTATAAAAAAAAAAATATGTTTGGGTTCTAATTACTTTTGAATGAAAATCCTTCTAGCATTGGAAGTGCCATTGTTTTACTTAGAAGGAAAATGATATATAGGATAGCTTAACCCTTTCAGTTCCAAAGGGGCACTGCGTTGTGTACCCCTTTGGCACTTAAAGGGTTAAAGTTGTACCGCTAACAACAGATGCATATTCCTAATTTATTACTTAATAATTATAAAATGTCCGGTCAAAACAAAATAAAAATCATAAATATACTTAGGTAGGCAATATCTGTGTTTAAAGTACAGCATAATCTAATATCTTGACAGTATAGCTTGAGGTTCATATGGTAGAGGTCACATTTTGAACGTAATCTTAAATTCAAAAAGAGAACTATACATAAACACATTTGCCAAACTATTTGAAAACTACTATAGTACATTTTTTATGCCACACAATTTTGTACCCTCAAGTTTGTAAAACGTGGCACATTACTTGGCATTACAAAGTTAATATAACCTTCAACTTCTTTGACAGAATATTTCTCAATTAGTAGTTTACAGATCATACACGTTTAGTTGCATTTCAGAATATAAGGCAAGTCTAAGGCCTAAATACTTTGCAATTGAGAATAAAAGAGTAAGAGAGGAAACAAACATCTTTAAGTCTTTTAAGTCATGACTCACATATATAGAAAATCAACAGAAATTAAAATTCATTTCAGGCAGAGCCCAGGAAATTAATAACATGTTAAGTAAATTCTATGTCATTCTACTTGAGTAATCTGGAAAATCATTTCCATAAAAAAAACCCTTTATTCTGAAAAAATCTATTAAACCAAAAAAATGACTTTTCATATGTTCCAGATTCTATAGATCTGAACAATATTACATTAAACAAACATGAAATTAAGATTGCCTTTTGAAGTTATTACAATAATATAAATAATTCAAACAAATCACAGATCTTGATGAGCTCATAAATATTTACCTGCACTCGGATCTCAAAGTTTCTTGGATCTTAATAAAGCTAAAAATGATTAACTGAACTAATCAGGTCAAAAACTGACTAATTGTGCTATTTTAAGGTGCTGCTTACTTAACAATCTATCTAAAAACTTTTTAAGGTTAAATTAAATGCTACACCATGTTTTTTCTTTTAAGTAAAAAAATGCATTTTATGATCATGTGAAAAAAACAAAACGGTAGATCTGATTATAAGACTTAAAGGTTAACTGTCCCTCAGCCTGTCTTCGGGTCTGAAAGGGGACCACAATGCACCCCTGTTGGTCCCTGAGGCTGAAGTATCACAGTTCATTCTCTGTCCTGAATGATGTAGGTACCTGTAGCGTTCCTGTTTCAAGCTCGGAAACCTGAGACAATGGACCTATGAGAACTGTGTAAGCAATCCGCTATGTTTGTGACTAGAGAACAACACATTTCCAGTTTGTTTTCTAGGTGAGGGGTCCATTTCCTGACACTCAAACAGCCCGCAGGCAGGGCCGGATTTCCCGTAAGGCAGAGTAGGCATCTGCCTACAGGCGCACCCTACAGAGGGGCGCCTGCCACTACAATTCTATTTTTTTTTTTTTTTTTTTTTACACTTGGCGCGGCTTGCCATGCCGCGCCGAGCTGCCAGCCGCTGCCTTGTAGACTGTGAGCTCTCCCGGCTCTTTAGCAATGCAGAGCGCTGGGAGATTTTATCTCCCAGCGCTCTGCATTACTAAAGGGAAGGCTGCGTGGGAGCTCCAGCAGCTCCATGTCTGTGCACAAGCACAGATCTCTCCAGCCGCTGGACCACCAGGGAGGTAGGAAACGGATGAATGAGGCTTAACCCTTTGAGTGCCAGAGTGGTACGCAACGCATTGCAAAGCAATGCGTTGCGTACCACTCTGACACTCAAAGGGTTAATCTGGAGATAATGGGAGCAATGTGAGGTCAATATGGGGATGATGGGGGGCAAGCAATGTGGAGCTGATGGGGTCAATGTGGAGCTAATGGTGATGGGGTCAATATGGAGCTGATGGGGGTCAATGTGGACTGATGGTGATGGGGTCAATATGGAGCTGATGGTGATGGGGGTCAATGTGGAGCTGATGGGGTCAATGTGGAGCTGAAGCTGATGGGGGTCAATGTGGAGCTGATGGTGATGGGGTGAATGTGGAGCTGATGGTGATAGGGGTCAGTGTGAGGGCAATGTTAAGATGATGGGGGCAATGTGAGTGTGATGGGGAGCAATGTGAGGGCAATATGGAGATTGGAGCATTGTGGAGATGGCGGGGGGGGGGGGGGGCGCTTCAGGTAGCTGTGCCTACAGGCTCCTGAGATGTAAATCCAGCCCTGCCCGCAGGAGCTATTTGTGGCTGTACATTGCAGCCCTGGGTTTTTACTAAACCTGTTCCATGAGGATCAAACTTTGTAAAATGTGAGAATTGTCCTTTAAGTAATAAACATTAATGTTGATTAAAACTGTTCCAGAATGTCGAATCAATATTTCTCTATTTTAAGTCACAGAGATTAAGTTGTGACTTTGACATGTCAAGCTTCAGATTCTGTAACACCTGGAATATAATTAATTTAATTAAAAAAGGAAATATCTTAAGGATAGATGTTTACATTCTGAATGCAAGGTAGATGCTGATAACATTTTAAAGTGAAACCCTCTGCATACTTTGATATTATCTGTCTTTCGTTCTATTCTTGAGCTGTCTATACCAGCTATCTGCTGCCTGCAGTCATGCGCAGTACTGACTGCCCCAAATGCACCGCAGCTGATACAGAACGGGGAGCACCAAATTCAGACCAAAGTCCTCTCTGCGCACCTTCCTGGGACCGCTTGGTCCCAGGAAGGTGCGGAGAGATGACTACGGTCTGAATTTCGGAGCGTCCCGCTCTGTTTCAGCTGTGGCGCATTTAGGGCAGTCAGTACTACGCATGACTGCAGCAAGCCCAGTGACAAGAGAGAATCCGGCCACTAGCCGAGGTTGCTGGATGACACTGTGGCCCGTGTACACAGGCTTTTCAACTAGTTAATAATAAAAGTGAACCATGACAGAAAACCCTATCTGTAAAAATACTTAATAATTCACATATTGTCCAGGCTGTTATATTTCTTCTAAACCCTTCTAATTCTGCTTAATCAGAAAGCTATTTACAATATTTTGTTCTTATTGTGTGGAACCTTCAAAAAGTTACAACCCATTTATGAAAATCCATTAGCATATTAAATCCATTCAATTAATTTAATGCAAAAAAAAAAAAAAATCAGATGGGTTGTTGCTTACTCCACCTACTTCCTTTATGCAATATAGGCCCTGCAATTTATATTTCCACAACAACCAATCATTATTCCCTTTGATATATTCTGATCAGTCCCATACATTGCCTAGAATTTCGTATCTCTTCTTTATGTCTCTTATTGTAAAAAACACAAGTTATCACTATACAAATATTATATATCCATAGTTGATATAAGTAGCTGAATATATTTTGTGGTATAGTTATGCAGCTGGGCATAGTATCTTCAAAATAAGCATGGCCCTGTTTTATTTTAAGTTTTAACTTTTATTTAACCAATGTGTTGGAGATGTCTCTGTCATCCAAAATAGTTTTGTTGGAGAGTCCTATACTGTATAATGCATCATCACATCTAAGCCTTTGCCTTCCTGATTTATGCCTATTGATAAACAATCGTAGGCTGAAATTAAAACTGCTTTGGGTATATCTTCCTTTATTAGATACATTTAAATAAAAAATGCTGATGGACTATGAGCAAACTACACCACAAGACTAAAAATCATCATCAATTTAAATTAATGGGAGTTTTAGAGATTTTATTTCTTTCCCATGTGAAGTTGGTTTGCCCCAGAATTTCTCGAGTACATCAGCCTCAAAACGTAGCCTCCTCTCTTTCTCTCCTCAGAATGACTTTGACTGCCACTAAGTTATGGACAGTAGATTTGCAGTCAATGTCAGCAAGTTAGGAAGCTAATAGTTTTTGCTTCCATGTTTAGACATAGATGCCTTAGAGGCAGGTCACATCTCCCTATGCCCTTGTAAATATAGTAACTTAGAAGAGAAGATATTCATAAAATTGTAGTGTTACAGATCATGTAGTATAGTATACTGTATATATTTGGTAAGCTCAACAATAATCCATTTGATGAAAAACAAAATATATATACCACTATCCAGATGTATATTTTGTTAGATTATTATGTTGCAAATTACAATTACTTTATTTTAAAATATACTGGTCAAGGTTGGGGAACGGCTAACTGAAAGTGGTTTCCCAGAAACACCCCTTGCATTCATTGCTCCTATCAAGTTGAAGATAAATAATTTTAGCACCCAATAAAGAGAAATGTTTGTTGCTGTTGTGTCTAGGCCAGGGGTTCACAATAATTTTTTAATTGTGACACATTTGTTATTAAGATGTGACACATGTTGCTGGTCAGTGTGCTCCAGTGTGATGAACTCTCCAGGTCAAATGTTATTCTGTGGAGGTAATGCACTAAGATTTCTCCAACTGGTCATCTCCATTTGGCCACCTCTTTATCTCCTCTTTATCACACCTTAGTGGATAACTCCTCAGTTGGGAATAATTGGTCTGTGCCAGCTGTGGATAACCTGCACCCTTTGAGCTCTTGTTGGACTACAAATATTCAAAGTCTTTGGAGGGCCACATCCCTCCAACTGTTTTAAACTACAATTCCAATCATCCTCACCTAGCCAATAATCGGATGAGGATGATGGGAGTTGTAGTACAAAAACCAGCTGCACTGGATACAGGTTGTCCACTTATGATCTACACTTGGGCTGGTGCAATGGTTGGTGGATGCAGAATGACACAATGCTTTCTAGGTATTGTTAATAAACAATGGGTTTATGCTTGAAAGAAGTAGCCATATCCTATTGGATTGAAACACTCAATGTTCATCTACATCCCTTCTTTATAAGAGTGAAGCCTAAAGAAGACTGGTATTCATGATACACAGCAGAAATGCATAATGGATGGAATTCATCATGCAATAATCTCCTATATCAAACTTGGATCAGCCGGTGCCTGAGAGTCTATTGAATTGCCAGTATCACACAATCCCTTTGTAATGTGATGGATTTGTACTTAATGAATATCATACTAAATCATATCATATCTAAGAATATGGTGCTTTGTGAATGTTTGTGTCACTTTTATCCATGTGGATTATAAATCTATAATGAGAGAAAATGGATGAAAAGACAACAATATGCAAAAGTAAAGATGAGAAGAGAAAGGGAAGACCAATCTTATTAGCAAACAATGCTAAGCTATCAAACAGTTTATTTGTTTATATATATATATATATATATATATATATATATATATTTTATAATTTAGTTAGATATATTTTAGACTTGCCTCTGATTAACCCCTTATATCAGAGATGGACAAAGTACAATGTGCTGGTTTATTGGATCTGGCTTGGTCTTGTTAGCTGTAAACATACAATTGTGGTGTTTCACAGAGAAACATTCTGGCAGTCTCTGTATAGAGGAAGAATGAAACATATCATCAAAAGCACAAATGCTAATACAATTTATAATTCTACAAGTACAAATTGTCTTAAAATTTACCATAGAATGTATGGACCCAGTAATGCATTAATGACAGTATATGAGCAAAAGGGTCATAAAGTATAGTATATCCAAAAGTACTAAATGCATATGAAACAAAAATTAAAGAGAACGCATGAAAAAGTGGGAAAGGACCAAAAAAGGCACACACAATCTCAGAAAGTATAAAAATGTATTATAGCACATATTAAAAAAAACACAGACAGATTTAAAAACACTATAACCCATGAATAAAATGTAATACATTAAGATGTGTTGTATCAGTAGATTAAGGGAATATTTCCCTTTTCTCTACACAGATACAGATATGTGTATACTGCTCCTCAAAAGTAAATAATTACAGCATAGACTCAAATATCACATACAGAATACTGTGGCATGTTCATAAGTATGAAAGAGACATACTTAGCCAATCTGTACCTGGAGCACGTTCAAGCATACCACTTGGTTACACTATATCAATTTAAACCCTGAATAATGAGAGGGATGTGCAGTATATTGCTTTGCAATTTCATATGCACAACCCTCTGATTTTTAAAGAGATAAAAATTTCTCAGGATAAATGAAGGTTCGATCATTCCTTACACTTAGTTATAAAGCGTTCCACCATTGCCAGTGTTCATATTGGTTAAGTTGATGTGTAATTATATTATAAAGTTTCCCCGCTCCTTCCCCTTTTACCGAAGACACTCTTCTCTCCTCAGAGCAGAAAGCTGGTCTGGACGGATTGCGATGAGGGACAATCTTGTATCAGCATAAGGAAAAACCTATCCTCCTCCATGCAGGGGGGGGAGACTTTTCCTTATACTGATAGACAGAAGACTGTCCTTCTTGTGATCTGTCTGGTAAAGTGACCGGATTTCAGAACTGAGGGCAGAAGACTGACATCTGTAAAAGAGGGTGGAAACCTTGCTTTTTTTTTACTGTGTATTTATTTCTCAGCTTGTTCCTTCATGCAGCTGCTGCCTGAAGGCAGCTGTTTAGACACACTACTGGAGGAACAGGGATAAGCAGATGACGGGGAGATCTATGTAATGGAGAAAAGAAGGCTGTGATCTCCCCCGTTTTTGCTGAAGATTTGGGTTATGGTTTCATCTACAGTTAAAATCTTTACTAGGTGAAACTGCCCACATTGTGATATTTATCATAAAGCTCATTGATCTTTTTTGGGGGGGAATTCCACTTTAACATCTAGTAAGCTATATTCAAGTTTAGTACAATACATTTCAATGATCCTCAATATCTTCTGTCCAGGATACCCCTAACTTAGGACACCCTAACTTCTTATGTCATGTGCCAAGGGTGTTATGAAGGGTACAAATCACAATCATAATAACAAAAACAAACCAATAGTGCATAAACATTTCATAAGTATATATCTGAAACTCAATAATCATATTTTAGTAAAAGTCTTCAAAGAAATTAAGGGGAACCCTATGTGGGTATCTGTGACACAACCCCCTGGCACCCTGGTTGAGAGTCACTGATAAATGTAAACCATTAAGTGCCAGATAGGTATCCAAAGCAGCCAAAGGGTTAAGCAAGGTTACAATAAAATGAGAAGAGCTGAGGGGTTTGTTCCTAACATGGAAAAGAACTGTATCCTAGCAATAATAACACAATTTGTCACGGTTCCCATTTATAATATTATGTAATAGAATATTCCATCAGTTCCAAAAAAGCAGGGTGGCCCAAATAATAGGATCATGACACTCCTTCACTCTGCAGCTCGGTTAAAAGGTTAAATATAGGTTTTGCACCACTGTGTGTTTAGGTACAATGGGGCATACGTATAAAGGTAAAACACAATGCACATTCAAAGGGTTAAAAGCCCCACTAAAGTCAATTGTTATTTGGTTTACATCAGAATTGCTTTATCCTCCCCTTCATGCATTTGCTTGACATAGTCAATTTCAGGAGGCTGGTGGGGTAAAAGTGATACCTTTAACTATAGTCAATTTCAGTTCACAAGCAGCCCTGCAATGTCTTTCTAATATTTCTTAAATTCAAAATATTAATACAGTTCTTCCCGTTGGGTGTGTCTTGGGGCAGATGCAGCCATTAAGGGGGTTTGGGAAGATGGCCGCCTGCAGGAGAACACGCTAACAGGAAGTGAACTGCTTATGAGAGGAAAAAGGGTACATCAGCATCATTTGCTTTGCTCAGTTGATGCCCTGATTATCTGGGAGAGGACCCTAAGGCCATATGAACAAAGAATATTTGGATTAATGTGGGGCAAACTAGCTGCACCACAGAGAACAAATAAACAGTATCTAGCCTACTGAGAATGTTTGAGAAATGTATTAGAAACCTCTCTAGCAGCCCTTGGTGCATCACTTATGGTGTAGCTGGTTTGCCTCAAAATTGCTCCTCTTTTTTTTCTGCATTAATGCCCTTAGGGTTGTACTCAAGCAGCAACTGATGAGCAATTCTGGTGCAAACCAAGTGCACCATAGGGGGCAAATAAAAATTCCCCTTGATTTACACAGAGCTTTCAATAACTTGCCTTCTAGAGAGGTCTTTAAAGGGATAGTAATACTTAAAATGTAAAAAAAAATATATTGTAGTGTTTATCCCCCTGAGTAAAACAGATCAATTCCCAGGGCTGAGAGTGTTTTTATTCAAAAGTTATTGCAGCACAAACTTGATTTTTTTAGGTGCAGTATCACAGTGGCCTGAAAGTGTACAGTGGCGCTGTTGCTACACCATGCTATGGAGATTTATGGTCAATTGACCAGAGATGTCCATAAGATGGTGTAGCAACAGCGCCACTGTAAAGTTTCAGGTCACTGTTATACTGCACCTAAAAAATTCAAGTTTAAGCTGCAATAACATTTGAATAAAAAAAAACTTGCAGCAGTGGGAGTAGCCTTGTTTTACTCAGGGGGATAAACCCTTCAACATATTTTTTTTTTTTACATTTTAAGTATTACTATCCCTTTAATGCCTTGTAAATGGATGCGCTGGAGACGTCTCTAACATTCAGTAGCTTAACCCTTTGAGTGCCAGATGAGTATGCAACACATTGCAAAGCAATATGTTGCATACCCTTCTGGCACTCAAGGGGTTAAATATCCAATGTACATCAAGGTGAATTTTGAGAAATGTTTTTAATCCCCTTGTGATGCAGCTGGTTTTCTAATTTTTAAATTTCTGAAGAAAATGTGTTATTTTGATTTTCCCCGAGGAGTTAATGAAACGACTCAGACAATTTCATATTAAAAAAAATGCCTAACTATTGTGCAGCTGTGTTGATTTAGAAAATGATAAACTGTGTGACGTGGCATTCCAGGCGACATTTGATATTGCAGCATTAAAGATACATGAGATGTCACTATATTGTACTTCCTATTAGGAAGCTGTAAAGTAATATGCCATTGCTGGTTATACAAAGGTGCCTGTACACCGGGAGGAAATCAAAACGAGAATCTGGCTATTGCTAAAATGCTAGCTGTGAATCACCGATGAAACATAAACATTTTAAAAACTATAAAAAAAACCTTCAAATTCTTCACACTAGTTCAAAATTCATAATTAAATCCTTCCCCTTGGCTGATCTGCAGTGTGTAACAGGATTCAGCATTGACAGGCAAACGGAAATATATTGTTATGAAGTTATTATTAGTATTTAGAACAACCCTGCCTTGTTTGATAAATGAAACCACATTAATTGGTTTCAGGGTCTTTTTGAAGGAACGGTACATTCGGCAGCACTTTGGAATATGCAATTAAATAGCTCCAAATGTCAGTTAAGTTAGTGTTCCACATGGAAAGAATACTGATTATATGCACTTCATCTCATCAGAGAACTTGTCATTCTAAACTGAATAATTTCACTTTACTTGAGGTTTTGAAGACTGTCAAAAGTAACTTACATTGGCAATGAAGATATAAATGTGTACATTGAATACATAAAACATACTAACTTATCTTGGCCACTGACAGACACTGTGAAACATTTTTTATAAGCAATGTGCAAGGTCATCAATTTCTGGTCTCCTTTTATGTTATTAATACATTTATAAAGGGAAATATGTCAGTGAAAATTTTGTTCTCTGTAGAGGATTTTGATAACCATGCTTGAGTGCTTTTATGTCAATATGACCATGAGAAATTGCTAGCATGCTATTAGTTTTCCCTCTGTTATCCTCATGTGTACAACACTATGATAAGGAACAAGACAAGACACTAGTAGATGAACATATCCCTTTTTGGAAGGAAAGTGAGAACTCCCATAGCTGGACGCCAATCACCTCAAACAAAAGGCTGAATAGAAGAAACAGTAATATACAATGAGCGTAGCAGATGTGATTAGATTTGCCATTTCCTCCATTTAATACTATCTGCTTATGAAAGATGCACGTGGCAGGGCTGAAGAAGAACCATTGATTTGATTTTCACTGTTTGCCTGCTGTGTAAATGTAATCATCATCATCATCTTGAGCTAGCAACTGGAACCATAGAACTAACACTGGCTCTAGTCAAAAATAGGCTATTGATGGACAACAATCTCCATCATCTTCAGCCAGACCAGCTAAAATCAGTTGTCAGTCTATTCTCTAGTCCTGTATTGGTTCATATGTAGCCCTGAAATATGTATACATATGTATACATATATAACTGGCCAGTATTAAAAGGATGAGGTGGCATATGGCGCAATAAAGCTCAGAGAGATCAATTTGATATACTGTACAAGGAGACAGACAGAGAGAGATAAAAAAATAGATGTAGATATATAGATAAATATATATATATATATATAGTAGTATTTATATGTCTGATACAGGGCACACAAGTGAAGGTGGGGGATGTGAATTATACATTTTTTTTCCTGCAATAAAAAAAAAAGAGGGCTGACAGATACCTTCCCTCCCCCAACGCAATCCTCTCGCATAAAATAATACTTTCACTGGAGTCTACATCTTCCCTGCAGATGGCACGCTATGTATAATACGCACCCTTGTTTTCCCCCTTAGTAAAAAAATATGAAGCCTGAGAGATGCCTTCCCTCCCTTCCCCCAAACCAATCCACTCGCATACAATAATACTTACTTTTACTGGAGTCAACATCTTCCCTGCAGGTGGCATGCTTGCATTTTTCAATGCCCTGTCAGGACCTTCCGCTGCCAGCCAATGGAAATGCCCTGTGAGGATCTCCTGGTCCTCCCGAGGCAATACCGTAGATCCAATGCACAGAGATCTAAGCATTGGATCTGAGGTATTGTCCTGCAAGGACCTTGAGATCCTCACAGGGCATTACCATTGGCTGGCGGTGAAAGGTCCTGACAGGGCAATGAAGAAAGCAGCCGGCAAATAAAACCATACCGCCTGGAGGTTAGATGTCGACTCCAGTGAAAGTAAGCATTCTTTTTTGTGAGGGGATTGTGTTGGGGGAAGGGAGGGAAGGTATCTGGCAGCCTCATATTTTTTTACTAAGGGGAAAATAAGGGTGAGTATTATACATAGGCACTCTTGTTTTCCCCTAAAATATTGGGTATAATATACACCTGTGTATTATGCCTGAGATTTTATGGTATTTATTATGGTGAGCTGTGAGCTATTCTTATATATATATATATATATATATATATATATATATATATATTATATATATTCACACACACATGCATGCACATACACATTCTAACTTGAGGTACTGTTGGCAGAATGAAGCAGGAAATTGCACACCTATCATGCCACATTGACAGTGAGGATAGTGAACTGACACTTTCATATATTTGCTAAGTGATATGGACAGAAAACATTTGTTTCCTTTTGCAGAAATGCTGGGTGAGATTAACTGATTGGCACATTTTTTGCAAGTTGTAGCTCTCGACAAAGTGACAATAGCTTTAACTTTACATGCATAATCTCCACTTTCCAAAGACATTAGTCCAGGGAAGTATATTTGTTATTTTGTAAAAACAACAGGTTCAAAGTATATAGAAAAATCGAATTATTTTTGGCTCCAAATCACTCTTCATATATATATGATGGAAGCATGGTGTAAATCATTTGTTTGTTGTACACATTCAATAGAAATTGAATAGACTGGAAGGAACAATTTATTTATGAAGAAAGGAATTGAAAACATAGACTACATAAGTGTTATTCCTTTGCAATTGTTATTCTTCTCGTGGTTTGCCCTTGTACTTCTGGAGAATGATCAGCCCTATAGTGTACGTATGTAAGAATGACAGCTTCAACAGCTATCCTTATCTGGTTACCTATACTATATATAATGTATCAAACTGCTAAAAGGACATAATTTCAGCTTAAGGTATAACTTTAAACATGAGAGAGCATCATCGGACAGCTTTTAAATCATATAGAAGCAGTTCATTCTGGCTTCCTACACATTGATTCAAATTAAATCAATAACATTTTGAGAATTGTAATTTGTTTGCTGTGGGGCAGCTCATTTGCTCCTTATTTGCTTATATTTCTCTTTCTCCTTAAAGGGATAGTAATACTTAAGTATTACTAATCCCTATAGTAAAGTCCTACTAAAAATAAATGTATTGTCCCCAGTGTCATCTCTCAAACCTTTATGGTTTGAGAGATGATCGCTCCTAAAGTTGCCCTCTCCCTCCCCCTTCCCCGTAGTCAGCGTTGTAGCTGACTGAAGAGAAATACGGTCATAGATCATCAGGCAGCTCTGCAGCAGAGCCGCGATCGCGTTAATTTAAAAAAAAAACTTTCACTAAAACAGTCTTCTATGTGTGCTTGCAAACCAAGCACACGTAGAAGACCATTTCAGTGAAAGTTTTCTTTTTTAGTAACGCGATCTTGGCTGTGCTGCAGAGCCGCCTGAAAGTTGTACGACTTGCTTCCCTGCAGTCAACTAGAATGCTGACTACGGGGAAGGGGGAGGGAGAGGGCAACTTTAGGAGCGATCATCTCTCAAACCATAAAGGTTTGAGAGATGACACTGGGGACAATACATTTATTTTTTTTTAGGACTTTTAATATAGGGATTAGTAATACTGAAGTATTACTATCCCTTTAAGCCCTCAGTCTGCTCCCTATGCAGAAAGCAAACTATGAGAAATTCTGGAGCATATCGACTGCACCACTGGAGAAAATAAATATTGTCATCATTCCGGTTTACTTAAAGTGGACTTTTAGCCCTTTTAATGCTAGAGGTCTCTGAAGAGGATACAATAGGGACTGGGAAATGGAGGCCCTCCAGACACTGGCAACTATAATCCACAAAATCTCCACCCAGTTAATGGTGTCTAGAGACGGTGGTATTTGTAGTCCTCAATAGGCGAAGGGCCTCAGCTTGCCCACCTCTGAGACAGAATGATAAAAAGTGTCATACAGCATATGTTTTATACAAATAATCACTCTAACAGTGCAGTGAGAGACAGAGCTGATACATTGTCTGTGCAGCTATGTGATCACAAGCACAAGGCATAGACAGACTTAACCCTCTGCATTATCACTCACATCTGAGTTATGCACACACAGACACTCGCTCACATAGCCCTCCACAGTAATTTCGTCCTCCTTCTCTAGAACATGCAGATCAATCAGAGCTGCAGAAAAGTTGCATAAATATTTCTGCTTTTACATGCCATGACTGAAAGCTCTCCGGAAACAGAGCTCCAGCGAGCTCATTGTCAATGACATAAAAGTATAAAAAAAAACAGGAAAGATAAAACATAATAATAATAAATAGTATAGGAAATATGACTTTATATATTCTTCATGTACATAATACCTAAAGTAAAAAAGGTGACTGTCTCTTTAATAGAGAGGTTGCATCTTAGAGCTGAGAGTGAATAGGTTATTATGCTGGAAACAAAAGCAGAGGGCTGGGTGTTTCCTCAGGCAGAGTAAAGGATCTTCTCACAGAATAGCACAAGGTCACCACCCAGGCAGTTCTTCTCACAG
The DNA here is from genome assembly GCA_037306005.1 of Rhinophrynus dorsalis. NCBI lineage: Eukaryota > Metazoa > Chordata > Amphibia > Anura > Rhinophrynidae > Rhinophrynus > Rhinophrynus dorsalis. The sequence continues at coordinate 81,566,533 of CM074718.1, read as the reverse complement.
GGTGTAGTCTTAAAGGGTCTACTGGTTATTACCAAGGCCTTGATCCATAACTATGATAGCAAAAAAAACTTTGCAAAAATCAATGGGGGAGAGTTATAAAAGTGGAGTTAAAGGGAAAGAGGTGTTAAAATGGCTGTTAGATTGTCACTGGCACTTATAAAAGTATTTAGGACAGTTTAGGAGGAGATAAGCCATGTAGAACTTTTTTTTTGTAATAAAAGGGAGTAAGAAAGTTTGTAAAAATTAGCTCATTGAATTTATAAAGAAATGTAGCTATTTGCGACAATTTAGTGACAGCATTTTCAGAAAATATGTAACCCCTTTGAGTGCCAGAGAGGTACGCAATGCATTGCAGAGCAATGTGTTGCGTACCTCTCTGGCACTCGAAGGGTTAAGGGCATTTCTGACCTGTTCTTATTCTTTGCAGTCACCACATTTATAAATGTAACTAGAAGACTTTATAAATATCAACACTCATTATAAGGAATAAGGACATTTTAACCACGTAACGACCCTTGACGGTCCTGGCATGTTATGCGTAGACTTGCGTTAAGGACCCATGACGTGCCAGGACCATCATGGAATTCAGGGCTTCTCGCTCGGCTGCACGCCATTCGGGGACCCCTGAATCGGATGCGATAAAAATAAATGGTCTGTAGTCCTTAAGTGACGGCCACATGCTCGATCAGCCGCCCTTAAAGGGTTAAGGATCTGTTCGAAAAAAATGAACAAGACCACTTTTGATGAATCTCCCCTAATGTGCCTTTTGTAGAAAAAACTCAAGCAAACCACCTGCACCACAGAGGACAAAGAAAAATTCCTACTGATCTAAATTTGGGGTTTTAATCCCTGAATGGTAAAAGAGTCTCCAGTTCATTATTTTGCAATGAGTTGGTATCCTAGCTAGAATTTAAGAGGTTAAAAACCCTATTTAACCTTTTGAGTGCCAGAGAGGTATGCAACTCATTAATTCACAATGATTTGGATAGCTTACTGGCTCTCAAAGTGGTTTAACCCTTTGAGTTACAGGGAGGTATGGAACTCATTGCTTTGAAATGTGTTGGATAACTCTCTGGCACTCAAAAGTTAAAATCAGTGGATGTTTTGAGCATGTTTATTTGTCCACTATAGTACAGTTGTTTTCCTCCAGAACAACCCCAGTTTGCTATTACACATTAGGCTCAGTAGGTGGCTGTAGTGAGCAGGCATAGAGCTGTTGCTCTTCTCAGGTAAGAACAGGATGTCAATGCATTAAAATCCCTTTTTTGTGCAAAGTTCAACAAATACATTTTATGTAATTTGTGGACATGGCTAAAATAAGAATTTCCTCACAGTCAATGTAAAAAAATTATACTTTTTTTTTTACAGTTGTATGATTACCTTTTGCCCCTAATTTGTTTGCCCTCATCAAGTTGACATAACATCAGTCTGTGGAAAAGATATATATGATAAGTTACAGATTAGTAGGAATGTATAAATCTCCTGCAGATATGTATATTGATATCTGCTAGTGCAAACAGCACACATGAACCAATTATTGCATTTGCCTTAGATCAGTGATTCTCAGACAGGGTGCCATGACACTTTGGTGTGCCACAGCCATCAATATAGGGTGCCCAATGTTTTATATGATGACTTTCACAAAACTGACTTTTAAATTGAGGTATTAGGAAATTGTTATGCACAATATGTTTATTTTTACAGTTATGATTGTAAGACAATAATAAATGTATATTTATATACTGTACCTTTCATTATGCCCTTGATAAATTACATTTAATGTTAGAGGTGCCCCGAAAGTTCCAGATTGTATGTTGGGGGTGCATCGAGCAAATAAAAGATTGAGTACCACTGCCTTAGATCATTTATTGTTATAAATTCTCCCCTCCCCATCGATATTTCTTGTAGAATATTTCAGTTTGGCTGTTCAGAATGGAGTAAGGGGCCCTAATGGCGGAATGCAGGAAGCATGTACAATCGCTATTTCCTGTGTGAAAACCACTAGGGAATAGATTTGTGCATGATTTCGTTGAATTGCACATGAAAAATCAAGATTAGCAAACAGCTGCACATATTTATTGTTTTTGTGGGCATGGCATAGCGAATGCGCCTAATGCGGGAAGTGCTATTGCGAATGAATTTATACGTCTGTGTAGTGTTGCCGTAAAAAATAATTTTTTATGCTCCATTCAGGAAGAGTTCAGTACTCAGCTTCCTGGATTACAACATGCGCAAAATCTATCTGCGCACAAAAATGCCTTTAGCAGATGCACACATTTCTAGCATCCCGCCATAAATTCACCAATTAGCCATTTGGAAAGTCAGAAGTAACCCTTCGAAGCACCATTTTGTGAGGAATGAGGGGCCTTGAGTCATTAGGAGCAAAATTTGAGTCATTAGGAGCAAACAATAGTAGCATGGAGGGGAGGCGAATACAAATTCCCATTGACATCAATGGTGCTTGAATGTTTTTTCTCTTATTAAAACATTACCGTAAAATCTCGGGTATAATACGCACAATTTTACCCCTCTTCACCTTATGTGAAGTGGGGGGTGCGTATTATACCCGAGAGATTTTTGGCGAATAAAAAAAAAAATATTTATTAGAGCTGCCAGCTACCCTCCTCCATCCCCCGGCGCAATCCGACATTAAAAGAAGACTTACTTGGTGATATAGATCAAGCCATTGAAGTGCTACATGTTAAAAAGCTCCCTCTCATCTTCCTTGCGGGCGGCATTCTTGCATTTGCCGCCCGCTTCCTTTAATGGGTTTTCAGGACCTTCCGCCGCCAGCCAATGGTAATGCCCTGTGAGGATCTCAAGGTCTTCACAGGACAATACCGCAGGAGGAAGGTCTTGGTAGTCCATTGACGGAAGCGGGCGGTAAATGCAAGAATGCCGCCCGCAAGGAAGATGGGAGGGAGCGTTTTTAAATGTAGCACTTCATTGGCTTGATCTATATAACCAAGTAAGTCTTCTTTTAATGTTGGATTGCGCCGGGGGACGGAGGAGTGTAGCTGGCAGCGTTAATATTTTTTGGTAGTAAGGGGGAAAACAAGGGTGCGTATTATACATAGGCACTCTTGTTTTCCCCTAAAATCTTGGGTACAATATGCACCTGCGTATTATACACAGGTGCGTATTATACCTGAGATTTTACGGTACTTTTCCATTAACCCTTTGACTGCCAGAGAGGTACGCAACACATTGCTTACCCCTCTGGCAGTCAAATGGTTAAGTTAAATTGCTATGATCAATTGCTAGTTGTCAGCAGTTCTCCATGTTACAAAATGCTACGTTGCCTAAATCTGCCAATAAAAATAAAGAAGACAAATTCTCTAGATTAAAAATAAAAATATGTTCCAAAAGTCTGAAATCTTATCAGTGGTGCTTGGACACAGTGTGTGTGTAATGTCTAGGCAAGGCCCAGTTCACTAGATAAGAGTAAAGCAAGACTCCACAGCTAAGATGAAAGGGAGCAGTCCTGCAGTAAAACATCTGAACCATCAGGGAGAAATAATAATAACCATTCATTTAAATGGTTTTAACTCCTTGATTCTTAGGTCTCCAATGCATTGAGAAACTAGGGATTAAAAACCCCATTTAAATGAATGGGTATGTTGGAATTTTTTATGTGTTCCCAAGGTGCATATGGTTGACTGCAGATGTACTCCAGTTCTTCACAGTACTTAAAGGGATAGTAATGTTTGACAAAAACAGCAGCTCTAATTAATCTTCATAGTATTTGGGCCATGGAGACTGTTATTTCAATACTCTCAGAGTTGTAGTTCAAGAGTAATTGAATGATAAAGTGTCCCCCTCCCGCCCCTTTTACCTAGTGTAAGACACCTCTGCTCAGATGTGGAATCTGGTCCACAGACCAGATATCTCACTGCAAGGGACAATCTTCTTACTGTGAGAACAATTAAAGCTCTGCCTCCCTTGACAGGTTTTTTCAGGTTTTTCCTTATGTTCACTGCAGATTGTCCCTCTCTGTGATCCATCTGGACAGTCTTGCTGCTCTGAGGTGAGCAATGTTACATCAGTAAAAGGGGTGGGAGGGGGATATTTTATCATTCAATTACTCTTGAACTACAACTCTGACAGTACTGCAATAACAGTCTTCATGTCCCAAATACTATGAAGATTAATTGGAGCTGCTTTTATTGGTTAACATTACTATCACTGTTTTAAGCCTTAGTAGGTAGACTAGAGATGTAAAGTATAATACACCAAAGCAGAAATGCTAAAAGGTTATAGTGTTAAAGGGACAGTAACACTTACTATGTAAAAAACATATTGTAGGGTTTACCCTCCTGGTTTAAACTAGGGTACTCCCACTGCTGGGAGGTATATTTCAAAAGTTATTGCAGCTCAGAGTTGAATTTTTTAGATGTAGTATCTCAATGGCCTGTAATGTTAAAGTGGAGCTGTTGCTACACCATCCTATGGAGGTTTATGGTCAACTGACCAGCATTGTCAATAGGATGGTGTATCAACAGCGCCACTGTACATTTTGAGAACTAAAATGAACATTCCTTTTGTTAAATAGCAAAACTACCACAAAAACAGCTCAGTGATGATATAAAGATATATTTTATCTGAGAGTAGATTAACTTATGAATCATAAAAAGTTTGTTTTTTTGTTATAAATAGTGGTTTTAAGGAAGGTTTCAGAAATTTTCACTAAAGTCACATTTTGTTGTAAAACATATCAAACAAGCTTAGTGTAACCGTCATTATATGTACATTATATATCTGTGCACAAATGTATGTTCTTCTCTGTGGCCCCAAATTGTAATACTGGAAATTATAAAATGCACTAAACATAGTCTGAAGGCATCAAATATACACATTTGTTTCTAGTAGATGGAACTAAATGGAAACATATGCATCATTTATATTTCCATCCCCAAAAAGCACTGAAATATTTGAAAACTATGGAATTTCCTACTGTATTCATTAGCTACTGCTCTTAAGGGAAAAATGACATCCCAAAAATTACATCTCATCGGTACGAGCTGACATACTGTTGGGGGTACCACAAGCACAAAACTACACAAACTACAGTCTGTGTAACAAATTGCAAAGCAATGCACTGTACAGTCCTCTTGTACTTAACCCCTTAACGGCCACCTGATCTAGCTGAGGGAGAGGGAGGAGGCTGTCTTGGATAGCAGAGCAGCGTGCACCCGAGCTGCCATCCCAGAATTCAATGATGTGCCAGGACCGTCACTGGTCCTTAACGTCCGGACTGGCATGATGGTCCTGGCACATCATTTGTCACGAAGGGGTTTACATTAAATCCAGTACCATACCAGCTAACTGGTCGAAGCAAATACAATTCTAAAGAAAAATGGTATACTATTTTAACCCTTTGACTGCCAGAGGGGTGTCTAACGCAGATTAACTGTTTCTAGCAAATTCAATTCTAAAGAAAATATTATACTATGTTCTTTCTTTGAGTGCCATAGAGGTGTCCAATGTATTAAAGAAAGGTTAATGCTTTGAGTTCCAGAGGTGTGCGCAATGCACACCTCTGGCACTCAAAGGGTTAAAGAATGTGAGTCAGAGGCTTCTGCATATGTACTGCCAGCAATCTCCAGGAATCTATTCAAAAATCATAATTATGGCTATCATAACTTTGTTCATAAACTATTCACAATTATGTGCAAAATTAGTTATATTATGGTGGCAAACATCTTCAATTAGTAATATAAATTGAATATACCTTATTAGATATGTCTAATGAATAACTATGATTTCAATTCAATAAAATGTTCAGTATTAAGTTTCATATTGTTATCCCCAGTTTTCAGGTCCTGAGGGAACAGTACAGAATCATGCTCATTTACATATTTTACATTTTGCTGTTGCTACAGTTATAAACGTCTACATTGAACAAGCAGCTCTATAGGGCATTACAGACCCAAAACTGAGATCACATTTCTACTAAGTAGGAACTTAAAAATATTAAAGCACATTTATTTAAATTCTTTTGTACAGTTTTCTAAAGATTTGAAAGTTAATGCAAAATGCACAACTGAAATATAGAGTAGCTAGGTATAATTAAAGGTATAGTAATACTTCGTTTTATCTTTATTTTATTTTGTAGGCATTAAAAAAACATGAAGAACGATATAAGTCTTATCTCTCTTATGGTTTAAGAGATATTCACAAGCAAAGTTTCCCCCTCCCGCCCCTTTTTCCTATTGTAAGCCATCTCTTCTCAGATGTGAATCTGGTTGTAAGACCAGACAGATAACAGCAGGGGACAATCTTCTTTGTATGAAAACAATGAAAGCCCTTCCCCCCTTGACAAGTTTTTTAGCTTTTTCCCTTATCTTAATTGAAGACTGTCCCTCTCTGAAGTCTACCTGGGCACCTCCCTTCTGATCTAGCTGAACAGGGGGGGATACTTTGCTTGTGAATATCTCTTAAACCATAAAGGTTTGAGAGATAAGACTTATATCATTCTTCATGTTTTTTGAATGCCTACAAAATAAAATAAAAATAAAACGAAGTATTACTATCCCTTTAAGGCAAATAAAACATTCACTGGGTGAATGTATCACTCCCTTCCCACTGAATTACAGACATGGGAATTAACATTCTCCCTACACCTGCCAACCCTAATTTCCTAAACTACTTACATGTAAAATCCTCCTCTTCATGCATTTGTACAAAGTGGACCGCAATGGCCCTTTTTGGGGCAGTTCTTTCTTCTACAACTTGTTCAGACCAATGTATTACGCAAGGCTTAGAGGAAATTGTGTCATTGTATGCCATTTTCCTGAGCATGCTATGAGCTGGAGGTGATGGGCTTGTTGATATTAAAGTCTGATGCTGGTGGAGGGTGTCTGCCAGCATTCACTACAGAGATCATTAGCCAGTGTGACTGTGTCATTCCATTACATAATTAATTAATTAAATAATTATATGTACCATTGAAAGACACCTGGCATAACATGGATAAAGCATATAGCATACTGCCAGTACTCTAGAAAAAACATGTGTTAGTGATTACAGTCAGCTAATTATAGACTTATAAACCTGACCTAACTCTGTAGATGCTATTTAACCTTTTATTAACCCCTTACAGACCCTCTGGTCTTTAAGGGGTTCAAGAATTCCATTAAGGAATGTGTTATTTTTTTCTGTTGTAGGAAAATAGCCACCGTGGTCTTACAAAAAAAAAAGGACTGAGGTCTGAGGAAAGCACTGCAGTGCACTGTGTAGTAATTGCACTTGAGAGGTCATAGTTTTAGATGCCATGTTTTATTGAATTCATTATAGCCTTACAATTACAGGCAGGGCACAGAAACAGAATATACACCAGGAAAGAAATCATTAATTTTTTATAAATCATCAGATTTTTTTTCAGTTTGGGTTCAGATTAGTTTTATTGGTCCTTAGATTCTTTTAATAGGTATAATTACTAAAATTATATGTTATTATTTGTAGTATTAATACAACTTAGTCCACAATACTGTATTTGAATTGGTATAAACATAAGCTGCATGATTAATATGTATTATATGATAAAAAAAATACACTAACAATTCTTGCACAAGAAATCTTGGTTGCAACCTATTTAACACTTTTTCATCTGCCTACTTTCCTATGTGCAAAGCAACATTTCTGTTTCCTTTTTTAATCTAAATTCTCAGTTAAATTGAATGTATGCTTCATTACATGAATTGCCCATAACAGGTATCCTTGACACTATCAGCCCACTGGACTCTTATTAACCCTTTGAGTGTCAGAGATGTATCTAAATCATTTCAAACCTCTATGGCACTCAAAGGGTTAACTGGAACTATCCAGGTTAACTTAGGTTCTACTCATAGGATCGACTACCCTTGGGCTCAGTTATTAACTCTTTGAGTGCCAGAGGGGCATGCAACGCATTGCAGAGCAATGTGTTGAGTTCCCCGTCTGGCACTCAAAAAGTTAAAGGAGACGTAACACCTCCTAATAATAACCCCACATTTACCTTACTATGACAAGACAATTCTAATAGCCCCTATGCCTTTGTGATTTTTTTTCCCAAGACATAACATCTTCAGACAGGCCTGGATGTCATGCCCATGGAGGCGGACATGACATTTTGATAAGGGTAGTGTTTAACTCTTTGAGTGCCAGAGGGGTACACAACGCATTGAAAAGCAATGTGTTGCGTACCCCTCTGGCACTCAAAAGGTTAAAAACTGAAGCAGAATATATAAGACTACTCAATACTTTAAGGAACAGGGGTATGCACTGCATTGTGAAGCAATGCGTTGATCTCCCCTGATTTGGTCCTTAATGGGTTAATATTATTATGTGTAGTGGGAGGAGTTTATACCCTGTGATCCTGCTAGCAACTGGCATGTCCTCCTCCATGGATGTGACATTCAGGACTGAATGAAGATGTTATCTCTTTAATAAAGGTGCAGGCGCAAAATTCATAGAGGTCATTAGGATTTTCTGGCCATAGTAATATAAATGAAGTGTTATTATTAGGAGGTGTTACATCTCCCTTGACTGGCAGTTTTCAGGTCAACACACTTCTAAACATATCTAACAAAAATTTACAATTTCACAATTTTAGAAACTGTGTACCCCACCTACAAATAGGCATTTGGAAAAAAGCCCAGAATGTAAGCCAGTGTATACTAAAAACAGATGTTGTTCTCACGAATGTCCTTTTTTACCATGTTAATATTTTTATAAAGTGCTTAGGCCCACAGATAAATATATAAATGAATGTACTATGGCCTGGTCTACAGAGAAATTTATGACCAAATACTGCTTGCAGTAATTGCCATAAGGCCAAACTGGACATTTGTGTGTTTTGTCTTGGTTCTTGTGTCACAACTGTGATACACAAAAGGCCAAAACATACTTCTAAGTTTGGTTGGTTGGCACCAGACTAATAAGGGTTTGCTTATTCTTATGAATACACTGTTACGTTTTATTTATTCTCAGAATGCGCTTGTCCCGCCACTTTCTGATTTTTTCTCTGTTTAAGTGGAATGGTATCCCAGGAATGGTCCTTTCTTTCCTTGTATAGAGATAAATACAGCTCAACCTCATGTGTGAGTTCCACCAAAGACTGAAACAACATCTATTTTTACTGTGTAGAGAAGATTTGCCTGACGTGTTGGACCACACTAATATGAATATGGAAGTCTTTCCTCTATAATGACACAAGAGAGAGAAAAACGTGACTGAGAAGTACCTGAGGGGGGCATTATTTTCAAGGACTATTAAATTATGTTCATTCTCAGTGTTTACGTGTCATACCTCTTTTGTCACACTCCTAAATTTAAGACTTTAAAAAATTGCATTTCAAGTGTCAGTTTAGTGAGCACAGACTGAATAAGAGGAAACTTTGTATCTGTTGCATTAACACCGAAGCAAACACCATTTTATGTTTGAGGGATATTCTACATATACCACTGAGTACTGGCACAATTAAAGATTGTCATAATAATTATTATTTATAAGAATCTGGGATATTCGGTTACATCAAGAAAAAAAAAATGAAATCATTGGATCATTTATTTCATATACAAGGGTGTTTATGCCACAATTGCTGAACCTTTACATAGGCTCACAAGTCATCACCCAACACACACACACATGCACACTATGTCACAATTTAGCAGACAGTAGAAATTAGTGCATACTAGTGATGAGCGAGCATGCTCGGCCGAAGCTCGGTTCGGCTCGAGCATCGCTCTGCTCGGCACATGGCGGTACTCGTACGAGTACCGCATGTGCTCGCCCGCCATGTTAGGGTCTCCTCCCCGCACGTTTCGCGGCTGCTGCGCAGCCAATAAACGTGCGGGGAGGCTCTGACATCAGTGTAATGCCAGCAGCCATGTTGGCTGCTGGCATTACACTGATTGGCTGGCCAGAACCCGTGATCGGGTGCTGTATAGCACCCGACGCGCGAGTTCGGCTCATTCTTAGCCAGGGAGAGATGCGCTTAGGCAGGGAAAGTCAGTGTAGGGAGAATAAAATTGTTGAAACTCTTTCAAGACCCAAAAGTCCTTTTTAGGACTGTTGTGTGTGGGGGCAGCATTTACATTTTGTTTGGGGGGGCACAATTTCCTTTTTTTTGTGGGGGGGATATATGTAAGGTGACATATAATACTAGATGCACAGGAAGTCAGTGTAGGGAGAATAAAATTGTTGAAACTCTTTCAAGACCCAAAAGTCCTTTTTAGGACTGTTGTGTGTGAGGGCAGCATTTATATTTTGTTTGGGGGGGCACAATTTCCTTTTTTTGTGGGGGGGATATATGTAAGGTGACATATAATACTAGATGCACAGGAAGTCAGTGTAGGGAGAATAAAATTGTTGAAACTCTTTCAAGACCCAAAAGTCCTTTTTAGGACTGTTGTGTGTGGGGGCAGCATTTAATTTTTTTTTGGGGGTGGCAGAATTTCATTTTTTTGTGGGGGGGGACATGTTCTAAGGTGACATTGTACTAGGTGCACAGGGACAAATATTTCACAGTGCAGTGACAAGCTGACATATTCTGTTAGGTGCACAGGGCCAATGATTTTACAACGCAGCAACAAAAAGGGCCATTTTAAACGTGTGCCTAGCCATAGATTATTGTCACATTCTGTTTAGTGTGCAAATTCACAAATTAACGTCACATATTCCGTTCACTGTGCCTAGCCGCAGATTAGCGTCACATTCTGTTTCGTGTGCCTAGCCGCAGATTAGCGTCACATTCTGTTTCGTGTGCCTAGCCGCAGATTAGCGTCACATATTGTTTAGTGTGCCTAGCCGCAGATTAGCATCACATATTGTTTAGTGTGCCTAGCCGCAGATTAGCGTCACATATTGTTTAGTGTGCCTAGCCGCAGATTAACGTCACATATTGTTTAGTGTGCCTAGCCGCAGATTAGCGTCACATATTGTTTAGTGTGCCTAGCCGCAGATTAGTTTTTATCTTCCTGTTTGTGTGTTTTACGGTCAGTCTGTAAAAATGGCGTACTATGGGCGAAACATTGTTCCCAGCAGCGACGTTGGAGTCCAAGATGCATCCAGACATCCTCCCTATGCTGTCCCTGAACCATTTCTGTGGTGTTTCCATCATTTTCTGACCTTTTCCTATGAACCAGGCACCCTCCCCTCATCAGAGCAGGGGGTGCCTGGTGTAATGCTCGAGTCCTCCCATTGACTTCAATGGGGCTCGGGTGCTCGGCCGAGCACTCGAGCCTCCGGGGGCGCTCGGCCAGAGCACCCGAACACCCGAGCATCGGGGTGCTCGATCATCACTAGTGCATACCCTTCTGTGTGACTGCCAAAAAGCAGCATATGCTCATATAACTCAGGTTCAAAAAGAACTGTAAAAGTTCTAAAAATCTTCTTATGGCCATGTGTTATCACTGGTTTTATATAGCACATTGAAGACTTTAGAGACATTTTACATAAAACCCTAGGATAAAGGTACCAACTGCAATGTAATCCAAGCTGCTGTAAGCATATGTGCAGCTAATTAGACTGACCAACGATAACATTTACATAGAAGACTTCTTTATCATAAATCATTAAAGGGATAGTAATACTTTGTTTTATCTTTATTTTATTTTGTAGGCATTAAAAAACATGAAGAACGATATAAGTCTTATCTCTCAAACCTTTATGGTTTAAGAGATATTCACAAGCAAAGTATCCCCTCCCCTGTTCAGCCAGATCAGAAGGGAGGTGCCCAGGTAGACTGCAGAGAGGGACAATCTTCAATTAAGATAAGGGAAAAAGCTGAAAAACTTGTCAAGGGGGGAAGGGCTTTCATTGTTTTCATACAAAGAATATTGTCCCCTGCTGTTATCTGTCTGGTCTTACAACCAGATTCACATCTGAGAAGAGATGGCTTACACTAGGAAAAAGGGGCGGGAGGGGGAAACTTTGCTTGTGAATATCTCTTAAACCATAAAGGTTTGAGAGTTAAGACTTACATCGTTCTTCATGTTTTTTTAATGTCTATAAAATAAAATAAAGATAAAACGAAGTATTACTATCCCTTTAACTGTAATTATATCATTCTTTATGTTTTATTCAAATTTTAAAGGAATAGTTTCTTTAACTATTAGTCCTGCAGTTAACTATTTGTATTCTAGACTGGTCTCTGATGCCTTTCTTTGATATGCACTAAAGACCGCTCTGGTTCTGTACTAAGATGTTGAAGATTTGTGAGCGCTGTCACAATAGCGCATATTTAGAATGTTATTGGCATCAAAATGGTATGTTTGAAATGTCTCATTATTAACCCCTTAAGGACAATGGACTTACCTGGTACATCCCGCAAAAACTGTCACTTAGTGACAATGAACGTACCAGGTATGTCCCCGAAATCTGGGTCTCCACACGGCTGCACACCGTTCGGGGACTCCGGGCGTTAAGTGACGTCCGCGTGCGCACGTGGCCTGTCACTAAGGGGTTAAAAGAGCACCTAATGTTATGCTGGTTTAGTAAAAACAAAATACCTATCCCAATCTATTATAAACACCCCATGCCACCTTTGAGTGCCAGAGGGGGTACGCAACTCATTGCTTTGTGATATATTGCTTACCTCTCTGGCACTCAAAGGGTTAACAATTACACCAAAACCAACAACAACCCATACCAGGGAACAAAACACTCCAAATAACTAGTTAAAGGGATAATAATACTTCATTTTATCTTTATTTTATTTTGTAGGCATTAAAAAAAATACATGAAGAACGATATAATCTTATCTCTCAAACCTTTATGGTTTGAGAGATATTCACAAGCAAAGTTTCCCCTCCCACCCCTTTTACCTAGTGTAAGCCATCTCTTCTCAAATGTGGAATCCAGCCCATAGACCAGACAGATAACGGAAGGGGACAATCTTCTTCCTATGAGAACAATGAACACCCTGCCCCCCTTGACAAGTTTTTCAGGTTTTTCCCTTATCTTAAATGAAGATTGTCCCTCTCTGCAGTCTACCTGGGCACCTCCCTTCTGCTCTGGATGAACAGTGTTACATCAGTAAAAGGGGCGGGAGGGGGATACTTTGTCATTGAATTACTCCTGAACTACAACTCTGACAGAATTGAAATAACACTCTCCAAAGTCCAAATACTATGATGATTAATTAGAGCTGCTTTTATTATGAAACATTACTATCCATTTAAAGCCAACCAAAAAGCAAAACCACCCCAAAATCCTAACAACTGTACCTCAAAACACTCTAACCTAATTCAATACCCCCACACCCTAAAAATACCCCAAATCTCTTTAACATGCAAACTACATCAAGTGAAACTGCGATATAGAAATTCACCGGAAGGGACTGCGGGGTACAGGAAGAATGTCATGGGGAGGGATGATGCGTAAAGGAAGTGTGTGTGAAAGGAAGACGTATAAGGAAAGGACTTATAATGCATTGGTGTCAGGAAGTGGGCTGTTGTGTGGAAGAAGAAAGGACAGAGGAAGCATCCCTCCCTCCCATCCCTCTTATGGTGTGGTTGTGTGTCTCAACTTGGCGTATAGCCCTTGCATGGTTTTCAGAGATCGATAACTGAGTTGGTAAGTTAAGGGATTTTATCCTTGGGCGGAAGCCCTTTGGGAGTTTTGCCCCGGACTTAGGTCGCAGGAGGTGACGTTACCCATTGAAGCTAAAGTGGATGGCCAATGGGGTAATTCCTTGGGAGTCAGCTGTAAGTGCTGAAAATGGTGAAGTTAGCTGTAAGTGCTGAGGAATGGTGAAGTCAGCTGGAAGTGCTGGTGAATGTTGGGATCAGCTGTAGTGCTGAAGAATGTGGGGTATTAGCATGAGCCCGTACAATCTGGCCATGCTTGGTTTCAAGGAAAGTGAGTTGGCAAGGACTGTCAGTTAATGATTGATAATTGGTTAATGTTTAATTATTGTTGTGTTTGAGGAAGAACAATAATAATAATATGAGTAAAACAGTTAAATAAAGCTGTGGTCTGTTATCCCCAAAAATAGACGTGTCTGTACTTATTTATGGACCATACCCTATCCCTATGACATGATGCTGGAGGCATAATGGTAAACTGTTTGAAACAGCAACATTTTAAATGCGCCATTTTGACACCGGCCACATTTTAATTGTGTTTTTGTGACATTCATCATTTACTGCTTGCCGTTGCAATAGGATACCCTGGCATCCAAAGGGTTACTATACAATTTTAACCCCTTCAGTGCCAGAGAGGTACACAGTGCATTGCTCCATCAGGGTTCGGTATCCCTCTGGCACTCAAAGGGTTAAATTGTACCAGGCACCAATGAAAACCATTAAAAGGAAAACATACTCATCTTTTTGAAAAGGAAGAGGGTTCACTAGACGACAGAGAACTAATCAAGGGAATTGAGAATCTCAACAAAGAGGACAAATTGATGATACTGGGATCATTTCCTTGTGCTATAATTTCTTAAAGAATAATAGGAATATGTTCCAAGCAGATGACAGAATTTAAAAGAAGTGACAGATGGTTGATGCACCAAGGTGAAACCAGTCACGAAGGATGTTTTTTTTCCTTTGGCAGTTAGACAAATTTGCCTAATAATGTAAATTGTTTCTGGATCAAGGCAATAATCTAGCGTTACAAATGGTTTAAGAGACTGAATGGCTATATATATATTGCAGCTACCTATTTATCTACAGCAGAGATGGTCAATGTGAGGTCCTCCAGGTGCTGCTGGAAAACAGATACCATCATTACCAACAGCCAAGAGCTGGTGGAGAATGATGGGAACAGTAGGTTAATATTAGCTGGAGGGCCACACATTGCCCACTCCAATCTAGAGAGTGTATATTTGTGTTTGTTTCTGTCTGCATATTTGCATATTTGTGTGTATATTTGTATATATATATATATATATATATATATATATATATATATATATATATATATATATGTGTGCATGTGTGTCTGTGTGTGTGTTGTGTCTGTTTGTGTGTGTGTTTTGTGTCTGTTTGTGTCTGTATGTGTATGTGTATGTGGTTGTGTGTTTGTATGTGTGCATGTTTGTGTGTGCATGTGCATGTGTGCCTGTCTGTGTATGTGTGTGTATAAGTGTGTGTGTGTGTGTATGTCTGTGTGTGTATGTCTGTGTGTGTGTGTGTGTGTGTGTGTGCATGTATGTGTGTGTGTGCGTGCATGTCTGTGTGTGTGTGTGTGTGTGTGTGGTCTGTGTGTGCGGTCTGTGTGTGCATGGCTGTGTGTGTGTCATGCCTGTGTATGTGTGTGCATGGCTGTGTGTGTGTTCATGTGTGTGTGTGTGTGTGCGCATGTCTGTGTGTGTGTGCATGTCTGTGTATGTGTGTGCATGTCTGTGTGTGTGTGCGGTCTGTGTCTGTGTGTGCATGTCTGTGTATGTGTGTACATGTCTGTGCATGTTCATGTCTGTGTGTGCGCACATGTCTGTGTGTGTGGTCTGTGTGTGTGCGCGCATGTCTGTGTGTGTGTGTGTGTGTGTGCCTGTCTGTGTATGTGTGTATATGAGTTTGTGTGTGTGTGTGTGTGTGCATGTCTGTGTGTGTGCGCATGTCTGTGTATGCATGTCTGTGTGTACATCTGTGTGTATGTGTGAATATGTGTTTGTGTGTGTGTGCTTGCATGTGTGTGTGTTTGTGTGTGTGTGTCTGTCTATGTCGTGTGTGTGTGTATATGTGTTTGTGTGCTTGAATGTATGTGTGTGTTTGTGTCTGTGTGTCTCCTACATAAAATAGTATTTAAAAAGTAAGCCTACATCTAGATTTCCATTTTGGCCCAAAACTGCTCTACTTTCACCTTTACGAGTATGGATGATTGTAGGCCTCAGCTTGTTTTATATTTTTTTGCAGGTTTAAGTTAAGTAGGCATTGTTTGGTTTAAAGGTGAGCATTTCTCTCTAGTGCACTGACATTTTTTATCAGATGCAGGGTGCTGGGTTTTCTGACTTGTGAAGCTTTTCATATTACTAAAAGCAATGTGAAAGAGTGACTGCATAATAAAGTTCCCTAAGGGGCAAAAATCAAAGTTAAATAGGTAAAGACTTTCAATGAATGATGCATCATTTTTAAGGCAACATAAATCAAGTTAAATAAAGTTAAATAAAGAATTCTTCTTCATAAAATTATGTACCAAACAAAACACTTGCTTCTGCAAAAGAAAATATAAAGATCTTATCAAAATCCTTAAATGTTAAATACAGATGACAAACAGAGATGGATTCTGGTGGGTTATAAATAAAATTGTTATATGTTTCATCAGAAATGACATTGCTATTTCTGATAATGATTTGTATATTTTTATGGAATTTGCTGCTACCAATTTAAAATAATACATTTACTTTCATGAGTAATAATTTATTTGTATACATCTGGCAGGTATAACAATAATTTAACCACTATAAATCAAATTAATAATTATAGTAAAAGATGCCACAATTGTCATATTAAACACTGCAATTGTAGAAACAGTAACCAAATTATATGAACAGCTTAATAAAAGGTATATGAGATCAGTCTGGCAAAGCATACAATGTCAGATTGGGCAAACATGTGGAATATGAAGTTTAATGTGGGGAAGTGTAAAGTCATGCATAAGGGAGGAAATAATCCCAAGGCTACTTATAAACTTAAAGGGATAGTAATACTTAAAATGTAAAAAAAAATATGTTGTAGGGTTTATCCCCAGGAGTAAAACAAGGGTACTCCCACTGCTGAAAGGTGTTTCATTCAAAAGTTATTAATTTTCAAAGTTGAATTTTTTAGGTGCAATATCACAGTGGCCTGAAATTGTACAGTGGCGCTGTTGTTACACCATCCTATGGAGATTTATGGTCCTGGGACCAGAGCTGTCCATAGGATCGTGTAGCAACAGTGCCACTGTTAAATTTCAGGCCACTGTGATATTGCACCTAAAAAATTCAACTTTGAAAATTAATAACTTTTGAATGAAACACCTTTCAGCAGTGGGAGTACTCTTGTTTTACGTAGGCTGATCAGGAAGGTCTGATAAAGACTAATTTAATTGGTAGCAGGAAAGCTATAAAATTCTCAGTTACTGGGGTATGAGGCGAAGGTTGAACTTGATGGACTTGTGTCTTTTTTCACCCTAATTTACTATGTTACTATGTTACTATGTAACACATAGACACACACATTATTTTAAAAATGTCAGCTATATCATGTGGTAACATAAGAATAAGTATTGACAGTTCTTCCCTTACTGTCTTCCTGGATCACAACTGGGAACTCAATAAAACCACTGGAGATTAGTATTTGGTTGGCATTTTTAAAAACAGCTGTGCAGTTCTCCTTCGCTCTTGTCCGCCTAAGAACACTAATACCCAGTTACCTGTTTGTAGGAACTTGTTCGAACTGACAACAGAAGCTATGCGAGTCTACTCTATGGGCCATATGTTCAAAGGGATAACGACAAAAAAGTGTCATATGAAAGACAAAAAGAAGTAATTGTATGTATGACCTACATATTTTCTATGCCAAAAAACTAGTAATGTCCGTTGTGTACGACAAAACTCCAGAATTGATTGGCAAAGGGTGGGGCAAGGGTGTGGCTAAACTATTCTCCAGTGTCGTATAGAGGAAAAGAAAATTTGTCGTAAGTAACGACAAAAAATGTCTTTCAAAAGACAAAATTTGTACGTTAAGAAAAAAGTGGAGGGAATGTGTTGTGAATGTGAGAATTTTGTCTTTAAGACATTTTTTGTTGTTAGTTAAGACATTTTTAAAGGGATAGTAATAGTTCGTTTTATCTTTATTTTATTTTGTAGGCATTAAAAAAACATGAAGAACAATATAAGTCTTATCTCTCAAACCTTTATGGTTTGACAGATATTCACAAGCAAAGTTTCCCGTCCCGCCCCTTTAACCTAGTGTAAGCCATCTTTTCTCAGATGTGGAATGCAGTCCATAGACCAGACAGATAACAGAAGGGGACAATCTTCTTCCTATAAGAGCAATGAAAGCCCTGCCCCCTTGACAAGTTTTTCAGGTTTTTCCCTTATCTTAATTGAAGATTGTCCCTCTCTGCAGTCTACCTGGGCACCTCCCTTCTGATCTGGCTGAGCAGTGTTACATCAGTAAAAGAAGCGGGAGGGGGATACTTTGTCATTGAATTACTCTTGAACTACAACTCTGACAGTATTGAAATAACAATCTCCAAAGTCCAAATACTATGATTATTAATTAGAGCTGCTTTTATTATGAAACATTACTATCCCTTTAAAGACATTTTTGTTGTTAGTTAAGACATTTTTTAAGACATTTTTGTCGTTAGTTAAGACTTATTTTGTCGTTCCATAGGACAATTTCAGTCAGGACAAACAACATATTTCCAATCACAACCGACACTCTGTGAAAATATTAATGATCCCAACAATACTGTACTTTGAAAAGTTGTTACAAATGACAAAAGCTATTTCGCTACTTCTTTGAACATATGGCCCTATGGGCGGAATTTTAGAAATTTGCGCATGCGCTAAAGGCATTTTTCATGTGCGGATAGATATTGTGCATGTTCTAATGCAGAAAGCCACATACTGAACAATTATTGAATTATGCATGAAAAATTATATTTTATGACTAAACTACACAGACGTATATAATCATTCGCAAAAGTACTCCCTGCATTAGGCGCCTTTGCTATTCCACTCAGACAGATTTGTTCATCTTGACCACGCCCATAAAAAAGAAAAATATGCGTAGCTGTTCGCTAATCTTGATTTTTTATCTGCAGTTCAACAAAATCGAAACCTATTTATTAGTGATGGGGACAGGGTCTGCTATAGTTCTCAGTTCTGCATGATCCCTATTCTTTTTTTTTTTTTTTTTTCTGAAGCCTAAGTCATGAGTGTCTAGAGGTGTGGCAAATAGCAGCAGCAAATCATCAGAACATTTCAAATAGAAAGATGGATAAATAATATCTTAAATTAGTCAACGCAATAAAAAAATGTAATCACAAAACAGGCTAATTGATTCATTACTCAGTGTTTGTTCATATCCAGTGAAAGCCTGCATAAGATGATATCAAGCACTTCCTAAACAAACCAGAAACTTGCAATTCCACAGGAAAAATATGACTGGTAAGAGTGGGAACTATACATTATATTCTGTTAATGAAGCATAACATATTTTTGGTATACTTTCCTCTTACATTCCAAACTTATTCATAGTAATCCTAATGGATAGAAAAGTGTGTATAGCAAATTGACATGATAATTACAGTGTTCTCTGTTTAATTTTACCACTCTGCGTAACATAACACAAATACAGAGCTTTTATACACTGTTAAAACTCTATTTAAACATTGAAAAATGACTAATATTGACAGGAAAATTACGAAAGCTTATTTAATCCAAACAGCAAACAAATTGTGATTGCTAGAATGTGCACACACCAGATGCCCTCATTATTATTTGAAACCAGCGAGACTAGGTTTTACATGGTCTTACCGGCAGGTTTCTGGAAGTTTAAACTCCCCAGTGGGTATTTCCATGGCACAACTAGTATTTTGACTTGTAAATCAAATTGCTGCAATGCTTTGATTTTTTTATTTTTACTGGAAGTGCTTGATTATCTAATCTTTATTTTGATTTCTTCCAGTTTTCTATAACATTAAAACGTTTTTTTTACTATTATGTTTTATAGATCAAAAATTATATGTTTAAAATGGTCTATCATTCAAAATTAGCAACCTCGAGGTATTCATTACACTCATAAATGAAATAGAGAGAGACAGAGGGAGAGAAGGTAAGAGAAGCAAAAACATGAATCAGTTGCTGATACTATCCATATCATCTCCACGTCATCCAAAGAGAAACGAAAACAGTCTTTGCACCAGCTTTACACAGTGGTTCAGATAATAAACAGTGACTGTCAAATCTAGACAATAGAGCTATGGACAGATTTATTTTCAGAGCTGTAAGCCTACTGAAGTGGGACAATGACAACTTGAAATTTAATCAGATGATAAAGTAAATAATTATATATTTCAAAATGTAGTGAAGTTTTTTTTATAATTCTTTCAGTTGTAGTATATCCCTTTGAGTACCATAGTGGTATGCAACGCATTGCAACACAATGAGCTGATAGCTCTATGCCACTCAAAGGGATCTGTCAATCATGATGCATCCACTGAAAATGCTCTTATGATTATACTGCATGTATACAGTATACAGTAGTTCACAGACACGGGCATCCGGAGGAAAATACACTTTTGTGTATGGAGTGCCTGTGCCTATGGTATCTCTTTCTCTCTCTCTGTATATATATATATATATATATATATATATATATATATATGTGTGTGTGTGTGTGTGTGTGTGTGTGTGTGTGTGTGTGTGTGTGTGTCTATATGTGCTAAGTGTGTGTATGAGTGTATTTGTATGCATTCTGTGCATATGTATATGTGTGTGAGTGTGTATTGTACATGTATATAAGTGTGTATGAATGAGTGTGTGTATTTGAGTGTGTTCTGTGTAAGAAAAGGTCATGTCATATAAATGTTTCATAGATGAAGGAGAGATAATTTTGGAGTTTTGATATTTGATAATATTTGATGGATACAGGAATGAATAGTCTGTTGAAGAGTCTATTTCTGTAATTGTTTTGTTTTAATGGCTTTATTGTTTTCTTGTCAAGACAAGATTTTATTATGTGACGGTAATTTCAGTATTAAGAGTGAACCTGGACAGGGGCAGTTTTGATTTTTCTGTTGCCTTTAGTTAGTTAGTGCAATGAGCTGGGCCAGATTTACATCTCAGAAGCCTGTTGGCACAGAAATCTGAAGTGCCCCCCCATTGACCATCTCCACTGGACACCTCCACAATGCTCCTAATCTCCACATTGCCCCTATCATCTCCATATTGCCCTCACATTGCCCCATCAGCTCCAACTTGCCCCCATCAGTTCCACATTGACCCCATCATCTCCATATTGCCCTCACATTGCCTCCACCATCTCCAACTTGCCCCCAACAGCTCCAATTTGCCCCCATCAGCTCCACATTGTCCCCATCATCTCCAAATTGCCCCCCATCAGCTGCACATTGCCCCTACATCTCCATATTGCCCTCACATTGTCCCCCATCAGCTCCAACTTGCCCCCCATCAGCTTCAGTCTGTTTCTAGTGGCTGTCAATTATAAGTCCTCTCACTTGTATATAGTCACCCTACGTTGCCTACTGCTTTTTTTTTTAACTTTTTTTTATAATTATTGTTTCTTTAATTAACTCCTTGAGGCGCAGAGGGATGTGAAATGCATTGCAAAGCAATTTTTGCACTGCCCTCTGGTCCTCAAATGGTTACATTTATTTTTATTTGTTTTTACAATAAACTATATTACTTTGAAATAAGCAACATTCTCATTCATTTGAATGTTTTGTAACAGCATCACTATAATGATATTGTGCAGTAATATTATAGTCTGAGTCAGTGATCAAACTGTCAAAATCCAAGATCTACTTACCAGATGTCTAGCAGTATTTCATCTTTCACTCTTCATCATTGATTGGAAAACATATTATAAGTTGCTGATTCAAGTAGGTAAGGACACCATTAGCCTAAAGCACTGCAGCACAAAAATTATATCTGGAAATAGTTCTCTCTAAATTTAATGCAGTCAATCTGCAGAGTATTCAAGACAGACACAACACTTTCAATAATGTCTATTCCACAGTCATCGGATTAGAAAAACAAACTTGGACTATCTAATGAGTGTTCTGTATTTTGCATTCAGCAAAATTCTAGAAAATAGAAACAACAGTGTGATAAAGTACAGCTGAAATGAAGTTAGAACCTGGTAAAATATTAATTATAATATTATGTATTGTTATTAGTATAATAATAATGTGTTATGCAATACTAATATCCTATTGTACAATTAAACATAACATTTACATATGAAAGTATTATGCCATACAACAACTTTGAAAGTGTGCATCTCTTGGGTATGTTCAAACACAATAGAAATAAAAGTGGGTACTTATTAGAGCTGCCTATTGTACCAATTTCTACTCGTTACCTTTAGTCACTTGTACAACATACATTCAAAGTAAATCTCTAAATATGTAATAGTGTGCCCCCCTTATGGAAGCATGAGGTAGTTTAGCAGTGCCCAAGCTTCTGTTTGCTTATTGGGTGATCCAGTGGGTTGTTATGGGATTAACAATCCCTAGGAGGTTGTCTCACTGTGTGCTGGGTCCATGGGAGAGAAGGCGCATGTGTTCCAAAGAAGGCACTTTATGGGAGACAACTCTGGGTCCCCAGAGATATGCAAAGTTTGTGCCTAAATGAAATTGCAAAGGGCTGTAAATGCCCATAATCGCCCTCAAGGGACATCTGTAGATCATCTGTGCAGTGTAGTTTTAAAATCTCTCAGGGAAAGGTAGTAACAGAATCCTAAAACTGGGAGGAATACAGATCTGGAGAATAAAGTCCCTGAAGAGACTAAGGGTTGGAGGATAAAGTGAAGATTATTACTTACTGGTGATGTTCTATCAGTAGTAATAAACACAAGTTTGCTGCAAAACCCTTGATACCCATTTGGTGTTTTTTTATGCACAGAACACACAAACGTCCAGCTGGCTTTACTATGAAAATGTCCTAGTGGTGATATCAAACTCAATAGGGCAACTTAAATTGCTGTACTGAAGCTGTAGAAGTTGCACTGCTCCCAGTTCATGACGTGCACAGTCTTCATGATATCCATGTAATTGTCTATGTCTGCTCCTTGGGGATATCAGTGCAGGTCTCTTAGCAGTAAACTAGACGAAGATGAGCAAATGGGCATCAGAAAGACTGCACAGTTTCTAGACCAGGAACAGTGCAAGCACTGCAGCTTAGACTATCACACATACATCATAAAGACTGAGCAAGTCCTGAACCAGGAGCAGAGCAACCTCTACAGCTGAGCACACAGGCATTAGTGAAGACAGCACAAATACTGGACTTGGAGCAGTGCAACCTCTACATATTCATAGCAGTCACCCCAGAGGGCATCATAGTGATGATATAAGATATGTGGTCAGCACACTGACCATGGAGACCAGAAGCAACACAATCCACCCTTGTGTCATTTTGAAGTCCCCCTATACTGTAGGTAACATAGTAACATAGTAGATAAGGCTGAAAAAAGACATGCGTCCATCAAGTCCAGCCCATGCCAATAACACCCCTGTAAGTAAGAGATGCTACTGTGCTCTATGTTATACTATACTGTCTAGTGTAGAAAGGAAGCTAAGTGAAAACTTTACTCACCCTGAAGTATACTCCTTTCATCATCCTCAGGCAGGCATTTAGTATTATGGGAAATTGGATAAGAACTGCCCCCTTTTGAAGCTGGCAATAT
Organism: Rhinophrynus dorsalis; assembly: GCA_037306005.1. Classification (NCBI taxonomy): domain Eukaryota; kingdom Metazoa; phylum Chordata; class Amphibia; order Anura; family Rhinophrynidae; genus Rhinophrynus; species Rhinophrynus dorsalis. Next base: position 81,543,185 of record CM074718.1, on the reverse strand, counting down.
GTTTATCCCATGAATTATGACATGGGAGACATGGGTGACATTTTTAAGTTGCCCTTTTGACGTGGGCAACATTTTGATGTTTCCCTTTTGATGGTTGCCTTTCCAGCGATGCCATTACAATAGGATACCATCTGGCTGCATCTCCTTGGAGACAAGTATAGCCAGAGCAAGAGAAGTAGGTAATGTCACCAGTGGAACAAGAGCCCAAGTAGACCCCAAGTGGACACCTAGACATGAGACAATTTATCTCCCCAGTGTTGGCAAAGGTGATACACATAAAATGATAAATAGCTTAGGGCTATAATCGCTAAGATAAATATGTGCAAGTCTGGAGCAAAATAACTGTCCCTTAGAGTACGTCTGTAGAATTCAATGCCTTAATGCTTTGGATACCATTCTGGCACTCAAAGGTTTAAAGACCCATTTAAATCAAAAGGCTTATTTTATTTGTTCCCTATTTTAGGCATTTAGAATAAATTTTACATGATTGCACATTTCACTTAGCATTCTACATTCATACTCGAGTTTGCAAGTTGTGAGCAGTGAGCAAATATGATTACACATAGTCTAAAAATATAAAGGGCACTTTAGTGTTTTCAAAGACGACCTTCATAAACGGTAGTAACTGCATTTCCCTCTCTTCAGATTAACAATCTCTGACAAGTCTATTGTGTTATTTCTTAGCACTGCCATTCCCTCTAACCAACGCATGATTGGTTAGATTAAAAAGGGCAATATGCAAAAAATAAAGAATAGCACATTAACTTCATCATAGGGGACATATAACATTCTCCCATTTCTATTGATGTAAAATCTTTTTAAAGATATTTAATCCTTTAAGCCCTGAAGACTAGACAGGTCTACCATTTAAATAAAGAAAGAGCTTTTTTAATGGGTGTTAACCATTTAAAGGGATAGTAATGTTTTATAATAAAAGCAGCTCTAATTAATCATCATAGTATTTGGACTTTGGAGAGTGTTATTTCAATTCTGTCAGAGTTGTAGTTCAAGAGTAATTCAATGACAAAGTGTCCCCCTCCCGCCCCTTTTACTGATGTAACACTGCTCAGCCAGATCAGAAGGGAGGTGCCCAGGTAGACTGCAGAGAGGGACAATCTTCAATTAAGATAAGGGAAATAGCTGAAAAGCTTGTCAAGGGGGGCAGGGCTTTCATTGTTCTGATTGGAAGAATATTGTCCCCTGCTGTTATCTGTCTGGTCTATGGACTGGATTCCATCTGAGAAGAGATGGCTTACACTAGGTAAAAGGGGTGGGAGGGGAAACTTTGCATGTGAATATCTATCAAACCATTAAGGTTTGAGAGATAAGACTTATATCGTTCTTCATGTTTTTTTAATGCCTACAAAATAAAATAAAGATAAAACTAAGTATTACTATCCCTTTCAGGAACTTTATAATGTGTAAAGATGGGCTTTCTGCCATTGTGCCATTTATTTATGGCACTGTCTACAGGCTTCACCAGCCTGTCTATAGAAGCCTGGACTGAGTTGTCTCATGACAACTCAGATCTCCTGCAAGTGTAGAGAGCTGCTGGTTGACTCTCTGCACTCTTTTTAAGATAACCTATTGTGAATGCATTGGCAACCAAACTGGAGTGCTGTCAGCTGTGGCAACACGCTCCCGTGTGCATGAACTGGAAGGGTACCATGTGGAAATTGACAGCATGGTCCCCTTCTGTCTACTGGAAACAGATTCATTCATTTTTCAAGAGAGAGTACTCACTGGTAGGCCTCCCTCCTGTAACAGAGTGCATATTTAATGGAACAGGAACATGCTTAAGGGCATGCCACAGTTTAAGGGGCAAGGCTGTTGATAAAAAATAATAATAAAAAAAAACACATATGAACATGCAATTATTATTATTTTTTTTTAATTCATTAAAAATAAATGGTACCCTGTACCTTTAACCTCATATTTTAAACATATTCCTAACAATGGCAAATATAGTGTGTATTTGTAAACAGCAGAGATAGTGGATTTTAATTACAGTCATTTTATAGTAACTGCTTTCACTGCATGCCAAAAAATCTGGGGCAGAATCATAATAAAATGTTTATTTTAGTGTTTTTTGGCCTATTCTGTTTATTACCTATATATAACTAGAGAATATATTTACATATCTTACCAAAAGAAATCTTATCCTACCTCTAAAAAAATGTATATTTAGTTTTTGTGGGTAAACTTAGTAATAAAATGGCAGCACTGTGTTTAACCAAAGTATACTAGAAACTTGAACTTGTTCACAGTCATAAAGGTGAAAATAGACCGGTACATACATCCCTCTCATTTACATACCTGGATCTCCAGATCTGTCCTGGAGACTGGTTTCAGAATAAATTACCATGTCTCCAGGGACAGAAGCTGAAGCTGTCTGGTTTTTCATCTTATTGTGCACTGTGTAATTTGTTCTGCCTACTACCACCCTGTTCATTCCACATCCCTGACCATTTAAGTACTAACTCCACCACTCAACCCTCCAAGTTGGTTGAACCACACCTAGATTATGACATGATAACATCATTTGTGGATTTCTGACACAGCCCTGTGTGTTCCCTCTTGTCACTCGGATCAAGCCACGCCTACATTATGATGCAAATAGAGTCATGTGAAGATGCCTGTACCCAGCCCTGTGTGTTCTTCTTGTCACTCTGATCAAGCCCCACCCACATTATGATGCTCATGTGAACATGCCTATCCCCAGCCCTGTGTGTTCCTCTTGTCACTCTGATCAAGCCCCACCCACATTATGATGCAAATAGTGTCATGTGAACATGCCTATACCTAGCCCTTGTCACTCTGATGAAGCCCCACCTACATTATGATGCTCATGTGAACATGCCTATCCCCAAGCCCTGTGTGTTCCTCTTGTCACTCTGATCAAGCTCCACCTACATTATGATGCAAATAGCATATCTCCCAAGTGTCCTTCTTTAGGAGGGATAGTCCCTCTTTGAACCCAAATCCTGCTGTCCCTCTTTCCCACCTGGTATCCCTCTTTTTAGGAGATCAGACTGTGTGGCATGTATTTAAGTGTATCACACTGCTCCACAGCAATACACTCATATTAATGTTTGTTTAACCTTATGTGTATGTGTTTATAAATTACTCTGTGTACATTAAATACTTTGGTCTTGTTCTAAATCATTTATCCAGTTACACAATGATGTGGCATTAGGTCATGCAATAACCTAACATTTCTCTGTAATGCCCCACCCTCAAGCCATGCCACCAATAACACCACCTAAAACAAAAGTGTCCCTTTGGCCATTTGAAATGTTGGGAGGTATGAAATAGTGTCATGGAAACATGCCTATCCCCAGCCCTGTGTGTTTCTCTGGTGGACAATTAACCCTTTGAGTGTCAGAGGGGTATGCAACGGTACCCCTCTGGTCAGTGGCGTAACTATAGATATCGCAGGGGTCGCACCTGTGACCGGGCCCGACACTCCAGGGGCCCAGCCACCCCCTGTGACCCCTCCGCCTGGTGCCCGCAATCTCCCTCTGGCACTTTAATAATGCAGAGAGCTGGGAGATGACATCATATCCCAGCGCTTTGCATTACTGAAGAGGACCGTGTGGGAGTTCCGGAGAGGTAGGACATGGGGGCATTGTGGAGACTGAGGGTCATTTTGGAGATTGGGGGGCAATGGGGAGGGGGCCAATGTGGTCCGGGGGGGGGGGATGGCAATTCTTGCACCAGGGCCTGGAGGCTAGTTACACATCTGCCTATAGCACTCAAAGAGTTAAAAAGTTCCCAGGTATCCTCATTTGGTCACAAGGTAAAACTCTAATGATTTCCAGGTATGTTAAGACAAACCACCTTTAAATAATGGATGATCAGTTGCACATTGATTGAGATTTATGTTTACAGAGCTGACTCAGTGCCTCATTATTTGCAGTGTTGCTTATGAGAATGGCATGATTTTAATGATCAGGCCTAAGTATTTCTCTAGGAGGACCTGCCTTACATGAAGAGCAAAAGAGTAGTTACTGGCAAAAAACTCAAAGGTAGGTACTAGACATACCAAAAATTCCCAATGGGTTCTTTTAACTGCTTGGATGCTGGAGACGTCTCCAATATATTGCTTTTCAACGCATCAGAAACCTATCTAACATTCAAGAGGTTTAAAGTAACATTTTAATCATCGATAATTTTTATTCACACACTACAGTACAGTTGGTTTACTCTGTATTGCTACTCTTTTGTTTTCTGCATAAGGTCCTGTAATAACGAGGTACCACACAGCTAACAATTCAGAAAGCCATTTAATGTAAATAATTATTATAGTTTTCTCATCCTATTAACCCTTTGAGTGCCAGAGGGATACGCAACGCATTGCAAAGCAATGTGTTGCACCCCCCCTCCCGGCACTCAAAAGGTTAAACAGGGGCCAGTAACACTCAAGTACACTTTTTGGATACATCTCCAATTGAATTCCAGCTATTAACCCTCTGAGTGCCAGAGGAGTATGTGAACATCATACTGCCAGTTAAAGCATTAAACAAGTCTATTGAAATCTTATAACTTCCGACTTTTCTTTGTCATTTACGTCCTATGGAGTCAGTTTTATCACTGCTTACTTATATGTTGTAAAATAGGACATTAAAAAAGAGGATCATCTATTGTTGATAACTATTAATTATATGTGGTATCTACACTCTAGTTGGACATACGTCTACATAATATCTACTCTTTACTTGTCATCAGTTCCACTTTGTGTGCTTTATAAACATTTCCTTTGCAAACTTATTAAAGGAGAGCATCTATCAAAATACATATCCATTCAATTTAGAAAGGAAAATAAGTGCTACTAAAATATAAAATTATATGGTAACAAGGGGAAGAAGCCTTCGTCTTTATGAAATGCCATAACTCTTACTTTAAAATTTCTATACAGAATAACCAATATGTGATAATGTTGTAACCAGTGAAATCTTCTAATTTACTTCAGCCGTGGATATTTACATCAGTGATTTGTAGTTCAATCACTTTTGGCCTGATAGATGCTGTAAATGTAAGACATCATATGCCAATGATAGTGATTTGTATTTTTCTATGTTACTTTATTTGCTGGAAAAATGTGTAAATGTAATCTGTAGTATAATTAATGAATGAATATGTTTATTCATATAGCACCACAAGTGTACGCAGCACTTTACAATTTAACCCTTTGAGTGCATATGCATCTGGCACTTAAAGGGTTAAAGGAATTGTATTGTATCATTTAAAAAAATGTGAATCTTGTAGCCATTAAAAAAATAACTAAAACGAGGCCAGTGCCATATCTCAGACCTTTATGGTTTGAGAGATGTTCGCAGTTAAAGTTCCTTCTTCCCACCCCGTTCCCTGATGTCAGTGCTCTAGCTGACTGCAGGAGAATCTGGCCCTGGGACTGGCAAAGGCTGTTCAGCAAAGCAGAAATAGCGATATTTAAAAAGAAATACTTAATTGGAATGGTCTATAAAGCGTGCCTGGTTTGCAAGCACACTTTGTAGACCGTTCCAGGGTAAGTAGTTCTTTTTAAATATTGCAATCTTGACTCTGCTGAAGAGCCTCCACCGGTCCAGGGACCAGATTATCCTGCAGTCAGCTAGAGCGCTAACATCAGGGAAAGGGGAGGGAGGGGAACTTTAACTGTGAATATCTCTCAAACCATAAAGGTTTGAGAGATATCACAGGCATCATTTGAGTTGTTTTTTTAATGGCTACAAGATTCAATTTTAAAAAAATGATACAATACATTTAAGCCAGTGGTAAGATCTCAAGGTCCTTGCAGGGCAATACAGTACATCCAATGCACCCAGATCTATGCATTGGATGTACTGTATTGCCCTGCAGCCTGAGTCGGCTGTGATCAGCTGTGTACAGCGGGTGGCACTCTTGCATCTGCTGCCTGCTGTGCACAGCTGATCACAGCTGACTCGAGGGACGAGTTGAAGCAGGACAGGAGGCAAAGGGAAGCAAAAATAAAATGCTATTTTTTTGCACGTGTATAATACCCCCCCACACACACACTTCACAAAAGATGAAGACGAGCAAAATGTTGTGGATTATACACAAGATTTCATGGTAAATAAAAAAAATACCCATCTGGAAAGTAAGCACAGAAAGCAAAACTTGAATCAGTAGGGTGAAAAACAGCAAGTGTCTTTGCCCAAACCCAATGCATATTACCAAGCAACATTGCACTTTATTATTGGAACTGTTATTGCTGTTTGTAGTCACACACTTTACGGTCTTCTTTTTTTTGGTCTATTTTTCACTGTCCTTAGGTTGGCTGTTGATGTTAACTAGTGTTGAGCGAGCATGCTCGGCCGAAGCTCGGTTCGGCTCGAGCATCGCTCTGCTCGGCACATGGCGGTACTCGTACGAGTACCGCATGTGCTCGCCCGCCATGTTCGGGTCTCCTCCCCGCACGTTTTGCGGCTGCTGCGCAGCCAATAAACGTGCAGGGAGGCTCTGACATCAGTGTAATGCCAGCAGCCATGTTGGCTGCTGGCATTACACTGATTGGCTGGCCAGAACCCGTGATCGGGTGCTGTATAGCACCTGACCAGCGAGTTCGGCTCAGTCTTAGCCAGGGAGAGATGAGGATAGGAAGGGAAAGTCAGTGTAGGGAGAAGACAAGCAATTGTGAAAAAAAAAAGACCCAAAAGTCCTTTTTAGGACTACTGTGTGTGGGGGCAGCAGTTTATTTTGTGTGTGGGGAAAAAAAACAAAAAAAAAAAACTTCATATATTCTGTTTAGTGTGCAAAGTTGCAGATTAGAGCACATTCTGTTTAGTGTGCAAAGTTGCAGATTAGAGCACATTCTGTTCAGTGTGCAAAGTTGCAGATTAGCAGCACATTCTTTTTAGTGTGCAAAGTTGCAGATTAGAGCACATTCTGTTTAGTGTGCAAAGTTGCAGATTAGCAGCACATTCTGTTTACTGTGCAAAGTTTCAGAATAGGAAAAAATTCTGTTAAGTCTTCAAACTGTAAAATATCAAAGTCACATATTCCATTCACTGTGCGTCGCCGCAGTTAAGAAGCAAATTCTGTTGACTGTGCACAGTTTCAGAATAGGAAAAAATTCTGTTAAGTCTTCAAACTGTAAAATATCAAAGTCACATATTCCATTCACTGTGCGTCGCCGCAGTTAAGAAGCAAATTCTGTTGACTGTGCACAGTTTCAGAATAGGAAAAAATTCTGTTAAGTCTTCAAACTGTAAAATATCAAAGTCACATATTCCATTCACTGTGCGTCGCCGCAGTTAAGAAGCAAATTCTGTTGACTGTGCACAGTTTCAGAATAGGAAAAAATTCTGTTAAGTCTTCAAACTGTAAAATATCAAAGTCACATATTCCATTCACTGTGCGTCGCCGCAGTTAAGAAGCAAATTCTGTTGACTGTGCACAGTTTCAGAATAGGAAAAAATTCTGTTAAGTCTTCAAACTGTAAAATATCAAAGTCACATATTCCATTCACTGTGCGTCGCCGCAGTTAAGAAGCAAATTCTGTTGACTGTGAACAGTTTCAGAATAGGAAAAAATTCTGTTAAGTCTTCAAACTGTAAAATATCAAAGTCACATATTCCATTCACTGTGCGTCGCCGCAGTTAAGAAGCAAATTCTGTTGACTGTGCACAGTTTCAGAATAGGAAAAAATTCTGTTAAGTCTTCAAACTGTAAAATATCAAAGTCACATATTCCATTCACTGTGCGTCGCCGCAGTTAAGAAGCAAATTCTGTTGACTGTGCACAGTTTCAGAATAGGAAAAAATTCTGTTAAGTCTTCAAACTGTAAAATATCAAAGTCACATATTCCATTCACTGTGCGTCGCCGCAGTTAAGAAGCAAATTCTGTTGACTGTGCACAGTTTCAGAATAGGAAAAAATTCTGTTAAGTCTTCAAACTGTAAAATATCAAAGTCACATATTCCATTCACTGTGCGTCGCCGCAGTTAAGAAGCAAATTCTGTTGACTGTGCACAGTTTCAGAATAGGAAAAAATTCTGTTAAGTCTTCAAACTGTAAAATATCAAAGTCACATATTCCATTCACTGTACGTCGCCGCAGTTAAGAAGTAAATTCTGTGTACTGTGCAAAGTTGCAGATTTGCAGCACATATTCTGTGTAATATGAAGAAGGCGGGTAAAAAGGGACGGGGAAGTGGACGTGATCCTGATAGTTCAGGGCGCGGGTCAGGACGCGTAGAAACTGCGCCTGGTGCCAGAGCACAAGACAGAAAGACATCCACCATACCTAGCTTCATGTCTCATTTTACAGGGCGTCGCAGGACATCACTCTCGAGGTCCGACCACTGCGAACAGGTGGTCGGTAGGATGTCAGCTGATACTGCTTCCAGTCGGTTAAGCACCACCCTGTCTTCCACCAAGTCCACTCTCAGTAGCCAAGAGTCTGGTCAACATAATCCTCACTCTGATCATCCTTCCTCCCACCATAGAGGATCTGGTCAAAGAAGTGATCCCACACTGGGATATAGTGAGGAGCTCGACTCATCACCAATCCTTAATTTGAACCTCTCTCCAAGCACGCTTGCAGAGGAACATGACATCTTGTGCCCTGATTCACAACCTCTAGAGGGTACCCAATCACAAGAAGATGACAGAGGTGAACGGCATTTAAGGTCAAAGGAAGTGGATGATGATGATGATGAGACACAGTTGCCATTAAATCAACCACTATTACTGTCTCAAGACCTTGATGAGGAGGATGATATACAGTTGTCAATGACTGAGTATGTGGTGGGATCAAGACATGAGGAGGATGATCAGAGTGAGGAAGTGGAGGAGGACTTGGTGGACGATGAGGTGACTGACCCCACCTGGGAAGGTGTAGAGCCGAGCTATGACAGCAGTCCTGAGGGTGAGCCATCTGCAGCACCGCAACAGGCTGGAAGAGGCAGTGGTGTGGCTACAGAAAGAAGGCGGACCGCACCAAACCGGGCCGCAAATGTTCCACGGAGCACCCCCTTGCGTAAATCTCCCTTGCCAAGGGGTAGGTGTTCCGCGGTATGGCGTTTTTTTAAGGAAAGTGCGGACGACAAAAGAATTGTAGTTTGCAACCTGTGCCACACCAGAATGAGCCGAGGCATGAACACTAGAAACCTCACCACCACCAGCATGATCCGACACATGGCATCCAAGCACCGTAATAAGTGGGAGGAACGCCTGGATCTCCCATCTGTGTCTGCAGGCCACACCACTGCCTCCTCTTCCCCTGTTTTTGGTGCCGGCCAATCGTCTGTCGAAGCTGCAGGCCCGCATACCTCCCGCCCTGCACCTGTACCATCTGAAGCACCATCAGCGACCACATCCACTTCCCTGTCCCAGCACAGCGTCCAAATGTCGTTACCCCAGGCATTTGAGCGCAAGCGAAAATACCCAGCCACCCACCCACAGGCCATAGCACTAACCTCACACCTTTCCAAATTACTGGCCATCGAAATGCTGCCATTTAGGCTTGTGGAGACTGAGTCCTTCCGCAGCCTGATGGCAGCAGCTGTCCCTCGGTACGCGGTCCCCAGCCGCCACTACTTTTCCCGGTGTGCCATCCCCGCATTACACCACCATGTGTCCCGTAACATCACCCGTGCCCTGACCAACGCAGTTACTGGGAAGGTCCACTTAACGACTGACACATGGACAAGTGCTTGTGGCCAGGGACGCTACATTTCCCTGACGGCACACTGGGTGAATGTCGTGGAGGCTGGGAGCGACTCAGACCCTGGGATGGCACAGGTGCTACCCACGCCGAGGATTGCGGGCCCTACCTCCATCAGGGTTTCCGCCAGCACCTACGTTATTGGCTCCTCCTCCTCCGTTTCCACCTCCGAATTCTCTGCGCGCAGCGCCACTCACCCATCAGCCGGTAGCTGGAAGCAGTGTAGCACTGCAGTGGGGAAGCGTCAACAGGCCGTGCTGAAGCTGATCTGCCTTGGGGACAAACAGCACACGGCCTCAGAGCTGTTGCAGGGGATTAGTCACCAGACCGAGCAGTGGCTCTCGCCACTCAACCTGCAACCAGGCATGGTTGTGTGTGATAATGGGCGTAACTTGGTGGCGGCTTTGGAGCTCGGCAAGCTCACACACGTACCATGCCTAGCACATGTATTTAATTTAGTGGTTCAGCGATTTCTAAAAACCTACCCCAATTTGCATGATCTCTTGACCAAGGTGCGCCGCGTGTGTGCACATTTCCGTAAGTCATCTACAGCTTCAGCCGGCCTGTTGAAGCTGCAGCAGCGCTTACAATTGCCAGCTCACCGGCTGCTGTGTGACGTGAGCACGCGCTGGAACTCCACCTTCCACATGTTGGCCCGGCTTTGTGAGCAGCAGAGGGCAGTAGTGGAGTACCAGCTGTTACACGGTCGTCGCCTCTCCGTTCAACTTCCTGTAATCAGAAGTGAGGAGTGGGAATGGATGTCAGACCTCTGTGAGGTTTTACGCAATTTTGAGGAATCGACACAGATGGTGAGCGGCGATAACGCTATTATCAGTGTAACCATCCCACTTCTGTGTCTACTGAAACGCTCGCTGCTCACAATTAAAACTGACACTTTGCATGTGGAAGAGGTGGAAATGCGGGAGGAAGAGCTTACACAAGGTGATAGCCAGAGCACCCTCACTTCGTCTTCTCAGCGACAATTGGAGGAGGCGGAGGAGGAGGAGGAGGAGGAGGAGGAAGACACGATTGCCTCCGCTACAGAGGGTAGCCATGGAACTTTAGTTCCATCTCTTCAGCGTGGGTGGGCAGAAGAGGAGGAAGAGGATGAGGAGATTGAGAGTCATCCTCCTGGTGAGGACAGCGAAATCTTGCCTGTTGGTACTCTGGCACACATGGCTGACTTTATGTTAGGCTGCCTTTCCCGTGACCCACGCGTTACACGCATTTTAGACAACACGGATTACTGGGTGTTCACCCTTCTGGACCCCCGCTACAAAGAGAATTTCTCATCTCTCATTCCTCCGGTGGAGAGGACAAGCAAAATGGTGCAATACCAGAAGGTTCTTGTTGAAAAATTGCTCCAAAATTTTCCATCTGACAACGCTGGCGGCAGAGTACGTGCTACCTTGGCCAACCGAGAAGGGGAGAAAAGGGGAGCACACAGCAGTTCCGACAAAGGCAGGGCAACACTCTCCAAGGCGTGGGACACCTTCATGACACCCCGCCAGCACCCTCACCCTGATGCGCAGCCTAGTGTCACAAGGAGGGAAAAGTTTTGGAAGATGGTGAAGGAGTACGTAGCAGACCGTGTCAGCGTCCTCAATGATCCCTCTGTGCCTTACAACTACTGGGTGTCCAAGCTGGACACGTGGTATGAACTGGCACTCTACGCCTTGGAGGTGCTGGCCTGCCCTGCCGCCAGCGTTCTGTCTGAGCGGGTATTTAGTGCTGCTGGTGGCATCATAACAGATAAGCGTATCCGCCTTTCCACCGAAAATGCTGATAGGTTGACACTTATAAAAATGAACAAGGCCTGGATTTCCCCTGACTTCTCCACTCCACTGGAGGAAAGCCCCGGGTGAACATAAAGTGACTTTAGATATGTTATTTACAATGATGGGAATACTCTGTATTCCCATTCACCCCTTCCACCCAAAAAACGGGTATATGGTTGACTCTTAATCTTCTCATCCTCCTCCTCCTCTTCCATATGCCCTGTGATATAATTTTTATATAGGGCCAGCTCACCAGCGGGCCCTGTTTGACAATTTTTGTATAGGTCAGCTCACCAGCGGGCCTTCTCATATAATGTTTTATTGGGTCAGCTCTCTAGCGGGCCCTCTCATATAATGTTTTATAGCGTCAGCTCACTAGCGGGCCTTCGCATATAATGTTTAGGATGGTCAGCTCCGCAGCAGACCCTCACCCATAATGTTTTGGATGGTCGGCTCAGCGCACGTTTCCCTCTTAATCATGGCCCCAGTTCAGAAAAATTGAGGACATTTTTGGGAGAATTTGCCTTTGCGCACGTTTCCCTCTTAATCATGGCCTCAGTTCAGAAAAATCGAGGAAATTTTTGGGAGAATTTGCCTTTGCGCACATTTCCCTCTTAATCATGGCCTCAGTTCAGAAAAATCGAGGAAATTTTTGGGAGAATTTGCCTTTGTGCACGTTTCCCTCTTAATCATGGCCTCAGTTCAGAAAAATCGAGGAAATTTTTGGGAGAATTTGCAGATGATATACAAGTAAATATACAGCAAATACTGTTTGGTAACAATTTTTCGCCTAAAGTCGTTTTTATCTGCCTTTTTGTGTGTTTTACGGTCAGTCTGTAAAAATGGCGTACTACGGGCGAAAGATCGTTCCCAGCAGCGACGTTGGAGTCCAAGATGCATCCAGACATCCTCCCTATGCTGTCCCTGAACCATTTCTGTGGTGTTTCCATCATTTTCTGCCCTTTTCCTATGGACCAGGCACCCTCCCCTCATCAGAGCAGGGGGTGCCTGGTGTAATGCTCGAGTCCTCCCATTGACTTCAATGGGGCTCGGGTGCTCGGCCGAGCACTCGAGCCTCCGGGGGTGCTCGGTCAGAGCACCCGAACACCCGAGCATTGGGGTGCTCGCTCTTCACTAATGTTAACCCTTAATGCCAGACATGCATCAAATGCACTGCATAGCAATGCTTTGGATACCTATCTGACAGTCAAAGGCTTAAGTTATATGTTCATGTTTAATCACAGAGAGCACCACACTATTTTAGAATTCTTTACTCTTGTCCTCATTTACTGGTACTATACATACTTCTGTCATTGGATGGTTAGAATAACATAGCTTGGCCTCTTTAAAGAGGTACACCAAATCTCTAATGACTGCATGTCCACAAAACATAAGCTCAGTCAATATCTGGCATAGTGATCTACATAGGCAGGTCTTAGCCTTGACTGACTATATGTCAGCCTTGTGCCAAAGGAAATGGTGAGTCATTCACATTTACTTCAATCTAATTATTGTTTGATCAGCAGCATTACTCTCTGTGAGCACATCATGTTCCACATAACAAAAACCAGAGCTTCCACTACATAAATGCTTTGACTGCGGAAACTTAACTGGCTTTTACTTTTATTCATTTTTTTTTACATTCCGAAACACGTAGCTCTGTGAATAACGTATAAAAGGAAATTATACTTGCAATTAAGACATCTCTCTGCAGGAATAATTATTGGCCACCATGAGCTCTGCATGTATCCTAATATCTGTCACTGGGAGCCCTGCTGAGTTGTCAAAAGCTCCATGGAAATGACTCAGATACTGAACACTAGTACACACACACACACACACTGACATACACACATACACACACACAGTGACATACACAGATGCACACACACTTGTTGATCATTTTAAAATAGTCTTAAAGCAGATGGTTCAAAGTATGAACATTGCAAAGAATGGTGTTATGTTTAATTAAGAATATTACTGCTACATCTTGCTTAATGAAATCATACTGCTTTTCCTTATCTAAAAATAATAACACCTAAATTTACAGTTTCAAAGTGCTAGTGAAGGCCAGCGAAGTGTGAATATAATTAGTTACATTAAGTGTATGTATTTCCTGAAGCATTTTCCTATAGCTAAGTACATATAACAATTGACAGCAGTATAGGGGCATCACCCACAGGGCTATGGGAACTGAGACCATATTTATATAAAACAATTGGAGTTATTCTGGAGTAAACCAACTACACCATAGGGAACAAATACAACTTCCCAAATTTCCATGCACTTGAATAGAGCTTTTTAATCCTTGAATGCTAGAGAGGTCTCCAATGCATTGCTTCAAAATGCATTGGAGATCTTTCACGCATTCAAGAAGTAAAAAGCCTAGTTTAATTCAACAGGAATTTCTAGTTGCACCCCTATGGTGTTATGGCTGTATATGTCCCTTACAATATGGGTTTCAGTTTAGAATGTCTCTGCTGTCATCTGGATTGCCTTGCAGATCATGGAGCTTTGAAAGGTAGTGTGAATTCAGCTCCTCCCCTTGCTCTCATTTGAGATTGTTTTTCTCTCTATTGAAGCCCTGTGCCAGTGAATCAACCATTAATTTGCTTCTGTTGAGAGGAAAACAAATCCCATGAGTGCTGAGTTAGGTGCTGAAGTCACTCAGCCTTGCAGATCTCTGATCTGTCAGACAAATAAAAGGGAAATGGAGGAGTTCAGAGACAACAGAGGAAAGGGATTTGGGAGTAATTATTCCTGATGACTTAAAGGTAGGCAAGCAACATAATAAAGCAACAGGGGATGCAAGCAGGATACTGGGTTGTACAGCTGGTGGGATTAGTAGAAGAAAAAGGGAAGTGATCATGCCACTTTACAGAGGTTAGACCTCACCTAGTGTATTGTGTATGGTACTGTAGATCCCATCTCCAGATGGATATAGATACTCTAGAGAGAACTCAGAGAAGGGCTACTAAAATGATGACTGGTTTACAGGAAACTAAATATAAGGATAGTCTAAAGCAGTGATTCTCAGCTCCAGTCCTCGGGGCACACCAACAGGTCATGTTTTCAAGATATCCCTAATTAATCACAGGTGAATCAATCACAATGACTGAGCCACTAATTACTCACCTGTGAGTAAGCAGGAACAACCTGAAAACCTGCACTGTTGGTGTGCCCCGAGGACTAACATTGAGAAACACTGGACTGAAGGATCTGTATAGTTTGGAGGAGAGAAGAGAGAGAGGGAATATTATAGAAACATTCAAATACATGAAGGGATTCAACAAAGTGCAGGAGGGAAGTACATTTAAAGGAATAAAATATTAGGACAAGAGGCCATAGTCTAAAACTAGAGGGACACAGGTTTAGATGTACTGTAAGAAAGTTTTACTTCACTGAGAGGGTAGTAGATAAGTAGAATAGTCTACCAGCAGAAGTGGTAGAAGTTAATACAGTTATGGAATTTAATTATGCCTGTAATAGGCATAAGGCTATCCTGAACATAAAACAAGACCAAGGACAAAGTAAGGTTTCACTAGTTTAGACTAGATGGGTTGAATGGTTCTTATCTGTTGTCAAATTCTATGTAAGCTATGGAGACTCAGGTCTTATAGCTCAGAGGGCACTGCAACTCATTTAAAAGGGCTTTTCGTTTACCATAAATTGATGCATTAAACCAAGATAGAATTAGTGAGAGGATGATATATGGAAGAACTGAATACACTTTTGTTAGCTGGGGGAGTTGTTATGAAGGGAACGCTGCATACTCATTTTTGTGCTTTATTACACATATGAAAATGTTTTGCTTAAAAGGAAATGACACCTAGGAATAAGTGGCTCTTCATTTGTTGAACAGACTGAATTTCCTAGGTGGATGACCTACACACAGCAGTTTGGTATATCTATCTATCTCTACGTATCTTTTGCATTTTATCAGCAGTTTCCTGTATATAGTGATCTTTCTTGAAGTCAGCCTCTAGATCACACCTTCTCCCAAAAAATGCTTGGATAGAATGGTTTGTAAGAAGCAGTTACATTTTAAAGTGAAACAAATAAATAGACTACAGCATATTAAACGCAAATAAATCATTATATAAGCAATTATTTTAACTACATATACCAAAGTAAAACCTTCTGATATTCCGTTTAAGAACCACTTATTTCAAAGAAGTCAGTTGTCTTGAAATTTAAACAGATTTAAATTGAAACATCTATCAGTAGACTACCAGAGAAAAAAATGCAGAATGCAGATAAAACTATCCTAAATAATAATTCGCTAGGATGTTTGTCACGATACAGTTATGCGCAGTAGAGACTGCCCACATTCCAGCAGTCTCTACTGCGCATGATTGCATCGCTTGAGTGAGGTGACGCAAGACTTCATCGCGTGGAGCATTGAGGTAGCAGACTCTTAACCCTTTCAGTGCCAGAGGAGTGTGCAATGCATTGCAAAGCAATGCGTTGCGTACCCCTCTGGCACTTAAAGGGTTAACATTACCCAGACCTTGGCCTGTGTACACAGGCTTTTACACTAGTTTTAGATATAACTGGTGACTGATTTCCACTTACCTAAGAAAGGCCCTTTGATAATCCCAATGAAAGTCATTTATTCCTGGGCGCATAGTTACCCTATAATCTCTGGCACTCAAAGGTTTAAATAATCTTATTTTTAACACTTTAAATACCCATCTTCCTTGACTCTTCTTAAAGACTTAAAATCACTGTCTGAGTCACATTCCTATACAAAACTGGTTATAAGAAGAAAAATATGTAGAGATAGCGATAGATAGACAGACAGACAGACAGACAGAGAGAGAGATGGATAGATAGATAGATAGATAGATAGATAGATAGATAGATAGATAATAGATAGATAGATAGATAGATAGATAGATAGATAATAGATAGATAGATAGATAGATAGATAGATAGATAGATAGAATGAATGAATGACTAAGAGCAATCTAGAAGCAACATGTATAAAACCTCAGGAAGTTGGGATGCCTACGGCATGTAATAATATCATACGTGTTCTGGCTGTTCAGTTAATCATTATGCAAATAAGCATTCTTCTGCTTAGTCATATCATGTTCATTAAAAATAAATTAAGCACTTGTGGAAATTTACTCAACAAAAATGCAAAGTTATTATGATATATAGTGAGTAAAGAAAGAAGTGGAAAATAACTGAAGTATACCAGTTCCCCCAAATTCCCATCAATGTAATTGGTGTCTTTAACTTCGTGATTGCTAGAGAGGTCTCCAAGGCATTACAAAGCAATGCAATGCACTGGAGAAGTCTTTAGCATTAATGGGGTAAAAACACACATTTAAAAAAAATATATATATATTTCTTTGCACCATGCGGTGCAGTTGGGTTGTTCCAGAATTGTTTCATGTTATTTTTTATACATTAGGACCAGTAAGGCTGAGAAGCACTAGAGCAATTCTACACAGGGCCAATTGTACATCACAGTTGCCTTAGGCAAGATGCTCTTGGTACCCTAGATCCAGATATGGACACACCCCCATTCCTCTCATTACCCCTCCCCCAGTGCAATCCACTATTTACATTGGCCATTTCCCCATAACAAGCAAAAAAAGAAAACTTGGTTGCTATAATCCTTTAAGGACTGCGTGCCTACAGGACCGGTGATGGTCCCTGCGGGAGAGCTGTGAAAACTATGGGAGTCTGAAACTGAGCGCTCCAAGATTGGAGTGGTCAGTTTCAGACACTTGTTCAGTGAGTCGGTTCACGGGATCAGTCACGTGTGTCGGCTTACAGAATTATGTCTATGTGGTCCTTAAAGGAATAGTAATACTTAAAAATTACTATTCTACATCTTGTAGCCAGTAAAAAACTGAGTTAAATGAGCCCAGCGGCATCTCTCAAACCTTTATGGTTTGAGAGATATCCGCTTTCAAAGTTCTCTCTCCCCTGACGTCAGCGTTCTAGCTGACAGCAGGGGAATCTGGTCCATGGACCGGTGGAGGCTCTTCCGCAGAGCCAAGATCGAGTTATGGAAGAAAAAATCCTTCACTGAACTGGTCTTCTACGTGTGCTTGGTTTGCAAGCACATAGAAGACCATTATCAGTGAAGGATTTGTTCTTCCATAACGCTATCTTGGCTCTGCTGAAGAGCCTGCGCTTGCTCAGGGAGAGGATTCCCCTGCTGTCAGCTAGAACTCTGATGTCAGGGGAAAAGGCAAAAAGCAAATCTTTGAAAGCGGATATCTCTCAAACCATAAAGGTTTGAGAGATGCTACTGGGCGCATTTAACTCAGTTTTTTACTGGCTACAAGAGACAGGACATTAATTTGTAAGTATTACTATCCCTTTAAAGGTAATCTAACCCAATTATTACCTAATGAACTCTGGATGTTAAGCGGTTAAGTGTCAGAGGGCATTCCAACACACTGAAAAGCAATACGTTGGACAACACACCAGCACAAAATGTCAAATAACACCCTGTAAAGTGGTACAAAACTGGCGCAGGGACACTGAGATTACTCTGCCCACACCCAGACCAGCACAGCTTAGACAATCCTCAAAATATGGAGCTCTAAGCAGCTGCCAGTTCTGCCTACTGGGAAACCAGGCCCTGATCCTAATGCATAAGAATGGAAATACACTTTCCCCAGTCCCCACTGGAGACCACTCTAGCATTCAAAAGGTTAAATCAATGGGAACTTTAACCCTTTCAGTGCCAGAGGGGTACGCAACGCATTGCTCTTCAATGAGTTGCGTACCCCTCTGGCACTGAAAGGGTTAATTTTCTCTCATGGATCACAGTCAAAGGGTTAAAATCCTCATTTAGTTCAATAGGAATTTGGGTATTGTTTTGTTCCATGTGCTGCATTCAGTTTGTCCCCGTTCCTAGTACATAAACCGCTATAATGTTTAGCAATTATACCACGCAGAGGATGGTTTGTCTTGTGTTTTTCTGTGTTTTCTTTTGAAACCATCCATAACTTGTACATTTTCTATAAACCATAGAGAAACAGAAAGTGAAACATAATATCCCACACATAGCACTCATTACATTGAAATTGCATTCCCACTTTAAGTGAATGACTAGAGGCTTTTCCTTGTTTGGAGCAGGTCTCACAACACTGAGGCATTGTTCATATAATTTGGAGACATGCTGCCTTCCAGGAACAAATTATACACCTGTGTAACCTACACATCAGAGGCTTCCGATTTGATTACCCGCACCTGAACCTTAGAACTGCAGCCATATGCCAAAAATTCTGAAGCCACACATTTAACCCCTCGAGGACTAGAGGGATATGTCATGCAACGCATTGCTTGAAACACCCTAGAGATGTCTCTAGCACACAATAGTTAAATAACTGCAGTGTATATTACTGATCCCAAGGTCTGTGTAATCATATTATAAGCTTTATACACAACTCTAGAGTAATTCTGGGGTATATCATCTACTACATAAAGAACAAAAAAATAGCTTTCATGTTTTCATTGATTTATGTTTGCGTGTGTGTGTCAGTGTGCATATGTGTGTGTCAGTGTATGTGCTTGTGTCAGAATGTATATCTCTGTGTGCATGTGTATGTGTCAGTATGTGTGTATATATATATATATATATATATATATATATATATATGTCTGCTTGCATGTGTCAGTGTGTGTATATATACATATATGTCTGCATGCATGTGTGTGTGTGTTAGTGTGTGTGCTTATGTGTGTGTGTGTGTGTGTGTGTGCACGTGTGTGTGTGTGTGCACGTGTGTTTGTATGTCAGTGTGTGTATATCTGTGTGTGTGTGCATGCATGTGTATAAAACCTAAAACATTAACCTCTTAATGACCAGCCACACAGTACGTGGCCAGCAGTTAAGGACCACTGACATTTTTTTATATGCACAGTAGATTCAGGGGTCCCTGAGTGGCACGCAGCAGGGCGGGGACCCTTGAATTCCATGACGTGCCAAGATTGTCACAGGTCCTTAAGTGCCAAACCGTTGTGACCTTCCTGGCATGTTGTGGGTCCTTAAGGTGTTTCATTTAACAGCAAATACACGCTACTTAGCTAATCTTCTGTGGTCATTTCCCAATCTATTTTAGATATCCTTAGAAGAACTATATATCTACCCACAGTGATCTTGAATTAACTGACTGTGTTAGCCCCTATCACTTTTGATGGGAAACTCTTTCATGCACTCTTGTTTTATTATTCCTTATATTCTGAAAATTATTACCTAATGAACTCTGTTTAATCCATTAATATATTTGAAAGTTTCAGATATGTTACCATGTTCCTTCTATACCTCAAGCTAAACATATTAACCCCTTAACAACCCTTCACGGTCCTGGCACGTCATGGGTAGATTTGCGTTAAGGACCCATGACGTGCTGCACGCCATTCAGGGAGCCCTGAACCAGATGTTACGAATAAAAAAAAAAAGGTCTCTGGTCCTTAAATGACGGCCGCATGCGTGATCGGCCGTCCTTAAGGGTTTAATGTCATGGAGTTTTTCGTAGACATGCTTTGTTATTTAGATCTTGCACCATTTTAGTAACCCTCTTTAAATAGTATCTTATTTATTGATGACTTACTGGTGATATGGGATCCAAAAGTGTACAACATACTATACTATAGCTGAGGTCTAACTAGTGATCTATAAAATGGCATTTTTTTTTTATATAAAATGGCCTTTTTTTAGACAAGCTAATATCTTGTTGGCTGTGGTGCTTTAACTACCTACCTTTAAAGGAGCAGTAAACTTTTTTTATGAAAAAATATATATTGTAGGGATTTTCCTACTGAGTAAAATAAGGTACACCCACTGCTGGGAGATTTATATTTCCAGAGTTATTACAGTTTAAACCCATGTTTTTTTACATTAACAGTGCCCTCTAGCGGTCAAATTCTAATTAGTTTTCCTGTTAGATTCTAATGGAGAGGAAAGTCAGAAAAGTCAGAGACATACAGTTCTCCATAGAATGTGATAGACACTGTCTGTCACTTCCTGTCAGTTAGAACAATCAGGAAGTAAACACAGTAAATTCACTTCCTGATTATTTAAGCGGCTATAATTTTTGAATAAAACATCTGACAGCAGTGGGAGTGAACTTGTTTTATTCACCAGGAAAAGCTCTATAACATATGTGTTTTCATAAAAAAAGTTTACTGCTCCTTTAAATCATCAGATATAACTATTCCCAAGTCCCTCAACTCAGTTATTTTCAATAGGATACAATTAAGCCTATATTCTTAATTTAGAGTTTTATGTTTTAAATGCATAATTTTGCATTTTGGTATTACATTTTCAGATTCCATATTCTTGTCTGTTCCTCTAACTTTTATTTATACTTTTCATTTGATTTAGTCCATTGGGAAAGTAAACTATGTTTCATATTTTCATGTCATTTGCAAAAAGGCACACATTCCATTGAAGTCCACCACTAATATCACTAATAACAAATCGAATATACCCTAGAACTGATTCCTGACATTCTCAGGCAGAGATTCAGTAAGCAATGCTAAAGAGGTGATAAATTGGAGATGACTTCTCTAGTGATATCACTTCTCCAATTCCTAGGTTATTCTATAGATTTTATTCTCTAAGATCTCCAAAGCTGAACAAATCTTAGTGCATAAGCTCCATAGAATAACATCGGAACTGGAGACGTGATATCAAAGGAGAAGTCATCTCCACTTTATCACCTCTTTATCACCACTTAGTGAATCTCCCACTCTGTTAGTAGTTGAACTTATTAACTTTCCCCACTTACATACAGAAGCATGGCATTTTTTATTTATATTATAAATCTTTACGTTCATCCTTAGAAAATGAATATATGTCAGTTTACTATTTGCAGTAAAGAAATATGAACATAATATTGAAGTCTTTGAAGAAGTTAGATTTGAAGAACTTACATTTTCCTGGTTTCAAAGAAAAAACATAGCAACAGCAGAAAAAACAGCTGTCTTTGTGTAAGTGAACATAAGGCTGGGTCATCAATTTGGTTGAGCGTATCTGAAGGTGTGTGTGCGTGTGTCAGTAAACAAAAACATTGTACTGAACTTCTTGATTTTGAAGCATTGCACTGTAATTTGATTTGATTATCTATTGGGGCTAGTTATGTGTGACCTGTCAACTTTTAGCAGTTTCTTAGTTTTCATCAAAATCAGGCCGGCTTTGATAGCTGACTTGTAGCAGAATTGAAAACATCTTTATTAGACAGTGGCTCATCCTGAACACGTATAACGCTAACATTTTATACTGGCTCCATTTCTTTGTTCTTCAGTTTGATTTTAGCTTTATGAACTAATGCTAAGAGTTTTAACATTATTCTGGCAGTGTTTAATTTCTTCTATAAAGTTACTTTATGACTGTTATTTTCTGTGCATTCAACATCTCTTCGAAATGTAATGGTGTTATCCTGTTCTGATCGCCCTAATGCATATGGTGCTACTGGGTGCTATGGATCACTAAAATGCATAAAGAGGTCCACACCCCAATTATTTTAGAGGCCCCATAACTCCCTAGGTAACCAGTGTTTGAGACAGTGAGTAGGGCTGTCAAATGACGTTACCATAACCCGTGTGTGTGTGTGTAAAAAGGTATAAATATATATATATATATATATATATATATATATATATATATATATATATATACATGCAAAGCTGTAGTCATTGTCAATCTACTGCAGGGTGAAAGCCTGAGGAGATAGCTGAGATAGCTTGATCCATAGTGATATTTCTATTTGAAACTATTGCTAGTACCCCTAGTGTCAATATCAAATGGGCACATTTGACCAGCAGGTCATGTAGTCCTAGTGGCTGACAATCCATTAATTGACAGTGAGCTAATCAGGCCTCTCTATATTTACCAATATATTACGTACATCTATAATTGATCTAGCTCCCTGTCAGTACTTGACATCTAACGGGAAAAGACTATTTAGACACTTAAGATCCTATGATCCTCAGGAAGAACAAAAGCAGGATTTCAAAACAATACATTTTAATATGGAGGCAGAGAACTTACTGTATATGTATGATAGTTATTTTAAATCATATAAGTCAATTTTTTTATGATACTGCATTAATTATAACCATCCTGTAGATACTGTTTTAAATATATGCTGTTTTTAAAGATATGCATCACTGTTATAGCCAGTCTGTAAGTTATCAATGTTTAGGACATGTATCTATTTATTCTCCATTGTTTACTAACACCTGACATCAAGATGATTGTAATCATGTAATAAGGAATGGTACGCTATCTTGCATTAGCCCACATTAGGAATTAACCATGCATTTATTATTTTACCTCCCCTGATCACCATAGGTCAATATTTTTTATTTAGAGTACTAGCTACTAACATTCCTGAAAAAGACTTGAAATAAGGAAAACATAAGAACAAAAACGAAAAAATTTAACAATATTTGACAGACCAACACCAAATGAAAGGAAAGAAGGTGGTAGTGGGTAATTTACACTTAAAGAGGGACCTCAGAGCTGGGATTGGAGTTTGAGCATATTAATGGCTTCAAATGAAAAATCATTCCAGCCAACATTTTGAGCATTAGGTGTCATACTAGTACATCAGTCCCACAGAAATGATGTAATACATATCTGTGTGACTGTGTCCTACCTTTCCCCTTTCCCACCAGCCTGCTTATAATACACTCCTGCCTCTGTATGTCCCCTTTACAACCTTCACATATTTGTTTTTCTATAAAAGACTTTTATCTTAGTATTACTGTTCATCCAAGCAGTGAATAAAACTGCAATCATTGTTTATAATTAGAGATGAGCGAGCACCCCGATGCTCGGGTGCTCGGGTGCTCTGACCGAGCACCGCCGGAGGCTCGAGTGCTCGGCCGAGCACCCGAGCCCCATTCAATTGAATGGGGCGACACGAGCATTACACCAGGCACCCCCTGCTCTGATGAGGGGAGGGTGCCTGGTCAATGCCCCCCTTCATCTCCGCAATGTCCCCCTTCATCTCCGCAATGTCCCCCTTCATCTCCTCTATGCCCCTCTTCCACAATGTCCCCCTTCATCTCCGCTATGCCCCTCTTCCACAATGTCCCCCTTCATCTCCTCTATGGCATAGAGGAGATGAAGGGGGACATTGTGGAAGAGGGGCATAGCGGAGATGAAGGGGGACATTGTGGAAGAGGGGCATAGAGGAGATGAAGGGGGACATTGTGGAAGAGGGGCATAGCGGAGATGAAGGGAGACATTGTGGAAGAGGGGCATAGACTCTATGCCCCTCTTCCACAATGTCCCCCTTCATCTCCGCTATGCCCCTCTTCCACAATGTCCCCCTTCATCTCCACACTGTCCCCCTTCATCTCCGCAATGCCCCCTTCATCTCCTCAATGCCCCCGTACCTCCAGTCCCTGGTGGTCCAGCGGAGCGTCTTCAGATCTGTGCCTCCTCCGGCACAGATCCCCGCCACCCGAACACGGCGGGCGAGCACATGGCGGTACTCGAGGAGTACCGCCATGTGCCGAGCAGAGCGATGCTCGAGCCGATCCGAGCATCGGCCGAGCACGCTCGCTCAACACTATTTATAATGTATAAATTAATTAATGTGTTTATTTAAATAGTGCCACAAGTAGGCACAGCACTTTACAACTTAAAGGTTTAGACAATACAGTGTTACACAAGTGTTTTTCAGAGTGAAACAAGGGGAACGGGGCTCCTAAAGCTTACATCTAAAGCAGAGAGTCTCAGATTTAGTCCACGGCACACACCGAGAGGTCAGATTTTAAGGATATCTCAATCAGGCACAGTGGAACAATCAAAATGACCGAATCACTGACTTATGATTAATGTTAGTATGCCCTGAGGACTGACGGTGAGAAACACTGATCTAATGTGAATAATGGAGGCATATAGAGTACATAAGGGTTACATATAGAATACAGTGTTGGAGTTCTGTCATGTTAACCTTGGATGCATGACGAGGGTCATACAATCTAATTTGTTGAAGCTTCATTGAGGAGATATGATTTTTAGTGAGACTTGAAGACTGTGAGAATGAATGTTAGAATAGTCTCTTTCATATCACAACTTATACTGAGCAATAATGTTCATTTAACCTCTGCTCTTAAATTACCTGCCACAATAGCTTAAATAAAGATTACCAGTAATACTGATTATGACTCTTACATGCAATACAAATTTAAAAAAATTGAATTTATGTGACAAATTCATGTGTGTGCTTGTATGTGCCATATATTTTTTGCTATAAATTCACTCAAATATTGTATATATAAGTGCTTGCATTTCTTGTGCAAACACTAGAATCTTGGTTTAAAGAGTAAAAACTTCAATGTTTATTTAATAACAAGATCTTTGGATCAATAACGTGTCTAAATATTATCCCCGCTGGATAGCTTCTGACGCATTTCATAAAAAAATCCCTTAATCTCAAAAGGACTTCTTCAGTTATGATATTGATCTTTACTTTTTCTTATTGATTAAGGTAGGACTTCTTTATTACATGAACTGTATTCTGACTAAAATCTTTGGTAGCAAATGGGGATTATATCTATATATCAATATATAATATCTTTCATTTCAGTATATGTTTCAATTCAGAAATCATATTACACTGCGTCCTTCATAGATAAAACTATACTGGACATTTATATTGGAGGCATATAGCTGCCTTCACAACAGGAAAACATATACACTCCATTTGTACTACCTTTTGTTTTCTAGAAAGGTCTTCATATCATTGTGAAGTAATGCATACACACACACACATATATATATATATATATATATATGACATTTTAGTTTTCACAAATTGGCCAAGTTGTGGGTAAGCTTGCCACCACGCCAATGTATCTCACTTGAGGCAAATCCTACTCTAATACATCTAATAACCCTATCTAAATTTAAAATTCCCTAAGAAGATGTTATAGGAAACCATGTTGGAGGGGGACCCTTTAACCCCTTAACGACCCATGGGTAGAATTGCGTCATGGAACTCCGGGCTTCCCGTGAGGCTGCACACCATTAGTGGAGCCCAGAAGTGGATGTGTCAAAAAAAAAAAAAAAGGTCCGTGCTCTTTACGTGACGGCCACATGCGCGATCGGACGTCCTTAAGGGGTTAAAGACTTACCTGATACAAAAATCCCAATGAGCGTATGAGAGGGCTTTGGATCCAAAAGTCCTCTTCATAAATTAACCTTTTTATCAACCCCCCACAGGTCATGTGAGGAATGAATGACTGCAAACAGACAAGGTGCATGCAAGCCAGGACAGGCTTTAGGCCTACTTCTTAAAGGGCAAGAGTGAAAAAGGAAATTCGAAATAGTGCAATAGTATTAGTGCTATACATAAGTGATTAAGTAGGATATATATATATATATATATATATAAACTCACGCATACCGTTTAACCATTTGTGTGCCAGAGGGGTACACAATGCCTCTGGCACAAAAGGTTTAAGGCTTGATTTTTCTATGGGAATTTTTTTTTCTGTGGGAATTTTGAGAATTATTAGGTTTTTTTTTCAGTGTAGTTTTAGTAAGGGAACCTCACTGTAAATTAGTTTCTATTGGGAAATCCAATCTTTCTATCTCTGCTCCAGCACAGAATAGTTAACCTAAGGCTCAGTCATATCATTTCACTTACCTATGTTTCTACACTGTTTAACTACTTAACAAATGCAAATTAAAAATGATCTTTTTAAAATCAAAATGAACAGAAACTAATACTATCTATTTGGTGCTAGTAAGTAGCAATTAAGAAACCAAATCACCAAAGCTGTGGTTTGAGACAAGAATTACAGTTTGAGTATGTCCACAGTGGCTGGTTCAATGATTTCCATTGTAAGATTCAGTCAAATTTGCCATGAAAACAGTTCATTTTGGCCATGAAAAAGTTATCTGACTCCAGTTGAATTTGAGTTCAACCAACATAAGCCACCAAAGTGTTTTTTACTAGACTTGTGCACGGGCAAAATTTTCGGAAAATTCGAATTCGGACTAACTTTTTTTTTTCTAATTCGGATGATCCTAATTTCGGACTGGGCCTATTCGATTCGGACGAAATTCTGATCCATTCCGAATTATTCGGCCGAATTTAACATGGGTTAAATTATAGCAGTGCGCCTCCGTGCACGCTGCTATCATTATTTGCAGACAGGGTGTGCATTTAGAAAAAGATCCATCCCAAAAACAGACATTGTCATACATTGAAAGTCTGTGCATGCCTCTACTCTAGCATGGGATGCCAGTCACAATGCAAACGTCGAACATCGAAAACCCATGCCTGTCATTCAATTTAGCATGTTCGAACATCGAAACCCCATGCCTGTCATTCAATTTATCATGTTCGAACATCGAAACCCCATGCCTGTCCTTCAATCTAGCATATGTTCGAACATCGAAACCTCATGCCTGTCATTCAATTTAGCATATGCTCGACATCGAAAACCCATGCCTGTCACATCCTACTCAACATAAGTGGTCGACTCGAATATGGACAAACTACATGTCACATTCTATGTTAGTACATGGGTAAAGATTAAGGTTTCATTTTCTGGTACCAGCCTCCTACCCTACTGTCCCTCTTTAGTACCCAAATTCCTCTCTCTCGTTTTCCTATCCTGATTTCCCCTCATATCAGATAACTCTATGTGTATATACATTGTAGAGTTTCATACTACATCAAGAATAAACATCAATGATTGTAATGTGATAGATGTAATGTGTTAACTCTTTGAGTGCCAGAGTGGTACGCAATGCATTGCAAAGCAATACGTTGCATACCACTCTGGCATTCAAAGGGTTAAAAAGAAAAATTGAGACATTCTGTTGTGAACAAACTGCAACACAGGAGAGAAATAAAAAAAATGCTTGACATCTATACTGAAGAGGGGTCCACAGCATTGTCTTAGTATAGCAATATCACCGTTTTCCGTGAGTGTGCAATACAGGGCTCTACGGTAATTGCTGGGCATTTCCCAATGTCATAATCAGGGGATGATGGGAGTTGTATTCTAACTACTGTTAGGAAACACATAAGTGATGCACATTCATCTCCCACCTAGAAATTATTTACACACGAGGCAACTCCCCCAAGTAATACCTAGCCCCTTTCCAAGTGAAAGGACTTCCAGAAAGGCTTCAGATCTCTTAGTGACTCACCTGTTATTGCCAGTCAGCGGGACCCGGAGAGTAGGAGGGGGTGATGCTATGGCTGCACGGCACGGTGCTCTTAGTTGGTCACTTGTCGCAATGTTGAAGCTCAGCCCGGCCAGCACCTTCTGGGTGGAGACACCTCACAGCAATCCTGTTCAGGACACATCATGCACTGTTGTGCACTCATACTAGGGATCCCAAATGTTTAGACTCATTTTGTACAGGGGGCACCCTCCTGTATTTGTAAAACCTCTCTAGCAAATCTGGGATGGTAGACCTATTTACTCAAGTCTTGACTTTAGGTGGGCGATAAACAATACAAAATAGGCATAATGTTTCACTATCACATAATTCACGTCACTGAAGCAGCCAGCAGGCATCACCACTGAGTGAGCATAGGGCTGCCCGGCTGCTGACAGTCACACTGATGGGACACCCTGCAACACAGAAATGGCGGAAGAGCACAAAATAAACATGCTATGGGACAGCAAATTGCCGCCCCTGTCAAAGTGCCGCCTGGGTCCATGGACCCACTGGGACCCATGTAAGGGCCGGCCCTGTATTCGAACAAATACCTAATATTTTTTTATATTTTGCACAGGAACAAATATTACTTGTTCTTGCAGTGGCAATAACTGGAACTAATGCTGGCTGCCTACCTATGCCTAGCCTAATGCTACCTGCCTGCCTACACAACAACTGTACACTCTCTAATCTCTTCTCTCTCTGAGCTCCAACAACCCAATGAGGAAATGCAGGCAGTCTGTCTGTGTGACTGTGTCATTAGTCCAACCCCCATCATGAAACGAAGAAGGCTATTCGAATACAGACAAAAGAGGGAAGTAGTGCATGAAACGGTGAATGGAATTGGACTAGAGACATGGAGGGAAAATTATGGAAGGAAAGTAATTGAGCGCGCATAGGAAGTACAAAATGTCCTGGTCAAAAGTAGTCAAAACTTTTGGAAATGTGTCGATTGCCGAAACTTCCGAAGGTTTCGGCGAATTTCGGACCTGGGCTGTTCGGAGTCGGATCATTTTTTCCGAATGACCCTTGAGTTTCAGATTGGCCGAATGTCTCCGAATGACCCCATTTTCGACAAAATCCGAATGTCTCCGAATGAATTCGCACATGTCTATTTTTTACAACCAGTCCTAGAGTCACTGGCTGGCGCACTCATATCTACTGCTGTACAACTCAAATCTTGATCGTATATAGTTTTATATAACTGTTTAGCATTCCTAAAGATATAGATACGATACAGAGAATTCAGAGAAGGTCTATTAAAATGGTTGATTTACAGAAAGAGAAATAACAGAATAGACTAAAGGATCTGAATATGTATAGCTTGGAGGAGAGAAGAGAGAGAGAGGGAGGATATGATAGAAACATTCAAATACATGAAGGGATTCAACAAAGTGCAAGAAGGAAGTACATTTCAATGAAGTAAAAATATTAGGACAAACCTTTATGGTTTGAGAGATAACCGAACCCAAAGTTCCCCCCTCCTTCCCTGAAGTCAGCATTGTACTGACTGCAGGGATATCCGGTCTGACTTTAATCAGGAGGCTCTGCAGCTGAGCTGAGATTGCGTTAGTGAAAAAGAATTATTTCACTGAAATGTCTTCTACATGTGCTTTATTTTATTTTGTAGGCATTAAAAAAAACATGAAGAACGATATAAGTCTTATCGCTCAAACCTTTATGGTGTGAGAGATATTCACAAGCACAGTTCCCCCTCCCGCCCATTTTACCTAGTGTAAGCCATCTCTTCTCAGTTGTGGAGTTCAGTCCATAGACCAGACAGATAACAGAAGGGGACAATCTTCTTCCTATGAGAACTATGAAAGCCCTGCCCCCCTTGACAAGTTTTTCAGATTTTACCCTTATCTTAATTGAAGATTGTCCCTCTCTGCAATCTACCTGGGTACCTCCCTTCTGATCTGGCTGAATAGTAAAAGGGGCAAGCAGATGCCACTATGGAAAGATGTCTGCGCTGTTTCCTGCCCATCATTCCAGGAAAAGTGTACAATGCTCAAACACCAGGTAATATTTCTGGCGACTAGCATTATTGAGCAGCTAGTCACCAGATGGCTATTTATTTGGGCCCAATTTTTTCAGGGGTAGTAGTTCCGCTTTACCCTCTTGAGGAAAACAGGGGTGAGCAACACAATGCATTGCCTACCCTTCTTGTCCTCCATGGGTTAAATAAATGTGATCATTGTAAGTAATAGATCATTTGAAATGCTGGATTTCAAACACTTAAAACATGCTGGTGTGGTATAAATGTTCAGCACTGTTAATTCATAGAAAAAAATGTCCTTTTAATTTCTTGAACTGTAGTTTAGCACGTAAGATATATATAACTGCACAACGTTCCTTCTGTTAAAGTCATTTTATCACTATAATTAAGTAACCGGCATGTAGAAAATCAATGTTTTTAATCAGTTATATTTCTTAAAAGAGTAATCACTGCACATATGGCTTTCTTTTTTATGGATACTGAGAAATATTTTACAATGTTAGCGACCAAGAAAGAAACAAAAAAGTGGTTTCCAATAGTAACTTAACCTATTAAGTGCCAGAACTCACAGATTTAATGAGGCTGATGCATTACAAAGTATGGGATCATCTCTGGGCCAAACCAACTGCACCAAAGGGGGAGAATATACATTTCCAAAGATTTTAATGTCATGCTTTACCTCTTAAAGAAGCAGTAAACTTTTTTTATGAATATATATATATATTGTAGGGATTTTCCTGTTGAATGAAATAAGGGTACTCCCACTGCTAAGAGAGTTATATTTCCAGAGTTATTATAGCTTAAACCCATGTTTTCTTACATTAGGAGTGCCCTCTAGTGGTCAAATTATAATTAGTTTTTCCTGTTTCATTCTAATGGAGAGGAAAATCAGGAAAGTCAGAGACATACAGTTCTCCATAGAATGTGATAGAAACTGCCTGTCACTTCCTGTCAGAACTATCAGGAAGTAAACACAGTAAATTCACTTCCTGATTATTTGAACTGATATAAATCCTATATAATAATTTGCTAGGATGTTTGTCACAAAGCAGTTATGCGCAGTAGAGACTGCCCGCTTTCGGTCAGTCATGCGCAGTAGAGACTGCCCGCGTTTGGGCAGTCTCTACTGTGCATGATTGCATCACGTGAGTGAGGTGACGCAAGACTGCATCCCGTGGAGCGGTGAGGTAGCGGCCTCTTAACCCTATGAGTGCCAGAGGGGTACTCAACACATTAATACCCCTCTGCCACTCAAAGGTTTAACATTACCTGGACCTTGACCCGTGTACACTGGCTTTTAAACTAGTTTTGAATAAAACATCTGACAGTAGTGGGAGTGACCTTGTTTTATTCAGCAGGAAATGGTCTATAAAATATGTGTTTTCATAAAAAAAGTTTACTGCTCCTTTAAATTCTAGGGAGAGCATTGGAGCCCTCTCAAACCCTATTTAAATCAATGGGAACGTCTGACTTTTTTACTTGTACCCGATGAAAATGACGTGCCTGCTTTTATGCTTATGTGCAATGACTTTAGTGTTTACTGGTGCACAGTTTCACCAGAGTAAGATCCTAAAGCAGGGATGGGCAAAATATGGCTGATATGCCAATAAAATGTGGCTTCGGTCTGGCTGGTTATATACATGAGCAGTTCTACTACATCGAGAACATTTAACTTCCGGAAATCTTTATGGAGGTTAGAAAGATACAATTTACCACAAAGCTCATGTTTCATACACTCTATCATTCTAACAGAGCAAAGAGAGACGGCTCTGATATATTATCCATGCAGCTGTGTGATCAGAAACACAAGGGAAGGCCAGGCTTAATCCTCAGTTATTTTCACTGACATCTCAGTCAGGAAGTGGGATTACTAATGGAACAGGGTTGTTAGTCAGGGGTTGTGTGTATGTGCACATACACACACATAGCTTTGTGACATATACTTTTTTTTATTTTGTATTGAATGTAAAAGCCATTTTATCTTATCGGTAATCTTTATTTAAGCTATTGCAGCAGGTAGAGAGAGAGAGAGAGAGAGAGAGAGAGAGAGAGAGCACCATGACTGCAAAGCCTTCCACATTAATTCTGAATGGACACATGGCTCCAGGGTAAAGTAATTGCTCATTCTTGCTCTGAAGTGAATAACCCCTTACTTCCTGCGCAGGAGAATTGAATGATTTTGCTCTGAATTGTTCTGCACCATTTTAGCACATGATGTAAATAAGGTGCAGAAGAATGGTACCTCCTGAAATGAACATAAACTCTGCACACTGCCCTGTGGTGAGATCAGTGCAGAGCAGCCATTTCATTACCATAAAAATGGTTCTTGGGCATGAGAAAGAAGTAGAGCATACTTGCATTTGTTTTATAGACAAGTGCCTCCGTACATCCACTGACTGTGTCTTCAGTGTGTATCGGCTATAATTTGATGAAATTATGATGAATTCTAAATAACACCACATTTTTTGTAAGAAATACTTGATTGTGCTCAGTACCCCACTAAACAGCAAATGTGAAATGCACAGTAGCTTGGGCACAACAATGATTCATCATTACAGTAATTACAGGCACAGCTAATACCTATCAATTCTTATGAAGCCACACACTAATTACACACCAGCCTACTCGAAATTTATGTAAGATGGTTGCTACAAATATAACAGAGATAAAGTATATTAGGTATCACAAATGATTGGTACTAGCTGTTTTATAATGGTATGGCACATATGTTCATCTGAAAAAGGGCCTTCTAAATAAATCATAAAACAATCCTTGGCATTGTCCACAATAACCGTCTGCTCATTCGTTGATAAGGCTGCTGAATATATTGGATCCTTATGCTACAAGGAACATTATGATGTTCATTTTTTATTATGTTGCAAGTTAAATCAAAAACATATGAAGGGTTTAACATCTAAGAATACATTATATTGTATTACCAGTAAGCACCACAATACATTTCAAAGCATTAGGGAATACTAAGGCAGCACCTGGGTGTGTTACTGGTTAATGTATTGAAGGAAGTCAATTTAAACAAGATTTATTTCCTACGTTGTATATTCTGCATATTTTAAAAAGGATTGGTTTGTCTAACAAATTTTGGAAACCCTGATTTAAAAAAAAGTACTTAAAAGATCCCAAATGTTGTTCCATGTGTCAGGACATGCAAGCATTCCTATCTACAATATTAAGTGTCCAAGAAACCAGACACTTAGTCATTAGTTGAGTCAACATATTCATTGCACAGTGAACAGCAAGCAAAGCATATTGGACAATTTCCCAGCAACATCAAATATTCCACTGGTATCTAAATCTGCATGCATGCCAAACAGAAATACTCTCCAGTTACATTTAGTTAAAAATTAAAGATGAAATCAGTTACACATATTAGAATGGAAGCCAAAAATGTACAATATAGGCCAATCCTTTAAAAAAAATCAATATCACTCATATCAAGCTGTATCTTCTGAGCTACAGCAAGATTTGAAAACATCTCCATTGTGTCTAGGGAAGTGTTTACAATTGTTGTCCAGCTCTGTACATTAGCTGTACAAACTGAATCATTACAAAAGTTCCTTTGAGGCAAGAGGAAACATGTGTCTTCTGTTAGGAATAAAGCAGACTGTGCTTAATAATTCCAGTGGTTTATTGAAACTGAAAAACATTGTTCAAGTTGTACAATATAATGATATTATTTAAAGGGACAGTAACACTTAAATATATATATAGTCGGGTTTATTCTCCTGAGAAAATCAAAGGTATGCCTATCACTGCGAGGTGTTTTATTGAAAAGTTAATACAGCTCAAACTTGATTTTTTTAGGTGAAATATCTCAATGGCCTGAAATTGTACATTGGCGCTGTTGTTACATCATTCTATGGGACATTCTGATCAATTGACCATAAACTTCTATGAATTATTGCAGCACCTGGTTTCACTGTGTTTAAATCCAATAGAAATAATGAATAATTGAATCATGTTTGAATCACTAAATTATATCTGTCATAATACAGGATATATCCTGTAGATATTAATCACTGCTACACACAGAGGCTGATGTTGTAAGGAGACCTGGAACAATTCTACAGCAAACCAACTGCACCATAGGAGACAAATTAAAATCCCCAAATTTCCTCTGGTTTGGACTTTAACCCTTTCAGTTCATAACAGACTACTCTAGAATGCCGGGGATTAAAAGCCCCATTTAAATTATTTTATGTATCCCATGTGTAGCTGGTTTGCCTTGGCATTATGTCAATTCAGTTCTTCTTAGTACATCACACTTTGGCTGGGTCAGTACAGGCTAGGTCTCTGTTAGCTTTATGGTACAGGAAAAGCCCACTGTACAAATTAATGTAACAATAAGGGTTATTCACTAAGCTGTGATAAAGAGATTATAAAGTGCCGATAACTTTTCCAGTGATATCACTTCTTCCATTCCTATGTAATTCTATGGAGCCAATTTACTAATATTTCTTAGGTTTTGGGGATCTTAATGCATAGGCTCCATAGAATAACACAGGAATTGGAGATGCCATAGAAATGGAGAAGTCATCTCCATTTTATCATCTCTTTTTCACACCCTAAAGGGATAGTAATATTTCATTATAAAAGCAGCTCTAATTAATCTTCATAGTATTTGGGCTTCGGAGACTGTTATTTCAATACTGTCAGAGTTGTAATTCAAGAGTAATTCAATGATAAAGTATCCCCCTCCCGTCCCTATTACTGATATAACGCTGCTCAGCTCAGAGCAGCAGGGAGTGTCCAGTTAGATTGCAGAGAGGGACAATCTTCAATTAAGATAAGGGAAAAAGCTGAAAAACCTGTCAAGGGAGGCAGGGCTTCTATTGTTCTCACAGTAAGAAGATTGTCACTTGCTGTGATCTGTCTGGTCAAGCAAACAGATGAGGTGAGCAGTGTTACAATATGTAAAAGGGATGGGAGGGGGATACTTTATCATTCAATTACTCTTGAACTACAACTCTGACAGAATTGAAATAACACTCTCTATGGCTCAAATACTATGATGATTAATTGGAGCTGCTGTTTTTGTGAAACATTACTATCCCTTTAATGCATAACCCCCTTGTGTTATTGGTGTTCATGTAATGTGCCTACCACTGAGTTCCATTATAAGAACCTGCAGGTCTCCCTGTAAGCTCTCACAAGCAGGGCTCTCTGATCCCTTTGTTTTCGATGTTCTGTTTGTACTATTTAATATCTCTGTATGTCTATTCCCTTTTTTACAGTGCTGCAGAATTAGTTGCCATTATATAAATAAAGAATTATAATAATACTCATGTTTATAGCTATTTGTAGCAAGTCACCAAGCATGATATTGCAACAGGAAAATAGAACAATTTTAGCATAATGCAAAGTAGCGTAATCTGGCTTCATTGGTAGAACTTTTTGGAAAATATTGCCATCACAGATTTCAAATCTAATTTTAATGAGATTACAGTATTAGACAGTTTTAGAAACTGAGATTTACTATTTTCAGACTCATTGATAGTAGCACACCCCAAAACTGTGCAAAAATAAAGCTGTCTTGATGTTACTCCCTAGAGGTGTTCAACAAAACTGTAATCTAGATTGTCAGGGGTATCATACACATTGTGAAGCAATGGTTCCCCTCTGACCTTCAAAGCAGGGGAGGGCTGGCCTGGGGGGAAGGGGAGCAATTCCCCCCTGGGCTGGTCGTATGCCTGGACCAGTGGGTCGCTGCCTCATTCAGTCTTGCTGCTGTAAACAGATCTATGCTATTGATACCACAGAGCTTACAATTGAAATGGAGCTACAGAAGATACACAGAGCTACAATCCAAAATAGAGCTACACTAGTAGCATAACCCATTTCGCTTGTAACCTCTGTGCTATCACTAGTGTAGCTTCATTTCAACTGTAAGTTCTGTAGTATCAGAAGTGTAGCCCCATTTCCACTGTAAGCTTCACGGGGTGGGATGGCACACTGGGCTCGAACTATAATAGAAATGGACCACTTCATTGTATTTGACCCCAGGTCACAAGCTTTCAGCTCTCCCTTGGCTCAAAGGGTTAAGAATTTGTAAAAGGTCTGACTATGAAATATAGTACCTGGATCTGTTTACAGAGAACTTTCCATCAGTGAACATGAAAGTGGCTCTAGTGACACAATGTACAAAATATACAATGAAAAAAGCATACTGAGCATTCTGCACTCCAGCGAGACTGTTACAGTGTATTATATCCTGCTTTTTATGGTCTGACAGCTGTGACCCAGGGAGCTCTCTGTATGAGAGAAAAAAGTGTAAAAAAAAATAATTAAAAAAATAAGTGAAGATGTAAAAAATTAGTAAAATGTATGTACTTCTAGAATATGTAAAGTCAAAATAAAGGGTTACCACATTTGTTTAAAGTATCTCTTTTATTTGTAATTTCATACTCCTGAAACAATTTAAAAAAAGAAGCATTTCAAAGAATGTTCCGGATTTCTTCTGACACAGCTGCAAGTCAGAAACATAGAGAGGTCATCTGGACAACAGTAATTAAGGTGACATCATGCTTATTCAGCTACATTTGAAGTGTAGATGTTTTCCAGAAATGCTGATATAGATCACCACTTGTGTAAAAGAAGATCCACCCAAAAGCACCCTCGAGGGTTTGAAAAGAGTGTCTTTATTTTTCCTCAGATTAGAGAAAAAAGGTTTGCGATTGTACAGAAGCTAGACAGAATATTCCTTTTAACCAGTAATAGTAGGTTCTTTGTAATGATACAGAATTACAAATATCCTGCTGCAAACGTTCTGGATCTTTTAATGTATTTGAGCCATGCTTTAATTAATATTATGGGTGCAAACCAAAGGATTGTGCACCCCTCTGGCACTCAAAGGGTTAAATAAACTGGCATGGATATTAAGCATAAATGACTAATTTTCTTTAACAATGTCAATTAGGACCTTACGCACAACTGAAATTAGAGTAATTCTAAGGCACTGTAGGGGTGAAATAAAAATAAAACAAATTACTATTGATTTAATTGAAGAGATTAACCCCATGGATGCTAGAGATCCCAGAGACCTCACTAGCATTCAAGAAAAGCCCCATTTAAAAATGGGATGTTTTATCTAGCTGTATTCCATGATGCAGCTTGATGTGTAATTGATTCTTAGTACATTTGCTCATTGAATAGCAGAGATGTTTCCTAAGCATTGTGATACAATCCCTTACAGATCCCTATAGTTCTGTGAATTTTCCCAGAATTAATCCACATCCTATATTATAATTCGTTAAGTATGTTTGTCAGAAGCCATCATGCACAGCAGAGAAGGCTGCACGTGCTGCAGTCATGCGCAGTACTGACTGCCCGAACGCACCCAGCTGATATGGAGTGGGGCGCTCCGAATTCAGACCGGAGTCCTCTCTGCGCACCCCGAATGCGCCCGGCTGATACGGAGTGGAAGCTCTGAATTCAGACCAGAGTCCTCTGTGCACCGGAAGGTGCGCAGAGAGGACTATGGTCTGAATTCAGAGGGCCCTTCTCTGTATCAGCCGCAGCACATTTGGGCAGTCAATACTGCGCATGACTGCAGCGCCGTCAGTGTTGGCCCGCGTACAATCTATAAAGTATCATGGATTGGCGAATTGCCTCTCTGAAATTCACATTGCAGCCTCACTGTAGGAGGAAGACTACATTTATGAATGTGACCACAGTTCCTGAGGCCCAGAATCAAGACCTTGATTGCCATGGATGGAAATACTGCAAAGATTCAAAGGGCATTGATGTGTTTTCAATTAGCAATTGCAAGGCAGCTTTATCTTTTCTCTATCAAATCCAATGTTTTCTTATTTTGGCTAATCGTTTGTATTGTGTATCCCTGAAGCTTGTCCTCATTTTATTAATTTAGCATATTGTTCTTCTTTATTCAAACAATTGAAATTTCAAGCTATTGATCCACCCAGTTCTTTTATCTTGTCTTCTGCAATTTACTTTTCACAATGAGGAACTCTGTGTCATGGCAGAAAATTATATTCTAGGTTTGCCAAAGATCCTGTGAAAATCTATTCTCTCTCTCTTGTCTCTCATCTCCTCATTGCTGATCTGTTTCTAAGGTCAAATGTAGCATCTATCCAGTTTAAATGAAAACCAACCCATCCTAATAAAAAAAACCCTCATGTACCTTGATATGGCCAAAACAATTCCTATGAATTTTGTGCTGGCAGTTTGTTTTTTCAAACTAAAGCCTATAGATTGCATGAGATTACACATCCCTTCTAGTCCTTAAAAAGTTAAGATTACCTGGAGGGAAGATTCACTAATCATTGATAAAGAGCTGATAAAGTAGAGATGACTTCTCCAGTTTATCACTTCTACAATTCCTATGTTATTCCACGGAGCCTATTCACTAAGATTTATTCAACTTTGGAGATCTTAGTGAATAGGCTCCATAGAATAACATAGGAACTGGAGAAGGGATAAACAAAAGTCATCTCTACTTTATCACTTCTTTATCATTGCTTGGTGAATCTCCCCCCAAGTGTTGTAAGCAGAGTTTGAGGTTGATTCTGCTAGTAACTGCCATGTCTGTCACCATGTACGTGTCATCCAGGACTAATTTAACCCCTTAAGGACCATTGTCGTACCAGGATCGTCACGGCGATCAAACACTTAAGGCAGTGATTCTCAATCTTTTTTTGTTCGGGGCACCCCTAACACATAATGTACAACATTCGGGGCACCCCTAACATATTTAATGAACTTTATCAAGAGCAAAAGAAGGGTACAGTACATAAATATACAGTTAGTATTAGGTTTTATAATCATAATAACAAAACTAAATCTATTGTGCATAACAATTTCTATAACTCTTTATTTAAAAGTCCATTTTTGTGAGTCTCCATAGAAAACATGGGGCACCTTAAGTTGATGTCCGAGGTACACCAAAGTGCCAAGGCACCCTGGTTGAGAATCACTGACTTAAGGATCACTGATGGTCCTGGTACGTCATGGAGTTCAGGGCTCCCAGCGC
This sequence comes from Rhinophrynus dorsalis, assembly GCA_037306005.1. NCBI lineage: Eukaryota > Metazoa > Chordata > Amphibia > Anura > Rhinophrynidae > Rhinophrynus > Rhinophrynus dorsalis. Next base: position 81,504,537 of record CM074718.1, on the reverse strand, counting down.
AGCTGCACGCCGTTCCGGAAGCTCTGAACCGGAATTGCAAAAAAAAGCCCCATGGTCCTCAAGTGCCGGCTGCCCGTGTGCGCGCTGGTCCTTAAGGGGTTAAAAAGTTACTTCTTGTACAGAGGGTTGAATTTGTAAGGGTCGTTAGTATTTTCTGATCATAGTAAGGCAAGTGGGAAGGTTTATTATTAGGAGGTTTTAATTTGATTCTATGCTTATCAGGTTGCCTTTATAACATAGAGATACATAGTAAATTAGGTTGAAAAAAGATAACATCAAGTTTAACCTTTGCATTACTATAACCCAGAAAATTAGAATGAGAATTATATAAGCCTTCCTGAGGCCAAAATGGGTATTAGCCTGTTTACCAGATATTCACTTTTCACCTGCAACCACACAGTATAATGTTATGTTCCCTTCTGCTAGAAATGCATCTAATCTTCTCTTAAATGTATCCATTGTATCTGCCATTACCACATCCTCGGGCAAGGAATTCCACAATTTAACAGACCTTACTATAAAAAACCCTTCCTCTGTTGAAGATGAAAGCATCATTCCTTTAATTGTAAGGGGTGCCCCCTAGTTGAACAGGCCTCGGAATTGTATTGACCTCATATATATGTAACAAGATCCCCTCTAGAGTAAATAAAAGCAAGGTTGGCTAGTTGTTCTTTATAGATCAAATCCTCCATTACCTTAATTAATTGTATTGCTCTTTTCTGTACTTTCTACAGTTATGCAATATCCTTTTTCAGGACTGGTGCCCAAAACTGCACTGCATATTCAAGCTGAGGTCTTATCAATGATTTGTACAGTTGCAAAGTTATGTCATCCACTCTTGCTTCAATACCACTTTTTTATGAAAGACAGTACTTTGTTTGCTTTTGCTACTGTAGTTTGATACTGTCTACTGTTTTTAAGTTTACAATTTGCAAGGACTATCAGACCTTTATCTAGCAGTGAGTCTCCTAGAATGATTCCATTATGGAAGTAGCATTACAATTTGTTTGTCCCAAGTGCATAACTTTACACTTTAGTACACTAGATTTCATATTAATTTCATTTGCCCAGTGTGCCATTTTATGTGAATCCCCTGTTAACAACAAACATCCTGCTTCATATTTATTAACCTCCATAATTTAGCATCATCTGCAAGTATTGAAATTTTGATTTCTATGTCTATTTCCAGGTCATTTATAAATATGTTAAAAAGCAGTGGGCCAAGTACTGAACCCTGCCGTGCTCCACTTTCAACTTTAACTGTACTGGAGAATTTTCCAATTACAACAACACATTTACCTATCCTTCAGAATATTTTGTTTCTAGTTGTCTAGAGGTTATCCCCTAGACCAAATTTCTTTATTTTATACACCAGCATACTATGTGACGTATCAGATACCTTTATAAAATCTAGATATGCTACATCTACTGCTTTGCCATTATCTAGGTTGCTATTTCTTCTTAGAAGCTCATATGATTTGGTAAAATCTATTCCTCATAAAACCATATTGTTTCTTGATAATAGCTTAATTTATCAGCAGTGTAATCCTGAACATAATCCTTTATTATCCCATCAAGCAGCTTTCCCACTTCTGAGGTCAAACTCACAGGTCTATAATTCTCAGGTTCTATTTTAGTTCTCATATTAAATTAAGGCACTACACTGGTTTTATTCCAATCTTGTGGCATTGAGACTGTGTACCACTTATGACATTTCTCTACTGGTTCCAAGGCACATGCTCAATCTTTGTGTATAATTAAAAAAAAATAGGATTAGACAAAAGAAAGTTAATTATTATATTTGCCACTGCATATAATTTCTCTGCAAATTATTTCAGTATGTTATTTACTATGTGATGCAAGTCTATATGTACGTAATGGAAATTAAATTGGATGTGAAACATGGGATTCCATTCACATGGACTTTCATGTGCTGGAAACAGATTGAAAACACAATGAAAGGTTCTTTAAAATATTTTTACATTGCACCTTTTTGTACGTCAGACAAATGGTTCTAATGCATTATGTATTTTTGCAACTATATTTATCTAAATTAGTGGTCTAATAACCATAGTATACATCACATCTATACTTGTACTCAACATATTCTTTTAACCTTCAGGGATCACAGTACCTGATGTGCCTGATGTACAAAGAAATCTTCAAAGTTGTATTGTCTTGCTTCTAGGACCTCTGTAGAATTCAAGGAATGTGTATATATAGTGCAATTGTTTTACTCCAGAACTACTCTAGTTCTTCATATTACTTCAGGGTCTGGGCCTTATGTATAAAAGGAATATGGAGCAATTCTGGGGAAAACCAATTACACAATTGCATCAATTGATTTAAATGAGCTTTTAGCTTTTTGTGTGCTAGAGAGTTATCCAAAGCATTATGAAGCAAAATGATGGAGACCTCTCTCACATTCAAGGGAGCCAATTAAATAAATCAGCTCTAGGAAAACACCTGCAGACCTGGGTAGCAGTTGCTTTATGGTCCTGTAGTCAAACATCATGTTTTTACACTCAAGACAAAGTATAATAGTGTGATGTTTAGCTGCAGGAACAGGAAGCAGCCAATACTCAGATATGAAGGAACAAGGGGCATTAGTGCCAGCACTAATAAGTGATTAAACAAAGGGCAAAAACGGTTTATACAATGCTGGCATAGTGCAAATGTATTAATTAGACACCAAGGACTAAAATCACCTTTTAAATCAGTTTTATTTTAAACCTTTGGTGCAGTTGGTGAGCCACAGTGTCACTTTTATACATAAAGCCCATTCTTTCATCTACTTCAGGTGACTAAAGACATCTTGGTATACTTGAGGTTCTTGCTCTCCAGAAATATTAACTGCAATGTCCATCAAACTTTACTCCTCACACTATAGACATTGCATCTCTGCTCCCATCAATGTAGTGTTTTAATTTAGTACTTAGTCATCCTTGAAAATATGTCACAGGAAGCACTGATGTCAACTTAGTTACTTGTTTTATTCAGTTAAAAGACATCACTGAAAACAGGAATGCATCGTATGAAGTTATCTCTTGTTTAAAGATAAAGACATGTCTCTCAAAGAAATTGACAATTCCAGAGCTTATCCTTACATTCTGTTTATATCAAGATATAATCTGTTCTGCCTTCTCACATAGAAAAGAATAATTACATTACACTACCTATGTAACTTTGTGGATCTAGGTTATAGATAGGGTTTGCACTTCAAACTAGATTATTTGTAATGATTCACATCAAATATAAAAGCTACATTACCAAATACACATCTATATAGACTAGACGTTATTCTGCTACCACTGTTCTGGCCTTAATCCTGCATCATGCCAGATAGAATCTTCCATTGCTCATATGACATACCTAAACACAGTTCAAGGTGACAAAAAATAACCTCAAGACTTTGAACATTCCACATCTAACCAATAAACTGGTAGTCATGAAGTGAACAGCAAAGGAAAAAAAGGTTTCAAGTGAACAAATTGTGCACATATATTTAGAGAATTATCACATATTTCAGTTAACTTCCAAAAAGGCAATTCTGATATCTCCCAATTAAAACACATATGTTACATTTTCTACATTGCCATTTCCAAGATGATGTGACCAAAATATGCTTACATGTTAAATGTTTAGTACAGAATATAAGTAAAAATACAAAGTGTAATACTATTATAACACTTCTAGCACCATTGGGAGAGCACTGACATATCCCTATTGAATATTGTGGTCTCTTTAATAACATAAACTGTAGTTCTTCAATTATGTTACAGTTTTAACTGTCCCAAATGTATCTGGACTTTGTAATTTTCCTTCTATAATTCATTAAGTAGAAATCATTGATTATCTCATAAAATAAGGGATGCATAGAACTACTACTGTGGTCCATCTATTCATCAAAATCTCCTTCCACACTCAACAATTAATTAAATTAGATCATATTAGAGCTAATGTGTCAATCAATAGAATCTTAATGCATCATGTGTTGACCATCTGACTTGCTCTGGGGATCCAAATGCAATAATTTCTAAATATATAAAACCCAAACCTGACCATATCTAGATATCTAACTAATAAATCAGTTGGGAAGACATTTTATATACTGTTACAGCTTACTTTGGTTTCAGCGTCATCTGCAGCAGGCCTCTGTTTTATGTGTTTGCTTCCTGTAGTCTCCTCCTACCTACTTCCTCCCTCTGAGCTGCTCCTCCTATCTACTTCCTGAGGAAGGGTTTAAAGGGCAGACTGAGTCCTGACTCAGTTGCCCTTACGTTGTTGTACAATACAGTTCTGTTTCCCTTGGGCTCTGTGTATGACCTGGGTTGTCTGACCATCCATTCTGGTGCTGACCTGTGGCTCTGTCTGACTACTCTTTTGCCTGCTCCCACTGAGTAGTGGACACCCAATCTGGTGCGGACCTGTGGCTCTGGCTGACTACCTGAACTGTGTTTGTCCCAGCCTGTCTGTCCATCCATTCTGGTGTTGACTTTTGGCTCTGTCTGAGCATTCTCCTTGTGCATTCCGATTTGACTTAGACATCCTTTCTGGTGCAAACCTGTGGCTCTGGCTTACTACCCGTTCAGTGTATGACCTGGCTTGTCTGACTACCCAACGCTTCAGAGTATATCCTATCTGGTGCAAACCTGTGGCTCTGGCTGACTACCTGCTCCGTGTATGATCCAGCTTGTCTGATTATCCTTTCTGATGCTGACTAGGGGGCTCTGTCTGTTTCCTCCATGTGTTGGTCCCCGCTCCACAGACACTCATCCTAGAGCGGACCTGGGGCTCTATCAGACTCCTAGACTGACTGTAGGCTGAGTCAGTGCTAGTCCTTTGGGTGTTATGAATTACCTCGAGGCTCCAGTGGGCTGAGGCCTAGTCTCGGACAGTGTGGTGGATCTCTTGGCGGACTGTTATTTCTGATACAGTGCTTGCCTCTTTGATCACCCTCTGTGTTTTATCTGAATACATGCATTACTGTTATTATTCTAATAAAAGATTGTTTTACTTTACCATACTGACTCCTGGTTTATTCCTGGGATTATTACGCAGACATTTTAATGAAAGAAAATCTTGCTTAGCACAAATTATTTAACTGTACTTGAATGACGATATTAGCTCTAAACCAAGCTAAAGAAAGTCATCATCCAACCAGTTTTTCTTTCAGATAATAGAAACAAGTTTTATTTTCTAAAAATGTTACCTTCTACTATAATTCACCCATTCACCAAGATATTATTAAATGGGTTTGATAAACCTAGTCTACTCTAGAACATGCCTGAATGCACACCAGTCCTTCAGTTTCTCATACTCTTGGCTCAAGGAACTTCAGTAAGAAGACCACCCCAAATATTATATCAATGGTTCATCTGAAGTTTTGTGACTTCCTAATCCAAACGAAATTCCCAATACTTTCTAAATCACGTTAATTTCTTATATAATCAAAATGACATTTAGACAATTATGAACTCACTTTACCACAATAAAATTATTTTTCAATGTGTTGGTGGCCCATTTGGCAGAGAAATACTCATTGCATTTGAAACAACTGAATTGTGCTTCAGTTTTAGATGATTGACCTCAAGTGTATTATTATGAACTCATCCTAAAAAATAATATACAGGAACTACAGATATATTGCAAAATATGCATAGATCAGAGATCTATAACAATTAGCTTGCAAGCTATTGGTAGCCCTTTGGCAACCAGTGAGTAGCTGTCTTGAGCTCTTAAAAAGATCAGTTGTTGTCTGTTCAACAATTTGTTATTGGAAAGTATAAGAAGGAACAAATAGTAGGTAAGAACAGCTTTGGAGATGGTGTAATATGTACAGTTACATATTCATATATTTTTAATATAAGTTTTAAAGTAGCTTAGTACATGTTTCATAGATTAAAAGTAGTTCCAATTAGCAAAAAGGTTTGAGACCACTGACATAGATATAACTGACTGCTGTATAAAGGAGATCTACCCTGATAAGTCATTGTGCTAAAATAAGCTCTAGTTATTCCTATGTTATATATCCCCTTAAAGGAGAATTAAACTTTTTTATAATGAAAACCTATACCTTAGAGCTTTTCCTGCTTAGTAAAAAAATAGGGCAATCCCATCACTGTCAATCATTTTATTCAAATGTTATACCAGTACAGATTGTCAGGAAGTGAATATACTGTGCGTTTACATCCTGAAAGTTCTAACTAACAGCATGATTGAACAGTTTCTTTCACTATCTATGGAAAACTGTTTGTCAGAGAGTTTTCTCTCAAATAGGACGTAACAGAATAACTCATTTGAATCTGACCACTAGAGGGCAACTTTAATGTAAAAAAAACCATGAGTTTAAACTGTAATAACTCTGGAAATATGTTTTATTCAGCAGTAGTACCTTTATTTGACTTATCTGGAAAATCCCTACAATATATATTTTTTCAAAATAAAAGTTTACTACTCCTTTAAGGTGCTGAATTGAGTGATACAATAATCACAGATATACTGTGACATTCCTATAGAGCTCAGTGCCTATAGTATAAACTTGTCTTTGAGTTTATGTTTATTTGTTTGTTCCAGCCCTCTGTATTCCAAGTAAACTCTGTTTTCTTTAGCATGCTGCAATACAATAAGAGAATGAGGTATGTCACTGAATGGATTATATATATGCACAGGTAAAATATCTGTCTTGTCATGTTTCTTGCTATATTCTTAGCCACAATATTGGAAAATGCTAAAGGAAAGTAACGCCATCTAACATTAACCCTTCACTTACCTTTCTGGACATAAAATTCTAAAGGACCCTAGGACATTTTCCCTTGTGGCTTTGTTCACAAAATCTTCAGTGAGTCCTGGATGTCATACCCATGGAGGCGGACATGTGCTCAAAGCACATTGTAATCTTACCACTTTAGTGACCAGAGGGTGTGCAGTGAATTGCTAAGGGTTAAAAGTAAGTGTAACAATCACTTCAAAACAAATAGGATGATTTGAAAGGTCTTTCAAAACCACCTACATTTATTATTTAAAACAATTGTTTATGATTTATTTAGCTTTTTTTTGTCAGTTAGTAAACATCTAACAGACGCAGGCAGACAATGCCACACTGCTCCCCATTCCAACTGCCACTTCCTATCAGGAAGTACTAGCTCAATTGCATAAACTGACAAATATATAAAGATAAATATCTCCAAAAACATTGTTTGAATTAAAACAAATAGCCGACACAAATATAGGTGATTTTGAACGCTCTTACAAATTCCCCAATTTTTTACGATTTGACAGTTCCCTTTCAAGGGATAATAATGGGTGGATCTTAAGGCAAAGTCGATTATTCAATATACTTTTTTTATAGCGAAGTGTACCTAACTGTACGTAATGTTGATGAACTCTTTGTTTTCTTCTATTGTGTCCCCCTCCCGCCCCTTTTCTCCTTTCTTCCCTCAGATCTAAAAGCCGCTTGACCAGTCATATTGCAACCAGGGATAATCTTGTTTCAATCAGTATAAGGAAAACCCTGCCTCCCTTGACGAAGGAGGTCAGGTTTTCCTTATGCTGACACAAGATTGTTCCTCATCGTGATCCATCCAGAACAGCTTGCTGCTCTGAGGTAAGTCAGAATTGATGTATGGAAAAGAGGCAGGAGTGGGGACACTTTAAAATTAAATAAAATGAAGACTACAAAGTTATGGAAAATTAGAAAGGTATACTTAGTTATAAAAAATTATATTAAACGACTTTGACTTAAAACCCACAAATTACTCTCCTTCAGGCTAGTAGGCTCATGTACTCTGTCTGCTTATTTCTGCAATATATGTTATTGAAGATGCTATCTCTTGAAAAGAGGTGGAAGGAAAAATCATAGGGCCATTAGGATTTTCTGGCCATAGAATAGTAAATGGGGGCTTATTAGGAGGTTTCAGTTCAGTCAAATTGTTAGTGGAATAATATCATCTCTACATAGCTACGCTTATGGGACATATATTATTAGGATGTGTTAATTTTTTGTTTAAGAATGTGGCTGTTAAACAAATACTATATAAATTATACACACTCACACACATACATGCTCACACACACACAGGCACACACACATACACATACAGAACCACACACATACACCATACCTCCCAACATTTCCAATGACCAAAGAGGGGACACTTTTGTTTTAGGTGTGTTACTGGGGGTGTGGCTTATGGGCGGGGCATTACCAAGACATTTTAGGTTATTTTGTGACCTATTGTCACCTCTTTCTGTAACTAAATAAGTGATTTACAGCAAGATCAAAGTGTTTTATTGACACAGACTAATTTATGAGCTCATGTATTGAAATTTAAACAAATATTAATGTGAGTTTTATTGCTGTGGAGCAATGTGATGCACTTATATACACACACCACGCAGTCTGATCTCCTAAAAAGAGGGACACCAGAGTGGACATTTGGGAGGAATACATACACACACATACAGGCATGCGTGTCACACACATGCACACACACAAAACCATACAAACAGATGCACACACACAGGCATTCTCACTGACATACAGCCATACACACATATGCAAAAGAACTATACATACATACATACATACAAAAACACACACATACACATACACACATATACAGGCATGCACACTCACACACAGACACCCACAGAAACACACATACACACACACACACACAAAACCACGTGCATACACACATACAGGCATGCACACTCACACACAGACATACACATAATCATACACACACACTTACACACAGATACACAGCACACACAGGCATGCATACTGACACACTTACACACATGTACACAGACATACACACAAAACTACAGATACACATACACACAAAACTACACACACACACAGGCATGCACACTCACACACAGACACACACATAATCATACACACTTACACACAGATACACAGCATACACAGGCATGCATACTGACACATTAACACACATGTACACATACACACCTACACGCATACACACAAAAACACACACACACACTGGCATGCATGCTCATACACACACACACACATTTCCAGTTAAAAGGATAGAATTAAGTCTTACCCTACGCATAAAAAATGAAAATTGTTGAGCTCACACTGGCACTTTCTTTAGTCTCAAATGGTTTTGTCAGCTGTTTCAATGAATCTTACCTTGCAGTACTTAGTGAAAGTAGATTTTACTGAGTTCATAACCTTTGCTGGCTGCTTATAATTAGCTGGAAGCTGGATTAAAATGGAGCTGGTATATGGCAGTAAAAGAATTGAATGTGAGCCAAGCCAAAATTCCTTAACTCAAGCAAACTGCAATTGTAATTACCTTGTTCAAACCCAATGAATCATTTTGGAAACACAGTAGCGAAATGTAGCAGGTGAAAACAGGTTACGGCTTTTATTGCAATGATGATATTACTAACTAAGAACATGTTTACCTGGACTACTGTGGGACAATTCAAACAACACCTTGCCATATATGTCTATATTTCCTGTTACACTGCAAGACAGGGAGGCCGCGTATAAAGGAAAACTGCAGTCTAACTGAGGAAAACCAGCAGAAGCAAAAGGAGATACATTTAAGTGCCCATTGATTTAACTGGGTTTTAACCCCTTGAATGCTAGAGAGTTCTCAATGTATTACAAAGCAATGCATTGGAGATTTCACAAGCATGCAAGGTGTTAAAAGCTCCATTTAAGACAATAGAGTTTTGGAGACTTTTATTTGTTACTTATGGTGCTGTTGGTTTGCACCAGAAATGGTTAACCCTTGGAGTGTCAGAGAGGTCTCCAACACATTGCTTTGCTATGCATTGCAACCTCTATGGCACTCAAAGGGTTAAATTCTTCTTAATTCTTCAATCTGTATGGTATTACCTTTCCTTTGATTCAACTCTAGATCAGGAAAAGTCAGTCTTTGAACCTCCAGCTGTTGAGGCTATAATTCCCATCATTCCCACACAGCCAATTAATTTAGGAAGACACAGCACACAAATTAAATGTTCCCAGTGCCTATCCTATATATTAATTCACTAGAATGTTTGTCAGAAGCCGTCATGCACAGTAGAGACTGCCCGAACGCACAGAATGCTGGGAGCACCGAATGCTGGCCTCTTAACCCTTTGAGTGCCAGTGGGGTACGCAACACATTGCAAAGCAATGTGTTGCGTACCCCTCTGGCACTCAAAGGGTTAACATCAACCGGACCTTGGCCTGTGTAATGGGCTTTTACACTAGTTTTAGCATAAAATCATATTAGTCCATGCCTTTTTGGGTATAAGGAAAGGGAGTCACACGAGAAAGCAAGCTGTATGACTACCCTAAAAACAGAGATCCATTCAAACGGGCTCTTCAACTAGTCCACAATAATAGAAAAAGCTTTATTCAAAATACAAAACATATAACAAGCAGGCAGTATAAAATGAATTAAAAACACATGAACAGGCGAGCCAGGGTATAGCAAAAACAAAATGTATACACACGTGCACTTTGTTTTGTACACATATATACACCTTTTTGTAATATGCTTGTCTTTTGAGATAGTTTAGGGTTTCTGTCCTTATATATTTTTGCTATATCCTGCCTCGCCTGTGTGGGTGTTTTTCATTCATTTTATACTGCTTGCTTGTTATCTATTTTGTATTTTGAATAAAGCTTTTTCTATTATTGTGGACTAGTTGAAGAGCCCGTTACACAGGCCACAGTGCCACTGCCAGTCAGTCACGGGGCAGTCATGCACAGTAGAGACTGCCCACGCCGCGGCTGATACAGTGCCAGCCGTTCGCGGGGCAGTCATGCGCAGTAGAGACTGCCCACGCCATGATGGATACAGAGCTGGACGCTCTTTCAGAGTGTCCAGCTCTGTATCAGCCGTGGAGCAGGCAGTCTCTACTGTGCATGACTGCAGCACGAGCAGCAGTCCCTACTGTGCATGACTGCGTCATTACACACATTTTAGCAAATTATTATATAGGAGGAGGATACCTTGGGTCCCTTTATTTAGGGTAGTGAAACAGCTTGCTTTCTCGTGTGACTCCCCTTATACTCATGCTATGTTGACCTATGAGTGCACCCAATATCCTTATATTTGAGCTAGTGCAACCACATTTCTTATTATACCATCATCTGCCCTTTTGGGGCTTATATTCTGAGAACATCAGGAGCAAGCCAACTGAGTACAGGGGACAAATAAAAATTACACACATGCCTATTGATTTAAACAGAGATTTTAAACCCAAGAATTCTGAAGAAATCTCCAAACCATTATTCTGCAATGCACTGGAAACCTCTCCAGCACTAACGGGGTTAAGAATTCCATTTACATTAACACATATTTTAGTTTGACCCCTACGGTACCGCTGTTTTGCCCCAGAATATCTCCAGTTCTTAGTACATCTGCCTCAGTGACTTTTCTAAGGAAAAAAACAGTTATGTTGGGCTCAAGGCTGAAAAAAATAAAATATTAAGTTTTTCTTCATAGAATATAAACTATAATATTTATTTATTCATTCTCCATAGTCACACAGATATTCCTCTGGGGAATGGACATGGAATCAACAGCTCACTTTGCCGGCAGCCATCCGTGTCCCCAGGATGTTTAGCAATAGTATTACTCAGTCATGAGTTTCCTAAGTAAGCAGAATGATTGCAAAACACATCTTTGCTTCTGCCTTCATGGCAAACCTTTAGTGGTGCACTGTTGTCTTTTTCACTTGTCACATAAGGTGAAGATGAAGGGAAACTGAAGCTCTGAAAGCTCACAGTGGTGCTGCTACTTCAAAAGACAAGTTTTGTTTTGTTTTTTTGTTTTTTTTTACTGAAACATATCGGTTAGGAATGGTTCATACTATATATGTTGACATCATCTTAAGAACTCATTACGTGAAAACCAATGAAACTTAAAATAGTTTAAATGCTGGATTATAGTTCTGAGAACGTTAAAGGGGAACTTTCACCCCCAAGACACCTTATCTTATTTTGCTAATCTTCTAAAATTCTATACAGATTGGTCTTTTGTTTTTGTTAAAAGTACATACTTTATTAGATTTTCTATCTATGATTTAGGGCGAGATGTTCAAAAAGTCATCACAATGAAAAACTTGTCGGATCATGAGTAGGTGGTAAAAGAAGGACAATATTTTCAGAAGTAAATCCGTCATGTTTGAAAATTCATCTAAAGAATTAAAAATGACGGTAAGAAGATCTCATTGAACATTGCCGTTAAAAATTCTGATCTTAAAAATTGTCTTTGATTTTTTCTTTGAAATGAAAATTTTCAGAGAAACAAAGACTTTTTGGCTTTGAAACGAAAATTTTCGAACAAACAAAGACTTTTTTTTGTCTTTGAAATGAAAAAATGCTTCTCAGTACTTTGATTTTTCTTCAAGTTTAGACCATTTTTATTATGTTGGAAACAAATGACGTTAATCAGACAAAAAAATGACGTTCAAACGAATATTTTTTCTGAAAATACCTTACATTATGACTGAAAATTAAACCACACCCACTTTTAAGATGGCTTTTTCAATTTGACGGAGATGGTGGAATTGGATGCAAAAAATTACAGAAACATGTCTGAGAATTGACGTATCATGGTGTAAGAACATTTTTATTCTGATTACAGAAATTTCAGTTACCACCACTTTCTGAACTTCTCGCCCTTAGACTGTAGCCACTTCAGCAGTCTGCGGTTCAGGATAACTATGGCACAGCTCTACAGGACTTCCCCGTCCTCCAATTCTCCTCCCACCTCCCTCCCTGCTTTCCATAGAAGCATGTCCACGCTTCCCTTCATAGTGATGTGCAGTACGTATATTGGGACTTTGGGAGCGGTCATGTGAGAACTATCAGCCACCACTGATTGATTGTTGCATGTACCATTTCAATAGCAATGTTTCTTATATGGCTGGTATCACTGTGGCACCACAAAGAACAATACAAGTAAATTTTACCTGAAAAGTTTGAGAGTCTAGAATGATCCAATTAACTGTGGCCTACATTCAGTTGCAGGTAATAACTTTATTACTGATTTTATTCACAAATTCCCACATAGATTTCAGCAGGGATATGCGAGATAGGAAAATGATAAATTTTATCATCTGTAATGTAATTCAACCCTGTGAACAAATGGAACTGCCACATTTGTTCTTGTCACTTACTCCATAGGGCTAACTATGATCACCTTTGTAACTCAACCATAAATATGCACACTGGAGTTGAATTTCTTACGCAAACAACATTTTAACCACTTGGATCCTAGAAACCTTTATGGTTTGAGAGATATTCACAAGCAAAGTTTCTCCTTCCTGCCCCTTTTACCTAGTATAAGCCATCTCTTCTCAGATGTGGAATATGGTTGCTAGACCAGACAGATAACAGAAGGGGACAATCTTCTTCCTATGAGAACAATGAAATCCCTGCCACCCTTGACAAGTTTTTCAGGTTTTTCCCTTATCTTAATTGAAGATTGTCCCTCTCTGCAATCTACCTGGGCACCTCCCTTCTGATCTGGCTGAACAGTGTTACATCAGTAAAAGGGGCAGGAGGGGGATACTTTGTCATTGAATTACTCTTGAACTACAACTCTGACAGAATTGAAATAACACTCTCCAAAGTCCAAATACTATGATGATTAATTATTATGAAACATTACTATCACTTTAAATCCTGGCCTGTTAGTGGGCCCTGAGGGCATAGGTTGGGAACCACTGCCCGAATGCATCCCTTCACAAGGTAATAAAGATGTTTCTAGCATCAAAGAAATTAAACACTCTTTTAGTAAGAACAATGGCAGAAGAGTAGCAATGCAATCTCTATGTATCATGGTCATATATACAGAAGTGTATTTAACCATCAGGTTGCTAGAGCGCTCCCAAACGCATTGTGAAGCAATACACTGACGATAACAAGTATTCATTCACTAGCACAGTCTTCAATGAGAATTTTAGGAAGTATTTGTCCTCTATTATCCTGTCCGTTTTCTCCAAAATTGCTCCATTACTGACTGTGTGCATACTGACCCTTTGTCTGCTAGATCAGTAAAAACTGTTGGCAAGTGATGTACCCAAATTAAGAACAAAGGAATGGGACAAGAATGAACTGTAAATTATCTAATGAATGTGCTAGCACATCAGCCTGTCTGGTATTTCCAGTGTTATAAAACAGGATGTAAATGAAAGATGGCTGCATCCTGAGGAATTATGGTATTTTATAGTTCATTTTATGCGGCACTTACCCTTTTTTTCTGAGGTAATATTTTTTGAAAAGATTGCAGGCTGCCTTTTTAAATATAAAGAACCAATTTTCTGCTATATTTGACCTGAAATAATCATGCCCCTTTATTAGTTGGAGAATACATTTTCAGCACACATATGCTTTACTTATTAACATAAGAAGGCCCATTGCATATAATGTATTAAGAAAACATGGAACACTATTGGAGCAAATCAACTGTACTGTAGTAGACAAAAAAATTGGTATTTTTACCCTTGGAACACGGTTCTATTTTTCCATAGAGAGAGTAGGGGACTTCTTAGAGCTCCCTATTTTGAGGGGCGTCACAGCTGTGCTGGCCACACCTACATTCTGGATTGTGGATGCAGTCAAGGCAATGTGAATGTCTCTGTTCCAGTTTTACAGGCTATTTAACCCCTTGGAAGGTAGAGATCTCCAATGCATTGTGAAAAACGGGGTTAAAACTTTATTTTGTCTTTGCTTCTTATAGGGCAAAGGAATTTTTTGTGCTAGGAAACAGTGGCTGGGACTGGGAGTGAGGTCATCTGAGGAGTGGGGGTGTAGCTTGGGGCGGATCTAAGGGCTCCTAGTGTGCCTTTGCCTAGGGGCAAGTGGGATGTAAATCCAGTCGTGCTTTTGAATGCTAGCAAGGTCTCCAATGCATTGCAAAGTGTTAAATGACCCTTTTAAACCATTAGTAATTTGTATTTGTCCCCTATGGTATACTTGGTTTGCCCCCAGAATGCTCCAGTTCTATCCAGTACATCTGCCTCAGACTAGATTTAAGATGTGGTTACCTATAAAGAAAAATTAAGATGACACAAAGAAAATATCTAACACACTGCAGTTATTTTGTAACAAAGGGAATCACTGCAGTACTATTATTAACCACTGAAGTTTTAAGCAGTCAACATTTCAGGAGCGACAACCTCTTTCTCAAGACATTTGTCTTGAGAAAGTGGTTGTTGTCTCAGAAAAGTCAACTGATTAAATACTTCAGTGGGTAAAACCATTGTTGCGATTATTCTCTTGGCTATGTCTCAGGCGGCTGACAGATATCGCATCATGTCCCTGAGTGTTACTTGTTGAAGAGGTGTGATTGCATATCCCTACAGAATTCAGTTATTTCCAGAGCATTATAGCTAATTATTATCATTGTTCTTATACAGTTTCATTGAGGTGGATGTGATAAAAACCAGCCATAATTTGTAGCAAACCCACTGCACTACAGGGGATGAATAAAAATTCATATTGATTTAAATGGGTCTTTAAATCCCTGAAATACTAGAGATCTCCAACTCACTGATTCATAAGAGACCACACTAGCATTTAAGGGATGAAAAGCCCATTTAATTCAAAGATTATTTTAGACATTTTTATCTGTCTCCTATGTTACAGTTGTTTTTCTAAAGAATTTGTCCTGATCTTCTTTGATTATAAGGCCTAGATTCATCAAGGTGCGAATGGATTAATACGCAGGAAAATCAGAAGATTTCTGTGCGTACTAACCATTGACTCATTCAGCAACTTTCTGGCCATAGCTTAGTCTTCAACAAGCGATGGCCAGGTCGATCCGCAAATGTTATCCTCTAGCTTCAAGCTGGCGAATCCAATTTGAACGCATTGAGCGAACAGACGCATACACATTTTTACTTATGCGTATACGTGTGTTTTTCCCACGACTGACCAATTTACGCAAGTTTCCCTGCTTTGCATTCACAAAGCAGGGAAACATGCAAAATCAATGATGAATACCCAAAGGTATCCATCATTTATCGAGGTGAAGAGCAACGTATTTGATATGCTGCTCTTCCTGCAGTTTGATGAATCCCGGCCTAAGAAGCAGTAATTTTTTTATGGAAGAAAACAGATATTATAAGGTTTTCCTGCTGACTAAAATATGGGTATTTCCACTGCTGGGAGAGGTGTCTTTTCAGAGTAATTGCTGTTTAAATATTTTTATATATAAACATTGCCCTCTACTGGCCAGATTTGAGATAGTATGTTGTATTCTATGAGAGAAATAAGTCACTGACAGGGCTTCTCCACAGAATGTTATAGAAACTGTTAAGTCAGTTTGAACATTCAGAAAGTAAGCTACCTGGATCTCTTTCCAGAGAGTGCAACAGTTTTGAGCTGTTATAACTTTTGAATAAAACAAGTGAGACTAGTATTGTCGTATACAGAAGCAAAAGTCCTATAACATATAGGTTTTCATGAAAAGTTTATTGTTCCTTTAACTTTCCATGCTCTCATGTGTGAAACCTTTACCCATTTTCACTTCAAATGGACCTGTTACCTAAACAACGTTTAGCCTCACTAAATGTATCTACTTAATACCCTGAGAAGCAAGGGATTGTGCATTTTTGTGCAACACACTGTATGCTCCTCAAGAGCTTAAACTACCAGTACCTTGTGCATTCTGTTTTAATACTTTTAAAGAGTCTTGATTTAGTAGTTGGGTAATATAATCTCAGCAGAGTTTAGTTCTCTGATCTGTCTGATAAAACCTGTATAACTATTTACTCATAGAAAATCCCCTCTGGAAACTTTCTTGGGCTATTAAAACCCATCAGATTCTAATGAAGGGTTAAATACATAGGAATATTCATGCAAATTGGTTCAACGTGGAAGTTCCCACTGAGGGAAGGACTTTGAAAGCTGATATGGTGTCTTTTAAAATATAAAGTAATGGTGCAGATTAGAAAAAGAACAAACATAATGTAAAGAAAACGTTTGCTTATCTTTATGCAAGCGACAATCCCTACGTCCTCATGGAGGTCTCTATTGCTTTGCTCTGCAAAATCTCAAGCAAAAGTCCTGCAAAGCTATTTCCAAAGGGGGTGGAAATATATTTCCTGACTAGGGGGTGGATGAAAAGTGTGAAAAGGTACATTTCCCACTGTAATATTACTTCTTCTGAGGGCTGACGTTTAGAAATAAGTGGCTGAAAGTCGAAGTTGTGAGTCCTACAGCAAAATATGGCTTGAAAAATGTGTTAGCATGCAGAATGCATTTGTCTTTTGCCCACAACACTTTCTTGCTTAAGTGACACTGGCACATATTCAGGATAATATCAAGTAATAAAAAAATAAAGAACAACCTACAATGTGGCAGATATGTATTGTAATGGTGGTGATGGGGGACTGGCATGGTGTGATTTGTGTACGTATTTTTACCATTGTCATATTCTTGCCTCCTTCTCAGATTATTGACACACATTACTTATCCTCATAGCAGTGGTCCCAAGTGGAGTAGATGGTGGCAACCCTTCTTCACCTTCGTCCTCCACCTCCTCATCTGTGCTGCTGCTAATATATTTGTCCTGGCTTTGTCTGTCATGTGCGGTTTCTGCTACTACTACAACTACTGGAGCTGCATGTTCATGTAATTCTACTGCCACTACTACTAGGTGCCAAAGGTGTAGCACTTAGACCAGCAGCACCAGAGGTATTCGTCATATCTAATACAACCTGTGTTGCTGGGTACTCAAAACAGGTGTGTGTGTGGCTGAATGGGACTTGGACTTTGAAGAGGCAATGATGCTGATGATGACTGATAGGGTGACTGTGTGCTTTTTGACATCTGTACCTGTCCAGGGTCAGACTTTCCAATGGCTTAGTTTATAGACAGGCACAGTGCTCCTTAAAAGTGGCGGAAGATACAGCCTTTGACTTTCTGCTAACCTTACAGCCCTGTCATCATCCTCACTTTCAACTTCATCTATATCTGAACAAGAGAAGGATGCTTGAGGGATATATTCCAGATCTCCATCATCATCAGTCATCATCAGGTCATCCTCAGCAGCATCAGCAGCATCTGACAGTTCTTGCCCACTACTACCCTTATATTCTTCTAAGCTTTTGGAGGTCTCAAACAATTTCTTTTTACTTTTACTATAACAAAATTTACTACTACTTTGAGGACAGGCATTTTGGTTTCTCACTGTCTGATGCAGCAGGTGGTTCAGCTGCTACACCTTCCTCTATTATGCTGTTGCCAGCATCATCAACACTTGAATGTGACTTGTTATCGTTTTCAGTGTTCTTCTTATATGGTTCTATATTTCTACTGGCACTGGTGGTGCTGGATCTAGTTTTGCTGGGACCTTGACAAACTGCATCCTCCCTTGGAGTAAAGGGATCATCATCAATGACTGAACACGCTGCAACAACCATTGCTGCAGTAGGTTTTTGGACTACCACTTTACTCTCACTTCCCTACACTGCTCCACCCGTCCCCCTTCCTCTTGTGCATTTTCTGGACATTCTGCAACTATACTGTGTTTTTTTACTGTACTGTTGGCCTTTGCTAAAAGCAATGGTTAGATGAGGCTTTTTGGCATTTGTTGCTTAGTAAATTGACATTAGACAGGAGGAAGTACCAGAAACCTCAGTACATGGTCATACCTGGGAACTCTCTGAATTTGCCCCTGGAGATTCCGGTTTTGAGAGTGCATTACTGAGTCTCCAGGGCAGAGGCTGATTCTTTGTATGTGGGGAGTTTTCTTTAAAACATTGCCCACTTCTGCTCCTTCCAAGTTCCTCCCACTTTTCCTCCTTCCCCACCCAATTCCTCCCACTTTCCTCCTACTTGAATGATGCCCCTGGAAAGCCCGCCCCCACTCACGGATAAGCCCCGCCCCTTTTTGCAGCATTTTGCAGCAATTATACTGCCCAGCGGCAACAGAGGAGTTCCTTACGGGGACTCCACAAATGAAAGTTCCCAGGTATATACTTGATTTAGAGTGAAAACATCATCATACATTCAGCTCTGTGACTAGTAAAAATCCAGGAGATGATAAAACAATTATTTTAAAAATTGGGTAGACAACTTTTCATCACTTGACTAGCAACTTTTTCCTTTGACTGGTAAATCTCGGTGATATATAGCCAGTCCTCGGTTTTATTATTTTAACCCTTTAAGAACAGAGGGATGTGTGTTGCACGCTCACCTGGTTCTTAAAGGATTAAATATTAGCAATAATAGATGATGATAATTAAGAATTTAGAACCACAAAAATTAGATAAATTCTATTGAGAAAGGGCATGTAAGAGGACAATAAGTACAACATTGCTTGGCATTCTAGTTAAGTTAGCATTTTCTTTACTTAGCTCATCCTATGCCAAGATAACAGGTGTAAAGGAATTGATTAGTATCGGGCTGATGCATCTTCATTCTGTGATACAGAACTACAGCATATTAAGTTCTGCCGCGATTCCCAGTGAGACAATGAAATAAGATGCTGGCTTTCTTCCTCTGTCTCCTTTTTCACGGTCTCTCTTCCTCTTCGGCCCTGTTTAATTACATGGCTGGGAATAAAGCCGCAGTAAGGTATAGTTTAAAAAGGTTGGACTTGTTTCAAACTTTAATTCACTTCGGAAATATAAGATGAAAATCATTCAGGCTGCACATTAACTCCTTGAATGCTTAATCAGAATAATTAAACCAATTATTTTGTGCACAAAAAATGTCCATAAATATATGTTAAAATTGCAACATTTACAGAAAACAAGGGACACCCTACATTGCTGTCTGTGGTACACCAAAGTGCCATGGTATCCTGGTTTAGAGTATTAGATATTATGGGCCTTATGTATAAATGCAAACTGGGGCAATTCTGGGACAAACCAACTGCACTATAGGAGGCAAAGCAAGATCCCCATAGGACTAAACGATTGAAAGTTCTCCAACACATTGCTTCATGTCATTAGATCATTGGGACTTTTGGGAATGTTAATTTCTTTCTTATTGTGCAATTGATTTGATCCAGAAGTACCCCGATTTACTTTTGTAAATATAAGGCCCTATAAATCCTCAAGTGCAAGACACTTACACACACGCATACTTACACACACACACACACACATACACACACACACACACACACACACATACACATTCACACACACACACACACACTTACACACACAAACACACACACACAAACACATACACATACATACATACACACATACATACACACACACACACTTACTCATACACACAAACACACACATACAAGCACACACACAAAATATAACAAAATAGGAATCATTGTCAAGAGGCCCAAAGCAGGGCCGAAACGTTGATGGAATTAACAGCACTTTTTTTCTTCACCTCAACAAGTCCTGTGAGCGCCTTCTTTATTTTGTTATATTTGGATACAACACAGTTAGTAAGATTGTGATATTCAAGAGAGTAAATACCAAGGACTTGTGTATATATATATATATATATATATATATATATATATATATATATTTATACACACACATACACATACACCCATACGCACATACATATACACACATATACACATATATACAAACACACATACATGTACACACACACATACACACGTGTACACACACATATATATATATATATATATATATATATATATATATATATATATATATATATATATATAACATCGAACTACACCATAGGGTATAAATACACATTCCCAAAACTCCAGTGGGTCTTTTATCCTCTTGAATGTTAATGGGGGACTCCAATGTATTGCAAACCAGTATATAGGGTATTTCTCTAACAATCTAGGTGTTAGTCCCATTAAACCCTTTAATGGCCAAAGGGGTATTATTTGCATGTCCCATTTCTCCTTAATGGGTTAAACCAATACAATGTTTTAGTTGACCCCAGATGGTGCAACTGGTTTTGTGCACAAAGCCCACATAAGGCACCAAAGTAGCAATTTCTGAGTGTGACAAGTGCTCCATTACTTTTCCTGGGTCCCCAATGCATGCAAGGAATTGAGTTCCAATTTCAGTAAGGGGTATAGTACATTTAATTATAAGTAGCTCTAGTAACCCCTGATTCTGGGATTTGTTGATGTACATATAAATCAATAAATACTTCAACAGCCTTCCAACTGAATTCACTTTAAATGAGTTTTATGACTTCACACAAGGAACTAACTGCTAACATGTACAAATCATCTAGATGACAAGGATGAATATGAACTGATCTTTGGATACTTTTGTGACTTACCATATACCAATATGTCATCCAGCTTCATCACGGATATAAATGCTGTTTTATGTCTTAGAGTATCTATTGACTTGGAATTGTGGCTTGTCAATACAGATTCGGGGCATTTTGATAAAGGCACGAACAGGAGAATTATGGGATAAAGCGGCTGTACAGTTAATATTAATTTAACCTTCTGAATGCCAGAGAGGTACCAAACAGAATGATTTCAGTTTTGTTTTTCTATTTATGCTGTCTGGGAGCTGTATGCAGAAAGAAAAGAGGAACAATTTTAAAGGAAACCAACAGCACCATGGGAAACACATAAAAATGTCCTTTGAATAAATGGGACTTTTAATTCCTTTAACCCTTTGAGTGCCCGAGGGGTACGCAACACATTGCAAAGCAATGCGTTGCATACCCCTCTGGCACTCAAAGGGTTAATGATAGCATGGTCTCTAAAGCATTGTTTTGAAATGTACTGGAGACTTCTCTGGCATTTAACCCCTTAACGACCCTTGACGGTCATAGTACGTCATGGGTCGATCTGAGTTAACAACTCATGACGTACTATGACCGTCATGGAATTCCAGGCTCCCCCCCGCAGCTGCACGCAGTTCGGGGAGTCTGGAACCAGAAGGAGCAATAAAAAAAAATGCTCCGTGGTCCTTAACTGACCACACCGCGCCGATCGGCCGGTCGTTAAGGGGTTAAAGAGTTCTAATGCCATTTAACCCAAGTAGAAATGCTGGAAATTTTTATTCGTCCCCGTAGTGCAGATGGATCTCTCCAAAGCTGCCACTCTTTTACTTACTGAATATGGCATCTCCTGTTCAAAAATTGTCATGGCCCATATTTATAAAAGCAAATTAGAGTTATTCTGAAGTAAAGCAACTGCACCGCAGGGGACAGATAAAAACTCCTACAATGCCATGCACTTGATGAGAGCTTATTAACCCCTTGAATTCTAGAAAATCAATGCATTAGAGACCTCTCTAGCATTCAGTGGGTTAAACGCTTGATTTAATTTAACAGGAATTTTGATTTGACTACTATGGCGCCGTTAGTTTACCCCAGAGTAACTCCAGTTTGCTTTTATAAATATAAATATAGGCCACTGTTCTGTCATCTGTACCTCACTGACAGTGCCTAAGGCCAACGTATGTGCATACCTGGGAACTCTCCAGATCTGCCTTGGAGACTCTGTTTTCTACAGTTAATTCCCGGGTGTCCGAATTCTTCGGTAGGGGTAAATTTCTTAAGAAACTCTGCCCACTTCTCCTCTTTCCCACCCTGTTCCACCCACTTCTCCTCATTCCCACCCCATTCCTCCCACTTTCTGCCCACTTTATGACATAGTTGTTAAGCCCCACCCTACCTGTGATTAAGTCCCATCCCTTTTGTGACACATATCACATCATCAGGCAGCATGGTGGCTCAGTGGTTAGCACTGTTGCCTTGCAGCACTGGGGTCCTGGGTTCAAATCTCACCAAGGACAACATCTGCAATGAGTTTGTATGTTCTCACTGTGTTTGCGTAGGTTTCCTCCGGTTTCTTCCCACACTCCAAAAACATACTGATAGGTGAATTTAGATTGTGAGCTCCAATGGGGACAGGGACCAATACTAATATGAGTGTAAAGCACTGCATAATCTGTGTGTGCTATATAAAAATAAAGAATTATTATTTACATTCCCAAAAGGCACAACAGGAGCAACAGGAGCTCTCTCTGGGGGCTCAAGAAACAAAAGTTCACAGGTATGCAAATGTGTCTGGAGCTAGTAGCTTTCTTTTATCAGAGGAGAACTGTCTTGCACTTCAGGCCTGGACTTTACTATTTCATATGCTGCAGGATATTTCTATTTATATAGATTTTACTATGTTACTAACTTACCTGGGAGCTAAAAAGAGAAAGAGTCCTCAGTGTGAAAAGGTCCCATATACTACTCTAGTATTGAGCTCAGTTGAGCTCTATTGAGTCTCAGTTTACTACAGATACAACCAAATTTAAGGTGTCTATTACCCAGAAACAGGGCAATAGGGAAACAGCAAAGTAAATATAAAGGGCAGCTAAGCTAAGGTACAGAATTAGAGACCTTTTGAATATAGAATCAACACATACCTTTCTGTATAATCTATAACAAAATTAAAACCCATATATCTCTCTCCTCCAATCACTCCACATTATTAACTATAGGAAAAAAACCTGCATATGAGGCATTTTAATGCATGGGTGTATTATGCATTCACAGGGGACTTCCGTTTCAGTGGGCTTCACTTTGGGTTCAGAAAGGTCACAGATATTCAGTAAGGAATCAATGTAATGCTATGATCAGAAAGTAGAGAGGATATGCTTTCTATGGATTCAAGATTTCTCACCTCAGTACTAATGCTTCTGAGGGCTGAAGTGGAGAAATCAATAGCTGAAAGTAAAATAGTGAGCAGGTAGAGTCCTACGGTAACATATGCCTTGAAAAATTTTGGCCAACAAGACCAACCACCTGCTTGTACATCTCTGGTATAGCCGGAAAATAACTGTGGCTTGGGATATGCCAGCAAGGCGCAACACATGGCACCAGTTCTTTAAAACCTTTGTATCCAACAAAAGAAAAGGGCAGCATGTCAACATTTTTGCAAGTTTTCCATTCCGCAGGCATACTTTTGGAGAATTTTTGTGCAGGTTTTGATTCCTTTCTAAGGATCTATCAGTCAAACATTTTTTTCATTTTTTAGTTTTTTTTAATTAACTGCCCTTATCACGATCCACAAAATAGAACAATGCACACCCTTTACAACTGCTTTTACCATTCTTTGCCTGTAGCTAGTGTAAAGAGAATTTCAACTGCTTTTACCCTTATTTGCCTGTAGCTAGCGTAAAGAGAATTTCAACTGCTTTTTCCCTTTTTTGCCTGTAGCTAGCGTAAAGAGAATTTCAACTGCTTTTACCCTTATTTGCCTGTAGCTAGCGTAAAGAGAATTTCAACTGCTTTTTCACTTCTTTGCCTGTAGCTAGCGTAAAGAGAATATCAACTGCTTTTACCCTTATTTGCCTGTAGCTAGCGTAAAGAGAATTTCAACTGCCTTTACCCCTATTTGCCTGTAGCTAGCGTAAAGAGAATTTCAACTGCTTTTTCACTTCTTTGCCTGTAGCTAGCTTAAAGAGAATATCAACTGCTTTTACCCTTATTTGCCTGTAGCTAGCGTAAAGAGAATGTCAACTGCTTTTAACCTTCTTTGCCTGTAGCTAGCGTAAAGAGAATTTCAACTGCTTTTTCCCTTCTTTGCCTGTAGCTAGCGTAAAGAGAATTTCAACTGCTTTTTTCTCCCTCACCCAATGTCACTGCAGTCTTCATTTTTTTATAGTTCAGATGATGATAGACCTTAGTAATTATGTTGGCTGCCCTTCTTCTGTCTGTTGTAGGAGTCTGTGTCAGTCGTACAGGTCTGTCTGTTGAGTGTCAGTCTGGGAATTTTTCAGGCAGTCAGTCACAGAGGCTCAGGCAGGTTAGGAAGAAACTTGAATCATCTGCCTGTCTCTTCTCAGTCATAGAAGATTGTCAGACTCCCCTACCAGAGAACAAATTGCTGCTCCACACAACGTCCTAAACTAACCTCCCACTTCAGTGATTTCTGCCTCCAAAATTGTGCTACTCTTTCTCTAACAAACACAGATTGGCATGATGATGGAACCTGACACAAAGGAAAAAGTCTTACCATTTATTTCAATGCAATGAAAAAGGCAGAAAAAAGCAGAAAATCAGCACTTTTCACAGAAAATGTCCGGCTTGGCGGGAAGTGCAACTTTTTGCCTGTTTCATAGTGCAGTGAAAAATTTTGTCCATACCTAGATCTAACCCCCATTAATACTAGAAAGGTTTTACCTAAAGAATAAAGATTATTTAAAAGCAATGTTCATTGTATATAACATTCCTAAGCAACTATGTCATAAGGAAATTAGCATAATTGTTGGGTCAGCAGGCCATAAAATATGTTAAAGGTTTTAATTGGTTTGTTAAGTTCTATCAACAAATAGCTTTTACCTTTTCAATTTCAACTTGCCATCTGCTCTGCTTGGATTCCATCACCATAATAGTTATAATCACTATGGTGCTATCCAGGCAGGTCCTTTATGGGGAAAATCTACACCACTATTTCCCCACACACTATATGAGCAGCTGTTTAAAACTCTCTCCGATCCAACCTCCTAGTGTGTAATATAACACCTGTATCATTATATGAGTTTGTAGTTGCCTTTGTGCTTTACTTTCCATATTGTGAGTATTCTCCCTTCTGTTTTTCTTCTCTATCAGTAGGATTGCATAAACTGGAGAGCAATGTGCTGGATATTTCTTTAACATTCAAGAGAATATAGGGTGTCTCAGATATGTTAGTGCAGAATTGTCTGTAATTGGTTTTGGATATGGTAACAGCTTTTCTTGATAACAAAAAGGAGGAGACACGGGGGGGGGAGGCTTATGCAGAAACATAGGACAAAACTTGGAACAGCACCAAGATCATCTCGTTGATTGATACTAACAAAAATACCTGCTGAGATCTTACATATGTGAGTCTCAGCCATACAACTCCTGTGATATTTCACTGTCTCAGACACAGCACACACAAATTCCCTGGGGTGGGTATATGTAGGAACAAGTTGCTCTTCATAACATGCTCTCCCCAGCTGTAATATACACACAAAACATGAAAACATGTCCACATGGATATGGTAACAGCTTTTCTTGATAACAAAAAGGAGGAGACACGGGGGGGGGAGGCTTATGCAGAAACATAGGACAAAACTTGGAACAGCACCAAGATCATCTCGTTGATTGATACTAACAAAAATACCTGCTGAGATCTTACATATGTGAGTCTCAGCCATACAACTCCTGTGATATTTCACTGTCTCAGACACAGCACACACAAATTCCCTGGGGTGGGTATATGCAGGAACAAGTTGCTCTTCATAACATGCTCTCCCCAGCTGTAATATACACACAAAACATGAAAAGAATAGTAAAAAACTTTAATTGGTTCATTGTATATAAATATACATGTAACAATACTAAGATAAAAAATAAATAAACGAGGCATGTTTTATGGTAGCACCCTACCTTATCACAGATAATGGCCTGTACATAAGAAAGCAACCACTACAGAATCCCAGTTGATTTACAACCATACAATCTATTCATCTATCATAGGGAGCCTTCCATGATGATGTACCCAGAGTATCTGAACTCCACTGGCCAGACGAAGCTAAAACAGTAATCTGAAATGTAACTACACTATGGGTTGCATGGGCAAATACACATCCTACAGAACATCTCTCAGATTTAGGCTTCAAACCTGATAATATGTCCATGCTGCTTGGACAGGACACACCTCCATATTCCAAATGTCCCCCTCCCACCCCTTTTACTTAGTGTAAGCCACCTCTCCTTATATGTGGGGACAATCTTTTTCCTATGAGAACAATGAAATCCCTGCCCCCTCCCCGACAAGTTTTTCAGATTTTTCCCTTCTCTTAATTGAAGATTGTCCCTCTCTGCATCTACCTGGGCACCTCCCTTCTGATCTGGCTGAACAGTGTTACATCAGTAAAAGGGGCGGGAGGGGGATACTTTATTATTGAATTACTCTTGAACTACAACTCTGACAGAATTGAAATAACACTCTCCAAAGTCCAAATGATGATTAATTAGAGCTGCTTTTATTATGAAACATTACTATCCCGTTAATTAGATGCCTCAGCTCTTCTTGTCACTCATCATAAACAACTTTCATTTTGTGGTCTAGATTGAGCTGTAATAATGTTTGAATTAAGAGGGAGTACACTTGATTTACTCTGCAAGCAGGAAGGCCATTACACAATATACTGAAGTAAAAAAAAAAACACACACAATTATTCTTTTAGTCTCACTTTTATTAGTGGAAGATAAAGTCTGTTAAAATCAAGAGCCTTATGATACACTAAGCCATATTGTTTTCTTCACTAGGAAAAAGGGTTGAACTTGATGGATGCAAGTCTTTTTTCAACCTAAACTACTACATAACTATATAACTTATCAATAAGTGCCAGAATCGTCATTACAAAATGAATGATGTGATTTGGAATGAACAACGAATGGCCAATTAAAAGTAATTTGTATTGCTTTCTGCTGGCTAATCATTTTGTTTGTCTTTATTTCTATTCAACTGTACAGTACAACTTTATAAATGAATAATAATTGTAATAATAAAAATATTAATAATAACATTTGGAAAATATGCTTCAGCAATTACTATATGTAGGGCAATTGGTCTCACATTTTCGACCAGATTTATCTGCAAATCTTTTCAATTTCTATTTATCCCTTTCAAGTTTAGTAGGAATAAGCACACAAATTATTCAGTAAATGCTGTCTTGTTAAAGATATGTACAAAGAAGCAGTTTAAAACACTACATTATGCATGCAGCAAAATATTGCTGGATGGAAAATCAGCTACATAAACACTACTTGGCTCATTACAGCATTAGTCTTAGCACGCTCAAAGTAAAATCTGATGCATTTAACTGTCTCACTCTTAATCACCCCATGAAACTGATTGAAGACAACAAAGCTAATAACACTAACTGTGAACAGAAACTTTGTTTAATTACTCCAAGTTTAATTAGTAGGTATTAAAATAAAAGAATTGAGAAAGTTATTGTGTTAATTTACATTCAAGATATTTAAAAAATATTACTATGTTCCAGTATTTCTGGTGATATAATGTCCATAGTTTATCCAGGAATTCAATACTAATGTTTGTTAAATTGTATGCAGTATTATTGAAGAAATCATTAACTGTGGTTACTTTGTGGTAGGCCAGTGCGTTCAATTATTATTACCTGTTAACAGTATTATTATGCTGGGATTTAAAAAAAAAAAAAACATTTTATTATCAAGCCGCTCCAAACATATAGCAAGTATACAAAAGGATCCATAGAATAACATCTTCCATAACATTGTTGGTAAGTACAGTTATATATTTTTGCAATAATAGAAACATGTTCCATACCGTTCAGAGCAGCCTGAGTTTTATTGTTTTTTGAAATTGTCCCCCAACACCCCGCCTAAACTAACAGCTAAGCTAAACTACCCTGAACCCCAAGTCCCCTCTCTCCTGCACCAGCAGCACCCCCCCAGTCCATTCCCCATCCAGCATCAGCACATGGCCATAACACTTGTTTTGTTTTTTGTTTTTTAATTAGTATAGTGTTTTATAACGCTTAAAGCTCTCATATTTCCCCCATCTCAAGCACAAGCTATTCAACACCCAACTGCTCCCATCTCTATTCACTCACTGCCATCCATATGCATATTTCCATCTACGGGAAGTCCATTCACCCCATTCGTCCACTAATCCTGCCATCTCCCCCAAATGTTATCAGATCAGTGTAAGTAGACAAGTTAAAAATGAGGTATATTATTACTCTGGATTTTATTTATATAGTACGTATAATACAACCTGATGCTGACTCACTAAATATTTGTACATTTTTCAGATAGCCATGTAAGTGGAGAAAATGAAGTTTCTCTGTGTAACTGAAAATGCATTTTTTTTAGTCGAACTGTCTCCTGTCGACATTCTCACCTCAGAAGGAGAATCCATGTTGACAAAATCTGAATGCTCTTTCTATGTCTAGCTGTCATGTTGTCCAATACTGTCTAATTGCATAAACTAACAAATATATAAAGCTAAAATGTTTGTAAATATTTGTTGTAACCCTTTGTATGCTAAATGCATTAACCCCTTAGTTTTTTTTTTTTAAAAAGAATCCGGAGTCTCCAAACGGCGTGCAGCTGCGAGGGGACCCAGATTTCGTGTACGTCCTTGGTAAGGGGTTAAATATGTTCTGTAGCATGCAATGAGATAAATAAAGGAATGGCTAACATGAAAATTACCATTTGGATAAATGTAACTGTTCCATTTTAACCCACTGAAAGCCAAAGCAATGAGCTACACATCTCTCTTATTATCAAGGGGTTAACTTAGATTGTGTACATTTAGATTTTCTAAACATAAAAGAGGAGACAAAGGAAAAACAACATTTGAATGACTGATGCCACAATTTACTAAAGAGAAATGAATCACATGTTGATACATTTTCACTTTTAGCCTAAGGCATTGTCCACATTCATACGCTATTAGAACTATACATTCAGCAATGTGTCCGTTCTTTGATTTATTAAGGATGACACGCACTGCATTTTATACTCTTCCCAAATTGCTCTATAACCTGGTAAACAAGAGATTCATTCTACTGTTACCTGGCAGAGGATGTAAATATATATGATATTATTTCAAATGAGTAGAATGTAGACACTAGTATCCAAGATGCTACAAGCCCCATTAACATCAATGGTAATTTTGAGAATCTTTATTTTAGCCCCTATAATGTAACTGATTTGCACCAGAATTGCTCCAGTTCTTCTGCACTTCATACAATATAAGAAAAGTGGGAAAAGTACAACAGACAACAAAAACTGAGAAGAAATCTAAAAGAAATAGAATATTGTGATTGATTCCTTGGAGGGGTGAACATACAAATCTACTGATAAAGCTTCACTGGCATTAGCCTCTATCACCAGTGGCTACACTAGGGGGCATATGCACCAGAACATATGAACATATGACCAGCACACACACTCCATGCATGGGGTAGGCATGAGGCTGTCCTGAACCTAAGACAAGACCCAGGACCAAATAAGGTTTGAGGTTGTTACAGTAGGAAAATAGGCAGACTAGATTGGCTGAATGGTTCTCAATGGTTCGATAGTTCATCAAAGTCTATGTGTCCATCGTCATCATCACCTTGTGTAATGCATAGTGTTGAATAAGGCACAGAGAATACTAACAGTCCAAAATGACCATAGACTTGTCCTTAAATATTGTATGGATGAGGAAAGTCATATCTTTACATATAAGTGCCAGAGTATCAAACACAGTGCACAGCAATGCATTAGCTACCCCTCTGGCACTAAAAGAGTTAACTTTAAATATACTGTACTACCGGAAAAAAAGCAACTCATTTACTGGGAAGATTCATTTCATAAGGAACTAGTTTAAAAGCTGTGAACACGGGCCAAAGGTCCGGGTGATGTTAAGAGGCTGGTCTCTACTGAGCATGATGGCTTCTGACAAACATTCTAACTAATTATTATATAGGATAGGGCATATTCAAGAAACTATATATAATTTCTAGTCTTTTATAGGTAACTCACAACGGCTGAAAAAAACATAAATATCTTAGAAGTTTTGAAGAATCAGTTCTCAGTATGAGCTACTGCTGATCCTCTTGTTTTTACTAGGTAAAGACATGACACGATGCCTAGAATATATCCTGTCACTAAGCAGAAAGAGTCATTTCTGGGAAAAATCTTTTTATTAAATATAATTTACTGTTTATAATAAAAAGCACAGTTGTGCTACTGTAATTGTAATGCAAATAAATAGCCTGTTATTCTCTCCATAAAAAAAAATACATATAAAAGATTACCAGATTCATGAGCAGCTGTTAGACAAGCTCAGAAAGAGCTAAATATGTCTAGCCCTCCATTATAGATTAGATTACTCACAAGGAAAATATGAAGATTCACTGGAGGAGGAGATTTTCCACTGCATGTTTTGTTATACCTCAAAAGCTCTCACATTCCTCGTAGAACAATGCACTGGCTTATATATGTAATGGGATGTACCATCTGGCAATTCCGGCAATTTCATTATAGAAAAATGTTGCCACTTCACCTACCAGGACCCTTTAACCTGTAGAGTGCCAGGAGTTGACCATCATATCCTATATAATAATTCTCTAAAAGTTTGTAACAACGCAGACATGCGCAGTAGAGACTGCTGTGAGTGCGCCAGTCATGCGCAGTAGACACTGCTGTGAGTGCTGCAGTCATGTGCAGTAGAGACTGCCCATGACACGACTTATACGGAGCGGGGCGCTCCTAATTCAGTCCGTAGTCGTCTCTGCACACCGAAGGGTGCACAGAGAGGACCACGGTCTGAATTCGGAGCACCCCGCTCCGTATCAGCCACGTCACAGGCAGTCTCTACTGCGCATGACTGCACTGCGACCAGCCGGCACTGTTGCCCGTGTACACGGGCTTTTCAACTAATTACTTTATTATGCCTTCGAAACTCCCAGCACTCAAAGGGGTAAATAATATCTAAAATACTGTAAGAAAACAGATGGCCACATTAAATATGACTCAACTCATTTTCATCTCTGCTTTGTACTCTCTGTTCTTTGCCTTATATTGTCAACAGTATGTTCATGATAGTCCTATGTCTATCAAGTACAGATAATCAAAACATGTCTCCTTAACTGGAAGTATAGTAAAATGTTTTGGAGATTGTTTAAACTAATAAGATTACAAGAACAAATATCACAGGATATCATAAACAACTAATAGAGCTATTCTGTGCAGCATTCATGTCAGTTGGGATCAGTTCCTGTGGGGGTAGCCATTTAGTGTTTAATGGTTACCTCAAAAAGGTATCTCTCTCTCCCACCCCTTTTATTATAGTGGTTATCAACCAGTTTACCAAATACAATACTTTCTGTCCACATCTACAAACTGAGCCACAGAGAAAACCAAGATTCACTCATCTCTACTATCAACCAGGTTAAATCCATAACTCCGGCTACAAATCAGTCATGATAATAAGTACTCTAAAATTATGTGCCACTGCCTCTGTAGTGCCTTCATTTCTCTTCAGGTCCAGATTTCCAATTAGGCAGAAACAAGACTTTGGGATACCAAATTTTGAAGGCCAGCTCAGCTATGATGGCCGTTCCCACCATGTTGCATTATGGTTAGTGTCAATGCAATACCATGTTCTTAAAGCAGACATATACTCCAGATTTATGTTGGCTGGTTTATTTATCAATACTATGCTGTTTATACACTAATTGAGTTAGTTTATTTACTAAGTTAAGTTCATGTATACTTGTTTTGCCCAGTTTAAGACTTTCATAGTTTATATGTCCTACACCAAAGGACACAGGATGGGCCTGGGGACAGGCCATATAAAGAATAAGGGCAGGAATTGTTATTATAAAAATCAAGTGATAACCTTCACACAGGTAAAAGAATCCACACAATTCTTTATATTATAGAGCCTCTAACATCCTATTTAGGATTTTAGAAAAATATAATGTTTCAAAACAATCTAATAAATATTTTATAATTAGGGAGGGAAATTTTAGGTGTCAAGATTAGCAAACAGGATTTTTGCATATACCTTCTTAAAATAAAGAGTGTATGTATGCAGAGAGCAAAACTCTTAAAACCTTGTCTGCTTGCAATCATAAATGATTATACTTTTCCAAACCCCAAAATGTAATGTGCTAGACTTAGGGCGAGATGTTCAAAAAGTCACCATAATGAGAAACTTGTCGGATCATGAGTTGGTGATAAAAGAAGGACAATATTTTCAGAACTAAATCTGTCACTCCAAGTTTAGACCAAAAAATGACATTAATCAGACAAAAAAGTGAAGCTGAAATGAATATTTAAAAAAAAAAACCTTACAATATGATGGTAGATTAAATCACAACCACTTTTAAGATGGCTTTCAGTTACCACTCCTTTCTGAACATCTCGCCCTTAGTCTTATGACTCTGGAATAGCCTGTGGTTAATATAGGGCCTTAAAAGTATAGAGGATGTAGAATAAAGCAGAGTAGCATTGGCGATTGGGCAGGGCTTGGAGGAAATCATGTGTAAGGAGCAGAGAATGAAACCACAGCAGGAATACTCCAGGGCCCAGACACAATAAATAAATACTGGATTCTTAAAGGGATAGTAATACTTCGTTTTATCTTTATTTTATTTTGTAGGCATGAAAAAAACATGAAGAACAATATAAGTCTTATCTCTCAAACCTTTATGGTTTAAGAGATATTCACAAGCAAAGTTTCCCCCTCCCGCCCCTTTTTCCTAGTGTAAGCTATCTCTTCTCAGATGTGAATCTGGTTGTAAAACCAGACAGATAACAGCAGGGGACAATCTTCTTTGTATGAAAACAATGAAAGCCCTTCCCCCACTTGACACGTTTTTCAGCTCTTTCCCCTTATCTTAATTGAAGATTGTCCCTCTCTGCAGTCTACCTGGGCACCTCCCTTCTGATCAGCTTGTGAATATCTCTTAAACCATAAAGGTTTGAGAGATAAGACTTATATCGTTCTTCATGTTTTTTTAATGCCTACAAAATAAAATAAAGATAAAATGAAGTATTACTCTCCCTTTAAGGTCCACTTCAGAGAGGCTGATGTGCTAAAAATAACTGGGAAGTTATACACTATGGAATGATAAATAGGCGGTTATTTTATGGAACATATGCACTAAGATCTTCTCTTTATCACACCTTTATCACAAAGGTGCATCCTCTTCCTGGAGTCATTCTGGATCCAACAAACTGTACCATGGAGGAAAATAAAAATTTTCACTGATTTAAATTGAACTGTTAAACATAGACATTTATATTTTGGCAGCAGATAACAATCCAGTCCTATGCAGATAAAATGTAGTCTTACATAGTTCTCAGAAAAAAGCTTTCTTCTATCACAATAGTTTTTAAATTCCTTTTCTGTATTAACCCTTATCAGTTCCATTGGAGCATGAGTAAGGTAACTTTTACAGTTGGAGATGATAATAATGATATATATATTAAACAAAATGGCTGCCACCAATAAACTCTATTGTTGTGGGAGTTGACTATAGGGAGGCTCAGCCTCCCCAAATCTTCAGTCTTCATTATTCTCCTACAAAGACTTGGAGGCTGTTCAACAAGTCCTTCACCCTTTCCACAAAGGAGTCTTTCTCCCTCTAAGTTTAGGTCATGCCCTCTTGCTCTGATATTTCTCTTTTTTCAGAATTCACCTTTATACAAATATTGCAATGTGTGGCTGATAGCAAAAGTTAAAATATATAAAAAATCTATGTAAAATACAATATCCAGCTCACGTTTCTGTACACTACTCTCTATTATCAGGAGCAATCAATGGCAAAACTGACTATTTAAATGGATTTTTTTTTAATTTGAGTTTGAGATCATCCACTCATCCCAATAGTTTTATACTGGTGAGAAATACCCAAAGAGAAGTGAATCCCTAGCAGGGCGGGATTAAGTCCATGTTAGCAATATTACTAGCTTAGATTCTACAGTCTGTGGCTCACTGTATATAATTCCTACTTTCATTCATATTGTTCTACTTCATTGATGTACATCAGTATCCCCATCTGTTTTTTTTTTCTAATATTTGGAAAGATCGGTCATGTTTGCCTTGAACAAGAGATACTCCAGAAGTAGCTGAGTGAATGCAGGTAGAATGCTCTATTGGTTACTGAACTGACTGCTTATAGAGGCTGTTTATATTGTGAGTACCTGGTGTCTGGTGGAGGTATATTTGAGAATGACTACACTATGAGAATCACTTGCTTTCTTCTGTACATAGTCACATAGTAAATTAGGTTGAATAAAGACTCCTCACGG
Source organism: Rhinophrynus dorsalis (assembly GCA_037306005.1). Lineage (NCBI taxonomy): Eukaryota > Metazoa > Chordata > Amphibia > Anura > Rhinophrynidae > Rhinophrynus > Rhinophrynus dorsalis. Next base: position 81,469,772 of record CM074718.1, on the reverse strand, counting down.
TTAGTCGGGGGTTAATGCTCTGCAGTCATGTAGCAAGCTAAACAGAGAGGCAGGCAAGGTCAGCTTCAGTTACGTAGTGTTTATGAGAGGCAAGTAGTGTCATCTCCAATTGTACAACATTCCGTGTTATATAACGATTTAAATATGCATGTGTAGTGTTACACATACCTTGCATACCTTTAAGGGTGTAGTCTGTATTTATCCTATAATCAACACTGTTTTAGTTTAGAGCCATTGGAGACCAGGGAGAGTGTACCTGGTCTCAAGACTGAGAGATAGTGTACCTCATCTCAAACCTGTGTGTGGAAAAGATCGTTGCTGCAGAGTCGTATGGAGGGCTCTCCCATACTGATGTAAACTCCGGCAGTAGCTAAGTATCTTTTATGGTCTCTTCTTGTAATGTATATTTACAAGCCTGTGTGTGTAGAGGATTGTTGCTGCAGAGTTGTATGGAGGGTTCTCCCATACTGATGTAAACTCCGGCAGTAGCTAAATACCTTTTATGTTCTCTTTTTGTAATGTATCTTTAATAAACTGTAGTTATAGTTTTAACTATCAGTGTGTGTCGTTTCTTATCTTTATTCTGAAATTCCAGACCTCTAATAAAACAATTGGTACCAGAAGTGGGGTTGGAATTTCACTAAAGATAAGGAGTGTGGTAGTGCAGGAATGTTTAGCAAACTGAAGAAATTAACCCGTACAGGGAGTAAGTGCGAGAGGGCACCAGTGTCAACACGGGCAGAGATGGGACCGTGGTTCCCAGTTGCCCAAGAATTGTATAAATATGTTGATGGGCACAAGCTAGCAGAGCTGCAGAAGGCTACTCTCAGGTTGGATTTATCTAGATATTCTGCAGCTGAGCAGACAGCTGCCTTACACGTATTACAGAACGAATCTGAATATTTACAAGCCTGTGTGTGTAGAAGAGTGTTGCTGCAGAGTCGTATGGAGGGTTCTCCCATACTGATGTAAACTCCGGCAGTAGCTAAATACCTTTTATGTTCTCTTTTTGTAATGTATCTTTAATAAACTGTAGTTATAGTTTTAACTATCAGTGCGTGTTGTTTCTTATCTTTATTGAGAAATTCCAAACCTCTAATAAAACATCCTCATACCCCAGTAAATGAGAATTGTATGGCTTTCCTGCTACAAATTAAGTTAGTCTTTATCAGACCTTCCTGATCTGCCTACTGATAAACAGTATAACTCTGTATGTACCCTTTTGAAAGAAATGTGTCTAATCTTCTCTTAAATGTATCCATTGTATCTGACATAACCACCTCCTTGGGCAATGAATTCCACAATTTAACAGACCTTACTGTAAAAAAACCCTTCCTCTGCTGAAGTCTAAACCTCCTTTCCTGTAATCTCAAGGGGTGTCCCCTGGTCACCTGATCCGGCCTTGGAATAAATAGCTCACTGCAGAGATCCTTGTATTGACCTCTCATACACTTGTACAATGTGATAAGGTCTCCTCTTAGGCTTCTTTTCTCTAGAGTAAATAAACCAAGTTTGTTTAGTCGTTCCTCATATGTGAAGTCCTCCATTCCCTTAATTAATTGCGTTGCTCTCCGCTGTACCCTCTCTAGTTCTAGTATATCATTTTTCAGAACTGGTGCCCAAAATTGCAATGCATACTCAAGGTGAGGTCTTACCAATGATTTGTATAATGGCAAAATAATGTTATCCACTCTTGCTTCGATACCTCAGCCTCAAAGAATTATCAGCTACGTACTCAGAAATCTTCCTTTTTCCAATGTATGCTTTTTTAGCTATTCATGCAAATGACCAATTAACACACATATATGTATTTGTATAATACTTTTCTTGGCAGATACTAACACTTTGCAGGCAAAACATTGTAGAGTAACAGAGCTCTCAGTATTCTATTTCATAGTGTGTTAGTCAGTGCCTTAAATGAATAAAATATATTGGAATTGCTCTGTATTTTCTAAACAAGTATTTAGGTTTAAAACACAATGAGAAATGTTATATTGAAATGGTGAAACTTTTATTATTTGGGAAGCAAATTTGAAATAGCAATAGTATTGCACTGCATGCTGCTTTTTTTAAGATAAATGATGTCTCAGTGTGTGCAGTATGAGCCGCAAAGTAAATGGTTTCACAAATGAGGTTCTAAATCTGAGTATTTATGCTACAGAGACATGTGGTGTGGGCCATGTCTTTATAACCCTTTCTTTATGACACCTCATTGTGCTCAGTTCTGAAAGCAACACTTATGCTTGACAATATGTCAATATGTTAATTAATGCAGCATTTTTAAACCATGGAGGCAAACTAAGAAGATTAGCACTTTGCATGTTTTCTGATTTAACCAGTCAGTGTTTCAAAGCGAACAGGAAGATCTCAGCTCTAAAGTATGCAGAGACGTGCTTATTTCTCTATGAAACGTATAGTTTACAAAGAACAAATTTCCTCTGGGAAAGCAAATGATATGTGTGTTTGGTTTCTGGGGTGCATTATTTTCAAATCCCTTATTTGGCACCGCTGTTAAGAACAAGGTTATATTAAACTGGCATTAACTTATATTATGAAACCCAGTATTAGTCATATATTTATTTACAAAAACAATGGGTGGGATGTACTAATACAATTTCTCGCTAAAATGAGAGATGGAATGAATTTATTGGTGTGCCTATCTAAAGACTCTTTATTAAAGGGATAGTAAACCCCACGAAAAGCCAAATTATAGGAATAACAAAAAAAATACTTAACGCCCTCATTTTCATTTCTCAAACCATTATGGTTTGAGAGATATAAGAAAATAAAGACCTCCGCTCCCTCCCACTTCTCATGCGTCCGCTGTACAGTGGACGTCATGAGTTCCTGCTCCCGGGACCAGACGGCGGCTCTTCAGGAGCACTGTCATCTAGATATCTCGGTATAATTACTTCATCGGAATGGTCTACAATGTGTGCTTGCAAGCCAGGCACACGTTGTAGACCATACCGATGAAGTAATTAGATATCCCAATGACAACACACCTGAAGAGCCGCCTAAAGTCAGGTGACCGGATTCTGCCTCTGACAGCTTTACAGCTCGTCAGGCAGAAAGGGGAGGGAGCAGAGGTCTTTATTTTCTTACATCTCTCAAACCATAACGATTTGAGAGATGGGAATGAGGGCGTTAAGTATGTATTTATTATTCCTATAATTTGACTTAAAGTTTTTTTGGGGGTTTACTATCCCTTTAAGGTCTCTACACAGAACATATTTTCCTTTGTTGTTTTGGTATATTCCGTTTCTACACTCCTCGGGGGAAATTCACTAAGAGGTGATAAAGGGGTGATAATGTGGAGATGACTTCTACAGTTTATCACTTCTTCAGTCCCTATTTTATTCTATAGAACCTATGCTGAAAAAATCTTAGTGCATAGGCTCCATAGAATAACATAGGAATTGGAGAAATGATAAATTAGAGAAGTCATCTCCACGTTATCACCACTTTATCACCTCTTTATCACCGCTTAGTAAATCTCCCCCCTTGTTTCTTACCATGTACTAGCAAGGTGCAGAGCAAATCATCATAACGTTTTTACATATTCCTGTGCATACACATCACAGTATTGATAAGGTTGGGATATGTAAGCCAGTATGCACTAAACTGATAGTACAGATAGTACAGAATCGTACAGATGAAAGTGCAGAAAATTAGCCATGCTGATGGATTCCTGTATCGCCCCCATGGACCTGATATACTAAAGAAAACAATAGTAATTCTAGTGTAAACCAATTGCACCAAAAGGGACAAATAAAATTGCCCTAAATACCCATTGATAGGTGCTTCAATTGCTACAGAGGCCTCCAACACATTTGACACAAAGGTTTTCCCCAGAACTGTTACTATTCTTCTTAGTACATCAGTGCATTCAGCTTGATTAGAATGCTATTTAATAAAAGTGCATTAAGAAAGAAAAATTAGATAACACTGAATTTCAGATTTCAATATTCCATTTTGCAGGTGGCAATTATTGCTTCAGGTATACACTTGAGCTTAGATCCAAATTAGTTTTGTTTGTTTGTAAGAGAATAAATCCTATATTCAGGATTGACTGAGTGATTCATATGGATATTTACTACGAACACTCGACAGCTTGTTTGCTGTAAAACTTGTTGGAACAAGATACTGCCTTTCAAGTCTAGAAAAGCAACACTGTTCCAAATCTGGGAACATATATAAATATATATTTGCTCAAGGCACCCATAACACACTATCTGAAATTACAGTCCACCCTAAAATGTTGACTCTATGAGTGCCAGAGTGGGTATCTAATGTATTGTTCCTTAATGAGTTGGATACTCTCTGGCACTCAAAGGGTCACTTTCAAGGGTGTATTGGAGGGGAAATTAAATGTTTCTAGAGGGGTGAATGCACAATAGGGACTCCATACTAAATCAGGTGCTGGGATCAATTATTTGTCCATATGCCTGCCTAGTACCATCAATTTACTAAGCTATGTATGTCAGTCAATCTTCTCCTTAACACTGCTTACACTAAGGTGAGGGCCATGGGGCAGTCTGTACAGTGCAAGCACTCAGCTTGTTGATCCAGGCACCTCCCCAACCTCCTATCCTTTTCTATATTGTTCTATTCCAACAGTTCCCGAGAGGTTCCGTCTTGTGGCTGAGGAGAGATCAGCGGCTAAGCTTAATTGGCCTATCTATATTAGCACAGAGAATATTCTCCATGTGCCATTCCTGTTATCCCACATTCAGTTGGAAAGGACAACAACTATAATTATATTTATGCCTTAACGTGATTCTGATGATTTATTCAGTCAAATTTACACTATTGCGGAGCACCTTTGTTCCTTCCCTTTATACCCTGTATACATTGAAGTTTAGCCACTGGGGCAAATTCGTACTTTCACCTCATAATTATTACAAAGTTAATGCAATTAGAAAGAGACAAAGCACTGAGTAGATATAACAATTTCCATCAGGGAAGCTGCTAAGAGACCCAGTGCTTGGAACAAATGTATGCACCATGTCACCCAACTTTACCATTAATAGTAGCAAGATTAGAGGCACCATTATATGCCCAAACTGGCAACCAAACCAGGGGAAATAAACATTAGATATAGGGATTTAGCACCCTCCATTGGTGAAAAGCAATGCCCTAATATCCATAAATATCAATGTGTAAGTCAACAGTCCCTTTATTGTCAGTCTGTAGAAAAACGGGGCACCCTGAGTAAATGTCTGCTGGGCGACAAAGTTCCACAACAGCCTGGTTGAGAACCACCAATCAAAATAGCTAAGTAAACATTTAACCCTTTGAGTACCAGAGGGGTATCCAAAGCATACCCCTCTGGCACGAAAAGGGTTATGTATACATACAAATGCTGATGTTCTAAGATGAATCAGAGCCATTCTGGAGCAAACCATCTTAAGCATAGGGGACAGATGAAATTGTCCAAACCCCCACTGATTCAAATGGGGCATTTTACCTTTTGAGTGCCAGGGGGTACACAATGCATTGCAGAGCTCCCACTGGCACACAAAGGGTTAACCCCATGAACACTAGAAAGTTCTCCAACATATTGCAAAACAGTGTGCTAATGATTTCTCTAGCATTCAACGGTTAAAAAAAATCAGCTCAACGAGAAGTTCTAGCTGTCCCCTGTGATGTAATTGGTTTGCCCCAGAATTGCAGTCATAATACTTAGTACATATGCTGTACTGTAGTTAGAACAGAATGTGTGATATTTAAACAACATGCCATAAACGCATTGTAATTCTTTACTGTGTGCAGTGTCTATGCTACAGTAACTGAACTATTTACATGAGGGAAATTTAGTACTTTCCCCAGGACAAATTCCAAAACAAGTTACAAGAAAGTTTCAGCATTGCTATGCAGAACATGTCAGTTATTGCCAAGCATGACATGTTTAAACATTTTACATTTTGTCGGGAAATAAAACGAATCTCCAAAGCTTGATGCACCACTTCCCATTGCTCAATAAATGTACACTGTGCTACTCCAGTCCAAGAGGGTATCTCACGGGTTGGGGGTATTAACCCTTTCCCAATGTATTTCAGATATCTCTGATATTCAAGGGGTTAATGAAGTAGTAATTATTTTATGAAAACATATATGTTTACAGTTTTCCTGCTAAGCACTCCCACTGCTATGTGATGTTTCATTGAAATGTTATGAGAACTCACAGTTTATTTTATTATGCAAACTGTTAGCAAAAGACATTTTTTTTTTTATAAAGCACCCCTTGGTGGAACTTGAGTCACTGACTACAGCTCTCCTCTGTAAGTAATAAGAACAGCACAACCTGGTGACCACAAAAGAAAACTGCTGTAAAATGTTTAAAAGTTTGAAAAGCAGTAACTGTTTAATAAAACATCTCTCGGCAGTGGCCAAGGAGTGCCTTTGTTATACTCACTAGAAAAACAATAAATTCATAAAAAATTATATATATATATATATATATATATATATATATATACTATTTACTGCTCCATTAAAGATACCCCTGCTTAAACATAGTTTTGCAAATTCATAACTCATTCATTTTGACTGTCCCGTCTACTCACAAATTACCAAGCACCAGAGCAGTGCTTAACACATTGCCTGGCATTTAAAGGGTTACATCCTGATTGGTGAGGTGTCCTTGAGGACTGGAGAAGAACATCCTTGCTGTAACATGTGAGATATGTGAATATTTTTTTCCAGGAGCATTCTACTGCATTCCATATATACAAATATTGATGTGGTCATAGGCCAAATATGCAGCCTGTGGCATGTTACTGATTTTTAGGTGTAGAATGAAGTGCAAGTTAACTATGTGCTTAGGTGGGGATGGAAGAAATACTTGTTGGATGACAGGCAGCTTGCCCTAGGGCACGGCTGATATAAGCCACTGGTGGGCCCTGGGCAAGGAGTAAAGTAGTGGGCTCCCTTAACCCTTGTTTGTTAGAGAGGTACCCAGTGCATTGCCTCACAATGTGTTGGAGATGTATCTATCATCCAGAGAGTTAAATAATGACTACACCTGTTTTCTCATTCTAGTAAAGTGAGCAGTCAAGCTTATAGAAAACATAGAATTGGATGGCAGAAAAGAACCATCTGCCCATCTTTTTATCTAATTAAAATACACAGTCTTACATACTCCTCAGAATATAATTATGTCTGTACCAAGCATTTTTGAATTCTCTAACAGTATTTGCCCCTGTTGCCTCAGATAGGAGGCTTTGCCATTAGCCTATCACACTTTCTGGAAGGTGCCACTTAATGACATTCTTTTTGTATAATAAGTAGGGGTGGGCGAAAGTTGTCGCCGTGTTCCCGCGGGAAATTTCGCAAAAACCACGTTGTTATCCAATTTTTCGCGGGAAAATCCCTTTTAAAACTAGCGGTTAAAATTTTAGCATTTTTCGCCCATTGGCCAAAGTTTGTCTCCATTTTTTCAATGGCCAGAAAGTTTCCGCCCATTGATTTACGTTGTTATCGTGTTTCCGCTATAAAAACGTGACATTTTCGCTGAAGGCCAACACAGTAGAAGCAGCTACAGAGCGAGCTAGACGTGCTGTGCTGTTCTCTTGTGATATTTTGAAAAAAGTGAGGCAGGAGAGGCTCATGGTGACTCCTATCACTATGAGCAGGGTAAAAAATAATCAATGGAGGAGCTGGAAGGACCATTATGTGTCCACTGAGTCTGAGGATTAAGGGACCACTACTGAACCAATGCTGTCCAGTCCCCCTAAATCACCCCAAGGGATCTTGGGGAATTTAATGGGAAGGGAGGGAGAAAAGGGAATGGGAAGGAAGGGAGAAAAGGGATTGGGAAGGGAGGGAGAAAAGGGTAGTACTAGAGAGAGCAGGACAGGTCAGCTGTTTGTGCCTGCTGCAAGACGTGCTGCCCCTGCTGCCAGTGCCACCATTACTGTACCTGCAGCCACTAGTTTTGTACCTGCTGTCAGATGTGCTGCAACTAGTGTTGAACCTGCTGCCAGTGCTGAACCTTCTGCCAGTGCTAGACCTGCTGCCAGTGCTGAACCTGCTGCCACCAATACTTTGCCTGCTGCTAGTGTTTCTTGTAGTACTTGGGGGGAAGGGGAGGAGATAATTATACAATTTGTGACAGCAGGGGACCCTATGTGACAATGCTCATCACCTCCTCCAAGCAGCAGTGAGATGTCTGGAAATGAGCAGCAGCACTTAGGGACTAGTGGTGGTGGTGGTGTTGGAGAATCTGGGGAAAAAGAGACATTGATGACATTTTTATCAGAAACTGAGAAGGAATGGGAGACAGGGATGAGGTTGGGCATCACCACCACCACTAGCAGTCAGCTTTTGAAATTGTAACTTCTCTAACTTCTGCTACTGCTGAGATGAAAGGGCAACAGGGTGCCGAGGAGCAGGCTAGTGTGCCACAGACCACCATGGACACAGTGGGAATGGGGTCAACAAGTAATGTGGGACTAGGACAGGTTCCACTTGCCATCTGTAGCAATACTCCTCCTGATCCTTGTTGCAGTGCTAAATCTGAGGCAGTAGCAGCAACAGCAGCAACATTATCCGCTGCCACGGAAAGTGAAGGAGAATGTGGAGGGCAAGAAGAAAGATACCATTCTTCTCCACCTGTTCCCTATCCCTCCCCCTAGAAGTCATGGATGTGGAACTATTATTCTCTTCCGACAGGCACATTGCAGTCATCATCAACAATGGTACAGTGCAAAATTTGTGACAAGATAGTGAGAAGGGGAAAGGAGGGAACACACCTTGGCACAACCGTCCTGATAACACACATGAAACAGACACCATGACATTTACTCCAAACATGTTAAAGCCAAACACCCATTATTGAAATCTAGCACCACTGTTACTGTACCCCCTGACTCTCCAGAAAGTTAGAGATCAAAGAGGAGGAAGAATAAAGAAACCCAGACAGACACTGGAAGTTCCATGAGGAGCAAAACAACTAGCTCACCATCAACATCACCTTCGTCCTCTAGGGTAACAACTACATCTCCTGCCAATCCACCTCATGCATTGTTACCTCCCCCGCCAAATGAGAGCCACTCTATTAATGTTAGAATATGGCAGTTCATCTCTACCCATTGCACATTGTGTGGTGCACTGACCACACATGCCAGTGTGGTGGAGGAGAATCGATACCAGGTCATCAGGTGGCATCTGAGGAGATTCCATTCTGCAGAATATGCTAGGATTCTGGCAGGGAGGGTTCAACATTAGACACAAATAATAAATAAAGAGTAGAGCACACCTTTTTTACATCGAGAGACAACTGCATTTAAACTAATACAGGGTGCCATTGAATCCAAAAATACCATAAGAACTATATATAAGATCGAACAGTGGATTACCTACAGGCACTCAGCTCTTCAATAATTATTCAACCATCAGTATGGACAAACCACCACCGCTGGAAAAAGCTAAATATATGATCTTATTGTTTAGGGCGCAGATGCCGGCATCTGGTTGGGGGATTACATGTTGTTTTTAATTATATGTTGGTGATTGGGGAGTGTTTGTTTTTAGGGACTCATGTTGGTGGGTGGGAGGTTCTCTTGGATTCCTGTACACATGTGTCTGTTATATTTTGGTATAATTAAAATTATAATATTTTTGTATTTATATTGTTTGATTATCTATATTTTGTAATAATTATTGAAGAGCTGAGTGCCTGTAGGTAACCCACTGTTCGATCTTATATATAGTTCTTAGGGTTCAACATTACTATTAAACTGTCGGCAAGTTGTCATGTGTCCTTAGCGGGGTCTGTACAAGGGGTATAGTGACAGCGGCAGTACTTGGTTTCGGGTGTCATGGTGTTTGGATACAGTTGTGCCCCCAGATATTATTTACCACACACACACTGTGCACATTGCATTTGCTGATGGAAGCCACAGTTCCTGTTCTCAAGGGAAAAATATATATACTGATAACAACATACCCATGATGATTTTGGAGGAGCGGCAGGTGGAGAAGATTTAATGGTCAACTTGTTCTTTTCTCCACATATACTGGGGGCTACTTATTCTTCTGCTACTCCCTCAGGCTCATCACTGAAGCCAGTCGTGGCAAATAGAACCTTCATCATCCATGTTCCATGTTACTGCTATTGTTGATCCCATTCTCTTTCAGCTGCCTAATCATCCTGCTGCTTAAACAACTCAGCAGCAGCAGTACGAACAGCAGTTGCAACTCAGGAGGACATTTGACCTGCTGGCAATAGGCCAGTAGGGATTTTTATTTTTTTCTCAGGGCTTGTGTTAAAAAAAAAACAAAAAAAAATAGTCCTACACAAAATAAACAATTTTTGGGGGGTTTGTTTCTAACAAGCCTAAGTCCTACAAATCATTGTTTTCTTAGGGCTTGTGACAAACTAGCTTAAGTCCTACAAATCAATGTTTCCTTAGGGCTTGTGCCTCTAATAAGTCTAATTCTTACAAAGGCCTCTAACAACAAATCAAACAAATCATCCTCTACAAAATAATCTATCAAGTCAAGTATCAGTCCACCCCAGTGGCAGCTTATATCAGGGGATTCCTGTTTCTGTCACTTTAAATGCAAATGTATTATTTTATTGATTTATTTTTTTATTAACTGTCCCCCCAATAGCAGTCAAGAAAGTCCCCCAAAACAAATTCCCTGTTCAAATGATTCATTCATTCACCAACAGAGGTACCCTCCTTAGACCCCTTTATACCATGTCTAATGGTTTTTATTTTATTTTATTTAAGATTTCTTTTTTATTAAGTGCCCCCAAATCCCAGTAAACAACCCCCCAAAAACATTCCCTGTTCAACTGATTCTTTCCCACACCCCACCAACACAGGCACCTTCATACCCCTTTTATACAATGCCTTTGGGAAATAAAATATTATTTGTAATGTGTTGTGTGTAACTTCTATGTTCCCATTGATTTTAATGGGCGAAAAAAACGGAAAAAGTGGGAAATCTGCACTTTTTGCAGGAATTTTTTCGCCAAGTGGAAAGTGCCATTTTTCTCCGATTTCAGTTTGTGGCGAAAGTTTCGCCCATCCCTAATAATAAGACAATTTTGAACTTACTTTAAATTTGCTTCACGTTGCACTTAATGCTGAGTTTTCGTATATGGCTTCACGCTTTGAGCACACTGTTTTAGCTTGAGAAAAACAAATGAGATTTTGCACTTACCTACAAATATGCAGAGTTTTCACACTTGGCTTTAAACATTCAGAAGACTTTATTATGTGCCCCAGATCATATGAGAGATGGTGGTGCAAAGAGTTCAGATTTTGAAGTATAAGAATCAGAGTTGTGGGGGCCCTTCTGGTTTCTGATTGGAGGGGGGTTCCCAGTTTATGATTGGAGGGGAGTTCCAAGTTCTGATTGGGAGGGGTCCCTTCAGAAAGCTTTGTGCAATCCATACAAATATAACTGGTGATAAGTTAAATGGGGGGGTGATATTGCTTGGTGTACCAATATATGATTTGAAGAGAAAATTAAAAGATAAACATGCTAACTCAGTGTAGGAGAGGGTTAATGGTGTAAAAAATGCCAACATATTTTGATGATGAGATTTTCCTTTTTGCATATTTTGATAGGCTGTTCCTGGTTCTACTTTATTAGCCTGTATTCAGTCCAAATCACTTCCTGTTAATTGTTCTGACTAGGCAAAATGCTATTCAGTTAATAGATATGGAAAAATCAATTATCCATATGTATAAGAAAAGTGGAGTCATCTGGGGCAAACCATCTTCAAAGAGGGGGGAAAAAAATCCTCAAATTCCCACTTGATTTAATGGGATAGCAAACGTTATATTTTTATATATAGATAGATAATAATTATATTTCTGCTTAGCAAAAATGAACGTACGCCAACTGCTTGGGGGTGTTTTTCTAAAAGTTATGCTGGTCAAATCTTTTAGTTTTTTAAATTTACTTTACTTTTAAATTGCAGTTATGATCACAGTGGGGGAATACATGAATCTGTGACAAAGAGGTGATAAAGGGGGAATAACTTATCCAGTGATATCACTTTTCCAGTTCCTATGTTATTCTATGGAGTCCATGCACTAAGATTTTTCAAGTCTGGGAGATCTTGATGCTTCACAGAATAACATAGGAAGAGGAGAAGTGATATCACTGGATAAGTTCTCTCCACAAAATCAACTTTTCATCACACCTTAGTACATAATCCCCAGGTGTAATTGTTCCTGTCACTATTATGGAGCGATTTAAGGGATAGTAATACTTTGTTTTATCTTTATTTTATGTTGTAGGCATTAAAAAAACATGAAGAAAGATATGTCTTATCTCTCAAACCTTTATGGTTTGATAGATATTCACAAGCAAAGTTTCCCCTCCCACCCCTTTTACCTAGTGTAAGCCATCTCTTCTCAGATGTAGAATGCAGTCCATAGACCAGACAGATAACAGCATGGGACAATCTTCTTCCTATGAGAACAATGAAAGCCCTGCCCCCCTTGACAAACTTTTCCGGTTTTTCCCTTATCTTAATTGAAGATTGTCCCTCTCTGCAGTCTACCTGGGCACCTCCCTTCTGATCTGGCTGAACAGTGTTACATCAGTAAAAGGGGCGGGAGGGGGATACTTTATCATTGAATTACTCTTGAACTACAACTCTGACAGAATTGAAATAACACTCTCCAAAGTCCAAATACTATGATGATTAATTAAAGCTGCTTTTATTATGAAACATTACTATCCCTTTTGTCATTTACTCAAGGAGGTTACGCACTAAGGCATGATTAAGAAGTGATAAAGCAGAGATGACTTCCCCAGTGATATCACTTCTCCAGTTCCTATGCTATTTTATGGAGCCTATTCACTAAGACCTCCAAAGTTGGAGAAATCTTAGTGCATTGGCTCCATAGGAACTGGAGACATGATATCACTGGAGAAGTCATCTATACTTTATCTCCTCTTTATCACTGCTTAGTGCATCCCCCCAAGCTCTCCATCAGAGTGTGTTATATTAAAAAGATGATGCCTTCTGGACACTGACACAGTTTCATTTAACCCTCTGAGTGTCAGAGAGGTTTCCAATGTATTGCATATTAAGTTGCATACTTCTCTGACAATAAAATGGGTTTAAGAAATAATACATATGACATAATTTTTGACTAAAACATAATCTAGCAATGGGAGGAAATTTGAGTAAATCATCAAGAAAAACACTAAGATTTTGTTTTCATTTTTACTGCTCCTAGACTGATTGATCAATGTCAAACACATTGTAAATCAAAAGCATTCAAGCGATCAAAGGACCCACTTCAAACACCTGGACATTGGATTTGTTCATGATCTTGCAGTTTTGTTTCCTACGAATTCCTCCACTTTTTTACTTTATTACACAGATGACCCAAAGGATGGCATTAGGTTACATTATACAGGTATTGTGCAGTATATAAGGTTGAGGTAGACTCTTAGACTGACCCTTAGCAAGTGCAAGGCACAGGGGCCGAGGTATAATTAGGGATCCAATGCATACTGACAATAGAAAATGTTTTGGATTTTTCAATAGCTAGAAGTGAATTTGGAGACTTAAAAAATGATTTTGCACCAGTGCCCTCATTCAATAGATCTGCCATCATCCATATGTTTACAGGTTTGGATTGTGTTTTAATGAGAATTGATGATCCCTGTAAGAAAGGATTAACCATTTAAAGGGATAGTAATACTTAGTTTTAACTTTATTTTATTTTGTAGGCATTAAAAAACATGAAGACCGATGTAAGTCTTATCTCTCAAACCTTTATGGTTTGAGAGATATTCACAAGCAAAGTTCCCCTCCCGCCCCTTTTACCTAGTGTAAGTCATCTCTTCTCAGATGTGGAATGCAGTCCATAGACCAGTCAGATAACAGCAGGGGACAATCTTCTTTCTATGAGAACAATGAAAGCCCTGCCCTTTTGACACGTTTTTCTGGTTTTTCCATTATCTTAATTGAAGATTGTTCCTCTCTGCAGTCTACCTGGGCACCTCCCTTCTGCTCTGGCTGAGCAGTGTTACATCAGTAAAAGGGGTGGGAGGGGGACACTTTGTCATTGAATTACTCTTGAACTACAACTCTGACAGAACTGAAATAACACTCTGCAAAGTCCAAATACTATGATGATTAATTAGAGCTGTTTTTATTATTAAACATTACTATCCCTTTAAGCATCAGAGGCATCTGCAACATGTTATACCTAACATCCCCCACCCACTTACTGCAGGGTTTCAGAGAACCTAAAGCAGGACTAGGAAAAGTAATATGATAACCTCTACAGGAAACAGGTGAACTGGTTGTACTCTGCTATGTTATTTAACCTGCTTACTTCATTAATGTTTTGAATGGATAACTGAGAACATTGTGAATGAAGTAACCTGAACCTCCTTGAGCCTTATAATTAAAAGCACAATATCCTAAACCAAGGACCTCAAGTTAATGTAATGAGAAATTTATATTGCGTAGGTTTTTCCTTTGACTGCAATTTACACGATTATAACAAAACAGAGCTGTTTGTGCCTGTAAACCTTGTGTGACATCAGTTAACCCTTTAAATGGTAGATAAGTCTCCAAAGCATTGCAAAGCAATTATCCAGCATTCACAAAGTTGAAGTATAATTTTCATGCAAACAAGGTATTTAGCCTAAAATTAATGATGCAAAGAAAAAAATGCGTATTTCTGGAATTAATCAGCTACGCCATAGAAGGCAAACATTGCCATTGATTTACATGACATTTAAATCTCTGGAATGCTAGAGAGGTCTCCATCAAAATGCTCTGCAATGTGGTTTGCACATTCAAGGGGTTTAGAGCCCTATTTAATGCAATGGGCATTTTGAGCATATGTACTTGTTCCCTATGATAAAGTTGGTTTGAGCCAGAACTGCTTCATTTCTAGTAAATCAGCTACTCAGTTCTCTGTAGAAACTGATAGAAATTGCTGTCCGACTGAACTTTCAGGAAGTAATCACGCTGTCACTCACTTCTTGACAACGTGAACTGTTATAATATTTTAATAGAACAACTGGAAGCTATGGAAGTACCCTTGTTTTAATCAGCAGGAAAATTCCTATAACTTAAAAGCTTTCATAAAAAAAGTGTACTGCTTTTTTAAAGGTAATACTCAATGGGCCTTATGTATATAAGTGGAGCAGGGCAATTGTGAAGTACAACAATTGTACCATAAGGTACACATAAAAATCCCCCATGTTGCCAGTGCCAGGCAAAATGTTGGGAAGTTCAGTTTGATTCTCATGCCAGTTTCTTGCTGATTTAACCAAGTTACTTAATCTCTGTGTGCCTCTATCATATAATGGCACTAAGGCCTAATTCACATGAGTGACTTTTATTTTAGCAAGTTTGTTGCAAAAAAAATTTCTGTAGGGTAATTCACATAGCTGACTTTAAAAATGTGTGTGCCAGATGTGTGTTCAACCCAGATTAGTGACTGTTTGATGGGGCATTGGTTATGACACTCTAAGATGCTGTGTAATGGGACCTTTCACACAGACAACTCTTGCCTCATATGAACATACCAAAGTCCAGCAAATGGCATTTTTACTGTGCTCATACAGGAATGCCATAAAGAAGAGGCAAAGCTGATCTGCACAGAGGCTTATTGGGGTACAGTCAGATCATCCACATGATCATCATTGGAGGTTGTAACATTCATCACAGACTTCAATGAATAGCTGACCAGTGTGGGCATCAGCTAGCATCTGTCTACTGCTTATGCAGGCAGGCCACTGGCCAAGCGCTCTGCATTAATATAGCTGTGGGTGACTGGAGAAGGTGTGTAATGAACATAGACGATACAAATGTAGCAGAGGGGTACAACACGATGGAAATGTAGCACAAGGTTACAACATTTCTGTCACCCATGTAAAAGAGCCCTTACCGCTACATTCATTTGCAATGACAATCTTGTGTAGCTGTAGCATTTTGCAACAAAGTTTTCCATGCAAACTAGGCTTTACACTCACACAATTCCACCCCCTTTGGTCTTGCTTTAACTTCATCAAAAGATTCAGAGAGATGATGGTAGGGAGACTATCCATGTTGGTGAAGATCTACCCTAGAGTTTTCTGCTCCCCAGACATATTTATTTCACACCTGTCATCCATCACAGATCTCTAAACTGAACTCCCGAGGTGAGAACTGCTCTTACGCAAACACTGTAAGATAATGCCCTTCCCAGGTGACTCTTACCAGACTCATTCTACCAGACTCCCGGGGAAACTTGCTAAGGTTGTCAAGGGCAATACATAGTTCACCATATGGCACACTAATTGCTTATTACAAATAATGTAAGTTATTCAAAGGAAACATGAGAAAGTGTTAACCCTTTGAGTGTCAGAGGGGTGCACAATGCATTGCAAAGCTTATAACATCCCTTTGTACCAACTACTGTTTAAATCTTTCAGTGCTAGATGAGTATCCAATGCATTGCTTCATTATCCATTGGATTCCCCTATGGTACTCAAACGGTTTACCTGTTATCTGCTAGGCAGGTCTCTAACATATTGCAAAGCAATGCATTGGAAACATGTCTAGAATTCAAGGGATTAAAAGCCCCATTTAAATTGGTGACAATTGTTATTTATCCCCTGGGTTTTGGCCCTAAATTGCTCCATTTCTATTTAAAACATCAGCCTCATTGCTGCAGCACTTGCATTTTATACTCTGAAGCTAACAGATGCCATACTAATCTGTGAGAGGCTTTTCATTACCTGCATTTACTCTTACCCAAGCTAATCCAGTCTACTTTTATTGAACCATGAAAAATGACATTTTCCTTCACATACTTGACTTGCCAATGCATCCATCAGTAAGCTGATGCATTTTATAAATTATATTCTTTTCAAACATTATAAAGAAAACTTCAAAGCAATTAGTGAAATCTATACTGTTTCACATTAGTTTGAACAATATAGTAAATATTTGAAGTAATAACAATTAAGAACAGGGATAGTTTCCAAAGTATTCTCACGCTGGAAAATCCAAATGAAAATCCAATGTGAGTCCTGATTAAAACCTAGCCAAGCAAAACACTGCAGATTACCTTGATTCCAATTAAATGTGACAAATGAATACTTGACAGGTTTCAATTCCAATTCTTTTCCTGTCAGAATGATCCATTAATATTGAAGACAAAATTACCAGAATTCAAATCCAAGCAATACAATTGGCATTATAAAGCTAGATTTATGGTTTCAAAGCTGTAATCAAAGACTTGTCTCAATTGAACTGCAAAATTTGTCTCATTCCAATCAAAGAGCAAATGCTAAATAAATTGAGTTCCAAATGACACCGCTCACTTTTCTGCATGAAAGTGAACCAGAACCTGTGTGTATTGATGATACTGCATTTACATGGCACATCTGAAGACACAATTAAAAGGAAATCTGAAGGTTTTATTTACTAATGGCCATACGTGTAAAACAAAAGTGGAGGAACACTGGGGAAAACCATTTACACTACAGGGGAGAACTAAAAATTCCCTTTGCTTTTAAATGGGGATTTTTAACCCGCTGAATGCTAGAGCGGTCTTCAACTTACTGCAAAGCAATGTGTTGGAGGCCGCTCTAGCATCCAAGGGGTTAAAATCCCCATTTAAAGCAATGGGAATTAGGGGAATTTTTAATTCTCCCCTTTAGTGAAAATGGTTTGCCCCAGTATTCTTCAACTTCATTTTGACATATGGCCCTAAGATGAATTGTATCAATTTTGGAGCAAATCAACTACACTTTCATTGATAAATACAAATTATCGACATTCTAAGTGATTTAAAGGAGAACTAACTCCTCCTAATTATTAAACCTCCCTCACCTTAATAGGGCCAGAAATTTACAATAGAAATTTTGCCCTTGTTTCTTGGTTCAAGAGATAAGATATTCAGTCAGTCATGATATCATGTTCAGGGCAGCAGGCATGATAGCTGCTAGCAGACAACATGATCACCTCAGGCTCTGCTCATTGCACATGGTAATCGTAATCCTTTAAGGCCTATAGGAATGTGCAATGAATTGCTTTGCTGCATGCTGAGAAACTTTCTAGTCCTTAAAGAGTTAATTAGGCTCATGCAGTCTGCCTGGTTCACTTAAAAAAAAAATTACCAGCAACTGTCATGTCTGCCTCCATGGACAAGACTTCCAGGACTGATTGAAGATGTTATCTTCTGGAAAAAAAAATTAAACAGAGGGTGCCCATAGGGTAATATTGATTGAAAGCCCAGTCTCATTTGTATGTAAACTGTTATCTGTTGAATAAAGGCACAAGAGAAAGATTCATAGAGGCCTTAGAATTTTGTCAGTTCATTGGAGGCCTCTCTAGCATTCAAGAGGCTGGGTACATCAGTCTCTATTCCTTTAGTAAAAAATGACTCTTTATTTGTTTAATGAGTGCTAAAGGGGTACACAATGCATTGCATACCCCTCTGGCACTCAGAGGGTTAACTGAACATCTTGTCAACGCAGGACATTTTCATAATGCAGCCATATATTTATTTATCTTATATTTATACATTCAGTCTATAGCATTTTATAGCTGGCCATTTGAATTTTGTAGCTTCTGGTTTTTCATGAGGGCAGGGGGGCTAGGGCAGGATTTTCAGAGTGTTGTCTATTGCCAGTTCCCTGGAGATGTCAGCTTAACACTATACCTCCCAAGTGTCCTTCTTTAGGAGATATTAGGGGTTCATACCTCTCAAGTGTCCCTCTTTAGGAGATATTAAGGGTCCATACGTCTCAAGTGTCACTCTTTAGGAGATATTAGGGCTCCATACCTCCCAAGTGTCCCTCTTTAGGAGATATTAGGGGTCCTTACCTCCCAAGTGTCCCTTTTTAGGAAATATTAGAGCTCCATACCTCCCAAATGTCCCTCTTTAGGAGATACCGGGGCTCCATATCTCTCAAGTGTCCATCTTTAAGAGATATTAGGACTCCATACATCCTAAGTCTCTCTTTAGAAGATATTAGGGCTCCCTAACTCCCAAGTGTACCACTTTAGAAGGGACAATCCGTCTCTCAGACCCAAATCCCTCTTTCCTCTTTTTTTACTCTGTTGCCCCTTTTTATAGGAGATCAGACTGTATGGTATATATATAAGTGCATCATATTGCTCCACAGCATTAAAACTCACATAATGTTTAGTTAATCTTCAGTATATGTTTATAAATTAGTCTTTGTAAATAAAATACTTTGGTCTTGATCTTACTAATTTATTCAGTTACACAAAGAAGTCATGAAATAACCTAAAAATTCTTTGTAATGCCCTGCCCACCAGCAAAAGTGTCCCTCTTAGGCCATTTGAAATGTTGGGAGGTAAGTTATGGAGAATATATACTATGGATAGATAAAAAGGACCCATAAGTAAGTATCTGCTTAATTCATATAGATACATGGCACAATCGCCATTTGTGTTGCATGTAAGAGAGTTGTATCATTCTAAGAGAAATACGTTAATGTTGCTAAATATTTTTCTACATTCAATGTACATATCAAAACTTCCTGTTTGCACCTTAAAACTGTTTAAAGAGGCAATGCATGCAAGATGGAAACACTTGCTAGCATATACTTGACACTCCTAAACTAGGGTGACCACATTTCCCTTCTGCCATTCCAGGACGTGGTCACCCTAGTTGCCCCTTCATGCCATACCTTGAGTCCCTGGTGGTCTAGCGGCGTGGAAAGTGCTCTGTGCCTCCCCCGGCACAGAGCTGAAGCTCCCGCGCGCTGTGCTCAGTAATGCAGAGCGCTGGGAGATGATGTCATCTCCCAGCGCTCTGTATTACTAGAGCGCTTGCCTCCAGGAGATCAGGTAAGCTGCATTGCCGCCCTGGATGTCAGCCTGTAAGCGGTGTGTCATATCATGGATGCCGCGAGGGAGCGCTGATTTATGCTACCAAGCGCTCCCTCGCGGCGTCCATGATGTGACACACCGCTTGCAGGCTGACATCCAGGGCGGCTTGGCTTCATTCCGGGACACTTCATTGTCCCGGTTGAAGATGACCCGGGACGCGGGACATAGCCCTGAAATAAGGGACAGTCCCGGACGTTCCGGGACCCGTGGTCACCCTATCCTAAACGGCCATAAATAGAAAAATGCAGGTACCTTTTGATGTTTACACCAGTACATTTAAGTAAACCTGTCATGCCTAATACAATGTATGAATTTTACAGGGGATGGCACAGGAAACCTAATAAACATAAGCTGTTCTATTTTTGCTGCATTAACCAGAGCATGAAAATATAACCTTTCTTCTTCCTCTTTCTCTCTGAAGGAAAATACATTTTCGGCTATGGTTCCTCTCTCAGCTAGTTCAGGTTTGGGCAGCTCAGATTATAAAACAACCTGCAGCTTCACTGTTAGGAATGAGGTCACCTGAAGGAATGTATTCACCTCTCCATGCCTGGAGGTTTTACCCCTAGATCCTTTTGTTAAAGCATAAAAACTGCAAATATATTTTTTACCTTATAAATAATTTGTCACTGCTTCTCATACATACTTGTGTGTTTTAAAAAACAAAATGTCATTGTAACTCCTGCAATAATGGAAGTAAGAGTGAATGTTTGCAATGGAGGAAGACTTCCAGATAGGTGAGCCCAAGTCACTGAAGTGCATTTCAACCCAGTGAATCCAATTAATTGTGGGAGGGTATGAGACAGGGTTGATTTAGGAAGTATTGAAGAGGAAATGATGGATATAAAGAAATGCAGTAACACCTAGCAGGCATAAAGTAGGAATATTTACCAAATGCTATGCCTGAGTAACAGCTTGGCAATATTGTTATATTGTGAAGCCATAAAACACAGTATTTATTGAAATAATCAATTAATTAATCTGGTTCAAAGAACATATCTTAGATATGCATACGGTATGACCAGCCATGAGAGGAGCAAAGGTGTGTGCATCACTTTGTGAAGCAATGCATTGCTTACCTCTCTGGTCTTTAACCCCTTAAGGACCGGATGTTATGGGACATTTCCGTCCCATAACGACCGCATAGGGGCACTTTGAGGCGCCGGTACACGTGACCTGTCACGTGTATCGGCGCGTCACTATGGGGCTTGAAACAGATCGCTCCGATCTTGGAGCGGTCTATTTCATGCCCCATTTTTACTTACAGCGCTCCCGGTAGAGCGCTGTAAGTAAAAAGTACGTGACGTACCAGGACCGTCAAGGGTCTTTGAAGCAAATTTACCCTTGACGGTCCTGGTACGTCAAGGGTCCCTAAGGGGTTAAAGGGATAGTAATACTTCGTTCTATCTTTATTTTATTTTGTAGGCATTAAAAAAACATGAAGAACGATATAAGTCTTACCTCTCAAACCTTTATGGTTTAAGAGATATTCACAAGCAAAGTATCCCCCCTGTTCAACCAGATCAGAAGGGAGGTGCCCAGGTAGACTGCAGAGAGGGACAATCTTCAATTAAGATAAGGGAAAAAGCTGAAAAACTTGTCAAAGGGGGAAGGGCTTTCATTGTTTTCATACAAAGAAGATTGTCCCCTGCTGTTATCGGTCTGGTCTTACAACCAGATTCACATCTGAGAAGAGATTTTTACACTAGGAAAAAGGGGCGGGAGGGGGAAACTTTGCTTGTGAATATCTCTTAAACCATAAAGGTTTGAGAGATAAGACATATCATTATTCATGTTTTTTTAATGCCTACAAAATAAAATAAAGTTAAAATGAAGTATTACTATCCCTTTAAGTGGTTAAATATAAATACAGATGGGTTGTGGAATTACAAAACAAGCTGTACTGATTCTTCTGTTTCATGTCCTTTCTGTGATGACATCATCATCATCATCATCATCATCACAACTCTGACATGACTATAGTATTAATGCTGCAATTACATAAAACACTCTTACATCAAAGGGAGGGGATGGTAAATCAATACTATGACATCACTGAGATGATGGGAAGTAAAACATGGATCTTATACAAAAGTAGATGATAAATTCTGGACTTTACTAATTACACTTCACAGGACAAATAAAAATACCCCAAAATTTCATTAATTTAACCCTTTGAATGCCAGAGGGGGTAGGCAACACATCCTTGAATGCTAATGAGTCCTCAAAAACATTTCAACAATGCCCTTAGGAGCACTGGGGTAAACCAACTGCACCATAGGGGACGGATAAAAAAAATCCAGTTTTAATGGGGCTATTAACCTCTTGAATGCTAGAGAGGTCTCCAGCTCATTGTTATAGTTCATCTTAGGAAACAAATCCCATATAAATGAAAGGGGAGTTTTATTTCTCCCCTGTGGTACAGTTGGTTTACTCCAGTACATCCTTAGATGACTAGATGACATATGCTTTTCCTCCTATTAACCTAACATAATTAGAACTCAGACCCTGAATTTATCTGTTCACATTAATATGTTTTCTGCACAATAGCAAAGTCTTTATTTTATAAACAAAAATGGTAAATTGTTACAAAACGAACGTAATGAAACCAAATTAGATTCCTAGTGTAAAAAAAATATATATATAGTTTCTGCGGTTAATTAAACCTTTTGAAAGCCAGAGAGTTTGCCAATATATTTCACAGCAATACATTGGCTAACTCTCTGGCACTCAAAGGGTAAACTAATGTGAAAAGACTGTATGGATCTGATTGATCTGTTTTTTTGCTACTGCAAGCATGTTTGTAAATACTACAGTACAAACACCTGGAGCCATTTTGGACCAAACCAACAACTCCATTGATTAAAATGCCTATTGATTTTAATGGTGGTGAATACTATTACGCTCCCCAGTGCATGATTGTAATACTTTGGAGATCTCTCTAGCATTCAATGAGTTAAACACATCATTTAAATCAATTGGAATGTTTATTTGTCCCCTATGATGTAATTGGTTAGCCCCAGAATTGGTACACTTTACCCTTATACATAAGGCCCACAATAACTATCCATCTCTCGTAACCCTTTGAGGGTCAGAGGGGTATGCAAGGCATTGGTTTGCAATGCGTTGCGTACCCCCTGGCACTCAAAGGGTTAAAGTTCTCTCCTTTCTCATTGTGACCTTCAGCTCCTGCCTTGACAACCTCTCCATCAGATGTCACTCTAAAATCAATGCATGACAAAGCCTCTTCCTTTCCATCACCCCACACAAACATTCAGCTGCAAACATCGGAAACAAGCACAAAACACAAGAATACCCACAAAGAGAAGGATGGTCTAAAAAGGACTGGAGCAAATGTGAGGCAACCCAACTGCACCAGCAAGGGGAAATACAAATGCCCATTGATTTAACTCTTTCCGTGCCAGTGGGGTATGCAACGCATTGCAAAGCAAATGGACTTTAAATTCAATGATTGCTAGAGAGATTCCATGTTGAAAATTCAATGTATCTTATGTATAAATGCAAACTGGAACAATTCCAGCTCAAAGCTAAAGCACCACAGCAGGCAAATAGCAATTCCCATTAATTTAAATGGACCTGTTTATCCTCTAACAGAGGTTCTCAACCCGTGCCCTCAGTGGCCACTAACAGGCCAGGACTTAGGAATTTCCCTGCTAGAACACAAGTGAGTTGATCAGAGGCTCAGTCTTATTGATTAACTCACCTGTGCTGTTAAAAGGGAATTCTCAAATCCTGGCCTGTTAGTAGCCACTGAGGGCACAGGTTGAGAACCACTGTTCTAGAATGTCAGAGTATGTAAATAAATGAGACATTTTATTTGTCCCTTGTGGTGCAATTCCTTTGCCCAGTATGTTTCTACATTGCTTTTATACATATGGGATCATGTGTACAAGCATCAGCCTGTGGACTCATAATGTAATTTGACAATAGTTGTACTGACAGCAGTTGAACACCCACTTTACTACTATGAGATTGTTGTCTAATATTGTACGGAAAGTTGCTTAAGAAAGTGTGAAAAATGGCCATTTATACTGGTACTGTACCTTGTTCCAAGTAGGTGAGCACTGGTCACTAACTCTTTCTTTTCTCTATACTGTACTGTACCTTGTTCCAAGCTTTACTGTCATCCATTAGCAAATCCAGAAGTAGGTAATCGCTGGTCACTAACTCTTTCTTTTCTCTATACTGTACAGTACCTTGTTCCAAGCTTTTACTGTCATCCATTAGCAAATCCAGAAGTAGATGAGCGCTGGTCACTAACTCTTTCTTTTCTCTATACTGTACTGTACCTTGTTCCAAGCTTTACTGTCATCCATTAGCAAATCCAGAAGTAGGTAATCGCTGGTCACTAACTCTTTCTTTTCTCTATACTGTACTGTACCTTGTTCCAAGCTATGCTGTCATCCATTAGCAAATCCAGAAGTAGGTAATCGCTGGTCACTAAATCTTTCTTTTCTCTATACTGGTACTGTACCTTGTTCCAAGCTTTATTGAAGAATGTGTTTGATACAATATTACCGTACCTGGCAACTTTCAAAATGAGCTGACCCTGAGATCTTTATATTATATATTATGTTAAACCGTTAAATTATCAGTGATATAGATTTTCTACGATAGACCCCCAATTGCTCTTGTCCAGAGATATTTCAATCAGTCCTTGATGAGCAATTGACACAATTTAGAGATATCACTGCTTAAACACAAACACAAGACAAGCAGGACTTATCCCCATGTATTCCTGGTATACATGACACCAGTTCAGAGACTAAGGAAGCAGTGAATTGGTGCAGACTATATAGTAAGTATCACTGGACTGTCTCGCCCTGAGAATTTGGTTCATCACCCTAAAAGCCTTAGATCTGCATCAAAACCCTGAGTCTTAGAATCAAACCCTGACAGTTCCCAAGTCTGAGTATTACAGGAAATGCAAACATAAAGGGATCACATGATCATTAGTGACCATTTTCTATGCAAAGTAACACCCATTCGGTATTAAAGTGATACGCACAGTGGATGCTTGGGTTCCTGTGTGTATGTCATCTCAGTGAGGGTGATGTACTAAGTAGAACTGGAGCAATTCTGGGGCAAAGCAACTAAACTATACAGGTAAATAAAAATGCCAATTCATTTTAAGGGGACTTTTCACCCCTTGAATGTTAACTAGGTCTGCAAAATTTTTAATACATTATATGAGCCCAAAATATGCTGTACTGTACGTATATCTCATTTTTGGCCTAGGAGGCTCTACACCTTTAACCGTTTGAATGCCAGAGACGTACGCAACACATTGCTTTGCAATGCGTTGGGTACCCCTCTGGCACTCAAAGGATTAAAATGAAATTAACACTTTAAACAGTTTTTAATGATAATGGTCCTTGAATTTATTTTCCTACATGTGGATGAACATAAATATCTTTATAATGAAACTTCAGAGTGAAACTACACTTCCTGTTAAATAATTATCTTCTTGACTGCAATAATCTCACTTGAGTTACTCTCTTTCCATTAAAATGATTATAAATTACAAATGTTCTGGAACTTTCTTTGAATTATCTAGGGCATCATTTTTAAACTCACATGTGTAAGGTCTCCGTTGCGGTATGCCTGCCTTCACCTTAATTCAGCTCCAGTAAACTAAGGTAATTAGGCCTTCAGCTTTAACATCTGTGCTGCTTTCCATATTGTGATTGTCTAATAAGCTTAAAGAATAATTCTCTACAAACAGAAAACCACTGGATGATTTCACACAAGACTGGAATGAAAATGAGGCCGTAAAGCCTATTGGCATTAAAACCTATTCTTGGAATTATTAAATAGGATTGCACTTTTAAAGCTGCCTGTCACTGCCATGGTAGCATTATGTCATGGCTCATTACTCTTGGACCTGATCATAAATTTTACCCTATAGCCTTCCAATGCCAAAGCTGTTAAGAAGTTGGTTGATTTCCAGGTATGCATTGCAGCAGTGTGTCTAGATGGGTTTTAATTAAAGTGATCACCCACAGTGAAGTTTCCTGCAGAACCTTTTTAATTTGTATGGTATCAAAAGGAAATGAATTAAAAGACACTGAGGTTACTGTTCTAAGACAGTGGTTCTCAAGTCATCCCTATATTGTTCTCAAAGTTTCAGGGTATGGGTACCCCTAACATTTTTAAGATAATTTATCAAGGAGTAATGGATGTTACAAACACATAAGTATACTGTTATTTTCAGGTCTCACAAGCAGAGTAACAAAAACATTGTGCAGAACAATTTCCATAAACATATATTTGAAATTGAATATTCACATTTTTGTCAAAGTCTTTACAGAAAAAGAGAACCTGAGGTGAATGTCTGTGGCACACCAAAGTGCCATGGTACCCTGGCTGAGACTTAGAATAACACTAACAAGTGTATTGCATACCTCCCAATTTTCCCACTTTAGGAGGGACAGTCCCTCTTTGAGACCCAAATCCCTTTCTCCCTCATTTCTACCCTTTTGTCCCTCTTTTTAGGAGAACAGAATGAGTACTGTGTATTATATTGCTCCACAGCAATAAAACTCACATAAACGTGTTGTTAATCTTCAGTATATATGTGTTTATAAATTAATCTGTGTAACTAAAACATTTTGGTCTTGCTCTAAATCATTTATCAGTTACACAAAGAGGTGTCAATAGGTCAAGAAATAGCCTAAAAATTCTTGGTAATGCCCTGCCCATCAGCCACACCCCCAGAAACACCACATAAAGCAGAAGTGACTCTCTTTGACCATTTGAAATGTTGGGATGTGTGATAATTGTGCATAACAATTTCTATAAATATATATTTTAATCTCAACTTTCACAATTTATGTCAAACTAGTTGAACAGCCCGTGAACATGGGCCACAGTGCCAGGCAGCAACTGCCGCAGAGCAGTCATGCATAGTAGAGACTGCCCGCGCCGTGGCTGATAACGGAGCGGGGAGCTCTGAATTTAGACCGTAGTCCTCTCTGCGCGACTACGGTCTAAATTCGGAGCACCCCGCTCTGTTATCAGCCGCGGCGTGGGTTGTCTGTACTGCGCATGACTGCACCACACACAGCCGCCTGTACTGAGCATGACAGCTACTGACAAACATACATTAGCGAATTATTATATAGGATTCTTACTGCAAAAAATTAACACCCTAAACCAAGTGGATAAGAATCACTATTGTAAGAGGAAATCAAGAAGCAAAACTAATTGCACCATAAGTACAAATGAATACGTTCATTGATTTTAATGGAGCTTTTAACCCCATTAAAATCAATGTGAATCTGAATATGTCCCTAATCGTGCAGACAGTTTAATTTCATAACTTTTTAAGGACCACAGGATATGTAACAATTTGCTTTGCAGTATTTTATCCCCCTCTCCCTCTGGTCCTGATCGGCATCTTAGTATTTCAGTCTCATTATGTCTAGTCTACACCAAAGATGGCTAGGTAGCTGCAAACATTAATGGTCCAAACCTACCACAAAAGCAATGTGTTGCACTTCTCTCTAGTCCTCAAGGGGTTAAATAGCATAATTATGAAAAATATGTTTTTCCTTTGTAAAAAGAAAAACAGTAATAATATCAATAATATGTATAAAACGTTTCTAACTTGTGCTTTCCCCTCTGCCAACATGCAGGATGATTCCAGACAATGGTCTGTATTTATCTATGTCTTTTACTTCTCATTAATACACTTCAAAGAAGAGGATCAGGTGAAGGTCATAGAGAACAATGGCCTAATCACAAAGCAGCCGGTAAGATTTTTTCACTGACCTGTTTCTAGGAAGTAAATAGCCAACATATTTCTTGGAAAATCAGAATACACTTTAAGAAATCAAGTATAATAAAAAGATCATTTTTGTGTAAATATTATTTTTTAAACACATCCTTTGATATTTGAGCAACTTCTTTTTACAATGTTCCCATAAAAAATATTGAAACATTACAAATCAGTATTTTTAATAAAAGATTGCTCTTGTTGCGATCTTTTTACAAAGTAAACTGAAGGTAAAATGGGACTTTTCCTTGCTAATAAGTGGTTTTTAATATGTTTAACAGAAGGACTTACCTATATAGTTAGAGCTGCATTTAAAAGGGGCATATATGAAAATAAATCTGATACATGCATACACAAGAAACTCCACATCCCAATAATAATCACTGCAGCCCTGCAGCATGAATTTTTTAAATCAGTCCTGCTTTAAAGGGTTGGTCTGGCAGCCCTATACATAGGGCTGTCAGTTATAGATATATACGTTTGAGCCCTGTTGTAATATACTGTAGAAGACAATTTTAATTTAAAATCTGCTTAGACCAAATGGCCCTTAAGAGTAGATGTTTGTTTTGATATGATGTAATGTAAAAGCAGACAGCAGTAGACAACATTAAATACAGGTAACTTGATATATATGACAATGAAGCCAGGTCTGCATTGTGAGCCATAGTGGATCAGCGGAAGAACAGAAATGTGACCCAGGTGATCGCCAACTGATCACACAACACATTCTGAGCTATCTTGTTCAGAATCGTGTGAGGTAAGACCTGAACCTAACTTAACCCTAGCAGACTATTGGCTGCATACACAACACAGTGAAACTGTTAGCTGTGAGTCACGGACTTCATAGTTGCATCCAGACACCTTTCAGCCCATGGTCAGTTCTCTGACCCCTCCTCCAATGACTAAGAAGCAGTCCTAGGTCAGCACAAGTGTAGGCTTTTTATTTAGTCATAGGTGTTATTTTAACTCTAAATGTAACCATTTTTCCCCACTTTTGGTCTTATAAATAACATAGGAGCAATTCTAGAGCAAAGTGATTGATAAAAACAATCTCACAATTCCCACTGATCTAAATTGAGTTTTTAACCCCTTGCATGGAGATCGCGCTAGCATTCAAGGGGTTCAAAATGAAATTTAAATCAAAAGGATCTTTTATTTCTCCCCTCTAATGCATTTGATGTGCTTCAGAGCCATACCTCCTAGTGTCACTGAGTGCCAGAGTGCCCTCTGATATTCAAAGGGTTAAGGAGGGACAGTCCATCTCTGAGACCTAAATCCCCCTGCCCCCCTTTTCCACTCTAGTGTTGGAGATCAGACTGTGTGGTTTGTAGATAAGTGTATCACATTGCTCCACAGCAATAAAACTCACATTAACCCCTTAAGGGCCCATGACATGCCAGGACTGTCAAGTCAATCCCAGCACTTAAAGGAGCAGTAAACTTTTTTAATGAAAAAAATATATATTATAGGATGCTTCTTGTCGAGTATTCCCACTGCTGAGAGATGCATATTTCCAGAGTTATTACCATTTAACCCCATATTATTTTACATAAGCAGTGCCTTATAGTGGTCAGATTCTAATTACTTATTCTGTTACATTCTAATGGAGAGGAAAGTCAGTGACTTACAGTTCTCCATAGAAAGTGATAGAAACTGCAGAGTCACTTCCTGTTAGAACTATCAGGAAGTAAACACAGTAAATTTACTTCCTGATTATTTGAACTGTTATATCATTTGAATAAAACAACTGACAACAATGAGAGTGAACCTTGTTTTACTCAGCAGGAAAAACTTTGTAACATATAGGTTTTCATGAAAAAAAGTTTACTGCTCCTTTAAGGACCGGTAATGGTCCTGTCACTTCATGGAATTCTTCATGAAAGTCTCACACTGCGGTTATGTATTGAACCATTTTTTTTTCCAAGTAGACCAACAGACCAATCCAGATGTCTATTGACTACTGTTATATCACAAAGAGGAATAATCCGCAGGCAGACAGCCATATAGAAATATTGCTCTAGTTGTAGGAAATGATGCATCGTACTATCCAGTTTAAATGATGGTATATTAATAATGAAGCAAATAATAGAACAAACATTAATTAGCACCTCAACCATTAGATGCAGCATCACAAATTAATCAAAAAAGTGTTAGCTTTAAATATTCCAATACTTGTGATATGGGTGAGATGAAATGCAAAAGAGAATAATTTCTTACAAAAAAATAATTTAACCCTTCACCTGCCAGTTGGGAGTGTACTCTGACGTCCAAACGGTTAACTGTATGACAGAGGACTCCAAAAGATAAAAGAGGAATTTGGGTCATTCTAGAGTAAGCAACTCCCCCAGAGGGGACAAAAAAGTCCCAATGATTTAAGTAGGACTTACCCCTTTAAGGACCAGAGACGTATCCAAGGGGTTAATGATAAAGAGGTCTTCCAGGTATTGCAAAATGTAAAACATATTGTAAAAAAAAACTGGATGCATTTTGAGGAATTATGGAACTTTACAGTTCATTTTCTGAGGTAATATTTTTAAGAAGTCTGCAGGATGCCATTTTAAACATAATAAAACCATTTTTCTGGTATATTTGACCAGGAACATGTCCCATTATTAGAAGGTAATGACTTTTTACCACACATATGGTGGGATGACAAACTCCTATATAAATCAACTTGTGGAATATTACAGTTCTGGAGGTCTCCACCCACTAAGTGCAAGTGATCCCAGTTAAAGGGGTAGTAATAGTTCATATTACACATAGCTCAGAATGTTGAGCATATGTAATAGCTGTGCTCCACAATCTTCATTTGCAGCATAACTTGCTGCTTCGTGTGTAATATAATGCTGAAGATGATCCCTCCCGCACCTTTTTGTTCCAGATCCTATGGCAGATCACTACGAGGGACAATCTTCATGCAGTATTAGGAAAAACCTGCCATCCATCGTCAAGGACAGCAGGTTTTTTCCTTATACTGGATGAAGGAAGATTGTCCCTCATTGTGATCTGTCCAGTCAAGGGACTGGACTTCAGAACTAAGGAGAGGCAGCTTCACATCAGGAAAAGCGGTGGGAGAGATCACCTTTAACATTATATTACACAGTTAGTAGCAAGTTATGCGCGGAGTACAACTGTTACACATGCTCAACGTTCTGAGCTATGAGTAATATGAACCATTACTATCCCTGTAAAGCAGGTCAGTTCAGCCACGAAGGCATTAGATTGATTTAGCTTTTAATATAAAACATTTTTGTAATCCATAATGATGGCAATACATATTAGCTAGGACTCAAAATTAGGTACCTAGGCAAGGGTATGGAACACATTGCAAAACAATACATTGCATACACCTCTAGTTCTCAAAAGGTTCAATGTATTTTGGCCAAAATACAGGGCAAAACCCTTATTTTTGAAATAAATAGGTTTATTATGGTGTTTTTTTCTTTTTCATCACACATATGTTTTACTTAGTAATGTAAGTAGAACTTGACACAGCTAATGTATTAAGAAGAGCAATGGTTCTGGAGCAAACCAGCTGCACCATAGGGGGCAAATAATTCTTAAAATTTCCATTTTAACCGCTTGCTTGCTAGATAGTTTTCCAAAGCATTGTTTGACAATGAGTTAGAGACCTCTAGCACACAAGGATTTAAAAGGTCCAGTAAAATAAACGTGAATTTGCGGAGTTATTATTCATCCCCTCTGGTGCAGTGGTTTGTTCCCATATTATTCCATTTCCTCTTAGTACATCGATCTCAATGACCATATATATTTATTTTCCTTGCACAATCCTTAAATTTATTTTGTTCTGGAACATATTTACCCATCTTTCTCCTATTATTTTTCTATTTATATCTATGTAACATGCTTCTGTCTCTCTGTCTCTGTCTCTCACACCCCCAGCTCCCCCTGCATTCCTCTATTAAGAACTTTAGGTGATTTATTACTTAGCAGTTTCAAGGTTTCCTATAGATTGACTTTTAATACACATGTTGCATGGTTTAAAACCAGTTTGCTTTAGACTTGAAAAAGGGAGCATCTCTCTCAAAAGCTTATCCATATAATTCAATGTTAGTCCAATTAAAAAAGTATTATTACATACTGCAATACTCATTCATTTGACCTGTACACCACTGGACTAAAATGGCTAACCTAAATTAAATACTCAAGATGAAGGTGAAACTGAGGGTAGGGACTGTAATCTGATATGAACAATATTGATCTTGCTACAGTGTTATTATTCATGATTCCTTGACCCTCTTGGGTACTATGAAGTTCTTTGATGAATTGCATCACAATGTTCTGGAGAAATCTCTAGAAAAGAGTTAATTTACCATGTAGCAATTAACTTGCAATAATAGAATCATAAGTGTACGCTACAGTAAAGAAATCTAGCTAAAATAAAAAAAAATGAGGCATAACTTTCTACTTAGCCACATAAAGCAAAGGTTTTAAGTAGCAATCATAGTGTGAACTCAATAAATATGACTGGCAGTTTTATGTCCCTAAAGATAAAGCTATAAATTACATCATGTTTTCTGTAGTGATACAATAGGCTTGAACGAGATTTATTATCTAGCAATATTATAGAGATTGTAGCACAACACCTTAAATGTTTCTGCTTGAGGGCTTAAAAAAGCTGCTGTACATCATACAAATGGGTCATTTTTGCTTTGTGTCATTTAGAGAATAATGATTAACTTTCCTAAGTGAAGCTAATGTTATTACACAACTGATATGATGGGCCTTATACATAAAAGCAAAGTGAAGCACTTCTGAAACAAATCAACTGTAAAGTAGGAGACAAATGAAAAAAATCCTTTTGATGCATGTGAGTGTGTGTATGTATGCATGTGAGTGTGTCTGCATGTATGTATGTTTGTGTATATAGGTGAGATGCTCAAAAAGTGGTGGTAACTGAAATTGTCTGTAATCAGAATAAAAAGTTCTTACAACATTGTCCATCAGTTCTCAGAAATGTTACCTTCATTTTTTGATTCCGATTCCACTTTCTCAATCAAAGGAAAAAGCTTAAAAGTGGGTGTGGTTTAATCTACCATCATATTGTAAGGTATTTTCAGAACAAAATATTCTTTCAACAGTCACTTTTTTGTCTGATTAACAATATTTTTTTACAATAAAATAAAAATGGTCTAAACTTAGAGAAGACAAAATAAAGTACTGTTAGGTGTGAGAAGCAGTACTATAGGGTTTACTGATATACAAAGTATTTGTTTGCAAATGTGTAGTTTTAAAGAAAAAAATGTCTGTTTCTTTGAAAAATTTTCATTTAAAAGACACAAAGTAATTTTAACATCAGAAGTTTTAAGGGCAATATTTTTAATTCTTTATGATACATTTTCAAATGTGACATATTTACTCCTGAAAATATTGTCCTTCTTTTACCACCAACTCATCATAATTAGATAAGTTATTCATTATGATGTCTTTTTGAACTTCTCGCCCTATGTGTTCATTTGTGTATGTATGTGTGTGCATGTGTGTGTATGTGTACGTGTGTGAGTGTCTGTATGTGTGTGTGTGCATGTATGTATTTGTCTGTGTGCACATTTGTGTGCATATGTGTTTGTGTGTGTATTTATGTGTGTGTGTGTGTGTATTTGTATGTGCATATCTGTGTGTATATATGTTTGTGTGTGTTTATGTGTGTGTGTGTGTACTTGTGTGTGCATTTTTGTGTATGTGTGTATATATTTGCATGTGTTTGTGTGTGTATTTGTGTGTGTGTGTATGTGTGCATGTCTCTCTCTCTCTCTCTCTAATTACAACACATATTCTGCCATACATGTTGCATTCTGTTCAAGGATATCTTCTATCTGTCCTGTTCATATAGATAATGTCACCTTCCACCTTACACATTTCCCACTTAGGATCTTGTTCCTCTGGAATGTCTTTCCTATCAATATCTGTCAAGCACATTTTCTCTCTTCATCTTCAAGGCTTTTCTCAGAATTCACCTCTTTAACACAGCATTTCAGTAATTCCAAAGTACTCATTTGCCATGGCAACCTTTAACTTTATTTGAGGCTTCTACCTAGTCAATACTTGGAAAGTAAAATCTTCAGGCCAAAGGTTCAGTTTTCTAAAGTTTATTGTCTTTTCTAACTAATCTCTTAGAAATGAAAAATATATGTTGCTACTTTAACCATTGCTGTGTGTACATTTTTGAAGATTGTCAAATATAAGCAGGTCCGCTTAGGGCAAAGTGATCCACCTGTTATCAAACAGAGATATGCTGAAAACATGACATGTTGTTGTGTCCCGAGGACTGAAGCTGAGACTCACTAGTCTAAACACAAAGATGCTGATATATTAAAAAGGAAATGAACAATTCTGGTGCAAACAAACTGCTCCATAGGGGTGAACTGTATGTTCACCGATTTTCCATTCATTGAAATTAAGCATTTAGCCACTCTAACCCTACAGAGGTACCAGTACATTGAGAAGCAATGTGTTGGTGGCCTCTCTAGGATTCAAAGGGTTAAAGGGGAAGTAAAATCTTCTAATAATAATCCCACATTTACTTTACTATGGCCAGGAATCCTAACAGGTCCAGTTAATTTTGCCCTTATGCGATTGTAAGAGAGATAATATCTTCAATCATTTCTGGAAGTCATGTCCATGGAGGTAGACATAACAATTGGACATAAACTTCACCCACTGCAGATGGTAATCTTAAAACTTTAAGGACGAGAGGTGGGGTGTGAAATACATTGTGTTACAAGGTATAGTGCACCCCCTTTGACCTTTAAGGTTTAAGTAGGCTCATGTACTTTACCTGCTTCAAATTAAAAAAAAAAACCTGCTAGCAACTGTCATGCCTGCCTCCATGGACATGGAGTGTAACTATAAATGCTCCATTTCCATTATTGTGCCGGTGGTTTTCCCCAGAATTGTTCCACATTGGTGCTTTTAATGAGATTCTTCTTTCTTTTGTGATTACAGGACACAGTACAGGCTACTCCCCATTGAAGTGCAGTACACAGTACATCCTACTCCTCAATGACGTGCAGTACACAGTACAGCATACTCCTCAATGAAGTGCAGTACACAGTACAGCCTACTCCCCAATGAAGTGCACTACACAGTGCAGCCTACTCCCCAATGATGTGCACTACACAGTACAGCCTACACCCCAATGATGTGCACTACACAGTACAGCCTACACCCCAATGATGTGCACTAAACAGTACAGCCTACACCCCAATGATGTGCTCTACACAGTGCAGCCTACTCCATAATAATGTGCAGTACACAGTACACCCTACACACCAATGAAGTGCAGTACACAGTACAACCTACTCCCCAATGATGTGCACTACACAGTGCAGCTTAAGCCACAATAATGTGCAGTACACAGTACAGCCTACTCCCCAATGAAGTGCAGTACACAGTGCAGCGTACTCCCCAATGAAGTGCAGTACGCAGTACAGCCTACTCCCCATTGAAGTGCAGTATACAGTACAGCCTACTCCCCAATGATGTGCAGTACACAGTACAGCCTACTCCCCATTGAAGTGCAGTACACAGTACAGCCTACTCCCCATTGAAGTGCAGTACACAGTACAGCCTTCTCCCCAATGATGTGCAGTACACAGTACAGCCTACTCCCCAATGAAGTGCAGTATGCAGGGCAGCCTACTCCTCAATGATGTGCAGTACACAGTACAGCCTACTCCCCATTGAAGTGCAGTACGCAGTACATAATACAAAATGTTAGAAGCACTTTGAGAAAGCCAACAGGCGAAACGATCGTCAGGGTCTCTGAAGCACAGACTTTGTGTCTCAGTTTATTGTGGACCTAGTACCTAGATACTTTAGTGCAATATTAGATTCTTTTCTTTACTTCCTCTCTCTAGCTCTTATTTTGTGGCCTATACTGGTCACTTGCCCAGTGGGTCTATTACCCAATGACTTTTGAAGACTCAACCTCTGGGGTTTTGGAAGCACTTAGCTTCAATTTTTAAGTGATCACTCTTTGCGACCACCCTCTCTTCTCTCTTTATACTCTATATAGGTAGGGAGAGACATTGTAGTAATAGAGGTTTAAGTATCGTTACTTGTCACGAATCATGTATCAGTGCAATTAGAATACGGGACATCTGCTTATATACCTGGGTCATCTTTTTACTAGCGTCCGCATATTGAGACAGGGAGCAAGAAAGCGGTATATCTGTTATGTTATTGAACAAAGCACTATATTTGTCTTATAGATGACAGTAACAATAAGAGTATAAGACTCTAAGATAGTGTCTTATTAAACTATTTTTGATTAGTAAGTACTGGGACCATCAGTGTTTTTAGAAATTCGCTTAAATTTAATTTTAAATGTTTTTAATTGTTTTTTTTTTCCCCTTATTGCTTCACACCAGATTGATCTCACAATGTCATTTATATAGGAGTGAGATTGGTGCTTTTAATGAGATTCTTCTTTCTTTTGTGATTACAGGACGCAGTACAGGCTACTCCCCATTGAAGTGCAGTACACAGTACATCCTACTCCTCAATGACGTGCAGTACACAGTACAGCATACTCCTCAATGAAGTGCAGTACACAGTACATCCTACTCCCCAATGACGTGCAGTACACAGTACAGCATACTCCCCATTGAAGTGCAGTACACAGTACATCCTACTCCTCAATGACGTGCAGTACACAGTACAGCATACTCCTCAATGAAGTGCAGTACACAGTACAGCCTACTCCCCAATGATGTGCAGTACACAGTACAGCCTACTCCCCAATGATGTGCAGTACACAGTACAGCCTACTCCCCAATGAAGTGCAGTATGCAATACAGCCTACTCCCCATTGAAGTGCAGTACACAGTACAGCCTACTCCCCATTGAAGTGCAGTACACAGTACAGCCTACTCCCCAATGATGTGCAGTACACAGTACAGCCTACTCCCCAATGATGTGCAGCACACAGTACAGCCTACTCCCCAATGAAGTGCAGTACACATTATACTCTACTCCCCAATGATGTGTAGTACACATTACACTCTACTCCCGAATGATCTACAGCAGTGTTTCTCAACTCCTGTTCTCAAGACCCACTAACAGGCCAGGACTTAGGGATTTCTCTGCTAGAGCACAGGTGTGGTGATCAGAGGCTCATTCACATTGATTAACTCACCTGTGCTCTAACAAGGAAATCATCAAATCCTGGTCTGTTAGTGGGTCTTGAGGACAGGAGTTGAGAAACACTGATCTACAGTACACATTACAGTCTACTCCCCAATGATCAGCAGTACATAATAAAGTATATTCCCCAATAATCTACATTATATAATAGTCTACATTGTAATGATCTGCAAAACACAGTACAGTCTACTTCTCAGTGATCTGCAGTACACAGTACAGCCTATTCCCCACTGATGTGAGTTGCACATTACACTCTGCTCCCCAGTGATCAGAAGTACATAATACAGTCTATTCCACATGATCTAAACTATATAATATGGTCTAATTTGTAATGATCAATAGTACACAGTACAGTCTACTCCCCGATTTTCTTCAGTACACAGTACAGTCTACTGCCAATAATGTGTGGTTCATTACAGTACTCCCCAATGATTTGTAGTACACAATACAGTCTACTCCCCAATGATCTGCAGTACACAATACAGCCTACTCCCAATGATCTACAGTACACAATACAGTCTACTTCCCAATGATCTGCAGTACACAATACCGTTTTCTACCCAATGATCTGCAGTACACAGTGAGGTCTACTCTCCAATGATCTGTTGTACACAGTACAGTCTACTTCCCAATGACCTGAAGAACACAATACAATCTACTTCCTAATGATCCACATTATACCATGAAGTCTACTCCTCAATGATCTGCAGTACACAGTACAGCCTACTCCCCAATAATCTGCTGTACACAGTACTGTTGATTCTGTGCAGCAGTACACAATACAGTCTAGCCTCCAAGGATCTATAGTACACAAAATAGTGTACTTCCCAAAGATCTACTGTATAATAACACTGGAACTGAAGAGTTTATCACTCTGAAGACGTTGTCTCCTCTTTATTACATCTTAGCTTGGTATAACCCCCAAAACCTTGAGTAATCCTGGAGTAAACCAACTATACCAGAGGAAGCAAAACATTATGACATTGATTTAAATGGAAGCTTAACTCCTTAAAGTTATAGATCTCCAACATGTTTCTCAATGGGTTAAAGACCACATTAGCATTCTTGAGATTAGAATTGGGGCTGTTTATTTGGTCTCTATAGTGCAGTTGAGAGGGAAACCTTCCATGTTAAGGGGGTTAAAATCTGTGTTTAAATCAAGGAGCATGAGCATTTTCTGGACTTTTATTTGTCGATAAAGTTGGTTTGCTGCAGGAGTACTCTGTTTATCTCTAGTAAATTAGAAATAAACACATCCACTTGATATTTTGATGGTGCAATGGTGGACTAGCTGCCATCTGAATCATTTCTACAGGCTGTCTAACACTAGACCTAAAGCAAAACAAGTAACATATGAAGAAATATGCTTGAGCAAACCTTCCCTGCTGATGTGGCCTACAGCAAAATGGTTATGTTACAGCAGGCTTCTATGACACATGTGGAAGAGTGGAAATACACTATATGATTTTGTTTGAGACTCTTAAATTAGAGATCAAACTCTCAGCTCCTATTCCCAAAACATAAGTAAATTATAAATATTTAAAAGCCTACTTACAGAGTAAAATATAATGTATGCTATTTTGTATTTAATAATATATCAGGCCATAATATTTTGGCAGTACTAAAATTAATGTATACACTATGTGCTGTAAACTTAAAATAATAAATAATGTTATAAATTCCTAAGGCAATTGCATCAACTTATCCAAGATGCTTACAAGATTACATAATAATTTTTAGAGGGCAACTAAGATAAATACATATATGCACGTCCCACCTCAGAGCTGGTGCTGCAAGCTCCATAAGCAGCTGTTTTGACTTCAAGTCCACCTGCACAGCCAAAAAGAATGAGTTTGCCTCTTTCTGATTTGCCTCTTTCAGGAGGTGGGACGAGAAACACATTTAATTAAAGGAACTGGAACAATTATAAGGAAAAACAATTGTATCACAGGGGACAAATCAAAATTCACTAAATCCCCATTCATTTAAATTTAATGTATGTTCTCTTGAATCCTAGAGGCTTCTCAAAATCATTTTAAAGGTCTAGAAGTTCCGGTTCTTCTTATTAAATCAGCACTCTAGAGTAGTAGCAGTTAACTAGCAAATGATAGAGGTTTTTATGTTAGCTGCCCTTTAAGTAGTATTTTTTATGATGTTGTCATTGCTCACTTACAGTATACGCATATGTGTATCGCTTATGTGTGTGTGAATGGTGTGTTTGCCCCTACCATTTTCCATATGCTCTGCCTCACCAACACTGCCATCTGGCGTAGTTCTTTCATAGTTGTCTTCTGGGAGTGGTAGAGCGCCCAGCCTTGGCCCAGATGAACTCTTACTGCTTGGTGTCTCTGACTCTTCCAGACCGCTATCATAGCAACTCTGTAGTGACCCCTGGTGTGGATCCTGAGGCTGGCTCACAACTGAAAATGTCACTCTGCGAAATGGCTGCAAGAGATAAGATTCATAATATCACTGAAGGTTAGAATAAAATATAAGGAACTTTAATTTTGGTGACATAACAGTTACTCATTTAAAACTTCATTTCTTAAAGGAAGAATCATACACCAAGCTAAAGAGGAGCTCTAGGAGATTAAGAAAGCAGTTCTTTTCCCGATTCTGTAGAGAACCAGGCCCTGTGAGATAATGATTTATACAATAAAAAGTGACAAAAGTGAAATTATAATTAATCTTTTCATTGTATAATAGTTTAGTGGTTTTGTATTTATAACACTCATGCCTCAAGGCTATTTTCTTTCACCCAAGTGTTTTAAAGGATAAAGATCAGGTCAGCCTTCAAACTTTGGATCCAAGAGGGTAAAAAAAACACATATGAACTCAATGAATATGATTTATTTTTTTTTGCAGACTGCGGGAAACGATTGCCACAGCATAATCCTACATATCTGAGTATAGTCACTTTACTAGGAAGGGAGTAATTAAAAGGAAAATCACTTCCTCCGACTTCTGAAAAACAGAATATGCAATATAACATACTCTATTGCAGGTGTCACTAACCTTTTCTTTAACAGGATGTACATTTTAATTGATAAACATCCACTGAGCTACTCAAAAACATGTATTCAAAATATATTAATTTATGACTGTACATATTAAACCATCTTCAAAGCTTCATGGTTGCATGGCTACCAATCTGACAGAAGAACAAGGCTTGGTTATGTTTGGCTCTGTGTCTAAAACTATATAGAAAATGAAACTTGTCATCAAGTGTATGAGTAGTTATGTGGCTTCCAGTCGGATGGGACTGGAGAAGTAGGTGGAACAAGGCCGGAGAAGCAGACAATATATGTATTTGTACCCAAAAGGGGTCCATTGCATTTCAAAGTAATCAACAAGACACCTCTGTTCCACAAACTGGGTTATATACTTTTTTGCCAATGTTCAGCCCTTTCTGTGATGGCATCAGAACCCTTCCTGGTGTACCTACAACATTCATCAATTACACAATCCTTTAAGCAATGTACAGTGTTTACCAAAATGATCTTCGCTTTCCTACACCCATGCCGGTATGCGCCAATGTTCCAGCCTGAAAAAGAGAACCAGGAAACCTGTTGTATCATTGCTAACATCAACAATGACACAAGTAGACTTTCCTAATCCTCCTATTCAACCTGGAAGATCAGGAATGCCAAGATGAGGATGAGTGTGTGGGGGGGTCCAAAAGTGTAGAAGTTAGGGGTTGACAGTAAGGGTATGGACAAAAATGTAGCTGCTACTGGCTTGACACTCAAGAGGTAAAAGGAGCTGAATTTTTTTTTTTTTATGAAAACCTACATGTTATAGGGCTATTTCATAAGAGTAAAACAAGGCTCCCAGTGCTCCCAGTTGTTCTGTTCAAAAGTTATAATAATTCAAAACAGTTACACCCTCTGGAAACATAGATGCAGAAAGTTTATTTCCTGAAAGGTCAAACTGAGAGGACGTGACTCAGGGGAAACTGTCACATTATATGGAGAACTTATATCAGTGATTCCACCTTCAAAACAATACAAGAGAATAATCTGAAATCTATGCACTAGAGGGTGATGTTAGAAAAAAACTGTTTAAATTGAAATAATTCTGGAAATACATATCTCCCAACACTGCAAGCACCCTTGTTTTACACAGCAGGAAAAGCCCTACAATGTATTTTGTCATTAAAAAGTAAAAAAAGCTTCTGCTCCTTTAAAATAGTCCAGTTTCTTGTGGCAGAAACTTAATTCCTGATACCTTTACCACACATTTAAGAGTATTAAAGCGCAACTTACGTTCACTTTGGTGAAATTTGGTGAAATATGTTTTTTACTGATGCCCACATTGGTTGGTCAGTCATTAGAGGGCCATTTTCACCAATTTGCATTTCTGAATGATCTGTGTGGTAGTCCAGAGGCCCCCCTGAACATCAGTATGCTAAAACTCCAGATGTGAACAATGTTAGAGTGCATCCAACCTACAGCATGTTGTGTTTAAGCGTGTGCTGTGAGGCAGCAATCACCTGGGGAACCCAGCAACATTGGGAGCAATCTGATTCACAAGGATGCATTTAGTGCAGTATTAATAAAGCTGTTTTAAAGTCACCCATGTGAACACAGTATTATAATAAACAAACATTATTAGGAGGTCTGAAAAAAGAAAGGATCCCAAGAAGCGGTTAAAAAAGTTGTATAGAAAAGTGGGTCAGAGGAAACAAAATTATGAAATTTATGAAGAAGAAAAAAAAGAAAATATAGAAAGTCAAAAAAGTTAAAAAAAAAAAAGTTGGGGTCCAAGTAACATGAAAGAATGAACAAAAGAAATGTACAAGTAAAGAAAAAATTTTAAAGTTCTAGAGTAAAGAGAATGAATCAGGTAGTGGAGAGGCAGAAAAGTCTAGCTTCAAACGGGAGGAAAGATGGAAGAAAATAAAATTCACTATCCCTGTCCATCATTATTTCATTTGTTATGAAGTAAAAATAAAAGTGTAAATAAAAGGAAATTGACAGCTTCAGCCAAAAATGAATAAAATAAAGAAAAATATAGAGTATAAAACAAAATAAAAACATTGTTGCAAAATATGTTTAAATGTTCCAGCACTTACAATAGCCACAGGCACCACAAAGTAAAAAAGACTGTATAAACCGCTACAACAAATGGTGAATAAACCAGTGCTTCTCAAACTATTTTGGATCAAGGCGCCCCCAAACACACAGTCAGGAATTTTCGGGGCATCCTCTAACATCTTATAGATCAATTGTAAAGGGTACAAAATATATAAATATATTGTTACTTTCAGGTTTCTTGGAATAACAAAAACAATCACGTTGTGCATAAAATTGTTTCAACCCTTTGAACGCCAGATGGTTACACAACGCTTTGCTTTGGAATGCATTGTGTATCCCTCTGGCACTCAAAAGGTTAATAAATGTGTAGCATGAAACTCAGCATTCATATTTTTGTCAAAAGCCTTTATAGAAATTAAGGGGCACCCTAAGTGGATGTCTATGGGACACCGAAGTGCCATGGTCCCCTGGCTGAGAACCGGTGGTGTAGACAAGGGTTTGATGTGCGAAGAATAACTGCAGCAATTATCTGGGAAACAACTGCATCATAGGGAAGAAATACAACTTCCCATTGTTTTAACCCTGTGAATACTGGATAGGTTTCCAGTGCATTGCTTGACTGTTTATTGGAGACCTCTCTAGCAGTCAAGGGGTTAATAGTCCTATTTAACCCCTTAACGACGGATGACTTACCAGGTACGTCCTCTGTCACTAACTGACAGTTTAGGGGGACGTACCTGGTAAGTCATCCGTCGTTAAGATAAGTCACAGAAGTCCGGGTCTCCGTGCGGCTGCACGCCGCTCGGAGACTCCGGACTTGTTTAAAAAAAAAAAAAAATGTTTGTCGGGCGTTAAGGTGACAGCCGCATACGAACGTGGCTGTCACTAAGGGGTTAAATCAATAGGGGTTTTATGTGATGCCTAGAATGATTTCTGTAGTTCTTAGTACCTCAGTGTCATCAATTTAATATGATGTGAATCAGCCTGATACAAAGTTTTATCTCCTGGGTGCTTGAGGTCTCCAATAGGGATGGACAAAAACTTGAATGACATTAACCATTGTATTTAGTGCTCATATCCTTTATAATGTTTGTCAGAAACCGTCATGCGCAGTAGAGACTGCCCGAACGCACAGAATGCTGGGAGAATTTTGTACCTTCGGCCAGTCTCTACAGTGCATGACTGCGTCGGCAGCAAGACACAGAGCAGGACCGGCCTCTTAACCCTTTGAGTGCCAGAGAGGTACGCAACGCATTGCAAAGCAATGAGTTGCCTACCCCACTGGCACTCAAAGGGTTAACATCACCTGGACCTTGGCCTGTGTACACACACTAGTGTATATATATACAAAAAGGTGTCATATCTCAATGTCTGCAATGTGATGTCATGTCATTTGTGATGTAATGACATTAGACACGCATTAATATATTTTTATATTGTTTTTATAGTGTTTATGTTTTAATATTTTACTATTATAATTTCTAGATTCCAAGTAATACAACACACTGATTCTTTTAATAACTGCAATTTCCACCAGATATTTAATTTTATTCACTAAGAAATTACATAATGTTAATAAGGTTCATTAATAACACTTTAAAGGGGAACTTTCACCCCGCAATAACTAAATCTCCCCTTGCTGCTCACCTGGCGACTAGCTGCTTAGTAGCGCTAGTCGCCAGAAACCTTACCCGGTTCTTCAAATATATGCGTTTTAAAGGAGCAGGAAGCACGGACGTCTCTTCACAGTGATGTCCGTGCGCCTGCGCTGTCAGTCCCTTGTCAGTCCCTTGTGCACCGTACGGTGCACAAGGGACTGACAAGGGACTGACAGCGCAGGCGCACGGACGTCACTGTGAAGAGACGTCCGTGCTTCCTGCTCCTTTAAAACGCCGAAATCTTGAGAACGGGGTAAGATTTCTGGCGACTAGCGCTACTAAGCAGCTAGTCGCCAGGTGAGCAGTAAGGGGAGATTTAGTTATTGCGGGGTGAAAGTTCCCCTTTAAATTGGCATACTGTAATGGATGAGATCACTCATGATACCATAAACATCGTAGACAATAGAATTTGATGATTTTTTTTTTATATATATGAAGTAAACACTATAGTTAATGTAAATCATTCTGTGGAATGGGTAATACCCCCTAAAACTCTAAGCAGTGATGCCTTATTAACATATTCATGTTTGTCATTCGTTACAGATTTTGCTGCTCAACTTTTCACTGCTTGTTAATATGTTTCAGTCAATAGTTATCTGGTCTTTTGAAGTTTAAGTACCATAGGATGCTATGAAAAGTCAATTAAAATTAACAAATAAAATTGTTTGTTAAAGTCACTCACAGCAGCATTACAAAATGGCAACCCTCAGTAAATAGGTCTACCATGGACTTCTCCTCAGTGCTTATAATGTGAACACCACCGATGCAATGGAAAACACTATTGGCAGCTCTGAGTCACAGCTGCCTGTTCAGGAGGAGGCGGGAAAAGAAGCTTCCAGTGCATTTGGAGCATATTTAAGTGGTAATTAACTTGTAAAAGATCGAGCTATAACAAATTCATTCATGTTAGCTGCCCTGTAATAGCCTCTCCAGAAACTCTTCATAAATATATGAAGTGAATAAAATATGGCCCACTGAGAAATAGCAAATATATATCTTGGTATAATTTTCTTTCTATTTTATTGATCTGAAATCCCTGCTTGTAGATACTCATTTTGCCTTTATAAAGATACATTTGTTCCCCCCTCTTCATACATGAACTATATCATGGTCAGTGGTATAGCTTCACGTG
This sequence comes from Rhinophrynus dorsalis, assembly GCA_037306005.1. Classification (NCBI taxonomy): domain Eukaryota; kingdom Metazoa; phylum Chordata; class Amphibia; order Anura; family Rhinophrynidae; genus Rhinophrynus; species Rhinophrynus dorsalis. The sequence continues at coordinate 81,425,122 of CM074718.1, read as the reverse complement.
TCAAAGGGAGTACATTTGTTACAGGGCCCAGTATCCAAGGTTGTCCATCAGCTCGCCACTATCCTGAACAGTTTCCTATCTTGGCTGGTGGACACTGACATCATCATACAGACACTCCCATTACATTGGTGTGTTGTTTCCATTTTTTCCTTAACCCTTTGAGTACAAGAGATATTTTCCACAGCAAAGTAATACATTGGACACCTCTCTTGTATTGAAATGGTTAACTGTCAGCATATAGTTCTTCGTTATGAATCATGATGCAGCAGCTCTCTGGAGCTACAAACAAGCTGATTTTCCTCTCTGTCTTTCCAGTTATGTGAAGACCTTCCAAGATCCTCCTTTGTTGAATTGTATTTTGGTCCATGTGAGCACGATTCAGTCTTGCTTGTGGACATTGTCTGTGCCAGAGAACAAATACTTCCTCCAGACCATGGCAAAAATCCAACAAGTGTTGTTGAATGGCATAACCTGCACGGAAATCAGAGGATTTCTTACTACACTAGCCATTTATTGTATTGTTTAACCCCTTTGATGCCAAAAATATTTCCTATGCATTGTAAATCAGTGCTTTGGAGGGGTTAAATTATCATGAATTATTTCCAATGAGGGGTACAATTTCAAAGGCATATAAATGAATCCATTGAGGGCTGGAGGGAGGGGGGTGTAACCACTTTTCCACAATGCAATGTGTGCCCTCTGGCCCTCAGTGGATTAAGAATATCCTATATACTAATTCACTAATGTATGTTTGTCAGAAGCTGTCATGTGCAGTACAGACGGCTGAGCGCACTACAGTCATGAGCAGTAGTGACTGCCTGTGCCACGGCTGATAACGGAGCGGGGTGCTCCGAATTCATCTGTGCGCAGAGAGGACTACGGTCTGAATTCTGAGCGTCCCGGTCCATTATCAGCCGCGGCGCGGGCAGTCTCTACTGAGCATGAGTGCACCGTGGCCATTGCTTCCTGACACTGAGGCCCGTGTACACAGGCTGTTCAACTAGTTTTTATATATTTATACACTGTTATAGAACTATAGAACAGTGCTAGAGACCAACATGTTCCAGTGAATGTGCAATAGTGATCCCAAGTTAAATCAAGAGTTGGAATGGATTTCCAGTCTCTATTTCTGCCTATCACCTATTTACTCAGCTACATTTAGCAGAATGAATCCTCTTAAAAGGGGAGCAGTCATTCTGGGGTGTTCCTTTCCTCTATGACAAGTTAATGGCTATGCACTAAACAAGGCATATATGAAATGGCGTGCTTCTACAGCATTTCCCTGTGAATGTTACAGGGCCGATATATGGTGCTTGCTGGTTTTAAAGTCCTAATGATTGCATACACTGTCCACTAGTATGAACTACAGTGCTCATATAGTGCATACCCTGAAATACAGCCATTGGTGTTAGAGGTTTATCCCAATGGAATTGCACTGGCATATTCAGTTGGAAATATTTCTAGCATACACAGGGTTAAATTATTCTTTAACCCTTTAACCCCTTAACGACCAGCGGTCCCGGGGTGTGTGGTCCTTTAAGGACCCAATAGAGAATTTCGGCGTGCCGCCCCACGTGACTGATCACGTGGGGCGGCACGCTGAACTGAAGGACTGAAAGAGATCGCTCCGGTCTTGGAGCGATCAAATTCAGTCCCCGGTATTACTCACCGTGCTCCTGCAGGAGAGCGGTGAGTAATAGTACGTGACTTACCAGGACCGTCACTAGTCCTTAAGTGCCGGATCAGCGTGACGGTCCGGGTACGTCACCGGACGCTAAGGGGTTAAGGACCACCCCTTAAGTTCTTAAAGGGTAAAAAATAAAATAAAGCTTATTTTAGTCCTGTAAAACACAAATGAGTCTTCTGTGAATTCATGATACTCACATATTGAACGGATTTGCCAGATGACTTAAAAAGACTTTTATTTTAAGTACTAAAGGCACATCTGACATATTTCCATCCAGTGAGGCCAGGCGTATACATTGATTAGACTTGAATTGTTTTTATTCAATATGCCAGATATTGTAGTATAAAAAGAAGCTGTGGAATTGTAGTTATTGAATTCCTACAGCAGACACATATGAAATGATCTTTGTTTATGGATGATTGCAGAATTTAAATACTTTTAGCAGATGTTTATACAATCTAACTAATGATGAAAAGAGAAAAAAAAATCATTTTCATTCTGGCAGTTAAATGATTAGTGTGTCTTTTAATAAAGACTGGCTGAATTCAAATAAACCTTTTCATTTTTAGAATAGAGAAGATCAGTTTTATATACATATTTTTTTTTCCGCTTGCAGGCAAGTTTTGCCATCAACATGCTCATAAATAAGCGATCTATTCTCAGAAATAACTGATTCAACAGAAATTCCATCAGGGCAGACAATTATCCTTAGAAGTAGGAGAGGACTTCTCTTCCACAGCTGACAGGCACAGAACATTCATATATATAATACGCATGAATTAGGTATGGTAGGGGGTATTTTGAAAGAACTAATACAATGGAATTTATACAGTATAAAGACATATTCTCCTAATTATAACAATGTGTTTTGTGTTTACGAATACAGATGGGCTTTGCCTTCAAGATGTCTTTACCGCAAGTCTCATCAAAAGCAAATCACCCAATCATCTGTAGAGCTTTGCAGTTTAAACCGGTCTTCTCTACTCACACTTTTCTACATGCAAAATATAGCTAACAATACACGATCTAAGCAAGCTTTAGCTCTCTATCTACTGGAGACTACAGCTTCCAGCGTACCTAATGAGTATATCTGGGAACTCTCCGAATTTGCCCCGGAGACTCCGGTTTTGACAGAGCTTTACCAGGTCTCCAGGGCAGAAGCTGATTCCTCCGGATATGGTGAGTTTCTATTGAAACTCTGCCCACATCTGCTGTTTCTCCCAGTGTTCTTCTTTTCCCAGCCTTCTGTGTGATACATTTAAGCCCTGCCCCCTCAACTCGCATCAAGCGCCGCCCCTTTTGATGCAATTTGCGTCATTATTGTCACCCCCTGCTGCACCAGAGGACTCCCCTCCGGTTAGACCTCAATAAGTTCCCAGGTATGCTAATGAGCTAATGGCTGGTTTGGCAGAGAAGAGCTGTAGTTTCCAAAACCTAGAGAGGTGCCTAACCCTGAACTACATCAAAATTTGAGAAGTTGTGGTAAATTTACAGGAGAGAGAAGAAGAAAATAATGTTGTTGGTGATGATGTGCAAAAGCACTAACACCTTGAAATGAACAAATGTTATATAGACTTAAGTTTCCTATACTTCACTTCATGCTAGCATCTATAAAGTTTCTTTCATTGTCTCCTGAGACATAAAATCTACCCTTACATATGCTTTGTGAGGGCAGCCATTCCTAGCTGTTTCAGGTCTCCCGATTCCTGTTACCGCAGCAATTATGAAACATGTCTCTAAAGTGATAGTGCTATATTGTCTGTACCTGGACCTATATAATGTATAATCCTTTCTAAATAGACAAACTGTGGACACTAATCAAAAGGGAGGGTTATGCACTAAGGTGTAATAAAGTGGTGATAAAGTGTATATGAATTCTCCAGGGATATCACTTCTCCAATTCCTGTTATTCTATAGAGCCTAGGCACTAAGATGTCCAAAGTTGGAGAAATGTTAGAGCATTGGCTCCACAGAATAACATCTGTGCTTTATCACCTCTTTATTTTGTCTTAGTGCATAACCCCCAATGAATTAACTGCCTTCAATCTTGTATCTCATTTAAAACTGTACAAACCACATGGGGATAGATTCTATTGCAGGTGATAAATGTTACAGCCCGTTTTATCAAAAATTAACCTGTTGAAATCTATGGGGAAACCTGGAGATAAACGCAGAGATAAAGTTAGCATCTGCAATAGTATCCAGCCCATGGTGTCTACACATGCATTACAAGTGCAAGTTTAGCACTGGGTTTTAAGGATCTAACATAAAATAACAGATTTTACAGAGGAAATACTTGATATTTCCGAATATACTGTGTTTAGTGTTTGTGTTCCTTTATGCTTTGTTAAATTTGGATATGGATCTTGGTAAAACTGAAAATGCAATCACTTTATCATATGCCAGCAAAAATAAAACAGGAAGTTACATATTAACACAATATAGTAGCACAACATAAAGCTATAAAATGGCACAACATGAAGCTATAAAACTGTACAACATGAAGTTGCATAGTAATGGTATGATGCTATATGAAATCATAGTATGAAACTAGTACTGTATGAAGCTAATTAGCACACAGAATCAAACTACGTAGCAACACAACCTAAAATGACATAGTAGCAAAACTTTTGCTTGACACACAGACACATTGGTTTAGGATAAAACACAGTTTTATTGAGATCACAGTAATATAATAACCCTCACAGGTCCTGTAGTATTTAAGCAGAATAATACAGACACACGACAGGTTACATATACATATGCCTACACAGGTCCATTATAACCATAGAGTCCATAACAGCATATACTGACACAGGTCAGGCAGAATACGTTGAATTCCCAGGAGAAAGGTACTGCATGGGTTAATGATCTTCAACGAGTGTAAACAGCCCCATGTGAAGAGAGGTCTGTGATGGAGCTCACTCCATATAGAGAGCTTAAGGATACGTAATGCCCAGAAATAGGTTAGCAGAACAAACTGCCAGAGTAACTGAGCAACATATGACACTGCCATAGCAGTAACGGAGACAGGCCACTTGCACTCTGCCGGAGCAGTAACAGAGACAAGGCCAATGGCACACTGCCGAAGCAGTAACGGAGACTAGGCCACTTGCGCTCTGCAGGAGTAGTACGGAGACACAAATGAACACTGCCGTAGCAGTAATGGAGACAGGCACTCGCACTCTGCAGGAGCAGTAATGGAGACAAGGCCAATGGCACACTGCCATAGCAGTAACGGAGACTAGGCCACTTGCGCTCTGCAGGAGCAGTAACGGAGACAAGGCCAATGGCACACTGCCGTAGCAGTAACGGAGACAGACCACTTGCACTCTGCAGGAGTAGCAATGGAGACAAGGCCAATAGCACACTGCAGTAGCAGTAATGGAGACAAGGCCAATGGCACACTGCCGTAGCAGTAACGGAGAGTAGGCCACTTGCGCTCTGCAGGAGCGGTAATGGAGACAAGGCCAATAGCACACTGCCGTAGCAGTAACGGAGACTAGGCCACTTGCGCTCTGCAGGAGCAGTAACGGAGACAAGGCCAATGGCACACTGTCGTAGCAGTAACGGAGACTAGACCACTTGCGCTCTGCAGGAGCAGTAACTGAAACAAGGCCAATGGCACACTGCCGTAGCAGTAACAGAGACTAGGCCACTTGCACTCTGCAGGAGCAGTACGGAGACACAAATGAACACTGCCGTGACCGAACTGACTGGGCAACCGAGCAACTCGCCCTGAGGTCGTAACCAACCGGAAGCGACACAAAATGCCTGATGGGTAGGAATGTCGCCAAGGCGACACAGAGGCAGCCAGAGCAGGAACGTCAACCAAGCCGGGTCGAATCACGGAGCAGGAATGTCAGCCAAGCCGGGTCCGTACACAGGAGCAGGAACGTCAGCCACGCCAGGTCGGTAAACAGAAGCAGGAATGTCAGCCAAGCCGGGTCGGTACACAGGAGCAGGAACGTCAGCCAAGCCGGGTCGGTACACAGGAGCAGACGCAGAAGAAAGGTCAGGCAATCCGGGTCAGTACACAGGCAGGAGACGAGATGCAGAGTAGTCAGACAGGCCAAATCGGTACACTGGGAAACACTGAGCAGAAACAAGCACTGGTACAGAAACACCACGAAAGGGCACCGAAGGGGAGTCGGAGCCCAGTATATAAAGGCCATACTGGGCGGGAAAAACACAGAATAGCCAATGGGAGTAAAGCACAGTGTAGACTGACAGAAAGTAGCAAGGGGAGCATGGGCACCGTGATAATAGTAGCATCAAATAGTAACGTACTATGAAGCTATAGAATAACACAACATAAGGTACATAGCAACAAAGCATAAAGACTTGTAATAACACAAAATTATGCCACATAGTAGCACTATGTTGAACTAATTAGGTGCCCCTTTTCATTGTGCCATTACACTAGTATACACATTTCTCACATTTTAAGTGCAAAAACTCCATCTATGGCATTGCAGACATTTTCAGCTGCTACAAATTTGGAATGTGCTTTAAATTACCATGTGATACAAAGGCAAAATAAGTACTATTAACTCAGAGTGCTCTCAAGGAGTATTGAATCATTGTGTTGTTCAGCTCAGTGATAAAAGTAATGGCAACCCATTTATGGAATGGGCTAACTCATCTTAACAACATGCCCTCATAGTAATGAGATCACCAGGGTAATGCAGAACAGATGCAGCAAAGTAGCAGGTGACTTGAATAGCAGTACATCACAACCCTGATCAAGTCATGCATGAGAACCTAGCCTTATGCTTGTGTGCGGTACACATTTTCTGTATATATTGTATAAACATAATTCATACTGGAGTGCTACTAATTAAAGTTTGTATAATATAAGCATGCATTTAAGATTTTGTATACTAGAGAGGTCTCCAGTATATTGTGAAGCATATTTAGCCCTTTCTAGAATCCAAAGTATTAAACTCACACTGCCACTGCTCTTCATTGCTTAGGTAACCATGTACATATTTAACTCACTCAATCATCAAACTGCAAATAGCTTAATACTCAATAAAATCAGAGAATTTCCTTGCACATTAGTTACTCACCTACTCTTTAAAAGCTGGGTCATATCTGACCATTGTTCATCCATCTATGAGCAGGTGCCAGATAAATTCAACAATTCCATCTGCCAGCTTCTAGCTCATGGATTCCATTATAATCAGAGGGGCCAAATACATGCATACAAATATGCTATTGTAAGAGCATATGAGCAGGGACCTCTTTCCACTTATGTCAGTTTATGCATGCATGTTAAATTGTTCCCTGCTTTACATATACACGGCAGGGAATTCTGGTTGGCCATTGATGGACAGCTGAAAGTGTCCATCAATGATCACTGTGAAGAGGTAGCGAATAGAAATAAGTGTATCTGATATGCCGACCTTCACACTCCTCCATGAATTCCATACTAAATGTCAAAGCAAAGCATGATTGCTGAACCATCTGACATACAAATGGTTAAAAAGGATTGACAGTCAAATTTGAAATTTAGAAAATATGCAAAATTACTTAAAGGCATATTATTTACCAAACCACTGCATTGATCTTACCCTAAACATACATTCTGTGTTCAAAAATCTAATTCTCAAAAAAATCCCTTATGTTTTAGTTTATAGAGTAGCTGGAGCGTAACAAGGTCAGTGAATGTGATAATCTGTTTTATCCTGATTTGTGAATGGTGTATCCATAATACGTACTTAATGGCAGTAATCTTTTTGATTAATTGATGTATGCCTTCTTAAGTATGGATAAATGTATTATCTAGAAGTCTACCATGACCTTCAGTGAAATTGTATTTTGTATAGAACAAAATATCATTAGAAAACTGACAAACTGTCCTTCTGTCAGGTTCATATATTCTGCAGCATCCCAAATTTTCACAATTGCCCTAAAGCATCCTGAAACAATTTATTCTAACTACATAAACACAGTATTCAAAGATATATAGAATTATACTTAGCTACAAGCAAGAAATCAGACATGAAAAGAACATGTTTCATTATGAATTGTGAATGTGTCATTTAAAAGGGAATTTATAACCTGGAAACATGTTTTTTTACACCATTTATATGCCCTAGGGTGCTAAGTAACACTAATGCACAGGACAATTGGTGCTTAAATTAGAAAGTCAAGGTACCAATAGCTGATACTGCATTATGCATAAATATAGAATGAAAGCAATCCTAAGAAAAACTTTGTCCATAAGCAAGATATAAAAGCTCCCCAAATTTGAATTGATTAAAATGTCCAGTAAGATGTCAATTACCAGTATACAGCAAATAAGGAAATACCTTCCGTCAGGTACACCAGCACACCGGTAGATAAAACAGAGCATTACTAAGTCAAAGAAGTAAATAAAACACTTTGGGTGAGATGTTCAGAAAGTTGTGGTAACTTATATAGTCTTTAATCAGAATAAAAAAGTTCTTACGCCATGGTCCACCAATTCTCAGAAATGTTTCTGTCTTTTTATGCATCCAATTTCGCCATCTTAGTCAAAGGGAAAAAGCTGTCTTAAAAGTGGGTGTGGTTTAATCTACCGTCATATTGTAAGGTATTTTCAGGAAAAAAATATACATTTCAACGTCACTTTTTTGTCTGATTAACGTTATTTATTCCCAACAGAATAAAAATGGTCTAAATCAGACTTTTTTGTCTGATTAACGTTATTTATTCCCAACAGAATAAAAATGGTCTAAATTTAGAGAAGACAAAATAAAGCTCTGTTAGCAGGAGTGAGAAGCAATTGTCGATTCAAAGACAAAAAATGTTTTTGATTCTTTGAAAATTTTTGTTTCAAAGACAGAATCAAAGACAATTTTTAACATCAGAATTTTTAAAGGAAATGTTCATCAAGATCTTCTTACCATAATTTTTAATTCTTTAGACTCATTTTCAAATGTGACGGATTTACTTATGAAACTAATGTCCTTCTTTTACCACCAACTCATGATCTGCCAATTTTTTCATTATGACAACTTTTTGAACATCTCGCCCTTTGTGTAAAGACAAGTAAAACAAGGAATTATCCCTCAATGTGTTCTGTTCTATTTGTCTCCTCTTGTTATGACCAGTGATGAAACAAGTTGAAGGATAATTCTTGCTTTTTGTCTTTCAAGTGAGAGTAACAGTTAATATATAAACCATGAGAACTTCAACTGCTGGATATATTTTATTGCCACAACAATGTATGGACAGTTCTGGTCAGTTGAACAAAATCCTCCATAGGAAACTGTAACAACATAGCCACTGCATAATGCCAGTCCATTAAACATTTCAATCTCTTTGACTTAGTATCCACTTTTATTTTGCTGGTGTGCATGATGGGGACAACTTTTATATAAGTTCCTAGTTTGCTGTATACTGGTAATTAACATCTTACCAGTCTGCCAGGTACACATGAGTTTACTTGTTGAAATCAAGCATCTGCTTGTCTCCACCTAATACATGTGGTAAGTTCTCTTTTTGGAAACAGACACTGCCATACAATAGGGAGAGGCAGTCCCAGAGGATTCAAGCATAGATCGAGGTGTACATCAGTTTGAAAGCAGATAACTTATCACAGTGTACCTTGGCATCCATGCTGCCAGTTACCCTTGTGCTATTTTGCTGTTCTGTCTGGTGGTCATGGGTACAGTCGCGCATTTGTGTCTCTAATGAGGCGCTTGTTTATATGCATGCATTCATTTGACTAATTGATTCCCGCCTCCGTGTGGGCGTATATGAACTTCCCTGGATTTAATACCCTTACGTGGTGTTTCTGCGATTGCTAGTTACGTTTGCTCCTCGTTGTGACCCTGATTTGGCTTCCATTCTCGCTCTGTGTATGATCCTGGCCTGTCTGACCATCCACACCGGTTCTGACCAGTGGCTCTAGTTGTCTACTCGCTCCGTGTATGACCCAGGCTTGTCTGACTATCCGCTTCGATTCAGAACTGTGGCTCTGGCTGACTACTCAATCTGTGTATGACCTAGGCTTGTCTAATTATCCACTCCGGTTCTGAACTGTGGCTCTGGCTGACTACTTGCTCCGTGTATGACCCCAGTTTGTCTGACTATCCACTCTGGTTCTGAACTGTGGCTCAGGCTGCCTACTCGCTCCATGTATGACCCCAGTTTGTCTGACTATCCATTCAGTTCTGAACTGTGGCTCTGGCTGTCTACTCATTCGGTGTATCCTAGACTATTGGGCTATTCGCTTTAGCGGTACTGTGGCTTGTGCTGTCTTCCTCTCCATTGCCACTGTCCCCATTCTTTACCATGCGGTAGTACTCTGATTCCGTTGGGTGCCTGATACATATCCTGGGAGAGAGAACTATAGGCTGCTTCCCTACGCCTCTCTGAGTAGTACAGGCCTCTGCTCACTGTCAGTCTGGGTATTGAACTGAGGCCTCTCTGTTATACATTCTGGGGCATTGCTGGGGTATTACTATTATTGTGTATCTTTAATAAAAGTGGTTTTACTATATATGCCTGTGTCTGACCTTCATTTTGTACTGGTTATCGTGACACAACTATCCTTCACCTGTGTTTATGGTTTCCCATATCACTTGGTAACCAGTGATGGGTGAAATTTTTCACCTCAAACTGAAACGGTGAAAAAAGGCACTTCCCACTGAGCAGGAATTAAGGGGTGTTTTTCGTGCTGAAGTAATCAACAGTGAGGAAATTTGGCAGTAAATGTTTTGAGGGTATTTTCTGCAAAAAATCATTGTTTGTTGTTTTTTTTTTCGCAAAATTTTACACGGAATAAAAACAGGACTTTTCACACATCCCTACTGGTAACCACTGGAATTGTGGGTAACCATATACTTGTCCCCCTCCTTCTTTTCTCTGACACAGTACAATATTGTTCTATTTTTTTTTTTAATCAGTACAGCCCTGAATGAAAACGCTCCCAGGGTATCAACACTTGAGGACACCAATGGTTCTTAAGAGGTTAACTATATTGTAAGCCTTGGTTTATATGCAATATAAAACTCGTATGCTTCACAAAATAACCAGATTTTTGGAATTACTTATAGAAATCATTGCTATCAGGTTCTGCGACTGCCAATAGATTTCTCAGTAGACTTATAGTACTGCATGTGCTTTTAATAAAGTCTTCCCATTTTATGATTTCCCCTGTTTCTTGAAAATGGCTCTCATGGCAAAACGATGTGCTTGCGTTACCCAAAAGCAATTCACAAAACAGATTAGTCTTGTCTTTCTCATGCTTTGTTTTACATAACGCTATTGAGGAAAAGACTAAGTGATTTTTTTTTCCTTTTTTTTTTTTGGGAGGGGATAGATTTGTAGATCTTTTCTGAATGAAATACAAATTCTTTTAACCCTTTAAGTGCCAGAGGGGAACGCAACGCATTGCAAAGCAATGCTCTGCATACCCCTGTGGCACTCAAAGGGTTAAGTATAAAGGAAGGGGAGGGCTGGCAACTTGTGGTCCAGGGGGCAAATACAATTAAGTGGCCCATTTCTACTATCATTTGATCCCACTGTCCAGGCCCACCCCTGGGCATTAATATTGTGAAGGCAAGTGATACCACATGGTTTACAGTTGAAATTGGGCTACACTAGTGATGCTACAGAGCTTACAATTTATCTAACACTAACTAATGGTATCATAGAGCTTACAATGGAAATAGGTGTAATGTAGCTCCGTTTGGATTGCAGATCTGTGGTATAATTTGTGTAGCTCAATTGCAATTGCAAGCTCTGTGGTATCACTAGTGGAGCTCCATTTATAGCAGCAAGCAGGAGCAGCAATGGTCCATTGTCCCAGACATATGACCAGCCCAGGGGGCAATTGCCCCCCAGGCCAGCCCTCCCCTGTATAAAGGAAAATGATGACAGTACATAACTGCTCCATAACGAATAATTAAAATTCCCATTGATTTAAGTTGGGCTTTCAGCCCTCTGGATACTAGAAAGGTCTCTAGTATTGAGGGGGTTAAAAGCCCTTTTAATGGGAATTTATGTTTGTTTTATCTGGATGAGTTAATTTTTCCCAGAACTGTTCTTTTTTACTTTCTGAATCCTGCCCTAGGTGTATGTGTAAAATATCAGTCATTTCCCAGATGCTGAGAAATTACACCTCTCTATGTGCTTTTTGTCATCACTTTTTCTGCTTAGATACCTTCTTCTGCCTTTTACCATGCACTTAACACAACAATATACCTGCAAATGATCTAATGTCTCACTTTAATAAGTGAGTAAATTCAGCTGGTGCAAACAGGTGCAATGAAAATGTCCTCTAGTGCCAATCAGGATGCAGCAGTTACTTGGATCAAATTTTCACCTTGAAAATATGCTTCTAGTAGAGAAATGTATCACAGCATCAAAGCGTTTATTCTTTTTTTATTTACTTGTTTACTCTACTTCCACATGATATGCACAAATGCATATGTAGCAGTTCTCATTGATATTAATGGGGACGTTAATCCCTTAACCCTTTAAGGTCCGTCCGTGCACATGCACCGGCACTTAAGGACCACACTGGGAGCCCTGAAATACATGACGGTCTTTGCACATCATGGGTTGCACGTTGGACCCATGACGTGCCAGGACAGTCATGGGTCCTTAAGGGGTTAAGTAGAGTGTGATGTGCCAGGACAGTCGCTGACTTTTTATCTTAAAGTGGAACTTTCATGTTAATTACATCGCCCCAGAATATATTACTAACCTAGCGATATGCAAAGTTATATTAGCCTTAAAGGGATAGTAATACTTCGTTTTATCTTCATTTTATTTTGTAGACATTGAAAATTATGAAGAACGATATAAGTCTTTATGGTTTAAGAGATATTCACAAGTAAAGATTCCCCTCCCGCCCCTTTTACCTAGTGTAAGCCATCTCTTCTCAGATGTGGAATGCAGTCCATAGACCAGACAGATAACAGAAGGGGACAATCTTCTTCCTGTGAGAACAATGAAATCCCTGCCCCCCTTGACAAGTTTTTCAGGTTTTTTCCTTATCTTAATTGAAGATTGTCCCTCTCTGCAGTCTACCTGGGCACCTCCCTTCTGCTCTGGCTGAACAGTGTGACATCAGTAAAAGGGGCGGGAGGGGGAGACTTTATCATTGAATTACTCCTGAATTACAACTCTGACAGAATTGAAATAACACTCTCCAAAGTCCAAATACTATGATGATTAATTAGAGCTGCTTTTATTATGAAACATTACTAGCACTTTAAGCTCAGTAAGTCTGTAAGTCCATCGTAGTTGAGTAAAAACACATCTTCAGCAGAAACCAGAGGACAGACAGCGCAGACACCTGAGCCTGCGCTGCCTGTCTCTGCCAGCATTGGTGGTGACGTTCCTTCGTGCCTTAAGAAAAACAAAAATGTGAAAATACAATAGTGAATGTGCAAATGATGTGAATTAAACAGAGAAGCAGCTAAAATGAGCAAAGTGAATATGTGAAAACAAATAAAAATAAAATGAGCTCATAGAGCTAACTCTTATATTATATACATGACATAACTAAATCAAAAGTGAGCTTAATATCTCTTGGCCATTGGAAGGACTAAATCCTCATATTTATTAATAAAGTTATTATATATGCACTAGACAGGGCACATATATTCTGGTTTGGACGAGTGCAGGGTCACTTCTTTGTTTTGTTTGTGCACTTTGGGATGAAACCCAGTGTTTGGGGGTTCTGGGGGACCCTCTTATCTCTTGCTGCTATCCAGATGCCAGTCATTAATCATCACTTTTGATGTAGTTATTTCATGTATATATTATAAAAGTTAGTGTTATGAGATCATTTTCTTTTTCTTTGTTTTCACATATTACCTTTGCTCATTTTAGCTGCTTCTCTGTTTAATTCACATCATTTGCACATTCACTATTGTATTTTCACATTTTTGTTTTTCTTAAAGGTCCTTAAAGGCATGAGTGTTTAGCTCTTATGCTTATATGCCTTGCCAGTTACAATTGTTATTTCATATGTGGCCTGCGGGGGTGGTATTTTCTGACCTATAAATAGGATGAAAGGACTCATAGTCCTCTTTGGTCAGTTGACACTTCCTGCAGGCCATAAGAGTCTCATATCAAGTAAGTTTCCTCTCACACCTTTTTTAATGAAATTGTTTGATTGTCCCCTTGTTTTTAATTGCATACACAATGCCAATTCCTATGACACATTTCCTTATAACATCTGATTAGCCTCTTTATCAAGTTTTTGAAAGAATGTTTTAATTTTTGTTTTTTAATTTAGATAGGGTACAAAGGTATAACAGAGTAGGTACTTGCCAGATTTGAGGTACCTTGGCGAGGTTGGCGAGCTTAACATCTCATGGCCAGTGGATGGACTAAATCCTCAGATTTATTAAAAAAGTTATTATATATGCACTAGACAGGGAACATGTATATATTCTGGTTTGGAGGAGCACAGGGTCACTTCTTTGTTTTGTTTGTGCACTTTGGGATGAAACCCAATGTTTATGGGTTCTGGGGGACCCTCTTGTCTCTTGCTGCTATCCAGATGCCAGTCATTAATTATCACTTTTGATATAGTTATTTCATGTATATATTATAAGAGTTAGCGCTATGAGATCATTTTCTTTTTCTTTGTTTTCTGCTATGTCAGTCATTGTTCTCTCAGATCTGAAAGTCGGCCCTTACAGATAGCAACAAGGGACAATATTGTATCAACATAAAAAAAAACCTGCTCCCCTTCGTTAAAGGAGGTCAGAGTTTTCCTTATACCGACAGACAAAATATTTTCCTTTAGCTTTCAGATCTAAGAGAACTATGACTGACATAGCGGAAAGCACAATGCAATGATAAGGACATTTCAAATGGCAGCATCCTATAGTATAATTCGCTAAGTATGTTTGTCAGAAGCCATCATGCACAGTAGAGATGGCTGTGCAGTGTGGGGCATGTTCGGGCTGTCAGTACTGCGCATGACTGCAGCGCCACCAGTGTTGGCCCATGTATACGTGCTTTAAAACTAGTTCGTTATATAAAATTACAATGAACAATCCAATATAAATTTATATGTTGACATTATCCCTTTAACGGAATACTAAAATTTTTTATAATAACCCACACTTGCTTTAAAACCAGCAGAGTTTATTTATTCTTCAAAACAAATCTTTATTTGGTACTGGACATCATCTCCATGGAGGCAGACATGATTCTTCTTTGCAAACACCTCCCACTGAAGTCTTCTTAAGAAGACCAATAAGAGAAAGTTGGAGTCTTTCAAAAAGAATCATGTCTGTCCCCAATTTATATGATATTGATTACTAATCAAGATTAATTTTTAAGACCTAATCTATAGAGAGTTATTTAATAATAGCCATTAAGATTTTGTGCCCAGATTAAAGTAACTAGGCGTTTATTCTTGAAGGTGCTGCTTTTCTTTTAAGCAGTGCTGCTCTGTTTCTAATAATGGTTGAGTCATCTATTTTATCTTTTGTCCTAAATGAGTGCATGCTTCACCACGACCAGTTAGACTCACAATGCTTCAGAGAATGGCTATGTTCTTCCAGGGGTTTGGTTGGAACTGCAATCCACAATCAGCTTGAGAAGAAAAAAAACTGCCAGCAACTGTCATGTGACTCATGTCTGCCTTCATGGATATGGCATTCACAACTGAAGGCAAAATTCAAAGGGCCATTAGGATTGTTTGGTGATACTAAGGTAAGTGGAGGGTTATTTTTAGGAGGTGTTACTACTCTCTTAACAAAGTACCGATAAAATACACATTACAGTTCAAGATTGTGTTATGATACAAGTCTATTACAATGAATCAAAACATGTTCTCCGTCTAGTTCACTCAATATATAATACATTTTTGGGAAAGAGATCAGACTGGAAGTTGACTTCTTTAAATTACACATGTATCTACTGATTTGAAAAAATATAATTTAACTTTTACTGTTTAGATCAATGAGATTTTTCTTCAAGGTTTTAAAATTTTTGACAAAAACATTATTCCAAATATGTGTCATATGCCAAATATGTAAAAAAAAAACAGTGTTATTTCTGCTTTTTTATAACTTTAGCTAAATAAGGAACTTGAAAGCTTGCATTGCTATGCTCTCAATTAGCCATTAAAATGTATCACCTTCACAAGTTCTTTATTATAAACAGCTATAAAGGCTCAAAATATAGATTTTATCTTCAACAAAATTATTTTATCTCTCCCAGAAAAGATTAAAGTGTGTCAATAATTGATAGAAAAAAATTAATTTACAGTTTGCATTCTCTTAAAACAAATTTTGTGGCATATTGATTAAAATGTACTATTTCAAATTAAATGTGTTAAATATACTACACTTATAAAAATTACATTTAATGCAACAGCATATGCAACAATCTGTGATTTCTTTTAATGTAATACATCTAAGTAAAAGTACAAGACAATTTAGCATTTTATGTAGTTAAGTTACATTTTAGAAGCTGAATCTTATTTTGCCGAATTAGCATTTCTGAAAATGTCTGGACAGGTTAAATGAAGGTCATTAAGCATTTCTGGCAGACAGAAAAGTGTTGGAACTGCTTTACTAAACCACAGAAACAAAGAAAATAACATTGCTTCAATATTTACCGGTGCTGTCTGTAATGATCCCAAGGACAGATTATCCTGTCCTAACACTGTGAGTGCTAAAGGAGTGTCTGCCGCTTCATGTAGCAAGGCAGTGGACAACTCTGTAGCACACAAAGGGGTAAAAGGGCAATAATTATATATTCCTACTCCTGTGGGTACAGACTTAACAAGAAGTCTGGAGATGGACTGCGTGGCTCCAATGGCTCCTCTGGGGAAGTCGGGGAACAAAACTGATTACCTTGGCTAGAATGCAACCCATATGTCTGTGGCCTTCAACCAAAAACTTTGTGGAGTATAAGTGCAGTCTCTATTGACCACCTGTGTTGAGTTTTCAAAACTGATAATCTTAACTGCATTGTGCAGAATAAGAGACTGAAGTGTGAAATCGTATGAGATCAATGAGAGGGCAACAGGGATCTCATTTTACATCCACATCTACTCCCCTATTGGTCAGCCTAAGCTAACAGTGCAGGCTTGGCTTCATCAGCAGGTCCACTTCCATGGAAGCAGATCTGCTAAAGGGGAACGGTCCTGGTGATGGTTGCACTCTAGGTGTAAATGCATGCTTATATTTTGAAATGAAGCTATTTATATACAAGACATGTATAAGACATTTAGATGTCCTTGTCTATGAATATACTCATCTCTAAGATAAAATAACATTTTATAGAAGAGTTAAGCATTAAAAATTAGCAAAACATCAGCAATTCTTTTCACAGATCAGTTTGGAAGGCCCAGAGAATATTCTGGATTTCTGCAAAATGACTTGGGATGAATTACCTATGTACAGTGGGAGCATGGGATAAAGACAATAAAAGTGGGAAAAGAGGGTATGTGAGCAGGAGGTCTGGAGAGTGTGGGAGAAAGATAGGTAATGGCATCACTGGAGAGGGAGAGTTGGATAATGGGAAAATGGGAGAGAGAGATAAGGGGGCAGATAAAGAGGGTTTTGAAAGAAGAAGGGAGACATATAATGAGAATGGGAGAGGAAAAATCAGCGAGAAGGAGGAGACAATGCCAGAAATAAGAGCGAGAAGGGGAGTGCTGTCCAACATAACTGCCTGCCTCTTAACACTCCAAAGATGTTGCACCTAGCACCTTGAGATTGAACTCACTAATAATGTTCTCCTGACAGCTACTGGCTACCCTCTTGTTTATGTATAAGTAAGGCAAATAAATGGGGACTGCATTCTGTCCCAATCATTGGCGATACCCACAGTGAAGTGGGTTAAAAATGCACATCAAATCCTGTGAGCTGACAAACTGGGAAGAAGAATCACTAGCCTGAAGTGAATATTATCCAGAGCCTGACATATTGACTGAGAGAGGAGGCCTTCAATAAATGTGAGTACTGGGTCATTTGTGGAAAATACCTTTGCAGCACTGTCTTTTTCTGTATATCTCCTACCTTGTTCATAAGATTGACCTAGATGGGAACCTGTTTGATTGACACCTGAAGATGAACAAACTTTCTTTTT
Source organism: Rhinophrynus dorsalis (assembly GCA_037306005.1). NCBI lineage: Eukaryota > Metazoa > Chordata > Amphibia > Anura > Rhinophrynidae > Rhinophrynus > Rhinophrynus dorsalis. The sequence continues at coordinate 81,407,367 of CM074718.1, read as the reverse complement.
TTTAGAGCACATTACATATTTGGTTCTAAAATACAATACTTGTTCTGCAAAGTGTGCTTCCTGTCTTGCAAAATGGTATTTTCATGATTATGAAATGAAATAAATCCTTCAGTCATCCATAGCTAGCATCCTATAGGTTATTGTTTGCTGCTGGACTACAACTCCTGGTCAAAGATATGGGAATTGTATTAAAACAACATCTGGAAAAGCACAGGTTGCCCAACCTTGTTTTATGGCAGCAGTAAAAGTCTAATCTCAAAAGAGATGGAAGCTTCACAATATGCATGTTTTCTCTACCTGTGGAGATTTTAGAAAGCAGATGTTCACACCTATTGTCACCATATGTCATCCTAGCTGAAATGGGCAAGGGAAATAACCTGCACTGTCATTTCTTATTGATGTTGTTTCATAAGTATACAGAGAGAGAGAGAATTGTATGGAGATTCCTTTGCTAGCCAGAGATGCATCTATTTTCCATACCAGAAAGGTTAACATTTCTATTTTCCTTCAAATAACAGTTCGGAAGAGTAAATGTACATTGTGACTCCAGAGAGACATTCTAATATTACAATTATATGTTATTTATAACTGGTATATTCTGTAATGCTGTTATATATTGGAACAATATGCACTATTTCCAGTATTAGTGCTGGTCACAATGTTTATATACAATGCCGCAGGCAGATATGATACTGCAGCACTCTTCATCAGAAACACACTGGACTACTATATGTTGCTTTATTCATGCATTAAATTATATGGAACATTATATCACAGAAACAATTAGAGTCTTGGTCTTACCTGTTTCACAGCCCACTTAATCCTAGATCCCCCCCAACAGAACTGTCTGTCCACTTATAGGAAAAAATGACCACCCCACAATGAAAGTGTTGCATGTGTTTTCATTGTACATAACAACATGCCCATATTTTCCACTGCAAAGTTACTTTCTATAGAATCCAGAGCATAGCCACGGCAATTAGGAAGGTAGGAAACTGAAGGAAACATACATTTTTATGGCCCTCATCTCCAGTAGTAAGTGGTTGTATATATAATCAATATTCTGAAAACAGAATATGTTTGCCTGATTTCTGGGTACTGTCCTATTTTGCAACTGAAACACTGTACTCATGCATGTCTTGTGAGTGTATATATACTGCAGTCTAACGGACAACAAGCCATGTGGACAGCTAGAATCTGAATATGGGACTTGATATATTCTTACATTTATTTAGGAACTAGTGTAAAAGCTTTGCAATGCATTGCGTACCCCTCTGGCATGCAAAGGGTTAAGAGGCCAGTCCTGCTCTGCGTCCTACCACCGATGCGGTCATGCACTGTAGAGACTGGCCGAAAGCACAGAACTCCCAGCATTCTGTGCTCCTAGCATTCTGTCTTCCCAACACAGAACTCGCAGCATTCTGTTCTCCGAGCATTTTGTGCCCCCAGCATTCCGTGCTCCCAGCATTCCTACATCTCCCAGCATTCTGTGCGTTCGGGCAGTTTCTACTGCGCATGACGGCTTCTGACAAACATCCTAGCAAATTATTATATAGGATGTGCGAGTTATATAGTCTTGCATACTGAGGCTAGTTAAAAGCAGACGTAAAAGAAAGTGTAAAAAAAGGGGAATTGAAATTAAAACTTCACCAGTTAATAAACTGATGTAAAAAGTACATGCTTTTTCACATCAATAAATCCAAATTTGTCCCAATAATGAATATTAATTATGTCTGTTTCAAGCAGTTGCAGATCAGTAGTCATGTTTTTATAATTTTGCATGTGATAATGAAAGTTTTAATTTTGTAAATATCAAGTGCCATCATTTAAATGGGAGATGTCACCCAATGCAAAGGGACTATCAAGCAATGATGATGTGGATTAACCCTCTGAGTGCCAGAGGGGTAGCAAGTTCAGCTACTCCTCTGGCACCCAAGAGGTTAAAGTTGAATCTTGCACACACATTTCTATTAGTAAACACAGTAATGAATCACGCATAAAAATGGAGGGAGAGCCTATACAACACAAATGTGCACTTTAGTTTAAAAAAAGTTAAACAAATTATTTATATAACCACCCTCACTTTCCTCATTATGACTAGAAAATCCCAGTGGCCCCTATTAATTTTCCCCTTTGCCTATGTTTAAGGGATATCATCTTCAATCATTCATGTCATGTCCATGGAGGCGGACATGACAATTCACAGTAGGCCTACAGGACACAAACTCGGCCCACCACACATGATAATCTTAACCCTTTAAGGACCTGTGCTGTGTTCAGTGCATTTCTTCAAAATGTGCTGCTCAACCCTCTGGTTCTTAAAGGGTTAAGTGGGATCATGCACTCTGCCTGCTTCAGTTTATTAAAAAACTGGCAGCAAATGTCATGGCTTCCTCCATGACACGACATCCAGGTCTAAATGAAGATGTTATTTCTCGACAAAGACACAAGGACAATATTCATAGGGGCTATTATTATTTTCCATAGTTACATAAATAGGGGGTGATTATTAGGAGGCTTTACTTCTTCTTTAGAGCATATTAAGAACATGGGATAGTGCTTTCCCAAATTGCATGAGTCTGGGTCTCTAGGGCAGATCAGTGTTCAGCTTGTCAGCCTGTTCTTCACACAGCTTATGCCGGCTTATCTGACTTACTACCTGAGATACGATGGTGTGCTCACATCATATCAAAATATAATGCCATTCTCTCATGTACCCCACATGATAAACCCATGGTCTGCCCACAGCCTACCTACCAACATATAAATATGCCTTCATTTCATGCACCCCAAATGATGATACAAATTGCTCTTGTCATGATAATGTTACTGGAGAATAAGGCTGAAGAAGGCTTTGGGGCACTGACCTACCAACAATTTGCTTATAAATGGTAATAATAATACTGATCAATAAAAGTATGTATACTGCATTTTTTTTTACTGTTCATCAATACTACCCTAAAAATAATACAAATTGTTGATACCTCTAATGAACCTTCCATACAATTGCTCTATCTAGCTGCTGAAATGGCAAAACATTATCAAAGCTGAATTTGATAGCAATTCCAACTGACAGGTAGAATCAGTGGATACATAAAAAAAATAAATGTTTTATAGGATACATAAAATAAATCTGGAATATTAAAAATGTTTACTATTGCATTATATTTCCATAGCTACAAAATATTCTGATAGAAGACTGTATGAGTATTCATTTCACAATAGCTGTCTTACTAACAAGGGTACATGTATAATAAACTGTAATACAAGTCAATATAAGAAGTTAATCTAAATTTCAAGGTCTGACCAATAGTTAATCATTGCCTTATTATGACATTATGAGCATTGCTTTCCAATAAATCAGGACATGTACATTAAAATAAATCATGTCTATGATGGTATTCTGTACACTATATTAGATAATGCCTACCTATGTGTCTTTGCTATTATAATACAATGTTTTGATAACTGTTATGTATTACTTTAATCCATTAGGCATTTAATATTTTTTGTATGAAGTGTATATCTCATAAAAGTGATACTCACTGAATAGCATGTGTATTTCTAAGTAAGTCCTTTCAGAAGAACTGACCTTGAAAGTCTGAAAGCTAACCTCAATTTTAACATTGAATGTACTACCTTTGCTCTTATTATTTCCAGTGATTTGGTTCATAATAGTATATCAAGGTCCCAAATGGTATGTATTTGTATTAAAACACACAGGGATCTATTTTAAAAGTCAGAATTGGAAATACTCCAGAAAATATGCGCAATGCAAAACCATCTGTTTTCCCAGAGAATAACATTTCCTTTACTTGATCAGACCAGGCAAAGACCTTTACAGGGGATGTATCACCTCTACATAACCTAGGCTAAATAGTTAGGTTATATAGCGAATCTGACTAAAAGTGTGTTCTTTTTTTTTTTTTAAAGCTTTATTTTTTCTAAATTTAAGTTATAAAGTCTTCCCTGCAGCTACATCTGGACAGACGGCGGTTACCAGCTCTGTAACCACAGTCTGTCACTCTGCCTCTGCTCCCCTCCCTCTGTCCAGCCTCCTCTGATGACAGAGGTCTTTAATCTGTAAGCTGGAGCAGTCTCATTGGCTAGATATCAATTTCTGCCAATGAGAGTGCTCCAGCTTACAGACAGAAAGCCTCCATCATCGGAGGAGGCTGGATACAGGGAGGGAGGTGAGGCAGAGTGACAGACTGCTGTTACAGAGCAGGTAACCGCAGTCTGTCTGGAAGACTTTATAACTTAAATTTAGACAAAATATAGCTTTTTAAAAAACAAAAATTAACACACTTTTAGTCAGATTCGCTATATAACCTAAATATTTAGTCTAGCTTATATAGAGGTGATACATCCCCTTGAAAATTCACCTATCACTTAAAACACAAAATAAAAACAACATAACAAATGCCTATTAATTTTAAATGAATAGATTGTAATTATATTTTTATTTTCTTAGACGCACTGTTTTCTTTATTTTTTTTTACTTTATAAGATGAACTTCTATGCCATTTTTCATAGTCGTTCTAAAGTTGAACGTGTTCAGAAACCCAGTAGGTGTTTCAATAAAAGAACAAACTGTGTGTTTTGTTTTAAAGACTTCTTCATTGATTAAGTGCCAGAAGGTGGCTTTGGTCACTCTTTGGCATGCAATGGTTTACCCTTTTGAGTGTCACAGAGGTATTCCGCACATTACTTTGCAATGTGTTGGATAACTCTTTGGCACTCAAAGTGTTAAAAACTAATTGGATAGCGGGTACCCTCTCCTTCCTAGTGACAAATGAACATGTCTAATGTCCAGGGGGTGAGGAATATATCGCAAAGCAATACTCTGCTCACTCATCTGACACTTGGACACAGCAGAACAGAAAATGTTCTTAAAGGGATAGTAATGTTTCATAATAAAAGCAGCTCTAATTAATCATCATAGTATTTGGACTTTGGAGAGTGTTATTTCAGTTCTGTCAGAGTTGTAGTTCAAGAGTAATTCAATGACAAAGTCTCCCCCTCCCACCCCTTTTAATGATATAATATTGTTCACCCAGATTAGAAGGGAGGTGCCCAGGTAGATTGCAGAGAGGGACAATCTTAAATTAAGATAATGGAAAAACCTGAAAAGCTTGTCAAGGGGAGCAGGGCTTTCATTGTTCTCATAGGAAGAAGATTGTCCCCTTCTGTTATCTGTCTGGTCTATGGACTGCATTCCACATCTGAGAAGAGATGGCTTATACTAGGTAAAAGGGGCAGGAGGGGAAACTTTACTTGTGAATATCTCTCAAACCATAAAGCTTTGAGAAATAAGACTTATATTATTCTTCATGTTTTTTTAATGCCTACAAAATAAAATAAAGATAAAACGAAGTATTACTATCCCTTTAAAAGATCATTAGCTCAGTTAAAGGAGGTCACTTTGCATTTATTCTGAAGGATACAAGTGTTAAGCTGTTGGTATTAATAACACTGTCCCATACTCCAGTGGAGCGCTACAGTTTAACTCACTGAATACCAGAAAGATGTACAAAACACTGAAGTGTCTAGCAAGGTGAGCGGATGTGAGCGGATGCCTGCTGTTCAACTTGGCAATGCCACATCTGCCCTCATCTGCTCACATCACTGCATGACCTTTACTAAAGAACTGCAAAGCAATGTGATGGGGATGTGCGTCTATGACCTATGGGGCTGTATAAATGTATAGTCAGACCTTTGCTGCATGGCAAAACAAGGGGGAGTATGGGTTACATGTATAGTCAAGATAGTATTTTCCCTGTTCAGTCACCATCATCCCTTCCATTATATTGAACATAATTTTGTAGGGCAATATTTATGTAAAGTTTTAAGGAACACTAAAAGGCATTTAGATTTAGAATTACATTAATCATCACCAGCCATAAATTCTTAAAGGGGATGTTTACCTCCTTCACAACTTTGCCTAAATCTTTTCCTTATCAATAATAAGTAATAGGAAAGTGTATTTTTTTTTTTTTTTTTTTTAAATTGTGTGTTTGGAGAAATTCAAAGATTAAATGTACCTCTGTACCTACTTCCGGCAGACAGTGCTGACCAGGTCTGTACTGTAGTCTGAGCTTCTCTCCAGCCTCCTCTGATGATGGAGGCTGTCTGTCTGTAAGTTGGAGTGATTTCATTGGCCAGAAATCGATCTCTGCCAATGAGATCACTCCAGCTTAGAGACAGACAGCCTCTGTCATCGATGGAGGCTGAAGAGAAGCTCAGACTACAGTACAGATCCGGTCAGCACTGTCTGCCGATAGTAGGTACAGAGGTACATTTAATCTTTGAATTTCTCCAAACGGGCAAAACATTTTTTTAAAAGGATACACTTTCCATTATTTATTATTGATAAGGAAAACAATTAGGCAATGTTGTACACACTAGAGAAATGGCTTCTTAGAGAGGATATGATAACGCTATATAAATATGTTCAGGAATTACCCCCCCCCCCCCCATTCAAGGCAAAATTTGAAATTGCTGTATTGAGGGTTTTTTTTGCCTTCTTTTGGATCAACGATGGTAAACAGGAATAGGAAAAGGGTTGAGCTAGTTGGACGCAAGTCTTTTTTCAACCTAAATTACTATGTTACTATGAATTCCTCCAAATGGGCAAATTTTTTTAAACAGATACACTTTACATTATTTATTATTGATAAGGAAAAGATTTAGGCAAAGTTGTGAAGGGGGTAAACATCCCCTTTAACCATTTTACTGCCACAGATGTATGCAATGAACATCTGTATGAAAGGGTTAGGGAGCGATGATGTTTGTGGTGCTGAAGTTTAAGTGATCCTCTCTTCTCCCCCAGTGGCCAAGTGGGGGAGCAGAGAAAATGTGCACAGGCTTCAGGGTTGTCAGATTGCTGGAGATGTATAAAAGAGGGCATCCCTTACACATCGCCAGCAGTATGACAACCTGGCATGCTAATGAATAAAGTCTCTCCCCTCCCCTTGCAGCACTGATTCTCATTGCACATGATGATGTGTATCTATAGCGCAAAAGGTGATGTGTTCTCACACACCGCCAGGCACACATCCCCATAACATCGCCCCTTAGTTCAACTTACGAAGTTAAGAAAAATAAGGAAAATGTAGAGCATCTTAGAAAAAAAAAATTGAAAAAACATAATATAAAGTAATCCTCTTTAATAAAGTCAACCTTTATTCAAGTGATTGTTGATTGATTGATAAATGAGCAAGCTCAAAATTACAACTACTCATAAATATATTTGAAAACTGAAAATTACCAACAGTGACAAATGTCCAGTTCAGCCTTTAGTAAACAATAATACATTTGCCAGTAACTGTATATTGCTGTTACTTAAATGGCATTTTAACCTGTCGACTGCCAGAGGGGTGTCCAGTGCATTGTGGAGCAATGCAATGGCCACCTTCCTGGCACTCGAGGGGTTAAAGGTAATTTATCACAAATAGCTTGGCTTTATTAGTGCAGTGTTGTATGTATAGCATACAGTTAGGGAAAAAAGTATTTGATCCCCTTCTGATTTTGTACGTTTGCCCACTGACAAAGAAATGACCAGTCTATAATCTTAATGGTAGGTTTATTTGAACAGTGAGAGATAGAATAACAACAAAAAAATCCTGAAAAATGCATTTAAAAAAAGTTATAAATTGTTTTGCATTTTACTGAGTGAAATAAGTATTTGACCCCTTTGCAAAACATGACTTGGTGGCAAAACCCTTGTTGGCAATCACAGAGGTTAGATGTTCCTTGTAGATGGCCACCAAGTTTGCACACATCTCAGGAGGGATTTTGTCCCACTCCTCTTTGCAGATCCTCTCCAAGTCATTAAGGATTTGAGGCTGATGTTTGGCAACTTGAACCTTCAGCTCCCTCCGCAGATATTCTGTGGGATTAAGGTCTGGAGACTGGCTAGGCCACTCCAGGACCTTAATGTGCTTCTTTTTGAGCCACTCCTTTGTTGCCTTGGCCGTATGTTTTGGGTCATTGTCATTCTATAATACCCATCCACAACCCATTTTCAATGCCCTGGCTGAGAGAAGGAGGTTCTCACCCAAGATTGGCCCCATCCATCGTCCCTTTGATGCGGTGAAATTGTCCTGTCCCCTTAACAGAAAAACATCCCCAAAGCATAATGTTTCCACCTCCATGTTTGATGGTGGGGATGGTGTTCTTGGGGTCATAGGCAGCATTCCTCCTCCTCCAAACACGGCGAGTTGAGTTTATGTCAGAGAGCACAATTTTGGTCTCATCTGATCACAACACTTTCAGCCAGTTCTCCTCTGAATCATTCAGATGTTCACTGGCAAACTTCATAAGGGCCTGTACATGTGCTTTCATGAGCAGGGGGACCTTGCAGGCGCTGCAGGTTTTCAGTCCTTCATGGTGTAGTGTTACCAATTGTTTTCTTGGTGACTATGGTCCCAACTGCCTTGAGATCATTGACAAGATCCTCCTGTGTAATTCTGGGCTGATTCCTCACCATTCTCATGAAAATTAAAACTTCACGAGGTGAGATCTTGCATGGAGCCCCAGACCAAGGGAGATTAACAGTTATTTTGTGTTTCTTCCATTTGCAAATAATCACACCAACTGTTCTCACCAAGCTGCTTGTAGCCCATTCCAGCCTTGTGTAGGTCTACAATCTTGTCTCTGACATCCTTGGACAGCTCTTTGGTCTTAGCCATGGTGGAGAGTTTGGAATCTGATTGATTGATTGATTGCTTCTGTGGACAGGTGTCTTTTATACCAGTAACAAGCTGAGTTTAGAAGCACTCCCTTTAAGAGAGTGATCCTAATCTCAGTTTGTTACCTGTATAAAAGACACCTGGGAGCCAGAAATCTTGCTGATTGATAGGGAGTCAAATACTTATTTCACTCAGTAAAATGCAAATCAATTTATAACTTTTTTGAATTGCACTTTTCAGGATTGTTTTGTTGTTATTCTGTCTCTCACTGTTCAAATAAACCTACCATTAAAATTATAGACTGATCATTTCTTTGTCAGTGGGCAAATGTACAAAATCAACAGGGGATCAAATTATTTTTTTCCCTCACTGTATGTTTATTTTGGCTAGTCTGGTGGTTTTTTACTATATGAGTAAAAGGGTCTGGCAGAAGTCCTGTCTATGTTTGTTTCAGCAAACACAGTTTTTAACCCTTTGAGTGGCAGAGCATACCTCCCAACATTTCAAAAGCCCAAAGAGGGACATTTGTGTTTTAGGTGTTGTTACTGGAGGAGTGGCTGGTGAGCATGACATTACAGAGAATTTTTAAGTTATTTCATGACCTGCTGACACCTCTTTGTGTAACTGGATAAATTGTTTAGAACAAGAACATAGTATTTTATTTACACAGACTAATTTATAAACATAAATAATGAAGTTTATACAAACATTAATGTGAGTTTTATTCCTGTGGAGCAATGTGATACACTTATATACACACCACACAGTCTGATCTCCTAAAAAGTCAGACATCAGGGTGGGAAAGAGGGACAGAGGGATTTGGGTCTCAAAGAGGGACTGTCCCTCCTAAAGAGGGACACTTGGGAGGTATGGCAGAGGGGTATGCAACACATTGCAAAGCAATGTGAAGCATAGCCCCTGGCACTCAGAGGGTTAAGCGCAAACTTCATCTAGATGGCTGCTGTGTTCTTATAGGCTTGCTGAAACAAAACGCCTATCACCATATAACTAGCTCTGTCTGATTCATTAGTTATTTTATTGTTTTTTTAAGATAATGAGCTATTCAGAGGTGAAGACAAACTGGTTCTCTTCAGCATAAGTGCCTAAAACAATTTACACAATTCTGCAATAGAACTGATATTAATTCTTTGTAATATGTGTTTATTATACACCTGAAAGGATGACTTAACAATTGAGGATTCATTTAGACAGATAACACTTGAACGCTGTGTGATGGTGTGTGATTCTCACCAAGTACTATCATTATCTGTAGGAAATAGATGGTCCAGCTTGGGTCATTGAACAGAAACGTATATACTGTACACTAAGTAATCTCTTGTGAACAGGCAGCAAATGCACCATATATAATGCTCAAGTGGGAGAATTTATGCATATTTTGTGAATACATGCAAATATTTTGCTGTACAATTTACATTTTAATTATTACCATATCTAGGATATCTATAATCTGTTGTCTGGGATTTCAGAAGGCTCTAACATGCTAAAACTGAAAGTATGCTCTATTCCAACTTCTGTTTTATGCCATGAAGGCACTTGATTTCAAATGGGAATTCCTTGATCTTTCTCGTATCAATTTTACTCAAAAATAAATAAACAATTCTCTGCAAAATACTTTTATTAACTTGGTTATAAGTGAATTGAAGTTGCCATGGGTGCTTTGGAGTGGCTTGGCCTGAATTATTTGTGGATCCTGCAAAATGTCAAGCTGACATGTATTTCTATATTTGCATGGAGGATATATCAGTTTCTTAAAACTCAAGAAAAGCAGCTGTTCATTTGGGAGACTTTCAAGAAATTGTGATTGCTGCTACATCTCTATACATCATCTTGAGAATTGCTAATAAGATAAAAGAACAGAATTTTAACAAGGAAATTCTCTAAACAATATAAAAAAAATACAAAAGAAACTGTAAAGAATTTAAAAAATGGCACTGTACACATGAAATAATTAATTAATGTATGCAAATGAATATATATAATTAAGGAAATAATCAGTATTATGATTTAAAATCTAAAACAAAAAGAAACAAAAAAATGTATCCTTTTGAGTGCCGGAGGGGTATACATCGCATTGCAGAGTGATGAATTGCTTACCACCCTTTCACTCAAAGGGTTAATAAATAACTACTCAGGAAGCAGTGTTAAAGCTAATATTTGTATTGTTCAAAGTATTTTTAAAGGTCATTTTTATATTTTAATATAGTAAGATAGAGCCAGACATAGATATAGGTAAAAAGATAGACAGACAGACAGACACATAGATATCCTATATAATAATTCGCTAAAACATGTGTAACGACACAGTCATGCGCAGTAGAGACTGCCAGCGCCATGTGACGGGCTCTTCAGCTAATAGAAAGATAAACAGATAGCTAGATATAGGTAGATAGATAGATAGATAGATAGATAGATAGACAAATAGATAGATAGATGACAGATAGATAGATAGATAGATAGATAGATAGATAGATAGATAGAAAGATGGATAGATAGATGACAGAGAGATAGATGACAAATAGATAGATAGATGATAGATAGATAGATAGATAGATAGATAGATAGATAGATAGACAGATAGACAAATAGATAGATGACAGATAGATAGATAGATAGATAGATAGATAGATAGATGACAGATAGATAGATAGATAGATAGATAGATAGATAGATAGATAGATAGATATAAAGATGGATAGATAGATAGATAGATAGATAGATAGATAGATGACAGAGAGATAGATGACAAATAGATAGACAGATAGATAGACAGATAGATAGATAGACAGATAGATAGATAGATAGATAGATAGATAGATAGATAGATAACAGACAGATAGATAGATAGATAGATAGATAGATAGATACACAGACCCCTTCACAGCACAAATACACATACACACAGAAGCGAAAACCTTTGATCAAACCTTCGATCAAATGATAGATAGATAGATAGATAGATAGATAGATAGATAGATGACAGAGAGATAGATGACAGAGAGATAGATGACAAATAGATAGATAGATAGATAGATAGATAGATAGATAGATAGAGAGAGATACACAGACCCCTTCACAGCACAAATACACATACACACAGAAGCACAAACCTTTGTTAATGATTATTCTAATATTAGCCATTTGATTGCTGGATGGGGTCTCCCAAACATAGTAATTCTGTTTATTATTGGCCTCTCTAGCACCCAAGGGGCTAAAAGACTAAACTACTTAGACTGCAGTTGTCTATACCACTGACCTCACTTGCTGCTATCTTTCCCCTGGCTTGCTGCACTCATTTCATTTCCACCCATATCGTGTTCTCTCATTTGTAAAGTGCAGCTTGCATTGTTGGCTCAACAGATAAAGACATGCAAACAACTTTGCTTCACAGTACATCAGCTTTAAGGATGTTAGTGAAACAGCTTAGAGGCTGAAAATGAATTGGACATGAGGGAATCTAAAATTAAGTGCAATCACATTTGTTATCAGTTTGAGTGCATAACATATTAAATGCCACTAACCATGCAGACCATTTTCGTTTTCATTTGTAGTGAAATGCTGATTAACAATAAAGTGTCCATTAGGGCTATCAGCTATTAGCTGTAGTATCTCATGTTACACATTGAAATGATTTGATAAGCACAGTTAAATTTAGGTGTTTATTTCATCAAGCCATAAGCACATTTGAATGTTAAAGTTGATGGAGATGATGTACTAAGAAGTTGATGCAGTTCTGGACCAAACCAGCTCCTTCACAGGAGACAAATAAAACATGCTGCAATTCCCCTTCATTGTAATGGGGCGTTTTTATCCTATTGAATGCTACTGAAGTCTTCAACACATTGCTTTCCAATGTACTGGCGACATCTCTAGCACACAATGGGTTAACCCTTTGCAATGTATTCCGTACCCCTCTGGCACCCAAAGGTTTAAAAGCTCCATTAGATTAATGTAAAATTGCATTTGTCCCCCATGATACAGTTGTCTTGTCTCAGAATCTTCTTAATATATTATTAATATATGTTACAGTAGAACTAACACTTTATAATGAGTTGGGTGATTTTGGTAGGTAGCTAACCCTTTCAATGCCAGAGGGGTGTGCAACACATTGATTTGCAATGCGTTGAGTACCCCTCAGGCACACAATGGGTTAAAAATCACCTTTAAAAGTATGGTTTATGATTTATTTAACTTTGTGTCTTATGCAAATGAGCCTGTACTTTCCAGTAGGAAGTGGAAGTTGGGAGGGGGAGTGGAATGTTAACATCTGTGCCATGTAGTAGTAACTCATTTGCATAAACTGACAAAAGGATAAAGGCACATATCCTGTAAACTAGAGCTTTTACGCCAAAGCAATGGATCGAGCACCTCTCTGGCATGCAAAGGCGTAAATAAAAAATGGTTCCTTCAAAATCACCTATGTCATTGTAAAGAGATGATTCCACTTTAAAACATCAGTCTCTTGTCTTGGTCATTAGCTTCTCATCAGTATCCTGAGCACCATGCCAAAATCAGAGGACTGCACATATTCTTTAAAAATCTACAAATTTTCCACTGTTCAGGATCAGTGTAAACGTTATTAGAAAGTTTCAATATGCACCTTTTCTACAACCTCATTAGAATTTCTCGCACCATTATTTCCCTATCTGCGGTGTGCATATTGTGAGGTCTATTTCAAATTACATTTTCTATCCAGAGACTCTACAGCTACTCATTTGGCTGTGACCATCAAACATATTTTAATGACTTTATTCAAATATAAATTTAGATACATAAAGTGACTTAATTTGGTGAGAAAATCACATTTACCTTATCTGTAGACATGATCCTTTTCTTCTAATTTAAAGAAATGCTTCCAATTTTTGAATGTTTATCAGTAATTCTTTTAATTAAAGTAACTATTATGACATGAACATCTAAATGCAAATTTTGGATTAGTAGTCTTTTTTATGCTTTTCTGCTGTGCTCTGGAAGCAGAGAAAGTTGGCTCTTTCTAAAACAAAGTAAAAAACTATTAATGTCATATGATTTTAATCTTGCCAGAGAAAAATGAATATTAAAACCTAAGGGCTTAATTAATTATTATAAAAGGAACCGATGTTGGTGCCCCATTTTTAAACCATAATTCTGTTCTTTTTTCAAGATACAAAACAGCTTTGAAATGTCAGTAGCAGTAGACTGTGGTACACTTTATACCTAATGCCTAAAGACATGCATTGTTCATTTTATGGTTGCTGAAGTCCAGGTACCTAACTTGTCATAGATTATTAACAGAATTTAAATCAGCTCAGTGTAATTTCAGTAAGAATATACTCTGTTCAGGAACACCATAGCACTTGATAAAAGAAATGTAATATCCTTCTTTCTCAGTTACAATAAGTGAAGCAATAGAAAAGAGTTAACTCATATCAGTCTGGTAATATACAAATCCTCTACTACAGCTCATTCTATGAGCTTAGATATTTGCAAAAAAAAATTGCATGCCACACTTCCGGGTACACAAGCAATGAACTGGAGAGCTCTCCAACATCAAAGGAGTAATTATTAGTATTAATGTGTTTAACAGACATACTTAGCTGTGTATCTTCCATACAACAGTTGGGTATATCTATTTATATTTACAATTTTGCATAATGTATCTGTTTTCCTGCATTTGCTGAGTACCATTTTAGGTTTGTGTTTAATGTTCACTTCCAAATGTTAATTAGACTTAATGAGATTAGCCATAGTGAGAAAATGTAATGTAAAGCTCAGAGATCCTCAGCTAGGAAGGAGACTGCCAACATATATAGCAGTCTCATATAGGACATTATCCTACACAGGGTGCCAGGGACGTGCACAGACATTTTGGGGTCCAGGGGCTCAAATGAAAAAAGGGCACTTCTCGTAATTATTTTTTTTTGTTTTGTTTATTTTTGTTAAAAGGGCACAAGGGCACTTTGGACAAAAAAGACAGGTGCTCAAGCCCCCCTTGGTGTCTATGTGTGCACGTGCCTGCAGGGTGCAATCTTTTTTAGCTCATATGTGCCATACACAGAGAAGAAATATCCCAATTACATCATACTGGTCCTGCACAGATGACAGTCAACTTCAACGTGCCAGGTAAGTTCTCTCTGAATGAGAGATGCAGTTAATTCAGATATATGTTTTGGCCATTTTGGGTCTTGTCAGTGAGGTACAGTTGTTTTCTCTTGGCATTTGCAAGAAAGCAGCTCACATATGTATTATACCATAACCCTTAGGGATATCAAACCCAGGTTATTTGCATAGAGATAAATTCCACCCATTATTTTAATGGCACACAAGGCGACTCTCAAGGAAGAAATATGTTAATGTTCAATTACAGACTACAACAGAGTTCAAGTGCAAAAATCCATAAATAAAATATGCTTAGCTGCTTTATGAAGTATAAATTCCTAAGCAAGACCTTCAATTGGACAAATTAAGAGCCACTTATTTCAAGAGTAAATTTCTCCTTTAAAGCCTTTTCTATAAAGGCATTGTTTTTCAATGAGATGTCTCTACTATCTCCTTGGGTTTATGTGAATACATAACTTTAAATTTGTATTGCCCCTTTGAAAAAACCCTACCTTTAACCTCTTCTTAAAAATAAGAAGTTAGAGTTTTGAATGGTATCTGCCTCATTGACACTTGTGTAATTCATTACCTTGTATGCTTGTATTCCTTATGTATGAGGGGTTACCACACCCAGTCACAACATCTGATACATTTACCCTTGTGCTACTATACTGAGCAATTCTGCTGAAAACCAAATGCACCACAGGGAAAATACAAAAATACCCCAGCATTTCCATTCCTATGAATGGGACCTGAGAGGTCCCCATCACACTGGGAACAAGAGGTTAACCATTTGAGTGCCAGAGGGGTATGCAACGCATTGCAAAGCAATGCGTTATGTACCCATCTGGCACTCAAAGGGTTAACAACTTCATTTGGTTGTCTTGGAATTACTTTGTATGTATGGTTCTGTTAGCGTTTCATGTCCTCTCCTCACTGGTTGGGGAGATACATGTTGACAGGATTTATGCTATTCATCTTCTGCATTAATGTGAACCAGTACCTTTGGTGGCAGCCTCAAAAGAAGTAGACAGGAGAAGAGAGGTCATTTAAGGCCATGAGAGTAATTCATTGAGCAAACTGTGCTACATATACTAGAAAATTCAACTCTGCGAAGGTTAAACAGTCCCTAACTACTAACCCAAACATCTCTTAAACCATTATACTTACTGAAGAAAACAAAAGGTACAAAGTATAGGAAGTTTACATTAATGAATCTAAAGGCTAGTAGGTGACAGATTTAGATTAATGCCTTTTTGTTTACCCTTGTTGAGTATTGGGGGCTATACATTGATGGTATAGTATGGCAACACAGAGCACAACAAGGTTAGACATCTCTCTTATTTATCACTACAAAAATATACTGCAACTAGGTATTGCAAAAATATAAAATATGGTCATGCAGTACTTTCAAACACAAATGAATAATGAATCTAAAATACATCATTTTATGACATCCATCACTACCATTCCTTCTAGCTTGTTGTCTTCACATAGGAGACGTGTAGGTTCTCTCTCTCTTAGCAATAAAGAAAAGTGCCTCAAATGGGACTTGTACTAGAGGATTTCAATAAACCATTAATCACTGCCATGAAAATGGGTGCAGTAAGGCACATGGCCTACTTTTTAAAACATAATTATACTATTTTTGAAATCTGGAGGAATGCAAATACATATCTCTGAAGCCCCTTTGGTGAGCAGAGAACCAGTTTAGGTTCTTAGAAGAATTCTTAAAATAGGTTAAGGATTCAAATTTTAGGGCAAGCTTTTAGTAGATCCCCAATGATATTTCTTAAGTCACGAATAAGAAATAAGGCCAGGGTTAAAATAAGTCTTTGGTCAAATGTGTCAGGATTGTGCCATTGAACCTGTCTACTGAGAATTGTGTGTTAATGGTTCTGCATTGCAAAGTCAATGATCAACGCAACTAGTAATCACGTCAAAGAGGAATAAGTGGCTCATAGTATATTAGGAGAAGTAACACATCCTAACTCATCCTAACTATAACCCCCCACTTACCCCATGAACTGTGCCCTAGTGCCTTTGATCAAGTAATATCTTCTTCAATCTGTCCTGAAGGTCAGAAGGGTGTGCAGCTTACTCCGAACTGATGCATTGCATAAACCTATGATCCTTAATGTGTTAAGATTACATTTGCAGTGAGCAAAGTTTCAGGTCCTGTGGTCCGGCTAGCAAGTGTCATGTCCATCTCCATGGATATGACACCCAGGACTGTGCACAGTAAGGTAGGACTGTCCATACAGGACTGTCCATACAGGCTGATAATTGACCCTTACGATCCATTGAAGACAGCTACAATGTAAAACAGATATTAACAGATATACTTACACACACAGACACACACATACACACACATAGACACACACACATGCATATACACACGTACATACACATGCACATTATCATGACTATTGCAGTAGCACTGTTGCAGTCTATGGGGAGGTCTGCTCATTAATAAAATGGCATTGCAAAAAAAATGTTTTCATTAAGCTGGAAAATAGCTATTAATGGAATAGTAATACTTAAAGGGATATTAATACTTCGTTTTATCTTTACTTTATTTTGTAGGCATTAAAAAAACATGAAGAACGATATAAGTCTTATCTCTCAAACCTTTATGATTTAAGAGATATTCACAAGAAAAGTTTCCCCTCCCACCCCTTTTTCCTAGTGTAAGCCATCTCTTCTCAGATGTGGATCTGGTTGTAAGACCAGACAGATAACAGAAGGGGACAATCTTCTTTGCATGAAAACAATGAAAGCCCTGCCCCCCTTGACAAGTTTTTCAGGTTTTTCCTTATCTTAATTGAAGATTGTCCCTCTCTGCAGTCTACCTGGGCACCTCCCTTCTGCTGTGGCTGAGCAGTGTTACATCAGTAAAAGGGAGGGAGGGGGACACTTTGTCACTGAATTATTCTACAACTACAACTCTGACAGAATTGAAATAACACTCTCCAAAGTCCAAATACTATGATGATTAATTAGAGCTGCTTTTATTATGAAACATTACTATCCCATTAATATGTAAAAAAATATATATTGTAATGTTTATCCCCCTGAGTAAAACAAGAGTACTCCCACTCATGAAAAGTGGTTTATTCAAAAGCTATTACAGCTCAAGCAAAATTTTTTAGGTGCAATATCACAGTGGCCTGAAGTTGTACAGTGGCTCTGTTGCTACACCATCCTATGGAGATTTATGGTCAACTGACCAGATGTGTCTATAGGATTATGAAGCAACAGCACCACTGTAGAATTTCAGGCCACTGTAATTCTGCAACTAAAATATTAAAGTTTCAGTTTTAATAACTTTTGAATAAAACACCTTTCAGCAGTGGGAGTACAATTTTTTTTCTCAGGGGGTTAAACCCTACAGCATATTTTTTTTTGTACATTTTAAGTATTTCTGTCACATTAAATGTAAATGTTAATATTCATTTAACTCAGTGGATGCTAAAAAGATCTTTTGTGCATTGTTTGTCTCACTCACATGGCTAATTGATGTCAATCATTCTACTTCACATTATAAATGTTTTATTTTGCTCAAATACTTTTAGCTATTTGGAGCAAGGTCACTCGTTATAAATCAAATAATACAGCATAAGTAGAATGAATGTTCTAACCTCATTCTTCTTGTTTGTTTCTTAATATTCTTCAGGGGTAATTTTTTCAAGCTTTTTTCCTGGCAGGGTTAAGTAGTCTAATGCAGTCTGCTTACTACAGTCTTAAAGGGATAGTAATACTTTGTTTTATCTTTATTTTATTTTGTAGGCATTAAAAAAACATGAAGAATGATATAAGTCTTATCTCTCAAACCTTTATGGTGTGAAAGATATTCACAAGTAAAGTTTCCCCTCCCGCCCCTTTTACCTAGTGTAAGCCATCTCTTCTCAGATGTGGAATCCAGTCCATAGGCCAGACAGATAACAGAAAGGGACAATCTTCTTACTGTGAGAACAATGAAATCCCTGCCCCCCTTGACAGGTATTTCAGGTTTTTCCCTTATCTTAATTGAAGATTGTCCATCTCTGCAGTCTACCTGGGCACCTCCCTTCTGATCTGGCTGAACAGTGTTACATCAGTAAAATGGGCGGGAGGGGGAGACTTTGTCATTGAATTACTCTGGAACTGCAACTCTGACAGAACTGAAATAACACTCTCCAAAGTCCAGGGATACTAATGTTTCATAATAAAAGCAGCTCTAATTATTCATCATAGTATTTGGGCCTTAGAGAGTGTTATTTCAATTCTGTCAGAGTTGTAGTTCAAAAGTAATTGAATGATAAAGTATCCCCCTCCCGCCCCTCTTACTGATATGACACTGCTCACCTCAGACCAGCAGATAGTGTCCAGGTAGATTGCAGAGAGGCACAATCTTCAATTAAAGGGAAAAAGCTGAAAAACCTGTCAAGGGGGCAGGGTTTTCATTGTTCTCACAGTAAGAATATTGACCCTTGATGTGAGCTGTCTAGTCTATGGACTGGATTCCACATCTGAGGAGTGGGGGCTTACACTAGGTAAAATGGGTGGGAGGGGGAAAATGTATCATTCAATTACCCTTGAACTACAACTCTGACAGTATTGAAATAACACTCTCCATGGCTCAAATGCTCTGAAAATTAATTGGAGCTGCTGTTTTTGTGAAACATTAGTAAAACTTTAAAGTGGAACTTTCACCTAAAATAAAAATGTAACCATGTGTTGTTATCATTAACACAGCATTAGCGCTGTGTTTGTTTTCTTCGTAACTCAACTGCTAGTGGAGATATTTAGCCTTCAACACCGGGCACTTCCACATTCTGCTGGGCCCTGTATGTCCTGCGCGATGCCTCAGGACTTCCCAGCTGCCTCAGGGAACGCATTCATGCTCCCCTTTGTAACTGTATTTCTGTGGGCTAACGTTACAGCAAACTCTGTTTACCATGCAACTAAGGCTGCAACCTCAGTAGCATTGTAAACGGAGTTTGCTGTAACGTTAGTCAACAGATATACAGCTACGAAGGGGAGTGTGAATGTGCTCCCTGGGGCAGTTGGGAAGTCCTGAGGCATCGTGCAGGACATACAGGGTCCTGCTGAACATGGAAGCGCCTGGTGTTGAAGGTTAAATATCTCCACTAGCAGATGAGTTACGAAGAAAACATAATGCTGTGTTAATGATTATAGCGCATGGTTACATTTTTATTTTAGATGAAAGTTCCTTTTTAAAAAACTGCAGACAACTGTCGTGTCTGCCTCCATGTTGATGACATCCTGCATTGACTAATCCAAAGCGTTGGATAAATCTCTGCCACTCAAAGGGTTAAACATGTTATGCTCTGCTCAATGCACATAGTAATCTTAGACTTTAAGGTCAAAAGGGATGTGCACCTCATTCCTACAATGTATTACACACCCCACTGGTCTTTTAAAGGGACACTAATGTCTCATCATTATTTTTACTGTTTTTGTAGATAAAAAAAAGAGAAATGATGTAGCACAAATCCCTTCTCTCGATACCTTTTCGCTTCTAAAGTTCCCCCCTCCTTCCCCTTCTCCTGATGTCAGCATCTAGCTAACAGCAGGAGATCCCAGTCCTGGGACCAGCCGGCGGCTCTGCAGCAGAGCCGAAATATCGATACTGGAAAATTATTACTTCATTGGAACAGTCTACAAAGTGTGCTTGGTTTGCAAGCACGCTTTGTAAACCATTCGAATGAAGTAATTCTTTTGCAGTATCGGGATTGAGGCTCTGCTGAAGAGCCGCCTCATGTCAGCCAACACGATCTCCTTCTGTTAGCTTTACAGCTGACATCAGGAGAGGCAGAACTTTAGATACAAATATCTCTCAAACTGTAAAGGTTTTTAAACTCTACAAAACAAGAAAAAAAAATCTGGGACATTACTGTTCCTTTAAGGGTTATTGGGCTTGTGTTCTCTACTTGCTTCAGTTTGTAAACACTGCCTGGAACTGTCATGTCCGCCTTCATGTATATAACAGCTATGAATGACTGAAGGGGTATTATTCACTAATACGTGAAAAACAGGTAATAAATCAGAGATGACTTCTCCAGTGATATCACTTTCTATGTTATTCCCTGGAGCCCATGCACTATGATCTCCAAAACGGAAGAAATGTTAGTGAACTGGCTCAATAGAATAACATAGGAACTGGAGAAGTGATATCACTGGAGAAGACTTTTCCACCTTATCATATCTTAAAGCAGAACTACCACCCCTTATAAACTTTGCCCCAAATAATTAAACATCTGGTAACTAGCTGTTCAATAGTGCTACTCGTCAGAGTTATTACCGCATTATTGAGAATTTGATTCTGCTCCCGGACTGATAGCCAGGAAACAGCACAGACATCTTTCCATAGTGATGTCTGCGTGCCTGCTCTGTCAGTCCCTTTTGGCACTGAACGGCTCCCACCAATGCTCCTAGAGCCGACTGGGACTGAGAGAGCAGCCGCGCAGACGTCACTATGGAAAGATGTCTGCTCTGTTTCCTGGCTGACCGTCCGGGAGCAGTATAGAATTCTCAATCATGCGGTAATAATTCTGGCGACTAGCACGATTGAGCAGCTAGATGGGTAATTATTTAGGGCAAAGTTTGCAAGGGGTGGTAGTACCACTTTATTGAATAACCCCCAAGATACTGGAGGAGATTCTCTAAGCAGTGATAAAGTGGAGATTACTTCTCAAGGTTATCACTTCTCCAGTTCCTATATTATATAAGATATCCATAGTTGAAGAAATCTTAGTGCATTGGCTCCATAGAATAACATAGAAATTGGAAAAGTGATATCACTGGAGAAGTCATCTCCACTTTATCACCTCTTTGTCACTGCTTAGAGAATCTCCCCCAATAGCTCTTAGACAAAAGAACACAGACAGATTCAATGGGACCATTAGAATTTTATGGCAATTGCCAGGTAAGTTAGGGGTTACTATTTTGTGGTCGCTAGTTTTTCTTTAAATTGGAAATCAAAAAGTGGTCTATAGTTCATGTTTTAGATAAAATAGCCATTACTAAAGCAGTTTATATTGCATCATGTGCATTCCAAAATATACATAACACCCAACTGTCCTTTGTTAGTCAGGACAGTCACTCTTTTTGACCCAAATCCTTCTGTCCCTCCTTCTCACCCTGGTGTCCCTATTTTTAGGAGATCAGACTGTATCACATTGCTTCACAGTAATAAAACTCACGTTAATGTTTATTTAAACTTAAATATATGCGCTTATAAATTAGTCACTGTAAATAAAATACTTTGTTTTTGTTCTAAATTATTTATTCAGTTACACCGAAAAAATGTCAATAGGTCATGCATTAACCTAAAAATTCACATAAGCACATCAGCTATGCTCCTCCCTTGGCAACACCCCCCTAAAACATAAGTACCACGCTTTGGCCATTTGAAATGTTGTGAGGTATGTACTAATTATTGCTTTAACTTGGTTTTTGTTTTGGTCTCTGAATATATCTGATTACATAGATTGAATTTAAAGGGATAGTAATGTCAGAAAAAAAAGTATTAACTATATGGTATATACAATTAAAAGAGAGTACTTGCACTTATTTGTATCTCTCAAACCGTTATGGTTTGAGAAATATAGGAAAATAAAGTTCTCTTGTCCCTCCCCTTTCTGTTTGACGAGCTGTAAAGCTGTCAGAAGCAGATTCTGGTCGCTTGACCAGATGTGGCTCTTCAGCAGCGCCGATATAATGATATCTAAAGTTAAATACTTAATTTGGAACGGTCTACAAAGTGTGCCTGGATTGCAAGCACACTTTGTAGACCGTTCCAATGAAGAATTTATTTCTAAATAGCGTGATTTCAGCTCTGCTGAAGAGAATCTGTCTGGTCAAATGACTGGAATCTGCAGCTGTCAGCTAGATGGCAGACTTGAGTGAAACGGCCAGGAAAAGGTAACTTTAGCAAGTTATATATCTCAAACCATAAAGGTTTGAGAAATAAGACTTACATTGATGTCAATATTTTTTTAATGTCTATAATATTAAATCAACTTAAAATTAACCATTACTATCCCTTTAAACATATCCATTAAATGTGTCAAAAATTATGTTAAACCAGTAGCTACTTTCACATTTTCTACTGCAAATATATGTTGGGAAATGACATTATTGTTAAAAAAAATTTAAAAAAAACAATTTTAAAAAAAGAGTGTAATGGAATAAGACAGAACAGATAATGAAATGAAATACATTTTGGGCTTAGTGAAGTGAGTATTACAATTAAACTTCTGGAAATCATAAACAAAGTTGTGTTTTTCATTTACAGTGACATGCTAATCATCATTTTAACTAATTGCTGTTTTAAAATAACATAATATTTTGGTTCATTATGTCTAAAACACTCCAGGAGATGCATTTGATATTATCTATGCATAATAATTGTTTCTAGCATTTATAAATGCATTTTTAAAACTGTATAGATGTTTTCTTATTTTAATATCCATCCCTTTGACAGCCAGAGAGGCATCCAATGCTTTGCAACACAATGCGTCAGCTACCTCTCTGGCGCTCAAAGGGTTAATCAGATTGTACTGGTTTGGGTGATATACTGGAAACAAAATCAAATGCTAAGATTCATTTTGGGTGAAAAAATCTGCAACTTTGCTAGTTCTTTGAAGGGATAGTAATGGGTAGGATGGTGTAGCAACAGCGCCACTCTACCATTTCAGGCCACTGTGATACTGCACCTAAAAAAAATTCAGGTTTCTCTGTAATAACTTTTGAATACAACATCTTTCAGCAGAAGGAGTATCCTTGTTTTACTCGGGTGGATAAAAACTACAATGTATATTTTATTAAATAAGTATTACTATCCCTTTAATCCTGATTAATGTAACAATGTTGATTTAATGAGTAAATATAACAAGGATGGGGTACTATTAGGAAGTGCAGTAATTGTGGGCACCAATAAACATCCCAATAGATCTGAATTTGGCTTTTATGAATATTAGAGGGGGTCGCTAATATATGGCTTTGCATTTTTATTTAACCTTTAAAGTATCAGTGGGGTATGCAACGCATTGCTTTGCTCTGGCACTCAAAGGGTTAAATACCCTTCACATAAGTCTCAAAGGTGATGTCTGTAAACTGTCAATGCTAAGATAACATCCTTTTTAAAATTAAAAGGGTACTAATTTCAGTAAATTAACATCTTTAATCTTTCCACAGACAAAACCAATTAACCAATTAAAATAAGGGTCCTTCCACTGCTGTCAGTTGTTTTATTCAAAAGCTATAACTGCTAGAATTGTCAGGAAATTAATTACAGGGTGATTACTTCCTGAAACTTCTAAGTGACGCCATGGCTCGGCATGTTTTTATCATATTCTATGTAGCACTGTTTGTCAGTGACTCATCTCTCCCACAGACTGCAACAAAACAACATGGTAACTAGTTGGAATCTAACCACTAGGGAGCACTGCTAATATAAAAAAGCAAGCATTTAAACTGTAATAACTCTTAAAATATACAGATCTCTTCAGCAGTGGGAGTACCTACAACACTAACAGTGAAACATTGATCAACACTCAGAAAATACATAGTAACATAGTAACATAGTAAATTAGGTTGAAAAAAGACACAAGTCCATCAAGTTCAACCTTCGCTTCATACCTCAGTAGCTGAGAATTTTATAGCTTTCCTGCTACCAATTAAATTAGTCTTTATCAGACCTTCCTGATCAGCCTACTGATAAACAGTATAACTCTGTATGTTCCCTTTTGAAAGAAATGTATCTAATCTTCTCTTAAATGTATCCATTGTATCTGCCATAACTACCTCCCTGGGCAATGAATTCCACAATTTGACAGACCTTACCGTAAAAAAACCCTTCCTCTGCTGAAGTTTAAACCTCCTTTCCTCTAATCTCAAGGGGTGATCCCTGGTCACCTGAGCAGGCCTTGGAATAAATAGCTCACCGCAGAGATCCTTGTATTGACCTCTCATATACTTGTACAATGTGATGAGGTCTCCTCTTAGTCGTCTTTTCTGTAGAGTAAATAAACCAAGTTTGTTTAGTCGTTCCTCATATGTCAAGTTCTCCATTCCCTTAATTAATTTTGTTGCTCTCCACTGTACCCTCTCTAGTTCTAGTATATCCTTTTTCAGAACCGGTGCCCAAAATTGCACTGCATACTCAAGGTGAGGTCTTACCAATGATTTGTATAATGGCAAAATAATGTTATCCACTCTTGCTTCAATACCTCTTTTTATGCAAGACAGGACTTTGTTTGCCTTTGCTACTGCTGTTTGACACTGGTCACTGTTTCCAAGTTTGTAGTTGACAAGGATACCCAGGTCTTTTTCAAATCATCAATTTTTTTATTGAATACACATATGGACACAAATATTTCTCCTACTGAATTCTTTGTGTCCATGTGTGTGTGTTTTCAATAAAGAAATACATTATTTTATACAACCCCGGCTCGGTGTTACTGATTCAGGATCAGTGTTTGTGTTTCCCGGGTTTGTATTTGTCCCCTTTGATGCAGTTGGTTGGCTGCTGAATTGCTGAATTTCTTTTTAGAACATCAGTTTCGATGACAGCAAGGGAGCATGTGTTTGTTCCAACACATTTGAAAATAAAGTTTAGTATTACGTTTTGTAAGTCTAGAAACATTGACGATTTTAGCAGATGACGGCTAGGACTAAAACATATTAAAAGTATACAATATGATTTTTAGGTGTTAGTTTCCCTTTAACTGCAGATGTTGTTAACCCCTTAAGGACCCCTGACGTGCCAATACAGTCAAGGGAAAATTTTCCTGTTCCAGGAGCCCTGAATCCAATCCAGCAAAAAATAAAAAAATATTCTGTGGTCCTTAAGTGCCGGTCCTTAAGGGGTTCAAGGGATAGGAAATATTGTAGCTATTAAAAAAATTAACTAGATGATCCCAGTACCATCTCTCAAACCTTAATGGTTTAAGAGATATAACATTGTAAAGTTCCCACGTCACTGATGTGAGCTGTAAAGCTGACAGCAGGAGATGCACTGGCCAACTCGAGGTGGCTCTTTAGCAGAGCCGAAATACCAAAATCTAAAAAGAAATACTTCATTGGAACAGTCTAAAAAGTATGTCTGGTTTGTAAGCACACTTTATAGACTGTTCCAGTGAAGTATTTCTTTTTAGATTTTGGTATTTCAGCTTTGCTGAAGAGCCGCCTGCTGAGCCCCAGACCAGGGTCTCCTGCTGGCAGCTTGCAGCTGACATCAGGGAAAGGGGAGTGGGGGGGACTTTAAAACATTATATCTATCAAACCATAAAGGTTTCAGAGATGGGACTGGGATCATTTAGTTTATTTTTTTAATAGCTACAATATTTCCTTTTGTTTTACAAAGACATTACTAATCCTTTAAAGGAGCAGTAAACTTTTTTTATGAAAAAATATATATTGTAGGGATTTTCCTATTGAGTAAAATAAGGGTACTCCCACTGCCGAGAGATTTATATTTCCAGAGTTATTACAGTTTAAACCCATGTTTTTTTACATTAGCAGTGCCCTCTAGTGGTCAAATTCTAATTAGATTTCCTGTTAGATTCTAATGGAGAGAAAAGTCAGAAAAGTCAGAGACATAACAGTTCTCAATAGAATGTGATAGAAACTGCCTGTCACTTCCTGTCAGTTAGAACTATCAGGAAGTAAACACAGTAAATTCACTTCCTGATTATTTAAACTGCTATAAATTTTGAATAAAACATCTGACAGCGATGGGAGTGACCTTGTTTTATTCAGCAGGAAATGCTCTGTAAAATATGTGTTTTCATAAAAAAAAGTTTACTGCTCCTTTAAGTGACCTTTCACTTTGTAACAATTACATGATTTTTAGGAGGCTTTCCACTTTATCAGTTCCTCTTTAGAGGGATAGTAATGTCAGAAAAAAAGTATTAACTATATGGCAGATACAATTAAAAGATAGTACTTGCACCTTTTCGTATCTCTCAAACTGTTGAGAGATATAGGAAAATAAAGTTCTCTGGTCCCTCCACTTTCTGCTTGACAAGCTGTAAAGCTGTCAGAAGCAGATTCTGGTCTCTTGACCAGATGCAGCTCTTCAGCAGTGCCGACATAATGATATCTAAAGTTAAATACTTCATCGGAATGGTCTACAACGTGTGCTTGCAAACCAGGACATTGTAGACCATTCAGATGAAGTATTTATTTTTAGGTATCGCTATGTCGGCGCTGCTGAACAGCCGCTGTCTGATCCAGGAACCAGAATCTGCTTCTGACAGCTTTACAGCTTGTCAAGGAGAAAGCGGAGGGAGCGGAGAACTTTATTTTCCTATATCTGTCAAACCATAACAGTTTGAAAGATATGAATAAGTGCAAGTACTCTCTTTTAATTGTATCTACCATATAGTTAATACTTTTTTACTGAGATTACTATCCCTTTAACCTTTATAAGTGCCACAAGAGTATCTAACTCATTGAGCTGCAATGTGTTGAATATCTCTCTGGAACTCAATGGATTAAACAGGAAGTTCATCAGTAGCATCTTTAAATGCTTGCAGGGCTGGTGCAAGGATTTTTGCCACCCTAGGCAAAACCTAATTTTGCTGCCCATTTGGCTCTGCCCCTTGTGTCCCACCCCTTTATACCCCACCTACTCATACCCCACCTCTTTTCATGATTGTCCTCTCTCTGCCCCTTGGGCCAGTCTGCCCCTGGTCTGGAGATGCCTGTAAGAGATGCCCCCACACCAGCTCCACTTTGCCCCCCACCAGTTCCACTTTGCCCCCCACCAGCTCCAACTTGCCCCCACCAGCTCCACTTTGCCTTCCATCAGCTCCAACTTACCCCCCATCACCATCACATACCTGTAGCTGCTGGAGCTTCCGCGCAGTCTTCTCTTCAGTAATGCAGAGAGTGCTGGGAGATCGTGACTCCCAGCGCGCTCTGCATTACTAAAGAGCCTACGGCGATGCCTTTTCTTAGTGGACCAACGTGCTTCCTACCCTCCACATCTCGCTCCTGTTCTCCACCCTCTTCTTCATATTGCTAAATCGCTAATCCCCATCAAATGGAAATCCTCCTCACCTCCCACGGTTTCTATTTGGTTCGAAGCAGTTGACTCCTGGCTTCACTTGGAACCCTGCCACGCCACTGCCACACATTCTCTCTCTTCCTTTGAAGAAACCTGGCACCCATGGTTCATCTATCGATCCTCTCTCTCCCCGGCGACTCTGGTCCTCCCATGATTCACTTCATCGCACGTCCCTTGGCCCCCCCCCTCTTCGCTTCCCGCTTATGTATGTTTGTCTTCCTTAGGCTGGCATATTCTCCTTTCACCTGCACCCATCGCTGTTAGACCACAACTTCCCATTCCCCCCTCCTTTCCTTGACTCCCCTCCCCCCCTCCACTAAGACACTTTCTATCTGTTCTGCAGCTCCTTCACCAGCTTATTACTTTCCACTGTCCTTCTTTCTTATTGCCATGTCTCCAACACAGTTTCTTACCGCTTTCCTCTTGCCTCTTCTGCTCTTTATTATTTCCCCTGCTCTCTCTTTATATATTCTAGATCTTATAATTGATCATTACAGTTTTGTTTTTGACATTTTATACATGTAGTTTTCTTGTTGAATGTGAATGCATGTATATTCCGTATCAGTGACCTGATAATGTACTATTGTTTTATTCCTTAATAAAAATTTACAAAAAAAAAAAAAAAAAAAAAAAGAGCCTACGGCGATGAGCATACCTGGGAACTCTCCGGTTTTGCCCCGGAGACTCCGGATTTCAGACTTGAATTACTGGGTCTCAGGGGCAATGTGTGGATTACTGGGTGGGCAGAGTTTAAATAGAAACTCTGCCCACTTGTGCTCCGTCCCGCCCGATTCCGCCCACTCCCCGTCCTCTTTTTTTGTCCCACCCTCCACGACTAAGCCCTGCCCCTTTTATGACACGAATCGCGTCATTGTCCTCCCATGTCGGCACTGACAGGGTTACCCTCCGGGTAGCCCTGTTTCAAAAGTTCCCAAGTATGTCGATGAGGGAGCGCAGTAGTGACACAGACGTGACTGTGTTGCTGTTCCTGGTGTGCTGCTTGTGCACCCTAGGCCGGTGCCTACCTGGCCTATAGGTGGCGCCGGCCCTGAATGCTTGTGGATGAGAGGAGTGTGTAAGTGCAACACATTGCAAAGCATTCCTGTGGTTCTCAACAGGTTAACATGTTTTTGGTACTGTGGGTAGGGTTTGTTTATGTGTTTCTACTATTGTAGTGAACCTTTTGTATCTTGTTCCTTATTATTCTAAAAAAATCTAGTCAAAACTTGCTAAACCCGTATCAAATAGAATATTGAATACCACAGCAAACTTTTATAGGCTTTATTTGGAATCTGGATAAAATATTTGGACTCAAGAGCTTCTCTTTAATATTATTACTGCTTACAATTTAAGATAAATGCTTGTTTCTGATGGAAGAAAAAAAGTGATTTGATTTGGGGCAAGAAAGTATCTCCAAAGGACACTAGCTTATCCTCACATTAAAAATTAAAAGATCTTCTCGGTTCTCTAGAAATATGATAAATGGAGAGCAGCATAATCTAATATACCTCAACAGGATGTAATGTATCATTGCCCAGAAAATGTTGATTAAAGAATGGCCTCAGACCAAACCTAGCAGTATTTTCATTCAGTTGAAAGCATAGCACTCTTACCAAGCAAAAAATACAGACAGTTTGATTTATCAGACCTTTAACTCTTTCAGCTTTTTGTCAATGTAATATTATGGCCAATTCCAACAACATTTCCTGATACATAATTTAGTTAGAGAGAAGTCAGTAAGCTAAAATAGAATAAATCATTGGCGAACAAATATACTGCAGTAAGGGAAGTCAGCCATTTGTCCTCCAGCTGTTGGGGACTACAGCTAGCATCATGCACAACCAGCAGGTCAGTTTGGGAATTAAAGGCTCTGTGTGAACAATTGTGGGTCTGTGGGTGGGATAGTGATGTAGTGTAATAGTGTTCAACAGCAGGAGAGCAAAAACTTTACTATCCATATACTACAGTGACACATCAGTCCTCTGCCAATTTTCTAGCTGCTACTTACTAATACAGGACTACACCCATTTACTTAAAGGGATAGTAATACTTTGTTTTATCTTTATTTTATTTTGTAGGCATTAAAAAAGTTTCCCCTCCCACCCCTTTAACCTAGTGTAAGCCATCTCTTCTCAGATGTGGAATCTGGTTGTAAGACCAGACAGATAACAGAAGGGGACAATCTTCAATGAAAGCCCTGTCCCCCTTGACAAGTTTTTCAGGTTTTTCGCTTATCTTAATTGAAGATTGTCCCTCACTGCAATCTACCTGGGCACCTCCCTTCTGCTCTGGCTGAGCAGTGTTACATCAGTAAAAGGGGGATACTTTGTCATTGAATTACTCTTGAACTACAACTCTGACAGAATTTAAATAACACTCTGCAAAGTCCAAATACTATGATGATTAATTAGAGCTGCTTTTATTATGAAACATTACTATCCCTTTAACTCTTTGAGTGTCAGAGAGTTATCCAATGCATTGCAAAGCAATGCGTCAGATACCTCTCTGGCGCTCAAAGGGTTAATAGACTCTAAAAACTACTAATCTTACTCTAGGAAAAAATTCTAATAACTACTATGAATATATTCTGTATGGATCGGTTCCCAAAACAAATAAAAATGAACATAAACAGAGTCAGACACAATTCTTTGTTGCAGAACTCCTTCTTTATGAAGATATTTTTGATTCTGGAGTGTTGCAATAAGAATTATGTCTGTCTATGAGAACATGATATCCAGTACCAATAAAAGATTAGTTTCGTGGACGGCCACACAGCATTGGTTCATAATGACCAAAAGGATTTTCTGCTTATCTAAAGATAAGTGGCAGTTATTATTGGGAGGTGCTAATTTTCTTTTATTTGTGAATACAAAATATTACACATATAGGCTACAGGGGGTGGGGTTCCAGGTCAATTGGATATCTTTTAGCTTTTTAGTAATGTTCATTGGGGAAATGGTTTGAGTCTGAGTGTATAGATGGTGGAGGAGACATTAAACTAGGAAAAGGGGGTAGGAAAAAACAACACCGGATGGAGTAGGTAGTGAGGAAGATGAACTGGAATTTTAGAAGGGGCATGGGGGTGGAGAGGGAGGAAGGACTAAATATACAACTAGGGAAAGAATAGAAGCAGAACAAATTAAGACAAATGTGGTTTAACAAAGAAGAGCACAGAAAAAAACAAGTAATCAGAAACAACTTTTCAATTATTTTAGTTAGAAGTCAGTCATATGGATTATTTAAAAATGTAAAGAATATGATAAAATCTACAAAGTAAACAATTAGGATAGATAAAATTGAAAATGAGAAAATAATTGCAACAGAGATCAAAACAATCCTAAAGCATTCAACAAGTGAATAAATGGCAGACAGAGTAAAATTGTTATTGGGCCAGTTAAAACAGAGACATGTAAATTAATTAGTGAGGATAAGGCAATAGCTGACACTTTAAACAAAATATTTGCTTTGGTGTATATATAAGTAGCAATGACAGGTTTTGATCAGACAGGGAGAGAGTCAGAGCATTTCTTCCATCATGTACATTGCTTTCTGAGAACAAAGTAAAAAAGGGGCTGGAAAAGGATATGGTAAATAAAGCTCCTGGACTTGAAGGAGCGCACAAAAGGTAGTCAAGGAGCAAAGTTCAGTTATAGGATGGCAATTATGCTTAATACTTAATGATTCATTCGTATCAGTCATAAGGCTGGATTCTATTGCAGGTGCTAATTTTAACACTGCTTTTATCTCCAGGTTTCCCCATAGACTTCAATACGAAAATAGTTGATAAAACAGGTGTTAACATTTATCACCTGAAATAGAATCTAGCCCATAGTGTTTTATGATTTTATGATAGCATGCTCAGAAAAATAGAGGACATTTGCACCACCTTTTCTGATCCTTGTTTAATACATGACATTATTCCCACTGTAATATCTATTGATGACAAAAATAATTATTTCTTCCTTTAATTATTCGGATACTGGAGACATTCCCCAAAACAAATTTCAACAGAAAACAGTACTACACTGGTCAAGGTCTTGTTGTACCCTTTAAATGTAAGGCATAACTTGCATTGTGTTTCATACCCTCTTTTGTCCTTAAAGGAAAAGTATTGTTTCAAAATAAAAGCAAGTCCAATTGATTTTCAACTTTGGAGAGTGTTATTTCAATACTGTTAGAGTTGTAGTTCAAGAGTAATTGAATGATAAAGTATCCTGCTCCCGACCCTTTTACTGATGTAACACTGCTCACCTCAGAACAGAAATGTGGTGTCCAGATGGCTTGCAGAGAAGGACAATCTTCAACTAGCATAAGGAGAAAAACCTAAAAAACCTGTCAAGGTGGGCAGGGTTTTCCTTATGCTCGCAATAAGAAGATTGACCCTTGCTGTGAGCTGTCTGGTCTTAAAGGGATAGTAATGTTTCATAATAAAAGCAGCTCTAATTAATCATCATAGTATTTGGACTTTGAAGAGTGTTATTTCAATTCTGTCAGAGTTATAGTTCAGGAGTAATTCAATGACAAAGTGTCCCCCTCCCGCCCCTTTTACTGATGTAACACTTTTCAGCCAGAACAGAAGGGAGGTGCCCAGGTAGATTGCAGAGAGGGACAATCTTCAATTAAGATAAGGGAAAAACCTGAAAAGCTTGTCAAGGGGGGCAGGGCTTTCATTGTTTTCATTCACTGCTGTTATCTGTCTGGTCTTACAACCAGATGCCCATCTGAAAAGAGATGGCTTACACTAGGTAAAAGGGGCGGGAGGGGGAAGCTTTGCTTGTGAATATCTCTTAAACCATAAAGGTTTGAGAGATAAGACTTATATCATTCTTCATATTTTTTTAATGCCTACAAAATAAAATAAAGTTAAAACGAAGTATTACTATCCCTTTAAGAACAGATTACACATCTGAGGGGAGGTGGCTTACACTAGGTTAAAGGGGCAGGAGGGGATACATTATCATTCAATTATTCTTGAACTACAACTCTGACAGCATTGAAATAACACTCTCCATGGCCCAAATACTATGAAGATTAATTGGAGCTGCTTTAATTTTGAAACATTACTATCCTTTTAAAGAGTTAAAGGTAAAGATAACTAAAATAGAGCATAGTTTTTATTTAACCCTTTGTGTGCTAGAGATGCTTCTAAGGCACTGCAACGCAATGTATAGGGGATTTATCATCCAAGGAGTTAAAGAGAGGAAAAAAGAGACCTCTCGAATAAGATTGCATCAAGTCATATTTTGATAGATGTTCAGAACTAAAGAGGTTTGTGCTGTCCATGCCTTAACAGCATTAAATATTAATCATTCTATTTTATTTGACATTATCTGAAGCTTTTATCCCACCCTACTTACAATATGTTCATTCACAAAGGTTTCTGGTGCTCAGAGTGCAAGAAGTAGCTGACATCATGAAATATTAATTAGTCTATTTTCAGTGACATTATCTGCTGAATTTATCCCACCTCTAATTATGCATCCAAAATGACAGAGTGGTTAAATAAAGGCAACTGATCAGTTCCAGTATCTCATACAGAATTTGTGTATCTGTTATGCAAGCAAACATTGGTATTAAAATCATCTTATACTGATAATAACTTTGTCTTGTTTATCAACCCTTATCTAATTTTTGTACAGCTACCTTAACCCTTTAAAAACCAGAGGGCGCCCAATGCATTGCTTCTCAGTGAGTTCCACATACCTCTGGTACTTAAAGTGTTAACCTGAAAAAAAAATAAATAAAGTTATCTTTTTCCACCAAACCTTGTTTGGGGATCAGAGATGAGCTAAACAATTCTGTAATGTTAGTATTTGTAGGAAACAGACTATTTTGCAAGACCTGAATGACAAAACCAATCAGGCGACAGGATAATCGATCACTTGATAAAAAAAATAAATAAAAAAGGAGCAGATTTGCATACACTCAACATCAATCAAAGTAAGTTCTTATCTAGGTCACAGTTCTGAAACAAGATGGAGAAAAGCTTCCAATGGTTACAAGTACTTATAAGGAAAGACTGCTAGAGCTCCCCCTACATCTCCTCCCCTTCTTTCCCCCATTCTCACACTCTCCTCATCTTTCTCTTCCACTTTCCTGCCCCCCCCCCCCCAGTGCCTAGCTTCCTCCATGATTCATTTCAAATAGATTGGGAGTGAACTAGAATTTCTGAAGGTCCATCTTCCAGACCAAGAAAGCAAATTACGGAATTTGTATTCATGTCTACTGGGGCAATGGCATCTGTTTACTAACCTAATCAATCAAAGAGGCAAATCACATATGTTTTGTTTATGCCTACTTAAGTAGTTTAACCCCTTAACGACATGTGACGTACTATGACCGTCACGGTCCTTGAAATACTCAAGGACCGATGACGGTCATAGTACGTCACGTACTTTTTACTTACAGCGCTCTACCGGGAGCGATGTAAGTAAAAATAGGGCCTGAAATTGACCGCTCCTAGATCGGAGAAGTCTCTATCAGGCCCCATAGTGACGTGCCGATACACGCGAGAGGTCACATGTACCGGCGCGTTCAAGTGGTCCTATGCGGTCCTTATGGGACGGAAATGTCCCAGGACCGCTGGTCGTTAAGGGGTTAACAAATATGTTGCTCGTTCCTGCTATTCAATCCACTTGTTGAGAAAAAACTGAATATTTATCAGTGAGCATGTTTCTTTCCTTGTATGGTATATACGTATGTAATCTACAGCAGCAAATATATAGATATTCATGGTGTAATTGGTGTGATTATTAACCCTTTGAGTATCAGAGAGGTATGCAATGCATTGATCTGCAATGCATTGTGCACCCCTCTGGCACTCAAGGTGTTAAGGTGACAGAGGTGTGTGTTTCTTCATATTTATTAGTTAGAATTTGTACATTTGCCTTTTGATGTCCGTTAGATACGATTATAGTTGCAGGACTGAAACTTCTCCCACTAAAGCATTCTTAGGATGGTGTAGCAACAGCGCCACTCTACAATTGCAGGCCACTGTGATAATGCACCTAAAAAAAAATCAAGTTTGAGCTGTAATAACTTTTGAATAAAATACCTTTCAGCAGTGGGAGTATCCTTTTTTTTACTCAGGGGGCTACAACATATATTTTTTTTACATTTTAAGTAGTACTATCCCTTTAATGGTCGATGTGGCCAGTGTGAGGCAGATTTACTAAGTGGAACTGGAGTAAATCAGCTGCAAAGCAATGCTTTGGTGATATCTTCAGCATCCAGTGGTTTAAAAGGCCTATTTAAATCAATAGAAATGTTTATTTGCCCCCTATGGTAACTGGATTACCCGTTTTTTAGTACACTGTCATCAATGTTTTTCCTCTGTGAACCTATTTTCATTGTTCTCCCTATATGCCTTTGGATGCATTGCAATGGGGACTTCAGAATATGATTAGTTAAAATAAGCTCAGGATAATGCCAACCACAGCTTCCAGAATGATATATGACCAATTAAAATGGCAGAACTGGATCATGGTTATGTGATCATTTTACTGATTACTGTGTGACCCTTGCAGCAGATAATGTCTAGTACTCTGATTAAGAATTAACAATTAATTGGGTTGATTTAGTGCCACCTTATAGAAGTTACAGCACATAATAACTGTGTGGGTGCAAATGACTGTTTTGATTCTTGTGAAACTCCAGGAGAAATATGCGCAGAGTAAAGTGGAACAATTCTGCTACACCATAGCAGACAAATACACGTTTTCATTTAATTAAACGAGACATTAAATGCTATACGGGTATCCATCACATCGTGAATCAATGTTTGAGACCTTTTTATAATTCAAAGATTTAAAACCATGTTTAAAGTGGTATTGCCACTCTGCAAGAATTGTTGATTTTGATAGCGCTTTCAAAATCATGTGTATGTGCATTGGCATTTTT
Organism: Rhinophrynus dorsalis; assembly: GCA_037306005.1. Taxonomy (NCBI): domain Eukaryota; kingdom Metazoa; phylum Chordata; class Amphibia; order Anura; family Rhinophrynidae; genus Rhinophrynus; species Rhinophrynus dorsalis. Next base: position 81,371,595 of record CM074718.1, on the reverse strand, counting down.
TATTTAAAACAATAGCTTACAAGATATTTAATTTATTTGTCAGATTACATAAATTAGACCGTACTGGCTGACATGCCAACCAGTTACTAACATTCTACACTGATCTCGCTCCCAGATGCCAGTCCTTTTCAACAAGTTCAAGCTAATTCTCATAAACGGACAAATAAAGAAATCTGAATATTTCATAAACTATTGTTTTAAATAAAAAATAGCCATACAAAATATAGTGGTTTTGAAAACCCTTTAAAAATAATGTGTTTTTACAAAGTGACAGTTACACATTAACCCTTTGCATGCCAGAAGGGTACACAAGACATTGCGAAGCAACGCGTTGCTTATCCCTCTGGCATCCAAAGGGTTAAATCCACAGGAACTTAAATTTGCGCCTTGCGGTGTAGTTGGTTTGAATTGGACAATAAACATCTAACCGTACCCATGAAGAGGCCGAAATTCGTGGTAGTAAAATCAATTCGTTTATTGCAACATTCAGACAGACATGTGGACACCGTAACAGTAGATCTAATGCATTTTGCATGGTGAGTGCTTAAGCATCGATCAATGATTAAGCACTTAGTGTGTGAAACGCATTAGATCTACTATCTCTGTGTCCAAATGTCTGTGTAAATGTTACTATAAACTAATTGATTTTACTGCCATGGATGTCGGCCTCCTCACGAGTGCGGTTGGATGTTTCTGGTCTTGTTGGTCCAGAATGGTGGTCTTGCCCACCGGCACCGGAGCGGTTACTTTAAGTTGGTGAGTGTACATGCAATGTTATATCTTATACATTCAGATTTGAGTCACTAGTGCCACTAAGGTTTTCTTTGGGATTCCATGTTGGTCTGAATTGACCCTCTTCCTTTGTGTATGCAGTCCTAACATGTATAAAAGGAGAGGAAAGCAATTCTGGGGCAAACAATCTGCACCATAGGGAACAAAGAATTAATCCCATTAGGCTATACAGGCTTTAATCCCTTGGATGGTAGAGATGTCCCCAAGCACAGTGTTGAAAACCTCTCCAGCATTCAAGGGGTTAAGATCCCCAATTAAATCAATGTGAATTTTGAGAATGTTAATTTCCTCCCTATAGCACAGTTGGATTAGCACAGAATATCTCCAGTTTCATTTTATATATACGGCCCATAGAGAGCAATGAGCAGTTTCGTTGTGGCTGTAGTTACGCATATTTCCCTTGGCAGGCGTGGCGGAGGTGAAAACATTGGCAATCACACATTAATAGTGCCTGGGTGGAATTGTCATTCTATTTATACTTGTTTTAACAGCTGTTCTTAAGTTAGTCACCTAAATCATCACGAGTCTATCTGGACCAAGGACACATTACAATATGCTTTGAAAACCCGTCATTTTCAACTGGCATTTGTTTTTTTTGTTGCACAGATGCCACCTGGCACAAAATACTAGTAACAAAATACATGGATAGAATATCAAGATCTAGGTAGTTAAAATGGAAATCTATATTCTTAGCATTTTATATATCAATTGTATGCCCCGTCTCCTTTCTGGGATGTTAACAATGTCCTCAATATCACAGTTACAGGCAACACACTGTGTGGAATGTACAAATATGATTCTGTACAAAAACAGGTGCTGAAATCTGCTTGCTAGCCCAAGGCCAACCTAATGCTAATTTACTAAGCTACTTACAGCAAAATTCTCTCATTAACACTGCTTGTGCCAACGAGAGGTCAATGGGATAGTTTATGACTGTTTGGGCGTTTATTTCCTCTACGTATGTATTAACCATTTGAGAGCCCTGGCTCGCAAAGGGTTAAACAAGACAGGAAATTGTTTAATGGCATGCTGTTGTCCTGCATATGCTATGGGCTAGGTGTAAGTGTTGCTAACACACTTTATTGGAACACAGTGCAATCTTTTATACAACCAGAACAGTGTACTCATACAATTCAAGACAAAGAATACAAAGAATGGTAAACAGATGACTCAGGCATTACACAACAGGGTAGACGTGATTGGATTATGCACAAAGGGACTTGGGTGAGGGTAAACCATAGACAAAGGCTTGAGGGGCTGGAATACACAATCTGGTAACAATAGCCAGGGGGTCGAAGCTTTTCTGAATATTCAACTTCAACCCCTGGCCAATCCGGTGCTTCCTACAGTTCGCTAGTCGACCAATCCCCGGGTCGCCTACTTTTCCCTATGTTATGACTATGGCAAATCTTTGAATCTCGAGTCCAGGGAATTGGCCAATCAAGGGCTGCCTACCAGCCCTGTCCCAACGTGTCAAGCTATGAGACCGGGTAGGAGCTCCTGGCTGGGTGGTGGAAAAACATAATTCGATACATTTAGTCTTTTAGTCCCTTTAACTCAGGCTGACCCATCTGGGACCAGTCGACACTCCAAAGCAAGTCATTGTAAATTCAGTCTCTTTGGCCAGCAGTCTGCAGGCATAATGTCCCAAGTGATTCACTAGTTTTTAACAATGAGCCGAAAGTACGTAGGCCCAGAAAGTTCCTCCAGTAAGGGCCTATGGCCCGTTACAGTGCCATTCATCATCAAGGTGTTACAATGTTTCTTGCGTTAAAATGTGAGTAATCACAAATATTGCATACATATATGGGTAAAAGTGTCTTTATTCCCTTTGATTACTAGAGAGGTATTGCTACACAAGGCATTGAAGACCTTTCTAGGAATCAAGAGGTAAAAAAAATTCATTTAAACTGATTTTATTTGCCCCTGTGGTGCAGTTGACATTCTACAGCATGGCACCTCTTTAGCCTCCTCCATACTGCCCTTAGTCCTCTTCCTCTCCTGGTCAGGCCTACGGTAGATGATCTGTTTCTTTCTTTGAACTACATATTTTGATTTCACCATCAGTCAAAAAAAAGAAACACCTCCCATTTCCCATTTAAATTCATTAGGCATTACTGCATTTACACACATAGGGACATGTATTGGCAATGGTATTCTGTGAGTCTCAAAAATTATCTTTTCAGTTATATTAGTTGTGTCATCTTCATTTTGTCCGTTTGTGCATTGCTCTTTAATTGCTAAATCTACACCATGATTGTATCAATAACAAAAATCTTTTCTGGTAAATGTATTTGTTTCTAAAATGTTTCACAAATACCAACCTGTTATACTCTCACAGTGAGCAAAATCAGTGTACATAATGATGTGACAGCACCACATAAGATAAGACGATGTGGTGGCAAATCACTAATACATCTGGTATTAACAGGAGCATTAGTGTTCTTGTCCCTATTAGCCCCCTGGGTTAGCAATGCCCTCCCCACCACCACCACCAATTTGCGGCATTTGTCCTTTAAACTGTCACTTTAATATTAAAATGTGATTTTAAAAAGTTTTCAAAATCACCTATATTTATGAGATATTTAGCTTGATTTATCTGACTACAATTGACTACAAGAGTGAGCGGACAGATCTCCTGACATTAAGCAAGTATATTTGTGGTGCTGCAGCGGGGCTCCAGTTCAGAGGCCAATAAAACCTAGAGTGGAAAGCCAGTACTTTAGAACACAGAATGAAACAGCTGACAACTGTGGACTTCCCTGAGGATCAGGACCATATCTAGAAAGGCTTTGCATATATTGCAATCAAGTAAGGGCAAACAGAACTGGGGAGATCCCCTGGCTGCTATATCTTTACATCTGCAACATATTACTGGGACTGTTCACATCTTATTATACATTTTTGGACATTAGTGATTGTACTTTATTTTATTTTAATACTAGTGTAAAAGCCTGTGTACACGGTCCAAGGTCTGAGTAATGTTAAGAGGCCGCTACCTCACTGCTCCATGCGATGCAGTCTTGTGTTGCCTTACTCACATGATGCAACCATGCCTGAACGTGGGCAGTCTCTACTGCTCATCACTGCATTGTGACAAATATCCTAGCGTTTGTGACAAATATCTTCTTACATAGCAATTTTCTGTATTTTACAACATAATAGTTGAACAGCCCATGCGCACGGGCCACAGTGCCAGGAAGCAACGGCTGCGGTGCAGTCATGCGCAGTACAGACTGCCTGCACCCCGGCTGATAACAGAGCAGGGCTCTCCGAATTCAGATGGTAGTCCTCTCTGTGCACCTGCGCACAGCGGGCAGTCTGTACTGTGCATGACAGCTTCTGACAAACATACATTAGCAAATTATTATATAGGATGGTTGTGGAAAGTCCCCATATCACTTTTATACCAGTTGGCAGGCTAGTCTCCGCATTTCCATTGCACAGTTTTATTTATTTTTTAAGAGCAGGGTGTAACCCACTACGTGTTGCAGTCTCCACTACTACATATTTAATATCAGTGTTCTATACATTTCTATATTCCTTTACTGTTATTTTATCTGTTTCAATAAATACTACACTTAGAGCATATTTTGCATTGTCCCTCCCCACGTTTCTTTTCCAGCTTTATTTATTTGTCAGTTTATGGAAATGAGCTGCTACTGGCTGGCAGGGAGTGGAAGTTGGGAGGGTGAGAATGTCAGAATCTGGCTAACAAACCAACCAGTGCTGTCTAATGTCTGTAATCAGACAGATAAATAAAGTTATCTCATAAACTATTGTTTTAATTTAAAAAAAAGGCTAACATAAATTTGGTACTTTTGGAACAAGGAGACAGATCTGCTTTAAGGCACTAATGCAAGAATTTATTATTTTTTCCCTTTAGACGTGAATCTTCTTTAACGCTTTGAGTGCCAGAGGGTTATGCATAACCCTCTGGAACTCAAAGGGTTAAACAGTGGAGTAAACAGAGGTGTAACCCCCTGGAACTGAAAGGGTTAAGCAGTGCTAAAGCAGTGATCTTTTTTTTCATTTTATATTCCTATTGATCCACTATTTCTACAGTGGAGATGCCAGGCCTGATAGGTATTTGTTAGAGGAAAACACATCTTGCTAAGAAATTTGTTCCAAGTTTAAGAAACCTGAAGCCAAGGTTGTTATTTCATACAAATGCTAAGTGACATTATAGGCTACATGGCATTTGTGCAGTCTGCTTAATATACAGTCTCCATGTACTGCCATTTCTTCATTTCCAGCCTGAAGCTACTGGCGTGAAAGCTGGCCATTTAATTTCTCCTTCCAATGCAGGCGTATCGTAGAAATGCATCGTGCATAGTAAGGAATATGTATCATATATAGCTTGATTTTTATTTTTAAACGCAGATGAAAAAAGCCAGAGTCACACATTTTCACATGTGACTGTAATAGGCTAGATAAGACTCAATGCAAAAACGAGACTCAGCAAGAACAGTTTTGTAAAAACCTCATGAAAGGAAAAGTAACACCTCCAAATAATAAGCCCCAACTAACCTTATTATGGCCAGAAAAACCTAATGCTTTTCTTCACCATTGTGCCTTTGTTCAAGAGATAAGATCCTTAATTAGTCCTGGATATCATGTCCATGGAGGCAGACATGACAGTAGATAACAGTTTTTTCATACTGAATTAGACAGAGTATATGAGACTAATTAACCCCTTAAAGGACCAGGGGGTGAGCAATGCATTAGGGTTAAGATTACCATGTGTAGTGGGAGGAGTTTGGGTACCAAGGTCCTGGCAGCAACCATCATGTCCACCTCCATAGATGTGACATCCAGGACTGACTAAAAAATCTATCTCTTGTACAAAGACAAAAAGGCAACATTCATAGGGACTTTTAAGATTTTCTGGCCATAGTTAAGTAAGAGGGGTTAATTATTAAGAGGTGCTACTTCTCCTTTAAGATGACATATAATTAAACAGTGATCCATTTTGCTGTGCTTATACTTTAGCTGAACCTCTCCACCTATGCTTGTGTAGAAATGAGGCCGATGCACTAAGAACTTGATCAATTCTATTTTATTTTCACTGGAAAATTTTGTCTAAAGAAACACATTTTTTTCTCTTTTTAGTGAAAATGTCATTGGAGATGTCCATCTTTTGTTCTACTACCAATACAATTTCTGGGAAAGCTTGCCAATTTCTGCCTAAAATTGTTAGAAAGAATGTGTGAATCCCAGTGATAATTGCAGAAATGCCATAGTCAGGACTCAAAATTTCCACTTGCAACTAGCCAATGGCGAGGGAGAATTTAGCCCTGGCGAGTAGAAATTCAGCCCTGGTGGGTATGCTATGGCTTGCAGTGGCGAGTAACTTTTCAGGTCTGGTTAGTAGCAAAGGACTTCACATTATAAGCCCTGGCCATAGTTGTACCATGATAGTCTTCATGAATCATAATCTGTCCTTACTTAAATATCCAGTACGGCTGAGATTAATCAAATCTGTTTCTTATGAACCAAAATGATGATGATATTTGACAAATAAGTATAAACAAGAGGCAGGGTATCAAAGGCTCTGAACCTGTGGGAGCTTAGGCTTATCATATGGTTTGTAGAAGCACATCATGCCATGATATGATCAAAATACATCTTTGAGGACCACAAACAGGTTATTACTGGTCATCGGTCCAGAAAGAGATATAAAACCATTACTAAGGATTTGAGGCTATTGTTAGAAAATAATTTCAAAAAATATTGTTTATGGTAGAATAGCTATGAAGAAATTACTGTTCTCCATAAAGAACACTGCTGCCCATCCAAAGTTCACTAAAGATCACATAGATCTTTGTCAAGCCTTTTGGTACAATGCTTTCTGGACAGACAAGTCAAAGTTAGAAATTTCTTTAGTCTCAGATCATTTCTAGATCTCACTGTTCCTTTAATTAATATATAAGGTTTTAGGGTAGGCAAATTCTGCCACTTCCTGTGTAGATCAAACATATGTAAATAATAAATGAATAAAAGCATTTATTTTTAACTGCATGTAAAAAAGGGCATCATAATACAATCTCACACTCCGTCTATCACAGTTTTATGTACTGATTAATTCTTAAATCACATGCATTTTGTGAGACAATTAAACATTTAAAACAAAGAGCTTTGTTAGACTTACTATCATGGGATTTGAGACAGACAAAGAAAATATTTATGTTTTTATAGGAATGCTTTAACAAATCTTTTCAGATAATATTTTAAGAAGCTGACAGCTGATCTTTATGTTTTTTGATTCATAGAATTAATAGGACAATCTTGCAGAAGAGGGGAAAGAGTTCTCCTTGCAATCATAACATCAAAGGCATAAATGTCAGGCACATAACTGTTAAATTGTGTCATTGTGAAAAAACAATATTCTGTCTTCAACTGAAGGAGTTTTATTTGTTTGAAAATAAATTGAAGGCATTGACTACCATTGCCACGTGACTGTAGTCTTTCAAAAGGGAGCCTTAATAGATGGAGAAGGAATCAGGCATCAATATAAGATTGAATTATTGATATGCACTTCTCAAAACGAGCTATACAATAAGTCTATGTAAATTCCCCAAACCAAATATGTAAGATGATATCAAAGAGACTGATCTACTGAAAAGAATGTGTGTGGGGGGGAATCAAACTCCCATAGGTACAAACAAAAAGTCCCATTGATGTTAAGGAGACCTATCTATAATGCAAGGGTTTAACCCATTGAGTGCCAGAGGGGTAAGTAACGCATCAATGTGAATCTGGAATTTATTTTAGCTGTTCCTCATGGTGTAGCTGGCTAGTTCCAGAATTACTCAGTTTTTACTCAGTATATCAGCTTGTATACATGTATGCAAAGCGTCACACACAGATATAAAAGAGGCCAATGTAATAATAAGAACTCAAACAATTCCAGAGCAAACCAACTGAATCATAGGGTACAAAATGTTCCATTGATTTAACCCGTTGAGTTCCAGATGTGTTCAAAATTCATTATACACTCTTTTTGCTCTCAAAGGGTTGAAAGGCTTGAAATGGTATTTGAACCCCTTGAATGATAGTAAGGTCCTTTTTGCAATGGAAGTAATCAGTTAGGGACCTTTCTAGCAATCAAATGGTTAAAAAAACTAAATAATTGTCAGGAATTTGTGATTGTCCCCCTTCCCGTGCTGGAGTAAGTTTGCTCCAGAATTGCTCCAGATTTTCTTAATACATCAGCCTTAGAGTGGTGATGTAAAAAAATGGGAATTACTAAAACAAAGGCATTCACCAGACAGATAGATATGATAGATAGATAGATAGATAGATAGATAGATAGATAGATAGATAGATAATAGATAGATCGATAATAGATAGATAGATAGATAGATAGATAGATATGTAGATAGATAGAGAGATAGATAGATAGATAGATAGATAGACAGATAAATAGATAGATATAATAGAGAGGTGTACAATCCATTGCAAAGACAGTGCGGTGAGTGTATGAATACACTAACTCAGGCGTTGTAATTGATTATCTAGTTGTCTAGCCCTAGACCTGCATACCTCCTGTTTACTAAGATATATACATTCTTCTCTTAGCACCATATGTGCCAACGTGAGGGCAATGGGGCGTTTTTGGGTTGTTCCTTTCTCCACACCTTCTTTAATGTCATGTATTAAACAGGGTGCAGAGGAAATGCTGTAACATTAAACCATTTTTCATGCATATGCTCTGGGGCAGGCAAATGTGCTTGCTGGAATTACTGTTCTAATACAGGCAGAGTGGGTTCATTGCTATGCAATACAGAAATCATAATCTCTAGCACTGAAGTGCCACTAGTATAGATTAGACCAGAAATAGGCAGCTTTTGGCTCTTCAGCCATTGAGGAGAAATCCCTATTGCTGGCTAGGGATGATAGGAAATTGCAGTCTCTGACAATTGGAGAACTAAATGTTATGCACACCTGTTTTTTGGCCATAGCTATACACATTTTCCCTTATGGTGAAGTTGGTTCTGTTCATAAGGGCCAATGATTTTATGCACCTCTACAGGAGATAAGGCGTGTCAAGTGAACCATCCTGTTGAGCCTAATCTTAAAATAGCAGTCTGTACAACGTGAACAAATTGGAAAACTTATGGATTACACAGATCACAAATCTCTCTCCAGCATTTGTTGCTGGATCAAATCCATGTTTGCAGATTGAACTAACCCAAATTGATTTCAGAGCATGAAAATGGCATTGGGTAAGATTCACCTCCAAATTTACAGTTATACCAGTAATAAAGATGATCCTGCCAAGCAATTGCATACCCATCCTGCCAAAATCTAAAATTCGTGTTTGGAGAAGAGTATGATTCAGCACAAAATAAGAGCATTTTTCATGACACTTCATGCAAATTATATAGCTAATAACAACAGCCTGTTGCAAGCCAAATGTATTTTGACTCGTTCTAGTTTATCTTTAGTTTGCACTTGGAATTTTAATCCTTTTGTAGCATAAAATTATTTCAGACTATTATCTACTTTACTGCTTGGCTGAATATCCCTGTATCATCTCATCATTAAAGTTACTGTCAGAGGGCATAGACTATACCGTTTTAAAAGATAGACTCAATGCAAAAATATGTATATTAACAACATGCTTTCCACTTTATGTCCCAGGCCATCATTTGTACAGCATACTTTATGATGTAATGTTTTAGATTGTAATATATTTTGTAGTTAAAAACGGTCTGTGCACATTAATCCCGATCTGTGCTTGAGTTGTGCACTGTTTCCTTTTGTACACAGGGATGTATATGAAAAATACTGAGGTCATATGTGTGAAAGAACAGAGGATCAATTGTGGGGCAAACCAGCTGTACCATCAGGTGTAAATATATTCCCATGGATTGAAAAGGGGCTTTTATCCCTTTGAGTGCCAAAGGGGTATTCAGTGGTAACCCTATGGATGCTGGAAAGTGTTCAAGATACTGCACATCAGAGTACCACCTTTTACCTATATTTAAATCGATATGAGTTTAGGAAATGCATTTCCAGAGAAATGCTTATTTCTCTAGATTTTCTTCATTTTCTTAGTATATCACCCTTGGCTCTTGGAAAAGTGTTATGGGATGTGAAAGGGAAACTGCTGAATGGTAGTTAGAGCTTTAGAGTGAAGCATGTATAATATATATTAACACAAGAAACAGCCATTGTTGGATGTCAATCTACTGCAGGATGAACGCATGTTGCAGCCAACAATTTTGGTCCTGTGTCATTTGTTGCCACTGTGTACCAACAAATTTGGTAGATAACCATCTTGTCTTTGTCTTCTTCTTAGGCAGTTAGTATCAAGTAGAATCTATTCCAAAATAAATTTGGTCTATCTACCATCAGGTCTTCTTGCTATGTGGCTTGCCCATTTCTATTTCAGGGCTATGCTCTTTCAGTGATGTCATAGACCTTTAGTTGCTGACAAATCCATGTACACGTTTGTCAGTCTCTTTTTGTTGTACTTAGAATTTACCGCTCCCTACTTCTATTTATAACCTTAAGTTTTTGTATGTCTTTGGCATTCATTGTCCATGTTTCAAAGCCATATATAAGGACTGAGAGGACACATTGGTCAAAAACCTTTTGCTTAAGACAGAATGGTAAATTTGTCTTAAAGAGAGTACTATTAGGTTTTCCAAATGCTTGTCATCCAAGTTTTATACGTCACTCAATTTCCATCATTCTGTTTCTTTTGTCTTTTGACATTTCCTGTCCAAGGTAAACATATTTGTCAACTTCTTCTAGTTCTTGCCCATCCACTGTGATTTTCCTTGGTATGGTAAATTTGTTAAACATGACTTATGCTTTGTTGATAGTCATCTTCAGTCAAAAATGTTTGCTTTCCTGTTTAGTTCTTCAATGCATTCTTGCAGTTCTGTTGGTCTACTGGAAGAGAGTATGATATATTCTGCAAAACATAAGTGATGTAGGTAGCCTCCATTGATCTTAAGTCCTTTTTTGTCCCATTAATTTGTGGATAATTTCTTCTAAACAATCAGAAAATAGTTTGGGGGAGATTGTGTCCCCTTGTCTGATGCCTTTTACTATGTTCATCTGGGCTTTATCATTGTTGACCTATGTTGATGAAGTTGGATTTTTATATATTTATTGGATGATATTGTTGTAAGTTCTATCTATCCCTTGGTTGATCAGGGCATCAGTTATTGCTTGTTTTTCCACTGAGTCAAGGGCCTTCTGTAGTCAATGATGGTGAACCATAATGAAACATTGTATTCATTATGCAGCTCTGTAACTTGTTGCACTATCTGGATATGGTCCATTGTACTGAAACTGCTCCTGAGGTCTGCTTGTTCTTTAGGTTGTGCCGCTTTCAGTACTGTGTCCATTCTTTTTGTTAGTACCTTTGTGAAAACCTTGCAGACAACTGGCAATAGTCTTATTGGTCAGTAGTATTTTTTGATCTGCCTTATCACTTTTTTGGGCAGTAGGATAAGTTCTGCATTTTTACATATTTCAGGCACTTTGCCGAGTAGTAGGTATTTTGACCTCTGGATTTCAACATTTTAATAGTGACTTTATCAGGCCGTTGTTCATTGATTTTATTGCAGCTTATACTTCTTCTACTAAAATTTCTGGCACAGCTTCAGCCCCTGGCACTGAATTCGGTTGTTGACCTTCATCCGTATAAACATTTGAATAAAATTCTTCCACTCGTTTTAGTATTTGTTGTTTAGTTTTTGCTGCTGTAGCATCTTCAAGCTTTAAGGTAAACATTTGGCTCCTATTTGTAACCATCTTTCGTTTTGCTTTCTTTAGTCCTTTTTTCCAGTGTCCTTTTGATGAACGTAACTTGAACTTGTGCATTTCTAATATTGCTAATTTTCTAATATTACTGTATTGCTTAATTTCTTGTCACTTTTTCACTATGGTAACTGTTGCTATATTAGTTGAGTTGTTTTGTTCTTGTTTTTCAGTAGGTGCAAGGGCATGGACAGTATCTACAATAGTCATAATAACCTTTTCTTGTGGTTTGAAATGTCTGTGTCTGGAAGGTGCTAACAGCTAGTGCTGATCTTCACGTTTGTCGACTTGATAATTTTCTTTCGTTCTTTCTTGCAGTCAGTTTTGATTTTTGGTATCACTAGACAATGGTCACTTCCAACATTAAAATGATTTAAGACTGAGCAGTCTGTGAATATAATTGTATTATTTGTAAGTATGAAGTCAATTTCACTTGTAATACCACTAGGGCTTTTTCATGTCCATTTTCTCTGTGACTTTTTCCTGTTGAATGAATTCATGATGCACAAATTTTGTTCTTCTGCAAATTCAATCAGTTGATTGCCTCTGACATCCCTTTTTCCAGTTCCATGTGGTCCGATAGAGTTTTCACTATTTTGGATCTTACCAATTCTCACACTGAATCTACCATTATATATTTGTAGAGGTGATTGTCCTGTTTGTAGAGGCTTAATAATTCATAATAAAATTCCTCAACTTCATCATCACGGTGGCTACTTGTAGGAAGCAATTCTTTTAGAAATTATTTCTACTTTTATGACTGTCTGTAAGTCTTTAGTTAATTAATCATGAATCCGATTCCTCCACATCATCCATCATTGGTTCCTTTATAGTATAGCCAGTGCCCATCTTTTAATTTGACTAAATCTTTTTTATGAGTCTCTCGTAAACTGATTATGTCCCAATTGATGTTATTCAGTTCTTGTACTAGTCCCTCTAAAAGTGAAACTGTACTCAAAGATCGAATGTTAAGCATTTCAATGTCTAAAGTCCAAAGGCAGCCTGACAGAACCTGGTAAATCTTAGCACACGCTGCCATTAAGCTAGTCTTCCCACTGCTGTAGAAGTAGCTCACAAGCCTCTAGGTAATGAGGACCATCATTTTTGTTGTGAAGCCATGCTGATGGAATGGACCATAATCTGCTATGCTGGTTCAGTGTGGGTTAGTAGATCCTGGATAGATTTAGTCTGGCATAGTTCTCTGCTTCACTGACAGCAAACACTCCGGCCACAATAAGGCAATGACTAATGGAAATTATATATATAAATATATATATATATACACACACACACACCTACATATATAAACATGTGCACTGAGAAAAATTTAGTTTATTATGAAAATTAGGTTAAAAAAAATTCCATTCAGATGAATTGAATTTCATTTACCTACTCAGTTCTGTTGGTCTGAATTTAAGCGAAGAATATCATCAAACACGCAGTTTCCGTTAAATTTTGCAGTCATTCCAAAACAAATGTACAAGTCTAAAAAAAATAGAAAGCTTTGCTTTTTTATTAAAGGAATATGGATACATCCAAATTATAAACCCACTTACCTTCAACTGGGGCAAAAATCTCAGTCTGGCATTGAGCAGTTAGCCAAATGTAATATATTAATTAGTAATGGGCAGCGGGTATCCTGAGCACTTTTGGGGAACCAATCCATGCAGAATTAATTCAGAGGCCAGATTAACTATTTGAGTGGCAAATGGACGTGGAGCAAAGCACTATATACTCATCTGCCACTGAGATGGTTACGTTCAGTAGAGGCTTATTATAAGGAAGTGCTAGTGTTCCCTTAATACAGATAGGAAACTTCATAATGACATAGTACTTGCATGTCATGACTCATGCTGTGACATGTCTATCAGAAGATGTACATTGCTCTACATAGAGGATCAACCAGTGTAAACTTTAATAAACATTTATTCCTGGAAAATTATCAGCATATTTTTTCACTTGACCTTGAAATCTATCCAACAATGCTTCTGCCCTGGAATTGATGGATGTGAATGAATACACATTAGAGCTTATAAACCAGTTTGAGCAGACTCCTCAATCTATACAGAAAGCAAGCCAATAATGTTGTTCATGGTTCATATGTCCATAAGCATGTGATTGACAGTGAAGGCTGGTGAATACAACATGACAGCAAGACTACAAACCTTCGCCCATATTTATAAAAACAAACTAGAGTTATTCTGCAGTAAACCAATTGCACAAAAGGGTACAAATAAAAATGTCCTGTTAAATTAAAATGGGAATTTAACCTCTTGAATGCTATAAAGGTCTTCAATGCATTGCGAAGCAATATGATGGAGAACTATCTAGCAATCAAGTGCTTAACCCCTTAACGTCTACAGTCCTGGGAAGTAACCTTCCCTTAACCCCTTAACAACCCTTGACAGTCACAGTACATCATGGGTAGATCTGACTTAACGAACCATGACGTACTATGATTGTCATGGAATTCCAGGCTCCCCCCGTGGCTGCACGCCGTTTGGGTAGTCCGGATCCGTAAACAAAAAAAAATGCTCCGTGGTCCTTAAGTGACCGCCGCGTGCGTGGCCGGTCCTTAAGGGGTTAAGGACCGCTTTGATGTTTCCGACACGCCTATACACCTGTGACGTGTACCAGAATGCTGCGCTGGGGACTGAGAGAGTCAATTTCACTCCCCGTTTCTACTTACATCGCTGTGGGAGGAGCTCTGTAAGTAAAATGTACGTGATGTGCTATGACCGTCACCGGTCCTTAATGCAAAAACTGCGTAACGGTCATAGCACGGCACACGGGCATTAAGGGGTTAAATAGTTCTATTCAAATGCATGGGGATTAACCCTTTGAATGTCAGAGGGGTACGGAACACACTGCTTTACAATGCGTTGCGTATCCCTCTGGCACTCAAAGGGTTAAGGAATTTTTATTTGCTCCCAATGTTTCAGTGGGTTTACTTCCGAATAACTCCATTTGGCTTTTATAAATATTGTGCAAAGTTCCCATAACTTAGAACTCACCAGTTTTCTCCTCATTTTCTCTCGGTTTGCTTCTCTAAATATTAGCCTTTGGGTCTTATGTGGAAGTAAAAGATAAGCAATTCTTGAGCAAATCAAACGTAGGAGTCAAATAGAAATCCCCATTGATTTTAAATGGAGGTTTAACCACTTGAATGTTAGAGAAGTCTTGAATGTATTGCAAAGCAATGCATTGGAGTCCACTATAGAATTCAAACAGTTAAAGGGGAACTACCACCAGACACAATCTTTACCTTCACTAAGTCCCCATCTGGAGACTAGCAGCTTAGTAGCGCTAGTCGCCAGAATAATTACCTTATTTAATAGATTTCTGCTCTCTTCGATGGGTGACAGGCAGGATGGAGAACGGACATCTTGCCATTGTGACGTCCGCGCGCCTGTGCTGTCAGTCCCAGCCGGAGTCAACACCTCCGAGACGTGGCTGGGACTGACAGCACAGGCACGCTACTAAGCAGGTAGTCGCCAGATGGGGACTTAGCGAAGGTAAAGATTGTGTCTGGTGGCAGTTCCCCTTTAAAGGCCCATCTACATCAGTGAAAATTTGGGGAATTTGTATTTACCCCCTATGGTCCCCACCCAGTTGGTATGTTCCAGATTGTTTCATCTTCTGCCTAATATAAAGATGCAGCTTACATATAAAACCCAATATAGCACATTATTTGAAATTACCGTAAGTCCTGTAAAGGAAAGGTTTTAACTTGAAAGTATCATTTGTAAAGTGCAAAAAATATATATAAAAAAAGTTGATTTTAAATCTAAATATATTTAACCTGATGAGTGCCAGAAGAGTACGCAACACATTGAAAAGCACCTCTGGCACTCAAAGGGTTAAGATAATAATTATACTAGTTGTATAACAATCATATTGAAGAGAATATTCATTTTATATCATTCAAACAAGGGTGGATAGCCCGTGGCTTTCCAATAGATACTGAGCTACAACTCATCTTAACAAAGGTAGGCTGTGAATACTGGTGTTATTCCATTAACAACTGTAGAGACACAAGTTTACCATAGCAAAAACTGATAATTTTGTTTTCCTCCATATTCAATTTGTTACCTTATTAGAGCATAACCAAAAATATCAGTGTATAATTCAGTATATTAAAGGGAAACTTTAATTACATTTTATAATCACATTTAATGATGTACTGTAAATTTATGTTTTATAACGGTGTCAGTTTATTTAAGAGCTTGTTCACAAGAGAGACTGTGCTGTGATGACACTGTCTCCATGCAACGTCACCCATAAATGGGGTTGAATTAGACCCTATGACTGCATTCATATGATACAAGACACCTATGGTGAACATGGATGCTATAAATCTTGTGACTGGCAATGGTTGCTAGATATTGCAGCAGTAGAGGTCTGCATAGAAGTCTATGTTGCCATTCGGATGGGTGACTGGATCATTGAAATGCTCACTGAAAGGATCCAGTCACTGATGTGGCCAGTTGGGCATCAGCCCATCAAGTATGGATTGTGCCTCTGTGGGACATTTGACTGCTTTCCATGCTTTTTGTTGGTAAATGTGGCTTGTCTCCATGTTAAGCCACATTGTAAATTTGCTTAGTGGTTTTCAAACTCTGTTATATGGAACCCCAAGGTTCTCTGACGTTGTGCAAGGCTCCACTGGTCTCTACCAAGTTCCTCCCCAACTGGCCAGTCTCTTCTGATTCCCACCACTGCCACCAATTAAGAAGGAGCTTGCCAGGTCAGCAAAGCCACCCATTGGGCTCTTGTCTTGGATACATACTCAGGATCAGGTAGGAGGCAGAAACAATTGGCCACCACTCACTGGTAGACAGGCAGAACTTGTGAATTAGCTGCAGAGCCCAATGTGCGGTTACCTGAAGATACACACACTAGTTGGGAACTGGGATAAACAATAGAATTAAAATGTTATAGTCCTAAGAAAATGTCACCACAACTTTTTCCCTATCCAAAATAAGTGAGTCCTAGGGCAGTCTCCAGAAGTTGCCCATAGTTCAGGTGTTTAAATGTATACATATCTGCACTGGGGAAGTGAGGGGTAGGGGCACAAAGGGACAACAACATTTACCAGTAGGGCCGCTAGAGATTCAACTCCTGTTCTGCCACAAATCCATTTAAACTATACCTTCTGCTTTTTGCTTTCCAAACAGGCTAATAACTTTACATATTTGGATTTAGAAGATGGGGAACAATCAAACAAATCCATTCAAGATGAAAGCTGCCACTGAGAGATGAACTTGGAAATTGTATTGGTCCTCTTTAAAAAATAAAGAAAACAATGCATCTTTGTAAAGCAAAGTTTTCAGTTGTAATTAATATGTTAAACTGTTAGGTTAGGTCCACTTTAAACTATGGAGCCACCTTTCCAAACTGGAGAGATCTTTGTGAATGGTACAAAAAGAATATCTCACTGGAATGATATTTCCCCTCAATGAATGTCTATGTTATTATATGGATTTAAGAAACTACCCAGTAGAGATGCATGGAGATGGACAATGGGGCTCTATGAGGAAGGATCTGTCATAAACTATCAAACTGATTTTTTTTTTTTAATTTTCAAAAAATCTTTATTGTAAGCTATAGTAAAATACAGAAGGCACAGAAAAAATTGCAGTGCAATACAATGCAAGGCAAAATACACGTTCCAAGAACGAAGCCAAACATGTACCAAAAGGCCTATTGGCGGATAAAGAGAGAAGAATAAAAGAGAAAAAGGTATGCAGAGAAGGAAGAGTGAAAAAAATAAGAAAGAAGAAGAGAGAGACGGGGAGGGGGTGGAAAAGGGAGAAGGGGGGAACGAAATAATGGAAAGAGGGTATCTGGAAGCACCACTACCCATAGTGAATGTCTAGCAGCACTGATATATGTATCATTAGTAGTATCAGAGTTGAATGAGGAACATCTGTAAATAAAGGCGGGAAAAAGGATCAAAGTGGGTCGAGAGAGATAGTAATCTCCTATCCCATTACTCAGGCGTGAAGGGGCATAGATATGTAGGTAGGGCAGTATAAGTGGCATATGGCATGGTGAGGCCATAAAAACAGCAACTAACTAATTAATTAAGCAGAAGTGGGAAGGGAGGAAAGTAGAAGAGTCGCCTCCTCAGGGTCCTTACCTCTGGAGATCATAGTCAAATGGAGCAAAGTAAGTTGGTCGCGAGTGATCGCAAGCCACTCTTGAACTGTGGGGGGCTCAACGTCTCGCCAATGCCGGGGGATTATGCTTTTGGCCACATTAAGCATTGTGAGGAGGGCTTGTTTACATAGAAAAGGGAGGGAAGGAAGGCGAAGGTAGAACAGTATATGCCAGAGGGTTCTAGGCAGAGAGATGTGGAGAATGGAGTCAATGTGGTCTAAACAAGCTCTCCAGTAGCTAACGATCTTTGTACATGACCACCAAATACGAGAGGGTGATCCGGGCTCTCGTAAGCATCTCCAACACAATGGAGAGATAGACCCATTCATAGCATGTAATTTGGTAGGAGTGTAATACCAGCGTAGAAGGAACTTATAGTGAACATCTAAGGCCAAAGCAGAGATGACGGCAGAGGTTGCTGTGAGCCAAATGGAGTCCCAGTCATCCTGAGGCAGAGTATCTCCTATTTCTCGCTCCCAAGCTAAAGCATATGTGGGTTTCCCCGGGAAAAGAGGGGAAGAAAGAATAGAATAGAGCCGACCAAGGACCCCCTTACGACAAGCCCGTGGGGGAGAGTAAGAGTTCAAATGGTGTAGGAGAGGAGGAAGACCAACTAGGTTTCATCACTCGCGATTCCAAGAAATGCTTAATTCAAAGATAATTCAAGTATTCACCTTCAGATACACCAAAACGAGCACTTAAAGTAGGAAAATTAACAACTTTACCATGCGCTACAAAATCTGACACCTGAACTACGGAGAGGGCGGACCATGCCTGAAAATCCTTGGATGGGAGTGAATATGGGGATATAGAAACAGAGAAGAGGGGGGAAGCTCTAGAGGGGAAAGAGCAAAGCGATTGGGATTTGCTGCAGCTGAGTATCGTGGATGAGACAACAGAAATTATAGGATGCTGCTTCAGGTGCAAGCTGATTATTTTGAATTTGAAGGAAACAGACATAAGCCACATAGTAAATGAACTTAATGGTTCTCAAACTCTGTTCTGTGGAGCCCTTTTCTCTGAAGTTGTAAAGCGGTTCTGCAGAACAAATGTAAGTAATGGTAAACCATGGAGCAAAGTTACTCCCTTGCCAAACAAGGACAATGGCTGCTAAGTTCTACCCCTCCCACAAAGGGGCAGTTCCTCCAAGAAGGAAATAAATGCTTTTCATAATGAATATACTGCTGGGGCCCTAACACGTACATCCTAACTTAGTCTCTCAAACCATATCTGCCATTATCTGAACTTCTCCAGGGCCTTTTAACTCAGCCAATTTACTCTTCTTTCTGCTGCTTTCTTCTTTTTAACTTCTTACTGATGATCAAAATCCAATCCCACTGAAGGAAACCTGAATTAACATTGTGATCTGAGACAGGTGGGTGGGATTTGAGCAACTGACATGAGCAGAGTATTAACTGAATTGAGTAAAAGCTTTCTCCAATGCCACACCAACACTAGAAGCTTGTTTAACTGATTTTTGAATATATTTTAGGTGATGCAGAGATGAGTGGACAGAAGTAAAAAAAAAAAACATCTGATATATTTTCTCCTTCCAGCGGTTTTCTTTTAGGACACACTGCCACTTTAAGTGAATATTCTTGAACTAAAGCTTAGTATTTGTTGATCCTACTAATAAGAAGGAATTGTGTTTGCTGTTAAGAAATAGTAGCTTTGAAAAGTGGCTTAGTAGGCTTCACTGTCAAGACTCATTATACACTAACCAACAGCTCAACAACTTTAAGTAGTTAAAAGAAAAAGTAATGACGTTAGAAACATGCAGTAAATATCCAGCAGAGAACTCAGCCAACATAGCCATATGATAAACTCATGAAGCCTCTTGTTATTGATAAAAAGCATGGGAAGACTGTTGTTTTCCACTGACACTTCTCAGTTCCAAAGCCCCAATAAGTCAGTCATTGCACAGCAGATGTCAACAGCTCTTTCATAGTAATTGCTAGACCCATTTCAAATTACACAATGAAAATCAACTAATGATCTCATTTTTAAAACTTCAGATGCTTGATACATCTCAAATGCATGACTTTCCAATGTGTTGGCAATATCTCCAGCATCCAAGGGATTAATTGTCTTTTGTTAAAGCAGAACTATCACCCTAAATAAAGTCCCCCCAATAAACAGTCATATAGCGATAAGCTTAGAAATAGTACTACTCCTTTTGGAACAAACATTAAGTGGAGAATTTCTGGAGCAAGAAGCTTAGTAAATTAGAATATGACTTTGGACCATGCACATGTTCTAGTGAGGAACCATAGTACATCCCTCGTATTTTTGTGTTAGCCTCACATCCTCTATTTTATGATCCCACTACTCTTAATATGAAAATATCATTATTTTTTCATAATCCTGTATATCTTAAAAACATTTGAATGGCAGTGGAGTTTACGTGTTTCACTGGAATACAACTAATATTAAGCTAAGACAGCTTATTGTCTATGAAGTTGTTCACAATGGAGACTGTTAACTTTGCACGTCTAAGCCCCAACACAGCATGCTGCATCTTGACTGCACTTCACACTGCATGGGGCCATTGTGCAGGTAGTTTACAAGCATTATTGAATCTTTTAGGAGATAGGAGATAATAATTCAAACTGTTATTTTAAAGCAAATTTTTCCAGCTACTGTCCAATTGGTAAATTTGTTTATAATGTATTCTATGTTTGAGTCATTGACTACGGCTTTCCAAAGATAGTGGCACAATCACCATTACCTGGGAATCGCAATAGAAAATTGCAATTTATCCTTTTGAGTGCCAGAGAGGTATCCACTGCATAACGCTTGCATTCAAAGGGTCAATTTAGAATATATATATATATATATATATATATATATATATATATAAAAAAACAAAAGCGAGTTTGAGCTGTAAATTTCAAAGCAGTGGAAGTATCATTAATTTACTCAGCAGAAAAAAATGACATAACTTTTTTTGGTTTCATAAAAAGGTTTACTGCTCTTTTAAGACCAATGAGAATGTTGGTAATATTTGTCTCCTTTGAGGCAATTGGCCAGATCCGGAATTGGACCTCTTTGTTTTGTGAATGTGGCCCCTAGTGTAGAGGTGAAAGTCATGAGAAGGCTAACAGAGGGAAAATGGACATATATATATATATATATATATATATATATATATATATATATATATATATAATTACAATAAAGATAAAATAACTTGATTTTATTTCCAGTGTGTTTTTTCAATAAGAAATCTAGTCTGAGGTCAGTTGAGGATATGAATTTTCAGATTTTAGATGTTTAAGACATTGAACAAAGAAACCCTCATAAATTTTCTTGTAATGAAGGGGAAATGCACATTTCCCTGTTTTCTTGGCCAGGCTATAGGTGAATAAGAGCAGAGAAATGTAATTGGAGCTTTTCTATTCCAAGTGCATGATGGATGCTTTCAAAACCACTAAATGGGATATCTAATTGTATGGAAAAAGATAATTACTTGAGTGGCATTCAAGAATTCCTTGAGTGCTGTTGTTAGTAAATAAGGTATTATTTAGGACTGTATAGGGTGATTGTAGATTTCTGCAGGTGTTAACCCCTTGGCGGACAGAGAAATCTCCATTGAATTGCAAAGCAATGTATTGGAACTGTCCCTAACCTCCGAGGGGTTAAACACTGGATTCTGCATTAGGTTCTGAGATTCTTTTTTGCAATTTATTTTCTTGGAAATTGGACAAGACATAAATATAAACATTTGGCTGGAAACAGAAGCATAAATATGTAACACAAACACTGGCCTGATCACACAATCACTCAAATACACATTGTATAATAGTTTTTCTTTTATTTTTAACACATTGTATAATAGTTTTTTTTATATATATTTTATTTTTATTTTGTTAACTCTTTGCTTGGTTATAGGCTGTCTGACAGTAAGGTCTCATCATTATTATAATGGCATCAGATACCAATGGTGAAATGTACAGTCATTTGTTTTTTTCCCTTTATTTACAGACTAGTGTAAAAGCCTGCATGCACGGACCAAAGTCTGGCTGATGTTAAGAGGCTGGTCCTGCTCTGCGTCCTGCCGCTGACGCAGTCATACACTGTAGAGACTGCCCGAAAGCACAGAATGCTCCCAACACAGAACTCCCAGTATTCCTACACCTCCCAGCATTCCATGCTCCCAGCATTCTGTGCTCCCAGCATTCTGTGCTCCCAGCATTGTGTGTTCCAGCAGTCTCTTCTGTGTATGACGGCTTCTGACAAACATCCTAGCAAATTATTATATAGGATAGACAGACAGATAGATAGAAAGAGAGACAGAGAGACAGATAGATAGATAGATAGATAGATAGATAGATAGGTAGATAGATAGATAGATAGATAGATAGATAGATAGATAGATAGATAGATAGATAGATAGGCCAGACAACTGTATGAAGATTGGAAGGATAGATGGAGAGATAGATAGATGAGTAGATGGATAGAAAGATAGATGAATGAATGGATAGATAGCTAGATGGATATGTGGACAGAATGACAGACGGATTGATCAGCATTTTGGGTTTATTTTAGTCTCTTCAAAATATACGTTTTCCATAGTTTGCAATACTTCTTCTTTGTCTACATTCAAAGCAGGTGTCAGCGTGGTTTGTTACCACTGGGATTACATCTAACACCGTGCCACTCTTTCCTTAGTGGATCACAAATAAGATACCCCAAGGGCCAGATTCTATTGCAGGTGCTAAATGTGAACTACCGTTTTAGCAAACATTTTCTTATTGAAGTCTATGGAGAAAATTGGAGATAAAAGCAGTGATAAAATTAGCACCTGTAATAGAATCTAGCCCCAAGGGCCTTATGGTAGTCCGAAATGAGGAGCAATTCTGGCACAAACTAACTGTACCATAGAGGACAAATAAAACATTCTATTGATTTATAGAATGTATTTATAGGCGTTTAACCCCTTGAACACTATGGAGGTCTCCAACAAACTGCAACAAATTTGAGAGGTTAAAATCCCAATTTAAATAAATTGGATGTATTGCCCCCTATGGTGCATTTGGTGTGTTCCAGAAAAGCTAATTTTTCATACATGCAAAGAGAGAAAAAAAAGAAGGGTCTCCTTCCAGTTTCTGTATCCTGAGACCCGTCTGGGTGATGGAGAATGCTGAAATATTAAGGACATACACCTTAGCAAGGACAGGTAAAGCACCCTGCAAGCTTGTTATGTTGGTGACAGTCATAAACCTGATTAACAACAATTTTTAAATGTGAGTTTATTTGCTGTATATCCATTGAATATATATTTGTCAATTTAGTAATACACTATATGTACCCCTTCTTGTTTTTTTCTCTCTTTGCATATTACGTACTTCCACCCTGTGGATGATTTTTGGTGAAGCTGAGCAGCCTGAACATACTGCTAGAGGGGGGCGGTTCTAATCATATCTCCAAAGCCTGAATTGCTGAGCAACACATATGTGTTAATGTCAGCTACTTGCCCTGTAAGTGCACTACAATTGGTGGTGATTGGTGAACCCATTCTGGTTATGTTAATACACTAGGAGCACCTCTTGGTTTTCTTTTTCTTTTGTCTACGTTTTTCATACACTGGAACTTCTTTCCTATAGTTAGCCCAGGGATAATCAAATTTGGCCCTCTAGATTGTCTCTATCTGACTGGCATCCATTTGACAAAATAGGTAACTCTCCTTAACCCTTTGAATGCCAATGCGTTGCGTACCCCTCTGGCAAAGGGTTAAAAAGGTAATTTATTAATCCCTTGGGTATCACAAATGATTGCAACTCAGTGCATCTGCAGCACCTGTTTACATTTTAATATAATGAAATCCCAATTCAAATAATACTGTCTGGAAGGTATTGACTATGAGACGAATGAGACTTTTCTCCTTGCAAAATTTCTGCTCTATTACGATAAATCTATTAAAAATGACAAAAAAATATATTTCTGTTCCATTAACAGGTTTCCTTGGTGACAATCCAGAGAACCGTTTGCACAATATCAATATAATACACATTTTCTTGGATGCATTTATCTGTTATACCCTTACTGTGCATTAGAAATACCATTTATTAAGAGCGATAGATTTTTCTTTAACCCATTAGAGGCCATAGATGTCTCCATTGCATTGCAGCACCTTGGAGACATCTTTAGCATCCAAGAGGTTAACTCTTTGAATGCCAGAGTGGTAAACAATGCATTGCTTTGCATTGGGTACCACTCTGACACTCAAAGGGTTAAAGTGATATTCTCACTTTGTAACAAATATGCAATTTTGAAATAGGTTATTAAGTCATATTTATGTTATTCGTTTTTTTAAACGATAGTTTGTAAGACATTTAGTTTTATTTATTTCTACGCTTATGTAAATAAACTGCCTAGCAGGAAGGTGAATTTTACCAGTGCAAGGTTAATCTTATTAAATTCAATGTGAATAGAATTCCTGCACCCATGTTGCAGATGTTGCAGCAGTGCATTCCTGCCATTCCTGTACACATCACCACCCATACCATCATGCTTATCAACACACACACACACACTGACCCCTACAGCTGGCAGAGCTCATTTTCTGTGGTGGAACGCCAGCCGCTTTCTTATGCACCTATGGGATATGCAAATGAGTTGATGATTGTTTTACAGCAGTATAATGCTATACTCAACCATAGTTAGGACGTCAATGGGAACAAGCCTCAAACATCTCCTCTACAGCATGCACAGGAAAACTGAGTAAATTTATGTCAGTTTCCTCTGTGCTTGTCATGATCAAATTCATGGTTGTGCATATGACAACCTTGTGGTTTTAGATCCTGGGCTTCCAGCTCAACCACTAGAGGGATTCATAAGACCAGGCTTTCTGTAGCAGCTTTGTTCCTGCTCTAGGTTTTATTTGCCTGCCTTCTGGACCTTTCTCTGGTTCATTATTGGCTAATTATGTAGAGTTGTTCCTTGTTGACTGACAATTTAAACCAGCGTCCCTGAATGCTCAGTTATTTTGGACTAGTACTTTGAAATCAGTCTATTACTCTGTGTCTTGTTGGTAACTGACCTTGGCCTCCATTACTTCACTTCTAATACTGCGTTGCCTGCCCTTGTAACCTTGGCTATGGACTCTGATATCACACCTTTGTAGCTGCCTCTGTCCTTCGCTTGGACCTAGTTTGTGAATCTATACTGCCCGCCTCAACCTAGATCTGTTAGAGACCTCATTTTTGCCAGCTCATGTTCTAGTTTGGTTCTTTGTGGACTCCCATTGCAGGGGCTCTTTATTCATCTTCAGATCCCTCTATTAAGTTTTGCATGGATGTGTGCCTCTTGCATCTGGCCTCCAGCCTCTAGGTATGCTCATGCATTACAGTGTCTTGTTACTACATAGCATTATACAAAGTGCAAATGAAAGGAACGTTCCAAACACATATTCACTTTATCACTGTCCTCCACTTGGAACAAGATTGTTCTGTGTAAATAGCTTAGTAAGTTGGCATTAGGCACTGAAAAATTGACTCCAGTAGGTTTAGCATGGTATCACATGAGCAAATTCACCTGTTTGGGAAACTTCTCTGGGAATCCTCATCAGATAAAGATTTTGGAGTACTGATAGCAATAGACATCATAGCAATGAACAGAGGCACTAGGCCTCTGCAATAGCCAATAGAGAGAGCACTATCCTGTGTAAAAAAGGAATAGATGCACAAGATGGAACTATAATTCTACCACTACATAAATCCTTGGAAAGACCTCATCTAGAATATGTACAGTTTTGGACACCAATTCTCCAAGAAGTGCATTATTGACCTGGGAAAAGTACAGACCTGTGAGAAAGCTGATAGGGGATTGGAATATTTTAGTTATAAAGATAGACTAGCCAAACTGGGTTTGTTTACATTAGAGAAGAGATGTATAAGAGGTGAAAGGATTACTATTTACAAATATTTATGTTTTTTCTTTACACACCCACTCCACTTACTCAGACGCTGCTTTCCAAGACACATGATGCTATCAAGCAGCCTCACAGACATGTCAGTGCACTTGTATAGTGCCTTACTTATTAGTGTTCCAGTGCTTTGTTTCCTGTATTCAGTGTATAATCTTGGCTTGAGGTTTTGACCATACTTATTTACCACTTGTCCTGTTCACAGCTTCATTCCAGACCCTATTCAGTATGCTGTTTTGTATCTTGCAACTTTGGTTTGTTTGTGACCTACTAGTCCTGTTTTTCTCCTGTGTGAGCCTGATGCTGCTTTTCACTTACAAACAAGTGTGATCATCCTGGTCGAGGTTCAGTTCAACCAGTCCTGATTATCTTGGGTCTGAAAATGTTTCCCATAACACAGCAATGTCACATCTACAGTCAACACCACACAGTAGCTACTTTCTCCAGTTTTGCTCCCAAAAAGCCCTCAGCAGGAGCCTGGAGAGTTTGTTTGAATGCCACCACGTAGCTCCCCACTATCCTGTTCCATTCTGCAAGTCAATAAGTAGGTTTTGATTCACTGCTTCCTTTCACTCCAGGATCTATCTGTTCCTGGCTGGTGCCTCTGTTCCGCCTAGTACCCCCCTCTTTCCTTTGAGTCTGCCTCCTGTCCTGTTATTGTGACAAAGGAATCATCCACAAGGTCAGTAAGGTTGTGGAATTGCCTAAAAAAGTTGTTTGCAGATACTGTAGATCATCTTACAAAATGAGTGCATACATTTCTAGATCTGAATATTACAAATTATACTAAACGTTTTCATAGCAGATGGGATGTTGATCCATGGCAAAATGTAACTGCCTTTTTGAGTCAGGACAGAACTGTTTACCCTGCCAATGCTTAACTGGAAATGGTTTAAGATATTTCATTATGCTTGCCTTCCTCTGAACCAAAAAGGGTGATATGGCATAGGCGGACCTTGATGGACACATGACTTTCTTCAGCCTCATCTCCTACGTAACTACGTTACTACTCACTCAGCGCAGTTTAGCGAGCAGAAGATGTCAGGGGAAAGGGCCATCTTGCAGGAATTCCCACAGGAGGGGAAAGGTCCTAGTTTCTGCTTAGCTCTTTGCTGTGGTGAGCATTTTTGCCCATCCCAACAGCAAAACTGCATATTTATACACAAGATAATGAAAAGCTGAAACCGAGAAAAGGGTGTTTTCAAATTTGCTTAATTTTTCTGAATATTAATTTTGAGTTTCTTAATCTCTTGATTTTTGTGTTTGAGAAACCTGCAACATAGAAAAAAAATCAGGTATCAAAGTCAAAGCTACATTAATTGAGCTCATTACTATGCATTATACTGCAGCAGTTTTCTTCTATAAAATATGTGGCGGTGTCAAATGCCAGGAGCTTGTTGCTGTTGTGTCTTATATTTGACACAGATCATTAGCTGGGAAATTTAGGCCTTCTGAGATCTGCCTTCATTTTTGAAGCTTTAAAGAGGGAAGAAAATGATTGACAGGAAAACAAAATTGTGTATATACAATTAAAATCTAAGCATTGCCAAATTCCTGCCTCATGTAAATTGCTGACTTTCTTAAAAATGGAGGGCGATAGGGGACAAGGATATAAACAGATCAAAAGATTCATACTTGAAAGAGACACATAATAAAAATATATCTATCTAGTAATATAGTTATAATTCTTTTTTGTAAATAATGAGAATGACGGATGCAGAACTGGAGTCTGGTTAAAACCATCTGAATCGTGGGGGCATAATTAAAATGGCCATAGGTTTCAATTCAGCTTTTAACCCTTTAAATCCTACAAAATTCTCCAGCAATGCGTTGCGTACCCCTCTGGCACACAAAGGGTTGATGACCTCTTATAGGGGAATTCAAAAACATGAGCACACTAATTGGCCTAAACAATCACTGTCTATAAAATCTAAATATATGGTAGAAATTTATTAAATTACCACAAGATCAAATACCCCTGCAATAGCAGCTATGTGTGAGAAAAAGATAATCACCAGCTTCACAAATAAAGTCATAATATTAACTCATGAAACTTAAAAAAAAAATAGTCTTTTGTCACTGCGACATATTAGTATGAATCGTATGATGATTACTATATACAACTGTTGTTGCCGGCGCTTTGGCCGTGTGAGCACTGGAGAGCCATCTTGCACATTGAATTGTGGAATGCTGAATGCCACTTTGGGGCTTTGAGGTTTTATATATCAAGTATTCAAATGTATTGCACAATGCAAACCTATTATTTACAGGATTCAAGAACCTCTCTTATGAATTTTCATTTACGTTTAATGAGTTAATATTATGGCACATCCTACAGATCCTACCAGAAATAAAAATCCAGTCACAAAGTGCTAGGCAATTCCTCTCAGAACAAACCACACTTTAATGACATCCATTCCTGAGCACAGGTGGGTTAGTAAAAATAAATGAGCCACTAATTAACTCCCTTGTGCAAAATTAGGAATATACTTAAGCACAGGCATGAATATAGCAATTAAAAACAGGTTTGAGCACCACTGTACTTACTAAAAACTGGAGAAAACCCAACGCAGAGGTCAAATAAAGTTCCCATTGATTTAGATTGAATGTTTTAATGCCTTGTTGCTAGGGAGGCCTCCAGCGCATTGCGATGCATTCAATGGGTTAAAGGCCTTATTAAAATCAATATGAATTTAGGGAAGTTTTGGCCCCTTTCATGCAGTAGGTTAGCTCTAGCGTTACTCCAGTACTCTTTTGGACATGAGGCCCTAAATGGTAAATAAATGCTATTATCCCTTTAAACAGTGCTTCCTCCATGTTGTCTCTCCATAATCCCTTGTAGGAGGGTGAAGCATGTCTAACCAGATATCTATCTATTGTCTTATCATAAAAAGCGGTTGTATCTCAGCCCTATAATATGCCCAATAAAAGGAATCTAGCATCCACACCCTAATATCACACTCATATGAACTAAATCAGAGGTAGTCAGATTTCAGACGTCCATCTGTTGGCTACTACAATTCCCATCATCCCCAACCATCCAACAGCTGGTTAGGGATGATGGGAGTTGTAGGACTAGTACTCAACTAGCCACTGGATTAACACAAACAATGAAGATAGTCTAGGTCTTCAAGTCATGGCTATGTGAGTTCAGCCTACAGCTTATTGCATCTAATACTAATATAAAACACCTTCAATCAATGTTTTATTTTATATAAAAAGATGAACTGCAACAATTCTACACCGAACCATGTCTTATGCATGGGGGATGATTCAAGTAAAGACACAACAACAAAATATGGGTTTAAATCAGGCCACAGCTTTATTTAAAATTACAAGATAACCTTTTTAGAACAACTTTAAGCCCTTCCCAATCATATACTGTTGATAGGCCCCAGCTTACCTATGTCTCTTTTTTTTGAACCTTCAGCTCATCCCAATCCTTTAACCTTACCGCACCCCATTAGCTGGTCAGTGCAGCTCAATGGGGCCGGTGTCTAAACCTGCGGCATTGTCTGGGTGTCAACTACCCTTAGGCCGCTGGCCTACCATTTTCCTGTTACCATATCAGTTTAATTACCATCTCACATTGGCAAGGGCCCAAAGTACCACCCAAGCTGTGACTAAGAAGACAAGAAAAACAACCCCTTATACGGTAACTCCCAGATAAAACAGCACCCCTGGCACTACAACCATAGAAAAAAATGGGGAGGGAGGGTGGGATGTTGTGAAGGTTAGATCACTTGAAAGGAAGTGCCCATTCTCTTCTCCTTCTATTTATACCCCTTCCTCCATTACCTTATCTTACTTCAGACATGTCTCCCCTTCTTATTTTCACTGGGAGTTCTGATTTGCATTGAGTGCCAGAGGGGTATAGAACACATTGCAGAGCAATGCTTTGGTATTCAAGGATTTAAATGGGTCTACTAACCCCCTGAATTATAGAGAAGCTAAAAGCCCCATTTACATGAACAGGGATTTGGGGAATAGTTTTGTGCTTTATGCAGTGCACTTGGCTTGCTCCATCATAGCTCCAGTTCTGCTTATTACACCAACCTCACCACATCATCTCGAATGTGTTAAACATCCTTCTAACACTCAAAGGGTTGATTTAAAGTGGTACAATCAGCTAAATACATACAAGTCTGATGATTTTTAAAAAACTTGTATTTGCCATTTTGCATTTAGATAACTATTTTTTTTTATTTAGATTCATGGGTTATGCTAACTAAGGGATAGTAATGTTACCATAAGAACAATGCTGAAATCCGTCCTTGTAGTGCATACAACTGGTCAGTGACTTAAGTAAAGCTGAATTTGCTCTACATCACTTGAAATAATATTATACATTATCCCCCTCAAGCTCCATGTCCTTACGTCATACTTCAAGCCTCAGAGCTGGAAGCAGAAGGCAACGTGGGACAATCTTCTTTCAGTATACGGTTTTCTGTGTACTGAATGACTGTAGATTGTTCCCCATAGCTTTCTGCCCTGTCAAGTGACTGGACTTCAGATCTATGGGGAGGTGGCCTGGCAGTGTGAAAAGGGGTGTGAGGGGGATAATTTATAATATTATTTAAAGCGATGTAGAGAGAATGAAATATTACTTAAGTAACTGATCAGTTATATACACTACAAGGATGGATTGCAGCATTGTTCTTATGGTAACATTACTAGCCCTTTAAGGAATGCCACAGAGACTTGTCTTAGCGCTACATTACCTCCCCACTCACTAACACTTAAAGCGAAACTATCACCTGAAATAAAGTCCCCCCCAATAATTAGTCACATAGCGATAAGCTTAGAAATAGTACTATTATCCAGCATAAGTACCGTGTTATTAAGAAATCTTACTTCTTCTGAGACTGACGGCCTGGCTTCTTGCTTTAGAGGCATCTGTGCACCTGAGCCATCAGTCCCTTCTGTTGATTATGGTACAATGCAACGCCCCCTAGAGGAGACCGGGATGGACAGCGCAGGCACGCAGATGTCTTGCCTGATCGTCAGTCTTAGAAGAAGCAGGATTTATTAATAACGCGGTACTTATGCTGGATAATAGTACTATTTCTAAGCTTATCGCTATATGACTAATTATTGGGGGGGGCTTTATTTGGGATGATAGTTCAGCTCTATCCTAGTGCCTTACTCCCCTCCTCTATCAGTGAGAAATGGAAGTGTATATGAGTGTTGGAGGTAATGTAGTGTTAAGTTAGGAAGTGCCTGCACGGCTGTTTTGTGCATAAATATGAACATGATTCGAAGAACCCTCCAATATATCTATAATAATCAGATTTAACATACAATACTTTTATCAAGGCAGCCTGAATTACTGTACTTTTTACTCCAAAATGTTGGAGCTCTCCTATTTCTATATTGTGTCACGTAGGCTCCATCTGAAAATGCAAGTAGCTATACATAAAGGCACACCTTTCAGCCATGTGAGCTCACAGCAAATATCAATGACAGTCGCAGTGTAAAGGAGGACCTCAAGATAGGCTTCCATGGATATTTCCTTTATTAATAGGCTACAGGTTAAAAAGGTAAAAAGAAATGTACATTAAAGGGATAGTAATGTTTCAAAATAAAAGCAGCTCTAATTAATCATCATAGTATTTGGACTTTGAAGAGTGTTATTTCAGTTTTTTCAGAGTTGTAGTTCAAGAGTAATTCAATTCCCCCTCGCGCCCCTTTTACTGATGTAACACTGCTCAGCCAGAGCAGAAGGGGGGTGCCCAGGTAGACTGCAGAGAGGGACAATCTCCAATCAAGATAAGGGAAAAACCTGAAAAACTTGTCAAGGGGGGAAGGGCTTTCATTGTTCTAATAGCAAGAAGATTGTTCCCTTCTGTTATCTGTCTAGTCTTACAACCAGATTCCACATCTGAGAAGAGATGGCTTACACTAGGTAAAAGGGCGGGAGGGGGAAACTTTGCTTGTGAATATCTCTCAAACCATAAAGGTTTGAGAGATAAGACTTATATCTTCTTCATGTTTTTTTAATGCCTACAAAATAAAATAAAATAAAGATAAAATGAAGTATTACTATCCCTTTAACCTATTAGCTCTTTGAGTTCAAGAGGGCTGTTGAAACCCATTGCAAAGCAATACATTAGACAGTCCTCTGTCCATCAAGGGGTTAAGGACTAAAAGAGTTTGCAATGCTTTGCTCTCTAGGCCTTAAAAGGTTAACAAGGTGTATGTATGTAGATGAAAACTTCAACTTGAAAATCTAATTATGAAAGCATTTGCACAGAAACACTCCACACAATCCATAAACTGTCAATGAACCGATAAACTGACTCAATGAAAATGCAATGCAATGTATTTCCTTCTGTTAGTAAATGGATTGCAACCACTGGATTATAGGTAATAAATCATCATTCAGTTGTAATATACAATAGGACATGTGTACTATACTGTTTCTTTTAAAACTGGTGCAGGAACTTCCTTCTTAGTGCCACAACTGCCCACTACCAATGTCCTAATTTGTGCACACTGAAAACTCAACTCTGTTTTGCACTTGAGTTATAGGCTAAGCGCATTTTCTATATCACAGAACAATGGATTGGACAGTGAGAAGGGTTACGTTAGAATTGGGGGTGTGGCATTTAATTGTACCTAGAGTGCCTTGCCTAGGAAAGTGTGCTGTGTAAATCTGGCCCTGACCAATATCACTTTTTGGCAACACACATACTGGTATGTCACACAACAATAAGGAAATCTGTTGATGATACAATGCCTGGTAACCCACTCGGAAGAGCCTCATGACACCCAGAGAAGAACCATAATGCTCCTGCCAGTTTCGAGACCACTGTCTATCTATCTATCTATCTATCTATCTATCTATCTATCTATCTATCTATCTATCTATCTCTATGATCACTTTTTCTGCATATATTAATATTGTACAGATCTGGTTGCTTAGTAAAACAAGGGTAGTTCTACTGCCAGGAGACATATCATTCAAAAGTCACATAGCAAATTTGCATATTTTTTTATAGTTTGAGTTCAGTATCTTGTTGCAACCAGGTGGCACTGTTTTTATTACTCCCTGTGAAAAATTGAGTGTCACAGACTAAGCTTTCCATAGACAGATTTAGTAACACCGCCACCTAGCTATCAGAAAAGTGCTAAGTTACCTCTGAAATACATTCTTGAAGAAACATCTCAAAGCATCAACAGTATCCTTGTCTTACCGAATAAGAAAATGCCTACAATATAGATAGATAGATAGATAGATAGATTAGATAGATGGATATAGATAACACATCTATCTATCTATCTATCTATCTATCTATCTATCTATAGTACTGAACCTGAAGTGGTACAGAAGAGACAGCACACAGCAGAAGATGAAACAGCTTGAAGCTTTATTCAATTCAATAGCAGCCAAATGTTTTCGGTCCCGGCATAGGGACCTTCATCAGGGCCTATGCCGGGACTGAAAACATTTGGCTGCTATATGAATTGAATAAAGCTTCAACCTTTTTCATCTTCTGCTGTGTGCTGTCTCTCCTGTACCACTTCAGGTTCAGTACCTTTATGTTATCCTTAAAGGACGTGCACCAGCTTTGTTGCTTTTTTTGTGTCTATGATAGCATGTGTCATGGCCATCATTTTTTGACTATACAATATAGGGCTCAAAATTTTGAAGCCCTGAATGATGGCCTCTTTCTCTGCATTCCCACATTGCTAGTGTTCATCTCCCTGCATTACTTCTGCACATAGCACTAAACCACCATTCAACTTGCACCTCGAAGCACACAGAGCACAAAGCCAGTGCTCTACATACATCTAGCTCCACAGCATCAACATCCAACTCGTACCCCACAGTGCACAGAGCCATCACAGAGCGCACAGCCAGCATACTGCACATACCTCCACAGTGCACACATTAGTCAGCACCCTGTAGCGCATAGAACATGCAGCCAGCATACGCACACAGGAACAGCGACCCATCTCCCTGTGCACAGGCACAGTACAGTGACCCATGGGGGAGATTTCCTCAACTACTGATGTTCCATAGGGCGTGTTAATGACGCGATATTTTAAACTCGCCATTTTGTATGTTGGCCAGTAGATGGCAGCATTTCAAAAGAATACCCTCAGGAGAGAGGCCTCCATTAGTGTTGAGCGAGCATGCTCGGCCGAAGCTCGGTTCGGCTCGAGCATCGCTCTGCTCGGCACATGGCGGTACTCGTATGAGTACCGCATGTGCTCGCCCGCCATGTTCGGGTCTCCTCCCCGCACGTTTCGCGGCTGCTGCGCAGCCAATAAACGTGCAGGGAGGCTCTGACATCAGTGTAATGCCAGCAGCCATGTTGGCTGCTGGCATTACACTGATTGGCTGGCCAGAACCCGTGATCGGGTGCTGTATAGCACCTGACCAGCGAGTTCGGCTCAGTCTTAGCCAGGGAGAGATGAGGATAGGAAGGGAAAGTCAGTGTAGGGAGAAGAAAAGCGATTTAAAAAAAAAGAAAGACCCAAAAGTCCTTTTTAGGACTACTGTGTGTGGGGGCAGCAGTTTATTTTGTGTGGGGGGGCAGAGATATAAAAATAAAAATCTTCATATATTCTGTTCACTGTGCCTAGCCGCAGATTAGCAGCACATTCTGTTTAGTGTGCAAAGTTGCAGATTAGAGCACATTCTGTTCAGTGTGCAAAGTTGCAGATTAGCAGCACATTCTTTTTAGTGTGCAAAGTTGCAGATTAGAGCACATTCTGTTTACTGTGCAAAGTTTCAGAATAGGAAAACATTCTGTTAAGTGTTCAAACTGTAAAATATCAAAGTCACATATTCCATTCACTGTGCGTAGCCGCAGTTAAGAAGCAAATTCTGTTTACTGTGCAAAGTTTCAGAATAGGAGAACATTCTGTTAAGTGTTCAAACTGTAAAATATCAAAGTCACATATTCCATTCACTGTGCGTAGCAGCAGTTAAGAAGCAAATTCTGTTTACTGTGCAAAGTTTCAGAATAGGAAAACATTCTGTTAAGTGTTCAAACTGTAAAATATCAAAGTCACATATTCCATTCACTGTGCGTAGCCGCAGTTAAGAAGCAAATTCTGTTTACTGTGCAAAGTTTCAGAATAGGAGAACATTCTGTTAAGTGTTCAAACTGTAAAATATCAAAGTCACATATTCCATTCACTGTGCGTAGCCGCAGTTAAGAAGCAAATTCTGTTTACTGTGCAAAGTTTCAGAATAGGAAAACATTCTGTTAAGTGTTCAAACTGTAAAATATCAAAGTCACATATTCCATTCCCTGTGCGTAGCCGCAGTTAAGAAGCAAATTCTGTTTACTGTGCAAAGTTTCAGAATAGGAAAACATTCTGTTAAGTGTTCAAACTGTAAAATATCAAAGTCACATATTCCATTCACTGTGCGTAGCCGCAGTTAAGAAGCAAATTCTGTTTACTGTGCAAAGTTTCAGAATAGGAGAACATTCTGTTAAGTGTTCAAACTGTAAAATATCAAAGTCACATATTCCATTCACTGTGCGTAGCCGCAGTTAAGAAGCAAATTCTGTTTACTGTGCAAAGTTTCAAATTAGGAAAACATTCTGTTAAGTGTTCAAACTGTAAAATATCAAAGTCACATATTCCATTCACTGTGCGTAGCCGCAGTTAAGAAGCAAATTCTGTTTACTGTGCAAAGTTTCAGAATAGGAAAACATTCTGTTAAGTGTTCAAACTGTAAAATATCAAAGTCACATATTCCATTCACTGTGCGTAGCCGCAGTTAAGAAGCAAATTCTGTTTACTGTGCAAAGTTTCAGAATAGGAGAACATTCTGTTAAGTGTTCAAACTGTAAAATATCAAAGTCACATATTCCATTCACTGTGCGTAGCCGCAGTTAAGAAGCAAATTCTGTTTACTGTGCAAAGTTTCAGAATAGGAAAACATTCTGTTAAGTGTTCAAACTGTAAAATATCAAAGTCACATATTCCATTCACTGTGCGTAGCCGCAGTTAAGAAGCAAATTCTGTTTACTGTGCAAAGTTTCAGAATAGGAAAACATTCTGTTAAGTGTTCAAACTGTAAAATATCAAAGTCACATATTCCATTCACTGTGCGTAGCCGCAGTTAAGAAGCAAATTCTGTTTACTGTGCAAAGTTTCAGAATAGGAAAACATTCTGTTAAGTGTTCAAACTGTAAAATATCAAAGTCACATATTCCATTCACTGTGCGTAGCCGCAGTTAAGAAGCAAATTCTGTTTACTGTGCAAAGTTTCAGAATAGGAAAACATTCTGTTAAGTGTTCAAACTGTAAAATATCAAAGTCACATATTCCATTCACTGTGCGTAGCCGCAGTTAAGAAGCAAATTCTGTTTACTGTGCAAAGTTTCAGAATAGGAAAACATTCTGTTAAGTGTTCAAACTGTAAAATATCAAAGTCACATATTCCATTCACTGTGCGTAGCCGCAGTTAACAAGCAAATTCTGTTTACTGTGCAAAGTTTCAGAATAGGAAAACATTCTGTTAAGTGTTCAAACTGTAAAATATCAAAGTCACATATTCCATTCACTGTGCGTAGCCGCAGTTAAGAAGCAAATTCTGTTTACTGTGCAAAGTTTCAGAATAGGAGAACATTCTGTTAAGTGTTCAAACTGTAAAATATCAAAGTCACATATTCCATTCACTGTGCGTAGCCGCAGTTAAGAAGCAAATTCTGTTTACTGTGCAAAGTTTCAGAATAGGAGAACATTCTGTTAAGTGTTCAAACTGTAAAATATCAAAGTCACATATTCCATTCACTGTGCGTAGCCGCAGTTAAGAAGCAAATTCTGTTTACTGTGCAAAGTTTCAGAATAGGAGAACATTCTGTTAAGTGTTCAAACTGTAAAATATCAAAGTCACACATTCCATTCACTGTGCGTAGCCGCAGTTAAGGAGCAAATTCTGTTTACTGTGCAAAGTTTCAGAATAGGAAAACATTCTGTTAAGTGTTCAAACTGTAAAATATCAAAGTCACATATTCCATTCACTGTGCGTAGCCGCAGTTAAGAAGCAAATTCTGTTTACTGTGCAAAGTTTCAGAATAGGAAAACATTCTGTTAAGTGTTCAAACTGTAAAATATCAAAGTCACATATTCCCTTCACTGTGCGTAGCCGCAGTTAAGAAGCAAATTCTGTTTACTGTGCAAAGTTTCAGAATAGGAAAACATTCTGTTAAGTGTTCAAACTGTAAAATATCAAAGTCACATATTCCATTCACTGTGCGTAGCCGCAGTTAAGAAGCAAATTCTGTTTACTGTGCAAAGTTTCAGAATAGGAGAACATTCTGTTAAGTGTTCAAACTGTAAAATATCAAAGTCACATATTCCATTCACTGTGCGTAGCAGCCGTTAAGAAGCAAATTCTGTTTACTGTGCAAAGTTTCAGAATAGGAAAACATTCTGTTAAGTGTTCAAACTGTAAAATATCAAAGTCACATATTCCATTCACTGTGTGTAGCCGCAGTTAAGAAGCAAATTCTGTTTACTGTGCAAAGTTTCAGAATAGGAAAACATTCTGTTAAGTGTTCAAACTGTAAAATATCAAAGTCACATATTCCATTCACTGTGCGTAGCCGCAGTTAAGAAGCAAATTCTGTTTACTGTGCAAAGTTTCAGAATAGGAGAACATTCTGTTAAGTGTTCAAACTGTAAAATATCAAAGTCACATATTCCATTCACTGTGCGTAGCCGCAGTTAAGAAGCAAATTCTGTTTACTGTGCAAAGTTTCAGAATAGGAAAACATTCTGTTAAGTGTTCAAACTGTAAAATATCAAAGTCACATATTCCATTCCCTGTGCGTAGCCGCAGTTAAGAAGCAAATTCTGTTTACTGTGCAAAGTTTCAGAATAGGAAAACATTCTGTTAAGTGTTCAAACTGTAAAATATCAAAGTCACATATTCCATTCACTGTGCGTAGCCGCAGTTAAGAAGCAAATTCTGTTTACTGTGCAAAGTTTCAGAATAGGAGAACATTCTGTTAAGTGTTCAAACTGTAAAATATCAAAGTCACATATTCCATTCACTGTGCGTAGCCGCAGTTAACAAGCAAATTCTGTTTACTGTGCAAAGTTTCAGAATAGGAAAACATTCTGTTAAGTGTTCAAACTGTAAAATATCAAAGTCACATATTCCATTCACTGTGCGTAGCCGCAGTTAAGAAGCAAATTCTGTTTACTGTGCAAAGTTTCAGAATAGGAAAACATTCTGTTAAGTGTTCAAACTGTAAAATATCAAAGTCACATATTCCATTCACTGTGCGTAGCAGCCGTTAAGAAGCAAATTCTGTTTACTGTGCAAAGTTTCAGAATAGGAAAACATTCTGTTAAGTGTTCAAACTGTAAAATATCAAAGTCACATATTCCATTCACTGTGTGTAGCCGCAGTTAAGAAGCAAATTCTGTTTACTGTGCAAAGTTTCAGAATAGGAAAACATTCTGTTAAGTGTTCAAACTGTAAAATATCAAAGTCACATATTCCATTCACTGTGCGTAGCCGCAGTTAAGAAGCAAATTCTGTTTACTGTGCAAAGTTTCAGAATAGGAGAACATTCTGTTAAGTGTTCAAACTGTAAAATATCAAAGTCACATATTCCATTCACTGTGCGTAGCCGCAGTTAAGAAGCAAATTCTGTTTACTGTGCAAAGTTTCAGAATAGGAAAACATTCTGTTAAGTGTTCAAACTGTAAAATATCAAAGTCACATATTCCATTCCCTGTGCGTAGCCGCAGTTAAGAAGCAAATTCTGTTTACTGTGCAAAGTTTCAGAATAGGAAAACATTCTGTTAAGTGTTCAAACTGTAAAATATCAAAGTCACATATTCCATTCACTGTGCGTAGCCGCAGTTAAGAAGCAAATTCTGTTTACTGTGCAAAGTTTCAGAATAGGAGAACATTCTGTTAAGTGTTCAAACTGTAAAATATCAAAGTCACATATTCCATTCACTGTGCGTAGCCGCAGTTAAGAAGCAAATTCTGTTTACTGTGCAAAGTTTCAGAATAGGAAAACATTCTGTTAAGTGTTCAAACTGTAAAATATCAAAGTCACATATTCCATTCACTGTGCGTAGCCGCAGTTAAGAAGCAAATTCTGTTTACTGTGCAAAGTTGCAGATTTGCAGCACATATTCCGTGTAATATGAAGAAGGCGGGTAAAAAGGGACGGGGAAGTGGACGTGATCCTGATAGTTCAGGGCGCGGGTCAGGACGCGTAGAAACTGCGCCTGGTGCCAGAGCACAAGACAGAAAGACATCCACCATACCTAGCTTCATGTCTCAGTTTACAGGGCGTCGCAGGACATCACTCTCGAGGTCCGACCACTGCGAACAGATGGTCGGTTGGATGTCAGCTGATACTGCTTCCAGTCGGTTAAGCACCACCCTGTCTTCCACCAAGTCCACTCTCAGTAGCCAAGAGTCTGGTCAACATAATCCTCACTCTGATCATCCTTCCTCCCACCACAGAGGATCTGGTCAAAGAAGTGATCCCACACTGGGATATAGTGAGGAGCTCGTCTCATCACCAATCCTTAATTTGAACCTCTCTCCAAGCACGCTTGCAGAGGAACATGACATCTTGTGCCCTGATTCACAGCCTCTACAGGGTACCCAATCACAAGAAGATGACAGAGGTGAACGGCATTTAAGGTCAAAGGAAGTGGATGATGATGATGATGAGACACAGTTACCATTAAATCAACCACTATTACTGTCTCAAGACCTTGATGAGGAGGATGATATACAGTTGTCAATGACTGAGTATGTGGTGGGATCAAGACATGAGGAGGATGATCAGAGTGAGGAAGTGGAGGAGGACTTGGTGGACGATGAGGTGACTGACCCCACCTGGGAAGGTGTAGAGCCGAGCGATGACAGCAGTCCTGAGGGTGAGCCATCTGCAGCACCGCAACAGGCTGGAAGAGGCAGTGGTGTGGCTACAGAAAGAAGGCGGACCGCACCAAACCGGCCCGCAAATGTTCCACGGAGCACCCCCTTGCGTAAATCTCCCTTGCCAAGGGGTAGGTGTTCCGCGGTATGGCGTTTTTTTAAGGAAAGTGCGGACGACAAAAGAATTGTAGTTTGCAACCTGTGCCACACCAGAATGAGCCGAGGCATGAACACTAGAAACCTCACCACCACCAGCATGATCCGACATGGCACCTCACCACCACCAGCATGGCATCCAAGCACCGTAATAAGTGGGAGGAACGCCCGGATCGCCAATCTGTGTCTGCAGGCCACACCACTGCCTCCTCTTCCCCTGTTTTCGGTGCCGGCCAATCGCCTGTCGAAGGCGCAGGCCCGCATACCTCCCGCCCTGCACCTGTACCATCTGAAGCACCATCAGCGACCACATCCACTTCCCTGTCCCAGCACAGCGTCCAAATGTCGTTACCCCAGGCATTTGAGCGCAAGCGAAAATACCCAGCCACCCACCCACAGGCCATAGCACTAACCTCACACCTTTCCAAATTACTGGCCATCGAAATGCTGCCATTTAGGCTTGTGGAGACTGAGTCCTTCCGCAGCCTGATGGCAGCAGCTGTCCCTCGGTACGCAGTCCCCAGCCGCCACTACTTTTCCTGGTGTGCCGTCCCCGCCTTACACCACCATGTGTCCCGTAACATCACCCGTGCCCTGACCAACGCAGTTACTGGGAAGGTCCACTTAACGACTGACACATGGACAAGTGCTTGTGGCCAGGGACGCTACATTTCCCTGACGGCACACTGGGTGAATGTCGTGGAGGCTGGGAGCGACTCGGACCCTGGGATGGCACAGGTGCTACCCACGCCGAGGATTGCGGGCCCTACCTCCATCAGGGTTTCCGCCAGCACCTACGCTATTGGCTCCTCCTCCTCCTCCGTTTCCACCTCCGAATTCTCTGCGCGCAGCGCCACTCACCCATCAGCCGGTAGCTGGAAGCAGTGTAGCACTGCAGTGGGGAAGCGTCAACAGGCCGTGCTGAAGCTGATCTGCCTTGGGGACAAACAGCACACGGCCTCAGAGCTGTTGCAGGGGATTAGTCACCAGACCGAGCAATGGCTCTCGCCACTCAACCTGCAACCAGGCATGGTTGTGTGTGATAATGGGCGTAACTTGGTGGCGGCTTTGGAGCTCGACAAGCTCACACACGTACCATGCCTAGCGCATGTATTTAATTTAGTGGTTCAGCGATTTCTAAAAACCTACCCCAATTTGCATGATCTCTTGACCAAGGTGCGCCGCGTGTGTGCACATTTCCGTAAGTCATCAACAGCTTCAGCCGGCCTGTTGAAGCTGCAGCAGCGCTTACAATTGCCAGCTCACCGGCTGCTGTGTGACGTGAGCACGCGCTGGAACTCCACCTTCCACATGTTGGCCCGGCTTTGTGAGCAGCAGAGGGCAGTAGTGGAGTACCAGCTGTTACACGGTCGTCGCCTCTCCGTTCAACTTCCTGTAATCAGAAGTGAGGAGTGGGAATGGATGTCAGACCTCTGTGAGGTTTTACGCAATTTTGAGGAATCGACACAGATGGTGAGCGGCGATAACGCTATTATCAGTGTAACCATCCCACTTCTGTGTCTATTGAAACGCTCGCTGCTCACAATTAAAACTGACGCTTTGCATGTGGAAGAGGTGGAAATGCGGGAGGAAGAGCTTACACAAGGTGATAGCCAGAGCACCCTCACTTTGTCTTCTCAGTGACAATTGGAGGAGGCGGAGGAGGAGGAGGAAGACACGGTTGCCTCCGCTACAGAGGGTAGCCATGGAACTTTAGTTCCATCTCTTCAGCGTGGGTGGGCAGAAGAGGAGGAAGAGGATGAGGAGATTGAGAGTCATCCTGCTGGTGAGGACAGCGAAATCTTGCCTGTTGGTACTCTGGCACACATGGCTGACTTTATGTTAGGCTGCCTTTCCCGTGACCCATGCGTTATACGCATTTTAGACAACACGGATTACTGGGTGTTCATCCTTCTGGACCCCCGCTACAAAGAGAATTTCTCATCTCTCATTCCTCCGGTGGAGAGGACAAGCAAAATGGTGCAATACCAGAAGGTTCTTGTCGAAAAATTGCTCCAAAATTTTCCATCTGACAACGCTGGCGGCAGAGTACGTGCTACCTTGGCCAACCGAGAAGGGGAGAAAAGGGGAGCACACAGCAGTTCCGACAAAGGCAGGGCAACACTCTCCAAGGCGTGGGACACCTTCATGACACCCCGCCAGCACCCTCACCCTGATGCGCAGCCTAGTGTCACAAGGAGGGAAAAGTTTTGGAAGATGGTGAAGGAGTACGTAGCAGACCGTGTCAGCGTCCTCAATGATCCCTCTGTGCCTTACAACTACTGGGTGTCCAAGCTG
Organism: Rhinophrynus dorsalis; assembly: GCA_037306005.1. Classification (NCBI taxonomy): domain Eukaryota; kingdom Metazoa; phylum Chordata; class Amphibia; order Anura; family Rhinophrynidae; genus Rhinophrynus; species Rhinophrynus dorsalis. The sequence continues at coordinate 81,329,590 of CM074718.1, read as the reverse complement.
GACACGTGGTATGAACTGGCACTCTACGCCTTGGAGGTGCTGGCCTGCCCTGCCGCCAGCGTTCTGTCTGAGCGGGTATTTAGTGCTGCTGGTGGCATCATAACAGATAAGCGTATCCGCCTTTCCACCGAAAATGCTGATAGGTTGACACTTATAAAAATGAACAAGGCCTGGATTTCCCCTGACTTCTCCACTCCACTGGAGGAAAGCCCCGGGGGAACATAAACTCACTTTATATATGTTATTTACAATGATGGGAATACTCTGTATTCCCATTCACCCCTTCCACCCAAAAAACGGGTATATGGTTGACTCTCTTCCATATGCCCAGTGATATAATTTTTATATAGGGCCAGCTCACCAGCTGGCCCAGTGATATAATTTTTATATAGGGCCAGCTCACCAGCGGGCGCAGTTTGACAATTTTTGTATAGGTCAGCTCACCAGCGGGCCTTCTCATATAATGTTTTATTGGGTCAGCTCTCTAGCGGGCCCTCTCATATAATGTTTTATAGCGTCAGCTCACTAGCGGGCCTTCGCATATAATGTTTAGGATGGTCAGCTCCGCAGCAGACCCTCACCCATAATGTTTTAGATGGTCGGCTCAGCGCACGTTTCCCTCTTAATCATGGCCCCAGTTCAGAAAAATCAAGGAAATTTTTGGGAGAATTTGCCTTTGCGCACGTTTCCCTCTTAATCATGGCCTCAGTTCAGAAAAATCAAGGAAATTTTTGGGAGAATTTGCCTCTGCGCACGTTTCCCTCTTAATCATGGCCTCAGTTCAGAAAAATCAAGGAAATTTTTGGGAGAATTTGCCTCTGCGCATGTTTCCCTCTTAATCATGGCCCCAGTTCCGAAAAATCGATGAAATTTTTTCCAGAATTTGCAGATGATATACAAGTAAATATACAGCAAATACTGTTTGGTAACAATTTTTCGCCTAAAGTCGTTTTTATCTTCCTTTTTGTGTGTTTTACGGTCAGTCTGTAAAAATGGCGTACTACGGGCGAAACATCGTTCCCAGCAGCGACGTTGGAGTCCAAGATGCATCCAGACATCCTCCCTATGCTGTCCCTGAACCATTTCTGTGGTGTTTCCATCATTTTCTGCCCTTTTCCTATGGACCAGGCACCCTCCCCTCATCAGAGCAGGGGGTGCCTGGTGTAATGCTCGAGTCCTCCCATTGACTTCAATGGGGCTCGGGTGCTCGGCCGAGCACTCGAGCCTCCGGGGGTGCTCGGTCAGAGCACCAGAACACCCGAGCATTGGGGTGCTCGCTCATCACTAGCCTCCATGTTACAAGTAGAGAAAGGCTGCTGATTTGACTACCGCACCACCGGGAGGCCGATTCAGGATTGGCCCCTTTGGGTGGGGAAGGAAGCAGCAGGGGATTGGATTAGTCCCAGGGTCAGAAATGTATGCATTCTTGCATAGGTGAGTGTGTGCACATTCATGATGACATATATGTGTGCATGATGAACTATGTGAATGTGTGCATGCCTGCATAAGCAAGTACTGGAAACTTATGCCAATTGAAATCAATAGGCTTGACCATTCTCCCATACAGTTTAAGTTTTCTCCTTATTTTCCTTCCTGTGGGAACTTCCAGGAAATGGAGAAATATCTATCACAATCTGAAAACATTGTCATGGCAAGGAAAATAAATGTTTTGTCCATCCCTAGATGCACTGATTCATAGAGGTCACTAGAAGACAATCTCATAATGAGCAATGTCAAGTATGTTAGTGAGGGAAAAAGGTATGGCAACATAGCTATAAAACAGATCAGCCTGGTTTTCCTCTGTGCAATAGTGTACATTTGTAGAACATATATCACTGTGTATAATGCCTACATGGTAAACACCTGATAGTTTTCATGTTACATTTTTGTTTGCATAGTTTGATTAAAATATGATCAAGTTAGCCTGCAACATCAAGATACCCAAAATTAACTTTTTGAGTGACAGATCTCACACCACTTTGGCACTCAAAAAGTTAAGAAATCCCAGCATTCCTTTCTTTGCTTCATCTTAATGCATTCTTTGTACAGTTTGTATACCTGTGTAGGAACACTAACACCTCCTTAAAAGGGTTCACTATGGAAATGTCGCCAAGTCTTGGACGACAATGAAAACAGCACGTTAAAAATGACTCCTGAATCAAATGGGTGACATGAGAATGTTGCCCCAATCAAAAGACCAACATTCTCATGTCACCCACTTAAAGGTCACATTAAGTCTGCTTTCTCATGTGCTCCTGCCCAAGGGCTTATACTGCATTTGCCATCCTGAGACTCATCCTGAGTCTGCTTAGTCCGCCTCAATATAAAGTCTATAACATTTAGCTACTGTAGTGCTAACATTTCAATAGGATACCAAAACAGCACAGTCTAGCAGTCTACAGTAACTAAATGTTATGAACCTTATATTCTTATATTCAGAACCAGGTGAGTTACACGCTGAGGGGGATGTGAGGTATATAGTTTTATTCTGAAAAAAAAATAGAACAACAGCATACCTCCCAAGTGTCCCTCTTTAGGAGGGACAGTCTCTGTTTGAGACTCAAATCCCTCTGTCCTTCTTTTCTACCCTTCTGTCCCTCTTTTTAGGACATCGGAATGAGTGGTGTGTATTACATTGCTCCAAAGCAATAAAACTCACATAAATGTGTTGTTAATCTTCAATATTTGTGTTTATAAATGAATCTGTGTTATAAAAATAATTTGGTCGTGTTCTAAATCATTAATCAGTTGCACAAAGAGGTGCAGATAGGTCAAGAAGTAACCTAAAATGTCACGCCCCCAGAAACGCCATCTAAGTCAGAAGTGTCTCTCTTTGGTCATTTGAAATGTTAGGAGGTATGCAACAGTGTAAATTCATCAAAGAGAACTTGAAATGAGTGGGGCTAGGCGTGGAAATTGGTGGTGAGTAACTTTTCAGGCCTGGCTAGTAGCTCAGGACTTGAAATTTTGAGCCCTGTATATATATATATATATATATATATATGGTAGAAATATATATATGGTAGAAAATAGGAGACGCACACTCAGAAGTCCATAATGAACTCACATCACACAGGTGTTTATTGAATCGACGTTTCGGCCACCCTCAATGGCCTTTATCAAGGTTACTTGAGGGTAGCTGAAACATCCTATGTTCTACCTTGTATTTCTACTATTTATTGGAAGAGCACCAGGACCATAAGGAGGACCGTTGAACAGTGAGTGCTGCCATTCCCCCTATATTCATGTATATATATGAAATATGTGTATGCAATTTTTTTAACTGTCATTATAACTCTCTGACCCTTCTGGCAATCGATGGATTAAGCCTCAGTAAAAATCACAGACTCCTCAAAATACAAATGAAACTACTGATTATTGAATAAGGACTTTGTATTGTCAGTGCATCGTAACTGTGGATGTAGAATGACATTTCTGAAAGATACAAATGCAGTTAACTGCTTGTTAGTGGCAGCTGACTCTCAATAAAAGAAAAAAATATACTGTCTAGAAATCATTTCATGTACAAAAACTACTGAACAACTGTCAAGCAAATGTTGATTGGAGCACTATAACATTTTAAATAAGGCTGACATTATTATTGCTAGTATTATATTGAGACGGGATTTGTATATTATGCTAGGAAATGTCAGAAGGCACATAATAGGCAATTTGAAAGAAAGGACTACTTGTTACAAGTTCCGTCTAACAGATAAAAAAAAACTAAGTACATGTAAAACAAAATGTGGAATTCATTAAGCATTTATAATAGCTATAAGGTTTGAGTCATTGTTAACTACCATTCATGTAAAAAGTTCAAATTAGAAATGCATATTCATATTCTCAGAATAAAAATACCTTAGGGTTTCCTTGTCCTAGCCATTACAGCAGAGCCTGGGATTTTGAACTCAAGAAATGGGTATACATGCTTAGCTAGACTGAAGTCTTGTAGTTCAATGTCTTTTCCTGTGCACTGTTGTTCTCATAGAACAGTGGTTCCCAATCAAGGTGCTGTGGCAATTTATTGTGGTCCCAAGTTGTAGTGGCACATTTGTGTGCATGGAACATCCTCACACACATACACACCCTCCCAAAAGGATAACAGGAGACATTTTAAAGGGATAATAATACTTCGTTTTATCTTTATTTTGTAGGCATTAAAAAAACATGAAGAACGATATGTCTTATTTCTCAATCCTTTATGGTTTGAGAGATATTCACAAGCAAAGTTTCCCCTCCCCGCCCCTTTTACCTAGTGTAAGCCATCTCTTCTCAGATGTGGAATACAGTCCATAGACCAGACAGATAACATCAGGGGACAATCTTCTTCCTATGAGAACAATGCCCTGTCCCCCTTGACAAGTTTTTCAGGTTTTCCCCTTATCTTAATTAAAGATTGTCCCTCTCTGCAGTCTACCTGGGCACCTCCCTTCTGATCTGGCTGAACAGTGTTACATCAGTAAAAGGGGCGGGTGGGGGATACTTTGTAATTGAATTACTCTTGAACTACAACTCGGACAGAATTGAAATAACACTCTTCAAAGTCCAAATACTATGATGATTAATTAGAGCTGCTTTTATTATGAAACATTACTATCCCTTTAAGGCTGCACAATGCTGCCTCAGGTTTTCCATTATGTCTGCTCCCATTAGAGCCAATAAATGACAAAAATATGTTTTAACCCATTGCTTGCCAGAAAGCTATCCAATTCATCGAGATCTCTGGAAATCATAGGGTCAAATGTTATTATTTATTTATTTCGGTGGTACAAAAATGGAAAAGGCCATAATCAAAATTTAGCATTTGTTAGCGGCAAAGTTTATCTGGCTGTTGCAGCACCTTGTTTGATTGCAAATGACATGAATCATTGTGACTTACATGATAGAAAACAAAGTGAGTCACTCATTGCTATACATCTATGCCACTGTGATGAACCTGAAGAGATCCACACTGATTGTTCTGATTGCACAGTAAAAATTGTCATTCTGCTTTAGCTACTTTTATCAATTAAAAGCTTCATAAATATTTAAAGTCAGCTATGCCCTTCAAAACTTATATGAAAAGACAAAAACACAATTAGTCTCTAAAATTATTTATAGAGTCAATCGTCAGAAATACCAAATCAAAGTATGATACATATTCCAAAGATTAATTTGCCTTTTACTGCATATTTTATATTAACATCAGTACAGGTGGAAAAAGTCATCAGGATTGGGGAGGGGGGGTTAACCCTTTGAGTGCCAAAGGGGCACGGAATGCATTCCGTACCCCTCTGGCACTCAAAAGGTTAAAGCCTCTGAAAAAGGAATCTGCAAGACAATCTACAATTTTGCTCTGGGATCAAATTTTTCTCACGTTACTGAAGATTTTCAAAGCGAAAACGCAAAGCTCCTAATCTATATGTTCAAAGATAACATGTGGCAATTCTGGGGCAAACCAGGTTCAGTTGACATTCCATCTGGCATATCATGATTTAACCTCTTAACGACCAGAAATTGATAAAGCTATAACCGATTGAAATTGTTTTGAGATTGGACCCTTCCCAGTTCATTTGACTGAAATTCTTATCTCTTACAGTGCCATATGTTCAAAAGGAAGGTGGAGGAGTTATAGAGTCAACCATTTGTAATATAGTGGAAAACTAAAAATTCCCATTGATTTAAATGGTGACTTTAACCCCTTGAATAAAAGAGGGGTTTCCAAAGGATTGCTTTGCAATTTGTTAGCGACCTCTTTAGCATTCAATTGGCTAAAATCACCATCATTCATTTTTACTATCCCCCATGTTGTATCCCTTAAAAATAGGAATTAAAGGAGACCAGCGGCATCTCTCAAACCTTTATGGTTTGAGAGATATCCGCATTCAAAGTTCCCTCTCCTTCTCTCTCCCCCGACATCAGTGTTATAGCTGACAGCAGGGGAATCCGGTCCGTGAGCAAGTGGAGGCTCTGCAGCAGTGCTGACATTGTATTATAGAAACAGAAATCCTTCACTGAAATGGTCTTCTACGTGTGCTTGCAAAGAAGACTGTTTCAATGAACGATTTCTGTTTCTATAACTCAGTCTCGCCACTGCTACAGAGCCGATGCCAGTCCCGGGATCAGATTCCCCTGCTGTCAGTTATAACGCTGACGTCGGGGGAGAGAGAAGGAGAGGGAACTTTGAATGCAGATATCTCTCAAACCATAAAGGTTTGAGAGATGCTACTGGTCTCATTTAATTCTGATTTTTAAGGGCTACAACATGGAGGGTAGTAAAACTGAAGTATTACTATCCTTTTAAATCAATAGGAATTTTTTTGGGATTTTTATCTCTACCCTGTAGTTAAAATGGTTTGTCCCAGAACTCCCCACTTTTCTTTAGAACAAGCGGCTAACTAAATCATGCCTTACATTTCCCTTCTCACTTGTATAAGCAAAGGGGGGTGATATGGTCATGCACAGCTTCCTCCAGATATATAGGAAACACATGTTTATTATATATGTTGGGGTTTCTGTACCAGTAGGTGTCCAAAGAAAATTTTCCAGTGGAGGCTAAGGCCAGAGTCAGGGTCAGTTATAAAGTCTATGTCAGCAGTTATTCACTGGCCTTAGACAACGGACGGGGCCCCTGCCCCACCCCTCCACAAGAAAAATAATTTTTACAAATGCAAGCTAGGAGTATGATATTTTATACATATGAACCCTAGTGCAGCTTTTACCCTCTTATTTACTAGAGAGGTTACTATTTCATTGTCCCTCAACTGTTTTTGTTCTTCTTAGTAAATGAGCCTCACAGTAGCTCCTAGTATCATGGGTCAGTGAGCTATACGTGTGTAAAGACAAAAGTCTAGCAATTCTGGGGCAAACTATTTGTATTTGTAATTAAAGCAACTGATAAAAATGTACGCAGGTATTTCTTAATGTCATGGTATATACCTATGAAAATGTAGTAATTAGGTGTACTTTTCCTGTACATCAAGTAAATTATCACTTTATATACAGTCACTTGACTGACAAATCAAATGTTGTACATAGGCAATGGTCAGGGTCAATAGATGTGTTTACAAAAGGCTTGGGCTGATTTGCAAAGATTGTGGGAAAACACAGCCTTGCTTCTACTAACTGTAGCATCTGGGAAAACAGTTTCATATCTGTTGGTTTGAAGAATGGTTGTATAGTAAGATGTGTCAACCAGACTAATGGGTATTGGATTACGCAAACATAACAGTTCCACATGATTTACTGTCTTCCAACCAATGGACAGAATTGGGTAGGTGAGTGAAGTATGATACACACTATTTGTACTATGTAATATGTTGCCATAGCAGGAATGCTATCATTGGCTAGAGTTTGCATTTGATTAGACACACAGCTCTTATTTGGTGGCATAAAGGGGTATATACACTGTTGTTTTAATCATAATCTGCTTGTGCCAAACATATGGGCAAATATGTTAGGGATTACCTTAGGGATCTGACTTTTGATCCTCTTATACTCTTTATTGTGAATGCCAACTTCAGATCCATTTTTCATAATGACTATCAGAAAATCTATATAACATAAACTTTGTAAGACGCATTAAATGGGAATTCCACCCTTCTGGTGGCAACCTCAGAGTAAGGGGGAAAGAGACAATTTCAGAAGAGGGGAGTAATTAATTATTCAGGCTATGCTACACAGAGCATCTGTTGTGGTTAGAGTCCCTAACTACTAAAACAAATTTCTCTAAAACCCTTGCACGGTGACAAACCCACTTTAATACACATGCCCAGTTAAATCCTTCCCACATCAATCTTTTCCTCTCATATGGCAGGGCTCTGGGTCCATGGTAATTTTTACTCATCACTTATTAGTATTTAATATGACAATAATTAAGTAACATTTTAAAACATGGATTCATTGCATAGGTGAAAAATGAACAATAAACACTGAGGCTGCTGCACCAAGAGGAATATAGCAATTCTGCAGCCAGGCAACTTCACCATAGGGAGCAAAAAACTCCTCAAATGATTTGATTGGTGAAGCAAAATGGACAGAGTACATGCCTTCTGATCTCTGTATACCATAGCTAGTTAAGGAGAAGATAAGAAGCTGCTAACCTGTTGATGCATCAGTCACTGAGTCTGCAGTCGGACACAGTAGGTTGTGATATTTACCTGAGTGCTAATAGGGGCCATGCTCTTCCTGTTTACACTTACTATGGGGCTGTTTGGCTGCCTTCATTGAGGAATGAGCCAGAGTGGTAGCTGGTCTGAGAATTTCCCCCATGAACCCTATTTTCAGTTTTAGTCCCTTCCGGGTCCAGATTCAGTAAGTGATGTTCCAGCAGGTTGGCAGCTTTCTGTTTGCAGCACCAGTGATCTAGATGCTTCTTCAGTGCAGAAGCGCTAATAAAGGACAATATTTAAAGGCCCAGTACCATGGTGGATAGACAAGAACCTGTTTGGCGGACAGAAGTATCCTCCACATTTGTCACTTAATCACAGTGACCATCATCAATTCAACTGCATGCTTTTATTAATCAGTCATGATGTAGATATACCCAAAGGTGTCCACTTGCCTGTTTTTTCTTATTGACTTAAATGGGTTTTTTAACCCCTCGCACACATGCACTGGAGAACTATCTAGTAAGTAAGAAGTTAAAATACCAATTTAAATCAGTGAGAATTAAGGTGCATTTTTTATTTGTCCCCTATGATACAGCTGGTTTGATCCAGAATTACTCCCTTTCATAAAACATCAACCTAGCTGAGTCGAAAAATAACTAACCACAGAAATCCCTAAATATAATTTTGTCCAAAATATGTAGGTAGACATTTGCAGCAGAGACACAGCAGACGATTAAAGGTACATTAGAAGCTGAGAAGCACTTTTCTTTTAAACTTCCCATTCAGGAAAATATTTCTTTAAGTAATGGGTATTACCACTGACAATTTTAAACAACTTACCCCAATCACTCTAGGGCAACTACAGTACAAAAACACATTTGTGGGAATGTAGGAGCCTACAGAGTCAGGCTTTTCCTATGAGCAAAGGTAGAATTACTTTTAGGGAATTCAAGTAGTGATTACTTGTGTGGCGTCCCTAACATTAACCATACTGACAGATTAGACATTTAACTGATAGCAATAGTTGTGCAGCAGATATCTGCTCAGTGTAGATTTAATCACCTCAGTGTCTTGATATCGCTTCCTCAGGATATGGAGGTGTCATGAGTTTGACCTGCTCAGGGTATATGGGTGGATAATAAATTACTTATTTTGTGGCTTAAACAAGAGAGATCAGGCAAATGTGCACTCACACAAATGCCCATGCTGGGACATAGTGTGGATAACTCTCTTCTATCTTCCAGATACACAGCTATTATTTGTACACTGAACTTTTTAGGATTTAATTCTAAATTTAATAGCAAATGTATTTATTTGCAATAGAAGGGCTAAATGACTTGAGAAAACAAGGTTAACAGAAATATGCAGCAATCTTGAATCACCTCTGCAAACTATAACGCTTCAACCAATTGGAGTACAGGAAAATGTACACAACTGGATCATTTATACAGAAAAATTCCCATTAACTTTTAACTCCTTGACTGACACAGCAGCAGTGTGCATACTATTCTAGTCACACTGCTGCTGTGATGTGTCCAGCGTTCACCAGACAGTTTATGTAGCATTCAATGGGTTAAAGGCTCCATTTAAATCAATGGAACATTTCTTTGTGTTGCAGTTGGTTTACCCCAAATTTCTCTACTTCTTTGTACATATAAACCAGTTATGTCCAACACAGATCACAAAGAGAGGAGTACAAAAAGGTTTGTTTAAAGGGATAGTATTACTTAAAAAATACTAATCCCTGACACTTCACTTACACTCCCTGCTGAATCCTTTCTCCTGTGGTCGGGATCTTCTGACCTCCGACTACTTGATTTCTTTGACACCACTTTTATCCGCGACTTTCCTTCCTTTCGGTGTAAGCTGAATCTACCCTCTAAGGAAATCTGGAGTTTTCTTAGACTTAAACACTTTGTCTCCAAACCGAAACTGAGAGAAGCAGCCTTTCGTCCGCTTACTCCATTTGAACTACTTTCTATGGATAAATCATCGAATCATGGTTTCCTTGGGAGGATGTATTCCATTTTTTGGATGCTCTATTGATCCCTCATCCTCCCTATACTCAAGCTTGGGACCACAAATTAGGGGTTCCTCTCACTTCTGATGAATGGAAGGATATTTGGAAGGCCCATGCTTCATCATCTTTTTCCATACGCATTTTAGAAGTCAATTATTAGTTCCTTTATTGCTGGTACTTCACGTCTGTTCGACTTCACGCTATCTCCCCATCCAACAACTCCATGTGTTGGAGATGCTTGAAAGAGAGGGGCACTTACCTTCATCTATGGTGGTCTTGTCCTCTCTTGACTTCTTTCTGGGGCAGGTGTGTTTCCACCATTAATGATTTCCTCCAGGTGAACATCAATCTGGACCCCCTCCCGATCCTCTTTTTCTCCAAGATATCCTCCCTTCCAGCCTCTAAGAGGTTTCCAATTCTGCTGATGCTGTCGGCTGCTAAATCTTTGATCCCCGGCCACTTGGAGAGAATGGCATTCTAAAGTTGACGAACTTCTATTATATCATCGGATGACTCTAGCCCGTAGGGGTCTTGACCCTGCATCTGACTCACTGCTTGCCTCCGACTGGGATTCAGTCACTGTTCACGATGGGACCACAGTCCCAACGTGCTGACCTGTTGTGTGCTCAGGCCTTGTTTGCATTCAGAGTGCACGGTCCTCATCCTTTCCAACACTCCTAGCTCACCTCTCTTTTCCCTTATCTCACCTTTTTCCTCTCCCTTTTTTCTTTTCTTTCCCCCTGTCCTCTATTGGCTGTCGCTCCTTCCCTCTTTTACTCTTTTCCTCGCCCTGTTGCTCACTCTCTCTCCCTTTCCAACATCCTTTCCCCTTCCGTTTTCTCTTCTTCCTCCTTCTTCTCGCTCTGCTCTTCTTTCTTTCCTTTCCATTTGTGATGCATATTGGTTACATTTGTTACATTTTTACGCTGGTTTTCAGCCTGTAACGATATTGCTCTTGCTTCAATAAAAAAAAAAAAAATACTAATCCCTATGTAAAAGCCCTTAGAACACTTACTTTATTATTATACGTATTGTCCTATAGTTGTTTATACGTATATTTGATTTTGTATTTCTCTGAGATGTACAAAATATATTTTCAATAAAGCTTTGAAAAATAGAAAGAACCATGTTAAAGGGATAGTATTACTTAAAAAATACTAATCCCTATGTTAAAGCCCTTGAATAAAGATGAAAAATGCCCCCAGTGGCATCTCTGAAACCCTTATGGTTTGAGAGATAACCGCTTTCAAAGTTGCCCCTGGCTGACTTCATCATTCTGCAGCAGAGCCGAGATCACGTTAATAAAGAAGAAATCCATCACTAAAAGGGTCTTATACATGTGCTTGGTTTGCAAGCGCATGTAGAAGACCTTTTCAGTGAAGGATTTCTATTTTGTTAATGCGATCTCAGCTCTGATGCAGAGCCACAGGCGGTGCCGGGACTGGATTCCCAGGCTGTCAGCTAGAATGCTGACGTCAGCCAGGGGTGAACTTTGAAAGCGGTTATCTCTCAAACCATAAGGGTTTCAGAGATGCCACTGGGGGCATTTTTCATCTTTATTCAAGGGCTTTAACATAGGGATTAGTATTTTTTAAGTAATACTATCCCTTTAACATGGTTCTTTCTATTTTTCAAAGCTTTATTGAAAATATATTTTGTACATCTCAGAGAAATACAAAATCAAATATACGTATAAACAACTATAGGGCAATAAGTATAATAATAAAGTAAGTGTTCTCTACATAGTTGCTCAGTTAGTACAGCATCCATTAGCCGCGATAATGAATGTTAAAGTCTAACTGGAAGACTACTCATGGAAAGGAGCTTGAAAGAGGGAAAGAAAGGATTAAAGACAAGATAGGAGCAAAGGTAAAGGAGAGTATCCGTGGAGAGATGAACGAAAGTATTATGGGGAAGGATAGCGGTTGGCCTGCAGGGGGAAGGGTGGGTCCAAGGTGGACTGGAATTTTGGGAAGGGAGAAGGGGGTGAAGTATCCCCAGGGCCCTGAGCAGTTCACCTTCTACATGTTCGGTCCAGCACTCCATCTGAAAAGCCGTCTGACAGCCAGTGTAGGCATGGGGTTTGTAATGTATGCCTATAGGCTGTGCCCATTGGCCCAGAGCAAATAAATCATCGTAAGCTGGTGAGATGGCTCAGCTGGTTAATGCACCAGCTGTAGAATCTGTTCAAGCCCCAAGGTTGCAGGTTCTAGTCCCGGCAACGTCACCTCAGTCTTTTACCCTTCTTAGGTAAATAAAATGAGTCCAGGAAATACTTGAAAATGAGAGACAATCTCAATGTATTCTTCCTGGTAAAATACTTTCACAAAAAAAAAAAAATTGGGTAGAGTTGATGAAAAGGGGCCAAGGCTCCCAGATCTTCCTGTAAAAATCTAGTTGGTTCAAAACAATGAGTTCTTTCTACCGCGGCAACAGTTTCAGTTCTCTTGTGCCAGTAGAATTTAAGGAGTTGAAAGTCCCAATTAAATAAAAATGTGGGGAATTTTTATGTTCCTTATGATGCCGTTGGTTTTCCCCAGAAATATTCCAGTTTTCTTTTGAACACAGGACCCTTAGGGCCGTATGTTCAAAGAAGTAGCGAAATAGCTTTTGTCGTTTGTAACAACTTTTCAAAGTAAAGTGTCATTGGGTTCATTAATATTTTCAGAGAGTGACGGTTATGATTGGAAATATGTCGTTTGTCCTGACTGAAACTGTCATATGTAAAGACAAAATAATATCTTAACTAACGACAAAAATGTCTTAAAAAATGTCTTAACTAAATACAAATATGTCTTAAAAATTGTCTTAACTAACGATAAAAATGTCTTAACTAAAGACAAAAATTCTCACATTCAGAACACATTCCCTCTATTTTTTTCATAACGTACAAATTTTGTCTTTTGAAAGACATTTTTTGTTACGACAAATTTTCTTTTCCTCTGTACAACACCGGAGAATAGTTTAGCCGCACCCTAGCCACGCCCCTTTGCCTGTCAATTCTGGAGTTGTGTCGTACACAACGGACATTACTAGTTTTTTGTTGTATACTCTATAGAAAATATGTCGTTCATGCATTCAATTACTTATTTTTGTCATTCATACAACAATTTTTGTCGTTATCCCTTTGAACATATGGCCCTTAGACTTGGAATTAATAAGAATAACTGTCACAACAATAAGACGGGAAAAATAAAAATCCCCATTCATTTTAATTGCTCTTTAGCCCCCAGAATACCAGTGTGGTATCCAACATATTGCAAAGCAATGCACTGGAAATCTCTATAGCAATCCAGCTGTTAAAGGGATAGTAATACTTAATATGTAAAAAAATATATATTGTAGGGTTTATCCCCCTGTGTAAAACAAGGGTACTCCCACTGCTGAGAGGTGTTTTATTCAAAATTATTGCAGCTCAAGCTAGAATTTTTAGATGCAGTATCAGAGTGGTCTGAAATTGTACAGTGGCGCTGTTTCTACACCATTCTATGTACAGATCTGGTCAACTGACCATAATTCTCCATAGGATGGTGTAGCAACAGCACCACTGTACAATTTCAGGCCATTGTGATACTGCACCTAAAAATGTCAAGTTTGAGCTACAATAACTTTTGAATAAAACACCTTTCAGCAGTGGGAGTACTCTTGTCTTACTCTGGAATATAACCCCACAACATATTATTCTTTACATTTTAAGTAAAAAAATCTATTAAAAAAGTACATCTATTTTTTTTACTCAATAACAATTTTGGTCATTTTTCTTTGTCCATTATTTAGTTTTCTTGGGTTGCACTAGACAGTGTCATAACTATAGGGGTCACAGGGTCCGTCACTCCAGGGGCCTGACCACCCCTGTGACCCATCCGCCTGGCACCCGCAATCTCCCTCCGGCACTCTAGTAATCTAGAGCACTGGAAGATGACATCATCTCTCAGCGCTCTGCATTACTGAAGAGGACTGAGCGGGAGCTCAACCTGCGTAGAGGTCTCTCCTGCCACTCCACTGGACCACCAGGGATGTAGATGATGGGGGAATTGTGGAGATTGAGGGGCATTTTGGAGGGGGCCAGTGTGGTTGAGGGGGCCCATGTGCTCGAGGGAGGCCAATGTGGTCGGGGGGGGGGGCATGGCACTTCTTGCACCAGGGCCTGGAGGCTTCTAGTTTCGCCTCTGGCACTAGAACTGTTCTATTAACACTTTGAATGCCAGGGGGTATCCAACGCATTGCTTTGTGGCACTCAAAGGGTTAAATCAGTCAGTTAGCAATGTCTCAATTAACACTTGTAAACAATAGTGTAATTTAGTGTCCTAGTCACCTGAAGAAGTGAACATTATTATAGGTTTGAAGTTCATAAAATGTACAAGTGAATTCATTCTTAAAGGCTATAAGTAGAGCTTTTATAGATCTTACTGGTCTCTTATTCATGTGTACGAAGCTGACAGCTTTCAAAGTCTCATAGGACTTTTCTTCATGTATAAACATGACCTGGGAGGTTTCAAATCATCGATTCACTATAATTTCATCCATAAAGAATTTGCTTAATGGACATTCAAATGAATAACTGGTAAGAAACAATAACGTCTCCACACCTTAGTTACAATACCAGGGAGAACGTTAATGAGTGATAATGGATAACGCACTTTTGTGAATCGACGTCTTAAGTGCTGAGAGTTTAAATTGCTACATGCGTCAACACTCATTATTTCTGTTACATATATTGCTACAATTTCTGTATCGCAGCGATGCCTGAAATGTTATTTAATGCTTTTGCTGCCAGATTAGACACAATTCATTGCAGGATGATACGTTTCTGGTCTCTTAAATAAAAAAGAGTTAGGTTTAAAAAGTATCAGTTATCTACCAATTTTAGATCTGCCACTAATTTGTGCCTTAGTTTTCCCATCAGTGTAAAGAGTTTTGGTTTAGTAGTCAGGGTGGATATGTGATAGGAAGGTGATAAAGTGGAGAAGACTTGTCCAGTGATATCACTTCTTCACTTCCTATGCTTTTCCATCGGGCCTACGCATTAAGATATCTCCAGCTTTAGTGATCTTAGTGCATAGGCTATATAGAATAACATAGGAATCGGAGAAGTGATATCACTGGATGGCTCTACTTTATCACCTCTTTATCACTCCTTAATACATAACCCACCTGGTTCTCTTTAACAACACTAGAGATGAGCTGTTTGACTTTTGTGCCATAGCCTGCATCTTTTATTACTAATTTGTCCTGAAATAGCTTTCATCCCCTTGACTTCTCCTTCTGAGGTTTCCAGAGCTTCCACCAAAGGTGTGGAATAAATTAATGGGGAGTAATAAATCATTACAATCCCATAAGACTGATGATCACACTGAGGTGAAGACTTGGACAAATGGTAGTTGCTCTTTAAGAATAATTGAGCATAGTGAGTATAGGAAGAAGGGAATAACTAATATGTATGGGGAAGGAGGCTAAGAAAAGTGAGAAGGGGAGGAAAGAATACAGGAGGGGGAGCAAAATGGGGGAAAGGGGAGGAGGAGAGGGAAGAACAAATGTTTGAGGAGGAAAAATGATAATGATGATCGGGTTGAATGGTATGAGAGATGAGAGTGGTAAGTGGGGGAGAGGGAAGAGGGATAGGTGAGAGAGAGAATAGAGAGATAAGAAGCATGAAAGATAAAGATGATGGAGGACAGAGAACGTGTTGGATAAAGGAAAGCTGAAACATTGAGAAAAAGAGGGGACAAGGAAAGGGAGACATGATGAAAGGTAATTGAAAAAGTGGGGAAGTGGGGAGAGAGATGGATGCAGGTAGGGAGACAGGAGGAGGAAATGTGGGGGGAAAGGGAGGGTTAAAGGACAACTATCATACCCCTTTAGACAGATCTGCTCCCCTTGGAACAGACCAGACGATGAAGCTATGGCTGCACTGTGGGCCCCAGCAAACCCATGAGGGATGGGCACAAAATGGGTCTGAAAAGACACCCCCAGCACAAAAATACCCAATGCATGCGTGTGCAAATGAGGAGATAGTGGCAGAGAACCTCCGACTTATGGGTTGAGTTCCAGTTGAAGGGTCAGTCTCATACTTTTTACTAAGTTTACTCCCATTGGCTAGTTGTTAGTAAAATGTGCTAAGGAGTGATTAAAGGGGAGGAGATACAAGATAGAAGAGAGGATGGAAGGAGAATGAAGAAGAAAGGAACATGGGGGGTGAAATTAATATATTGGGAGGCAGGAGGATAGAGGGGGGAACGGAGGGGACAGATGGTTACATGGAAGAAGTGGGGTAGAGTGAAAGAATATGAAAAAAGACGTGGTACATTTCTGTGGCAAACAAACTGCAAGAACAAATAAAAAGTCCCATTAATTTAAATGCATCAGAAACCACTCTAGCATTTGAAGGATTAACCCTGTAAGTGGCAGAGATGTAGCCAATAATTGCATTGCATTGTATTGTATTGTCTACCTATCTGGCACTCCAAAAGTTATAAGTCCTTTTGAAATCATTGAGAAGTTTTTTATTGTCTCCAGTGTTTCAGCTGATTTGTCTAAGAATTGCTCCACTTTTTTTGTGCATGTGGCTCTTGAATTTTAACCCTTTAAGGACCAGAGGGGTATGCAATGCTCTCTATATGAACAATCCTCTTTAACTCAGTCAGTGCAGGGTTGCTCACCTGTGCTTACCTTAGAGGGAACACGGTAAATGACACTGACATACTCACTCTTTTAATAACCCCAGGGAGTATGTACAAACGTGTTAGTGCAGCCACTTGGCATTAGCCTCATAGCATGCACAAAGAAACTGACAGTGATGTGAATGCATGGAGTAGATCATGACTCATCAGTGAGCACCGATCTGGTCCTTACAGGGTTAAGTAAGCATAAACACGTCTGCTCCAGGCCAAAAATAAAATGCCAGCTACTGTCATCTCTCCCTACATTGATATGACATCCAGAACTTATTGAAGATGTTTTCTCTTGAACAAAAACACATTAGCAAAATTCATAAGGGCCATTGGGACTTTCTGGCAATGGTAAGGTAAGCTGGGGATTTTTAGTAGGCAGGGTTATTTAACCTGTTTGAGGAAACTTTGTAAGCAACTACACTGAGCTAGAAGCCCAGAATTAGCAGTACTAAAACTACATACTCATACTGCAATCTCAATGTATTCTTTCTAGTAAAACACTTTCTAAGTAAATACATTGCACAGAGACAGTTAAGCAAACAGATGGATAACAAAGGGAAAGGGTTATAAAAACAGACAAAAGTGGAACAATTCCGGGAAAAACCAACCGCACCACAGGGAATTAAGAAAATAAAAAATATTTATGTATGGGCCACTCTCCATAGTGAGTAATATGAACAGCACCACCTGGTGAACAAAGTCGAGAATTACAGTTCAGCTAAAACATTAGGAACTGTAATGACTTTTGAATTAACCCTTTCAGGGTTGCATACCCCACTGAAGGGGTTAATCCCTTTTCTAGAGTAGGCATGTCTTTGTTGTAGTCACTTTTAAGAGCATTATGATTATATATTATTTCATAATAAAATATTTACTGTTCCTTTAAATATGGCCCCCTCTTTCATTCAAGAGATTAATAATCTCAGTTAATTTAATGGGAAGTTTAGGAATATTTGTTTGTTCCCAGTACACCAGCATTGCATTTGTACATATAGCTCTATGGGGAAAATGTATGAATTCTCTAGTGCCATGCCACTGGAGTTATATTCTAATAAGAGTAGCTGTGCTTCGGAGTATTCCCATTTATGCCAGCAAGCCTCATAGGATGCACAGGGAAATGAGACACACTGTAGCCATTTCCTTTATGTCCTGTTTAATACACTGCAGGGTACGAATGCCCTGAATTTCCACAGACTGCCCCAATGGCTGAAAAACAATTCTAGTGCCTGATTTAGCTTTGAATCGCCATTGTATTTTCATCCCAATATCTATTTCTTGTATTGTGCTTATTTGTACTGCAAAGGATATAAATCCAGACATTTGGAAACCCAAACTGGATAACATTTGGTCTATACATTCAGACTGTTAAGGCAGAAACACTGGACCATTTAAATGAATTGATGGAATCCAGACAAGAAAATAACCAGAGCATTTTACTTCCCTTTCTCTTACTAATATGCAGTAGCAGGAGGCTTCACTATTGATTTAAATTGCTTTCCCTGTATTTGCTTTTAAAGTTGATTAATCCAGTCTTTTAATATATGTGCAATGGACATTTTACTTAGAAAAATTGCATGGCTCCAGTGTGTTTGTCCCTGGGGCCACTCTAAAAATGAGAAAAGGATCTCAGAGGTCATTTCCTTCATCAAATGAAAATAAAACAGAAACATTGTTAACTGGTAAAATATGCTTCTCTAAAAGGGCTTTGATCCTAGTCTATCTGCTAAAGTGAAATGTGAAATGCTTTAAGGCTATCCATGTAGAGCCACAGCAATCCCTGGAATTCCATAGATCACAAATTGCATGGGCCTTTGTGTTCAAAAGTAACATTTGTTTGTCACAGTGAGGCCAAGTCTGTTTAAGCAAAATTTCAAACAAATAGATTAATGAAGATAAACTAGAGAAAATGTTTTGCTACTTACATTTCTGACGGCAGCATATGCTGCAATAAACAGTCTTTCTATGCTTATCTAGCACACATATTTGGGTAAATAGAGTACAGACAGCTATTAACCCCTTAACGACAGTTAAAGACAAAATTATTATTATTATTTTTGCTCCAATAGATTCAGGGGTCCCCGAACAATGTGCAGCCGGCATGGGGACCCCTTGAATTCCATGACGTACAGAACCGTCATGGGTCCTTAACTCTTCGAGTGCCAGAGGGGTATTTAACGGTTCTGGCACATCATGGGTCCTTAAAGTGTTAATCAGAAACCATTAGAATAAAAGTGGGAAGACTAACAATGAGTTATGTATTGTCTGCACAGGGGAGCTCAAACTTTATCAGTCCCTCTCAACCAGGGCAGATTTTCATGATCGGCATTCTAGCTGACAGCAGGGGGATCCTCTCCTGAGATCAGCAGGTGGCTCTGCAGCAGAGCCGAGATCACGTTAATAAAGAAGAAATCCATCACTAAAAAGGTCTTCTATGTGTGTTGGTTTGCAAGCACATGTAGAAGGCCTTTTAAGTGAAAGATTTCTTTTCTGGTAATACGATCTCAGCTCTGCTGCAGAGCTGCCGACTGATCTCAGGAGAGGATTTCCCTGCTGTCAGCTAGAATGCTAACATCAGCCAGGTGCGAACTTTGAAAGCGGTTATCTCTCAAACCATAAGGGTTTGAGAGATGTCGCTGGGGGCATCTTTATTCAAGGGCTTTAACATAGGGATTAGTATTTTTTAAATAATACTATTCCTTTAAACACCGTGAGACGTGATATGACCATCACACGTTTTTTTCATCTTCGTCAATATTGTTTTACAGTTTTATGTCATTTACATGGAACTTTCTATATATATGATTCCAGAGAGGTTTGTGTCAGGGACTGTGAAAGCAGGAACAGTAATGACATGTCAAGCTAGATCTGCAGCAGAAAGCCTACATTACAGCATACAGTGCAACAGTGTGGTCATGCACTAATGTGTGATAAAGAGGTGAAAAAGTTGAGATGGCTTCTCCAGTGATATCATGTATTAAGATCTCCAAAGTTATAGAAATCTTAGTGCATTGCCTCCATAGAATAACAAAGGAACTGGAGAAGTGATATCACTCTGCTTTATCACCTCTTTATCATACCTTAGTGCATCTCCTCCACTGTATCACAATGCCTGCTTTTACAGACTTGACAGAAAGCTCCCTGGAAACAGATCCAGGAGCTCACTGTCAGGGGCATAAATGTGTAAAAACAAACAGAAATGAAAAACAAATATACATATATTAACCCTTTGCAATGGGTTGGATAACCTTCTGGCACACAAAGAGTTAAATCTACAGGCAATCTGATGTTATATATTATGTACTTACAGAATAAATAAAATACAAAAATGTATTTATTATGTATGGTGCAGATGTTTTGTTCCAGAAATTCTGTTCAATTTAAAAATTTGTTTAAAATGTTGCAGATTTATGAGTGCACTTCACAATAATGTGTTTAAAATGTTGCTAGAGTCAAAATGATGAGTTTACAATGTTGTCGTATTAAAACAGCATTCAAAATTATGTTTAAATGTTGCAAAAATTAACAGAAACAAAAACTACCCTCCAACTTTAACAACTGTATCCCCAAGTACCCTAACCTAATCCAATCTCCCCCCCCACACTAACCGAACCTAAGAACTGTACCCCTAAAACTTCCATCCCTAACCTAATCCATTCACCCCCATACCCTAATCTAACCTAAGAACTGTACCCCTAAAACTTCCATCCCTAACCTAATCCATTCACCCCCATACCCTAATCTAACCTAAGAACTGTACCCCTAAATCTTCCATCCCTAACTTAATCCATTCACTCCCATACCCTAATCTAACCTAAGAACTGTACCCCCAAGACTTCCATCCCTAACAATGCAATCTCCCCCATACCCTATCCTAACAACTGTACCCCCAATCTACCCTAAACTAATCCAATCACCCCCCACTGCATAACTTAACACTTACCCTGACCTAAAATAACAACTGTACCCCCAAACTACCCTAGCAAAATCCAAACACCATCCCACACTCTTAACTAGCCTAACACTTAAAGTAACCTAACCCTTAACCTAACTTAACCTAACCTAACACTTATCCAAAACTAAACTAACCCAACACTTTACCTAACATAAACTAACTTAACTCTTAATCTAATCTAACCTATCACTTAACCTAACACTTAATCTTTTGAGGTTCTGTGGCATAATGAAAGAAGCTGTTTTAATAAGGTGACATTTTAAAAGGCCACACTTTAAACACTCCATTTTGACATTAGCCATTTACTTGTTGCCAACACAACAGTATATCCTCATAGTCTTCTTAGTACATTGGCCAATATTACCACTATGAATGAGTCAAGGCAGATACCACACACCTAGGCTTCAAGCAAATCTAAACAGCATACTCCACAGGAAAATTAGCATAAAGTGCCATAATGTTCTACCTTGTGGGTTAAGAAACATTAATTTATCAAAAAATATTGCAATTGAATGATGAATACAACATTAATACAGATTTTTTATTTTCTGTAAACTAATTGTTTCTTACAGTTGAGGCTTTGTTTTCAAACTGAAGCAGGCACAGAATCTATTTCATTCTTTAATGGCCAGAGGGATGTCACAACTCATTAACAGCAATGTTGTGCACTCCACTCTGGTACTTAAAAAATTAAGATTACTATGCGCAGTACTGAAAGCTTTGGTCCTGTTGTCCTTCTAGCAACTGCCATGTCCACCTCCATGGACATGACATCCACAGCTAACTGAAGATAATATCTCTTAAAGGGATAGTAATACTTCGTTTTAACTTTATTTTATTTTGTAGGCATTAAAGAAACATGAAGAATGATATAAGTCTTATCTCTCAAAGCTTTATGGTTTATGAGATATTCACAAGCAAAGTTCCCCTCCCCGCCCCTTTTTCCTAGTGTAAGCCATCTCTTCTCAGATGTGAATCTGGTTGTAAGACCAGACAGATAACAGCAGGGGACAATCTTCTTTGTATGAAAACAATGAAAGCCCTTCCCCCCTTGACAAGTTTTTCAGCTTTTTCCATTATCTTAATTGAAGATTGTCCCTCTCTGCAGTCTACCTGGGCATCTCCCTTCTGATTTGGTTGAACGGGGGGGGGGTACTTTGTTTGTGAATATCTCTTAAACCATAAAGGTTTCAGAGATAAGACTTATATCATTCTTCATGTTTTTTTAATGCCTACAAAATAAAATAAAGTTAAAATGAAGTATTACTATCCCTTTAAACAGAAGCACAAGGGCAAATTTCATAAGGGCCATTAGGATTCCCTGGCCATAGTAAGGGAAGTGTTAATATATTATTAGGGGAATTTAGTTCTCCTTTAATAGCTAGATTTTGTTTTGTGGTCCAGCCACAGAGTTTGACCCTGGCCTAAAAGGGAGTGGAAGGTGACAGGGTGCTTTATTGTGCTGCGTGGGCTGGCCGTTAAGCTGGTAACACCATGTACAGGTTGTATGAAGGGAAATTGTACATCAGGGTGCAATTGCAAGAATTAGAATGTAAAAAGTGCTTTAGGGGGCTGTAAAGACAATCAATACAGCCTGCCAAAATCAAGAAGTAGAATATATGAGTGCAGCAAGGTCAAGCCACACAGCAAGAGAGAATAGTAGGAGTGTGGGAAGGGTGAAATAGAGACTGTTGGACAAAGAAGGGAAGTTGCATGTGTGTGTGGGGGGGTAAAGAGTATAATACTATAAAACATGTGGGTGCTCCCTGTGCTCTGTTCTAGCTTTAGTTATACTGACTATATCTATAGTAAGAAGAGATTTATAGCAGACTGAGCATCCTGGGCCCTACAGTTACAGAAATTTCCTTCATCTGGCTATACTACAGCTGGAGGGCTGCAAATTGTCCACACCAAGATTACAGGGTATATTTAGTGGCCTGGACAGAAGAGAAAGAGTAAAGGACATAGGGCGGAATGCAGGAATCATGCACATGCACTGAAAGCACTTTTCGTGAGCAGACAGATATTGCGCATGTTCTAATGCAGGAAGCCATATACCGAACACTTCCTGAATCAAGCATGAAAAATGTGCTTTTACAACAACACTATACAGACGTATAAAATCTTTTGCAAAAGCAATCCTTGCATTAAGCACATTCGCTATTTCACTGAGGCAAACCCGTTAATTCTGACCACGCCCACGAAACAAAATGCGCAGCTGTTCGCTAATCTTGATTTTTCATGCGCAATTCAACAAAATCATGCTCAAACCTATTCCCTAATGGTTTTCACAATGGAAATAGTGATCGCGCATGTTTCCTGCATTCTGCCCATATGGTCTTATTCGGAAAGCTAAAGAGGAGTAATAACTACTCCCACTGAGTTGAACAGGGTGTTTGAAAAGGAACTGTGCTATTGAAATCACTGGCTCTTAATCCGTATACTAGAAGGACTTGCTTAGGAATAAAACTTCCATAGAGCAACCAGACATATTTATTACTGTGTTTTGTACTTTTTTTTTTTTTTTTTGCATAATAACTTGATGTAGTCTGTAACTGATCAGCCACATATTACTAACTTGATAAGGTTCTCATGTCCCTTAAGAATCACAGTGGGGGATTCCCTTCTCCATTACTTATTTCATGTATTTATTTAGAAAATGTTTTTCCAGGAAGAATACATTGAGATTTTTCTCGTTTTCAAGTATGTCCTGGACAGTTTTCAGTAAAGGGTTGCACAAATTGAGAAACATTATATATTACATGTTATTATATATACATACACATATGAATATACATACATATGGAATATTAAAATTATATACACTTACACTCTGTTTTTAGATATAAAGAAGCATTTACTTTTAAGGATTTTAGACTGGGAGCAGATTTGATTATTTCAGGCAGATTGTTCCAGGCCTTTGGAGCTCTGAAGGAGAAGGCAGATCCTCCTGCTTCTTTCTTGTATTATGGTATACGCAGTGAGTTGTTAGCAGTGGAGCGGAGGTTATATTTACTATGGAGAGCAGGAATGAGCATACTGTTCAGGTAGTCTGGTAGTTTTCCAGGGAAGTGGTTGTGTACTAAACAAGAAAGGTGAAGGGTACGTCTAGATTTGAGTGTTAACCAATTTAGTTCTTTTAGCACATCACAGCGAAGAGTAGTGTAATTAAATTGGAGGCTAAAGCGGCATATTGAATTATACAGGGTGTCAAGTTTACTAAAATGGATTTCTGGTGCTGGAGCATAAACTACGTCACCATAGTCTATGACTGGCAGCAACAGCTGTTGCACAATACATTTTCTAACCAGGGGACTTAAACATGATTTGTGTCTAAAAAGAGTACTGATTTTAGGATAAAGCTTGGAGGTTAATTTGTCAATATGATGACCAAAAGGGAGGTCGGGGTCAAGCCACATACCAAGATGTTTGTCCACTGGGGTCAATTTATGATTAGACTCTGTTACAATGGATAGGTGGGTATTGCCAAGATTACGCAGTTTGTGCTTTGTGCCAGATATCATTGTGACAGTTTAGTCCTGCTTAAGAACAGTTTGTTCCTTGCTATCCATCTTTCAACCTCACAGAAATCATGTTGTAATATGGCTTCAAGGTGTGATATGTTTGAGTTTTTAGCATAGAGTATGGTGTCATCTGCATACATGTGTACTGAAGATGATTTGCAGACATTGGGCAGATCATTTATAAAAAGAGAAAATAGAAGAGGGCCAAGAATGGAGCCTTGAGGAACTCCACTTGTTACTTTGAGCGGAAGGGAGTCATTGCCGTCAACTGACACATACTGCATTCTGTCTGATAAAGAGGATCGGAACCAGTTTAGAGAATTATTACCCAATTCTGAGCTTTGGATTTTGTTTATAAGAATATTATGGTCTACTGTGTCAAAGGCCTTGGCAAAATCTAGAAAAATGGCTCCTGTGAGGTCACCATTTTCCATGCCCGTCTGGATACAGTTCGTTACTTTTAGGAGGACCGTGACTGTTGAGTGATTTGGTCAAAAGCCTGATTGAAGTGGGGTGAAAAAACTGGTCTATTGGTAATATTTATTTAGTTGCACGTGTATACATTTCTCTAGGATTTTGGATAAAGTGGGGAGTAGGGATATTGGTCTGTAGTTTTATACTATATTTTTATCCCCACTTTTGTGGATAGGCACAACTCTAGTCACCTTCCAGGATTTGGGCATATACCCTGTTGCCAAAGAGGCATTAATTAGAGATGCAATCGGTTTGGCCATTACCATGGCACTGAGCATTAATAGCAATGCTGGTAGCTTCTCAGGGCTTGATACGGATTTAATTTTTGGGTTGAGGAGGTGATCATATATTTCGCTTTCATTTACTGGCATGAAATTGAATTCATTTTCATAATTTTACCAGGCACCAGGTGCCAGTGAGTGTTCTATAGATGGCTGAACTTCCGAGTTATCTTTGTTTTGTGTAATCAGGGTGGTGGCACATTCAACAAAGTAGCTGTTAAATGCATTGGCTATGACTATGGGGCACTGTGTTGTTTCTTTGTCTACTGTTATAATTGATGGGTGAGAATGATTAGGAGGGTTGTAGAGGTTTTTAATAACCTTCCAAAAGTTGGCTGGCTTTGAAATGTTACTGTCTAAGTTGTCAGTAAAATATTGTGCTTTTGCTAATTTTGTTTGTTTTGTACATGTATTCCTTAATTGTCTGTATGCAGTGTGATCATATGCAGAGTCTGTTTGTTTAAATTTTGACTATAAGGCATCACTGAAACTGTATAATTGAATCAAGTCAGCTGAGACCCAGGGTAGATGTGCCCCCCTAACCCTGACCTTCCTTAGTGGGGTATGGGTATTACAGACCTGTAAGGATTCCGAGTTAAAAAAATTCAATCGCTGAGTCTAGGTCTGGTATTAGATGTAATCTATGCCATGAGCAATTTCTTAAATAATTTAGGAAGGACTGAAGATTACATTTTCTAAATGATCTCGTGAGTATGACTTTGGAACATGACTTGACTGGTTTTATTTTGCAGACACAGTAAACTATGGAGTGATCGCTAAACACGATTGCTAGTACACCTGAATCTTGGATTCTGATTATGCAGGATGAAAGGATCCAGTCTAGCAGAGTATGGTTGGATGTTTTAAGATTTATGCAAGTAGTGGAGGATGTTAGCTGTGATAAGGTCAATGAACAATGTTTTTCATTCCTGGAGTCTAGACAATTAATATTAAAGTCTCCAAGAACCATCAGCTCGCTTTTCTTGTTTTAAATGGAATCTCCTTTAGGTGTTGAGCTATGTCTGACAGGGAATGTGCTGGGGTATTTGGCGGTCTGTAGATGCCAACAATTATGATTTGTTTTGAGTATGGAAGACAAATTTTGCCAGCAATGCATTCATAAGAATCATAATTATGAGAGTCATATAGAAGTGTAAAGTTTAATGATTCCTATATGTATATGATTACCCCTCCTCCTCGCTTTGCACAGTCTTTTCTAAAGCATAAATATCCATCTATAGCAACAGCAGTATCAGGTATTTTTGGGGATAACCAGGATTCAGTAAGAATAAGCATTTTAGGTTTGTATGCGTAACACCATACTTTTAGTTCATCCATTTTGGGCAGCTTACTGCGTATGTTACAGTGCACAAAAGACAGACCCTTTTTAAAGGTGAGGTTGCCATTTATTGCTAGTTGAGGGCAATGGTTGGTTTCTATGTCATTTGTCAAGGCAAGTAATAGAATGCATAAAAATGTAATGATTTGTTTTTGGTGAGCATATAGTGAGAAGGTGCGTCTGTTGCTATAATTACTGGGGGAGTGTGAGCTTGTTTTTAATACTCTACACCAGCATTCAGAGGGAAGTGTACATGTATGCAGAAGTCCATGGTGTATTAATATGTTATGCTGCGGGGCATGGTTGCAGGGATAAGAGGAAATCTGTATTAATAGTGGAATGGTTAGAACAGATAGAAGTAATATGTTCATGTTGGCATACATATGATAGAAGTAATACATTCACGTTGGCATGCATATGTATGCCGATAAAGTCTATTGTTTTTCTGTGTATGTACTGAAAAGTAAACAAAGACCTAAGTACAAAACAAATAGAGGCAAAAACAGATACTAAGCAATCTATACATATTGGACATTCCTGACTGCTGTATGACAGACACCTATCTAGGTAATTGCTTCTGTTAAAATTATGAGCCACCTACTCCTTTAGCTATGGCTGCCCTTTAACCCTTTGAGCGCCAGAGGGGTATGCAATGCATTGCTTTATAATGCATTGCATACCCTTTGAGCACTAAAAGGGTTAATTTTACAATGTGTTGCGTACTCAGGGGTGTAGGAACTGGGGGGTATGGAGGGAATGCATCCCCCCAGGAAATCAGGTAGGGAACAGATAGTGTAGAAATCCCCCGCAGGCGCTAGACGCACCGGCCCGGGGGGAGCAGGTTCTGGGTGACCGATAGGAGGACAGCGAACTGCACAGCACTCCCACCAGCTGGTCACCTCCTTGTAGCGTGGCCGAGCAGAGCTGACCGAGGATAGAGAAGCTTCTGTATCCTCTACCCCGGTCTGACAGGAAGCTGCTCGCCGAGCGCAATGAGCAGTTTCCTGTCAGACCGGGTAGAGGATCAGAAGCTCCTCTACCGCAGTCCGCTCAGCCACGCTACAAAGAAGGTATAGAGGGGCTGGGGGGACAAAGTGACACACAGGGGAACCTGGGGGGTAAAGAGACGCACAGGGGGCTGGGGTGGGCAAAGTGACACAAAAAAATACTATTCCCCCAGATTTGTGGGGGTTCCTACGCCTATGTGCATACCCCTCTGGCACACAAAGGGTTAATCTCTTGAATTCTGGAGAGATCGCCAATACCTAGTGCAAGACCTCACTAGCATAATGGTTTATGCATTTTCATTTCTCTACTACTGAATGCTGTTTTCATGTGAATTGTACCTCTACTCTAAGCCTAGGGCAATATTCAGGAAGCTAAAGATGAATTATTCCAGTGCAAACTAATTGCACTATAAGTGAGAATTAAACTTCCCATTGATTTAAATGGGACTTTTAACCACTTAAATACAGAGGTCTCTCACATGTAAACATCACACAGACACACAATGTTCTTGAAATGAAAGGAAATATTGTACCTTCTGCCATTTGTTTGATAGGTACTTAACAATGTGAGTACTTAACTGTTGAACCTGTTTCTCATTTATTGATAGAACTGAAGTATTTAGCTTTAATGATACTTTAAGGCAGCAGAAGATTTCTGAGGTAATTGTAGCTTCCATGGCAATAGCCACTCAGGAACTGAGTCATCATAAGGTACTTTCAAGCCCCTGCCTCCCCAAGGCCTGTCAGGATGATCAAGGTGATATTACCACTGTCTGAAACGCTTCAGTGATGGACAGGAAAGGGACATTGCATTGCAGTGTGCAGCAGTATATATTTACAGGATTGTCTATAACAGGCATGTCAAACGAAAATATATTCAAGGGTCACATCTTCGGCATTTACCTCTAAGAAGATCCACAACAATTACAATCATCTGACATTTTCAAACAATATAATATGGCAAGCTGTAAGTTATAAAAATATATTATAATTTAAACACAAGTAAAAAAGAGATTGGACATCTCTGATATATTATGTTAACTATTCTAGACCAAGAACTGTGTGGGGAATAGAGCCAAGGATTTTACAGTTTATTTGTACAGTATGTTCACATGTCTGAAAAGAACTTCAGCATAAAAAACAGTTTAGGTTACTTTTAATGCAGTGTACATAAAAACAGCCACACACAGAGATACCATTCCATACTCCCTGATCTTCTCAAACACTTATCCCTTCAATACTCCTTCCTCCTGTCACCGGCTTACAATCTTTCACTCTCCTTCCTCCCTTCACAGACAAACACTTACATTACATTCTTCTATATTCCCTCCTCTTCTCACACACTGTCTCCTTGCAGATACCTCCACTAAGGGCCATATGTTCAAAGAAGTAGCAAAATAGCTTTCATCTTTTATAAAGACTTTTCAAAATAAAGTGTCGTTGGGATCATTAATATTTTCAGAGAGTGTCAGTTGTGATTGGAAATATGTTGTTTGTCCTGACTGAAATTGTCATATGTAACGACAAAAAAAAGTCTTAAAAAATGTCTTTACTAACGACAAAAATGTCTTAACTAATGAAAAAATGTCTTAACTAAAGACAAAAGTTCTCACATTCAGAACTTCACATTCCCTCCATTTTTTTCTTAACGTACAAATTTTGTCTTTTGAAAGACATTTTTTTATCGTTAGTTACGACAAATTTTCTTTTCCTCTGTAGACCCCTGGAGAATAGTTTAGCCGCGCCCTTGCCTCACCCCTTTGCCCGTCAATTCTGGACTTGTGTCGTACACAATGGACATTACTAGTTTTTTGCTGTATACTCTATAGAAAATATGTCGCTTGTGCAGTCAGTGACTTATTTTTGTCTTTCACACGACATTTTTTTGTCGTTATCCCTTTGAACATATGGACCAAAGAGACTGTTAGAGTCAAAGTGATACCTTTATTGGATGACTGAGGAGCTGATTATCAGTTTTACTCTTTCCGTCTTCCACTTTTTCTACGGCAAACACAGTACCATGTTTTACCTACTACAATCTGGCCCCCTTATAAACTTCTCCCTTCTCTCACAGACTGGCACATCATTTGTTTCCTTTCTGCAGTGAGTACTGATACTCATACACACTCCCTCCTTGTCTCTTCTCACACACTGTTTATCGGATCCTGGTGCCTTTTACCTGAATAAGTAGACGTCGGTTACTTATTTCTCCTTAGTAAGAAGTATGTGACACTCTCCACCCCTTCCTTCCCTTTCTTTTTTTCTGTACCCATCACCCTCCCTTTCCCCTTATTATTGTATTTGTCTATTTAAATCAGCCCGTACATGCATTAACCCTTTGAGTGCCAGAGGGGTACGCAACGCATTGCTTTGCAATGCGTTGCGTACCCCAAAGGGTTAAAAGTATAAGATTGAGATTTGATTTTAGGGATCAAATATAAAATAACAAAATTTACAGATGCTAGCGGGAAATACTTAACTTGAGTGCTTACCTGAGTGCCACTGCAATGATTAATTAAGTGTGTCTATGATTAAGTACGTTTAGTACGAAAAGCGTGAGACATTGAGTTTTCGTTCTCTATTATCTGCTGTTTATGCTTATATTGAAATAAAAAGGATTTTATATTGAAGAAAGCTTCCTCCGTGAGTGCGTCTTCTCTTTTCTACATTGTGATTGGAGAGCGACCATCTCTCTGGACGGCACCGGAGGAACATAAGTAAAGCCTGGTGAGCGATATATTTCGTTACTCCACAAGATTAACGGTGCCGCCATTTGTTAAATTGTTTACCCTTGTGGATCAACCATTAACTGGAGATTGGGATGAACACTGCAGCCTCCAATATCAGTCGTATGAAAGGTCTGATAGCTCCCCATACAGATCTTCCTTGGTACATCGTTACTGTGTTTCTGTGTGAGCGCAGTAATGATGAAGCATGTTATCTTTACAGGTGGCAATAATCCCTCATGTTAAAGGCACCATAGCCCAGAATAGGACTTTTCACAACAGGCCACACTGTGTTGACGTTGCTTGTATGAAAGGGGCCTTGTAAGACAGCACAGGCGAGGGTGGGGTTGAATGTGTGTGCTGTGAAGAAGGTTCAGTTCAAGAAACTTGACACAAAAGTAACTTTCTGTTCTAAGGTTTAGACAGACAAAGGACTCTGGAGGACTAGACAGATACTGCTCCCACGCAAGTACAGCAAGCCTGCACTACATAAAGGGAGAGACACTGCTGAATCTCACAGTTCTGCATGAAAGGGGTCTGCATATATGACATGTCTGGTTTATCGTGTTGTGCATAAAAATAGAGGAAGGAGAAAAAATGATAGTTGATGGCTTTACTTCTTATTTTAACCCCTTGAGAACCAGATGGGTGGGCAGCCCATCCAGTTGGTGCTCTAGCGGTTAATAAATAAATATAATAATAATAATAATAATAATTTATAAATTCAAGGTAAATTGAATCTATTTATTTAAGAATAACTCATTCATAACAATATAAAAAATATATGTTGTAGGGTTTATCCCCCTGAGTAAAAAAAGGGTACGCTCACTGCTGAGATATATTTCATTAAAATATTATAACAGCTCAAACTTGAATTTTTAAGTGCAATATCACAGTGGCCTGAAAATTTACAGTGGCGCTGTTGCTACACCATCCTATGGACTGCTCTGGTCTGTAGACCATAAATCTCCATAGGATGGTGTATCAACAGCGCCACTGTAAATATTCAGGCCACTGTGATATTTTACCTGAGGAAGGTTGGGTTTGGCTGAAAAAGTTTGGCATGGATTGAAATATACTCACTATTCATCTTATTTACTGAGTGCTGTCTCCTTGGTCTGAGGACCATCCTAGGCTGAGTCTATCTATCTATCTATACAGGGCTCAAAATTTTCACTCGCCACTAGCCAATGGAAAGTGACAATTTAGCCCTGGCGAGTAAAAATTCAGCCCTGGTGGGTATGTTATGGCTTGCATTGGCGAGTAATTTTTCAGTTCTGGCTAGTAGCAAAGGACTTCAACTTTTAAGCCCTGATATATATATATATATATATATATTACATTTCAAGTATTATTATCTCTTTAACCCCTTAACATCCATGCGACTCAGGGCACGGCTGACCATTAAGGACCAGGAGGTACTTTTTTAATTTTTCAGTGGATTCCTGGAATTACATGATATGCCAGGTCCGTCACTGGTCCTTATGTGCGGAGTAGGTGTGATGGTCCTGGTACATCAAAAGTCGTTAAGGGGTTAAGGAAATTCCTACTGCTGCATCTTTCAAAAAGTAATTGCAGCTCAAATCATCTATCTTCTGTGTCCCTCCCCGGCATAAAAAAAATGGGTAATGTCTCCGCCCTCCAGCTGGGTAGGACTTCCTCTACTCTTTAAAAAGTGTGATTCCGGTAGAGGCTTCAGTTTCTTTTGTCCTACCCAGCTGGAAGGACATTTTACCTTGCCTTCTCACGCTCCTTCTCCTCTCCTGGGCCGCTCAGTCTGTCCGTCGGGCAAGAGGTGCGGCGGCTCTGAATGACCTGCCTGGCACGAGTGTATCTTGCCCGGGATATGCATATCTCCTTCCTTGCCCTCGTGGATGGCGAGCAGGACGCGCCGGCAGCCAGATCGCCGTTCTTGCAGTCCCCAGCGCGGCATTACAGGCGGCGGAAATAGGAACCGGAAGTTCCCTTTTAATACCTTGCGTTCCATGAATGGAACGCACGCGACCGGAAGCCATGTTAGGCCGATGGAAATGGCTGTGAGGCGCCCAGAGTCCCTTAATTCCTCGCATGAGGGGTATATAAGGTAAGATTTTTCCCTTTTCTTACTGGTAGCTTTATTTCAATATGTCTACTACTAAGGTGCAGAGAGAAAAAGATAAGGATAAAGACAGAGAAAAAGACAAGGATAAAGACAAGGAGAAGGAGAAGGAGAAGGAGAAGGACAGAGAGAAAGAGAAGGAAAAGTCTGAATTGTCTAAAGAGGATAAGAGTGTTTCCAAGTCTAAGAGTTGTCTCAATTGCAATGCCAAATTAAGCTCTACTGACTCAGGAAAGTTATGCCAAGAATGTATTAAGAGTGCTGCTGGTTCAGATATGACGTCACAATTTTCCAATTTTTTGAGCTGGATGAAGTCCTCAATGCAAGACACCTTTAGAGCCATGCAAGAAGGAGAACCTGCCAGAAAACGTCAACGGATGGATCCTGGGGAACGTACTTCCGCCATGAGGGAAGGAGAGACACGTGAATCCAGTATCTTTGATCCTGAGTCAGACTTCTCCTCTGAAGAGGAAGGTGAGGTCAGTGAGGACCAAGGTTCATTCAACATAGATAGAATTGATGGCTTGATTCGCCTTATCAGAAAATCATTGGGCTTGTCAGATGCGCCACAAGACCTGAATATAATGGACACGGCTTTCCTGGGGAAGAAAAAGGATGTTCCTGTTTTTCCCTTACATCAGTCCATTTCGAATTTGGTAAAGGAAGAATGGAAATTGGGGGACAGAAGATCTACTGTACCCAGAAGATTTTCAAGGTTGTATCCTTTTAAAGAAGAAGATACTAATCCTTGGATTTTACCTCCTAAGGTGGATGCTTCAATTGCACAACTGGCTAAACGCACTACACTACCTTTAGAGGACGGCACGTCTCTCAAAGATCCAATAGAAAGGAAGCTGGATGGAGTATTAAAACATCAATTTTCGGTTTTGGGACATAACCTCAAAGCTGCTACAGCACTAGACTGCTTGACCCGTACCATGAGGATCTGGCTAGCGAATCTTGAAGATAAGATTGAATCTAATATTTCCAGATCAAAGCTCCTGAAAGAAGTAGCAGTCATGAAAGAGGCTACGAATTTCTCCTGTGATGCTTCTACAGATATTATCCGCCTTACTGCTAGATCATCTGCACTTTCAGTTGCGGCCAGAAGAGCCTTATGGCTGAGATCCTGGAATGCAGACACATCTTCCAAGAGTAAGTTAGTCTCCCTTCCCTCTTCGGGTTCTTCCTTATTTGGTGAACACCTTGATGAGATTATCAAAAAAGCATCAGGGGGTAAGAGTTCCTTTTTACCCCAAGACAAGCGTCAAAGATTCTCCTCTCCCAAGCCTTCTGGTTCAAGAGGACGGAATTCTTCATTTCGTGACTCAACCAGGTTTCAGGGAAGAACTTACCGCAGGAAGCAGGGATTTGACCAGAACTTTCGAGGAGGTTTTAGAAGAGACTTCTCCAAGAAGTCTCAAACCAAGAAAGAACCACAATGAAGAGGCACGGGCCCCGGCCGTAGACTCAGTTGGGGGCAGACTGAGTTTTTTTCTGCCAATCTGGGATCAACTAGCAACTCCAGATCGCTGGGTTCGGCAGATTTTACAGCTGGGGTACCCGCTAGAATTTGTCAAGACCCCTGTTCATCGCAGATTTATTCAATCAAAACTCCCTTCCAAACCAGAAAAAGCCAGAGCCTTGGTGAATTCTGTCAGAGACGTACTACACAACAATGTGATAGAGCCAGTACCTTTGCATCAGCGGGGTTCTGGCATCTATTCAGTTCTGTTCTTAGTTCCCAAGGCTTCTGGAGGATGTCGGTCAATTCTAGACGTCAAGGAATTGAATCAATCAATCAAGGTGTCGCATTTCAAAATGGAGTCAACAGCATCAATTATGAAGGCAATCTTTCCAGGAGTATTCATGTCTTCAATCGATCTCAAGGACGCATACCATCATGTTCCAGTAAGATTATCACACAGGAGGTTCCTGAGATTCGCTGTGAAGGAAAATCACTATCAGTTCACAGCCCTACCTTTTGGACTGGCTTCAGCACCCAGGGTATTCTCCAAGGTTCTGGCAGCAGCCATCCAACCCCTGAGGAAACAGGGGGTCCATGTCATCTCATACTTAGACGACATTCTGATCCTGGCAGAATCCCAGTCTCAAGCAATCCAGAACACCCAAAAGTGTCTACAGCATCTTCACCAATTAAGATGGTTGATAAAAGAGGAGAAGAGCCAGCTTGTCCCTTCCAGAACGATCACCTTCCTGGGTATGAATTTGGATTCAAAAAGAAATCTGATAACCTTAACAGAGGACAGGATATCCAGAGTTCTCAAGAGGATAGCTCTCTTCAAGAAAGATTGGAGTCACACAGCTCAGGATTTCATGGAACTCCTAGGCAATCTTTCATCAACCACTCAGGTAGTCCCATGGGCAAGATTACACATTCGCCCCATCCAGTGGAATTTCTTGAACTTCTGGGACAAAGATTCTGGGAATCCTTGCCAGAGGATACCCCTGCTTACAACCACAAAGAAGGAGTTGATCTGGTGGTCAAGGAGAAACCTCAGGAAAGGAGTGTCCTTGAAGGAACAGGATGTAGAGACTCTGTTCACAGATGCCAGCCTTTCGGGCTGGGGAGGAAAGTGGAGATCAACGCTTCTCCAAGGGGAATGGAAGCCTTCAGAAAAACGTCTCCATATAAACATCCTAGAGATGAGGGCAGTCTGGAACTGTCTTCAAAATTTGAAATACAAGCTAAGAGGAAAGAATGTTCTGGTGTATTCAGACAATCTGCCCACAGTATTTTACTTAAAAAATCAAGGAGGAACCAGAAGTCTCAGCCTTTACAGGGAAGCAAGAAGACTTCTTCTCTGGGCAGAAAAGAATTTGGAAAGCATCTCGGCATCACACGTGACAGGAAATCGCAACCTAGTTGCAGATTACTTAAGCAGGTCAACGTTAGACCCAGGAGAGTGGTCCCTGAATCTAGCGGTTTTCAATCAAATCTGTCTCAGATGGGGTCAGCCGGAGATAGATCTTATGGCCTCCAGGAAAAATGCGAAATGCCAGAGGTATATTTCCAGGTGGAAGGAGAGGATGGCAGAAGGGCAAGATGCACTGAGAATCCCATGGACTTACAATCTGGCATATGTCTTCCCTCCAGTACCAGTCTTGATGGATGTGGTCAGAAAGATCAGGAGAGATCGGGCAAATGTTATTCTAATTGCACCGGACTGGGCCAGAAGACCATGGTACTCCTTCCTGGTTGCCATGTCAGTTCAACCACCTTGGCAACTTCCCTTGATTCCCAACCTCTTAACTCAAGGTCCAATATCTCACCCACACATCAGTATGTTACGTCTGACGGCTTGGAGGCTGAGAGGCTCATGCTGAGGAGCAAGGGATTGTCAGACCCGGTTGCCAACACCATCATTGCCGGCCGGAAGAAATCCACTTCAACAGTTTACACCAGAGTCTGGTCTACCTTTTATCCTGGTTCAAATCCCATTCTTCCCAGGATACTTGCATATCTATTCCCAAAATCTTGGATTTCCTGCAAGACGGGTTTCAGGCTGGATTGCGACCAGCATCCATCAGAGTCCAAGTCTCTGCCTTGTCAGCTATATTGGCTACTCAGTTAGCTGATCATGAACTCATTAAAAGATACCTGAGGGCAATATCAAAAATCAAGCCTACTATTCGGGACATTTTCCCTCCCTGGGATCTTAATCTGGTCCTGGAACAGCTATCCAAGTCTCACATCTTTGAACCTTTGAATGATATTCCACTGAAATATTTGTCTTTTAAAGTCCTTTTTCTTACAGCCATCACGTCTGCTCGCAGGATTAATGAATTACAGTCCCTTTCTTGCAACAGTCCTTATATGGTTTTTCATCAAGATAAGGTGGTCTTGAAACCCAAGCCATCCTTTAGAGGCAAAGTCATCTCGGATTTCCATTTAAATTGGGAGATTGTTCTACCATCCTTTTGTTCCAATCCTCAGAGTCCTAAGGAGCACCAGTTTCATAATCTGGATCTGGTAAGGGCTCTTTCGATCTATCTGAAAAGGACTCAAGAATTTAGGAATTCCGACTCTCTTTTCATATACTTCCAAGGGAGACTTAAAGGCAAGTCAGTCTCCAAGGCTTCTATTT
The DNA here is from genome assembly GCA_037306005.1 of Rhinophrynus dorsalis. Classification (NCBI taxonomy): domain Eukaryota; kingdom Metazoa; phylum Chordata; class Amphibia; order Anura; family Rhinophrynidae; genus Rhinophrynus; species Rhinophrynus dorsalis. Next base: position 81,293,299 of record CM074718.1, on the reverse strand, counting down.
CAAGATGGATCATCTCTTGCATTCAGCTGGCCTACAAAGAAGCGGGTCAACAGGCTCCTAGAGGCTTAAAAGCACACTCCACTAGAGCTCTATCCACCTCCTGGGCCAGGAAAGCAGATGCCTCTCCATCTGAGATCTGTAGAGCAGCAACCTGGTCCTCATTATCCACATTTGTCAAACACTATCACTTGGACGTTCAATCTTCGGCAGATGCCAAGTTTGGAAGGAAGGTGTTAGAGGCAGTCATTCCTTCTTGATCGGGTAGGATCTCTTCTTGTTGTTACAATTTCTTCAATTTATGATGCCTTGTTTCCCTCCCTTGGATATGGGTACTGCTTTTTAAGACCCATTTTTTATGCCGGGGAGGGACACAGAAGAAATGATAAATATTCGTCATAATTACTGTTATTTGTATTTCTTCTGTGTCCATACACGGCATACCCTACCCATCTTGTTTTCACTATTTCTGTTTGTTTTACAGCTTGATCAAAAGGAAACTGAAGCCTCTACCGGAATCGCACTTTTTAAAGAGTAGAGGAAGTCCTACCCAGCTGGAGGGCAGAGATATTACCCATTTTTTTTATGCCGTGTATGGACACAGAAGAAATACAAATAACAGTAAGTATGACGAATATTTATCATTTTTGCTTTGTTTTAAACTGTTAGTAAAGGCCAGGGTGTAACTATAGGTGGGGCAGAGGGTGTGACAGACTTAGGAGGCACGTCAGCCCTGCAAAGCATTACAACCTCTTCAATCAGACTGGTTTAGGATTTTGGTTAGTGGCCATTGAGCTCAACACAATGTGGCCTCTGCCAGCCAGCAAATAAGAATACCATTAACAGGCCACTTCTTTTTACTTCTTTAACCATTTGAGCACCAGAGAGGTGTACAATGCATTACAAAGTATTATTTAGAGATGCTCAGTATACAATGCATTACAAAGTATGATTCAGGCCTGCACTGGGACTTTAAATAAGGTCGATGTCAACCACCGTTATTTAAACTTGCTCCAGGCTATGTGGGTATGAGGGGAACCAGCCTCAGATTTCATCTCAGGGCCCAGTGGATCCTCGTTACACCACTGTCAATAGCTCCCCTGTTTTCCAGAAAAGTTTCCAATTGCAATCCATTGGACAGTTGAACGTTAGGCTATTTCTATCCAGAGAATGTGATATTAGCATCTCCACCACTTTTTGACAGTTTGAGCTGTAATGACAATATTTTGTTTTCCCTCACAAAACTTTACTGCTCCTCTAAATTTGTTTTGTATTGTATCTGCAGTTGTCTGTATTGATCTCCACTGAGATATGTAGTAGTTTATACCTCTTCACAACAAACAATAGTCTTCATTAGTTTTAATGAGAAATCCTATACAGAAAAGCACCACCCACAATTCTGCAGAGATGTGGTGAGAGTTTTATTCACTGTGAATCTCTCCTTATATTAATGCTTCAAGCACCAGAGGTGCATGCATCACATTGTTCTGTAATACACTGCTCCATACTCTGGTCCTTTAACCCTTTGTGTGCCAGAGAGTTAACACATTACTCTGCAACGGATTGTATACCTCTCTGACATGCAAAGGGGTAAAGGTTTGGATGAGGTTTAAATAGATGTGTGTAAAAGGGATACAATGATCTACAAGAAAAATGAAGTCATATGTTGAAACGCATGCTTGTTCATTTAAGAAATATACATTTAGTTCACCAAGAGCCAGAGGTTGCTCAAAGCATTACAACGCAATGTGTTAAACACCACTCTGGCACTCTAAAGGTTAAATCTCTTTAAGAAGGAAAGAAGAGTTTGCATTGCAATCAGACCATTGTTTTCATCAGATGGTAAATATGCTGAACAGCTGTATGAATACATTGGGCTGTTGTGTAAAGGATAACAAACACTCAGTTGAATACTTCAGTTAAATTAAGAGCCACTTATCCTTTAGGTATATCAGTGATTGGCTAAGTTCATACTGGTGATTTGTTTAAAGGGATAGTAACACTTTATTATTACTATCCTCCATATTGTACATATATATATATATATATATATATATATATATATATATAATTTAATAGCCCCCAGGTTCGTCTCTCAAATCTTTATGATTTGAGAGATAACTGAAGGCAAAATTCCCCCCTCCCTCCCCCTTCCCTGAAGTCAGTGTTGTACTGACTGCAGGGATATCCGGTCTGACTTTCATCAGGCGGCTCTGCAGCAGAGCTGCAATCGCGTTAGTGAAAAATAATTATTTCACTGAAACGGTCTTCTACATGTGCTTGCAAACCAAGCACATGTAGAAGACAGTTTCAGTTAAATAATTATTTTTCACTAACGGGATCTCGGCTCAGCTGCAGAGCCGCAAGCCTGTCGTACGACAGACTTCCCCTGCAGTCAGTACAATGCTGACTTCAGGGAAGGGGGAGGGAGGGGGGAACTTTGCCTTCGGTTATCTCTCAAACCATAAAGGTTTGAGAAATGAACCTGGGGCCTATTAAACTATTTACAAATATCTACAATATGGGGGATAATAATAATAATCCTTTATTTATATAGCGCACACAGATTCCGCAGCGCTTTACATTCATATTGGTTCCTGTCCCCATTGGAGCTCACAATCTAAATTCACCTATCAGTATGTTTTTTGGAGTGTGGGAGGAAACCGGAGTACCCGGAGGAAACCCACGCAAACACAGTGAGAACATACAAACTCATTGCAGATGTTGTCCTTGGTGGGATTTGAACCCAGGACCCCAGTGCTGCAAGGCAACAGTGCTAACCACTGAGCCACTATAATAAAGTATTACTATCCCTTTAATGCACTGAAATCGTATATGAAATCACATTAAAACAATATGCGATTTAAAACATACCTTCCAACATTTCAAATGGCCAAAGAGGGACACTTGTGTTTTAGAAGGGATTATCTGGTGGGTGGGGCATTACCAAGAATTTTTAGGTAATTTCATGACCTATTGACACCTCTTTGTGTAACTGAATAAATAACGTAGCGAAAATCAAAGTATTTTATTTACACAGACTAATTTATAAACACATACACTGAAGTTTATACAGACATTAACGTGAGTTTTATTGCTATGGAGCAATGTGATTCACATTTATACTTACCACACAATCTTATCTCGTAAAAAAAAGGGACACCAGGATGGGAAAGAGGGACAGAGGGATTTGGGTCTGTAAGAGGGACTATCCCTCCTAAAGACAGACACTTGGGAGGTATGGATTAGCAATTTGAATCACATGAATCACTACTTTTCCACACATACTTTTTTTCATATTCAACAATTCAGAGTCAAAGTCGCACAATAATCCTATGTGATAAAGCACTGTCTGACCTAAAGTTGCAGAAAGAGCGTTTACCTTCCAGCAGTATGACCAGTCCATGTGACACAAGAATAGCAATTTCATGTGGGGTTTTGTTCATCTGAATTCAGCTTATTCATTTGCCAGTGTAAGTTTGTCCTTTCTCAAACCTGTCTTCAGGGACTGGCCACTAACAGACTATATTCAAAAGAAAATAGCGTAATTCTGGGGCAAATCAAAATAAAATAAAAGCTTCTAAAATTCCTGTTAATTTAAATGAGGCTTTCACCCCTTTGAGTCTCTATCATTCAAAGGTCTGAAGCTCTAGTTCAGTTGGTTTACCCCAGTTTAAACATAAGGCCCCATATCGTTAGGATTTTACTGCTTGGACATAGTGGCGTTAATTAACAACCTGAGCCTATTGTTTTTTCACTTGTGCTCAAGCAGTGAAATCTTAAAGACTTGACCTCTCTTTTTATAACAGTGGCATCCAAGTAACTTCAACAGTGGGATAATGAGCAGGCATCTATATGTATTCAGGCTGCTTGAGAGACCAGCAGAAAAATACACATCACAATATGCTGGCAGGCCAATTTACCATTATATGAGACCAGCAGACTACTATTGCAGGTGATGAACAGTGCAATGCACCATTACATGACACCAGTGGAGTATTACATGAGACCAGCAGGGCCATATATAATAAAAGAGAAATGGAGATACTCATTGAAGGCAACAAGGAAATAAGCCTTGACACAGGGATAAAGGAGGAGGAATGTAAGGGCACAAATGGATTAACGGGAGCACAGAGAAACCATAGAGGGGCACAGGGAGCCAGGAATGTTAACAGAAGGGCACAAGAGATAGGCGGGTTACCAGTGAGGCCACACACAGTATACAGGTGGGCTTAATTTGGCCTGTGAGCCACATGTTGGACGTATGTGCTTTACCCAAACATAATGGGGAGTGGCTGAGAGAACTACAGTAATTGCACTGGACAGTGGTTATTTGGCAGTCACCTGGCGCTTAGACAGCCACTGTTATTAGAAAGCTATATTTTTTATATTTTGCAGGCCTGTGGGTGTGTCTGATAACAGGGAGTCTGTGTGCTGCTGACACGGTAATTGTGCATCCTGCTGAGAACAGTCCTGAACAACAAGTGAGTAATGAGTGACTTCATAGTTACACATAAATCTGTCCTCATCTGAGACCAATCTCCAGCCCTGTAAATGGAACACAGCTAGGAGGCTTAACCCCTCGGATGCTAGATAGTGCTAAACTTATTGCTTTGCAATGAGTTGGAGACTACTTTAACACCCAAAGGGTTAACAATTTATTAATTTTTTTGCTTTTTTCACAATACCCTTAGTACCAATATTTCAGGTGGCACAGCAGGGATTTTGTTAACCCCTTGTGCACTAGTGCAAAGACTTGGTAGTCATGAACCAAATGAGCTTATCCATTTCCCTTGATATTATCATACACTCACATCACATAGAGATTGCTATTTATTAAAGAATTAGTCTTTACTTAGTACTGGATTGCCTGTCCCTTTTTTTTTTTTAGACATTATTCTTTGTTGCAGGACTCCAGACCCCAAAACTCCTCCCACTGAGATATATATATTTGTGTATATAAATATATATATATATATATATTTGCATACCTTTCTGGCACTCAAATTGTTATTATGGTCCAAAAACGATAAAGTTAAATTTGTTATGGAAGTGTTAACATTTTTTATGGAGTGTTGTATACATTCGCTTAAAGGGAATTAAAGCCTAAGTATAAATAACTCTTTATTATAATTACTTACCTAGGTAGGTTAACTTCATACAGCGGTCATTTATAGATATACTAGTTGAACAGCCCGTTACACGGGCCACAGTGCCTCTGGCAGCCGGTCGCGGGTCTCCCGCGCCTCGGTTGATACAGTGCCTGTGGCAGCCGGTCGCGGGGCAGTCACACGCAGTGGAGACTGGCCGCGCCTCGGCTGATACAGAGCTGGACGCTCCTTCGGAGCGCCCAGCTCTGTATCAGCCACAGCGCGGGCAGTCTCTACTGCGTATGACTGCCGCACGCGCAGCAGTGTCTACTGCGCATGTCTGGCGTTACACACAACTTGGCAAATTATTATATAGGATAATATCTGAGTTACCATTGATCACTCTTGTTGTCTCCTGCTAATTGTTACAGTCTGATAGACCAGTGACCCTTAAAAGTCACTGAGGTCCATTATCTGTTGTGAGGATGTATTAACTAGAAGCAGATTTCATCTTAGGTCATTCTAGGCAGATAACTGTAGACTCAATGAGAAAAATAAATATACCTTGCTTCTGTATAAAGGATATCTACCTAGGTAATTTAATCTGTTAAATTAAGAGCCACGTATTCCTATGGTAAATTTCCCTTCACTCTTGAGATTGAATTCTCTTCAGAGTAGGGTGAGGTCATATATGTTATGTTGCAAATATCTTTAATATGGATGCAATTAGTTCAAGCGTATTTAATGTCTCCAATTCTAATCTTAATGTTACTGCAGAAGTTCCTTCCATTGCAGTAGTAACAATTTAAAAAATAAGAATTTTCAAAGAGGTTTTCTTGAAAGAAACAATGGGATGTGATTTATCTGAGCAGGGATTTTATCTGTCAATGCAAAGTAAGAGAAAATGTGCAGAGAGGCATATTTAAGTCTATTGTCATTATTGCCAACTTCAACTGAATTCTGCAAAAATTAAAGGAAAGGCCTGAGGATAAATCTAAAAAAACGCAGACGATAACCTGTTGCTAGTGTCTATTATAATGGATTCAAGCTCTTTGTATAGGCAATAATGTAATGGGAAAGAGGTAGCTGAACAAATGCATGGGGCTGTTCCAGTATATTAATAGGATGTTGGAAGCATACGAATTGGTATTAGAAGGATTAGTGCTTCTGACAAGGAAGTTCATGTACTAAGCGAAATAGATCAATTCTGGATCAAATCATCTGTACCATAGCGGAAAATAAAAATTACCCAGAACTCCCATTTATATCAATGGGGCTTTCAATTAATCTTTTGAGTGCCAGAGGGGTGTGCAATGTATTGCTCTGCAATGCGTTGTGCACTCCTCTGGCAGTCAAAGGGTTAACCCCTTGAATGTGTTGGAGAACTCTCAAGAAATAAAGGGTTTTAGCTCTTTAAGTGCCAGAGGAGTACGCAAAGCAAAGGGTTAAGTCCCATTTAAAGGAATAGTATTACTTCGTTTTATCTTTATTTTATTTTGTAGGCATTAAAAAACATATAGAACAATATAAGTCATATCTCTCAAACCTTTATGGTTTTGAGAGATATTCACAAGCAAATCTTCCCTTCCCTCCCCTTTTACCTAGTGCAAGCCATCTCTTCTCAGATGTGGAATGCAGTCCATAGACCAGACAGATAACAGAATGGGACAATCTTCTTCCAGTGAGAACAATTAAGGCCCTGCCCCTCTTGACAAGTTTTTCAGGTTTTTCCCTTATCTTAATTGAAGATTGCCCCTCTCTGCAATCTACCTGGGCACCTCGCTTCTGCTCTGGCTGAGCAGTGTTAAATCAGTAAAAGGGGCGGGAGGAGGATACTTTGTCATTGAATTACTCTTGAACTACAACTCTGACAGAAATGAAATAACACTCTCCAAAGTCCAAATACTATGATGATTAATTAGAGCTGCTTTTATTTTGAAACATTACTATCCCTTTAAAATAATGTCCCCTATAGTGCAGATGGGTTGCCACAAATTTAATCCAGTTCTGATTTTTTATATCAGCCTCAGGGTGTGAGACACTTGGGCTGTTACATATTTTAAGCTGCTATATTAGAAGCATAGGAATGAGCAGGGCTGGTCCTAGGAAACTGGCGCCCTGCATGAAAACAAATTATGATGCCCCTTCACACATACACACAAAAAGCCAAAGGGGAACAAAATCAGCATAACCACACACTGTAATCTATAATTCCCAAATGTAGTCCAACAACAGCCGAAGGGTCACAGGTCACCAACCCATGACTTGTACAGCAAATACTCTCCATTATGAAACAGAGTGACCTATATGGGAAAACTGAGGTTGCAAACTACAGATCTCAGTGATCCATGTGCAATTCTATAACAAGCAATCTATAGTGATTCACATGACACAACAGAGCTAGCAATCCATAGTGACCCAAATGGAATAACAGCCCGCTGGACCTTTAATGTGTGGGGGAGCTTTTCATCTTGAAAGGAGGTATTTTATTTTGAGGAAGGGGTGCTTCTGATATTGCATAGGATGCTTTCTGGTGCTGGGGCTTTTGATGTTACAGGGGGCTGTTTTCATTGTTGGGAGGGTTTTTGCTGTTACATGTATTATTGTAGATGTTATAAGGGCATATTGTTATATTGTGGGGTCCTCACAACATCAGAAGATGTCCCCAACTTTAAATTTTAGATGTGCAAAAGTCTCCTCAACATCAAAGGTTTCCATCTGCAACAAAAGCCCCCATCAACATAAAATGTCTCGTCAACATCTAGACCCCCCTTACTTCAAATGCCCCCCTGAAACATCAAAAGCCCTCATCAGAATAAATATTCCCTGCAACATCATAAGCCCCCAATGAAAGAAATACCCCCCTGCAATAGTAACCTCCCGTTTAACATTAATTGCACCTCTTCAACATCAAACCCTCTTCAACATAAAATACCCCCTGCAACATGAAATCCAGCCCCTAACATTAAAAGCCTATTTCAGACCATCATCTGAACCAAAAAATCTCTCCAGATCAATGGTTCTTCACTGCAACAATAAAAGACAGCCCTCAACACCAAGTCGACTTGCAACACTACCAAGGACCCTCCAAGCATTATTGTAGTATTTACCCCTTAAATGTCATAGATACCTCTAATGCATCAACATCCCTAGCAACCAAGGGGTAAAAGTCCTGCCTCCAACAACATAAACTCCTCCAACCCACCTGGCTTCTTGTGCACCCTCTCCCTTACCTAATTATTCATAGGGAAAGTATTATGCACATTTCTGGTACTTAAAGAGCTTGATTGAAAGAGTGACTTGTTTAAAGGGATAGTATTGCCATGTTTTTACAAACATTAACTAAATGCCCCCAGTCCCATCTTTCAAACCTTTATGGTTTGAGAGCTATTCGGGACCAAAGTTCCCCCTCCCTCCCCTTTCCCTGACATCAGCTCTCTAGCTGACTGCAGGAGAATCCGGTCCTTGGACAAGCGGAGGTTCTTCAGCAGAGCCGAGATCACGTTATTGAAAAAGAAATCCCTTACTGGAACGGTCTATAAAGTGTGCCTGGTTTGCAAGCACACTTTGTAGACTGTTCCAGTGAAGGATTTCTCTTTCAATAACGTGATCTCGGCTCTGCTGAAGGGCTTCCGCTTGTCCAAGGACCGGATTCTCCTGCAGTCAGCTAGAGCGCTGATGTCAGGGAAAAGGGAGGGAGGGGGAACTTTGGTCCCGAATAGCTCTCAAACCATAAAGGTTTGAAAGATGGGACTGGGGACATTTAGTTAATGTTTGTAAAAACATGGCAATACTATCCCTTTAAACAAGTCACTCTTTCAATCAAGCTCTTTGGTCCCGAATAGCTCTCAAACCATAAATGTTTGAGAGATGGGACTGGGAGCATTTCGTTTTATTTTTTAATGCCTACAAGATCAATGTTTGTAAAAACATGGCAATACTATCCCTTTAATGGTGTGTCCTTCATACAGCAGTCAGGTATACCTATTTATTATAGTTTTGTATTTGAACTCCTATCAAAAACATATGTGGAGCCCAGTTTATAATTAGTGATGAGACCCAAGACGATTTATTGATATTAGCATGCACTTTTTCTATTCAGAAGGGCTTATATCTTATATTTTACAGTTTATTTATAGTCAATAACAAACTATCACTTTTGAGATTCATATGAAGCCTGCTTATGACAATGAGGTCAGGGAGTCCTGCCGAAAACAGGAATGGATGCCTCCACTGGTCATATTTAAGGTTAGATTTTAGACTACAAGGGGCTATGCACTAAGCTGTGATAAAGAGGTGATAATGTGGAGGTGATTTCTCCAGTGATATCACTTCTCCAATTTCTATGTTATTGTATGGAGCCTATACACAAAGATCTCCCCAACTTGAGAAATCTTAGTGCATGGACTTCATAGAATAACACAGGAACTGGAGAAGTGATATCACTGGAAAAGTCATCTCCACTTTATCACCTCTTTATCACGCCTTAGTGCATCTCCTCTAAAGTATGTTATGTAAGTCATGGTCATTTAAGAAAGAGGTGCTGTCACAGGTATAAGAATATCTGCAACATTGATGGGAATTTTTTTTAGTTTAAAGGAGAAATAAACATTTGAAAAAAACATGCATTGCAGGCTTTTCCTGTTGAGTAAAATAAGGGTACTCCTACTGCTGAGAGGTGCATATTTAAAGACTTATTACAGTTTAAAGGAGAATTAAACTTTTTTTATGAAAACATATGTGTTATAGAGCTTTTCTTGCTGATTGAAACAACGGAACACCCACCACTGTCAGTGGTTTTATTCAAGTTTTACAACAGTCCAAATAATCAGGAAGTGAAGTTACTGCTTTTACTTCCTGGAAGTGCTAACTGACAGCATGACTCAGCAGTTTCTATCATAGTCTGTGGAGGACTTTAACCCCTTAGGGACCCTTGACGTACCAGGACCGTCAAGGGTAAACTTGCTTGAAAGACCCTTGACGGTCCTGGTACGTCACGTACTTTTTACTTACAGCGCTCTACCGGGAGCGCTGTAAGTAAAAATGGGGCATGAAATAGACCGCTCCAAGATCGGAGCGATCTGTTTCAAGCCCCATAGTGACGCGCCGATACACGTGACAGGTCACGTGTACCGGCGCGTCCAAGTGCCCCTATGCGGACGTTATGGGACGGAAATGTCCCATAACGTCCGGTCGTTAAGGGGTTAAGTCACTGACTTTCCTCTCCACTGAAATGTAACAGAATAGCTAATTAGAATTTGACCACTAGAGGGCACTGGTAATGTAAAAAAAAACACATAACTCTGCAAATATGCATCTGAGCAGTGGTACTACCCTTATTTAACTCAGCGGGAAAAACACTACAATATGTATATTTTCATAAAAAAGTTTACTGCTCCTTTAAAATCTTGTTGTTTTTTTACATTAACTGTGCCCTCTAGTGGTCAGTTTCCAATTAGTTATTCTGTTACATTCTTTTGTGAGGAAAATCACCGACAAACAGTTTTCCATAGAATGTGATAGAAACTGCTGAGTCATACTCATGAAGTAAACACACCGTAAATTCATTTCCTGATAATTTGAGCTATTATAATGTTTGAATAAAACAATAGACAGCAGTTGAAGTACCTTTATTTTACTCAACAGAAAAAACTCTTTAACATAAAGGCTTTCATTAAAAAAGTTTACTGCTCCTTTAATTTCCATTGGAAATAAAACATAAGAAGTCAGTCACATTTAGAATGATGCATCATCTGTATTTTTCACTCAGGCCTTTAGCTGAATGATGAGATTCATAAAGATTTGTGATCTGTTTTTATGTTCCTACTGGCTAGGGTTTAGTGCTGGTCAAGTGTTGAGGCCTAGATGGTCCTGCGGTTTACTAATGTGTGAAATCATTATTCTGCTTACTTTCATTTTATCTAGTATACATTAACACTTTCCGAAGAGTGTGCATTGCTTTGCTCAACCCTCTGACATGCAAATTATTTATATTTAAAGGTAAACTAACACAAATGTAGGTTATACCCTATATTCCATGCTAGAATCTGTAAAAAAATATGTATTTTTTGAGGCCTATGTTATTGTGGTATATATTATAGGAACAGCCATTTCTGTCTTTTGCAGGGCTGATCGACTCCCATTCCCAGAACAATCTTTGTAGGTGATAGCCCCAAATTGTCTGTAAACAACCTGAGATGGTGTAACAGGCTTTCTGAAACAAGAATAATGAATACTAATCTCATGAAATGAACTGCCTTAGCTTTTGTCCCTCATTGCAAATAGCACAAATCAACATAAATGCTGTCTTAAAAAGGTATGTTTAGGATTATGTTTTAGGTACATAACATAAAATAAATAATTTTTACAGTTGTTAGCTGAAAAGACATGTTATATCAACCAGTTGCAGATTTATGTGTCAATGTTTCTTTGAATGGGTATAAACACATTCTAGAATTAGATTTGAGTGGTAATTAAACTGTTCCTCACCTCTTACATGGCAATTGAAGCTAAAAATTGCAATTATTGAGCTTCTCTTGAACAGAAGCACGTAAAGACTCCTCATTTTCATGAATGTATACCATATGCCACTCCTAGATACCGCTTTATGTCTTGGGGATCTCTTTTGGTGGGAGATTTGGTTTAGGAGGTTTCAGGGAAGTCTCCAGTAGCCCGTTGGGATTTCTCTGGTGGAGACCACCATGACATTGAAATCACATGTGCACCATTGCACGCCATGTCACTCAGCCCTGGCACCCAATCAGATGCCAGGGATGCCTCCTGGGCTCTGGTAGCCAGGGGAATTCTGGGCAGGGAATATTGTTTATTTAAAGGGATAGTAATACTTCGTTTTATCTTTATTTTATTTTATTTTGTAGGCATTAAAAAAACATGAAGAACGATATAAGTCTTATCTCTTAAACCTTTATGGTTAGGAGATATTCACAAGCAAAGTATCCCCCCCCCATTCAGCTTGATCAGAAGGGAGGTGCCCAGGTAGACTGCAGAGAGGGACAATCTTCAATTAAGATAAGGGAAAAACCTGAAAAACTTGTCAAGGGGGGAAGGGCTTTCATTCTTTTCATATAAAGAAGATTGTCCCCTGCTGTTATCTGTCTGGTCTTACAACCAGATTCACATCTGAGAAGAGATGGCTTACACAAGGAAAAAGGGATGGGAGGGGAAACTTTGCTTCTGAATATCTCGTAAACCATAAAGGTTTGAGACATAAGACTTATATCATTCTTTATGTTTTTTGCCTACAAAATAAAATAAAGTTAAAATGAAGTATTACTATCACTTTATTGGCTGATTTCCAGCCTATCTCTATTGTGTTGCCAAAGTCCAAGATTTCCACAGTGAGCTAAGAAGAGTTAACATGAAGTGGGATGATTATATCCCTATATATTTCCTGGGCTCTGGGAGCCAAAGGAATTTTGGGGGGAATTTTTCACAGTCTATCTTGCTACTTGGAGGCACTAAGTCATACTTTTGGAGTTTCATTCAGTCCTGACCTAGCTCCATGGCTTTGCCAATTCCCCAAAAATTCTGATTGAGAAAGCAAGAGCTATCACAATGTGTGGGAAAAGTATGTTAGATCAGTAATGATTATAATCCTATTTTGTATTATTTTATTTTTTTATTGGAATGCTTTGGAAATACCTCTAACACTCAAAGGGTCATAACGTTTGCACTGTTTAAATGATGTTTAAAAAAAATGCAAGTGTTCTTAGTGTTAAATTATTTAGTCACACTTCATTTTGTAGTCTCTTTAATACCTCACACATTAGGTTTTTATCTTAAACCTTTTGCCAGCTTTCAAAAGAATTTGTAATCCCTTTGGCTATGTTTATCCTTCTGCAGTGATTTACTCTCTGTGAAATATAACTGATTCAAGTTATGGACATTTAGAATTTTGTACATTTTTCTATCATTAGAAAGATAAATCTCAGACATATGCATAATTGTTAGTTTATTTAGGCTTGTGCTGAAAGCATTATGCTGATAGGAAAGTAATGTGTATTTTCAGACAGGATACAGCTGTGGTTAGGGAACTGTATCATCACTTCCTGCTGAATATGGATATAGGGCCCTATGCACAAGAGAGCACATAAAAAATGTGAGCCAGCACCACCTGGGTTAAAGTCACCATAAGACTCAGGTTGAAATAAAAAAATCATATTCTTTATTGAAATAAATTCATCATAACAGTACCTGTGGTCGTTGAAACCCAATGCCTAGCACTAGGAAAGGGTTGTATATGGTTGTCAGTCAGGAGGAACAGACCATAACGTCTGATCAACGCGTTTCACGTACACTGTGCTTACTCATGAACAAACGTAGCTCTTGGCATTGGGTTGCAACGACCCTAGCTTTTGGCATTGGGTTGCGATGACCAAAGGTACTTTTATGATGAATTTATTTCAATAAAGAATATGATTTTTTTTATTTCAACCTGAGTCTTATGGTGACTTTAACCCAGGTGGTGCTGGCTCACACCCTATGGCTCTCTTGTACATAGGCCTCTATATCCATATTCAGCAGTAAGTGATGCTGAATGGGCTGTTAACACCATAAATGCTGGAGGTATCCAGTTCCTTTTTTTTCCTCAATACGTTGGAGATCTCTGTTGAGTTCAGGTTAAAAGTCCCATTTAAATCAATGGAAAGTTTTATTTTTCCCTTGTGGTGTAATTGGTGTTCCAGAATTGCTTCACTTGTCTTTGCAGCTAGAACCCTTAAAGAGACAGCTAGCCTTTTGAATTTGCATGCATAACATGGAAAGTCAAATTCCCTAAACATTTTATTTTTTAATTTTAATTTAGAATAACAGAAATAAAATGGTATTTAAAACTTACATAACTCATATGTAATCTATATGTCAGTTTTAAAGACCATTTTTCCTTTTGAGGAAACAACCCATTTATGGTTATGAAATGTGTTGAGCTTGTTTACTGCAGTTACAATTATTTTAACTTTGTTTTTTTAACCCCTTAAGGACCAGATGACGTGCTATGACCAAACGGTCCTTATACAAGTATGTTATATACAATTCAATAATTGTTCGATAGTATTATAATGCTATTTGTCTTCAGACACTAGCTATTTACTGTATGTGGCCCAATATATTTTAAAGCAAAGTCCTTGGTTACACCTGGTGGAAGAGATCCCATTGGCAAGTATCCTGATACAAGCCGACTGTGTAGAGGTGGTTGTAAATTACTTCCACAAGCTGTGTACCCAAGTAGGCAGGATACTACACTGTAGGGATGGGAACATTTTTGCTTCAAAATGAAACAAGAGAAAAATGTCACTTCCTGATGAGTGGGAAATTTCCTGCGACAAGTGCAGATTTTCTGTTTTGTTTTTTTTCAACCTCTCTTATTGCATTGAAATCAGGGGTAAGAATGAATGTTCATCCACATGTAAAGTTTCTCCTCCTTTCCACCAGGATAGTATAAAAGGGGTCTCAAGTTCCAGTGGCATGTTATTCTGTGTTTGTTAGAGATAGAGAAAGCAGCACAATTTTGAAGCTAGAGAAGACAGGCAAATAACTTGGAGGCAGGGTTTAGTTTAGGGAGTCTGTTGGGCGGACAATTTGTTCTCAGTCTTACTGGAGTCTGGGGGAGGGTGAAAGGAGAAAGGAGATTTACCCAAAATACCCCAAAATCATTTGACTGAGAAGAGGCAGGCAGGCTATTCAGGTTCCGTCCAGAGCAGGCTGAGCCTCTGTAACTGACATATATACTTTACATCCTGACACCACAGAGACAGACTAGTGCAGCTGAGACTGACTATTGCAACAGTCAGAAGAAGAGGGAGCAGCATATTATTGACTAAGATCCATCCTCATCCTGTACTGTATAAAAAAAATAAGACTACAGTGACATTGGGAGAGAGAGAAAGCATCTGCTGAAATCACCTTAACACTAGCTACAGGCAAAGAGAGGCAGAAGTTGTTGACCTTGCAGGGAGAGTGTTATTTATTTATTTATATATTTTTGTAGACAGTTACAGGGGACAGCAAATAAAAGATATTTTGAATGACAGGTGACAGACAGCGACCCTGATGAGAGCTGTGACTGAGGCTTACCATGACACGCTATGTTATATGATACAGTATTTTGTAAAGGGCAAGACATCATCACACACAGTCAGCTCTGTTCTAATTTGTATTGCACTGTTAAAGGGATACTAATGTTTCATAACAAAAGCAGCTCTAATTAATCTTCATACTATTTGGGTCATGGAGAGTGTTACTTCAATTCTGTCAGAGTTGTAGTTCAAGAGAAATTGAATGATAAAGTATTCCCCTCCCACTCCTTTTACTGATATAACACTGCTCAGCTCAGAGCAGCAGGGAGGTGCCCAGGTAGATTGCAGAGAGGGACAATCTTCAATTAAGATAAGGGAAAAGCTGAAAAACCTGTCAACGGGGGCAGGGTTTTCATTGTTCTCACAGTAAGAACATTGACCCTTGATGTGAGCTGTCTGGTTTATGGACCAGATTCCACATCTGAAGGAAGGTGGCTTACACCAGGTAAAAGGGGCAGGAGGGGGAAACTTTATCATTCAATTACTCTTGAACTGCAACTCTGACAGTACTGAAATAACACTCTCTATGGCTCAAATACCATGAAGATTAATTGGAGCTGCTGTTTTTGTGACACATTACTATCCCTTTAAAATATACACTACCTTTATCATGTCCAGCAAACAGACTAGGGGTGGGGGAAAAGGAGTATGTGCATGTGCAATAAATGATGATGATCCTGCTCCTCCATATCCAGTAGTATTAATAAACCATGTGAATACACTGAAGACGACAATGAGTCGCATTGTAGTGTTGATGGCATAGCGGTAGAAGGTGTAGCAGTAGAACCAACTGTTAAATCTGACAGTAAGAGTAATAAATACAACACCAATCCTGAAGTAGTAGCAAATGTTGTAACGTGAAAAATCAAAATACATTGTTTGAGAGTTCAAAAAGCCTAGAGTAATATAAAAGTAGTGGGGATGAATCTGAGGGTGATGATGATGTTGATTTAGAGAAAATATCCCTACACCATCCTCGTCTTTTTCTGATACTTACTTATGATCCAAAAGCTAAGCATGTTGCTATATGTTGTCTATGTGAAAAGCATGTGATCAAGGGAAAAGCAGGATCACACCTAGGCACATCCGTACTGAGTTCCCACCTAAGGCACAATCACACATCTTATTGGAAGGCACACCATCAACATGTCATAGGTGTCAAAACAAGCAGCAGTAGAGCACTCCTAATAGTTCATGGGGCTCTGGAACACATAATAGTAGTGCTGTAGATGTGCCAAGATTGCATTACTTTACATTAGCACCCATGCCTCAAGAGATTAGAAAGAAATCAAAACCTGCACAAAAAAAATCCAGAATACACCTGTGAAATGGTAAAATTGCCCAAATTCTGGTGGTAAGTATACCGCCCTTTAAAGAAATGATGTCATGAGTTTCACCCTGCTCGCATATTCCAAATCACAGTTAATTTTCAAGGATGGCTCTGCCAGTGTTGTACAAGCAGGTGGTTGGTGTTGTGGACAAAGGAAAGTAACTCAGGTTGCAAACAGTTTTTTCAAGGCCTATGTTGCTGTAGGACTCAGAGTGCTCGCAATTTTTACTTTCAGCTGTTGATTTCTCCAGTTCAGCCCTCAGTAGTAGTACAGAGACGAGAAATATTGCAAAGTCCTCATGGGAAATTGGCATTGGCAAAAGACAGACATTTTCTATAAATCAGAATTTTCAGAAATTCAGGAAATTGTTATTTTTCCTGAGTTAATTTTCATGTAAACATTTGTTGACTTTTTGCCAATACCTACTACTCATTGGATACCTTCCATGAGTTACAAAACTCACATATATTTTACAGCAATGTGCAATTAAGATCATTCATCTGTATAAAAAACAGAGTGAAATTACTGAGTGGAGGGGTAAAATCCCCCCCATAAGCGATATAGCTTGTCTGGTTTATACTAGACAAGTCACCATCACAGAGTGTGTGTTTTTTTCAGCTGCTGATCGAATAATCAATTACATCTTTCAGCTCACAAGACCTATCTATACTAATTGTGGGATATACAAATCCGACATTAAAGACACTCAGTTCCTACTTGAGGACTTTTAAAACAAATACCGGACTGTTATTATAGAGATATATTCCTTACTAATATATTAGTAAATGTTCTCTTATTCAAACAACTTAGATATACTACACCATACAATCTACGCAATTTACAGATCACACTATGTATTTGTATTTATTTTTTATTTGAATGTAACATATGAGAGAATCATCATCCCATCTCCATTCATCTAACTACTCATTTCATTGTCATCTACATCTTTTATGATTATTTATCTACATGTTCTACAAGATGTTCTTGATGTGAGTATTTTTTGCACATTATTAATACATGTTGGTTAAGATCTCTAGTTGTTCTTTCATGTTTTTTCTTTGAAATTGATTTTTGAAATGTGTATATATATATATATATATATATATATATATATATATATATATATATAATTAATATTTAGTTAGTGCTTGTTGATCCAAGGAGAAATCTGGTTGCCATTTGGAATCAAGAAGGAATTTATTTTCCCTCATTCAAGGCAGAATTTGAAATTGCTTATCACGGTCCCCGTGATTTGCTGCAGTTACTTGTCTGTCACCAGTAGGGGGCTTCTATTGGCTGTCTGCAGATAGCCCGCCTCTTATTGACTATTTAAACCTGGATTGGGCACCCTTTGAGTGCCCTTTCGTGTTGTTTCTGACCTTCTTGCTATCACTATGCTAGTGATAGCTGGGCCTCTGTTCCAGTGTTCCTGAGTTCCTGATCTCATGTGTTCCTGAGTTCCTGATCTCTACTGTTCCAGTGTTTCCTGCATACTGAAGTACTTCCAGTCCTGGTTCCGGCCTAGTCTCTGGTGTTGCAGTTCCTGCTGAACTTCTCTGCTGTTTTCTGACCTGACTGATCGTTGCTGGTTCCTGTCATCTCATCACCTGTCTTCAGTATCCTGGCGACCTTCTGCCTGGTCGCGTTGGTGACATTGCTACAATTCCGTGTTGGTCCCAGCGTGCGGACGCTGGTTTGCTCCCAAGCCTTGCGGCTATACAAACTCGCTTGTTACACCAGTGTGCGGTCACTGGTTTGCTCCAAAGCCTATCAGCTATACAATTCTGTGTTGGTCCCAGCGTGCGGACGCTGGTTTGCTCCTAAGCCTTGCGGCTATACAACTCACTTGTTACACCAGTGTGCGGTCACTGGTTTGCTCCGATCTTACGCACAAGGGTGCTAATCCTTCTTGTTGGCCGGTATCTGCTGAGAAAGCCTTTGAGAATTTGAAGCTGGCATTTGCTGCGGCTCCTGTGTTATCCCACCCCAATCCTTTACTTCCATTTACGTTAGAGGTTGATGCCTCAGATATTGGGGTCGGGGCAGTACTTTCGCAGCGACACGAGAAAGGTGGAACTCTCACACCTTGTGGGTTTTTCTCTAAAAAGTTGACTGTCACTCAAAGCCACTATGAGATAGGTGACAGAGAATTATTGGCCATTATCCTTGCTCTTAAGGAATGGCGTCATTTGCTTGAAGGTACTAAGAATCCTGTCTTAATCCTAACAGATCATAAGAATCTGACCTATCTCTCGGAGGCCAAGAGATTGTCCTCTCGTCAGGCCAGGTGGGCACTGTTCCTGTCTCGATTTAATTTCATTGTATCATATTTACCAGGGTCAAAAAATATCAGGGCTGATGCACTGTCAAGACAATTTGAGGCCGACAGTGACAGAGTGGAAGCACCAGCTCCTATCATCCAACCTGATAGAATACTGGCTACTATACGCACGAGTATCACTTCTCCTCTAGGGGAGGAGATCCTGGCCTCTCAGGGGTCCGCTCCCCATGAAACCCCAGTGGGCAAATGTTTTGTCGCTGAATCATTTCGTACTAGGCTGCTCGAAACCTACCATTCCTCTAAGGCTGCGGGACATATTGGTAGAGACCAATTGTTATGGTCCCTTTCTCAGTTATTTTGGTGGCCTTCCATGAGAAACGATTGTGCCGAATTTACGAATGCCTGTGCCACCTGCGCCCGCGCTAAGACCCCGAGACATCTCCCTGTGGGCTTGCTTCAACCGGTGCCTAATGGCGAACGCCCCTGGTCTCATGTTTCCATTGATTTTATGGGAGAGTTGCCTATGTCGAAGGGGTACTCCTTTATATTCATGGTGGTGGACAGGTTTTCTAAAATGGCTCATTTCGTGCCCCTCCGTGGTCTTCCTTCAGCGAAGGAATTGGCAATGGTGTTCGCCAGAGAAGTATTCCGGTTGCATGGAGTGCCTAGGGTACTGGTGTCTGACAGGGGGAGCCAGTTTGTGTCTAGATTTTGGAGGGCATTTTGCCAACAGATGGGCATACAGCTGTCCTTCTCCTCTGCCTACCATCCCCAGACCAATGGAGCCGCTGAACGAGCTAATCAGGGCTTGGAACAATTTCTCCGTTGTTTCGTTACTGACCATCATGATAATTGGTCCGACTTGTTGCCTTGGGCAGAGTTCGCCAGGAACTGTGCGGTCAATTCTTCATCTGGGAGCTCTCCGTTTCTGATTAATTATGGGTTCCAGCCCTGTTTGCTTCCAGACTCATTTCAGACGCAACAGATTCCAGCTCTGGATGAGCATATCGAGCAACTCCGTTCCACATGGGCACAAGTTCAGAGGGCACTTGGTCAGTCATTTCAGCGTCATCAGCGCCATGCTAATCGCAGAAGGCTTCCAGCTGTTTCCTTTCAGGTTGGGGATAGAGTATGGCTTTCCTCCAGAAATCTCAAGCTGCAGGTTCCGTCTAATAAGTTGGCTCCTCGGTTTATTGGTCCATACAGAGTTATTCGCAAAATTAACCCTGTCTCCTATGCACTAGACCTACCTGCATCCATGCGTATCCATAATGTGTTCCATGTGTCCCTTCTTAAGCCTCTGGTTTGCAATCGCTATACTACCACACCTGTTGTGCCAGGACCTGTTGAGGTCGAGGGCCAGGAGGAGTACGAGGTTCAGAGCATTATTGATTCCCGTAGGCTTAGAGGAAGGGTGCAGTACCTGGTACATTGGAAAGGGTATGGTCCTGAGGATCGATCATGGGTGGATAGTACGGACCTTCATGCACCTAGGTTAACTAGGGCCTTTCATGCCAATTACCCGCAGAAACCTAAACCCTATTCTAGGAGAGGGGGTCTTTGAAAGGGGGGTACTATCACGGTGCCCGTGATTTGCTGCAGTTACTTGTCTGTCACCAGTAGGGGGCTTCTATTGGCTGTCTGCAGATAGCCCGCCTCTTATTGACTATTTAAACCTGGATTGGGCACCCTTTGAGTGCCCTTTCGTGTTGTTTCTGACCTTCTTGCTATCACTATGCTAGTGATAGCTGGGCCTCTGTTCCAGTGTTCCTGAGTTCCTGATCTCATGTGTTCCTGAGTTCCTGATCTCTACTGTTCCAGTGTTTCCTGCATACTGAAGTACTTCCAGTCCTGGTTCCGGCCTAGTCTCTGGTGTTGCAGTTCCTGCTGAACTTCTCTGCTGTTTTCTGACCTGACTGATCGTTGCTGGTTCCTGTCATCTCATCACCTGTCTTCAGTATCCTGGCGACCTTCTGCCTGGTCGCGTTGGTGACATTGCTACAATTCCGTGTTGGTCCCAGCGTGCGGACGCTGGTTTGCTCCCAAGCCTTGCGGCTATACAAACTCGCTTGTTACACCAGTGTGCGGTCACTGGTTTGCTCCAAAGCCTATCAGCTATACAATTCTGTGTTGGTCCCAGCGTGCGGACGCTGGTTTGCTCCTAAGCCTTGCGGCTATACAACTCACTTGTTACACCAGTGTGCGGTCACTGGTTTGCTCCAAAGCCTTTCAGCTATACAAATCTGTGTTGGTCCCAGCGTGCGGACGCTGGTTTGCTCCTAAGCCTTGCGGCTATACAAACTCGCTTGTTACACCAGTGTGCGGTCACTGGTTTGCTCCAAAGCCTTTCAGCTATACAAATCTGTGTTGGTCCCAGCGTGCGGACGCTGGTTTGCTCCTAAGCCTTGCGGCTATACAAACTCGCTTGTTACACCAGTGTGCGGTCACTGGTTTGCTCCAAAGCCTATCAGCTATACAATTCTGTGTTGGTCCCAGCGTGCGGACGCTGGTTTGCTCCTAAGCCTTGCGGCTATACAAACTCACTTGTTACACCAGTGTGCGGTCACTGGTTTGCTCCAAAGCCTTTCAGCTATACAAATCTGTGTTGGTCCCAGCGTGCGGACGCTGGTTTGCTCCTAAGCCTTGCGGCTATACTACTCGCTTGTTACTCCAGTGTGCGGTCACTGGTTTGCTCGCTAAGCCTAACGGCTATACTATTCAGTGTTGTTTCCAGCGTGCGGACGCTGGTTTGCTCCAAAGCCTTGCTGCTTAACGATTCTGCTAATTTGCCAGTTCCATCTGACTGCTGCTATTATCTCTGGGCTGCCCTGCCCGGTATTGGTAAGGCCGGTAGAACCTTTTGCCACATTCCATCTGAGGTTGCCTTACCCGGTATTGGCAGGGCCGGTAGAGCCTACATTGTGTATCTATTGAGGCTGCCTTGCCCGGTAATTTGGTAAGGCCGGTAAAACCGTTATGCTATTCCATCTGCAGGTTGCCTTACCCGGTATTGGCAAGGCCGGTAGAGCCTAAAGACTGTCCTGTCCGGTATATTGACAGGACCGGTAGAGTCTGCCTTCTGTCTGTGCTATATTCTGTATATATATATATGTATGTTATTGCCATCCTAAGTTATCATTTATTATTTCAATAAAATTGATTTTTTTTACCTAAAACTTGTGTCTGAGAGTCATAATAAACCGTGACATTGCTGCATTGAGGGGGGTGGGTTGCCTCCTTTTGGATCAATGGTGGTAAACAGGAATAGGAAAAGAGTTGAACTAGATGGACGCAAGTCTTTTTTTCAACCTAAAAAATTACTATATTACTATATATATGTTATTTAGAAATATATTAATATATTAATTGATAATATATTATACATAAATATATCCATCTATAAGACTCGCTCCAAATATTTCTATTGTGATTTGTAATTTCAGTTAAGGAGAACTTGGGAAATTTGTATTTGTTAGACTTCTTTTGTACATAAGTCCCAGATTTATATCACTAAGGATGCATATCATCCTCAATGAGTGTTTGAGGGGAATGCAACATATAGCAAAGCAATGAGTTGCGTATCCCTCTGTCCTTCAAAGGGATAAAGTTTCATATTATTATTTTGGTTGATCTAATAATAATTTCTGCAAAGCTAGTAATAAATATGGACAGACAATATCTTTTTTATAATGTAAACACTTCTAAAATCTAAGAACATTTTGCATCTGATTGTATAGATTTTCATCAGAATGGTATAGATATATGTATGTGTAATTATGATCCACAATAAATCACATCTCTCTTGACAGCCTGTGATTCATAAAATTCAATATTCTCCACACCGCCTCATCTTAACCTCTTTGAAATAATAATAAACTTAGCACAATTACTTTTTTCTACGTAAAAGGTCACAACTTTATTAAAATGTACAGAACTGCACAAATGAATTGACTACAGTATGACCTATGGCTTCTCTTACCATGCTGAAGTGTTTATCCAACATAATTTACTGGAAAATAAATACAAATGAGGCTAGCACAATAGTCATCAATAATTTGTGTTACAATGTACCAGTTTAACATCCAGTGTCACTCGGGCAGAGTTTTTAACCCTTTGAGTGCCAGATGGTTTACAATACATTGATTAAGCTTTCACTAATCAGAATACAAAACGTATTCTGCTGTCGCAGACATAGCAGGAAGCAAAGACAACGAGCAAGGAAGTACAATACAGTTGCACCCTGACTGTGGCACACACACACACACACACACACAATCGCACACATGCACACATATACATTTGGTGATATGTCTTCTAGTCCACTGTCAATTGTTTCAGTGTACAATCTGATAAAGAACAATTAACCTTAAGAACCATTCATGTCTTTTGAAGCCTATTGTCTTGAGGAGGTGTGAACTAGAGAGAAAAAAAAGCTGAAATTACCATTCCTGGCAGTTTTGTCATACTGAAATAAATATAGTGCATGAGCCAAGCAAAGCACTGAAAACTTCCTGGCCCTTAAAGGGTTTAATTACCCTGTACACTGAGCAGATATCCTGCTGTGGTCTTGCTAGGAACTGTCATGTACGCCTCCATCAACATGACATCCAGGACTTATTGAAGATGTTACTTCCTGAACAGATGCACAAGTGTAAAATTCATATGGGCCACTAGTTTTCTCTGGCCCTAGTAACATAGGGGGTTATTAGTAGTAGGTGTTAGTTCTCCTTTAATCATAGAACATTGTAATAGCTTACAGGCTTCCTTAAAAGTACGAGGTAAGGGATGTTGCAATGGCAGCAGTAAAAACATGAAGCTCTAATCACTTAACAGCTTTAGAAAAGAATACCAATCATTCCTCTGCTGGAAACTATGGCTGCAGTTCACTTGTGGAAAATGTTTTCACCTCATGATGATCACGAGAGCAGATTGGAAAGTTGGCTCTGGAATTTATCAAGCACTTCTTTAAATACCTAGATAAACTGCAGTTAACACTTTTACTATCTAGAAAATTCTGAACTTTAGGCCTCAGTCTCTGTAGACTTTTGTGTCACATGCACTGAGATTTATCAAGTAATGGAAAAACCACACATTCTGATGTACTAAAGAGATAGTAGTGTCATATAATAAATGTCCCATCTATTGTTCGCTGTAATTTTCTATACAGATTACTATGTTCAGAACATCTGTTTCCTTTATATATGGTTTGAAAATCCTAGTTTCCCCCTTTTAAGCACATCCTGCTGAAATCCCTCAGATCCAAAAGCCGGCCTTGACCAGATGGATCGCAGTGAGGACAATATTATGTCTGTCAGTATAAGGAAAAGCCTGCTTTTCTCTGTCGATGGAGGGCAGGTTTCTCCTGATACAATATTGTTCCTCATCGTAATCCGCCCAGACTGGCTCTCTGCTCTGAGGGAAGTCAGCGTGACGTGTACAAAAGGGGCAGGGGTAGGACACTTGTGATTGATTTTCAAACCAAATATAAAGACAATGGATGTTCCGAACATAGAATTCACTATGTAAAATTACAGCGAACAATCGCACGGTCATTTATTTTTTAACTAGTTGAACAGCCAGTGTACATGGGCCACAGTGTCAGGCAGCAACAACCGTGGTGAAGTCATACGCAGTAGAGACTGCCCGTGCCGCGGCTGATAACGAAGCAGTGCACTCCAAATTCAAACCGTAGTCCTCTCTGCGCACCGAAGGACTACGGTCTGAATTCGGAGAACCCCGCTCCATTATCAGCCGCAGCGAGGGCAGTCTGTGCTGTGCATGACTGCAGCATGCACAGCCGTCTGTACTGCAAGTGACAGCTTCTGACAAACATACATTAGCAAAATGATTTTATAGGATATTACTATCCCTTTAAGTGGAACAATTGCGGGGAAAATCTGCCATAGGGAAGTAACAATATTTTTACTCTTTAAACCTTTGTGTGCCAGAGGTGCCGGTATATGCAATGCATTGCTGACAGAGTTGAGTGCTAGAGAGGCCTCCAGTGCATTGGCATGCTAAAGTTGGTGACCCCTTTAGCACAATTTAAATCAATGGGAATTAGGGGAATTTTTACTTTTTCCCTATGGAGCCACTGGTTTGCCCCAAAATTGGTCTCCTTAATACATTATATGCAGCAAAGCTGATGTTCTAAGAAGAACTGGAACGATTACGTGGCAATCTAACTGCACCACAAGCGATAAATAAAAATTTCAATTGAATTCCTATAAAATGCTAGAATTGTGTGTAAGATCTCTTTAACATTCAGCCCGGCAGTGTCCAACAGTCCTCAAGAGCTTCCAGTATTACAGAAGTAAAGGATACCCCTGATTAAGCACAGGGGAGTTCATCAGTAACACATTCATTTGGACTGACTCAGCTGTAGGAAATCTTTACATCCCGGCCTCTTAATAGCTCTTGGGGGCAGAGTTTGCACTTCCCTGATTACAGGGGTAAAAGCTCCATTTGAATCAATGGGAATTTTTATTTGACCCATAAGGCACTGTTCATTTTCTCCAGAATTGTCCCACTTTACATTAGAACATCAGTCTAACATATCTATGGTTAAATTCTGGAGCAAACAACTGAATAATTTGAGACAAAGGAAAACTCCAGCTAATTAAAGGGATAGTAATACTGCGTTTTATCTTTATTTTATTTTGTAGGCATTAAAAAAACATGAAGAACAATATAAGTCTTATCTCTCAAACCTTTATGGTTTGAGAGATATTCACAAGCAAAGTTCCCCTCCCCGCCCCTTTTACCTAGTGTAAGCCATCTCTTCTCAGATGTGAATCTGGTTGTAAGACCAGACAGATAACAGAAGGGGACACTCTTATTCCTATGAGAACAATGAAAGCCCTGCCCCCCTTGACAAGTTTTTCAGGTTTTTCCCTTATCTTAATTGAAGATTGTCCCTCTGTGCAATCTACCTGGGCACCTCCCTTCTGATCTGGCTGAGAAGTGTTACATCAGTAAAAGGGGCGGGAGGGGGACACTTTGTCATTGAATTACTCTTGAACTACAACTCTGACAGAATTGAAATAACACTCTCCAAAAGTCCAAATACTATGATGATTAATTAGAGCTTTTTTTATTATGAAACATTAATATCCCTTTAAATGATTAAATGGTACAAAGGTCTCCAACACACTCCTCCATACCTCCCAAGTGTCCCTCTTTAGAAGGTGCAGTCCCTCTTTGAGACCCAAAACCCTCTGTCCCTCTTTCCTACCCTGCTGTCCCTGTGTTTAGAAGATAAGACTGTGTGTTATGTGTATAAGTGAATCACACTGCTCCACAGCAGTAAAGATCACATTAAAGCGGAACTAACACCGCTAACAAACCTTGTCTTTAATAATTCCCTATCTTGTGACTAGCTGCTTAGTAGCGCTAGTCGCCAGAATTATTACCTCTTCATGAAGAAATCTGAAGTGATCCTCGGCTGACAGGCAGGACGGAGCTCGGACATCTTGCCCTAGTGACGTCCGCGCGCCTGCTCTGTCAGTCCCAGACGGCTGTAGGAGGCATTGCTAGGAGCCATTCGGCTCCGGAAGGGACTGACAGCATTGAATGGTTAACAGCATTAAATGGTTAACAGCACTGAAGAAAGTGTCTCCTGGAGTGGGGGCCTGCCGTAGGTCTAGTGGAAGGGGAACATGTCCAGGACTAGGACATGGGTCCTGGACATGAAATTAGGGTTGCCACCTTTTCTTAAAAAAAAAAATACCGGCCATGGCATTCCCTCCATAGACTTCACATTGGACAGAAACCAATTTTTTACCGGCCTGCCGGTAAAATACCGGCTGGGTGGCAACCCTACATGAATGGGTAAAGTAGAGGAAGAGAAGGAGCGTGCCTGCCCTTCACTTCCTGCCTCATTCACGGGCAGGCTGGTGTGCAGCATCACCACCTCCCTGAGTTTTGTTAACTTCTGGTGCAGCAGGGGAATTGTTGTTCTTGACAGGCAGACAGGTTATTATAAATGGTCTATTAAATTATTTAAGAAGCACTAGATTAGGCCTGTGACCTATGGTTATATCCTCTTCCTGGGCTTTGGCCATAGGTTAAACTGGGCTGTACCCATTAGGCCTTCTGATGTCCAGCCAATGGGGTATTATGCTTTAAGGTGTCGTGTTACTGGGTGTCCAAGTTTGGACAAAGGTTATGGTGTGTTTTTACTCTGTATGGCAGGGAAAGCAAATTATTACTAAACAAATTCAAGCATGTTATTATTGATTATTTAATAAAGCTGTGGCCTTTTAAACCCAGTTGGTAGTAGTGTGTTCAGTCATGCGGTTGCACCCATTGCCTGGGACATGTGTTTTCCATTTAGAAATAATTGATAGTAATAATTTAAATATCCATATTGGACAACAACCTTTGTAAGATTAAAAGATGGAAATGAAGGTCATTTTTTAACTGCTTGGATGCTAGAGATCTCTCTCGTCTAAATCTTACAGTGAGGACATCTCTAGCATCCATGGGGTTAAAATGGACTATGACAAGTTTAATTTGTTTGACCAAGAATTTATACTGGTCATTTTCTATAATCACTGCTGAGACATGAATATTTCCAGAGTTATTACAGTATAAACCTCTGTTTTTTTACATTAACAGTGCCTTTTAGCAGTCAAATTCCAATTAATTATCATGTTACCTTCTAATGGAGAGGAAAGTAATTGACATAAAGTTTGCCGCAGAATGTGGCAGAAACTGCTGAGTCACTTCCTGTCAGTTAGAACTTTCAGGAAGTAAATGTGCAGTAAATTCAATTCCTGATTATTTGAATTGTGGGAGCAGTGGGAGTGCCCTTGTTCTACACAGAAGAAAAACTCTATAACATATAGGATTTCATTAAAAAGATTTACTGCTCCTATAATACTAATTGTGCAATTAGAAATGTTCATAGTGTGTGGGCTCTGTCTAGATTCATTCATAAGAACAGTGTGTGTGGGTGGGAATATTAGTCCATCACATAAATTAAGCAGCATAAAGTGAAATAATACAGAACCAATATATAATGGTTCATTTCTTAAAAGCTTTCTATTACAAAAAAAGGCTAATAAAAATATAGGTAGTTTTTAAAATGAGCTAAACATATCTTGTAAGGGTAGTAAAGGGTTTTAAAAGTATAGGAAAATGGTCAGGGGGACAGATACATATTCCCAAAATTGCATGGACTTGAATAGAGCTTTTTAAAGGGATAGTAATACTTAAAATTTAAAAAAAAATATGTTGTAGAGTTTATCCCCCTGAGTAAAACAAGAGTACTCCCACTGCTGAAAGGTGTTTCATTCAAAAGTTATTAATTTTCAAAGTTGAATTTTTTAGGTGCAATATCACAGTGGCCTGAAATTGTGCAGTGGCGCTGTTGCTGCACCATCCTATGGAGATTTATGGTCAACTGACCAGAGCTGTCCATAGGATCGTGTAGCAACAGTGCCACTGTACAATTTCAGGCCACTGTGATAATGCACCTAAACAAATTCAGCTTTGAAAATTAATATCTTTTGAATGAAACACCTTTCAGCAGTGGGAGTACCCTTGTTTTACTCAGGGGGATAAACCCTACAACATATTTTTTTTTACATTTTAAGTATTACTATCCCTTTAACCCTTTGAATGCTAGAGAGGTGTTAAAATTTTATTTAAAAACAGTTTTTATTTGTTTCCTATGGCACAGTTGGCCTACTCCAGAATAACTACAGTTTGTTTTTATGCATAAAGTCTCAGGTGTCTTCTGGAAAAATGCAGCTGAACAGAGATGAATCTTTTGAGTATTGAAGGGGTGAGCAACGTATAACTCTGCAATATGTGGCTCTAGACTTTGTACTCAGAGGGCCGCGCTTATGTTTCAAAAGCCTTATTTAAATTCTCTTTATAACAGTGTTGCACACAGAAACCTGATGAGCTATGTTCATTCCCAATTTGCACATCTATTTCATAGCAATGTTCCACTGAAAAGAAAACAGTAGCCTAACAGGCGGAAAAAATGCTTGATGAAAAGAATACACCCATAACAAATGTTTCAAACAGGTATCCAAAATTAGAAGAGGATTACAGACAAGCAAGGGATGTATCTTTCTTATATTCTACCAGAAAATAAGCATTTAAATTGACACTATATCCAAAGGAATAAGTAGCTCTTAATTTGAGCTTTAAAGGAGAAGTAACATATCCTCATAATTACCTCACACTTGCCTTTCTAGGGCCATAAAATCCAAATAACCCCTTTGAAAGTCTTCCTTACTACCTGATTAACATACCTGGGAATGTTGTGTTCTAGAGTCCCCCGAGGGAGGCACACGTGGTGCCACAGGAGGAGATACAGAACACAATTTGTTTCGTAAATGGGTGGGGTTTAATTGAGGGTGGGGGTATGGCTTAATGGAATTTATCATAAAATGGGTGGGAAGTAGGCAGAACAGGGTGTAAAGGAGGAGAAGTGGGCGGGAAGTGGAAGGAATAGAGTGGGAACTAGGAGAAGTATGCAGAGTGTCAGAAGAAACTCCCCACCACCAGAGAACTAGTTTCTGTCACCAGAGAGCTGGTAATTCACTGCAAAAACCGGAGTCTCCGTGGCAGATCCAGAGAGTTCCCCGGTATGTTATTTAACCCTCTGAGTGCCAGAGTAATCCAGCACATTGTAATTTGTTGGATACCTCTCTGGCACTCAAAGGGTTAAACAGAGATCATCATCAGTCAGAACAGGGTTTCACGTCCAGGAGGCAGACATAACAGTCTCTAGCAGGACCACAAGACACAAACTTCATCACTGTACATGGCAATCTTAACCATTTAAGGGCCAGAGAGGTGTGCAATGCAGTGCAGATTCCGCTGACCCTTAAAGAGTTAACTACAGTGGCATAACAATAGGGGTCGCACCTCCTGGTGCTCGCAGCATTCTGATAGCTGATCTCCCTCCGGCACGCTAGTAATACAGAACTCTGGGAGATGACATCATCTTCTAGCGCTCTGCATTATGAAGGGATCGCGCAGGAGCTCCATCTGCATAGAGGTCTGTGCTGAAGGAGGCACAGACCTCTCCTTCCATGCCACTGGACCACCAGGGATGTAGGAGATGGGCAATATGGAGATGGGGGGCAGTGTGGTGGCAACGTGGAGATGGATCATGGGGGGCAATGTGGAGATTGGGGTAAATGTGGTGGCAATGTGGAGATTGGGGGCAATATGGAGATGGTCAATGGGGGGCCAATGTGGTTGAGGGGGGGCAATGTTGTCGGGGGGGGGGGGCATGGCAATTCTTGCATCAGGGCCCGGTGGCTTCTAGTTACTCCTCTGGTTAACTAGGTTTATGCATTCTGTCTGCATCAGTTTGAAAAAAAAAAAAACAACCAGCAACTGTCATTCACATAACGTATGAAAGTCTCCTACCTAGGTAATTCACGTTAGCCCTTGAATGCCTCTAATAGACTTCTTTGCAATTAATTTGTGATATTACTAACATACACAATATCAAACAAATTAAAAATAATTTATATACATATATAGAGAGAGAGTTAAGACTTGAAATGCTTTAGACTTGAGAAAGGGAGTTTATCCCGAAAGCTTGTCAATCCATAATTCTGTTAGTCCAATAAAAAAAGGTATTACAAGATATTAATTTTGTTTGTATTTTACATATCTATATATATATCTATATATATATCTATATATATATAGATATATATATATATATATATATATATATATATATACACACACACACACATTAAAGTTTCACTTTATTGACGTGTTCAAGGCTATCTGTATAAATAAAAGTTAAAGAAAATGGTATAAGGGCTTAATTCCTTTTAAATCATTTAAGGACCACAGATAGCAATGCATTGTGTACCCCTTTGATCAGAAAAGTGTCAACAACAAAATGATACACCAGTTTATCGGATAAGACAGGTCATACTACAAGCTATGTGATGCTTTGTTTCCCACCAAAGAATGATCTCAGTAATCCATTTAGGCTCCGAATGTGAACTAGGGACCATAGGCACAAAACAAAGGTAAGTAATCCAACTCCATCACAGTATATAAATGAAAATTTCCATTAATTTAAATGGAGCTTTTAACCACTTTAACCCTTTGAGTGTCAGAGGGGTACGGAACGCATTGCTTAGCAATTAACCCTTTGAGCCTCTGACGCTCAAAGGGTTAAATGTTAGAGAGATGCTCAGCACATTACAATGCTACACGCTGGAGACCTCTCTACCATTGAAACGTATAAAAGCCCCTTTAAAACAATGGAAATTTGGGGACTTTTTATTTCCCCCTGTGGTATAATTTGTTTGCTCCAGAACTGGCCATCTTTTGCTTTCTGCAAATGGCCATGTTTCTTTTTTTTTTTATTGCATTCTTTCAGTTTCATTTTATAATTGTCATTTAACCCTTCAATGGAAATGCATTACATACCAAATTGGGTTAAAGTAACACTAACATCCTATAATATAAAAGGCTTGAATGTATGCCTGATGCAGTCATGTGCAGTAGAGACTGCCTGAATGCAGAGAATGCTGGGAGGTGTAGGAATGCTGTGAGCATTCTATGCGCATGACTGCATCACGTGGTGGCAGTACGCAGAACAGGACCGGCATCTTTACCTCACCGGACCTTGGCCCGTGTACACAGGCTTTTACACTAGTATTTTAATAATAGACGATTTATGTTAATCAGAGCTGCAAACCCTAAGATTACAGTGGGTAGAGTTTGGGGTCCTGTGATCCCTTTCAAAAGAAACATGTCTGCCTCTGTGGACGTTAAACCCTAATTTAAACCACTGAAGGCCAGAGGGGTACCCAATGCATTGCTTTGCAATACATTGGGTACCCCTCTGGCATTCAAAGGGTTAATGATTCATTTTGCAGAATCAATCAATGCAGTTCATAGGTGACATTAGAATTTTCAGCCCAGATTAGGACAAGTGGAGGTTTATCTTCCCCGAACATTTTTTATTTCTACTAAAAGGGGTTGTTGTTGTCATTTTCTGTGTTTGTACCCTTGTGCAAGGTAAATCAGCTATTAGCGTATATTAATTTTATAATGTATAATAATATGCAATGCAATCATTCCTAGCAACACATTACTATATTGAATCATTAGTAGCAGCATGGTTAATATCAAAGTGCATTCATTTTAGCAGATAATACAAGAACAGCAGATCAATAATTCATTACAATTTTCATAAAAAATGTTTTATGTTATTCCCAAGACTTCGCTACAAAAAATATACCCTTAATTTTTCAAAACGGTTCTTTACATTGATTAGAATACGCTAAATGAAGTATGTTGTATTTATTTTACAGTGTAATTAGGACTGCCTCTTAACCTTTTGAGTGCCAGAGGGGTACAGAATCCATTGTTCTGTACCCCTCTTGCACTCAAAGGGTTAACCCTTGAACAACCAGTGGAGCAACACATTGCTTTCTAATGAGTTGCGTACCCCTCTGGCACTCAAAGGGTTAATAACCATTTTGCCACAAATAGGTATCCAACGCATTGCAAAGTACCTGAGAGCTACTCAGTTTTATTTATTTATTGATTGATTCGAAAGAAAGTTGTCTTTTTTTTCTGAGACATGATAGCTGTATATCTGTATAAAAGAGTCTTCAAAGTTAAAAACATGCCATTTTTATTTACAGTATATTTAAACTGAATAACAACAATAATAAAATTTATTATACCCCGGCACATCTTGATTGTAAAAGTGTCTGTAAAAGTATATGAGTCCCTCAAGAAAACCAAGAAGTGAGACACATCTGTAAGACACTGTAGAGCACTGTGTGTTCTAATGGTAACCTATATGTCTTCATCTCTGTGATCCATACCTTCCAAGTGTCCCTCTTTAGTCAGGACAGTCCCTCTTTGAGACCAAAATCCTTCTGTCCCTCATTTCCACCTTGGCCTCCCTCTTTTTAGGAGATCAGACCATGTGGTGTGTATGTAAGTCATACCTGGGAACTTCCCGGTTTTGCCCCGGAGACACTGGATTTCACAGTGAATTACTGGGTCTCCGGGGCAGTCTCTCAATCTCCGGGTGGGTAGAGTTTCAGTAGAAACTCTGCCCAGTTGTTCTCCATCCCGCCTAAGTTCCTCCCACTCCCTGCCCTCTTACCCTCATTCAACATATATTTTGCCCTTTTTTAAATTTTTTGTCCCGCCCCCTCTCAACTAAGCCCCGCCCCTTTTATGACATGAATCACGTAATTTCACTTCCCGGTTGGCTCTGACAGGGCTGTCCTCCGGGTAGCCCTCCCTGTCAAGTTCCCAAGTATGATGTAAGTGTATGACTGCTCCATAACAGTAAAATGCCCATTAATTTGTGGCATAACAATAGGGGTCGCACCTGCATCCGGGCCCATCACTCCAGGGGTTCAGCTGCCCCCTGCAACCCCCTGCCTTGCTCCTGCAACATTCTGATAGCTGATCTCCCTTCGCCACTCTAGTAGTGCAGAGCGCTGGGAGATGACATCACCAGGGCACAGTGCCTTCTAGTTACATCTCTGACATTAATACAAGTTTAAACCTCGGTATATGTTTATAAATTAGTCTGTGTAAATAAAATACTTTGATCTTGCTCTAAATTATTAATTTAGTTACACAAAGAGCTGTCAATAGGCAATTAAATAAATTAAAAATTCTCGCTAATGTCCACTCCAAAAGCCAAACCCCCAGGAACACTCCCTAAAACTAAGGTGTCCCTCTTTGGCCATTCCAAATGTTGGAAGGTATGGAGATCCTTAAGCCCCAGATTTAAAGAGGAGAGATTCTGAAGCAAACCAACTGCATCATAAGGGACAAATATAACTTCCCCTTGATTCAAATGGGGATTTTAACCCATTGAATGATAACAAGGTCTCCGATGCATTGCTCTCCAATACGTGGAGACCTCTAAATTATCTGTAGGGTTAACAGTCCCATTTAAATCAACTGGCATTTTAGGAATATTTCTGTGTTTTCTACTGTACAGGTGGTTTGCTCCAGAATTTCTCTTTTTGTTGATAAGGCCCTAAACCACCTCTATTACTTAGCGTGGTCAGACATACAATTTCATCACAAACTGCTGTATTCTCCAAAGTAAAATAACAGAGAGACTGGAATGTCATATTACTTCAAGCCCTAGCAAGGCAGCATTTCCCAATAGGCAGAGTAGATCACTGGTTAGGACACCAGATGTGGAGAGACCACTCGCACATTCTGGACTGTGGGTGAGACCATAGCAATCTCCCTACACCAGTTTTATACTTCTTTATGGGACTGTTTTTTAACCCCTTGGATGCTAAAGCAATCTCCAAAGCATTACAGAGCAATGGATGGGACTGAGGGTGGGGTCATGTGAAAAGTGGGGGTGTGGCTACAGGCAGAGCTAAGGGCACCTAGAGTGCCTTGCCTAGGAGTGCCTTTCTCTGATCCTTACCCAAAATTAATAATATATACATAGGCTAAGGTAAAGACTGCCATGATTGGTATTTTTATATAAAAAGTTGGATTTAAATAAATATCTGTCAGTGTACCTCCACTGGTGTTGAACTCAAACTCCATTGCCTTCACTTCCAGGTATGTACTAGAGATTGTTGTCGATGTAGTACATATGGCGGACACACTTTACCTTGCTTAAAGGGATAGCAATGCTTAAAATGTTATATATATATATATATATATATATATATATATATATATATATATATATATAATTAGGAAGACATCACCTTTTTTGTTACAATGTTATATCCCACATGGAATTTATGTTTCCAAAGAGTTTTCAGGTTAGTAACCATCACAGCAGGACAGTGATACAATGTGACACTATCTCTGCAGCCCAAAAATGCTCTTATGTCAGGCATGTCAAACATGTGGCCCTGAAGCCATATGCAGTCTCTTAGCTAATAACCTACAGCCCCAACCGGATTTCTCATTTTAACTAAACTGTGGTCCTGATGGTCCTATTCCATTTTAGATCAGCATGGTTCACTGCCAACTTCTACTTAATTCAAAGTTTAATTCCAGGTTGCTCGTAATGAAGTAACCAGGTAGCTATGAAACGTGTTGAACTATATAGAATGTTAACCATTGTTTTTTATTTTAATAAATATTGTGATCTATTACATTTCCTTCACTTATATTTATTTGTGAGAAAATCCTTAATCTGGGATATTTCTACTGAAGTTTTGTTTTGTTCTTCCTTTATCAGATTATCTACACCAACTAGATTAGAAGAAATGGGAGTTGGTATCAGCCCGAGTGGGGAAGGTTACTAATTACCGTCAGAAACCTGATTTCTGGGTTGGTTGGTTAGGTTACCTGTCATTAAAAGAAGCATTTTGTATACATACGTAATATACTGATATTTTAAGGACTATATGTTTCTGGAGACTGTTAACTTATTAGGTACAGTTAATATATCTCTTGTCTGGATATTCCAGTCAAACCTATGCCCTTAAGAGTGAGTGTTGTCTTTATGTTCTATCCACATATGATATTTGATCAAATCTGTCTCCTATCAATAGATAGAACATTTACATTTGAGTAGGATGACAACTGGTCTTATTTATTGATATTTGAGAGACTGCAATAGATATTGACCTTGGAATGTATGTTACTATTGTTTCCATTTTTGAAGATCACACTATGTTTTTTATTTGTTTTCATTTCCATGTGTATTCTGAGCTCATTACATCATATCTTCACCTCCATATTGTCCTTGTTTATGACATCAGTTACGTGCTTGCTCACCCATCACTGGAAGGTCTAGATTGTGAGTACTGTTTTTGTTTACTTATACATAGGTACTGTAATATCATTGAATGTTTTATCTAACCATTTTTGTATGCACAAAGATTTGACAAAGGTATTATGTTATTTTTCACATATTGTGCACTCTTTTAGAGTTTGTATGTGTTAAGCAGCTTAACCCCTTAAGCACCAGAGGTCCAGTGAAGTTACATTCCTTAAAGGGTTAGTAATGTCTAACATTACCAAACCCTAATATTGTAGATATTCAAGTAATAAACTTAATGGGACAAGTTCGATCTCTCAAACCTTTATGGTTTGAGAGATATAAGCGCTTAAAGTTTCCCCCTTTTGCTGATGAGCTGTAAAGCTGTCAGCCATGGATTTGAGTCGCGCGACTCATGCGGATTCAGGTGGCCCTTCAGCAGAGACGAATGAGCGATATCTAAAAACAGATACTTCACCGGAACAGTCTACGAAGTGTGCCTGGTTTTCAAGCACACTCTGCAGCCCTTTCCACTGAAGTATTTGTTTTTCAATATCGCTCATTCATCTCTGCTACAGAGCCGCCTGAGTCGCACGACTCAAATCCACGGCTGACAGCTTTACAGCTTGTCAGCAAAAGGGGGAAACTTTATGCGCTTATATCTCTCAAACCATAAAGGTTTGAGAAATCGAACTTGTCCCATTAAGTTTATTATTTGAATACCTACAATATTAGGGTTTGGTAATGTTAGACATTACTAACCCTTTAAAGCAGAACTAACATCAAAATTAAAATGCCCCCAAATCCTTATTAATATATCAATACGCATATACTTTTATTATGCTGAATAAATCTGTCATTATTATTAAGAAATATAACTTGTTTGGCAGTTATCAGCAGGAAACAGCGCAGACACCTTGGAGAAAAGGCATCTGTGAGTCTGCACTGTCCGTCCTGTTCCTCTCCAGGACTCGTGGGTGGAGTTCCTTGGTACCTTAAGGTACCGGAAGGGAATGACGGCGCAGGTGGACAGAGCGTCTTTTGCAAGATCTCTGCCGCTGATGCCCGCCAAATAAGTTGTAATTCTCAATAATGCCAGACTTATTTATCATAATTAAAGTATGTATATGTGTATCGCTTTGGTAATAAGGATTGGGGGGGCAATTTAATTTTGATGAAAGTTCCACTTTAAGGACCACTTTGATCCTTGCCGACGCACAGGCACATATGACCTGTTGCGTGTATTGGTTCATCAAGTGGGGGGGTTCTAGGAGAGACCGCTCCGTTCTTGGAGCTGTCACATTCAGTCCCCGTTTTTACTGGCAGCACTCCCACGGCAGCATTGTAAGTAAAACGTACGTTACGTGCTAGGACCATCCCCGGTTCTTAAGGGTATAAAAAATGTGGCGGTCCTGGTATGTCACCAGTCCTTAAGGGCTTAAGTAATTTTTCTAGTACTATTGTTTTACATATTGCACACCATTTTAGGGTCTATGGTGCTAAATTCAAGTAGCTTTAATATTTATTTTTTAGCAGTCACTAATATCATCTCTCACATAGAACAATGGTAGGCATCCTGTGGCCCTCCACCTGTTGACAGGTCAGAGGTGATGGGTTTTTTGTCTCCAAGAACTTTAGAGAGAAAAGTTGCCTACCTTTGTTCTAGAAGTAATCTAGTCATTGTGCTCATTAGCTGATTAGACACAACAGTGCAGAAAACTAATTACATTTCATCCCTCTCTCCCGATCTTCCCAACAACATAATAGTACAGACACTGGCAGCCATTGTTGCTGCCCTCCTTAGTGGGCATTGTTGAGCATGTGGTCCTCCTTAGAAGGAATCAGTGAGTATACAGCCCATAACTATATCTATGTTTGACATCCCTGCTGCATGTCATCTTTTTATATTCTAGATTTTCTACATTGCGTTGGATTCCCCTCTGTCACTCAAAGGGTTAAGCATTTAGCTTTTACTATATGAAATCTACTCTTATTTAAGTTCAGTATGTCAAGTTTATGGCACGATTGTTGTTGAGGGCATGCAGAGCCTGAGCACTTATCCCTACTTCTGTATCCACTCTTTTTCTTGACTGTGTCTCTGGTCCTTTCTGTCTCTTTTATGTATATGCGTATCCCATGCTGACAGTGTATATCACATCTGAAAGTTAACACTACTTCTGACTGAAGATAGCCTCCGGTAAGAGTGAAATTTCTGAAACATAACTGCTTTTGAGTTCTGATCTTTACTTGGCAGGATAAATGCCAAAGCATTGCTGAAGTACAGCGCTGTCCTATTGTACAAAATGTGTTTGTTAAAATAGTTGGAATTTTAGAAAGGGCTGGCAATGAAAATACCATGCAGAATGAGCATTTCTCTGTTTATGTTAAAAAAGGTGAAAAATAAATACATATGTTACTTGAATAAATAACTAGAGGAAGAAACAGAACTTTGAAATGGACTGCTGATTGCCCATGATGGGATTCAACTTTGAAGCAGGTTAGAGATAATTTGAATCAAAGATGATTTTAAACCACTGGAAGCCTGATGGAAATGTTACATTGAATATTGTAATTTAAATAAAGAAATAACAGGGGAGTAGTAGTAGCAGTAGACTAAATGCTCTGGGAAATAATTTATTTGTAATCTTTGCTTCTTTTTTGTTTAACAGTAGATTAAAACATAATGAGACGGATGTACAAATCCATCAGAGCTGCTAATGTTCTGTCCTTGGACATTGACCTTGGAGTCATGCCACTGCACTGACAGGTTTGTTCTAGAGTCTATGACTGCTTTACTGCAAAGCAGTGCAATAAGAGCAAGCACTAAGTACCTCCCTTGTAGCAAGCACAGGAAATATGTTAAACAATGAAAAATTGTTTGCTCTGTAATATTCATAAACTTCCTTATTGCATGATTAAGCTCATGAAACGCGTCATGTTCTGGAACACCACAGATTTTTTGCAGTTTGCTGTCTGACAATGTTTTTTTTAAGAATCTTTGAATAACATTTGGATTTTATCATATCAAACATTTTTCTTCATGTGAGGCTCTGACAGCAATTTCCTCATTGCCCTCCCATTGCCATTAATCCCTTGAGTGCCAGTAGAGTTCCAACACATTTGTAAAAGGCTTAATGGGATAATTTTAATCTAAGATAGCTTAGTTTATACGAGTTAGGTAGGTGCAGCAGCCAAAAAAAAAGATCTGGTTCTTTTGCTGCCACAGAATCATATTGAGAATTATGTACTAAGCTGAACTACAGGAAGCCCAAGGGGGGGGAAACACATAGAAAATCCCGAAGTTCCCCAATGATTTAAATGAGACATTTTATTCATTGAAATATATTAAGGTCTTCCCCTCATTGAGGTAACCCTTTGAGTGCCAGACACTCAGTTGGTTAAAAGACCATTTAAAGGGATAGTAATACTTAAAATGTAAAAAAAAGGGACTTCCACTGCTGAAAGGTGTTTTTGCAAATGTTATTACAAATCAAACATAATTTTCTTTAGGTGCAGTTTCTCAGTGGCCTGAAATTGTACAGTGGTGCTGTTGCTACACCAGCTTATGGAGGTATATGGTCAACTGACCACAGCTGTCCATAGGATGGTGTAGCCACAGCAAAACTGTACAATTTCAGGCCACTGTGATATGGCATCTAAAAGAAATTCAAGTTTGAGTTCTAATAACTTTTGAATGAAACACCTCTTAGCAGTAGGAGTATCCTTGTTTTACTCGGGGGGTAAAAGCTACAACATTTTTTTTTTACATTTTAAGTATCATAATCCCTTTAATCCCCTTAAGTGACACGGAAGTGTATCCAACACATTGCACTACAATGTGTTGGATCTCTCTCTGTCACTCAAAGAGTTAAATCCATAGCAATGTTTATTTGTCTCCCATGATTCAGTAGGTTTACTCCAGAATCATACACGATTCTTCTAATGCATCAGCCTCCCTAACTAGGAAACAAAAAAGGCTGATTATTAAGGACATTGGCACGACTCCACCCTTTAATTTAAAGGGATAGTAATACTTAGTTTTATCTTTATTTTATTTTGTAGGCATTAAAAAAACATGAAGAACAATATAAGTCTTATCTCTAAAAGCTTTATGGTTTGAGAGATATTCACAAGCAAAGTTTCCCCTCCTGCCCCTTTTACCTAGTGTAAGCCATCTCTTCTCAGATGTGGAATGCAGTCCATAGACCAGACAGATAACAGAAGGAAACAATCTTCTTCCTATGAGAACAATGAAAGCCCTGCCCCCCTTGACAAGTTTTTCAGGTTTTTCCCTTATCTTAATTGAAGATTGTCCCTCTCTGCAGTCTACCTGGGCACCTCCCTTCTGCTCTGGCTGAACAGTGTTACATCAGTAAAAGGGGCGGGAGGGGGATACTTTGTCATTGAATTACTCTTGAACTACAACTCTGACAGAATTGAAATAACACTTTCCAAAGTCCAAATACAAGGATGATTAATTTTAGCTGCTTTTATTATGAAACATTACTATCCCTTTAAAAGTGGCTTTTACCCCCTTGAATGCTAGAGAGGTCGCCAATGCATTCTAACTTGGTATAACATTTAAATGTCACATGAGATGTTTCTAGTAAGAGTTTAAAGTTATTGGTCCTATAAGGCCTTGGGTGCCAGAGAGCTGTCAAACAAGGGCAAACCAAGAGATGGTTTACAGTTGCCCAGAAGCCTCCTTTGTCTTCTTTTGCCCCATTAGATCAGTTGAACATATGACTATAACAGAAGGGTAACTGCTGTCTGGCTGAGAATTATAAGATCTGTAGCAACAACAGCTGGAGGGATGCAGGTTGCTCACTCCTGTCCTTGCTTACACATAGACAGCTTCTAGTGCGCAGAGAGGACTCCGGTCTGAATTCGCCCCACTCCGTATCAGCTGCGGCACGGGCAGTCTGCACTGCGCATGACTGCAGAGCGTGCAGCCGTCTCTACTGCGCATGATGGCTTCTGACAAACATACTTAGCGAATTATAATATAGGATGAGTGCAAATTGTGAGAAAAACAACTGTACCACTGAAGACTTCTGTAGAATTCAAGGGATTAAAAGGCCAGTTTAACCCTTTGAGTGCAAGATGGGGTACATAATGCATTGCGTAGCCCTCTGGCAAAGGGTTAAATTAATTGAAATCCATGGGCCTTCATTTCATTTTTCTGGAAACTGCTCTGAAAATCCTGGGTTTGCCCGTACACTTTACTATGCAATGCATTGGGGAATGCTCTGACATCCTAGTGATGTATCTGCACTGCAGAGAAACTGCTCATTTCTTCCCCACAGCCAGTCACATTTAAAAGGATTCAAAATGTAGGATAAAATGCATGACATATAAAATTATGGCACATTTCAGTTTTGTCATTGCAAACAGTTTACTTAAGATTACCGCAGGAACGAACACATTGCATTTCTGCACTTAGCTCGACTGTTTACAGATTCTGCTAAAAATAAATCGTCTCTACTTCCTCTCCAACCTCAAGATAAGTCTTATTTCAGCAAAAGATTCCCAAACTCTGCTGAGCTTGGAAAGAAAAGCCAAACCAATTCAAATGTATTCAATCTCCCACTCATTAATTATGTATTATACACAATGAACTATTTTACAATGTGAAATGTTCTATATTTGTGTCTGGAAGCCAAGTATGCCTGTCTATGCCAGGCAGATGAACCCGGTGTGCCCAATGCATGTCATCAGCAATCAAATCCAAGAAGCATTCAGCAGAGATATTGAAAGAGATCACTGTATCCTTTTGATGCTTATCCAAAGGCACAACAATAAAAAGCGGACATATTAATCAGTTTGACTTTATCACTTGTAGTTTAAGCATAGCACTAACACAATCTGGAGATTATACACGATATCTGCAGCAATGCAATTTACCACTGTCCTTGTTAGCTGTACATCCAGCAAGTGAATTCTCAACAGGGGTTTAATTTTGAGACTACTTCAATGTTATCTGCTATATTGCCATTGCTCCAGAGGTATAAATTACAATTCAAATATAAAGTGAATGAATACACTGAAAGCTCAAGTGTTGATACTGAACAGATTCATATTCCCTGAAAACTGTAATGCAGCGGTACAAAATGATTGGACCTCCATCTGTTGCGGCCTACAACTCGTATCATCCTCAAACAGTCAACGGCTGGTTAGGGATTATGTGAATTGTAGTCCCCAAAAGATGGGTGTTCCACAATTGATGGCTCTTGCTGTTCAGGTTGATGTAATGACTCAACTAATAAAGAGGAGGCAGGGGCGGACTGTAGGGGAATACCAGCCCGGGCAATTTTTTTTAAAAAACTAGTCCACTAGCTGGTGTTTGTGTGTATTATATATACATATATATATATATATATATATATATATATATATATATATATATACAGGGCTTAAAATTGGAAGTCCTTTGCTACTAGCCAGACCTGAAAAGTTACTCGCCACTGCAAGCCATAACATAACCACCAGGGCTGAATTTCTACTCGCCAGGGCTAAATTCTCCCTCGCCATTGGCTAGTGGCAAGTGGAAATTTTGAGTCCTGATATATATATATATATATATATATATATATACACACACACACACACAATTTTGGCACTCATAGGGTTAAATACAACCCTAGCGACTGCCACCCCCTTTCCCCCACTCTCTCTCCCTTTTCTACACTCTCATTCCCAGCCTATTACCCCTTTCACTTTCTACCTACAGGCCCCTTTGCTGCTTCCTCTCTCCTCCAGTCTATTGCATCCCCTCTTCCCTGCCCCCTCCACTCTCTCCCATTGATTTCCCCCTCTTTCCTAATATTGCTCAGTCAGACCTCCTCAGTCCCCTGCCTTTCTTCTACCCACCACACTCTCCATCTAGTATTCTCCTCTTTTCCTCTGCCTCTCAACACATCTAGTAGCTACGTGTCTCTTCCTCCTCTCTTGCATTCCCTGCTGGTCCAGTGTGGGGAGGGAGAGATCCGTGCAGGCTTCAGCACTAATGTCCCTATCATCACCCCCTTGTGGTCCCTCTGCAGCATGGAAGTGCAGGCTCCAGGATATTATGTCATATCCTGGTGCTTTGCTTTAGCAAGGAACGCGAGGGATGTCACAGAGAGTGCCTGTGCCAGTGGCAGCACAGACCTCTACTTTAAACTATTGTGGGACGGTCAGGTGAGATCCTTTGATCTCTCCAACCAGCCCATGATCTAGCGGCCGACTGGGGGATGCCCGATCCCCCGATAGGACAATCCACCCATGAGTGGAGGGTAATGTGAGCTGTAGTCCAGTGACAAATGCAGAGCCAGGTGTCCAATGATTTAAAGTGAACCTGTCACCTTGGATTTTTTTACATATCTGAGAACATCATTCAAAATCAAAAGTCCAGCAGATGTATAGATTAAGAAATATTCACACCTTTATTTCTAGGAAAAGTAAAAGTGAAAGTATCCTGGTTCAGTACAGAAAAGCTTAATTAGCATATGAAACATCACTGCTACAGCAGAGTACCACAATTAACATACATTAGCATACGATACCAAGTATGAATATATTGTTAACTGTATATTTGCTGGTCTTTTGGCTAATATGACACAATGTAACTTTTAATGATGTTTCAAATATGAAAACTTGACAGATCCACTTTAAATTAGGATTTTCCTTATTGAATGCTATAATTTTCTCAAGAGCATTGCTATTCATCAGAGACCTCTAGCATCCATAGGGTTAAAAGCCCTTTTTAAATCAATGAAAATTTGTATTTGTTCCCTATAGAGCAATTGATTTTCCTGAAGAGACGTTGACGGAGCACTAACATAAAATTTAAATGCTGGTTTATTACTGCAAATATATCAATATTTCAGCTCCATACTGAGTCTGAGCCAAGATCACACATAACACTTCGGCACAGCAGAACTAGACTGTCACTGCCAGTCTACTAATAAAAAATTATTGCATATCAAACTTTTTTTTTAAACTGCAGTTTTCTATTCTGGTCACTGGGTGGAGCTGTTTCAATGATTCAAGCTCTCCCATAATAT
This sequence comes from Rhinophrynus dorsalis, assembly GCA_037306005.1. Classification (NCBI taxonomy): domain Eukaryota; kingdom Metazoa; phylum Chordata; class Amphibia; order Anura; family Rhinophrynidae; genus Rhinophrynus; species Rhinophrynus dorsalis. The sequence continues at coordinate 81,249,732 of CM074718.1, read as the reverse complement.
GCATTATAAAGAAACTGCCTTTTGCACGCCAATTGACATTGCTCCTAACAAAGAATAAAAAATCTCTTATCAGTGAGAGTACCAATTTTTTTCACTCAGCAGGAAAAGCCCTATAACATTTTAATTAACCGTTTGAGTGCCGGAGGGTTACACAATGCATTGCAACCCCCTCTGGAACTCAAAGGGTTAAAACAATAAATGAATATGAACATGTTTTAATAACAACCCCCCCACAAACACACACACACTTATTTTAATTTGGGCAGAGAATCCTAATGACCATTATGAATCAGTTCTATGTGGACTGTTTGTCAAAAATATTTTTTGAATATTATAGAGGTATGGAAGAAGACATGATTCTACTTTGCAGAACTCAAGGACTCAGAACTCCTCCCACTGATCTTCTTATGAAGCCTTCAGTGTGAGGAGATTAGAATTCTTGATTTCTGCAACAAAACAAAACAAAAAAAGTCTGCCTCCGTGTACTTGATATTCAATGCTAAGTAAATATTGATTTTAGATACAACAATTTGGCCATTAGGTTTTTTATGCTCCTATTAACCCTTTGAGTGCCAGAGAGGTAACGCTGGGTACCTCTATGGCACTCAAAGGGTTAAGATAAATCAGTGTTTTTATAATCAAGAGGTGTTAGTGCCCCTTTAATTCCAGTGCACACAATTTCTTAATTTAAGTATTTCCCTCATCCAGTCCTTCCAAATGTAGAAAGAATTCAGTTATTTGTTCCACATTATCTTTGCTCAGTGGAAAATCAGATCAGCTGAAAATAAATTAGCAGGAAATCACAAACTGACTAAATGTGAGAACATTATGTATTGCAAAACAGCAAATGAACAATTTGTTAATGAAAGGGAATAATGGTTTTATCAGGGTAAATTGATTATTTATAAATCTCATGTATTAATAGGTGGTGCTAGCGTACAAGCAGTTTATTAACCGTTTGAATGCCAGAGGGGTTAAGAAACAAGAGGTCCCTGCTAATCCTGAAGACATTTATTACAAACGCCTGCATTTCTTTCCCTTCTTGACCTGGAGAACTGGGAGATATGCACTAATGTGGTCAAGGTTGGTTGAAGAGGAGATAATCTGTGCACTGTGATGAATTCCCAGGTTCTTATGGGTTCCTATGCTGTGGACCTTATGCCTAACACTGTGGTCTCAAACTAAATTCCTAGATGGCCTAAATAGTGCAGCTTTTTGCAATATCTCTGGCCTTGTCAGATTTTAATAATCTGTCATTTTGACTACATTTCATATGCAATGTCAGGGATATCCCAAACACCTGCACTGTATCATTCCTCTATAGTTAGTTAGTGCAGGAGACTCGAATGCCTCTCCAACCTGACAGCATCTTATTTAAGGGAGGTAAAGTTCCATTTAAAAGAGCATTATTGAGGGGAATGAGGAAGACTGTGATCATTAGCACATGATGCTGGTGTAAAGGTGTAGATGTGTTGGGCAGGGGTTGATGAGAGGATGCAGTCTCAGACTTCAGCACCAAGAACAGCAGCAGTCTCAACCCTTTGAATGCTAGTGGGGTTAGCTACACATTGCAGAGAAAATCATTGCTCACCCCTTTGACACTCAAAGGGTTAAGATGCTTCCTGTCTGCTTTGAACTAAGCAGCCAAGTGGATGCTCATGAACACTCCAGAGCCCACTGATTAACCCCTTTCATGCCAAAGCAGTGTGCAATGCATTGAACACCCTTCTAGCATTCATAGGCTTATACAGTACATGGTGAGATGTTTCTATCAGCTGCTATAGTACACACAGAAGCCGACGCTGCACAACTGATTTATGTAAACAGACACTCAGACACACTTTGCAAGGCCAGCTGTGCTACTCTGTTTGACTTGGGAAGTGTGTCTGAGTCTGTTTACACAAACCAGCTCTGCTGCAGCCAGCTTCTGTGTGTGTACTGTAACAACAGATAGGAATATCGCTCGGAGACACACTGTGTATCTTAAAACACTCTGAATACTGAAGGGTTTTGCAACACATTGCAAAGCAATACATTCATCGCAAATCACTATGGCACTCAAAGAGTAAGTCAATAGTATTTGTAGTGTTTATGAGCAGCCATTTGATTGCTTAGTTCAAATCAGACAGGAAGCACCTTAATGGGATAGTAATACTTACTTTTAAGTTTATTTAATATTGTAGGCATAAAAAAATATGAACAATGATGTAAGGCTCATCCCTCAAACCTTTATGGTTTAAGAGATATACCTTCCTAAAATTGCCTCGTGAGAGGAGTCAGCGCTGTAGCCGACAGCTGCACAATCCGGTCACTTGACTGTATGGAGGTTCTTCAGCAGAGCCGAAAACGCGCAATCTAAATATTAATACTTCATTGTAACTGTTCCAATTAAGTATTAATATTTAGATTTCATATTTTCAGAAGGTATAGCTCTCAAACCATAAAGGTTTGAGAGATAAGCCTTGCATCGTAGTTCATGTGTTTTTTATGCCTAACAAATTTAATAAACTTAAAGGGATAGTAATGTTTCATAATAAAAGCAGCACTTATTAACCCTTTCAGTGCCAGAGGGGTACGCAACGCATTGCTTTGCAATGCGTTGCATACCCCTCTGGTACTAAAAGGATTAACATCATAGTATCTGGACCTTGGAGAGTGTTACTTCAATTCTGTCAGAGTTGTAGAGTTCAAGAGTAATTGAATGATAAAGTACCCCCCTTCCGTCTTTTCTACTGATGTAACACTGCTCAGCTTAGAGGATCAGGGAGGTGTCCAGGTAGATTGCAGAGAGGGACAATCTTCAATTAAGAAAAGGGAAAAAGCTGAAAAACTTGTCAAGGAGGGCAGGGTTTTCATTGTTCTCACAGTAAGACGATTGTGCCTTGATGTGAACTGTCTGGTCTATGGATTGGATTCTACATCTGAGGAGTGGGGGCTTACATTAGGTAAAAGGGGCGGGGGGGGGAAACTTTATCATTCAATTACTCTTGAACTACAACTCTGACAGTACTGAAATAACACTCTCTATGGCTCAAATATGAAGATTAATTGGAGCTGCTGTTTTTGTGAAACATTACTATCACTTTAAAAGTAAGTATTACTATCCCTTTAACCCTTTGAATGTCACAGAAGTGAGCAACACATTGCATTACAATGTGTTGTTTACCCCATTGGCTCTCAATGGGTTAAGGGAGGGTTGCAATCCTGGCTGTGGTTGCTTAGCATACTATGGGAAGGTCCCACTTTGTCACCTAAGACTAGCACAGTTGGCACTATGCACTCCAAAAGCATAGGCATCTAGTAGTGAAATGCCACAATAACATATAAAAAACTCACAGCAATAGTACAATGGCTCATTAACCCCTTAAGGACCTATGACGGTCCTGGCATGTCATGGATTGGCGAGCCATAAGGACCCATGATGCTCTAGGACCGTCATGGATTTCAGGGCACCCCACTCAGTTGCACGCCATTCGGAGTGTCCTGAACAGGATCACAAAAAAAAAAAAAGGTCTGTGGTCTTTAAGTGCCGACTGGTCCTTAAAGGGTTAAGCTACATTTCAATATGCAAAGGAGCCATTGTTACAGTAATCCCTATAAAATTGTAAACTTGGTGAAGGCATGAGAAAGCATGGAGATGTTGGCGCATTCACAGGGATATGATGGAAAAAACATCATAGGGCCATATCTTTAAAAGAAAAGTGGAGGATTTCTGGGTCAAACCATTTTGCACTATAAGGGCGAACAAACAATTTCAAACATTCCCATTGATTTAAGTGGGGATTTTAATTCCTTGAATACTAGAGAGGTCTTCAATGCATTGTTTTGCAGTGCGATGGAGACCTCACTAGCATTCAAGGAGTTAAAATCCCCATTTAAATCAACGTGAATTTTAAGTTCTCCCTATAGTGCAAATAGTCTGCTCCAGAACGCCTCCATTTTTCTTTCACACAAAGTGTATATATTGTAATGTATTCCAAGCAAATATGCCGCTGTATCACCATCCTGGCCTCTTATTGCACCTTAGTGTATCTCCCCCAGATCAGGAAAAACAGCTGACGCAGCAGTTGTATTTGTATTTTTTTTTAAAAGTAGGACATTTTCAATTTGTAATTAAGAATTAGTTCAAGCCATAGTCTAAAAAATGGTTCTCAATTTTGAAATATTGATTTCCTGAAGCAGTTTGACACAGACTGATCTTCTGGAATAATCTGCAGATTGAATAAAATCCATGACTTCATGGGCAAAAGTAGTGCAGCTGTTTTGCAATCCTATACTAATCTATTTAGCTCACTCTAACCAATTTAATCCACCATAGCAGATTTTGCTGATTACAGATCACTCATCTAAAAGTTACATATTATAATCAGCTATATAAGTTTATTTCTTATTTTCTAGCATATATATTGAATCCATTTGTTAGCAACTGACGTGGCAGCTGTTAGCAAGCCCAAAAGACACAAACTACACAGACTGCACATGGTAAACTTAACCCTTTAAAGGTATAGTAATGTTTCACAATAAAAACCACTCCAATTTTCATAGTATGTGTGCCATGAAGAGTGTTTTTTTAATACTGTCAGAGTGGTACTTCAAGAGTAATTAAATGATAAAGTATCCCCCTCCTGCCAATTTTACTGATGTAACACTGCTCACCTCAGAGCAGCAAGACTGTCCAAGTGGATCTCAGAGAGGGACAATCTTCAGTGAGCATAAGGAAAAAAACTGAAAAACCTGTCAAGGGCAGGGTTTTCCTTATGCTCACAGTAAGAAGATTGTTCCTTGCCATGAGCTGTCTGGTCTATGTACCAGATTCCACATCTGAGGGGAGGTGACTTACACCAGGTAAAAGGGGCAGGAGGGGAATACTTTATCATTCAATTACTCTTGAACTACAACTCTGAATGGCCCAAATACTATGAAGATTAATTGGAGCTACTTTTTTATGGAAAATTACTATCCCTTTTAGGACCAGAGAGATGCGCAAAGGATTACTTCGCAGTGGGTTGATAATCCCTCTGATCATTAACCCTTTGAGTGCCAGAGGTATAAGCAATGCATTACACTGCAATATGCTGGATACCCAACTGACACTCAGAGGGTTAATGGATTAAGTAGGCTCACCGTACCTGCTTCAGTTTGTAAAAAAAAACCTCCCCAAAAACTGTTATGTCTGCGTCCAGGGCTGAAGATGTTATCTTGTGAGTAAAGGTGTAAGGAAAAATTCCAGAGGGGCCATTAGGTTTTTCTGTAGATAGTAAGGTAAGCGGGAGGTTACTATTAGATAGTGTTCATTTTCCTTTAACTGTACTTAGATTAGATGAGGAATGTAGTGATGGGCAAAAAGTCATATTTTTCTCCAGAGGGAATTTTCATGGAAAACCTACAGTTTGCTGCTTTTTCCATGGAAATTCCAACGCATAACACCCCATAACATTTCTGCCGTAATAAGTTCCTGCAAGAATGTAGTTGGTTTCGGGACATGCCCAAGAATTCCTGTCAGGAGTGTCATGCTCAGGTGGGAGATACTATGGCTGCCAAGGCAGTGGGACAAGACCTGGGGGGGGGGGGGGGTCAGTGGGTGTGGTTTTAGCAGTGGTGGGCAACAAAAGACTTGTTAAATTATATTGGGCTTTTTACCCGTTGAACGATAGAGAGGTCTACAGTGCATTGAGTTAGAAAATCTCTCTTCAAGTGAGTGGGAATTTAGGAATTTATATTTGTCCCCTATGATGCAGTTGGTTTACTCCAGAATAACTCCTGTTTTATAAATATGGGTCTTTTTTCTCAGAAATTGCTGTGGATGGAGATGTTTTTGTCCGTTCCTTGAGTGTCCTTATTTCACCATAGTGATAAACAGGAAGAATGCAGATACTATGGGGTGTTTGTGCTGTTGGTAAACCAGTGGCACACTGGCCCTATTGCTTTTACTCTATGTTAATATGTGTTACTAGTGTAAAAGCCCTTGTACATGGGCCAAGGTCCGGGTGATGTTAACCCTTTGAGCGACAGAGGGGTACGCAACGCATTGCTTTGCAATGCGTTGCGTACCCCTCTGGCACTCAAAGAGTTAAGAGGCTGGTCCTGCTCTGCGTCCTGTCGCCAACGCAGTCATACACTGTAGAGACTGGCCGAAAGCACAGAATGCTCATAGCACAGAACTCCCAGCATTCCTGCACCTCCCAGCATTCCGTGCATTCGGGCAGTCTCTACTGTGCATGACGGCTTCTGACAAACATCTTAGCAAATTATTATATAGGATGTTTTCCCAGCAGTTAGACTTTCCCTTCATTTAATTCCTTATACCTGATGATCACCAACATTTCTGATTTTCATCCCGGTTGACGTCCCTCGTACTCCCTAGGGTTGCCACCTTTTCTTCAAAAAAATACCGGCCATGGCATTCCCTCCATAGACTTAACATTGGACAGAAGCCAATTTTTTACCGGCCTGCCGGTAAAATACCGGCTGGGTGGCAACCCTCTTCCCATTCTTCTATGTTTTTTTACACTTAGTATGAAATGGTTGCCTAGACAACCCCATTACACCATTTTATGAAGGTGGAATTATGTATATGTTTATGTATATTCACATGTAATAGAAAAATGCAGGTAGATAATTAAATTCATTATTTATCATTTGTGGAAATAAGACTGATTGACTTTGCTGTAGATTATAAAACTGAAAATATTTCTACATTAAAGCAAAGTCAAGAAAGAATTGTAATAAATTGTCTACACTGTGATTTTATAAAGTCTTTTTTCCATTTTTCTCTGAGGTAAAATAAAACTGCATTTATCTATGAAAAATATCTCATTAGGAAAATGGCAATGTAATATTTGCAATTTTGTGCAAGACCAGACTAAAACATTGACATAGTTTTTTGATTGCATCTCATTTACCAAGCCTCGGATGGTGCAATCTATTCGAGATTCACTTTTCCTATTAGCCTACGCAGCAAAACTCTATTGCTTTCAGTTAGTTCATAAAATGGAGTTATGCAAAATGTCACTGTGCATCATCTTTTTGCCTACCCCGGCCTTTGATAAAATGCTGCAATTTTTACATTAAAGCAAGCATAAAAAAATAGATTTCCCAATGTTGACATGAATTTCAAATTCTGAAACCTAAATTATTCACAGGCATGCAGTAAGGTTTCATTAGAAACAAGATTAGACTAAGCGTGGGTTATCTGGAGTGTTGAATAAGAGGGATGGTTTCCATTGCAGGTAAAAGATTTACCACTGGCGTTTGTCTTAACCCGTTCGGTGCCAGAGGGGTACATTGTGTATCCCTCTGGCACTGAAAGGGTTAGGTAACCATTGCAATCTATGAGGAAATCTGAAGAAAGCTAGCTTTATAGCTATCATCTCTTCACAACAGATAGGCATCAACACAAAGGGCCGTATGTTCAAGTGGAGGAGTTCTGGGGCAAACCATTTGCACTGTAGGGGAGAACTGAAGATTGCCATTGATTTAAATGGGATTTTTATCTCCTTACATGCAAGAGAGGTCTCTAACAAAGCAAAGCAATGAGGTTGAGACCACTCTAGCATTCAAGGGATCAAAATTCCCATTTAAATCAATGGGGATTTTTTTAAAATTTTTAGTTCTTCCCTAGAGTTCCAATGGTTTGCCCCAGTATTCCTCCACTCTACTTTTGGAAATACAGCCCTACGGATGAGAAAAAAAGAAATATATCCTATATAATAATTTGCTAGGATGTTTGTCAGAAGCGGTCATGCGCAGTAGAGACTGCCCACGCTGCAGTCATGTGCAGTACAGAGTGCCCGAACGTACCGCTGCTGATACAGAGCGGGAGACTCCAAATTCAGACCATAGTCGTCTCTGCATAGAAGGTGCACAGAGAGGACTACGGTCCGAATTCGGATCGCCCCGCTCCGTATGAGCCGCGGCACATTGGGGCACTCTGTACTGCGCATGACTGCAGCATGCCAGTGAGCAGAGAGGCTCCGGGCACCAGCCGAGGCTGCTGGGTGGCACTGTGGCCCGTGTACACAGGCTTTTAAACTAGTGTATATATATATATATATATATATATATATCATAGAAACTTAGAATTTGATGGCAGATAACCATGAGGCCCTATTCTGCCTATTTTTCCTGCTGTAAAAAACATCAAACCTTAGTTGGTCCTTGGTCTTGTCTTATGTTCAAGATGGCCTTATGCCTATCCCATGCATGCTTACATTCCAATTAACTTCCACCACTTCTGCTTGTAGACTATCCCACGTATCTACTCTCTCAGTGAAGTACAACTGTCTTACGTTATATTTAAACCTCTGTCCCTCTAGCTTTAGACTATGGCCTCTTGTCCTAACATTTTTACTCCTTTGAAATGTACTTTAAGCCTCCATTTTGTTGAATCCCTTCATGTATTTGAATGTTTCTATCATATCCCCTCTCTCTCTTCTCTCCTCCAAACTATACATGCTCAGATCCTTTAGACTATCCTGATATTTATTTTCCTGAAATCATTCACCATTTGAGTAGCCCTTCTCTGAATTTTCTCTTGACTATCTATATCCTTCTGGAGATGGGGTCTCTGGTACTGTACACAATACTGTAGGTGAGGTCTAACCTGAGATCTGTAGAGTGGCATGACCACTTTCCCTTTTTTTGCCACTAATGCCCCTAGCTATACAACCCTGCACCCTGCTTGCATTCCCCGCTGCTTTGTTACATTGCCTGCCTTCCTATAAGAAAAGCTCCACCCATATTCTTTAGCATAATATAAGAAGAGGAACAAACATTAAGTTGGATTTCTTCTGCTATATATTACAATATAAAAAATGTATACACATATACCAAACTGCTACATGAACAGTTCATACCACGGTAAGGCAACGAACATAAAAATAATAATGTTTAAACTCAATGTTTTACTAATTAACTTCTACTATTTTTCACCTCTGGGAAAAGCAGCATTATAAACTCACAGCACAGCGTAAGCCAAAGATGTCAGTGGAGGCCTCTTTTCTATTGGCTGTGCAAGTGGCTGTCACACCACAGCAGCTAACAGGAATCATCAGTTGCTTCTCTGGTGCTCAGTACACAAACTCTGCAGAGAAGACCAGGAGGGGGACCTGTACACTGAAGACCTTAAGTATATAACGGTGCTATGGCTAATGATAATTAAAAGACTGATCTTTAACATATCTTTATATATTATTTCGTGTTGGAAGTTATTTAAGCACATTATAGGGCAGCTGTCATAAAATGTATATATTAAAGCTCAGTAGGTCACTATATAATCACTGTTAATTACTCCTATAAGCGTAGGAGCATTATAAACTTACAGCCCTAACGGAACAGGTTTTTACATGAATTCTTGTCGCACCTCCTACAACAGCCTGGACTGTCTGTGGCAGCCTCATTTTCTATTGACTAAGGGGGTGTCAAAGTAGCCAATCTAAATCATCAGCTACTAGCAGCATTTCATGTGTAAAAGACTGAGCTTTTTTGGATATTTTTATGTTATTTGGCTTTTAAAAGAGAAGTAACAACTTCTAATAACACTCTTCTACCTTACTATGTCCAGAAAATCCTAGTGGCCTCTCTGAATTTTTCAACTGAGCTTTTGATCATGAGATTTTCAGTAATTCCTGTGTGTGTTGCCAGTGGAGATGGACATGACAGCTGAATGCTGGACAACAGGACAAAAACCCTGCTCAATGCACATGGCACTCTTAATTCTTTAAAGGGATAGTAATACCTAAAATATTAAAAAAACTATGTTGTAGGATTAATCCCTCTGAGTAAAACAAGGGTACTCCCACTGCTGAAATGTGTTTTATTTAAATGTTATTACAGCTCAAACTTAGGTGCAGTATCTCAGTGGCCTGAAATTGTACAGCTGCGCTGTTGCTTCCCCATCCAATGTACGGTTCTGGTCAGTTGACCATAAATCTCCATAGAATGGTGTAGCAACAGCGCTACTCTACAATTGCAGGCCACTGTGATACTGCACCTAAGAAATTCAAGTTTGAACTGTAATAATTTTTGAATAAAACACCTTTCAGCAATGGGAGTTCCCTTGTTTTACTTAGGAGGGTAAACTGTGTAATATATAAAAATATATATTTTTTAAATGTATCTATTACTATTGCTTTAAAGACCCTTTGCGTGCCTCCCTGGCACTCAAAGGGTTAAGGTCGACATACAGCTCTAGGTATTATTCCCCGTTAACCCTTTGAGTGCCTGAGGGGTATCCAACGCATTGCATGCGTTGGCTACCCCTCTGGCACTCAAAGGGTTAAAAACTTGGGCGACCTTTCAATTCTTTATTAAACTTTCTTATTAACTTCCGCTTGCAATATCTTTCTATCTTCATGCATTTTACAAAATTACATAGAGCACAAGAGTTTTTCATCAACTCTACCAATTTCTTCCAACGTTTTCCATTATCAAGCACTCACTGCCGATAGGTAGTATCATATTTAAATACAGAGTGATTTTATTGTAATCACAGCAGTATCTAGCTGTCAGCAAGAAGGTGGCATAATGGATTGTAATCATTTTGCACAGAGTAAGGACAGGTCTAGCAGAAAGCATCTAATTCTAGGAGATGGCCCCTGCAGAGTCAGTAAAGGGCACATGCTAATGAGGAAACTGCAGAAAGCCATTGCTGATGACATGCACATAAGGAAAAAGCAGACTCAGCAGACATGCTGCAGCTAATAGAACCATTACTGGCGCATGTCAGGCGATGAAAAATACCAAGGGACGGAGGCATTTCACAGAAGAAGGAGCTGATCACGTGCATACTACAGATGAAAACTTCCTTCAGAGGAAAATTACCAAGAAAACACACATGGGGCATGTAATATTTTTTAACCCTTTAATGCTAGATAGGCCACCTAGTCTGCAAAGCAATGTGTTGGTGACCTGTCTGGCATCCAATGGGTTAACCCTTTGAGTGCCAGAGTTGTACGCAACGCATTGCTAAGCAATGTGTGTGTACCCCTCCGGCGCTCAAAGGGTTAAAGAATGGTTAGAAAACCTTTAGCTCTCCAGCTATTGGAGACTACAGTTCCCAATTATTCCCAATCACACAAAGGGTTAACCCTTTGAGTGCCAGAGGGGTACTCAGAGCAATGCGTTCCTTAGTCCTCTGGCACTCAAAGGGTTAAATAATAGACATGCCATATATAGAAAAAAGAGGAGCAAATCGTACCAACTGCGGGGCAAATGAAAGTCACATTATTCCCATTGTTTTAAAGGGATAGTAATTATTCATTGAAAATATGTATTGGGGGGTTTATGGTAAAATAAGGATAGTGCCACTGCTGAAAGATGTTTTATTCAAAAGTTATTGAAACTCAAATTCAAATTTCTGGGTGCATTTCCCTTCATGACCAGAAATTTTGCAGTGGCGCATTGCAAAGTGTTGGATAACTCTCTGGCACTCAGAGGGTTAATGCTAGAGTCGAGAGCTCTCTAACACATGCATTCATTCAAATACATAATGGGATTCAACAAAGTGCTGGAGTGAAGTACATTCCAAAGGAGTAGAAATGTTTGGACAACAGGCCATTGTCCAAAACTAGAGGGACACAGGTTGAGATGTAATGTAAGACAGTTTTACTTCCCTGAGAGGTGGAACAGCCTAACAGCAGAAGTGGTAAAGGTTAATACAGTGATGGGAAGTAAGCATGCATGGAATAGGCATAAGGCTGTCCTGCACATAAAACAAGACCAAGGACCAAATAAGGACCAATGAGGTTTTTACAGTAGGAAAATGGGCAGACTAGATGGGTTGAATGGTTATTATCTGCTGTCAGATTAGATGTTTGTAACGTCCAAGGAGTTAAATAATACCCATATTCCCTCTAGCGTACATATGTTAAAAATCTGCAGTGAAGTTGCTGAATGCTGGACTTTGGTGTGATCACATGAGGTGATAGTCAGACCTGGGAAAGGCACCATTGTGCAACGTGTTACCTTTTCCATGGATGTCAGATACAACACATAATTGCTGCATTGGTGTTTCCCATGTGAAAGGGGTCTTAAGAAAAGCTTTTCTTAAAGAGGAAATACAAGCTTTTAATTTGCCCTGTATTATGAATAGGGAAAACATAATTCTTGGAATTCTTCATTGCCCTCTTTAATAAATTCTCCTTAAAGGAACATTAACATACCCTATGAAAATCCTAATGGCCACTAAACATCAATTATGTGTGCATTAGTCATTCAAAACAAATTTTTAAATAGCACTGGAGGCAGACATGATTCTTTTCTGAAAGACTCTTGGACTGCAAACTCCGCCTACTGAAGAATGCCTAAGACATTTTAGTGGGAGATGTTTCGGTTCTTTAAAGATAAACTAGCACAAGAAAGAAGGAATGTATTCCAAATGCTGGGAAATGAGGAATAGGAAGCAAGCTTCTACATGATTTAAATCAGAAGGATCATTTAAAACCAAACATGATAAAATCATTGCAAAAGAGATTAAAAAAAAAATCCTATACATTTCTACAAGTATTATACATGACAAAAAGGTTAAGGTTGCTATTGGTTCCCTTAAAACTGAGACAGGTGTATTAATTAGTGTAGATTAGGCAACGGCTGACACCTTAAACAATTTCTTTCTTCTGCGACAAGGGAAGCGACCATAGCATGCTGTGGGCAAACATGGAGACTCACAGGACTTCCATCATCATGTACATGTCTTACTGAGTACAATGTCTAAAAAAGCCTGGAAAAGATTATAGTGAATAAAGTACTTGGGCTTGATGGCATATATCCAAGGGTACTTAAGGAACTGAAGTCAGTTATAGCAAGGCCATTACACTTAATATTTATTGACTGACTCTCCCCATAGTGCCATGTGATTGGAGGAAAGCAGATGAACCATTATTCAAAACGGTGCAAAATCTAAAATAGGAAATTAAAGACTTGTGAGTTTGCCTTGCATAGTGATTAGAAGGGTTACTAACTGATAGTACTCAGGATTATGTGATGTCCAGCATTATTAGTAGGAGTCAGCATGGTTTTATGAAGAATAGACACTGTCAAACTATATATTTGCATTCTATGAAAGGGCAAGGTTTAACTTTGACAAGGGTATTGCTCTTCATAATGTATACTTGTATTTTACAAAAGCCATTGACGCCACGCCTCATAAGCTACAACAAATTAAAAGGCTTTGATTTTGGAGATGGAATCTGTGCACGGATAGAGAACTGGTTAAATGATATAATAAAGGGAATTGTTGTAAATGTAACTTTTACAAGTTGGTTTAAAGCTGTAAGTGGAGTTTGTTAATGATTTGAAGCATGTAGATGACACTAAACTGTGTAAGGAAATACATACAGATGAGGTTTAATCTATATAAATGTAATTTAGCTCATTTTGGTTGCAGGAAAAAGTATGCGTCATATAAACTTAATGGGAAACTACCTGGTGATGCCTTGTTAGAGCAAGATATAGGAATACTGATAGACAATAGAATTCATAACAGTGTGCATTGTCACTGAGCCGCTGCAAGAGCCAATAAGTTACTATTATGTATAAAAATGGATATAAATGAACAAGATAGAAATATTATTCTACCTGTTTATAAACCCTTGGTAAGACCTAATCTAGAATAGATTGTATAGTTTTGGGTGCCAGTTCTTAAAAATGACATTCATGAAAATGGAAAAAGTACAGAGACATGCAACAAAAGATAAAGGGATTGGAAGATTTTAATTATAAAAAGAATTTTGCCAAGCTAGGTTTGTCCACATTAGAGAAGAGATGTCTTGGTCTGCATATGAAGATTACCATTCAAAAATATATCTATGGTCAATACAAAGAAATCTATGAGGAGCTATTTACTCAAAGAGCTGAGCAAAAAAAAAGTAGACATCCATTAAGAGGAAAGAGTCTTTCAACTAAACAAAGGCAGGGATTTTTTACAGTAAGGGCAGCAAGTTTGTGAATTCTTTGCCTCAGAAGCTGTGTTTGCAGATAATGTAGAAGCTTTCAAAAGAATAGTAGCTATGTTTCTAGCTCAGAACAATATTAAGAATTATGATGGTTGGTTTCAATATAGATAAAATGTTGATTCAGGGAGATATCCAACTGTCTTTTGGAGAGAGAAAATCATTTTTTTGACCACTTGGGGCTTCACTGGAAATGGCTTCAACAGTTTTTTTTTTTGCCTTCCCCGGATCAAAAAGGTTGTTATAGCAAAGTCTAAACCTGATGATGCATGCCTTTTATTCAGCCTCATTAGCTATGTAATTTTGAAGTGCCAGTTAAATTAGAATTAATGTATAATGGCCATTAGGATTTTCTGCATATATATAAGGCAAAAAAAGGGTTTTATTATTAGAACGTGTTAGTGTCCCTTTAATAAGGCAATAGCTTCTCCTGAACCACAGCAGCTATAATAGTTTTAATGATGTCATAATCCGTTTCTGAAAAAAGAATAGATGGAAAATGCAATTTGTTAAAATCAAAGCTCAGAAGCATTTTAATTGAAACTCCAGGGAATTGTTACAGAGTAGAGTTAAAATTAAGCTAATGGTTATGCGTAATATATAATGCCAAGTAGCTTCATCACAAACTCCTATCACATACTGTGGTTCTCATACAGATGCTGATGTACTAGGATGAACAGTTGTGAATCCATAAGTGAAAAACCTCTCGAGTATTAATAGTTAATTTAACCCTTTGAGCATCAGAGGGGTACACAACGCATCATATCATATCATAAAGATATTTTTATTTTCCCCTCTATATTGCATTTGGTTTGCCCTGAAAATAATTTTTGGGCCCTCATCAGTGGCGTAACAATGGGAGTCTCAGGGGTTGCACCTGCGACTGGGCCTGTCACTCCAGGGGCCAGGCCGCCCCCTGCGACCTCATCGCCACACGCCAACAGCAACTCATCTGATCTCCCGGCACTGTAGTAATGCAGAGAGCTGGGAGATGACATGATCTCCCAGAGCTCTGCATTACCGAGAACAGTGCGGGACGGTGTAGGAGATGGACACGGAGCAATGTGTAGATGGGGTGGGGTGCCGGGCCCATGGCAATTTCTGCGCCAGGGCCCGGTGGCTTGTAGTTACACCACTGGCCCTCATACAACCTTATATTTCTAAATAGTACGTTTTAATTTAATAGTACAACATTATTCCCATAAATCCCCCATGCATTTAATTTTCATTTTCATCAATAGAAAATGGCTTTAACTATGCTTTATAGTTGTGGTGTTCCTGCCACTTTAAATCAGTCAGATCCTTTTGCTGATGGAAGCATTTTTATTTTTTAATTCAGTCCATTGCACTCTACATACGTAAATCATTGAATGCTATAGAACATGAGTCATGAATCTTTCACCATTGTTAGGTACAGAAAATCTCATTGATGGTTATTAATTTAATTTTACTGGTTTGGATATAGATTCATTTAACCCACTGCGTGCCTGTGGACTGTGCACTGTAGTTCAGTAAAATGTGGCACATAAAGGGCATCAAAGCATGAATTCCAATTTTATCAATAGCAAATTTAGGATGGTACGAGCAAAACAAAAGAGAAGCCAACTGTATTATGGAGTCAAATAAACATTCCCCAAATCTCCACTGATTTAAATGGGCTTTTAACCCCTTCAATGCTAAAGAAGTCCCCAATGCATTGCAAAAGCAATGTTTGGAGACTTCTCTAGCATGCAAGGGGGGAAATGTCCAATTTGAATCAATAGGATTACTTATTTTCCCCCTATGGTGTAGTTGAATTGCTCACAATTGCTCTGTTTTCTTTCTGTACACGCCACTAAAATCTCTGGGTGAGTGTATGAATCTGCTAGTGCAGCCTATCTCCTGCATTTGGACGTTAGCCAGCACGTTAGCCTGTACTTCCTGATACGTACTATAGCATATTATAACACACGTATCTCCCCCAGAGACTCTGGTTTTCAGATGGTGACTGTCTCGGGAATAGAGGCAGATTCACCAGCGTGGTGAATTCTCTGATATCCCCATCCACTTTTTTACCTTTTGTGCCTTCTTTTCTACCCATTCTGCCCATTGTTCCTACCACTTCCTTGCCCATTTACATGCAACCCAGCATCTAAACCCTCCAACTCTTTATCATCTCTAGCAAGGCTCACCCACATTATGGACAATCCTGTCCCCAGCCCTGTGTGTTTCTCTGGGGTCCATGGATAAGAATGTTCGCAAGTATGCACATGATCACGTTAGTTGATACTGGTGTACACTCTTCACCTTCGGTAAAGGAGCAGTAAACGTTTCTTTATGAAAAACTATATGTTATAGGTCTTTTCCTGAATAAATCAAGAGTGCCCCTACTGCCAGCAGTTGTTTTATTCAGAAGCTATAACAGTTCAAAATTGTTATACAGTCTACAAACATTTACTTCCTAAAAGTTTCAACTGACAGGAAGTGACTCAGCAGTTACTCAGACATTCTATGGGGAACTCCAGTCAGTGACTTACCTCAATAATTACCTGAAATCTGGCAACTAGAGGGCACTGTTACAGAAACAAAAATAAAACAACATTTTAAACTGTACTAACTCTGGAAAGACATACCTTCCAGCAGTAGAAATACCCTTGCTTTACTCAGAAGAAAAGGACCTACGATTTTTCATAACAAAAAGTATACTGCACCTCTAAGACTTTAATTATAGAAACCCCCTAATGCCGCCCCTATACCATGTGCAGGAAAATGTAAAGTTACCTTGATTTGCTCTGCACCTTGTTAGCACAGAAGAAACAAAGTCTTGTAGAAATGAACACCCAGAAAACACCATATACTTTTTGTCAGTGGAGTAAAGACTGAGGACAATTTTCAGAAAGAGTAGCTTACAGGATTGTTGTAAGGAAGGGGTATAAAAAAAATATTTTTCACCAGTTATAATGTGGAATCATTGTAGTACACAGGGTCAAGCCCAGAACTCTCTAATGAACTACTGAGAAATATGACAGTTGGTCTCAAAGCAGATAGGATGTTGATCCAGTGGAATATCTGACTGTCATTTTGAGTCAAGAAGGAATTATTTTACCCATGTTGTGCTTAAATGGATTCAATTGTTTTCTTCTTTTTTTTTCCCTTCCTCTGCATCAACAGCAATGATATGGCATAGGCTCATCATGGATACGTCTTTTTCTCAGCCTCATCAACTATGTTAAAATGTTACTATTTTCAGAGAGAGGTTTCCAAAAAATACTGGCTGAGTGGCTCTAGAATGCAAGCTTTTGAGACACTAAAGATAAGATGTTCAAAATGTCATCATAATGAAAAAGTTGTCAGATCATGAGTTTGTGGTAAAAGAAGGACAGTATTTTCAGAAGTAAATCAGTTACATTTGAAAATGTGTCATAAAGAATTAAAATTGACGCTAAGAAGATCTTCATGAATACTGCCCTTAAAACGTTTGATGCTAAAAATGTCTTTGATTTTGTCTTTGAAATGAAAAATTTCAAGGAAACTAACATATTAACATAGTAAATTAGGTTGAAAAAAGACACAAGTCCATCAAGTTCAACCTTTGCCTCATAACCCAGAGAAATTTATCTAATCTCTTAAATGTATCCATTGTATCTGCTATTACCACATCCTTGGGCAAGGAATTCCATAATTTAATAGACCTTACTGTAAAAAAAGCCCTTCCTTTGCTGAAATTGAAGTTTCCTTTCCTCTGATCTCAAGGGGATGGCACCTGGTAATTAGGCCATGGAAATAATAGCTCACCAGAAAGATCCTTGTATTGACCTCTCATATACTTTTACACTGTGATGAGGTCGGCTCTTTTCTCTACAGTAAATAAACCAAGATTGTCTAGATGATCCTCATACATCAAGTCTTCCATTCATTTTGTTGCTCTTCCCTGTATTCTCTCCAGTTATTGAATGTCCTTTTTTAGAACTGGTGCCCAAAACTGCACTGCATATTCGAGGTGAGGTCTTACCAATAATTATTACAGTGAATTAATTACCCTGCATAATTTAGTGTCATCTGCAAATATTGATATTTTGCTTTCAATATCAATTTCCAGGTAATTTATAAACAGAATAAAAAGCAGTGGCCCAAGTACTGAACCTTGAGGTACTCTACTCTCAACTTTAATTGTATTGGAGAATTTTGCATTTATCCATCAATCAATTTTCTATCCAATTGCAAAGGTTATCCCCTAGCCCCAATTTCCTTATTTTATACTCCAGCCTCCTGTGTGGCACTATATCTAATTCCTTTGCAAAATATAGATATACATCTACTGTTTTACCATTATCTAGTTTGTATCAAAGTCTCCCTTTGAGGCCTAAAACGAGCCTGTGCTCTTACCTCTGTATGGCCTCTGGCCACTTCCTCATGGCTTAGTCATGTTTCAGGCACTGACACAGATGCCTGTTTATGGGCCTATTCTGTTGGGCCTAATTGGGTCCCGCCTCCTTCTGCAGCTTTATAAACAACATTGAGGCTAGGACTTGTTGCCCTTTTGTGGTGATCCTGTGCGCATCTAGTTTGTTCCTCTGACCCTAGCTTGGCTTACATTGTCTCCTGGTGTTCGATCCTTGGCGTGTCTGACTACTCGCTCTGGTTGTGACCTAGGCTGTGGCTGACTTCCTGATCCGTGTATTATTCTGGCTTGTCTGACTACCCTCTCCGTGCTGACCTTTGCTGTGACTGACTACCCCATCTGGTTCCTGACCGTGGCCTGTCTGACTGATGCTCTATTTGTGCCTCGCTCCTGTCTGACTACCACTAGGCCAATCCAGGGAGCGCTCCATTACCTAGTAGCTCAGCTACCAGCTGGTCGCTTGCAGGTTGCCTCCGCTTGGTACTTTCTGTTTGCCTCCGGGCAGCTAGTGCAACTTAGTCTAGCTCCTGGGCACTCGCCTCTTACACTTACCTGTTGCCTGGCTTAGCACTTGCGATGCTACCTACACTCTGTGCCTCCTAGTTGCTTTCAGTAAGAGAGAGTGCAGATTGGCTCGCTCCTTGCCTCAGTAGTGCTCTCCTATCTGGCTGCATCTATCTAAGCACCTACTTTGCTGCCTCGAGTGGTGCTACCAGTTACTCTATTGGTATCGGTGGTCTATTTGTTCTGTGCCTCCGCTGGGTACACTCCTAGTCCCATCGTTCCTTCCTGTTGTGGTAGAGCCAAGTCTGGTACTAAAACTCAGTACCATAGACCTACGGTGGTTCAGTGTCAGCTCCTAGGTAGTGGACTAGACACTGTCCTCATGTCTATCTCCCCTCTGACTGAGGAAGTGTTCATTATTACTACTAGTATTCTGATTATCTATTGCTTAATAAACTGGTTTAAATTCACTTGTACTGTTTTGTGTGTTTCTTTACTGAGGGTCCATGACAGGTTGCTACTTACTTCTTCATAGAAGCTCAAAAGATTAGTTTGGCATCATCTATTCCTCATAAAACCATGTTGATTCCTGCTAATAATATTATTTTCTGCAGTGTAACCCTGAATATAATCCCTTATTATCCACAGGTCTATAATTTCCAGGTTCTGTTTTAGTTCCCTTCTCAAATAAAGGCAAAACATTGGCTTTATGACAGTCTTGTGGGACTGAGCCTGTGTTGAGAGAATATATAAAGAGTAAAAAGAGGGGTGTGTCTAGCACTGCCCTGAGTTTCTGAAGAACCATTGGATGTATACCATCAGGATCTTGTGCTTTGTCAGTCTTAATTTTGTTCACTATTCTTGTGTTAACCCAATATCTGATAATGGCATGGTTTTATTTGTTACTTGTTAAGGCTCTTCTACCATTTCTTGTTCCCTGGTATATATGCTGATGCAAAGAAAGTGTTTAGAACATCAGCCTTTTCCTTATCTCCCCTAATCAACTCACCCAACTAATTTTTGAAAGGTACAATGCACTCCCTCTTAAGTTTTTTGCTATTTATGTATTTGAAAAACTTTTTTGGATTAGTCTTACTCTCCCTTGCAATTCGAGTTTCATTATCTGTTTTTGCTAACCCAATTGCCTTTGTGAAATCTTTGTTGCACTCCCAGAATTTCAAGAAATAATTTTCTATTACTTTAGACATAAATAGTTTAAATGTCTCCTTTTTCCTTGCCATTTCTTTCTTTACATTTGCATTTAACCACATTGCAGGGCTGGACTGGCCTACCGGGATACCGGGAAAATTCCCGGAAGGCGGGCTTCCCTGGGGCTGCTGCCTTCATGAGAACACGCTGCCTCCATTGCACTGTCAAGAGGGAGAAAAAGAGTCAAAAGGAGGAAGGATCAGGAGGCAAATGGAGGGGGATTGAAACGAAGATAAAGAAGCACAAGGTGGGATCAAGTGTCAAGATGGGGAGAGAGAGGCAAAAGTAAGGGGGGATCGAGAGTCAATGAGGATCCAGGGAGGGAAAGAAAGAGTCAAAGGGGAGAGGGACCAAGAGGCAAAAACGTAGATCCCAGTCAATGTGGTAGGGCCGGACTGGGAATAAAAACCAGCCCTGGAAAAAATGGCTTACCAGCCCCATAGCATAATGGCATTTGTTCCCCACTGGTATATACTTTTGAATACATTTCTGCAACCCACATTTAAATTCTGACCATTTTCCTCAGTATTTTTGCCTTTTTTTCCCAATTTTTTTTGTCTTTAAAACAACAAATTTTCAAACAAAGACTTTTTTTTACCAGTTAAATCTATACTACTGCTTCTCACTCCTGCTAACAGTACTTGTCTTCTCTAAGTTTAGGTAATTTGTATTTTTCAGGGAAAAAAATACATTTATCAGGTAAAAAAGTGACTGTTAAAAAATATTTTTTCCTGAAAATACCTTATAATATGACGGTAGATTAAACCACACCCTCTTTTAAGACTACTTTTTCCCTTTTGAAGGAGATGGCAGAATTGGATGCCAAAAATTACGGTAACGTGTCTGAGAACTGACAGATAATGGCGTAAGAACTTTTTTAATTCTGTTTATAGTCAATTTCAGTTACCACTCACCCTAAGTCTTTTCTTTAGGCATAATAAAGGTATTGTTTTTAAATGGATAGTAATATTTAATAATTACTAATCCCTATATTAAAGTCATATTAAAAAGAAATGTATTGCCCCCAGTGTCATCTCTCAAACTTTTATGGTTTGAGAGATAATCGCTCCTAAAGTTTCCCCTCCCTCCTCCTTCCCCAAAGTCAGTGTTGTAGCTGACTGAAGGGAAATCAGGTCTTACGATCATCAGGTAGCTCTGCAGCAGCGTTAATAAAAAAAATCTTTCACTAAAACTGTCTTTTATTTATTTTTTATTAATGCGATCTTGGCTGTGCTGCAGAGCCGCCTGAAAGTCGTACGACTGGCTTCCCTGCAGTCAGCTAGAATGCTGACTTCGGGGAAGGGGGAGGGAGAGGGCAAATTTAGGAGCAATTATCTCTCAAACCATAAAGGTTTGAGAGATGACACTGGTGGCAATACATTTCTTTTTAATATGACTTCAATACAGGGGTTAGTAAATATTAAGTATTACTATCCCTTTAAGCTTCCAGTCTCCTGCTTTTCCTGTGCCTAACTTGGTATCATCCTTCACTTAAAAAATAAGGAAGCATGGAATATAGGTACCTAGTATTTTTATGCAACGCTTTACCCAAAATCCATTGCCGTTAGTGAACACCTAATCCCTCCAGCTGTTGGATTACAACTTTCATCATCCTCAGATGGATGATAGAAGTTTGTAGTTCAACAACAGCTGGAGTGAATCCCCCAGGTACAGTCATATTCCCAACAGGAACAAACACTTCTTATTAATATGGTGATAACGTTTTGCGCTTTTTCTAATATATAAAAAAAAACAGAAATTGAGGGATTTCTGTGTATTCAGAAATCCCCCTACATTTTGCCCTTCATACATTACTGTATTATGTCAGTCTTTACTTATCTACTGCCATGTACAGACTGAGCAAAAGTGATTGCAGAGAAGCTTAATAGAGGAAATGGGCACAAACACTGTTCTATTTAAACAGGGAAAGCATATACACTGACATTTTCTACTGTTCATTGCATAACTCAGTCTTAATATTTCAAAAGAAAAAATATCTATAGTTCATATTCATAGAATTAATGAAGGCAGTATAAAAGTGGCCAATAAAAGACCGCAGCGTGGAAATGGTTCACTTGTCACAATATGGAAATGCACTAAGAAAGGGCCATCAAGTGCAATTCAGAAGCAAGAGAACTGAACCGTACAGGACAAATGCAAGTTCCCACAATTCCCATTGATTTCATTGGGTCTTGTGAAGCATTGCATTTGAGATCTCCCTAGCACTGAATGTGATGAAACCTCCATTTAATTCAGTGGGCATTTTTAACTGTCCTCCCTTGGTGCAGTTGGTTTGCCCTAGAATTGCACCTTTTTTAGATTCTAAGTAAAGCCCTCAAGTCTTAACCCTTTGAGTGCCAGAGGGGTATGCAACGCATTGCTTTGCAATGCGTTGCATACCCCCTGGGCACTCAAAGGGTTAATGAACAAAAGGAAATAGGAGTGATTATGGAGCAAACCAACTGCTCTATATGGGGTATATTTCCTCCCCTATGATGCATTTGGTTTACTCAAGAATTGTCCCCATCTTCTTTTTTTGTATAAGGACCCAATTGGCTTAAGGAGAAAGCAAAAGAATAGCAATGATGGGGCAAACCAACTGCACCATGGGGGGATATAAAAATGTCCCAGATTTCCCACTGATATAACCCTTTGTGTACTGTGCAATGTGATGGACATCACTCTGGCACTCAGACAGTTAAATGAAATATTTAACCCATTTGCCACTGATGTTACTAACATGCAGGGGAGTTAACCCATTAAGTGCCAGAGGGGTGTACAACTCATTGCTCCTGCAATTTGTTTCATATACCTCTGGCAGACAGAGCATTAAAAGCCCAGTTTAAAGACATAGTTGTCTAACATTCAGGGGGTTAAAAGCCGCATATATGTCAAGGTTTGTTATTCTTTCATCACTAAATGCTTGTTTGAGGAGACATTCTGTTATTATCTAGCATTTTAATGATCATTGTGTTTGTATAATGGTGCATGTTTGCTCAGACTTTTATGTACTATTTTTATATTTCAATAAAGCTTAAAAAAAAAAAAAAAGCTGCATATAAATAAATGTTTACTTGTCCGTTATGGTAAATTTGTTTTTTTTTCCAGAATTGCTCATCCCTTTCTGCATATGCTTCTCAATGCCTTGGATAGCCCTCTGGCCTTCAAACGGTTGAAGACTCCATTTAAAGGTACAGTAATGTTTCACAATAAAAGCAGCTCCAATTAATCTTCATAGTATTTGAGCCATGGAGAGTGTTATTTAAATACTGTCAGAGTTGTAATTCAAAAGTAATTGAATGATAACATTTCCCCCTCCTGCCTCTTTTACCTAGTGTAAGCCACCTCCACTCAGATGTGGAATCTGGTCTCTTGACTGGACAGCTCACAGCAAGGGACAATCTTCTTACTGTGAGAACAATGAAACCCTGCCTCCGTTGACAGGTTTTTCAGATTTTTCCTTATGCTCACTGAAGATTGTCCCTCTCTGCAATCCATCTGGACAGTCTTGCTGCTCTGAGGTGAGCAGTGTTACATCAGTAAAAGGGGTGGGAGGGGGACACTTTATCATTCATTTACTCTTGAACTACAACTCTGACAGTAGTGAAATAACATTCTTCATGGCCCAAATACTATTAAGATTAATTGGAGCTGCTTTTATTTTGAGACATTACTATCCCTTTAACTCAATGGCGAATGTTTTGAATTTCTATCCCCTCCCCTTCTGCAAGGTGCAGTTGGTTTGCTCCCGAAATGCTCATCCTTTATTTTCTGCATAACCCCACTAAAGAGAATTGCAGTATGCTGTTGTGGGGCAATTCAGGAGCAAACCACCTGCACCATAAGGGAAGTTTTAGTTGCCCCCTACGAATATGGTCTGAGAGGTACAATTCTGGAACAAACCATCTACACCAGAGGGGAGAAATTAAATTATCCATTGACTTAAAGCGGAACTATCACTCAACTTAAAGTTTTCCCAAATAATTTTTCATATAGCAATATGCATACCAATACTTGTATGATCCTGAATCATTCCAGCATTATTGGGAAATCCATTTTGTTCGGAGACTGACTGACAGGCTTCTTGCTGTAGCTCCATCTGTGCACATGTGCCGTCAGTCACTTCCTGTACCTTAAGGTACAATGCAACTCCTCATCACCACTTCTGGAGGAGACCAGGGGCTGGATTCTGTTACAGGTGCTAATTTTATCTCTGCTTTTATCTCCAGTTTTCTACATAGACTTTAATAGGAAAATGTTTGATAAAACGGGTGTTAACATTTAGCACCTGCAATAGAATCTGTCCCCAGGACAGATAGCGCAGGCGCACAGATGTCTGATGTCTGCGCTGATGCCTGCCTGTTCATCTCAGATCAAGTTGGATTTCTTAATAACTCTGGATTTAGGATAATACAAGTATTTCTATTTACATCGTAATATGAATAATCCTTTGGGGGGCACTTTTATTGGAGCGACAGATGTGCTTTTAGCCCCTTGAATGTTAGAGAGGTCTTTCAACGCATTGCGGAGCAATGCACTGGAGTCCTCCCTAGCATTCATGGGGTTAAACGTCTCTTTTAAATCATTGAGCATTTGCAGATTTTTTATTTATCACTGAGGTACCGGTGGCTTGCTCCAGAATTGCACCTTTTTATCTTGATGATTAAGGTTAAAAAAAAAAGCCATATTACGTTATGCTGCATGACTACAAGCGATTAGGAACGATACCCAAAGCTGCTAACCTATTATTTGGTTGCACTGTGCGTCTGCCATAAAGACTTCATTCAGGATGCAGGCTAAGTCAGTACGTGCTAGACATCTATAAATGCTTCATTTTATATCCTGACTTCTCTACTAAAGGAGATGTTCAGATGTGATTTTTGTTGAAATCATCAGTTTATCAACAATTAATAAAAAATGAACATCCTGCATATTGCTGAATCCTTTGAATGATGCCTCTAAGCTAGATGTTTCATCTTCGGCACTGTATAATTCCTATTACATCAGTATGCAGCAACTCTTTCAGTAGGAGGTCCCTAGACACTGCAATTTTGTTCAGAAGATTACTCCATCCACCTGCTGTACAGAATCATTACATAAAATCCAAGAGCAGATTGCTGTATATCCATTAAAAAGGATCATTTATCACAAAGGATTCACAACATCAACAATATACAAGTGATGCGGCACGGAATGGATGGCCCAGGGACAGTTGTGCACGCTTTCTTGACATCGATATACAAAGCTTTATATTCTCAGTTTAAAAATGACAAGGGGTTTGGTCTGGGGGGGGGGAGAAGCTAGAAATTCATGGCTCATATTTCAGCATCCAATACACAAGTTATATTCCAGTCTCTGAGCAAATGTACAGGCTGGTTTTGATTTGCATCAGTTTGCAAATCTTTTCTGCCATGACTTCAGTCTTGCATCATTAATTAAAAAGCCTTGATGTCCAATCTATACTGAGATTGATTGTTAAAAATGCTAATTCAAGGTCTTGTGTAAAAATCAATGGTACTGTAACGGCAAATATTCTGCCTACGCTGCACTGTTAAATGTGATTGGCTAGTCTTGAATTATGCAGAATAAAAGAAAATCTGAGAATATACTGAGAGTGGTGTACAAAGAATTACAGAAACTCTGGAGCAAACCAATTGGAAGATAGGGGACAAATATGTTTTCCAATTTACTTACTGCTATTGCCTTTAACCCCTTGAATGCTAGTGGTTTCCAGCACCTTGCTTCGCAATGCATTGGAGACGTTTATAGCATTCAAAAGGTCAAAAGCTCAGCTGAAGTCAGCAGAGGAATGTATTTGTTCCCTGTGGGACAGTTGGTTAGTCTGAGAATGCCTCAAGTTCTTCCCTGTGTCAAATACATTTTGTGTCTGCAAAAAGGGCATTATTGTTGCCCTGAAATGTGTTGGACATTTTTATATATATATATTTATATTTATTATAAATACTAGTATTGAAGGCCTGTTTACACGGGCCAAAGTGCCACCCAGTGGCCTCGGCTGCTGCACTGGAGCCGGAAGCGGAGACAGGCAGTGGGCCGGTCGGAGTGCCCGCCCGGATCAGCTGTGCCTCAGACAGGAGGCCGGCACGTTCGTCTCTACTGCGCATGACTGCATCATTCGGGCAGTCTCTACTGTGCACGTGAGGTTACGCACACAGGGAACATCTCATTCTAGTGAATTATATATATATATATACTAGTGTAAAAACCCGTGTACACGGGCCAAGGACCGGATAATGTTAACCCTTTGAGTGGCACTCAAAGGGTTAAGAGCCCGCTACCTCACTGCTCCATGAGATACAGTCTCTACTGCGCATGACTGCCCGAACGCGGGCAATCTCTACTGCACATGACTGCATCGTGACAAACATCCTAGCGAATTATTATATAGGATTGATGATATATATTTTAACCCTTTGAATGCCAGAGGGGTATGCAAGCCATTGCAAACCCCTCTGGCACTCAAAGGGTTAAACATAAACACATGAACCTCAGTTTTTCTTGTGTCCCAGTTTGTATCAGAGTTATGTGTGCAGGGGTGGTAAATGCATTGACTCACTGAACCGGTTTGTACTTTTGTACATACTGAAGAACAATGCATGTGAGTATATCAGCTTTCTATTATTTCCTGCATAATATTTTGAGTGCCAGAGGGGTACGCAACACATTGCACTCAGAGGGTTAATAATTTCCCCCCAGAACACATTTGAGTACTTGCATACATTCTGAACTGTAGGTGTGGCCAGCACAATCTCAATGACCATGTACCAGTTGTATACCCCTTAACAGGCTATTATGTAACCCCTTGAATGCTAGAGAAATCTCCAATGAATAATGAAGAAATTCATTAGAGATCTCTATAGCAAACAAGGGGTTAAAGTTTTTTGGGGGGTTTTGCTTTTTATAGGTCCAGAATATTTTCTATGTCATGGAACAGTGGATGGGAGTGGAGGTGAGGTCATACGAGAACTGGGAGTGTGACCGTGGGTGGAGCTAAGGGAACCAAGAGTGCTTTGCCTAGAGGCACCTAGGATGTAAATCCGGCCCTGCCTGGAGCTGAGGAAATTGATGTAAAGTAAGCCCATTTTTTGCACATGGTACAGAGGACGTTCGCTATCATCTAACAATGGCCAAGTGTGTATGCTGGTGCGCACTAAGGTGTTCATATGTTCTCGTACATATCCCAAACTACAAGTGTATGGATTTATGCCAAAGCATAAGTGCAGAAAATCAGCTGAGCTGACAGATTCGTACATCCACTCCATTAAATGCAAATGTCAAAGATCTTAAAACTGTCAACTGCAAAACACTAAGATCTGTATGACCAAAAGACAAAGAACAATTGTGAAACAAGCCAACCATATCATAGAGTGAAAAAATCCTATTGATTTAAATAGGGTGTTTAGCCAATGGGTTAAAAAGAAACAACCCCTAAAATACCAGCTTTCTCTGCTGTTAGAACTGACGTAATTTTGACCCACATGTGCCAAGAATACAGCTCCAGTTTGGAAAGATTTTATCCTTACTCAACAAAATTCCAGATCTTTAATACTTGCAAAGTGCCCCATTCCCTTAGGAGATATGTTAAAAGCAATCAATTGAGACAGAGCTCTCTCCTCACTACCCAGCTGGCAATGCAACTGGATGTGCTGTTTCACAAGCTTGAACTTGCAGACGGGGTATTTTTGGCCATAGTTTTCATTTAAAGTGACCCCTGTCATCCAAAGCCATTTGACATATTTTGACTGTCATAAATATTTAAGGTCTTATACATCAAAAACTTGTGGTGCAATTCTGGGGCAAACCAACAACATCATACGTAATCAATGAAGAGAAAAAATATATATTTTTTAACCCTGTGAGTGCCAGAGAGGTAACCAATGCATTGCAATACTTCTCTGACACACAAAGGGTTAATGCACTGAATGTTAGAGAAGTCTCCAACGGATTGCTTTGCAGTGCATTGGAGACACTGCTTGCATTCCAGGAGTTAAAAGCCCCATTAAAATCAATGAGAATTTTGGGAATTGCTATTTGTCTCTTACAGAGTGGGTCTGTGCCTGAATTGCACCTGTTTAGTCTGATGTACCAGGCCCTTACGGGCTTATGTACCAAACATGAGACGTAAATCTGGTGTTAACAAACTGCAACATGGGGGCGGGGCACAAATAAGCATTCAAGAAATTCACAAATATTTAAATACTGGTTTTAACCCTTCAGTGCTAGAGAAGTTCCCATAGCAAGTACAGGTATACTACAGTTATTGCACGTACACTTGAAGGGCGCACACAGTGTTTGTGTCAGAGACTATGAAGGGAAGGAAGCGATTTGCGGCCCTCCAGCTGGTGTTGGATCCCAATTTGCATCATTTTCAGCTAGCCAACAGCTGGCTGAGTATGCTGTGAGCTGTAGTCCAACAGCAGCTGGGGAATGAAAATTGCCAATCCCTGGCTAGAATATGGGTTGCAAGCCTGTAGGGCTTTCAGTAGTAGAGTATGTTTTACTCTGTCTGCTGGCACATACAACTTGGTACATGTGTTGGCATATTCATTTTCAGGCTGTTACTGTCCACCAAGCTAATTATGCAATAAACCTTCAGTATAGCATTGGAACATAATATGTGGTGGCAGATGGGAACCACTGAGCCCTTCTACTCTGCCCATTTTGCTATATTTTCTTGGAATGAACTCTTAATGTTATCATAGGTTTTAAAAAAGAAAATCAATGAGTCAAAATGGAGCTAGGGTATGCATAGATTGTAAAATATCATAGATGTTATTCTGTAATATAAGAATGTAGATTGATTGGAGATTGCTAAGGTTTGGTCCTGAGCCCACTAATTTGTTAACGGCCTTGAAGAGGGCATTGAAAGCGATGTTTCTAATGCTTCTTATGTCAAATCAGATTTTCTCTGCAGAGGAATATGAGCAAAATTGAGAATTGTTTAGGCAAATTCACCTGTTGTTCAATACAGATAAATACAAGGTTACTGATATAGGCAATGAATCAAATGTGGGACTTTCATTAGTAGTGGACTGCTTTAGAGAACAGTGGATGGAGAAGGCGTAGACTTGTAGACGAGAAACTCTTCAACACTGCTGCAGGGCCAGCAAGACATGAACATGAACAGGATGGATTATCTTCTTGGGAAGAAAGCATACTATAGCATCATTATAATGGTTCTCCGGACCTTATCTTGAATTACACTTTAGAAACAAAAATATTTGAAACCTGAAAAAAGTTTGGATATGTGCAATATAATTAAATGTATGTCTTACCTATATAAAATGTAATTTAATTAAATATTAAATGTAAAAGTGACTACTAATTGTATAATGTTTTTTAACTCACCTCCATCAGTCTTGACACAATGTCTTTCATAGTCTAGGAAGCTTTTTTTTTAAGTCAATCCTCAGGACTCTTGTGAGCTTGCCCTGGTGGCTAGTTACTCAAAAAGTAAAATGGAGATACCCTACTCTCCCTTCATTGAGATCTCACATGTTCAATGTGGAGAAGGCATGAGCTCTGGACACAATGAATATCTGAATGCAAATCTTATCAGTCAGTCAGAGACTGAGGCAATTTGTACCAAAAAATAATCAGATGCATTGTTTGTTTATCTGGACACTGCAGCAGTTACCACTATTGACTTGAGTTTGGTGGGGGAGTAGCTTGCTATCACAGCACATCTACTGAGGGCTATTTTTCAGTGTCAGTGCTATATAACTTTTTTGGGGGGATTTCATAAGTATTATGTAGTAAAATATATGTTTTTTTATTTTTTGGAAGAGAGGTGTTGGTATAGAATACCCCCTCACAGGAAATCCCAGATCCTAAGGGTATACCAGGGCTCAAAATTTCCACTCTCCACTAGCCAATGGCGAGTGAAAATTTAGCCCTGGCGAGTAGAAATTCAGCCCTGATGGGTATGTTATGACTTGCAGTGGCGAGTAACTTTTCAGGTCTGGCTAGTAGCAAAGGACTTAAAATTTTAAGCCCTGGGGTATACAACACATTTCTTGCAATTCATTGGACACCCAATGGTACTTAATGGGTTAAGTTGTTGTTCTCGTGCAGCTCCTGTTAGGAATATGCTGACAACACTGATATTCCTTCTATGGTTCACAGTGACTAAAAGCCAAGAATAAGATTTTGTTCTTGTAGGTGGGACATGTAAGAGGAGATTACCAGCATGGGAAGAAGAGACCCACCTAGATGATGTGACATAAGGGCATTATCGTGTCTCCCTCCCTGCAAATAACACTCAGAAAAATTGGTATTTCTCTTGTCTGTGGCTATTTAGGCTATATGGGTAGGTGCATGAGTTAAAATCAATGTGCTTTCTATTTGATTTTAATAAATGGATTAGAATTTAATTATTAATAAAAGCTTCCCAAATCAGGTTTGTTTACTCTGGTTAAGATGCACCTATGAGACAATTGGATTACCATTTAAAATATATATGCAGTGTAAACACAGAAAACTCTCTGGAGACATGTTGATCAGCAGGGCTATACAGGGGACACAGGGTCATCCACTGAGATTAGATGAAATGAGATTTCACCTTCTGCAGTGGAAAGGGTTCTTCACTATAAGAGCAGTAAACACTAAGTTTACTACCAGGAGAGGCAATGTATGTTGACAGATAGAGAAGAAAGCTCCAAGAACAGGTTTTCCTTTCCTTTTCCAGATTTTCAAAAATCTCCTTTGTATTCTAATGCCCCCTTTCAGCTAAAAGAGAGATAATGGGTAAATGTATGACTCCAACATCCCAGCTCCTACATCAGTGGCTGCACTTAGGGATATGATCTACAGAATATGATCTCAGTAGTACATACAGACATACATACGAACATACTATGCTGCCCTTTATGCCTGCCCCATAGAATGTGCTGTAACATTGCATAAAATCACACCATTTTGTCTATGACTTCTTCAAAACATAATTTTAAACAAGGAGTGGAGCAAAGCAATGCACTGAAACACCACTAGACTGTCACATTGCCCTCCCCTTGGTGAAAGAAGCTTTAAGGGCAAGATTTTAAGTAGCTGAATAAGTTAGTATTAGCGCATGAGTAGTTCCAGCACCTGGATAAGAGTGGAATCATATCTTTACATTCCTCACCCTCCAAAGTTTGCTGCATTTCTATATATGACTATGCCAGATGTGGGCAAGCATTGTTATAAGATGCTGATGGACTACAGCTCTCATCAAGAGATGGTATACAGCCAATGTTGCTACCATGCGCGTGTCTGGGTTTGACAGGCCTGTTCTAGAATGTGGGTTGGTGACAGGTTGAACTTGATGGGGGTTACATATTTTCTGACTCAGATACTATGACCCATATTTAAAAATGCAACCTGGAGTTAATTTGGATTAAACCAACTGTATCGTAGGGGACAAATAAAAATCCCTGTTAATGTAAATTGGGCTCAACCCCTTGGTGCTAGAGAGGTGTCCAATGCATTGCTTCACAATGCATTGAAGACCTCTCTAGCATTCAAGGGGTTAAAAAGCTCTCTTCATCTGCATGGAAATTTAGCAATTTTTATTTATTCCCTGTGGTGCAGTTGGTTTACTCCAGAATATCTCCAGTTTTACAAATACGGGCCTTTGTACCTATGCTCACAGCATTTCTCATGAAGGTTTTTACATAAGAAATGTGTTATTTTTCTTTAACCATTCAAGGACTAGAGGGGTGCGTAAAACATTGAGAAACAAAGCACTGGACCTACCTAATAATAACAAACCCCATGTATTTAATCAGAACAGAGAATAAGCATCAACGCCAAGAATCAAATCTGAATGGGCTGGTTTACAATTAATTGGAGACCTCTTTCTAGAATTCAAGGTGTTAAAACCCCATTTAAGTCAACAAGATTTTAATTACCTCCCTATGGTACAGTTGGTTTGCTCCAGGATTCCACCACTAACAGTCTATGTCTCAAAATGCATCTTAAGGGACCTATAAATCATTTAGGAGGCTAAAAGCCCCATTCAAATCAGTTAGGATTTTGCTGGGATCTGTTTGTCCTCTATCTTTTGTTTTGTATCACCCCTATACAAGTTAGCATTAATCCTTAGTTTATAGAGTGAATATAAGTAAATGTTTATTCATTTAAAAAAAAAAAACCTCCTGTTCGTCTAAATTTAAGTTATAAAATCTAGGCTACAGCTACTTCCAGACAGACTTCAGTTATCAGCTCTGTAACTGCAGTCCGTCACTCTGCCTCTGCTCCTCTCCCTCTATCCAGCCTCCTCCAAGGACGGAGCCTTTCTGCCTGAAGCTGGAGCGATCTCATTGGCTAGCTATCGATCTCTGCCAATGAGAGCGCTCCAGCTTACAGACAGAAAGCCTCCGTCATCGGAGGAAGCTGGGTAGTGGGAAGGGAGCAGAGGCAGAGTGACAGACTGCGGTACAGAGCAGGTAACCGAAGTTTGTCTGGAAGTAGCTGCAGCCCAGACTTTAAATTTAGACGAACAAGAGCTTTTTTAAAAAATGAATAAACATCCTATATTATAATTCGCTAAATGTGTGTTTGTCAGAAGCTGTCATACGCAGTAGAGATGGCTGTGTGCACTGCAGTCATGTGCACTATAGACTGCCCACGACGAGGCTGATAACTCACATAAATTCAGACCGTAGTGGTGCGCAGAGAGGACTACAGTGCGCAGAGAGGTCTATTATCTGAATTCGGAGTGCTCCTCTCCATATCAGCCAAGGAGAGGTCAGTCTCTACTGCGCATGACTGCACCCTGGCCATTGCTGAGTTACACTGTGGCCTGTTTCAACTAGTTTACTTACATTTGTTCTATAAACTAACGATTAATGCTAACTTGTGTAGGGGTGATACATCCCCTTTAAAGTCTATGGGTGTGTATTGCATTGCTTCACAGTGTGCTGTACACCCGCCTGGTCTGTGGGTATCCACAGAAATGTTTCCATGGGAAGGCAAAACCATAATATGGCCCCCAGGTCAGCCTGCCCAGTTCCTATGTTTATCCAGCGGGGCAAGTGTATGAGGTGCAAGTGCCACCTCTTTCCCTCCTCTGTGGATGCCCATGTCCTGGTCCATAAAGGGTTAAATATCATCCTTATCGAGTTCAGGCTGAACATTTTTATAAAGACCTCTGCAATAATGTGTGCTTATTTATGTTCTAGATCTGCTCAGCGTTGCAAATATACCATTACATAGCCTTAAAGAATTCCACATAAGCACTTTTTCCATTTTCTTATATAAAATAAAAAAAAAAACGTTACAATCTGATTACCTTCCTACTTGCCAAACTCTCGGTTTGTGTTAAAAAATATTAAATAAATAAAGAGGCTGAAATGCCCAGATCTTCTCAGAACTAATCTTCAATTTATGACAAAAATATGCTTAAGCATACAAAATGTTCAAGCAAGCAGTGTAATTTATAGTCTACAGAAATAAAATGATATTTTGCCACTGGTGGCTACATGTGTGTCGACAGTGAATTATGTCCTGGTAATGAACAAATAATCTTTAGGAGATGTATAATGTATGAATAAACACTGCAAAAATAAAATGCTTACACAGAGGTCTAAACTGAGTAATTATCTACATCGTCACCTTAATTAAGTATATGTTAGTGAGAAATAAGATTACTATATAAAGACAAAACACATTTGTTATATACAGTAGATTAGGGTCAGGGTGTCTAACATGCAGCCCGTGGGCCAACTGCAGCCCACCCAGGCCCACCTGAGATTTTTAACAAAAACATTATTTTTTACCTATTAACCCTTTAAGGACCATTGCCGTACCAGGACCGCCATGGCGGTCCGGCACTTAAGGACCAGTGATGGTCCTGGTACGTCATGGAGTTCAGGGCTCCCAGCATGGCTGCACGTCACACCGGAAGCCCTGAACCGAAGTGCAAAAAAAAAAAAAAAGTGCCTTCTAAATCTCTGTATTGTTTACATTTTTCAATAAAAATATATAAAAATAATTGGCCACTAGGACCTAAATAGGACCTAAACACTTGCTCATCATTGCCATTGTGTAACTGACACCCAGTTCCCCTGAATAGTTTAACCTGTTAAAAAAGTATTCTCATTGGCTTGATAAAAACTGAATAGTGAGTAGCACCAAGCATGTATGTGTAAGCTTTTGTATGAATAACGTTCATTAGACTTTTTTTATACCACTTTGGCATTACTGCTAATAAATCCATATTTTTTTTATTTGCTAAAATGTTACAATTCACCATTGTTATCTATAAAAATAACTTTGCAGCCCTCAGCCATATAAATATCTGATTATGTGGGCCCACTGATGAAAAAACGTGGCCAGACCTGTTTTTCAGCCTTTCTGGCAACATTTTCCTTTAATTTAGCATCAATATGGCATTCATTAATTGAATATTTAATTTGTGCCTAGACATGAGTAACGAGTACAGTTAGTTAGTATGTTATTCTTTGCAGTCGGGTGTCACTACTTCCCATCACAATCCATAATATCCTGGCTCCTTCTCTCCCATGTCGCACAGGGACCACAAGGGGGCGTCGATAGGGACGTTGGTGCAGCTAGTGGGCTGCTGTCAAAAAAAATGCCCGGCTGGTATTCCCCTACAATCCACCCCTGTCTATATATATATCAAAGATAAGTCCTCCCAAGTATTCCCAGGGGTAATAGCAGCACAGGCTGTGAACCCTGATACAGATAATTTTGAAATACTCATTGAAGCCAAGTTGCTCCATAAGGTTTTTCCTATTTATGTTTGCATATATAAATACATACTTGTATCTTTTTCTACTTCCTGCTAGATCATCTGCAGAAAAGAGAAATATTTCTTCCATTGAATGAATTAATCGTTGATCACCATACCTGGGAAGATGTGGATAAGAAGTGGAATGAACCTGGGGAGAAGTAGGCAGAACGTATGAGAAGTGGGCAGTTACCCAGGAAACTCACCAAAGTTGTAGAATCAACCTTTGTACCCACAGAACTGCTAATTAACTCTAAAAAACAGGGACACACACACCCTAAAGTAAACTTAAAGGCATAGTAATGGTTAATTTTAACTTGATTTAATATTGTAGACATTTAAAAAAGGTTAACATCGATGTAAGTCTTATCTCGCAAACCTTTATGGTTTGAGAGATATAACTTGCTAAAGTTACCTTTTCGTGGCTGTTTTACTCAAGTCTGCCATCTAGCTGACAGCTGCAGATTCCAGTCATTTGACCAGACAGAGGCTCTTCAGCAGAGCTGAAATCACTCTATTTAGAAATAAATACTTAATTGGAACAGTCTACAAAGTGTGCTTGCAAACCAGGCACACTTCGTACATCTTTCTAAATGAAGTATTTGTCTTTAGATATCGTTATATTGGCACTGCTGAAGAGCCACATCTGGTCAAGTAACCAGAATCTGCTTCTGACAGCTTTACAGCTCTTCAAGCAGAAAGGGGAGGGACCAAAGAACTTTATTTTCCTATATCTCTCAAACCATAATGGTTTAAGAGATACGAATAAGTGCAAGTACTCTCTTTTAGTTGTATCTACCATATAGTTAATACTTTTTTTCTGACATTATTATACCTTTAATCTAGTATTAAAACACATGTATAGTGTTTCAAAATGAGAACTAACACAATAATAACCTCTCCCCCATTTACCTTAATATGGCCCCTATGAATTCTGTGTCTTTGTTCAAGAGATAACATTTTCAGTCTGTTTTGGATGTTATGTTCATAGAGGTGGACAACAGTTGGCATTTTTTTTGTTTGCTTGTTTGTTTTTAAACTGAATTAGGCAGCATGCATGGTCATATTTATTTAAGAACTTAAAGGGATAGTAATACTTAAAATGTAAAAAATATATATGTTGTAGTGTTTATCCCCCTGAGTAAAACAGTACTCCCACTGCTGAAAGGTGTTTTATTCAAAAGTTATTACAGCTCAAAGTTGAAATTTTTAGGTGCAATATCACAGCAGCCTGAAATTGTACAGTGGCGCTGTTGCTACACCATACTATGGAGATTTATGGTCTATGGACCAGAGCTGTCCATAGGATGGTGTAACAACAGCACCACTGTACAATTTCAGGCCACTGTGATATTGCACCTAAAAAATTCAACTTTGAGCTGTAATAACTTTTGAATAAAATACCTTTCAGCAGTGAGAGTACCCTCGTTTTACTCAGGGGGATAAACACTACAATATATTTTTTTTACATATTAAGTATTACTATCCCTTTAAAGATTGTACAAATATTGTGAAACAATGTATTACATACCCCATTGGTCCTTATAGCATTAAGATTACCATGTTCAGTGGGTAGAATTTGTGTCCTGGGGTCATGATACCAACTGTCACTTCTGCCCACCCATGATAACCAGGACTGACTTAAGATGACAGATTCGCAGAGGCAATTAGAATATTCCATATTAAGATAAGTAAGTGGATTATTATAAGAATGAGTTAGTTCTCTTTTAACACTGTTATTGTCTGACAAGCACTCATATTCAGATACATATATAATCTTTATTTAGAGGCTTCAAATAAATGGAAACTAAATCTCCCACTTCTCTAAGGCTTAGACATGCTTCAGTTCCATTCTTTGGTACTTGCAGACCCCCCAAACACTTAGCATGATGTCACCCACTGCCGCTTTGTACTGATGAGTGGTACAGTATTCAATAGAAGCTTATCTCTTTTCTGCACTAGGTAGTTTAAGTCTGCCCTTGCTGTCCTTACACCCTATAAGCTCCCTCTATCAGATGTTAAAGGAATTATAGACCACTAAAGATCAAACCAGTATCTAAAGAAACAGGCATGGAATTAAAAGCACATTATCTGTGCATCAATTCCATAAAATCCCATTAAAGATGTGAGTTGCCCTTTAAGGTATTTTCATGTACTGAGCAATCCTCGGTTAAGTAAAAATGCTATATGTGGTCATTCAGCTCTGCACTGTACAGTTATTATTGCATTACACACGCGTTGTAAGTGCTTCATCAATAATTTAATAGCTTCCAGAAAAGAAGCTTCCTGGTCAATCTTACACTGGAAAATGCTATATAGTTAATATGACCATTAACAACCTATGATAATTAATTGGCGCTAAGGTACCAAACCTTATTAATAATACTTGTATATTTTGTGTTTATTGCCAATTCACTTGATTTAGACATTAGTGTCCATTGGAATAAAAGGAAGATTCTCATGTACTATGAACAAGAGCATTTCTGGAGTAAACCAAATCTACCATAGGGACAGATACAAATTCATCAAGTTCATATTGATTTGGATGATGCTTTTAACCCCTTGAAAGGTAGATGACCACTCTATCCTTTAACTCTATGAGTGCCAGAGAGGTATCCAATGCATTGGCTATTCAAATGGTTAGGTGGTTAGAACCCCCATTTAAGGCATTAGGTATTTGCATTTGTACCCTTTAGTACAGGTGGTATGTATTATAATTGCTCCAGTTCCTCTTAATATATCAGTCACGGGGTACTCTCTATGTGGGTAGCAGTTCTTATGACAAAGTGACAATGTTTCAAAGCGCATCTTAAGGCAAAATGCATTTTTTTCTGCAAGGGATCTCTTTTACGGAAGGTAATATTTATTTTAATTGCCTGATTTCAATACAACACTTTTTTTCTGTACTACTGTAATTCTGTACTGCTTTTTGTCTGAATTTCCAATTGCAAAGAGCAAGCAGCTGCCTAAATCAACACATGTTGAGGGGCACTTAAGCTGTCACAGCTTAGCTTAGCCTTGTTGGTATAGGGCATGTTTTTATTCTATGATTTCTGAGCCTCTGTACAGCTGAGATCAGTATGAGTACCCTATATTTAATAATCATACATGGGAAATTTGGTACCATTTTGCTTTGTGTACCCCTCTGGCACTCAAAGGGTTCAATGGGACGCGTTACGGTGTGTCACTAATGGGGTGGGGCTTACAGAGAATGATCACAGAGTAAACAGCAGTGAGGGGGAGGGGGTGAGTGTGGTTGAGTAAGCAATGTGGGGTATAAAATAGGTGGAGATAATGGGGAACACTTCAAGGCCAGAGAAAGCGGACCAACCCTCAGAGACCTGGTATGTTACAGAAAAATCAGAGTGTACAAGACAAATTCTTAGAGGCTTATGTAGAAAGAAGAGTGGAGCAGTCATGGAGTAAACCAGTTGCACCATTGGGGTAGATACAAATTCAGAAAATTCTCAATTCAGTTCAATTTTTTAACTCTTTGAGCGGCAGAGGTATCCAATGCTTTGGATACCTTTATGGAACTCGCAAGTCAATCCCTACCGCAATGCAGCTGGTTTGCTTGCATTCTCCATATGTGCCTTAGAGTTCCCAGTTAACCCTTTGAGTGCCAGAGGGGTACAGAACGCATTGCTCTGGGTAGGAATATGACATTGTAGCTCTTAATTAGATGGATTTTGAAGGATTAACCATTTGGATTCTTGGGATGTCTACAATAAAAGCTAAAATAAAATGCAATAAAATCAAGTAATTCATTATAAATTAGGAAAATCATTCAATTTCCTGATTACTTTATTCAGAATATTTACTAAATGTAAGGTAACCCGTTTAATTCTTATGAAAGAAACACAGTACGGGGCTGCACTTGTTTTTGTGTAACCCTACAGAAGGGATACTTTCATAAGTATCATGCATTAACCTACTTGCCAAGATTTCAAACTCATTTCTAGGGACTCTGGGTAGTCAGAGTACAGAACGTCACTACTGGTCCACAGTGCAATATATTTAAGCAATATTACTATGTGGGAAAGCTCAGAACGTATTAACCTTTTAATGACAAGCACATAGTATATTAAGTGAACAACCAGTTTTAATACTAGGGACTAGGGTTTCCACCCAGCCGGTATTTTACCGGCAGGCCGGTAAAAAATTGGCTTCTGTCCAGTGTTAAGTCTATGGAGGGAATGCCATGGCCGGTATTTTCTTGAAGAAAAGGTGGCAACCCTACTAGGGACACATGCTGGGACAGCAGTATCCAGGGACAGGAGGCGAAAAACAGAAATGGTTCCTGTAAATCTGGGATAGTTAGCACATATGCATTAAAATGGTTGCCTTAACTAAAGTACTGTAATGTTTTTCTCCTGGTGCCATATGCCATTCAGGTTTGACGACACCCCCTGTGCTATAACAATCCCCTCTGCCAAGTAACAGAGAGCAGGAAGTAGAATTTGACTGGTGAGACTGATGTACAGAAGAGAACTTGTGGGAGATGCATTATTATGGTGAAGTGTTTCTGGACTAAATCAATTCACTATGAAAAATATGACATACTTCACCATATGCACTATGAATTAGCTATGCAAGGGGAGGGGAAGAGACTTTGAACATTAACATATGATGATGGCATAATGCTGTCAGTGTTTTGGGGAGAGCAGGAAGGAGAAGAGAGAATACATTCTCAGACTTCAGTACCAATAACAGCAGCACCCCTCGCTCAACCCTTTGATTTACAGTGGCATACCTCCCAACATTTCAAATTGCCAAAGAGGGACACGTGTTTTGGGGGTGTTTCTGGGGACGTGGCTGGTGGGTGGGGCATTACCAAGAATTTTTAGGATATTTCTTGACCTATTGACACCTCCTTGTGTAACCTAATACATGACTTATAACAAGACCAAAGTATTTTATTTACACAGACTAATTTATAAACACACACACTGACCTTTAGACAAACAATAATGTGAGTTTTATTGCTGTGGAGCAATGTGATACACTTATATACATATCACACAGTCTGATCTCCTAAAAAGAGGGACATCAGGGTGGGAAAGACGGACAGAAGGATTTGGGTCTAAAAGAGGGACTGTCCCTCCTAAAGAGGGACACTTGGGAGGTATGCAGTTGGGTAATCAACACATTGAAAAGCAAAGCATTCCTCACACCTGTGGCACCCCTTGAATGCCATAGGGAGGTGCAATGCATTGCTCTGTAATGAGCTGCACACCCTACTGGCATTCAATGGGTTATAAGAAACACAGTGGGTCTCCTCCATGTTGTTCCTATCAGCTGATATAGTCACACAGAAGCGGGCCGCTATACAGCTGTTTTATGTAAACAGACACTCAGACACATTTCCCAACAGCTGATAGGAACATGTGGAGGAGACCCATTGTGTATAAACTTCTAAATTCCAGAGACACATGAATTTGTAGTGTTTGTGAGCCACTACTGTTTAACCCTTTGAGTGCCAGGGGGTACGCAACGCATTGCTTTGCATTGCATTGCGTACCCCCTGGCACTCAAAGGGTTAATCCAAAGTGGGCAGAAAACACCTTAACTCGTTGAGTTTCACATGGTTAAGCAATGATTTGTTCTTAAATGTGTTGCTTACGCAACTGGTGAGCAAAGGGTTATGGAAAGGCTGTGACCATGGCTGTGGCTACATTAAAAACTATGGAAGATCCCAGCTGGGAATTTTGAAAGCACATACAGCTATCAGAGCTTTGTGCTTGTGGAGAATGACACATTACAATATAGACACGCCCACAGTCACTACATTTAGGGCGAGATGTTCAAAAAGTCGTCATAATGAAAAACTTGTCGGATCGTAAGCTGGTGGTAAAAGAAGGACAATATTTTCAGAAGTAAATCCGTCACTTCTGAAAATTCATCGAAAGAATTAAAAATGACGGTAAGAAGATCTCATTGAACACTGCCGTTAAAAATTCTGATCTTAAAAATTGTCTTTCATTTTGTCTTTGAAACGAAAATTTTCAAAGAAACAGACTGTTTTTTGTCTTTGAAATTTTTCTCCTCCAAGTTTAGACCATTTTTATTATGTAGGGGAAAAATTGACATTAATCAGACAAAAAAATGACGTTCAAACTAATATTTTTTTCTGAAAATACCTTACATTATGATGGAAGATTAAGCCACACCCACTTTTAAGATGACTTTTTCCCTTTGACGGAGATGGCGGAATTGGATGCAAAGAATGACGGAAACGTGTCTGAGAATTGACGGATCATGGTGTAAGAACTTTTTTATTCTGATTACAGACAATTTTAGTTACCACCACCTTCTGAACATCTCACCCTTAGTGTTGCCACCCAGCCAGTATTTTACCGGTAGGCTTCTGTCCAATGTTAAGTCTATGGAGGGAATGCCATGGCCGGTATTTTTTTTTTAAGAAAAGATGACAACCCTAACTGCATTTCAATGTGTAAATAAGCCAGTGTTGAAGTAGACACTACACAAGCAAACTTGTCAAAAGCCTGGCAAGATGATAGCGATACTGACTTATTTGCTGTGTATTCACAGTGGTATGATAACAATGTAATCTTAATGCATATGTTGAGATGTAATCTAAGCAAATATGCCACAATATTGCCAGCCTGGCCCTTACTGAACCTTAATGCATCTCACCCCAAAATGATTCCTGAAAAAAAAAAACTGCACAAAAGTGAACAAAAACAAATAATTCCATTGATTTAAAAGAGACCTTTAACCCCTTGAATGCTAAAGAGGTCTCCAATGCATTCCCGTGCCCCATATGGTACAGATGGTTTGCCTCATAATTATTACTGGTGTCCTTAACCCTCTGAGTGCCAGAGAAGTAGGCAACACATTGCTTTGCATTCAAAGGGTTAAAACATCCGACCATAGCTAAACACCGTCTCTAGCTAAACACAGAAATGTCTGGGTATCTTCAGGGACATAGATAAATCAATGAACACCATGATCTCTAGGTTAGTAATGGTATTGGTTAGTAACAGGGTAAGCCTTTGGATACCCCACTGGCTTTCAAAGGGTTAATAATTATTAACATTTATTTTCTAAGTGACTGAACCATTTGAGTGCCAGAGGGGGATCCAGATGTGTTGGGAACCCCACCAGCACTAAAAAGGTTAAATCAAATAAACTACGAAATTGCTTTATGAAGCGATGCAGAGCTGTCCCTACTTCAAAGCAGAGATAGATTTCCTTTTAACATTTAACCCTTTTGCGTGCCAGAGGGGCACACAAAGGGTTAACCCTTCTTCTGGTCCTCAGACGGTTAAGCAAAATGATGGCACATTTGATTTATTTCAAGAATAAACAAAATCCCAAATCTGCTTCAGGTCAGCAAAATGTTAATTATATAGAAATATTTATTGATTTAAAGGGTTATTTAATATATATATAACAGTTTTAAGCAATATTTTTCCTTTAAAGTCTCCACATTGTGAATTCATCAATCAGTCTAAAACCCAATATGCCTGAGTCCCATCTGAGGCAATACTGATTGAAGCATATATTAATTTATATGAGGCAAAATGAGTGTGTATAGGGACATTACACTGTATGCAGCAATTACTATCTCAATGTAGACTTAGTAATTAATTGAATCTGGGAGGTACATGGGATGCAGTGACTGTCAAGGCAACTGAATTACATAAATGAAAGATTCCTGGGTACATATTCTCTATGGTATATGTTCACTGAAAATGAGAAATAAAGGAACATTAAACTTTTTTTTTTATGAAAATGTGTGTGTTTGTAGGGTTTTACCTGCAAAGTAAAACAAGGACACTCCCACTGCTGTAAGTTGTTCTATTAACCCTTTGAGTGCCCTTCTGGCACTCAAAAGGATAAAAATTATAACTGTTTACACTGAAATGAATTGTGTAAAAGAGTCATTACTTCCTGAAAGTTCTAACTGACAGTGACTTAGCAGATACTATCACATTCTATGGAGAACTGATGTGCTGTGACTCACCTCTCCCACAGAATGCAACAGAACAACTATCTGAAATCTGGTCGCTAGAGGGCATTATTAAAGGGATAGCAATGGATGCCAATAAATGCAGCTCCGATAAATGCTCATATGTTATAGTTCATGGAGCGATATATTTCAATCATGTCTGACTTGTAGATCAAAAGTAATTAAATTTTAAAGATTCCCCCTACCACCCCTTTTACCTCTTGTATGCATCTCACCTCAGATATGGAATCCGGTAGCTTGACCGCACAGCTCGCAGTGAGGGACAATCTTCTCCGTGTGCGCATAAGGAAAACACTGCCCCTCTTGACGAAAGAGGGCAGGATTTTCATTATGCTAACTGAAGATTGCCCCTCTCTGCGAGCTGTCTGTGCCGGCTTGGGGAGTGCATTACGTAAGTAAAAGGGGCAGGAGGGGAATACTTTAAAACTGAATAACTTTTGAACTACAAGTCGGACACAATTGAAATACATCGATACATAACATATGAGCATTAATTGGAGCTGAATTTATTGGCATCCATTACTGTCCCTTTAACGTAAAAAAGACAGCAATTTAAAATTGAATAAATCTGGAAAACTGTATCTCCTAGCAGTTGGTGTTCCCCTGCTTTACTCAACAGGAAAAAAATCTACAAAAAAAAAAAAAAAATCTCTCTCTCTCTCTCTCTCTCTCTCTATATATATATATACTAGTTGAAGAACACGGGTCACAGTGCCACTGCCAGACGGTCACGGTGCAGTCATGCTCAGTAGAGACTGCCCGTGCCGCGGCTGATACAGAGCTGGATGCTTCAACTCTGTATCAGCAGCGGCACAGGCAGTCTCTACT
The DNA here is from genome assembly GCA_037306005.1 of Rhinophrynus dorsalis. NCBI lineage: Eukaryota > Metazoa > Chordata > Amphibia > Anura > Rhinophrynidae > Rhinophrynus > Rhinophrynus dorsalis. The sequence continues at coordinate 81,206,113 of CM074718.1, read as the reverse complement.
GCGCATGACTGCGGCATTACACATGTTTTAGTGAATTATTATATAGGGGATATATATATATATATATATATATATATATATATATATATATATATATTTTTTTTTTTTTTTTTTTTTCCATAACATTTACTGCTCTTTTAATCACTGCATGCAGTTGTTTGATGCTTATATAAATAAATATAATACACACGTGTTTGTCATTGATGTACTGGTGCTCCCCATCTCTTCCTTCCCTCATGCTGTAATCCTGAAATGATTGGAAGAGAAATAAAACTGAAGTTACAAAAACGTTTCAGTGTATTACACAAATATCAAATACTTTATTCAGTTCTTGACTAGTAAATGTATCTCCAGTGTTCAAGGGGTTAAACAATGAAAAATGAGAAGGGAACATTTTAACAAGCCAAATACATATATTGGGTCTTTACGGCTGAGTAAAACAATACTAATCCCACTGCCGGGAAATATATATTTAAAAAATTATTGCAGCTCAAACACCATCTTCCAACATTGCTTTGCCATACCTTGCATACCTCTCTGGCACTTAATGGGTTAAACTAGCATCTAAAAGAGGTTTTTGGGGGGTTTTTTTGTGTTTTTAATTATGAACTCTGTGGGTGATCTGGGGTGAGATGCGCTAAGGTGTGATAAAGAGGTGATAAAGTGGTGATGACTTCCCCAGTGATATCACTTCTCCAATTCCTATGTTATTCTATACAGCCTATGTACCAAGATCTCTATGACTTTAGGGATGCATAGGCTCTATAGAATAACATAGGAACTGGAGAAATGATCTCACTGGAGAAGTCATCTCCGCTTTATCACCTCTTTATCACTCCTTAGCTAGGTTGACCACATTTCCATACTGCCATTCAGGGACACTGCAGAGATGAGAGCAGTAGAGTACTTGTCTTCGGCTCTAGTGCACCTATGTGGGAGGGATCACTGTACATCACTGGACATCAGTGCACAACGCTCTCTTTACCCATAGCAATACAACGTTCTACATAAAAACTAGAGGGAGAACTGCCCATTAACCACTGTAACAGAAGAATTATGTCTCTTGCTGCTACAAAAAATGTACATCATGTCCAAAGCCTTAGACAAGTATTACACTGAAACAAAATTGCACTGCAGCTCCTGTTTGATGTTAGGATCAAGCGCTTGGTGCTCTGTCTGGGAGCTATTTCCTTGTAGTCCAGCAGAGGCAACACTTTCCGTCACAGTAGGTACTAGGCAGTTCTCCTGCTCTGGAGTCTTCATTAAGGGACTTTGTATTGTCCCAGAAGGGGGCTGCCAGGGACACGAGACACACGTTTAAAATCAGGGACTGTCCTGGGCAATCAGGGACACTTGGTCACCCTAAACTTCGCGCATCTCACCCCTTGATTCTTAGACTACTAGTCTAGACATAAGGAACAATGATGCTGCACTATGAAATAGTGAAGTAATTCTGATGAAAACCAGCTACACCATTGGGGAGAAAGAAAAATTCCTATTGATTTATATTAAGTGACAGAGAGGCCACTAATGCATCGCTTCACAGTACATTCAAGCCACTCTAGTTTTCAATGGGTAAAAGTCAAATTTAAATCAGTGGGAATTTGGAGAATTTTTATTTGCCCATTATCGTACAGTTGGTTTATTCGTACATCGTCCTCAGTGCCACCTTGTAACCACAAAAGCAAACAGCAGTTTAATTAAAAGAAATTGAGCTGTGATAAATTTTGAATGAAGCATGTCCTGGCAGCAGGCAAACAGAAATTATACTGAGCAGGAAAATCATTGCATAATATAGTGTTTCATACTTATCTTTTACTGCAATGTATAGCTATTGGTATGATGGCCAATACAAGGCTGTGTGAATGTTTCAGACAAAAATCTTCACTGACTCTATAGCAAAGGTAGTCAATTGTTGGACCTCCAGCTACTGAGGACTACAACTCCCAAATGGCTGGTTGGGAATGGTGGGATTTGTATTCCTTAACAACCAATGTCCAACAACTGATTACCCTGTCCTACAGTACTACCAATTCACACTATAATTAAAGGGATATGGGGGTGAATGTACATGCTAAATGATGCTCCTGAAATTGAATTTCTAGGCCTATGTTTGCCTAATGAAATGTACTAAGGTATGTACAGCAAAATTCCTCCCATGAAGACTACAACGGGGCAGCCTGTGCGCATTTTCAGGGTTTTCGTTTCCTCTCCTCCTTCTTTAGGGAAATGTACTAAACTAAACAACAAGGACCTGCAGTGATTGTATGCCATTTCCCTGCATATGCTGTGGGGCTGGAGTACATACAGGGTTGTTTACGTTAAAGTCTTAATGATGATGGTGTGTCTGTCAGTATGCACTATGGAGCTCATGTGCTGTCCTGCATATCCTGAAGTGTAGCCACTGGCAGTAGAGGTTAAGGTCAGTGAAGCTGCATAGCAAATTTGTACATTCACTCCAGTAATACTTTTCTCACTTAATACACAGGGGAAACTCATACAGGTAGGGAAACCTTATCTGGAAGTTACTAGAGAGCAATGTTTCATTCTTTAAAGAATAAGTGCAGCATTTTCTGCAACCTTCTCACTCATTGGTGACACTGCAGCTGGTGCTATCTACGCAGAGCTCTGATACTAGGATGCAATAGCAGTGGCACCACTATGAAATGCTTTGGCCACTGAAATTCTCTACTCAGTCTCTACTCAGACACACACACGCATACACACATATACATACAAAACACCACAGCTACATACATGCACACACACCCACACAAACACACCACAGCTACACACACACTCAATGCATCATAGGTATACACTCCAAAACACACACACAATCACACAGCATGCACATGCACACATACCCACTATGCAGATACACAACACACATACACATACAAAACATCACCGCTATACACTCACAAACACTCTAAAACACAAACACAAAAAACAAGCACACACAGACACCCCAGCAATACACACAACACAACACAAATAAAACACCCAAGCAATACACACACACCACAACACAAATAAAGCACCCCATCTACACACAACACACACAAAACACCCCAGCAATACACACACAACACAACACAAATAAAACACCCCATCTACACACAACACACACAAAACACCCCAGCAATACACACACAACACAACACAAATAAAACACCCCATCTACACACAAAACACCCCAGCTTTACACACTCAACACACTCTCACAAACAAAACACATATTATGATGTATAGAAATAAACGAGAATAAAATCATTTTGTTCCACAAACCATTTGAATGCCAAAAAGATGTCCATGCATTGTTTTGCAAGACATGGAACACCCCTCTGGTTCACAAAAGGTTAGTGTTCTTGGTAATGCTTTCCATATGACTTTGGACTACAGTTTTGGACACTAGTTCATATAAGATTCATTTTGGAACTGGAAAGAGTTTAGAGACATGCAAAAAAAGACAGAAAACAGTCAAGAGAATATCTATATGTTTCTAACCAGGTAATTAAGCTGGAATGTGTCAGTAAACCTCACAGAACACAACTATAGCCAGAGATCTTGGCTGGAGATGTGCCTCTGAGAACACTCAAAGTATCATCAGATTTCATATTGCAAATTCCAGTACACGGGTGCATCTCTGTACACATTTGCCTCGTGGCTATCTCCGTTTTTAACACTTTGAGTGCCAGACGGGTATGCAACGCATTGTAAAGCAATGTGTTACGTACCCCTCTGGCACTCCAAGTGTTAACCCCTTGGAGACTAGAGGGGTGTACAATTTTTGCTTTGCAATGCGTTGCACACCCTTGTGCTTCAAGGGATTTGAGACAGATATGACCCTTCTGGTACTCAAAGGGTTAAATGAGATCAAGCACCTCCTAATAACCCACCCACTTACCTTATTACATCCATAAAATCTTAATGGCCCCTAGGAATTTTACTCTTGTGCTGGTGTTCAAGAAATAATGTTTCCCATCAAATAACATTGTTAAAATTCGCTTTGATTTAAATGTGTTTTGTTTTTTTCCTATTTTTTTTTAACTTGAGCATTCACGGGGTACAAAGCCCCACTAAATCAATGGTGATTTGTATGTTGCACCTAGGGTGCATTTGGATTGATACAGTATAGCACTACATTACATTCCTCCATGAAGCCCAATTTGGCAGACAGTAAAATGTAGCACAGTCGAGAATAGCTGAATGCGTGTGTGTATCTTTGGGTACCAGAGTGGTGTCCAATGCATTGCAATGCGATGCGGGATCCCCCCCCCCAAAAAAAAAGCAATAGGCAGAAATAAAGGAAAACAGGTCTGGATCAAACCACCTGCACCAAAAGGAAGAAATAAACATTGACACTCATTTAAAAAGCAATTATCACATTTTACTTAATCTGATCTAATGGGAACAGACTTAGCAAAACTTAACCTGTAGAACCCCAAAAAAGGCTCCTGTTAGCCATTTGGGGAGGTAGAAAACAGATGTAATTCAAAACAAAAGCCTGTGACTCCCAACTACAAAGTGCAGGTTTGAGCACACATTCCCTATAGATGCATTGTGTTCGGCTGTGCCAAGAAATTGCATTGTGCAAGACAGGAAGTTGTCCCGTGTGATGCAGGAGAGATAAACATGGGAGCATTAGGGCAGGGCTGGTGCAAGGATTTTTGCCACTCTAGGCAAAACCTAATATTGCTGCCCCTTGGCTCCATCCCTTGTGTCCTACCCCTTTATGCCCCGCCCTGTATGTGTTTAAGTGCCAGTGTGTTTGTGTGTTCCCTATATGTGTATAAGTGTCAGTCTGTGTGTGTTTTCCCTATATGTGTATGTGTGTGTACGTATGTGTGAGTCTCTGTAAGGACATCAGTGTGTAAGTATGTGTGTGTGCTTCTCTTTATGTGTATCAGTGTGACAGTGTGTATGTTCTCTATATGTGACTTTCCCCCACTTTGACTCTCTCCCCCTCTTGACTGTTGATCCCCCTTTGACTCTCTTTCTCTCCCCGTCTGACTCTTGATCCTCCTTTTGACAGTTGATCCCCCCCATTTGACTCTCTCTCTCTCCCCCGTCTGACTCTTGATCCCCCTTTTGACAGTTGATCCCCCCCATTTGACTCTCTCTCTCCCCGTCTGACTCTTGATCCCTCTTTTGACTGTTGATCCCCCCTTTGACTCTCTCTCTCCCCCGTCTGACTCTTGATCCACTCTTGACTGTTATTCCCCTCTTTGACACTTTCTTCCCCCGTCTGACTCTTTATCCCCTCTTGACCCCCATTCCACTTACTCTTCCCGGTGCACGTCTCTCTCCCAGTGAGTATGTTTTGGTGCTCTCCCTTGGCTGGCTATTTTTTTAATGTAGCACAGTGATGCCCGTTTCTCTCTCCCCCTCCGCTCCTTCAATCCTGGTCCAGGGCACCGAAACATACTTTTTTTTACTTGGGCAGTAAGTGGTGAGGTGGGGGGGAACACTTGGGCCTCGATGTGCCCCCAGAGAATGTGTGACCTAGGCCAGCGCCTACCTCGCCTATAGGTGGCGCCGGCCCTGCATTAGGGGTCTCCATTAACTATCATAGTTGCCATTTAAGTGGGTCTTGGATATTAGCAAGATCCCCAATGCACTGATCACTATGCAAATGGTTTGCACCACAATGTCTTCATTTCTTTGAGCATATGGCCCATAATGGGTAAATATATTAGATAACATTTAGGGAATTTTCATCCAAAAATGATTTATCTGGAGCTCCATATAAGAAGACAGTTCCTGCATGCCAATACTTACTATTTTATGTTAGACACAACCAGTTAATTTACTCACAAAAACATCATCTTGCATTTGGAGTTACTTGATCAAGTGTTCCCTTTAGATGAGACTTAAGAAGGGGGGTATGGAGTGACAGCGAAATTGGAATGTCTCCCCTGGGTCACGTTGTTCTATTAATTACAATTGGTCACATAGACACAAGTCACAATGCTGCCATTGAGGGAAAGGTTCAGCATTATTACAGACATATAGATTCTGTTGCACTTACATGTTGCTTCTGAAGTGTATTTTGAAACCTGGCTGCCCTGCTTTTGCTGAACTACAACTCCTATTAGCTTCAGATAACTGCTGATCCGATCTGTGCAAATAATGGACCGATAACACAGCTTAATTTCTTTTGTTTTAGGTGACTTTTTGATTTAAGAGATTTCTTTTGAGAAAGGATAAAAAATATTTTGTAAAAAGAAGAGCAACCAGGGTTATGACTATTATACGTTTGACTTTGATCCAAAGTGAAAGCTAATTTGTCAGCTTTGATCAGGAAGGGATTCCGTATTGATCCAAGGTAAAATCCAAATATCAGTTTTGGTCAGCAAGGGATTCCCTAGAGAACCATGGTGAAATCCTAATACCAGTTTTGGTCGGGAAGAAAATATTTCCCACTTACTGGTTTTGATGGACTTTCCCTTGGATCCACAGAGGGAAACCACCTAGGGAGGCAAATGTTGATGGGAGACAGCCACCATTTTGATGAGTGGGAGCTGTCAGTGCAATTCCAATGACCCTGCCCTAGGCACTATCTTCTGACCTACAATAGCTAGTTTATTTACTAGCTTACCTTGGCTATAATTTAACCCTTTTAGGGTTAACTCTTATTTATTACTTGTTTATCAGTTAATCCCCTGGGATAGTAAACAGGTCTCCAAAGCATTATGAAGAAATATGTTGGAGACTTCCCTAGCAACTAAGGGTTAAGACATGTTTTTATAATTATATGTTGTATGATCACATTAGCAATATAGGCATGTCCATGGAAGGACTGCAGTTACCTAGGATGCCTCAATGTAAATCTGGCAGTGCAGAGTGAATATTTGGTAGAGGATTTACATGGTCCATTTGCTTATTTTCATTAATTTTGCAAACAATAATTTAGAAGCCAGCTGATTGATACATAGGTTCAAAGCAGGCATACAGGAGCTCAAATGGTACTTTTCTCCTATAGCTCTAGTTGCTGCCATTGACTACATTGCTTCAGTGACAAAATACACAGTATATTCTTTACATAAATATCGAAAAATACATTTATTTGCATCAAAGAGCAGTAAAGTTGTTTGTTTAATGAAAACATTAGAGGTTTTCCACTTTTTTAAATTAAACTGCAATTTGCTATGGAATTTACATAGTAACATAGTTGATGAGGCTGGAAAAAGACATGCGTCCATCAAGTTCAGCCCATACCATATCACCCCTATTGATCCAGAGGAAAGCCAAAAAAAAACAAAAAACTTTGAAGCCATTTCTAATTAAGCCCCACCCTTCAAGCAGGTAAACAATTATTTCCTCACTCCAAATGACAGTCATATATTTCCCTGGATCAACATTTGCTAGGTTCCTATCACTTAAAGGGATAGTAACATTTCATAATAAAAGCAGCTTTAATTAATCCTCATAGTATTTGGACCTTGGAGAGTGTTATTTCAATTCTGTCAGAGTTGTAGTTCAAGAGTAATTAAATAACAAAGTATCCCCTCCCGCCCCTTTTACTGTTGTAACACTGTTCAGCCAGAGCAGAAGGGAGGTGCCCAGGTAGACTGCAGAGAGGGACAATCTTCAACTAAGATAAGGGAAAAACCTGAAAAACTTGTCAAGGGGGGCATGGCTTTCATTGTTCTCATAGGAAGAAGATTGTCCCCTTCTGTTATCTGTCTGGTCTATGGACTGGACTCCACATCTGAGAAGAGATGGCTTACACTAGGTAAAAGGGGCAGGAGGGGAAATTTTGCTTGTGAATATCTCTCAAACCATAAAGGTTTGAGAGATAAGACTTATATTGTTCTTCATGTTTTTTTAATGCCTACAAAATAAAATAAAGATAAAATGAAGTATTACTATCGCTTTAATGTGGAGAGAAATAGTCTGTGATGCACAGAGTGCATATAACTCATTGGATATCTCTCTGCCAATTAAAAGAACAAAAAGAATTGTTTTTTGAATCCCAGCAGGAGCTCTTTCTAACACTTTGATTAAAATTACGTTTTGAATGATAACATCTCCAAGCAATATGTTTTTTATAATAAATATTTGCTGATCCTTCTGCCCTTTGAGTGCCAGAGAGATATCCAATGCATTGCATGACCACTCTGGAACTCAAAGGGTTAAGGAACAACAAATACTGAGAATATAGCTGGCACAGCCAGAGTTAACATTTGTAATTGCATTAAAAACGCTTCAAGCAGAGGAATCTGCAAATAAAACATATTTTAAATTCATAATCCCAAACTGCAGGGCAGTCTGATGCAAGCTGTTCTCAGACATTGCTCGCATAAGGAAGTATTTATAAAATCCATAAGTATAATGGAAAAGGGAAGCAAGCAGCTCGCCAAAGCTGTTATTGCTGTGGGTGCAAACACTAGCAGTACACAGTAAGAAATGAAAAATGTCATCTCTCGTGGATCTCAGGGCACATTAAAAGATTTTGTCAGGGCAAAAATGCTAAATTAAACCCACAAGGAAATGGCAAGGATAAGACATAAAACGGCCTTTCAATAAAAGTACCATGTAAAAGCAGGAATGAGGAGAATTATGCAAAAAAAAAAGGTGAGTTATTAAATGTGTGTAGATATATCAATAGAATACATTAATAGAGTAGGCCACAGTGTAGTTCATCTCATGATATACAGCACAAATATTTAATGGGTGCAGGACAGCAAGCGATATGCACAGAGCTAATAGGAGGGACGGTCCAACTGAACTGTAGGGAACAAGTAATAACTCTTCACTGGAGGTGCTTAACCCTTTGAGTGCCAGATAGGTAACCAACACATTGCATTGTAATTAGTTTAGGGGACGGTCTGTGGACGTCAAAGAGATGACTTTGCAACCCTAGCTGTGTGACTTCTCGTCTCATTTAACCCTTGAAGAACCAAAAGCAATAATCTACAGTAATGCTGAGCAATGCTTTACAGTCGGACCTCCCTGGTACTCAAAGGATTAAGGTATGAGAGCAGTCATTGTTATGCATTGGTCTTCCTTCAAGACTCAAATACCAACGGTCCTTAAGCGGTTAAACGCAACTTTAGCAATTATGCTGGCCATCGTGAATCATGTCATGTGCTATGTTGTGTTGTGTTGACACATGTATGTATGTTGTTGTCATTCCTGTCATCGATCGGTAACATGAAGCACCCATCCAGGTGGTATGGACAACGTGGCCTTCCAGCTGTTGTGGGAGTCCATCTCCTGTCATCTTGTCATTGGCTAACTGGGGATGATGGGAGTTGTACTACTCTCCATTAACAGCTGGGGAGTCTCAGGCTGGCCACTCTATAGTACCATCCTCCACGAATAAGCGATGTGTGCATCTCCTCCTTATCGCTGTACATCTCCACTTGGCTGTTTACCTTTTTACTCTTGGTGAATTCAATGCATTAGTTGTTCTCTCATTAAAAAGAGTAGAAAAGCAATGTGATTGTGTCCATATAGGACAAGTCTACACATGCATTAAAATGTAAGTTCTTTTGCTCTCCACCATAGGCCTACAATTTTCTCCAACTCCCAATATTCCATTGTCTCTCTCTTCCTCCACTACCAGCCTTTCCCTTCTCTTGTCCTCCCTACATTCCAGCCTCCGCTTTTCTTATCATTCCTTATAGCCATTCTGACACACTTTTCCACTCTCAGCCTTTTCCTTTCCCCTTGTCTCATTTTCCTACCCTTTCATCATTCCCATCCACAAGTTCACGTTCAAGTTTCACTTCAACACCCCTTTCTTTTGCTCTCCACACTCTTCTTCCCTCTTTGACACCTATATCCTCCATTCTCTGATGTTCTCCATGCCCAGTCTCATTTGCCCAGCTCTAGTGTGCACAAAGGTGAAATTGTGCCAGATCCTAAATAAGCCAGTAAGTGTTCGGTGTGGACATCATTCCCCCCACCAGGGTGGTATTGGATGATGGGATAAAGGACACATAACAATATTGTATGGTCGGAGAGAGGGCACAGGGTGGTATTAGATGATGGGAGTGAGAGGGTATAGATTGGTATTAAATATTGGAAGAGAGGACAAAGGTGGCATTAGATGATGGCATAGCAAAGGATGATAAAGGCAGAGAGGGCACTGGGTGATAGACTAGAGGCCACAAGATATTGGATGAAGGGAGAAAGGGCACAGGTTGTTATTAGATGATGAATGTTGGAGGGCACATGGTGGAATTACAAATTGGGAGAGAGGGTACTGGGTGGTATTCAGTTATGGAAGTGAGAGGGCACTGGGTGGTATAGATTTAGAGGGCATGGTGTGGTAGATGATGAGGGTCAAAGGGCACAGAGGGGTATTAGATATTGGGAGAGAGGGCACTGGGTGGTATTCGATGATGAGATAGAAGGCACACAATAATACTGGATAAGGGCAAAGAGGGCACAGTGTGGTACTGGATGATGACCGGGGGGGCATCAAAATACATCTTCGCCTGTGTAGACAAAAATCCTTGCTCCGGCCCTGTATTTCAATACTGTCAGAGATGTAGTCCAAGAGTAATTGAATGATAAAGTATCCCCCTCCCACCCCTTTTACCTAGTGTAAGCCACCTCCTCTCAGATGTGGAATCTGGTCCTGGGACCAGACAGCTCACAGCAAGGGACAATCTTCTTACTGTGAGCATAAGTAATACCCTGCCCCCTTCATAGTTTTTTCAGGTTTTCCTTATACTCACTGAAGTTTGTCCCTTTCTGAGATCCATCCAGACAGTCTTGCTTCTCTGAGGTGAGAAGTGTTACATCAGTAAAAGGGGCGGGAGGGAGATACTTTATCATTCAATTACTCTTGAACTACAACTCAGACAGTATTGAAATAACACTCTCCAAGGCCCAAATACTATGACGATCAATTGGAGCTGCTTTTCTTGTGAAACATTACTATCTCTTTAACCCAGTGAATGCTAAATATATCTACAAAGCATTATTTTCCATAAATGGATTTGTCTTTAGCATTAGAATCCAATGGGTTAACCCTTTGAGTGCCAGAGTGGTACGTAACGCATTGCATTGCAATGCGTTGCGTTCTCCTTTGGCACTCAAAGGATTAAAATGTAAAAAAACGCACAATGCATTCATTGTTATTCCATCTACCACACTTTGTGCCTGTGTACAATATAAACCGAGGTGTATGCACACAGTTTTCTTCTCTAATCTTTACAAGTTATTGTATGAATTCTTCCATCGCCATCATTACATCATTTAAAGATACAAAGGGCCTTCTCTAAAGCAACCACTGGAAATCCATTCCTTCGACAAGCCATTTTCAAATGACCAAATGTGTTATGATATATTGTTAGATGTCACAAAGGACAATAAAACTTTTTTTTTCTCAATTTAAGAGACAGAACCTGCTAGTAATTGGAAAATTCTGACTACAAATTCTAGGTATTTTTAAATCAGCAAGTGCTGCTCTTCAATTTGAGTTTGTTGATCCCTGCTGTGCCAGTAAGGTGATAAATACATCAGTAGGTGCATTGAAAGGGCTTTGTTAAGGTGAAGCTTGTTGGGTTTTACAATGTAGTATAGATGTGCAGACTATATAAAGAGAAACTGGGAACCACATGAAACAGCTTGCTGATTCTGATGTTGCTTTCATCTTTAGTGCCTTGTGCAGAAAGCAAGACATGAGCAATTCTGGAGATTTCCAATGTGAAGCATTACTCTCCCTGCCCACTAGGCAGTAAAGATGCTCCAGAATTGCTCAGTTATCTTCGACAAGATAAGTAGTTCTGGAGCATACCAAATTCACAATGGAGGGGTGCTTAAATAGGTCTCTCAAGCCCTCGAATGCTAGAGAGTGTTTTTGGTAAAGTTGGTATATCCTGTTCCTTTCCGCGTAAAACTTAACCCTTTGAGTGCCAGAGGGGTATGCAACGCATTGCTCTGCAATGCGTTGCATACCCCTCTGGCACTCAAAGGGTTAAGGCAATTCTTGAGCAAACCAACTGCAAGGTAGGAGAGAAATTTAAATGATCAACCTCCAATTGATTAAAACAGGGGTTTTAACTACTTGAATGCTGAAGCAATGAGTTGGAGACCTCTCTAGCATTTAATAGGCTAAAACCCCTGATTATATCAATGGGAAGCTTTATTTCTCCCCTTCGGTTCAGTTGTTTGTGGATAAAGTTTGTGGATCAAGTCATTAGTGCCTTATGCAGAAAGCAATTGATTCTGGAACATACCAACTGCACCACAAGGAACAATGAAAATCTGCAAATTGCCTTTCATTGAAATGGGGAATTTAACCCCTTGAATGCTAGAGAAGCATGTGTTCCTTTTGTGCATGCATACACGGAAACAGGCTGAAGGAAGTGTCATTTTCTAGGAAATTACCAGAGGAGTCCACATTCCCTATTTTCCTCAGACTCTCTTCATAAGAGTTTCTTAAAGGGATAGTAATATATCATTATAAACGCAGCTCAGATCGTTCAATATAATAGAGAGTACTGGTGTGTGATGCTCTTATTCTCCAAAACTGTCTCATTACGATGTAATTAGATGCTGAATTTGATCCCTCCACCATACCTCCCAACATTTCAAATGGCCAAAGAGGGACACTTTTGTTTTAAGTGGTGTTTATGGGGGTGTGGCTGGTGTGTGGGGCATTACTGAGAATTTTTTGGTTATTTCAAGACCTATTTACACCTCTTTGTATAACTGAATACATTATTTACAACAAGACTATATCTGTTTATTTACACACACACACTTACACACTTATGTGAGTTTTATTGCTGTGGGGCAATGTGATACACACTACTCATTCTGATCTCCAGAGAAGAGGGACAAAAGGTAGAAAAGTGGGACAGAGGGATTTGGATCTCAAAAAGGGACTGTCCCTCCTAAAGAGGGACACTTGGGAGGTATGTCCTCCACCCCTTTTTGCTGTTATGAAGCTTATTCCCTCAGATGCCGTTGTAAAGGACAGATCACAATGAGGGACAATGTTCTCTCAGTCAATTTAAGGAAAAACCTGCCCTCCTTGTCAAAGAAGGGCAAGTTTTTCCTGATACTTACTGAAGATTGTCCCTCTTCATCTAATTACATCGTAACTAAACAGTTTCAAAGAAGAAGAAGAGCGTCACGCAGCAGTACTTTTCATTGTATTGAAAGATCTGAGCTGCATTTAAAATGATATATTACTATCCCTTTAAAGGGATGGTATTACTTCAAAATTACTATCCCTCATATTGTAGCCCTTAATAAACTGAGTTAAATGACACCAGCGGCATCTCTCAAACCTTTATGGTTTAAGAGATAGCCGCTTTCAAAGTTTCCTCTCCCCTGCTGTCGGTGTTCTGCTGCCAGCAGGAGAATCTGGTCTCTGAATCAAGAGGAGGCTCTTCAGCAGAGCTGATATCTCATTATGGAAGGAAAAATGATTAATTGAAACAGTCTTCTACGTGTGCTTGGTAACCAAGCACACGTAGAAGATTGTTTCAATGAATAATTTTTCCTTCCATAATGAGATATCGGCTCTGTTTAAGAGCCTCCGCCTGTCCCGGGACCAGATTCCCCTGCTGGCAGCAGAACGCTAACAGCAGGGGAGAGGAAATTTTGAAAGTGGCTATCTCTTAAACCATAAAGCTCTGAGAGATGCCTCTGGTGTCATTTAACTCAGTTTATTATGGGCTACAATATGAGGGATAGTAATTTTGAAGTAATACTATCACTTTAAGATACTTCTTTTTAACAATGAGTATGATGTGCCTAAAAGAACGCTTTACAGTAAATTGGAGACGTCTCTATAATTCAAGAGATTAATCCTTTGAGTTCCAAAGAGGTATCCAACATATTGCAACACAATGTGTTGGATACCTCCTTGGCACTCAAAGGGTTAAAGGCCATATTTAAATCAGTAAAATTTCATTTGCCCCAGCAATGTTCCAGTCCTTAATCCTTTGAGTGCATTGCATGACCCTTCTGGCACCCAAAAGGTCAATAGTACTTATGAGACTTTATCTATTGTCTACAATGTATCTAATGCACATTCTTCATGAACATTCTATTCCATTGTTGTGTTTTTCTCAGTAATTATGCAAATGAGACATTATGCACCTATTTAAAATATAAAGCTCTGATGGTGTACGCAGGGAAATTATTTCTGTTCTATATGAAACATCACATACATCACAAAGATGAAAATAATGAATAGATGTAATTATTGTTTTACCGTGATTTCGAATGTGGTAAGAGGAGTGATTCAGTAAGGTACAATGGAAGCAATCCCTGGAATTTCATTCCCAAGACAACCCATTTTCAAATGACCAAATGTGTTACTGATATATTGTTGGAAGTCACAAAGGATGATATAACTTTATTCGCAGCTTAAGAGACAGAACGTTCCAATAATTGGTAACTGCACATTCACAGTGATGTCAAACAAGAAATGCTGTTCTTCAGTAGGAGTCTGTGTTCTCTGCTTCATAAATATATCAGTAGTTGCACTGAAACAGTTTTGCTAACTCTCTAAGGGCTAATGGAGGGTATTGTGCATACATATTTGGTCATTAAATGGTAATTTTACCCCTTTTTTCCCAAACATACTATGGGAGTTTGGGGGTTTGTTCTCATAAAAGCAACACTGAGACTTAAAAATTATCTAGTGTTATATACACTTATAGCGGAACTATCACCCAAATTAAAGTTACCCCCAAATAAATATGCACATAACCATAAGCATATCCATACTAGTATTATCTGGAATAAGTCCAGCGTTATTGAGAAATCCAACTCATTCTGTGATCGTCAAGCAGGCATCAGCGCAGACATCATGCTCAGACTCCTTAGCAGAAAATAAAATAATATTGCTTCTAAGACACATATCAAGATTGCTACTGTAATGGGCACCCAGGAGCCCTAAAAAAATCAGAAATGAGAGGCCCTATGGGCAAATATATGAGTAGATTTTGGGCATCAGAAAATAGAGATTTTGTTACACAGGCTAGCATGGAGTACAGGTTACTTAAAGGGATAATAATACTTCGTTTTATCTTTATTTTATTTTGTAGGCATTAAAAAAACATGAAGAACGATATAAGTCTTATCTCTCAAACCTTTATGGTTTAAGAGATATTCACAAGCAAAGTACCTCACCCCCCCGTTCAGCCAGATCAGAAGGGAGGTGCCCAGGTAGACTGCAGAGAGGGACAATCTTCAATTAAGATAAGGGAAAAAGCTGAAAAACTTGTCAAGGGGGGAAGGGCTTTCATTGTTTTCATATAAAGAAGATTGTACCCTGCTGTTATCTGTCTGGTCTTACAACCAGATTCGCATCTGAGAAGAGATGGTTTACACTAGGTAAAAGGGGCGGGAGGGGGAAACTTTGCTTGTGAATATCTCTTAAACCATAAAGGTTTGAGAGATAAGACATATCGTTCTTCATGTTTTTTTAATGCCTACAAAATAAAATAAAGATAAAACAAAGTATTACTATCCCTTTAAAGTGGAACTATCACTCAAATTAAAGTTACCCCCAAATAATTATGCACATAACCATAAGCATATCCATACTAGTATTATCTGGAATAAGTCCAGCGTTCTTGAGAAATCCAACTCATTCTGTAATCGTCAAGCCGGCATCAGCGCAGACATCTTGCCAAAGAGACATCTGTGCGCTTGCACTGTCTGTTCCAGTCTCCTATAGCATTGCATTGTACCTTAAGGTACAGGAAGGGACTGATGGCGCAGGTGCATAGATGCCTGTACAGCAAGCTGCTTGCCTGACCGTCTCAGAATGAGTTGGATTTCTCAATAACACTGGACATATTCCAGATAATACTAGTACAGATATGCTTATCATCATGTGCATAATTATTTGGGGGTAACTTTAATTTGGGTGATAGTTCCACTTTAAGTAACCTGTACTCCATGCTAGCCTCTGTAACAAAATCTCTATTTTCTGATGCCCAAAATCTACTCATATATTTGCCCATAGGGCCTCTCATTTCTGCTTTTTCAGGGCTCCTGGGTGCCCATTACAGTAGCAATCTTGATATGTGTCTTAGAAGCAATATTATTTTATTTTCTGCTAAGGGGTCGAGATAAGATATCAGCATTTCTGAATGGAAGAGCAGTTGACACAGTCTCAGTATATTTACAGCACAAACAAGTAAACAAATGGTGTCTGTATAGACTGGTTTACAGTGAGGGTAGGAATATATTTTAGAGCTCTATCATAAAACCCCATTTTACAGATGCTAACTAGAAGTAGATAATATTTAAAATTATATAACCAAATTTATTTTTTAGTGTTAGTGATCCTTTCTCATTTTAAAGGACAACAATCACCTTGAAATTGCCACTGGGGAAAAGTCCTGAAGATGAATCTGGGGGTTGTATTGTGAGTCGTAGGGGACCTATGAGGGAACACAACAGAGGTGTGGAAATAGATCCACAGTGCAGCCCAGTTGTGGGATGCAGGAAGAGACTGCACTGGGAAACCAAAGTCTCTCCATGCAGTTTCCTGTCCTGTGTGATGATGTCATCCAGAGAACCTACGTTTGCAGCTGATAGCTACATGCCTCCCGGTTACAGTGTAGCTAATTCCCCCCAAATGGAGGATATGAGTTGTTTTGAGGCTGCACAATGCAGCCCTAGATTTTTTTTAACTAAGTTTGCTCCATTAGGCAATCCCATAGGACAGTAAAACATTTTCTAATTGCCCTTTAACAATGGTGGTGTTTATCTATGTACATTCTTAAAATATTCCACTTCAATATAATATAACATTCTCAGACTTTTATAAGATCAAGATGTTGCTTTCCTGTGATGGTAATCTATAAATTTGTGCCATCAAAAATTGCTTTAAAGGTTGGCAGAGTACAGGATGTTTATTGGGTTAGTATTCAATAAATAAAAAAACGTTCCCCTAATGAGGAGGACTGTCTGCAGGCAATTTAATTCCACACTTCAGTTCAATTCAGCTGAGACTTCTTTTTATTTGATCTGGGAGAACTGAGGAGGACCTTCAGCAAGACAATTTTTGAAAATTGAAACTCTGCTTAATTCTGAAAGTCTTTTCACTTATTGTCACTGGAAGGACAGAAGAAAAGGATCCCTGAATGTTAACCCTTTGAGTACCTCTCTGGTACTCAAAGGGTTAATCACACAGTTGTTGGCTTAGTTAGATATACATTTTCCTCAAACACTGGGTTGGCTATTTGCTTAAAGGCAGCTCACGTATTTAGCACTTACATGGTAGCAAATGCTTTTAAGCTGGATTGTATTAAAGTGCACTTGGATCTAATTTTGTCCCTTAATAAGTAAATGCAATCATATTAAACCTTTAATTGTTTAGAAAAAACATTTTACAGATAGGGGTTAATGTTAGATGTAGACTATGTGGTGAATTTTGATCATGAAAAAAATGCGCTAAAGTTATTTGTGGAAAAAGCTGTTATAATTAATATGCTGTACAGTATATCTAATTTCGGTCACCCTAAGGATATGTGATATTGTCATTATGAGAAGAATATAGTATTGGAGATGCACTAAGGCATAGGTAGTTAAAGGGATAGTAATGTTTCACAAAAACAGCAGCTCCAATTAATCTTCATAGTATTTGGGCTATGGAGAGTGTTATTTCAATGCTGTCAGAGTTGTAGTTCAAGAGTAATTGAATGATAAAGTATTCCCCTCCCGCCCCTTTTACCTAGTGTAAGCCGCCCCCCCTTAGATGTGGAATCTGGTCCACAGACCAGACAGCTCACAGCAAGGGACATTCTTCTTACTGTGAACATAAGGAAAACCCTGCCCCCCTTCACAGGTTTTTCCTTATGCTCACTGAAGATTGTACCTCTCTGCAATTCATCTGGACAGTCCTGCTGCTTTGAGGTGAGCAGTTTTACCTCAGTAAAAAAAAGGGGGGGACATTTTATCATTCAATTACTCTTGAACTACAACTCTAACAGTATTGAAAGAACATTCTCCACTGCCCAAATACTATGAGGATTAATTGGAGCTGCTTTTATTGTGAAACATTAATATCCTTTTAATATTTGGACTTCAACTGCAGAGGGTCAACCAGAGGCTAATTGGGGATGAGAGGACTTGTAGTATCAATCAGCCCTACTCTAAGCTAAGGTCAGATGAACTCCCCAATCCCTGTTATACTATAGAGCCTATGCACAAAATGAAATAGAATATCTATAGACTAGCATAGGAATTGGTGGGTTTAGATCACAGTAGAGATTACCTCACCTCAGAGAATGACCACCTTGCTGTAATGAAAACATATTTGCTGGGTGAAGCATGGCCTGAATATGGATCAAACACAATGTCAGGAGTTGTGGGTACAGCTGATACGCTAACACTTCTCATATTAAAATAGGGTTAGGATTGGATGGTAGCATGTTCCCTAATCTACCAGTCAGTCGAATAATGAGTGCCAGAGGAGTGTGCAAAGCATTACAAAGCACACCCCTATGGCACTCAAAGCGTGAATGTTTTTATAGTATAACATATATTATTTTATGCTTTTTTAGGACCAGAGATGTGTGCAAAACATTGTTGCACACCTTTATGGACCTTAAAACGTTAATGACTACCAAGCACTAGAATTCCAGTGTTTGCTGCTAATTCATAAGTAATGGAACCCGTAGCTAGAGCGCAGGGTAGACGAAGGGCTCAGGCAGGAAGTGTGGGTTTTTCCTCTAGGGGAGGAGAGCAGGAAGCACTGGCTGCAGGTATTGTGGTCCCGCAGCCATCTTTGAGACAAGTAAGCAGCACGATGACGAGTTCCCCGCCCACCTGTCTTACTTCTGTGTGTGTGGTTACCTCTTGGTAGGTACTGCAAGTTGCAAAGGGGGCTGATGGTGCAAGGGGTTTGAGGTGATAGAGATCCATAGGTGGCCGACGGTGGATGGTCGGTTTGCTGTCACAGCATGGCAGGATGCTTTCTGGTAAAGCTTAGCGGTGATGGTTCACAACTCTTGGGCATGGTCCTGGGAATCGAGGGGGGTATGGCTGTTGGGCTAGAAACTGCCACATTCAAATATCAAGGGTCGATGGTGGCATGGCCCGCAGTCAGTTAGAGGTAGAAACTGGACAGGGTTTTGGACTGGGGTAGCCAGCAATGTGACTGTACGAGGTTATTTTGGGAATGGTTATTTATTTGTGCTAGAGTTATATTAAAATGTTATGTAATATGTAATAATATTTTATTGTTTGCCATAATAAATGTAAACCTTTCGAACATTTAAATGTAGTTTTTAAAGCGGAACTTTCACATGAGTAAGATAGTGCAGCAAAGCATAGTTACATTAGCGATACAGACAGATTTATGTTTCAAAATAAAATGAATTGCTGCAATAAAGAAAAAAAATCACCTTTTAAAGAGGCAGGCACCGGGGAACAGCGAAGACATCTTACAGAGCCAGCATCTCTGTGTCTGCGTTGTCCATCCCCTTCAACTCCAGGATTGGTGGTTGACGGCCACTGTACCATATGGTATGGGAAGGGACTGACAGCGCAGGTGCAGAGAGTGCTTCCTGTAAGATCTCTTGCCGGTGCCTGCCTGGTTAAAAGGTGATTTTTTCATTAATGAAGCAATTTGTTTTATTTTGAAGCATAAACCTGTCTATATCGCTAATGTAACTATGCTTTGCGGAGCTACTTTAATCATGTGAAAGTTCCGATTTAAGGTGAGAAGTTAAAGGAGAGGTATGGTATTATGGGAAATGTATGGTGAGGTTTAGGTTTAAAGGGGTGGTAGGTTTTACTGGACTGGGATTGGACTTACTTGACAACAGCCTTATCAAGTTCTGTTCTTATCAAAAGAAATGTGTTATCATGTATTACTTGGAAATTATTCTACTATATTAGAAGAATACAACAAACAAATGATCTCATAGTGATTGATCAAATATATATTGAAACCTTGTAAAGTTTAGAATAGAAGTAAGCAAATGGTTCTTGGTTGGGACTGATGGAAGTTGTAGTCTCCAACAGCTGAAGAAACAAGTTTATCTTTCCCTTGGTTAGAATATACAGCAGTGACTCTCGTCTCTGTCATTAAGAAGAGGACAGGAGTTAGAGATATACCTGGTTAAAAATAAATAAGCCAACAAGAGGTCAGTTTGAATCTCAATTTAGTTTATTCACTTGTGGTCAAACAGGTAAATCCTGGCTTGTTAGGGGTTCCCCAAGGACTGGTCTGAAATCCACTCATCTACAGATTTGTTATGATACAACTGCAGCAAACACAGTTGAGATTTACAGTAAACAATGAAAAGACAAAATCCAGGTCAAGGATTGAGCTGTGTTTTTGAGGCTTATAGGCTGTAATTTACTAAAGTCTGTACAGCTTGATACGAACAACTATTTATTTTTCACCAACGGGTTTTCTAGAATAGCCAGAATAATATTTCAGAATTCTCCTTAATGTGTCTTGGCCTAAAATGAATGCCATTTATATGGTGAGTTGTGCCACTAACATCTCATGAATGGGTATAGTGGTTTAACCACCCTGAGGGACAGAGGGTTGTGCAAAACATTGCTTCAATTCATTTCTTGCTCCTCTGGCTTCCAAGGAGATAAAGGAACAAGAACTCATCTCCACCACTTCTCTTAATCCCGTGAGCAACTACTCTGGCTCTCAAGGAGTTAAAAGAACAAGCACTCATCTCCCCACTTTTCTTAACCCTTTGAATGTGTTGCATACCACTCTGACACTCAAAGGGTTATCCCTTAAGGACCATCACCAGTTTTTATACCCTTAAGTAGCAGTGATGGTCCTGTCACATCATGTACTTTTTACTTAAAATGCTCCTGTGTGATCTCTGTAAGCAAAAATGGGGTCTGAAATTGACCTCTCCAAGACTGGAGTGGTCTCTCTCAGATACCGACTTGTCGCTCTGGTACACACAACAGATCACGTTTGCCGACACACCACTACATGTAAAAGGTCATGTGTGCCGGCACCTCAGCAAGGATCAAAAGTGGTCCTTGAGTGAAGGTAACATCCCTTGACTTCTGGTTCTTAAGGGCTTAATCTTTTTAGAAAATGGTCACTATTAATCCTTTTAGAGTGGATTGGTTCCCCAAAATTGATGTTTAAAGGGGATCTTTCATCTAAATACAAGTGTATGTTATATGTTAGGTTATATAGTGACTAGGTGGATTTCTGTATTACTTTTTTTAACCCTATTTGGCCGAATATTAATGTTTAAAGAGTGCACTACTGGACAGACTGTGGTTACCTGCTCTGTACCACAGTCTGTCACTCTTCCTCTGCTCCCCTCCCTCTATCCAGCCTCCTCCAATGAAGGAGGATTTCTATATGTAAGATGGATCTATCTCATTGGCAGAGATTAATATCTATCCAATGAGTTCGCTCCAGCTTACAGGCAGAAAGCCTCCGTCATTGGAGGAGGCTGGCTAGAGGGAGGGGAGCAGAGGAAGAGTGACAGACTGCGGTACAGAGCAGGGGTTCACTTTTGAATGGTCGCATGCAGAAAAGCATGCGACCATTTAACTCTTTCACCATGTCGCCTAGTTAAAAATAGTGACGTGACAATCTCGCCTAGTCAATGGTCACGTTTAATAGATATACAGCCACTGATTCTCAATCACCTTCCGTTTCAGCCTTAACAGTTTGGCTGTTTTTTGTTGTTATCTTTGTGCTGGGGCAGCCTCCTTCCACAACTTTATGAAGAGGCTATTATAACAAAACTCCTACACAATCAGTATGTGAGCCGATCCTGCCTCTCCCCTTCTCTGTGTGCAGAATTACAGGGAGAAGTGGAGCACACAGAGAAAGGGAGAGCAGGATCAGCTCAATCACTGATTGTGTAAGGGTTTTGTTATAATAGCCTCTTCATAAAGCTGCAGAAGGAGGCTGCCCCAACAAAAATAGAGCCAAACTGTTAAAGATTGAAGAGAATCACCAGCTGTATAACTATTGAAAGCGACCACTGACTAGGCAACTTGACAGTCTCCAGCTGTCATGCACTGCGAGATTGTCACATCGCTATTTTTAACCAGGGTGGTGAAAGAGTCAAATGGAGGTGACATGGTGAAAGAGTTAAATGGTCGCACGCTCTTCTGCATGCCACCTTTCAAAAGGATACCCAGAGCAGGTAACCGCAGTCTGTCCAGAAGCGCACTCTTCAATCATTAATTTTCAGCCAAACAGAATTAAAAAAAAATGAATAAAGAAATCCACCTAGACACTATATAACCTAACATTTAACACACACTTGTATAGGGGTGATAGATCCCATTTAATAGTAATGGATATCATGTCCAATTAGAACTCAAACCCTTGCCACTTAAGGCGGACTCCTACTTACACAAGTCCTTCTGCTAAATGAATGGCTCTCAATGTTATTCATTAGGGCATTTCCAGAATATTCCTGATTGATAATAAACAATAATCAGTACATCAGTTATTGTGATTGATTTACTTATCCTTAACCCTTTGTGTGCCAGAGGTGTATCCAATGTATTGCTTTGTAATTCGTTGAATACCCCTCTGGCACGGAAAGGTAAAGTGGGACTGTCACTTTGTAATCAAAAGGTGATTTTGAAAGCGATTTAAAAAATCACCTATATTTCTTAGCCATTTTTTATTTAAGACAATAATTTGTGAGAGATGTCGCTTTATTCACTGGACATTTACGCAAATGAGACAGTGCTGGCTCACATGCCTTTCTATACATTAAACATGGCTCTCCCACCCACCTGCTGCTGCCAGTACTAGCTAATATGAATAAGATGACAAATAAATAAAATTAAATATCTCAGAAACTATTGTTTCAAATTTAAAAGGATAGTAATGCCAAATAATAAATCAATATAAGATTGTCCCATTTAATTGTTTATAATGTACTAGTGTAAAAGCCTGTGTACACGGGCCAAGGGCCGGGTGATGTTAACCCTTTGAGTGCCAGAGGGGCACGCAATGCAGTGTAGAGACTGCCTGAAAGCATTCCATGCTCCCAGCATTCCTACAACTCCCAGCATTTTGTGCTCCCATAGGGTTGCCACCCAGCCGGTATTTTACCGGCAGGCCGGTAAAAAATTGGCTTCTTTCCAATGTTAAGTCTATGGAGGGAATGCCTTGGCCGGTATTTTTTTGAAAAAAAGGTGGCAACCCTATGCTCCCAGCATTCGGTGCTCCCAGCATTCCTACCCCTCCCAGCATTCTGTGCATTCGGGCAGTCTCTACTGCGCATGACGGCTTCTAACAAACATCCTTAGGGAATTATTATATAGGATAGTATCTTTTTTAAACCCTTTACCTGCATATTCCTCTTGCAAATCCAGTTAAAAGATTTCCACTACATCAGTCATAGTTCCGTCAGATCTGAAAGCAGGTCCAACGGATCGCAATGAGGGACAATATTGTGTCAGCATAAGTAAAACCCTGCTCCCCTTTGTCAAGTGTGGCAGGGTTTTACTTATACAGACGAACACAGTTTTGTCTCTCAATGAGTTCCGTCTGGCCAAGTGACCGGCTTTCAGATCTGGAGGGGAAATCTTTTAAATGGATTTGCTAGAAGAATATGCAGGTAAATGATTTTAACAAGGTACTATGCATTATAAAAAATGTACATGGAACAATTATATATTGATTTATTATTTGACACCACAATCACTTTAAAAAATGCTAATATAAATATAGTTGGTTATGAAAGCTCCTTCAGAAACACCTAGCATTATTAATGACAGTTCCACTTTAAAGTTGATTTATCAGTTGATGTATCATTACACAGCTGTAATTCATAATAAAGTTATTAATTTAAAACTGCCTTTTTCCAATCAGTGTAATGGTTTTAAAGATTTTTGGTTTGGTAGTTAGATACTCTGTAACCTCAGCAGAGCACAGTTCTCTGACCTATGGGGCACAGCATGCATAGCTAATTAATCAACTCTAATGAAATGACCTCATTCCTCCTTCTCAGACTGCCTAAACATATCAGCTTCCAGCAAAGGCATGGAATACATTAATCAAACAATTATGCCAATCTGGTCAAGATGGATACTTCCACTGAGATATGAATTAGACAGGTGACAAATCATATTTATGTAGGGATATCTGACCTGAGTGCCAGAGGGGTATGTTACACCCCTCTGGCACTCAAGGGATTTAAGGAGTTGAGAATCAGGGAGCGTATGTATAAACACAAACTATTTGAGGGTAAGGCAACTGCACTATATTTATAAAATTTACTCCTTTGATGCAAGAAGTGTCTTCAGTTCATTACCATTCATGAGAATCAAAGTCCATTCTTTAAATCAATAGGAATGTTTACTTTAGTTCAATCCTCAAGGGCCACCAACAGGCCAGGATTTAAAGGGATAGTAATGTTTCACAATAAAAGCGGCTCCAATTAATCTTCATAGTATTTGGGCCATGGAGAGTGTTATTTCAATACTATCAGAGTTGTAGTTCTAGAGTAACTGAATGATAAAGTATCCTCCACCCTTTTACTGATGCAACACGGCTCACCTCAGAGCAGCAAGACTGCCTGTATAGATCGCAGGGAGGGACAATCTTCAGTGAGCATAAGGAAAAACCTGAAAACCTGTAAAGGGGGTCAGGGTTTTCCTTACGATCACAGTACGGAGATTGTCCCTTGCTGTGTGAGCTGTCTGGTCAACGTACCAGATTCCACATCTAAGGGGAGGTAGCTTACATTAGGTAAAAGGGGCGGGAAGGGGAAACTATCATTCAATTATCTTGAACTTCAACTCTGACTGTATTGAAATACCACTCTCTATGGCTCAAATACTATGAAGATTAATTAGAGCTGCTGTTTTTGTGAAACATTACTATCCCTTTAAGCATTTCACTTCTGAAGCAGAGATGAGTCAGTCAAAATGAATGAGCCACTGACTGATTCACCTGTGCTTAATCAGGGAAACCCATACATCCTGGCCTGTTGGTGGCCCCTGAGAACTGAAGCCCTGGTTTACCTGATACATCTTATGTGTTTGCTACAGAACTGTTCCACTTGTCTCATTATACATATACCCCACTGCACTAAACAAATTTGCCACATAAAGACTAGAGGTATGTAGAACACATTGCTCTGCAATGCATTGAACAGCCCTCTGATTCTCAAGGGGTTAAAATATATTGGACCTTATGTACAATTCCATACCTCCCAACATTTCCAGTGGCCAAAGAGGGACACTTGTGTTTTAGGTGGAGTTGCTGGGGGCTTGGCTGGTAGGTGGGGCATTACCGAGAATTTTTAGGTCATTTCATGACCTATTGACGCCTCTTTGTATAAATGAATACATGATTTAGAGCAAGACCAAAGTGTTTTATTTGCACAGACGAATTTATAAATATATATATTGAAGTTTATCCAAACATTAATGTGAGTTTTATTGCTGTGAAGCAATTTGATGCACTTATACACACACTACACAGTTTGCTCTCCTGAAAAGAGGGACACAAGGGTGGGAAAGAGGGACAGAGGGATTTGGGCCTCAAAGAGGGACTATCCCTCCTAAAGAGGGACACTTGGGAGGTATGCAATTCTGGAGCAAACCAACTGCACCATTGGGGACAAATAAAAAAAAAAACTTTCATTTAAATGTGGTCTTTAACCCATTCAGTGCTAGAGAGGTATCCCTATCCAACACATTTCTGAGCATTGTGTTGAATACCTCTCTAACACTGAAAAGGTTACAAAGCATAATTCAAATCAGTGGAAGTTTGGGGAATTTTTCTTTGTTGCTTTTGGCTCAGTTGGTTGAAATAATGTGAATAGTTTCATAAAGAGGGTGGGGGCGAGAGTGGGAGAACTGGAGGTGGGGGTGTGCCTTTAACCCTCTGAGTGCCAGTATTGCTTTGTGGACCCCTCTGGAACTCAAAGGGTTAAACTGGGTGGGGGTTTGGAAGAACAGAGAGGAGAGAGAGAGGGAACTGGCAGTGCAGTAGGTGGAGTTACAAGAGAACTCACTAAGCCCTGAGAATCAGCCTCTGTCCAGGAAGATCCAGATATTAAGTGTACAAAACTGGGTCACATGTGGAGTGTTACCAGGTATGTTAACATCCCATTCACACTCTGACATCCCAGATATTGGCCCTGAAAGCACAAAACATTTCAACTTTTACTCAGCTACAAAAAAAGAAGAAAACAAAATTAGCCTGTCGAGGGACATGAAAAAGTGTACATCATCTTATTATTTCAGCCAGTTTATCTAATTTCCAAATGAGCTAGTTACTTAGAGCAAATGACACTGACCTAATTACTAGTAAAGACTTAAAAACATAACACTGTGCCCCAGCTGAGTAATTAAAGCAAAAGGCCACTACCGTAAATGCCCTAGAAATGAATCTTCCAATCTGTCCATTGAAGGAGAAGCAGAATAATTTTCTCTAGGAAGGCACAGTTCATTTATTCTGTAACTGAAATACCATGTTGTCCTATTAACTTCTATAACCCCTTAACGACTGCCCGATCCAGCGCCTTGTTGCATCTGGGTCTCTTGAGATGCAGTCTGTCGGTTTGCGCATGTGCGGTCATGGATCTCTTCCTCTTCTGGGATCTGTGACATCGTGCATGCTGACGTCAGATGCACTGAGGCCTATATAGCACAGTGTTGCATCGGCCTCATTCCTCACTTGTCAGGCTCACTCTCAGTTGCTCTGCAACCTCTGCCAGTGATTCCTATCTTTTTTATATTTTCCATTTGCCCTACCCGGTCCTGAACTCAGCTTCCCTACAGTTTATCCTCTTGTTGTCTTCAGCCTGCCCTAACCTCGGCCTCGGTTTCTTGGTTTTGCCCTCTTTCAGCCTGCCCCTGACCTTTGGCTTCATCTCTGTTTTCACTACTGTTCCTCCAGCCCTGACACTGGCTACACTTTTGACTACTGTTATTTGGTCTCCTCTACTTAGTGCCTCTCTTTATTTGCGGCTACATTTTTGTACATTTTTCCCTTATTCTAGCGCAGGTTTCACTCTCATCTTCTGTTATTATATCAAATAGCTGCTTGCTAATCTCTGTGCTATTAATCCTGCTCAGAGGGAGTTTTCAAACAGCTAACAAGTGTGGGCGGCCGTTATTGGCCACGTAGCTTTTTTTTGAGTACTGAATTCTGGGACGGCAGAGCGGTGTGCAGCCTGCTGACATTGCAGAATTCCATGGTGTGCCAGGACCGTCACCTGACCAGCATGACGGTCGTGGACATCATGCATCACTATGGAGTTAATGCACTGGAGACCTCTCTAGCATCCAAACTGTTAAACAGATGAAAAATAATTTAAACCAAAGACATTGCTCCAAAGTGTCCCTCTTTAAGACTCAAATGAACTCTGTTCATCTTTCTTACCCTGTTGTCCCTCTTTTTAGGAGATCAGACTGTTTTGTGGGTATATAAGTATATCACACTGCTCCACAGTAAAGAAACTCAAACTTCAGTATATGAGTTTATAAATTAGTCTGTGTAAATAAAACACTTTGATTTTGCGCTAAATCATTTATTCAGTTATATATAGAGGCATCAATAGGTCATGAAATAACCTAAAAATTATCTTGGTTATGCCCCATCCAGCAGCCCCACTCCCTAAAATGAAAGTGTTCCTCTTTGGCCATTTGGAATGTTGCAAGGTATGCCAAACAGGAATGACCATTGGCCCTTATACATTCATGTAAATTAGAGCAATTTCCGTGTAGGCCAAGGAGACAAATAAAATTACCATTAACTTAAATGGGGCTTTTAACCACTTGAATGCTATGGAGATCTTCAACACAGAGACCTCCCAAGCATTCAAGAGTTTAAAAGTCCAATTTAAAGTGTTAGTAATGTCCAAAAATTTATTTTAATGGATTTGTAGAGGCTACAAAAAGATTATCATTTCCACAAATCCCATCTCTCAAACCACTATGGTTGAGAGATATTGGCAATGAAGAAAGTTCCCCCTTTCCCTTCCCTTGTCTTGATGTCAGCTGTAAAGCTGACAGAAGGGGATCTGTGTCGGCTGACACGATGATGGTCTTCAGCAGAGCCAAAATCCCATTATTACAAAAGAATTACTTAATTGGAAAGGTCTACAAAGTGTGCTTGCAAACCAGGCACACTTTGTAGACCTTTACAATTAAGTAATTCTTTTGCAATAACGGGATTTCAGCTCTGCTGCAGAGCCGCCGTCTGATACCCGGACTGGGATCTCCTGATGTCAGCTAGACTCTGACATCAGGAGAAGTGGATGGAACGGAGAGATGGGGTTTGTGGCAATGATAATCTTTTTTTAGCCTCTACAAATCTATTAAAAGAACATTTTGGACATTACTAATACTTTAAACAGAGGTAATTATGGATTTGTTTACCTGCCCACTACAGTGCCGTGTAGCCTATGTATCATAACTGATTTGCATTCCATTAACCCTTTGGGTGCTAGACATGACTCCAACAAAATCGTCAAATGCATTTCAATCAGCCTACGGTTTAAACCAAAAATCTGCTTCGTATTGTAAATACAATTCAGTGATCCGGGTCATTCAGGCAAAATGCTGGATTTTCATACTTTATTTCTGTGAAAAATACATGGATGGGATAATTTAATTAAGTAACTAATGTAAAATATGTGAATGTTACCATCAGTGGAATTTAATTAGGAAGTAATAACATTCTTTCTGGCAGTGAGAAATATGCATCTTAATATTTATGTATTTTGTTCGACTACTTAAAAAGTGCAGTTAAGCGCAGATGAAAAATAGCTCAAAATGTGCATGGATTAAGCACTCTGGGGTTTTAAAAAGGAGCTTGGGGCTGTTTAACCCATTAAGAACCCGGGGGATGTGCAGTGTATTGTGAAGACAGACAAGTAAGTGGTTCGACAGTATCTTTCAGACAGCCCTCAAGTATTTCTATATACTTTATTTTTATCTACTACAAGATGTTTCAGCTTACAATATGATAAAAACTAGTGACCCTTATGATCTATTACAGTCCATTGAATCCCCTTTGTTTTGCGAAGGTATGATCTATAGGAAGACTTCAATACAGATTATTATTTCAAGGAAACTGAAATATTATACTGTTATATATTATTACTATTATTATAATATTGTATTATTGCAAGGAAACAGAAACAACAAAGATAGCTAGATAGATAGAGATAGATAGATAGATAGATAGATAGATAGACGAACAGAAAGATAGATGGATAGATAAAGAGACAGACAGCAAACGGATGGACTGACAGGTGGATAGACAGAAAGATAGATGATAGATAGATGGATGGACGGGCAGGTGGACAGTCAGAAAGATAGATGATACAGATAGATAGATAGATAGATAGATAGATAGATAGATAGATAGATAGATAGATAGATAGATAGGTCAGGTTGTCAAAAACCTTCACATGGTGAATAGTAATGTTAAGTTATAGTAATGTAACATTTAAATGCAAATATGTTAGATGTATATATTAATTCACTTTATTTCTTGTTAATACAGTGTACTGAATGTATTGAATCAATTTAATTTCTTCTTCCTTCAGGTGTCAGTGATATGAGCAACCCAGTGCTGGAGTTACATCCAAGGTACCCCTAGATAGGGAATCTTCGGTGCTGCTTACTCCGCCTAAGGCCACACCCTACCCCTTACTTAACCCCACCCACAGTCCCAACCAATTTCCCTGCCTAAAATGTCGTCTTCCATATGCTCCATTGGAGCTATCATTCCTGCCTTTTCCAGAGCTTACTACATTAACTACACCTTTTTTGTTTTATTGTATGTCTGTTGTTTTTAATTGCATTACACTGGGACCTTCAAGTAATAAACACATCAAAACATCATTTATAGGGTCCCCTCTAACGTGTTTATTATAACATCCTTCATCAGAAAATTTTTAATTTAGATACCTTGGCGAGGTGGCAAGCTTATACACGGACTGTCCAATTTGTCAGACAAAATTCTCATTTATTTTACCTAGATTTACTAAGAATTATTATATATGCCCAATACAGGGCAAACATATTAAATGTTTTAGCTCATTTTCATTTTTAGGTTTCAGTGTTGCTTTAATGTATACGACTGTCTGTGGGCAGGACCAGACTGATATTAATATGGAAATTTCCACTCTGCAATCGCACATGGGAGCAAAAAATGTGACTTGACTAGCACCTGAGGGGCCACACATGCCTTGAGCAAGCCACTTTATTTTGCTCTCTCGGTGTGCGTTTGTCACATTCCTTCAGTTTGTGTAGTCTCCCTAAGCGGAAGGGCATCCCAGGCATGGGCCCTTGCTTCCATGTGCCTAGAGGGAATCAGCTGCACCCCACTGACAAGGTCCACATAGACCGAAAGGTACGTCTGGGGTTGTGCTGTTTCTCTCGTGCAGAGAGGATTTGCCTGACATTTTAGAGCTGGACTGTCTGTGGGTGGGACCAGACTGATGTGAATATGGAAATTTCCTCTCTGTAATGGCACATGGGAACGTGACTTGAGCAGCACCTGAGAGGCCACATATGCTTTGAGCAAGCCACTTTATTTTGCTCTCTCGGTGTGTGTTTGTCACATTCTTTTGGTTTTTGTAGTGCTTTAATGTATAACACATAACCCCTTGGTTGCTAGAAGTGTGCAACACATTGCATCACTAGCCATGTACTACATACTATATGAGATACCTACATTTATCTTATGAAGTCCTAATGCTGAAAATGGAAGTTAAAGCGACAAAAGCCTATTTTAATGTTTATTTAAAAGTAATATGAAATTTAATTTCTACTTGAACTACCCTGGTAGGTCAAACATACACATCTGCAGGTATGTATGTCTATTTATGTGCATACATCTGCCATGTGCAGCTGGTCTTTCCTAATCAGGTCCAAATTTGCGTATCAGGTGCTCTAGGCAAGCACTCAAAGTGTCCTTAGCCCCACCAATGACCACTCCCTTACTCCTTTCTTGACTCCACCCACAGTCTACTCCAGAGGCTGATTTAGGGCTGGATTTCATTTCAAGTGATAATGTTGCCACCAGCTTTAACTACAAATCCCCCATCAATTTCATTAGCCATCTGTGAGATAAAACCAGCCACGAGATTTATAACCTGCAATGGAATTCAACTAGAATAACTGGAGCGATTCTGGAGCAAAAAAATGCAACACAGATATAGAATACATAAAAAATTCCCCAATCCAGATTGATTTAAATTGAGCTTTTAAATGCTTGAATGCTATGAAAAATGATCTAGCATTCAATGGATTACATAATGGCATTCAAAGTGGGATGCAAACTGGTAACTAAATGAGCTAACATAAACCAGTAGTAGGTGTCTAAAAAAAGGTGACTGGGATTGCTCTGGCTACGTCCATATTTCAGAAAGTGGGTGTGGCCATCACTGCTGAGGCTGTCCTCTAAAGATCTGCATCCTAGGCCAGAGTTGAGAAACCTGAGGTCCTGTAGCTGTTGCAGCAAGGGATGATGTGTATTGTAATCTGCAACAGCTGGAGGTTGTCCAACATTGTTCTTTGGCAGGGTTGTCCAATTTCAGTCCTCAAGGGCCACCAACAGGCTTAACCCCTTAATGACTGCCCGATCAGGTGCATGGGCGGCCATTAACCCTTTGAGTACCTGGGGGTACGCAACACATTGCAAAACAATGCGTTGCCTACCCTTCTGGCACTCAAGGGATTAAGGACCATTGAGCTTTTTTTTTTTTTTTTTTCTTTTTTTTCTTTCTCATTAAATTCTGGGATAGCAGAGCAGACCACCACCGGTCCAGCATGATGGTCCTGGCACATCATGGGTCCTTAAGGCTGAGTCAATCAAAATGAGCGAGCCACTGATTAACTCACCTGTGCTTAATCAGGGAAATCCTTAACCCTCTGAGTGCATTGCGTACCCCTTTGGCACTCAAAGGGTTAAAAACAGGCTTGCCGGTGGCCCTTAAAGGGATAGTAATGTTTTTTTTTTAAATAAAATCTAATATTGTAGATATTACAAAAATAAACTAACTGATGAAGTCCTGTCTCTCAAACCTTTATAGTTTGAGAGATATAAGGTTTCAAATTTCCCCCTTCCTCCCCTTTCCCTGATGTCAGCTGTAAAGCTGACAGAAGGAGATTTGTGTTGTGCGACTCGAGGCAGCTCTTCAGCAGAGTCGAAATACCGATATCCAAAAAGAAATACTTAATTGAAGCGGTCTACAAAGTATGCCCACAAAGCAGGTACACTTTATAGACCATTCCAATTAAGTATTTGTGTTTAGATAGCGGTATTTCGGCTCTGCTGAAGAGCCACCATATCTCTCAAACTATAAAGGTTTGAGAGACGGGACTTTCATCAGTTAATTGTTGTAATATCTACAATATTACATTTTATTTTTAACAAAATACATTACTAACCCTTTAACCCCTTGAGTGGACAGCCCCATTCTATGGAATGCATTCTGCTTACCACTCTGTTCCTATGTTCCTTTGCTGTATAAAATGAGAACTGGGGAAGCTTTTGCACGATTCCATAACATTTGATCTACAGCTGCACACATACTGTTCCTGTTCCCGACCTGTGGTAGGCTTTTTATACTTACATTATAAAGCACTGTGGAATGTTAGCACTTTATAAATAATGGCTAATAATAAAATTATCATTGATACAATGCCTTCTACTTGTATAGTATAAGTTCACAGGCTCCCTGTGCTGCCCTAATTGTGTTATAATACTGCATTAAATAGCAGGTTTCTAAAAAATCTAAAGATGCAGGGGAGAAATAAAAGTAAGCACAGTCATTAATGTGGGAAGCATTTATTGTTATTTGTTACAAAACAAACACGTAAAGACACTGATGATAATGCTTCCTTAACCCCTTAGGGACCCTTGACGTACCAGGACCGTCAAGGGTAAATTTGCTCGAAAGACCCTTGACGGTCCTGGTACGTCACGTACTTTTTACTTACAGCGCTCTACCGGGAGCGCTGTAAGTAAAAATAGGGCATGAAATAGACCTCTCCAAGATCGGAGCGATCTGTTTCAAGCCCCATAGTGACGCGCCGATACACGTGACAGGTCACGTGTACCGGCTCATCAAAGTGCCCCTATGCGGTCGTTATGGGACGGAAATGTCCCATAACGTCCGGTCCTTAAGGGGTTAATGGGTACCCTATGAATTGAGAAGCAATGCATTAGATACCTCTCTCAAAGGGTTAAGAATGATTAATTCTGGTGCATACCAACTGTGTCTCGGGGGGGACTAAAAATCCCTAAAATTCCCATTTGATATAAATAGTTTTATTTAACCCCTTGAAGGCTAAAGATGTCTCCAATGCATTGTTAACGATGTGCTGGAGACCTATCTAGTTTAAACAGAGATAAAAGTCCCATTTAACCCCTTAACGACCCTTGATGGTCATAGTACGTGATGGGTCGATCCATGACGTACTATGACCGTCATGGAATTCCGGGCTCCCCCTGTGGCTGCACGCCATTCGGGGAGTCCGGAATCGAAATTAAAAAAAAATAAAAAGCTCTGTGATCTTTTAGTGACCACCGTGTGCCTGCGCGACTGGTCGTTAAGGGGTTAAATAAATATAATGTTTCATTCTGCATAATCCCCCATGTGCACCAATATTGGTCATACATTTAAGAGTCAAAGAGGGTCATGCACTAAGGTGTGATAAATAGAGATGCACCGATACCGATTTTTGAAGACCGAGTACGAGTACTGATACTTTTTTCAAGTACTCACCGATACCAATTACCGATACTTTTTTTGCGGTCATTTGCCAGTTTTCCAAGTACCTATATGCTTTAGGTACTTGGAAAACTGGCAAGTGACCACAAAAAAAAGTATAGGTAATTGGTATCGGTCAGTACTTGAAATATATACACACACACACACACACACACACACCACCTCTTGACTCTTGATTCTCCCTTTTTGACTCTTTCTCCCCCTCTTGATTCCCACCTTTTGCTTCATTCTCCCCCTCTTGAGCCCCCTTCTTTTGCCTTGGCTTTTTCTCTCTGTTTTGATCCCCCTTTCTCCCCCTCCTTGACTCTTGATCCCACCCTTTTGCCTCTCTCTCTCTCCTGATCTCCCCTCCTTTTGCCTCTTCTTGTCCCCCTCCTTCTGTCTCCTGATCCTTCCTCCTTTTGCCTCTTTTTCTCTCTCTTGTCCCCACTCTCTGCCTCTTTCACCACCCGCTGCCACATCTATCTTGCCTCCCTTACCCTCCTCTGCCGGGTGCTCGCTGTTCTCTCGTGAGACCCAGCAGAGGTCAGTGTCGGAGCGTTGCCATGGTAACCCGCGGCAACGCTCCGACGCTGCAGGAGGGAGAGAGGTGACCGGGGAGCATTGTGAGCAGCTCCCCGGGCTCCCTCTCTGCAGCACCGACCCTGACACAGGGTATCGGTGCTGGCATCGGCCGCAATTGCGCGAGTACAAGTACTCGCGCAAATGCTGGTATCGGCACCGATACCAGTATCGGTATCGGTGCAACCCTAGTGATAAACAGATAATAAAGATAATCACTTATCCTGTGTAATTCTATGGAACCTATGCAATAAGATCTCTCCTACTTTAGAAGTCTTATTGCATAGGCTCCATAGAATAACATAGGAATTGGAGGTGATAACACTGGAGAAGTCATCTCCACTCTATCACCTCTTTGTCACCGTTTAGTGACTCTCCCTTGAGGCAATGTCATTGATTAACAGAGAGAGAAAGATACTTGCCACTTCTGAGACAACCATAACGCTTTGGGCCGTATGTTCAAAGGTATAACGACAAAAAAATGTTGTATGAAAGACTAAAATAAGTAATTGTATGATTGAACGACATATTTTCTATAGAGTATACGACAAAAAACTAAAAAAAAAACTTAAAAAACTTGATGAGAAGCTAATGCAAAAATATAGGTAGATCGTGTATGACTTGATGTGTTGCAAAATTCACAACATATGTAAATGATCCCATATCTAACTTATATTTATTGTAGAGTTCTTCCTGCAGTTCTCTGCATTCCTGTTGTGTCTGTGACACAGCGGCAATTATCCTCCAGTCAACATACTGAAAGCTAATAATGAGTTGAGCGGGTGAACTGAAAAAAACAGTACAGGTAACCGTATATATATCTTATATTGGTACTGTCACTGTCATAATAATTGTGTTAAAATATATACAGTAAAAGAATTAGCCCTCTGAGTGCCAGACAGGAATCCAATGCATTGCAATGTAATGCGTTCGAATCCTCTTTGGTACACAAAGGGTTATATAAAACGTGTCATTTCTTGTGTCTTCAGGCAGTGAAGCCTTGCAATAACAGCCTGGACATTGAAAGGCTATCTCACTGCAGTGCTTCACTACCTGGAGACGCAGGAAACAGCACAGTTTAATTACTAATATTCTTTATGAGGAGCTTCTCAGTGGCATGTAGACAATAGGGGTAAAGTATAGCAACTACTTATGAATGCACTCAAAAAGAGACTGTCATTTTCTGTAACTGCACATATTTAACAATTTTTTTTTTTTTTTAAGTACAATTGTGATTTAACCCTTTGAGTGCCAGAGGGGTATGCAATGCCTACCCCTCTGGCACTCAAAGGGTTAAAGCAGGGGTAGTCAATCTCTGGAGCTCCGACTGTTTTGGGCAACAACTTCAATCATCACCGACCAGTTGCAATGAACACACACACACACACATACATGCACACACATACACACACACAGTCACAATCACACACAGACATACACCCAGAGGAAAGTGATAAAGGCAGAGAATAGATTCAGGCATTCCTAGACTTACATGTTGGATATATTAAACTTGAAATCCCTCTTGACCAAGACCCCTCTGGGAGCCAAAAAAAAGCTGAATTTAATAACTTTAGCATTGTAAGTTCAGAAGTGTCTGTGTGTATTCTCTCTCTCACTGTCTAGTATAGTGAACAGTAGGGTTCCTTTAACCTCGAGGATGTTCTTTACAGAAAAAAAACCTGCCGTAACTTTGAAATAAGTTCCATCTAAACATTTGTTTGCTGCATACACCCAAGCGGCTGCTGAAAAACCATTAGCTTGAGAAGACACTAAATAAATGCTTTTTACAGTTGATGTACTGGGAAAGTGAGCAAATTCTAGCACAAACAGAGTATGATAGGGAAAAAAATAAAAACTCTCATTGATTTAAAATAGGCTTTTAAACACTTGAACACATAAGATAAGAGCCCCATTTAAATCAACAGAATTTTGGGGAATATTTTTATGTCCGCTATAGTACAGTTGTTTTACTCCAGAACTGCATTTTATTTAAACTTCAGCCTCACTGCATGTCCCCTACAGCTGCCTAGTAAATGCACTTGTTTCCCACCTCATCTTGTATGTTGTCACTATTACTAATTAAAGCGGACTAGTTACCTACACAGCCTTTAGTATCGTATCCCAACTTCAGACACCTTGTGATTTTTGTTTTTCAATCAGTTAAGTTGTTTCAAAGAAATTCCGTTTCATAGTTCTGGAATCTAATCACAGCAGAGCTTTGTTCTCTGTCTGAGAAAGCCTGCATAATGATTTACTCACTCTCCACTGTCTTAGCCTGCGGAGGGAAGGATAAATTAATTGGGAGGAATAATCATGCAATAGCTTTCAAGATGGAGACTCTTACTGAGAGGAGGATTTGGACTGGTGATAGGCCTTCTTTAATGGGATAGTAATACTTTGTTTTATCTTTATTTTATTTTGTAGGCATTAAAAAAACATGAAGAACGATATGTCTTATCTCTCAAACCTTTATGGTTTGAGAGCAATTCACAAGCAAAGTTTCCCCTCCCGCCTCTTTTACCTAGTGTAAGCCATCTCTTCTCAGATGTGGAATTCAGTCCATAGACCAGACAGATAACAGCAGGGGACAATCTTCTTCCTATGAGAACAATGAAAGCCCTGCCCCCCTTAACAAGTTTTTCAGGTTTTTCCCTTATCTTAATTGAAGATTGTCCCTCTCTGCAATCTACCTGGGCACCTCCCTTCTGCTCTGGCTGAACAGTGTTACATCAGTAAAAGGGGCGGGAGTGGGATATTTTGTCATT
The DNA here is from genome assembly GCA_037306005.1 of Rhinophrynus dorsalis. Lineage (NCBI taxonomy): Eukaryota > Metazoa > Chordata > Amphibia > Anura > Rhinophrynidae > Rhinophrynus > Rhinophrynus dorsalis. The sequence goes on along the minus strand of CM074718.1, from coordinate 81,169,104 downwards.
GAATTACTCCTGAACTACAACTCTGACAGAACTGAAATAACACTCTCCAAAGTCCAAATACTATGATGATTAATTAGAGCTGCTTTTATAAAATGATCACTGGTTTCAGTTAGAAATATATATGAATATTCCCACATTTCTTTAAAATTATTTATATAATAAACAAATGGTTAGTACATGTACAAAATGTTTCATTCTCTTGAAGTAACAGGTCCAATTTAACCCTTTAAACTTTTTTTTTTTAAATAAACATATTGTAGGGCTTTTCTTGTTGATTGAAACAATGGCTCTCCCACTGTTGAGAGAGTTGCTTTTCCAGAGTTATTACAGTTTAATTTATTGTTTTTTATAATAACATTGGCCACTTAAGGGATAGTAATATTTCACAAAAAAAGCAGCTCCAATTAATCTTCATAGTATTTGTGCCATGGAGAGTGTTATTTCAATACTGTCAGAGTTGTAGTTCAACAGTAATTGAATGATAAAGTATCCCCCTCCCACTCATTTTACCTAGTGTAAGCCACCTCCCCTCAGACTTGGAATCTGGTCCTGGGACCAGACAGATCATAGCAAGGGACAATCTTCTTACTGTGAACATAAAGAAAACTCTGCCCCCCTTGACAGGTTTTTCTGGTTTTATCTTATGCTCACTAAAGATTATCCCTCTCTGCGATCCATCCGACCAGGCTTGCTACTCTGTGGTGAGCAGTGTTACATCAGTAAAAGGGGAAGGAGGGGGATGCTTTATCATTCAATTAACTCTTGAACTACAACTCAGACAGTATTGAAATAACACTCTCCATGGCCCAAATACTATGAAGATTAATTGGAGCTGCTTTTATTGTGAAACATTACTATCCCTTTAATAACCAGATTTCATATATGTATTCTTTTGCATTAGGTGTGTCACTGACAACAGTTCTATATAGAATGAGTCACTTCCAGACAGTTTGAACTTTAAGGAAGCAAGCTCCTAGGGTGAATTGAAAAAAAAAAAAAAGAAGATATCTACATTCAGGAATGACTGGAATAATAGAAGTTTTATTGATACAGACCTAGGGCAACTAGGTTGTATTGGTTCCTAACACTCTCACCATTCTCAACTTTACACCAAAGCATCTTCCAGTGATTCCAGAATATGGATCTCTACTCTTTTTTTAAATGTATTTGTCATGAACCTTGAGCATGTTATTGGATCCACCACCAGAATATTTAATGAGGAAGCAGTGAGTTCACAGAGGAGCTTTATGTGCTGCCTTGTACTGTTTCAACCAAAGTGAGTTGTGAACGCTGCTTTTAACATTTTCATGCTATTTAGCAATGCACTGGACGTGTCTCTGTCTCCGAGGGGCTAATATTTTCACAGCTGTTTCTATCTCTGACATATTGGTCAGCAGCATTTCCAATATTACAGCTTCCTTAAATTGTTCAGGTCAGTAACAGACTAACTAAAGTGTTCCCCAAAGACAAAATTATAGTGCACAAAGCTCTTGAAATCTTGCAGCACTATAAATGGTAACAGATATAAAGGGACATGTGGGTTTTATTGTATTAAGAAATATTTTTATGGTTTATTAAAGGGGCAGTAAAGGGTCATAAAATACACTTTTAAACTATTGGCAGCGCCCTCAGAGAAATGGGAACCAAGTTCACATAGCTTAGACACAGGAGTTCTAGAGAGGAGAGCAGTGGTGTAACTATAAGGGTCACAGGGGTCACACCTGTGATCAGGCCTGTCACTCCAGGGGCCCGGCCGCCCCCTGCGACCTCTCCGCCTGGTTCCCTCCGGTGCCCTCCAGTGCTCTAGTAATGCAGAGCGCTGGGAGATGACATCATCTCCCAGCGCTCTGCATTACTAAGAGGACTGCGCAGTAGCTCCAGGGAGGTGAGAGATGGGGGCATTGTGAAGATTGAGCGGCATTGTGGAGGGGGCCAACGTGGCCGAGGGGGGCCAATGTGGTGTGGGGGGGGCCCATGGCACCAGGGTCCGGAGGCTTCTAGTTACGCCTCTGGAGGACAGAAAGCTCCTAAACATGCCAAGCGAGGCACTAACATCACCCAACTGTGCACAGCAAATTGGGAGAAAACAGGTGAATTCTAACTGTGGGAACTATATCTCAGAGGGCACAGCCAATCATTTAAAAGGGTCTTTTATTGACCCTTTACTGTGCATTTAAAGAATATTATAACTCTATTAATATTGATTTCCTTTAAGGTTTATACAGTGCTATTACTTTATACCACTACCTACTGTAAATTCATTGATTTCAAAGTCTTTATTCAGTGATGCACTTGGAATCTGATGCTATCCCATTTTTTTACTGTTCACAAAGAACTATATGTTTGTTAAAGTGGGCCCTTCACTCTAAAAGTAGCCTGTTTTCTAGAGAATTGATACAACGCCTATTTTACAGTTTATATTCTAATGGCACACAGGGACTGGAAGCCTGGTAAACCTGTAACTACCAGAGAAGTCCTAAGTACTTTCTCTAGTAATGAACACTTGGACTACATTACAGTGAGACTGATGGACTAGGATTAACACATTTCCATTTTACCATTCAGGGACACTGTGGAGAAGACAGCAACAGAATACTTGTTCCTGGTTCTAATGTGGGAGGGGTCACTATACATCACTGACCATCAGTGTGCAAACTGCTCTTTCTCCAGCACAACACACAGTGAGAACTGCCTACTGACTGCTGTGACTGAATGAGATGCTTGTGGTGGACTACAAGATAACATACATCATGCCCAAAGCCTTATACTGGCACTACACTACAACCAAATTATACTGGTGCTCTGGTTTGATGTAAGGTTCAAGGCTCAGTTTTCATTCTATTGTTTAGAGCACTGTCTGGAAGCCACATTTTGTAGTCCAACAATGGCATTACTTTGTGTCACAATAGGAAATGGACAATTTTCCTTCTAGTGTTTCGAACTCTATACTCTGAAGTCTCCATTCCAGGACTTTGTATTGCCTCAGAAGTGGGCTGTCCATGACATGGGACATATGTTTAAAATTTGTGACTGTCCTTGGCAATCTGGGGCATGTGTTCGCCCTATGATGGACAAAGGACATAGATAGATATATGATCGAACTGGAAATAATTTTCAGACAATTTATAACTGTAATGTGATTCACCTTCTGTGCAGCAAAATTGTTACTACTGCTATATCCTACATTCACCTAACCAGTTTCTTCCTGTCTAGACCACCAAACTCTGGTGTACCATTAGCTGATCAATTTGACTGTATTTGTTACACATATATTCAGTGTTATGTAACTATCTCTTATGTAAGCAGATTCGATTTTTGATTGTTCTTTCTTCCTTCAGCATACACAATAAAAATGTAATTAAAAATTGGCCTATATTTTGTACTGTGTATAAAATGAGTCATTCACCTATATATTTTAGTGGCACGGTGTGGCAATTTATGTGCCAAACACGGCACTACTGCTGTTAGAAATGACATCAGTGTACGAACTTTGTTTAGATTTACTCATAGTGGTGTGTGATGATATTGGCAAGGAACAAACACTAATTAGCATTAACCCTTTAAGTGATAGAGGGTTATTCAACGAATTGCTAAGTAATGCGTTGGATACCACTTTGGCAGGGGTTAAGTTCCATATTGTGCCACCAATTAGTAAAGGTTAAATTCTCAAAAATGATTTATATTTCAAATGAATGCCTAGTACAACATATAGGCAGTTTTTATTTCTATTTAACATTACCTAGATGTACCTAGGGAACAGGTCTGCTTTAAACATTTATCAAGGAATGAACTGCCATTTTACTCATCATACTCTAAATTTACAGTCTTCCTGTTTATCAATGAGATATCCAGGGCAGATGATAGGACCTATTGTAAATTGTCTTGATAAAGGTCCACGTGAGGACAGAAATGATGACATATATATATACTTTTTATTGTCAACGTTTCGGCCCTTCCAGGGGCCTTCCTCAAGAAAAACAGAGCTATACAAAATGGAAGCCTTAAATACCTTCAATTCAGTACCCCAAACCCACAGAACCACGAGGTACTTGACCCCATGATGTCATCAAAAGGTGGTGTCATACTATACAGTAATTAAGAAAAAAACTAAAAGTTAGAACATATGGAACTCAATATTGAAGTAAAGAAAAGATGGTTATAAGTCAGAAAAATCACTGTGGAGCATTAGGGTGAAAAAAGAGACCATTACCGAAAAACTCCATGCAGATTAACCCTTCCCGTGTCGGAGGACCAACAAGTGCGGCCATATGTTCCGCGGATGCGGTCCCTCCGGCATGGGAAGGGTTAACATGTATGGAGTTTTTTCAAAAAGTACCATAAAGTACCCAAAAAAGTACAATAGCGATATGTGTAGACTTACTTGTAGTTTCAAGTATAATTGCGGCATTAGCGAGAACTAGACCTTTCTAAGCAGACAGGCAGCGGGGAACAGCGCAGACATCTTGCAGAGCCAACATCTGAGTCTGCACTGTCTGTGCCCTTCAACTCCACAATTGGTCAGTTGAATGCCATTGTGCCATTAGGACTAACAGCGCAGGTGCAGAGAGCCTACTGCAAGGTCAGTGCCTGTCTGCCTAGAAAGGTCTATTTCTCACTAACACCAAAATTATACTTGAAACTACAATTAAGTCTATACATATCACTATTGTACTTATATTTTGGGGCTTAATATTAATGGCATGGAAGTTCTGCTTTAAAATAAAAAAATAAATCATTGTCTCTAAAACCTTGGACACTAGGTTTCCAGTGCATTGTGAAGCAGCAAATTGCAGAACTCATCATTCAAGGAGTTAAAAATAAAAAACTAGTAAACAGATATGAGTGCTGAAAAGACTGTCTCTTTTTTACAGTTGCCGTTAACACGGCTAAATTAATTCAGATTCTCATTCCTGCAAGTTTGGCAAGTTAACGATGAGTTGGCGCGGAAACTGGTTTATCATTTCCAGTCTATTAAAAATCCTAACAAATCTTGTAAAGCGAGAACACGGCATTCCAATTCCACTGCATACTACTCATGAAATTTTGATCATGCTAATGTTAGCACACTGTGGCCATATGCAGAAAAAGAATAACAATTCTGGAACAAACCAACTGCACCACAGGGGACAGATAAAAGTTCTCAAAGTTGCCACTGATTTACGTGAGATTTTTTACCCTTTGAATGCTAAAGTGGTCTCCAAAACATTGATTTGTAAAGTGATAGAAACATCTCTATCATTCAAAACATTAAAAGCCACATTAAAATCAATGGGACGTTTTATTTCTTCCCTGTGGTAGAGTTGGTTTGCTTCAGATTTGCTGCTCATTACCTTTCTGCATAAAGCTCTGTACACTTACACCCACCAGATAGGAACAGCCTGATGCAGACAGCTGGACGTGCAATTTTACAACATACCAAATGCATAACGAGGGACGTATAAAAATAGACATTTCTTTTGTTTAACCCCTTGGGTTCTAGAGAGATCTACAACACATTGGATTAATGTGGGCCTGTCGCCTTTAGTTTATTTTACAGAGAAGGAAAATCTGCCTATATGTTGTATTAACCATTTTTCTATAAAATAAATTGTTTATGATGAATTACCCAGAGGGCAGCAGGGCTAGATTTCTCAATAGAGTAGGCAGCTGCCTAGAGCTCCAAATGTTGAGGGGCTCTGCAAATGTGCGGGATACACCCATATTCTGAATATGTCCCTGAGCCAGTTTATACCCCTTTATAGGCTATTATTGAACCCCTTTTATGCTAAGGAGCAGTGCATTGGAGATCTCTCTAGCAACCAAAGCCTTTTTTGGAGGGTTTGCTTGTTAGATGGGAATGAGAGAGGGGGCCATGTGGTGAATAGGGGTGTGGCCATGGGTGGGGCTAAGGGTACCTAGAGTGCCTCGCTTAGGGGTGCCTGGGATATACATCTGGCCCTGGAGGGTACAGCTTTCAAGGGGGTACCATCTACCCCAGGCTTCAGTATGTTCTAGCTATGCCTCTGTAAAAGTATTTTTGTGATAGAGGGCCCCCAAAAAATGTTTGCACCAGGGCCCTCCAATCACTAGTTACACCACTAGAATTAACTTTTATATTTTGATGGCACAGTGAGGCACATTATGCTAATTCGATGCACGGTATGCTAATTAATACTATTCAAGGTCAAACGTATCACTCTCTGCACTATTTGAACTTACCTCAGTGTGTAGCTCTATCTAGATTAATTCGTCACACAATGTGAGGTTATAGTGGCCAAGCACACAAACGAATTACAATACAATGCCACACTATGCCACCAGCAAATCAAGGTTATCATCTCAAAAGCTATTTTTATAACAGACAAATGTCTTGAGGGGACAAGTCAGCTATGAGCCTTTGATCTCCCTGAATGCTTGGGAGGACTCCATAGCATCGTGTTGTGATATGTTGCGGACCTCATTAAGATTTAAGGGATTAAAAGTTCCATTTAAATGAGTGGCACCATGGGAATCAGCAGAAGTTTTTCCAGCTGTGGAGACGCAAAGCCATAAGATGCCCCCCCAGGCCAGCCCAACCCCACCTCTATGTTTATCTGAGGCGGAGGTGCCCCCCTCTTGTCCCCCCAATGGACGCCCATGAGTGGTTTGTGGTACAGCGGGTTTGACCCAAGAATTGTTACATTTTTATTGTCTGTTTATGGTCCTGTCACGGTTTATGTGCCAGAAATAAAGATGTGCAGTTCTGGTCCATACCAGCTGCACCATAGAGCGGGAATAATCGCCCATAATTATGAAAGCAAACTGGAGTTATTCTGAAGTAAACCAACTGCACCATAGGGGACAAATACAAATTCCTAAATTTCAATGCAGTTGACTAGATCTTTTTAACCCCATGAATGCATGAATTCCAGTTGTTAAAAGCCCAATTTAATCTAACATGACTTTGTATTTGATCCTTATGGTGCAGTTAGTTTTCTCCAGAATAATTCCAGTTTACTTTTATATGGTCCCATGTTCCTAAAATTCCAGTAGATTTAAACTGGGCTTGAAGCTTGACAGATCAGCAGGTAACTTCCAAATTTTGAGGGGTGCATGAGCTGTGGTGGCCACACTCACATTCTGAATTGTGGGTGTGGCCAGAGTAATCTCATTATCCCCCATATACCCTTTACAGGCTATTAATTCACTTTCTAGAGAGGTCTCCAAAACATTGTAGAGATCTCACTCACAAAGGAGCCTTTTATCCTTGATTGTTATAGGTCAAAGGAACTTTCTGTGCCAGGATCTAGTGAATGGAACTGAGGATGGAATCATGTGAATAGCGGACTGCGATTATGGGCAGAGCTAAGGGCACCTAGAATGTCTTGCCTAGGGGAGCCTGGGATATAAATCCAGTCTTGCCTTTAAGCATACCTGGGAACTTCGGATTTACCCCAGAGACTATGGTTTTTGCATCTGATTACCAGGTCTCCGGGGACAGAAACGGATTCTCCTATGATGGGGAGTTTCATAAGAAACAGTTCCAACCCTTTTGTGACATATCTGTTAAACCCGCCCCCACTCATGAGTAAGCCCCACCCCTTTGCGACACAAGTTGTGTTATTCATATCCCCCAATGACACCAAAGGACTCTGCTTTAGGGACTCTAGAGTTACCAGGTATGCCTATAAGCACACACACACATACACACCAGCAATTAAGTGTTAGATTACATATATATATATATATATATATATATATATATATATATATATATATATATATATATATATATGTATGGTATTAGCAAAGCAAAACTTTTGTATCTTAAAAAGAAAGCATAGATTGCAGTAGAAGAAAAACAATAGATGCTTTTGGCATTTCTAAAGCAAAAGCAAAAAAAAAAGCAACGAAGGGTAAAATGAACTCATGAAGAGTGTGATTAAATGATGGGGAGGTAGAAGTGTGGAGAGAAGATTTATTTTCAGGACTTGTGCTGAGGCATATTTGCTAGGAGAATTCCTTAGGCTTGATGGAGCATGAGTTTCCAATATATGTGAAATTAAGTATTCATTTTCCTCTTCGCTGAACCCTCTTGGACATTTCACTGAATCTTAATAGATAATAGATAGATGACTAACTAATTTAGTTTAGACTCTAGCATTTTCCTATCTTGCTCTTACCTTGCTGTTTAATATTATAATGTCTAGGCTAAACCCTAGCTTTCAGTACAGTGTTTCAAAATGCACATCAAAGGCAAAGCAATTTTAAACCCCAGTTCAATAAGTGTAATTGAAATAGTCAGTCATTTAAACTGATGTTAAAGCAGACAGGGGCGGATTTACATTCCAGGTTCCTAGGCAAGGCTTCTTTGGTGTCCCTAGCTGCACCCATAGCTCCACTAATTACAAAACCCAGCTGACAGACCCAGTCACTGTTTTCTAGCATAGAAAAAACTCCTCTTGTTAAACATACAAACAAAAATATATTGCATGGAAAGTACTTCACTTGTTAAAATTACAAACACAGAATAAAATTGGCCAGTATACGAATAAGGATATAAACTGAGGATATAAACTGAAAGTTAAAGCAATATCTAAATTGGTAAATATTAATAGCCATCATAAACCAAGAAAAGGTGTCAGCTGCATGCCTACTGGGATTTCAATGACCGCACACAGAACTCATTATGGTGGGTGTGGCCTGTCCACCTGATGCTCCTTTCAAAATGTGGTGTTCTAATGGGATTCACCCTTCAAAGTAGGGCTAATCAATCGTTTTACCTAAATTTGTTGAAGACTACAAATCCCATTATGGGCTGATGAAGGATGATTGGAGTTGTAGTCTCCAAATGATGAAGGTCCAAAGATTGACTACTAATTGAATACTAACATTACATTTTAAGTTAACTATTTTTACAGTCTACATACATGTATTTGACTGCTGTTCTTTAATTATGTGTAGCCTGAATCAGCTGTTTTTTGCTCCTTTGCAGTGATGTGAGCTCCCTCTGCCTGTAGTCTGTGAAAAAGAGTCTAAGACTTAACTATATCTGCAAACAGTCATATAGAATCTGTTGATTTGGGTCTCCCTCTTTGAGTGCACTAAGTGTTCAGATGAGCAGATACTTAAGAGGTAATAGACAGTAAGACACAACGGGACATATGACCAAATTAATGCAATTCTGCATTTAAATAACTGCACCATAGGGAAAACATGCAAATACCCAATTTTCCATTAATTAAAATTACAATTTTAACCCATAAGAGCAATGAATTAGATAATTCTCTAGCATTCAGGGGGTTATAAGTCCCATTTAACTAAATAACATTTTACTTGTTCCCAATGGCTCACTTGTTTTTGCCACAGAATGTATTGACTTTCTATTGTATATTTTGTCCACTGAGCTCTTATGCGTTATTTTAGATACAGTACAGTGGAGTCTCTGACACCTTTTCCAAACTGCAGTTAGAAGGAGCTAACGTCACAGACAATGAGAGAGTAAACAGAAGCAGTCAATCCAAGATCAATAAAGTTAAAACTACACATTACTGTTCCTTTAACCCTTTGAGTGCCAGAGGGCTATGCAACGCATTGCAAAGGGCGTTGAATACCCCACTAGCACTCAAAGGGTTAACAATTTGTAGGATGCCTTTTGCACTCAAGATATTAATAGCCGTTAGCGGCTACTAGTTTCAAAGTTAATATCTCAAAAGGATAATGCAGAGGCCTCAGCAAATAGACTCCCAACATTTTATTTTATAATGAAAGAAGCATTAATAGACAAAATAGTCAGTGCATGTTGCATAAATTGCTATAATGTATTTGTTATGCGTATTTGTAGTGATCACTTCCATATTCTTCTGTATTATTGCAACTGGTGGATAGAGTCTACACTAAGATATGCCTTTTATTGTATAGATCCTGCAGACATAAAACTAATGTGCCACCAACAAGGAGACATTTTTATTTCAATCTTTTAAAGTTGCAGCATTAATCAACATCTTTACAATACAAATCAATATCATTTCATTTAAGGGATTCCCTTTGTTGCCCCCAGCAGTGACTCCACAAAGTAAAGACTGATTTAATAACAACAGGTGCAATTCTGGATCCAATTCATCACAGGGGACAAATACAAGTTTCAACTGATTTAAATTGGACTATTAACCCACTTGTTAGAGACCACTTGAGCATTCCAGGGGTTAAAAGACCCATTTAAATCAATGGAGATTTTGTGAAATTTGGTTGCTTACTTGTGGGTGCAGTTGGTTTGCTCCTGAATTGTGCAGACTTCTTATTAAATCAGCCTCTTAGAGCCTGTTCAGTACTGTAACATGCAAAACTATATAGTCATTTTAGCTTTAGTAGTAAATAATCTTATGTGATACTTGTGACAGAACTGTGGCGACCATGGGAGATATTGGTGTGTTAGGGATATGGGATCTCATGTCTTCAGACTATTTCAATACATTGTTGGAATGCAGAGATGGGGGTTGGGCTTGGCTTCCACTATACTACAGTTCTGTGCTAAGGAATGTTAATTGATTCCTGCTGTGCTTCCTTGACCAATCAGAGGCGGTTATTGATGAGCCAGTTAAGAATGTAGGATTTCAATTCCTAATCTGCATTCTTATCATGATAAGGGTGCTGGTGGCTGATTGGTCAAGCATAGAAACACTGTCCCAAGTATTCGTTTGCATGCTGATCTAGATAAGAGTCTCTGTAGTGTATATAACCTGTGTGTTTGATTCAATAAAAGAGAGTTCTTCCCTTCATCAAGTCTCGGCTGATGTTTGGGAACAGGAGAGTCAGTTTACTATTGGAGTGTTATTCTGAGGGAGAAGGGAACTATAAAAGAGGTATCCAGCTTATGATACAAGGCGTCACGTTACAATACTGATTGATGATAGATTTCCAACCAAATGGCAGCTTTCTTATAGAAAGTATATACACGCAATTCTATGTGACTGATGGTTTCTACTTTACACACACACGAACAGACACACACACATACATGCACAAACACATAAGCACACATACATATGCATGCACATACACACACAAACACACTTAGACACATACTAACACATATACTCACACACATACACACACACATACATCAAACACACAAACACAAACATGCACACAAACATAAGCGCACACACACAAATACATATAAAAACATGTAAACACACACTCACAAACATATACATCAAACACATGCACACAAGCACATACATGCACACACAGATAAGCCCACACACAAGTACATAGGCACACAGACACAAGCACACATACTCACAGGCACACACACATACATACATACATACAAACACACTTGCACACACATTCATCAATCACACACAAATACACACATATACAAACACATAATCTTCTAAAAGAAGTTTTTTTAAGGCAGAGTAGATAATGTATGAATCTGCAGGTTCATCTCATTTCCTGCACTTGGCTTTCCACTTATGCACGTACACTCCGGTATATGTACTACAGAGATGAGCATACCAGTGGACACAGTGTTCTGCCTTTAAGACTTTAATGCAAACAAACCCAGAATGCTCCAATATGGCATGTGTAGGAAATGGAATAAAGTTGGTCCACGTTCCACTGTGCTTTGTAAGTGCATAATGTTATACAAGGCCCATAGGAAAGGAAGACCCTGAAATTACCAAATACTTCCCCACTGCCCACCCAGTGAAGCTGTAATGTTTATGGAGTTTGGAACCCAGTAGCGGGTAGTAACTATCCTAGTAAACTGGCATTAGGCTGCCATACTACTAAAATATTTTGTTCAGAGCCTATTTTACCCCAGAATTGTATTAGTATGTCCTCCCTTCAGAGGCTGATCTTGCATAAAACTCAGAAGCAATTTAAGGGCAAACCAATGGTACCATAGAGACAAATAAACATTTAAATGGGGATTTTAACCCTTTTAAATACTTTAGGATGCAAAGACTTTAAGTCAGAGGGGATTAGGGAAATTTTTTTCTACTATAGTAAAACTGATACGATTCAGAATTAACCCTTTGCAATGCATTGGCTACCCCCCGGCACTCAAAGAGTTAAAGAAGCCTCTGAAAGTGATGACCTAAGCTGGATGGGATAGAACAAAAATGCAAGGCCGCACCAAATCATAATAGAGTTCATGAAATAGAGATCATATGTGACTCACCAAGTCCATCTCAAATCCTGCAAGGAGCTGACTCCCAACACACTTCCAAACTGTCCTTAGCACAAGTAGAACAAAAAGGGAATGGCACACTTGGAACCGATTGAATTTTTGTTCTACTAAGCTGAATGGGAACGGTAGTGGACACATACACATTCCCCAAATTCCTATTGATTTAAATGGGAGAGAGCAGTTCTGGATAAAAGCTCTGTTTAATTCAGAGGTGATTTTTATTTCTCTACTATAATGTAGTTGGTTTATCCCACAATTGTTGTAGTTTTTAGTCCACTAGCCTCACTAAGTACAAAGTATACCCTCATTTCGCTGTTCCCTTATGCCCTATCTTTTAATGGGATAGTAATACCTAATTTAAAATATATTTAGTATTGTAGGCTTTAAAAAAGTATTAAGAACTATGTAAGTCTTATCTCTCAAACCTTTATGGTTTGAGAGATATTTGCAACTAAAGTTCCCTCTTCTTGGCTTTTTCAATCAAGTCTGCCATCTAGCTGACAGACTTGGATTCTGGTCCACACACCGGCCTGCGGCTTTTCAGCAGAGCCGAGATCACGATCTTTAAAAAGAGTTACTTCATGGGAACGGACTACAAAGTATGCCTGGTTTGCAAGCACACTTTGTAGACCGTTCCAGTGAAGTAACTCTTCTTAAAAATTGCAATCCCGGCTCTGCTGAAAAGCCGCCGGCCGGTCTGTGTACCAGAATCCAAGTCTGTCAGCTAGATGGCAGACTTGACTGAAACAGCCAGGAAGAGGGAACTTTAGTTGCAAATATCTTTCAAACCATAAAGGTTTGAGAGATAAAATTTACATAGTAATATTTTTTAAAGCCTACAATAATAAATAAACTTTAAATTAGGTATTACTATCCCTTTAACCCATTGAGTGCCAGAGGGGTACGGAACGCATTGCAAAGCAATGCGTTCCGTACCCCTCTGGCACTCATAGGGTTAAGGCTAGTACCATCACTGGACGTCAGTAAATCGCCATTCATTATCTTGTAAGCTCCTGACGCATTGCCTTTCTTTACTCATTATTCTACTTTTCACTTATGTTGTCAATTAGCCATTAATTCCCTGCCATTCAATGCACATACCTATGCCTTTTACTGTCTAAGGACTGTAACATTCAGCTCCATCTCTGTAATTTTTCATCCCATCAGTTTGAAGTTCACTGCTCTTATCACCTAAACATTAACTGATTTCCCCTCATGTAGTCACCAGATTGAAGTTAAAGTATTTGCGAGGAAGGATAGTGAGTAAAAGCAAGTCTTATTAAAAAAGGTGTCCTGGGAAAACGGTGTTGCATGCCACACTCAGTGTCTTCTAGGGGTGTATGGGAAGAGATGTGAGAAGAGGGACCTTATCACCAATCATTTCCGTGCAATGGAAAGAAGTGGATGTTCAGATGTAGCCAGACTTTAAAGTGTTATCCCAAATAATTCCCCATCTGGCGACTAGCTGCTCAGTAGCGCTAGTTGTCAGATTTCTTACCGAGTTCATGAGAATGAGCCACTACTCCAGGACTGAGAGGCAGGACAGAGCACAGACATCTTTCCATAGTGACATCTGCGCACCTGCTCTGTCAGACCCTTTTGGAGCCGAAGGGCTCCTAGCAACGCCTCCTAGAGCCGGCTGGGACTGGCAGAGCAGGCATGTAGATGTCACTATGGAAAGTTGTCTGCACTCCGTCCTGCCTCTCAGTCCCAGAGTAGTGGCTCACTCTCATGAACTCGGTAAGAAATCTGGCGACTAGCACTACTGAGCAGCTAATGATGGGGAATTATTTGGGACAATGTTTTTGAAGGGTGGTAGTTCTGCTTTAACTGGCGAAGTACATAAATAAATCCAATGTAAGTCAATTGAAATTGCTTATCAGAACAAGATAGCTTAAAGTGATAGTAATGTTTCAAAATATATGTAGCTCAGAACGTTGAGCATATGTAATAGTACTACCAAACGATGCTCCTGCACTTCAAAACTTGCTAGTTATGGTGTAACTAGTGTAAAAGCCTGTGTACACGGGCCAAGGTATGGGTGATGTTAACCCTTTGAGTGTCAGAGGGGTACACAATGCATTGCAAAGCAATACGTTGCGTACCCCTCTGGCACTCAAAGGGTTAAGAGGCCGGTTCTGCTCTGCATACTGCTGCCACCTCACTGGCGGCGCACGCAATGTAGCCATGTGCTGTAGCGACTGCCTGAACGCACAGATTGAATGCACAGAATGCTCCCAGCATTCTCTGCGTTCAGGCAGTCTCTACTGCTCATGACTGCATCGGACAAACATTCTAACGTTTTATTATATAGGATGATATTTTGCGTTCGGGCAGTCTCTACTGCTCATGACTGCATCGGACAAACATTCTAACGTTTTATTATATAGGATGATATTTTGCGTTTGGGCAGTCTCTACTGCTCATGACTGCATCGGACAAACATTCTAACGTTTTATTATATAGGATGATATTTTGAAGTTGATACTTCCTGCCCCTTTCCCTTATAGCAAACCACCTCCCTATAAGTCTGAAAAACAGTCCCAGGACCAGACAGATCATAACGAAAGGCAATCTTCTCTCATTCAGTATAAGTTAAACCCTGCCCTCCTTGATGAATGAGGGCAGGTTTTTCCCAATGCTGCATGAAGATTGTCCTTTGTTGTGATCTGGGACTAAAATGCTTACATCGGAGAACAGAGAGGGAAGGATATACTTCAAAATATTATTACACTATGACTAGCAAGTTTTGAAGTGTAGGAGCATCGCTCAGCAGTAATATTACATATGTTCTGAGCTACATATAATATGAAACATTACTATCCCTTTAAAGGGACACTAGCACCACATGATAAACATGTTCTTGTTACCTATTTGTAATAAGTGAAGCATCCTAGAGCCTCCTAAACTGTTCTGGGGGATCTGTGTGCATTACTTTCCTCTAAGCCTTTTTTAACACTAGGCACTAAGCAAGGCATAAAGTGAATGGTATACTGTTATGCCATTTTCCTGTGCTTTCTACAAGGGCTGGTGTAAGGGGCTTGTTGGTATCAAAGTCCTAATGACGATGGTACGTGTGCCATTATGCACTACAGTAATTCACACCCTGAAGAGCAGCTACTGGTGTTAACCCTTTGACTCCCAGAGAGATATCCAATGCATCGTGTTGCAATGTGTTGAATACCTCTCTCGCACTCAAAGGGTTAATACCAGTGGAACAATGTTGGTGGATTTGTACATCAACCCACAGAGACTGATGTACTAAGAAGAACTGAGTGGGAGGGGAATGCACTAAGGTTCGTTGCCATGGCAATGTGTGTCTAGTGAGTTGTGTCGAGCACATTGCCTTGGCGATGGAGACACAAATCAGAATATTAACTAAACATTAGGGTTGTAATGGAAAGAGGTAAAATTTACTCATTAGCATGGAGGGTTGTCAAACTACTGGCGATGAGGAAGCCACACATCATCAACAGTTCAACAACCCTGAAGCCTAAGTGCATTCTCTGCATCCCCACTTGCCTACTGGGGGAGCAGAGAGGATCCCCTCCAACTTCAGCACCACAAACAACATCCCTGCCTCACCCTTTCATTGCCATACGGAAGTGACCTGTATACCTCTGTGATAATAAAAAGGAGGAAAAAGTTGTGTAAAAATAAGTTTAGTATATTATGACATATCCAGGTCCCTGCTGAGGTCACATTTGGAAGGAAGCTGGTACAACTGGTAGTTCACACACAAAGACGTAATGAGTATATTTAAGGAATACCTATTAGTTTATTATATCTAGTGCATGTTACCAAAAGGATTAGAAGAAAGCATACCTGCCAACATTTCAAATGGCCAAAGAAGGACACTTTTGTTTTAGGTGGTGTTTATGGGGGTGTGGCTGGTGGGCGGGGCATTACTGAGAAGTTTTAGGATATTTCATGACCTATTGGCTTCTCTTTGTTTAATTGAATAAATTATTTAGAGCAATACCAAAGTATTTTATTTACACAGATTAAATTATAAACACATATATTAAAGATTAACTACACATTTATGTGAGTTTTATTGCTGTGAAGCAAAGTAATACACACTACTCATTCTGATATCCTGAAAAGAGGGACAAAAGGATAGAAAAGAAGGACAGAGGGATTTGGGTCTCAAAGAGGGACTGTCCATCCTAAAGAGGGACAGTTGGGAGGTATGAGAAAGAAAGAATGAAACGTGACTTTAGATACTTTCCTTATTTCTAATCCCTGTGGGCAACATGCAGAAGATTCTCCCTCCCTGAGATTCAGTGTGGGATGCTTGACTTGAATATATATAAATTTATATATATATATATATATATATATATATATATATATATATATATATCCTATATAATAATTTGCAACAAAATTTGTAACGACACAGTCATGCGCAGTAGAGACTGCCCATGACAAGAATTGTACAGAGCTGGGAGCTACGAAGTCAGACCTTCAGAGCGTCCGGCTCTGTATCAGCCGCGGCGCGGGCAGTCTCTACTGGGCATGACTGGACTTGCGTGTGTGTGCAGAAACTTTGTGCTTTTTATTTCAGTGTAAAAAAATGAGAAATGGATCAGGCAGAGTGGAGGAGTATTTGATACTTGAGCAAAGAATTTGTTTCCAACATCAGCTGGAGGTAGAACATATCACATCTAGTTTATGTTGCCTACATTGACTACACAAAAAGGATACATCTGAGGTGGATGTGAACAGATGCCAGAGATGCTTAGCCAAGCTGCACCACTGGCATCTGATCACATCCGTGCATATCCCAGTTGCACAGGGTTGCGGTATTAGTTGGTGCTATATAAATAATGAATAATAATAATATTACTAGATCTGCATTTCTATTTGCAGATGAGCCATTGTCAAACAAAACAGTAAACCTGCTGAAGGCCTGGCGGATTCTTGGCGATGTCAGCGGAATGTGGTGGATTGGTGGAGGATTCACATGGATATGATGCAAAGACACCTTAGTGCATGCTGTTGTTATGTCATTGTCACTACTTCACTACCTATCAGCACCCTGGCACTTTATCACCCTTTAGTGCAGTGCCCACAGCAGTTGTGGGGCAAATAAACTGTACCATAAGGGACAATACCCTTACCACTTAACCCTTTTCAGTGAAAGAGGGGTACGCAACACATTACAAAGCAATGCGTTGTGTACCCCTCTGGAACTGAAAGGGTTAATGAAATGCAGATTGTACCTAACTGAATGAAAGTGCAATGTCTCCAACACATTGTGACACAATACATTGACAGCTGTTACATTTATCTGTTAATAGCAGTTTAACAACTTGGGTCTTTGATTACATATAATAATCCTGTCGGATTATCAGGCTTTAACTCCAGTCGTGCTGGAGAGGTCATCATCAGTTAACAAAGCACATTGATAATTACAGATCCCAAGCGACTAACCCCTTGAGTGCCAGGGAAATGTTCAGCTCTTTACTTCAAAATGCATTGCATACTTCCCTGGGACTAAGTGGGTTAAAGGGACAGTAATGTCCCAGAAAAAATCTTTATAGTTTTGTAGTGCTTAAAAAATTCAACTATATGCAACAAATCCTATTTCTCAAACCGCTATGGTTTGAGAGATATTCACTGTCAAAGTCCCCCCTCCCCTTTCCCTGACGTCAGCGCTTTGTTGACTACAGGGGAATCCTGTCTGGGGACCAACTGGCGGCTCTGCAGAAGAGCCGAAATTGCTTTATTGGAAAATAATTACTTCATTGGAAAGGTGTACAACGTGTGCCTGGTTTGCAAGCACACTTTGTAGATCATTCCAATGAAGTAATTTGTTTTAAATTACGCAATTTTGGCTTTGCTGAAGAGCCTCCTCGTGTCAGCCGACACGGATCTCCTGCTGTCAGCTTTACAGCACTTAAGCACTACAAAACTATAAAGATTTTTTCTGGGACATTACTGTCCCTTTAAAGCATGAAACTGTATCAGTAGATCTAGATTTTACTCTTCTCATGATCCCTGTACCGTTCGATTGCCATGGTGAATGTTATCTTATAATCTGGAAATGCTCATTGCATGCAGTAGGTTATATTGATTATAGATTACACTAAATGTGCCACTATAAGAGAGAACAGTGCTTCAAGGAGAATCAGTACTCATTGGAAGAGAGAATATGTTCCAGGAAGAATTTTAGGAAATTGCTCCACTCATGATACTATTTTTTCCAGAATACTTCATCCTAGTAATGGGCCATCCAAACCAGAAGAAATTAACCCCTTGGAGACTAGTATTGCTTTGCAATGCATGAAGGATGGCTCTAGACTACAAATGGTGTTAAAATATCACTAACAACTAAAGTGAAATTGGTGATATACCTTACATTTCATATACTTACCACTAGCAGCTATAAAAATATATAATGTTAACCCCTTAGTGACAGCCACGTGCACACGCAGCTGTCACCTTAACATCCGTCTAAGAAAAACATTTTTTTTTACTATACGATTCCAGAGACCCCAAACGGCGTGCAGCCGCACGGGGACCCGGACTTACGGTACTACTTCCGGGACTTACCAGGTACGTCCTCTGTCACCAAAGTTGTTTTTAGGTGATAGGTTCCCTTTAAACCTTCACTTTATATATATATATATATATATATATATATATATATATAGACTGTCCTACTCATATACCCTCATTTGTAAAGCAGTTTCTTTATTTTTAATTCTCCCAGTCTTGTATTCAAATATTTGTTGCCTTATATTACCTATTTACAGACAATATAGCACCATCACTGTGTAAGACAATAATGCTATGTTATCGGGAATCAGGGAGCCCTGAAGTAGGAATCAATGTTAGTTTCCTTGGAGCACTTGTAAAATAGGATTTTAGGATTTTTTCAGAGCAGCGTGAAGTAATGAGTGTTTAAGTGTATATAACTCATTCATTTGCAGGTATTAGTGTTCCTTTAAAGGTACAGCAAACTTTGTAATGAAAAATAGATATTATACAGTGTAGTAAAAGAAGGATTCTCCAATTGATGTGAGATGTCGCATTCAAAATGTATCCCAGCTTAAACATTTTACATTGAACTACAATTTTCTATTCTAGTCACCAGATTGTGCTATGCCTATCACTTACTATGGGGAGCCATAGTCTACGACTCTCACATTATTTAGAACAAAAAAAAAAAAAAAATCACCTTCCGGACACTAGTCAGCACAATTTGCTAACATAGTAAATTAGGTTGAAAAAAGACACAAGTACATCAAGTTCAACCTTTGCCTTATAACCCAGAGACATGAGGATTATGTAGCTTTCCTGCTACCAGATAAGTTAATCTTTATCAGGCCTTCCTGTTTTGCCTACTAATATACAGTATAACCCTATATGGTCTGTGTTGAAAGAAATGTATCTAATCTTCTCTTAAATGTATCCATTGTATCTGCCATAACCACATCCTTGGGCAAAGAATTCAATAATTCCATTAAGAAAAAGCTTGTACTATAATAACAAAAATCTTTCAGCAGTGGAAGTACCCTTGTTTTACACAGAAATGAAATGCAGATAGATAGATAGATAGATAGATAGATAGATAGATAGATAAATAGATAGATAGATATATAGATAGATAGATAGATAGATAGGATTTTTTTATAGATATATTTTTTATAGCTAGGTATATAGATATTTTATATAAATGTTCACTTGTCCTTTAAAAATGATATAATGATATAGTGATTTAGACCACCTGACAGATTTTTATGCTTTAAATTGTCAACACTAGACAATTATTATGTCATTCCAGAAGAGCCTTACAGCTGGGAAAACTGTACAAAATGCATAACACATATTTTATGACAGGACTTTTTTAATCAAAAACCAATTTCTGTTGGTGATGTAGACTTGCTTCCCCCAACCAATAATGAATATAATGACCGCACATTTAGATATCAGTTTCCTACAACTTGTCTGTAGAATTATTTTCACACCACATGTGGGTTATTCATTGTTAGAATAGTCCTTGAACACTTTTCTATCAAGTGCTCTCACAGAAAAGGGCAAAATAGAATAGACCAAAGAGTCATTTTATTCAATTGATATAATTTGCCCATATAATTTGAGTGCTCTCTCTATGGCCCTGAAGGGGTTAAGATTTGCATTATGCTCTGACACCTAAAAGATATCATTGGTTAATGGTGCAGGTAGAATTTAGAATGGAAGCTATTAGAGGCCCTTTCCCCCCGTTTTATATTACTTGTCGTTTCTGTAACATTTTATTTTGTAATTTGTATTATGGCTTAGAATTTTTTTCCCCCCCGATGTACACTTGTTATGTAAATGCTGGGTTTTTTTTGTTTGTTTGTTTTTTAACCCTTTCAGTGCCAGAGGGTTAAAAACAACTATCTCCTAGTAATAACCACCATATGCCTTACCATGCTAGAAAAGCCTAATGATCCTAATTAATTTTGTCTTTTTGCCTTTGATTAAGAGATAACATTTTAACCAGTCTTGGATGCTATGTCCATGGAGGCGGACATGACAGTTTCTGCCAATTTTTTCCAAACTGAAGCAGGCAGAGTGCATAAGCATGCTTAATCCTTAAAGGATCAGAACCATTGAAAAGCAATTTGTTGCACACCCCTCTGACCCTTATGCAGTGGGCAGAATATGTGTCCTGTGGACCTGCCAGAAACTTTTGTGTTCTCCTTCAGGAACATGACATCCAGGACTGATTGAGGATGTTATTTCTAGAGCAAAGGCACATAGGTAATAGTTACTGGGCCATTATGACAATCTGGCCTTGGTAAGGAAACTAAAAAGGGAACTACGTCTTTTGGAATATGTGGTTCTTACAGGGCTGGTGCAAGGATTTTTGCCACCCTAGGCAAAACCTAATTTTGCCACCCATTTGGCTCCACCCCTTGTGCTCCACCCCTTTATACCCCGCCTACTTATACCCCTTCTCTTTTGATGATTGTTACCTCTTTTCATGATTGTCCTCTCTCTGCCCCCTGGGCCGGTCTGCCCCTAGTCTGGAGATGCCTGTAAGAGATGCCCCCCATCAGCTCCACTTTGCCCCCCCATCAGCTCCAACTTGCCCCCCATCAGCTCCAACGTTTCCCCCATCACATACCTGTAGCTGCTGGAGCTCCCGCGCAGTCTTCTCTTCAGTAATGCAGAGCGTGCCGGGAGATCATGACTTCCAGCACGCGCTGCATTACTAAAGAGCAGACGGCGATGAGGGAGTGCAGTAGCGGCACAGACCTGACTGTGTTGCAGTTCCCGGCCTGGTGCGTGTGGACGCAGCTCTTCTCTGCTGCATGCCCGCACCCCCAGTACACGTGCACCCTAGGCCAGTGCCTACCTTGCCTATAGGTGGTGCCGGCCCTGGGTTCTTAAAAGGAAACTATCATGTCTATGTGTCAGGAAACTGACCTCCTTGACTGGTATCCTATTGCATTCTCATTTAAAATGTTGCATGCTTCAAAGTAACACATTTAAAATGTTACTGTTTAAAATGTTGCTTATTAAAACAGTGTCTAACATTATCCTGTTGAGCATCAAACATAGATAGGTTAGATAGGTAAGTTAGGTTATAGTAGGGTTAGGGTAATTTAGGGAGTTGAGGTAGGTTAAGGTAGGCTGTAGTAGTTCAGGGGTACAATTATTAGGGATTGCGGTGGTTTGGGCTAATTTTAAGGTATTTAGGTTAGAGTAGGTTATGTTAGTTTGGGGGGTAAGTTGTTTTAATAAGCTGACATTTTAAAAGCAACATAATGTTATATGGTGTTTCAATAAGGTAACATTTTAAATGTGCAAGCAACATTTTCTGCGCTTTTATGACTCATACCCACAAATCCACAACATTTTGATAGTGAACTCTGGCAGGGAGCATTGGATACAACTAGGGATGAACAAAATGTCTGTAATCCATTTTGTTTATTGGTTGCATCTGAATCAGTCGGGAACAAATCAGATCATGGGATGACAGAGGGGAGAGTGGAAGGGTGGATGCAAGAAAATGATCAAGGTAGAGTGGGATCACAAAAGGGGTGGAAGAGAGAAAATGCCAAGGAGAGTTAGTGGAAGTAAAGGGAACAGGGACAATGGAGTGAGAGCAGAGCAGAGAGAGATGAGGAGGAGACTAGAAAGGAAAGTGGGCCTAAGTGGGCTGAGAAGAAAGGTGGAGAAGGAGTGAAAGTGAGGAGGGCCAGTGCGTGGGAAAGAGGAGGAAGATTGAAAGAGCGGAACCAAAGCATAGATCAAACAAGGAGTGAGGGAGAAGCATTTAGAAAATGTGGGGGAAGTGAGAGGGAAAATGAAAGGTAGCTCTCCAGCAGACATGCCACAAGAAGTTCTCCTACTTTGCTCAGATGACTGCTTAAAACAGAAAGTTACTCTGGTTGAAACCTGAATCTAATGAGACATTTTTTTTCATTAATAATGATCACATATCCAGCTTTCTGATTGGCTAAGAAAACAAGGGAAAAGCAAAAACTAAAAAGTTAACATGCTTCATGTCTTGCAAAACAATTTCATATGAAATTTGAACTTACAAAAACTACTTGTTCAAATCCACAGACTTCCTGGGTTGCACACAAACGGACTGCTAGAATCTGGTTAGGAAGCCCATCTGTATCTGTCCAGGGAGCTATGGTTGCGTCCCCATGTGACCTGAACTACAAGACTTGAAGCTTCACATTTCAGTGCCTGACATGGAATCAGCACTTGTCAGACCCCAGTTCTCTCCTGCTAATCCTCTGAGGCTCATAATGTAGCCCTAGTTTCTTCACAATGTCTGCTCCCAGAGGATAACTGCCCTTTAACTTGTTTGGCAGAAAAACTTTCTAGGTAGAAGGCTTTCATACAGTAGTCAGGTATTTCTATTTGATTATTATGCTTTTTATTTTATTTGCATTTTACTTTATTTGTTTTAATGTAAGTGTACATTTAGGTCTTACCTCCTTACTAAAGGAAGTAGACTTCCACTCTGAATGAGATGTAAATGAAAAAAGATCCACTCATTTTATTAAAGTTCACTAAGCATTTTATAAAGTACAATGCTACTTTCCACTTAGAGGCTATGACTGAGTTCTAAGGAAAAGTATTTACACTGAAATTAGAATGAAGGCAAGTCATTCCAATATTCACATTAAAAGTAACTTGTTCCTATAAGTATAGTTTCCCTTTACATAAAAGATTAAAATAAATAAAAGACGTTGAATAAAATGTTTCCTACACCTAGCCTTTTCTAATAGTTGTACTAAAAATGAGTTGATATCAGATTGCTGCCTAGCCTGGATGAACAGGTAAATCAATGTTTTACATTGCTGTCTAACAGGAGTGCAAATGATTGTAACATAATACAGTGTGTAGTGGCGAGAGGAAATGCACATTGTGATAGGTAGGGACAAGAAAAAGACTACCATAACATCCATTTAAAAAGGGACACATAAATATTGTTTAACCCTTTGAGTTGCAGAGGTGGTCCAACACAATGTTAAGCTATGCTACCAAAAAGTTGGAGGCCAAAATGACACAATGATATTCGGGGGGTTTTCATAATTTTGCAAAAAAAAAAAAAAATCAGGTTGATCGGAAAAATATGTACAGGAAATTGTAAAACTGGTAATTGCCTAAATTAGTATTGTACAGCAGAAAGTATTACTGACACAAAGTTCTTTGCATAGAAAGCGAAACTATTCTGGAGCAATCCTACTGTATCATAGCTGGCAAATAATTCACAAAATTCCAGTTGTTAAGCATTGCAGTGGAGATGTCTTGAAAAGCCCCATTTAAATTAATATAAATTGTTATTCACCTCTCATAGTGCACCTGGTTCATCCCAGAACTGCTAATATTTTACACAAGGCTCAAACCTTTTTTGGTATATATGTCATACTGATTGTCTTTGAAATTGGACAGCACTCTTTATTAGGGGTGTGCAGAACTTTCCATTGCGGGAAGAGATTCAGCAGTAATCAGAGCCTCCTGCCTCCCACAGTGTTTTATGAGAGAAGGCCCAGCTAGTTACCTCTTCAACGTGATGGAATGAAGTGAGTGTGCATGTGATGGAATGAAGTGAGTGTGTGTGTAAGCATGGGTCATGACTTATATGTGCAAGCATGATGAGGTGTAAGGGGAATTTTGGAAACACAGAGCTGGGATGCTGGACAACTAGGCTTTACACTCCACAGGTAAGTTACATCTGTATTTCCTTCAAAATGAGAAAAATAGCTCATTTACAGCTTAGTCTCTGGCTGGAATGAGCATCATGTCATATAAACTTTAAAAGTAGGAATATCTCTCAACAAATCTATCAAATGACACAGGAGATATTCTTTATACTATTTATATTGCATTAAACCAAATGGCCACCACTCACAAGGGGAAAAGCATTAAGACATTTCATATGAGTACTATTGCTTTTAAACATGTATCCATCAAAATTGTAGTTGCAATTACGTAGAACATATAGAGTCTTGGCAGGTAAGAAGATACCCCAGGGGTTGGTAACCTAAGGCACTCCAGCTGTTGAAGACTACAATTCCCATCATCTCCAACCAGTCTTTGGGAGTGGAATCCCACAGTAGCTATAGGGCCTAAGGCTTCCCACCCCAGAGACATCCTCTAAGCTTCCAATCATAAAGACAGTACTAATTCAGCAATGAGGAATGACTGAGCAAGGAGACATCAAACAGATCTATCTGTCAGAAGAACCAACAGGACATACATGAAAATGTTCATCCTAACAGCTGTTTGCCATTGGCTTTATTAAGGCAACACAGGCAAAACCAACATTGTGTTTTGCTGAATGAGTATAGCATTGGTGGGTCTTTTAGAATGCTGCTGGAGGGAAACCAGATATCGTCGTAGTAGATTAGGATGTATTGAATATTTTCTATTAATTAATGGATGGAATGAATATAAATATGCTGTTTAAAAGCTATTTTATTTGTATGCATTGCCTTGATGTTTTATACCTTAGATCTGTGGGTGTTTAGAACAAAGTATGGTTGAAGGGCAGAGCCTCCTAGATGAAGGAAAAATCATAGTCTTAACTATCACAGCACTGGGGCAATAATTAGGCAGGTGGGTACTAGCTTCATAAGAGTTCTCTTACCTGTCACAACGACACGATGCTAGAGAAATCCTTAATCTTGCAAGACCGGAAGTTAGATATCAGCGCAGACAGATGTCTGCGCTCAGTCCCGGTCTCCCTACAGATGCATTGCACTGGCCTGAATGGCACCGGAAGGGACTGATGGAGCAGGCGCGCAGACTGCACTAACCTGCCCGTCAGTCTCGTAAGATTAAGGATTTATCTAGCATCCTGTCTCTGTGAGAGGTAAGAGAACTCTTATGAAGTTGGTACCCGCTGGCCTAATTACTGCAGGGTGACTTTACTTCGCATGGTAGTTCCTCTATAAGTGGCCTCACAAATATAGTTTTCTTATATTTTGATCATTATCTGAATATCTATAGATCCTCTAGAATCAGCTGATTTTATCTCTCTTTTGCCTCTTTCTTTATTTGATACTTTGAATGCAAGAGGGGTGCAAAGCATTGTTTTGCAATTAATTGTGCACCCCTCTGGCACTCGTGGGGTTAAACATCCTACTGATGAACAAAATCCAGCTTGTTCAATTGTTCTTTTAATATATTTATGTAACTAAAATATGTTAAGACACAAACAAAACAACAAGTATTTTCCCCACTTAATGTGGAACTTTCACCTTAATTCAAGTTTGCCTATTTGAAAACTGCTTTAAAAACTGCCTATATGTCATGTTACCCAAAAGTCCAGCTGGTGTACAGTTTAGGGGATAGTCACACTTTTATTTCTAGGCAAACTGAAAGTAAACATTGCCTGGTACTGTACAAAGCTTAATTAGCATATGAAACATAACTGAAACTGTCATTAGCATATGATACTTCACTGAAAAGGATGCATTAGAATGTGAAACGTCACTGAAAAGTTTAAAGGAGCAGTAAACATTTGTTATGAAAACACATATTTTATAGACCATTTCCTGCTGAATAAAACAAGGTCACTCCCATTGATGTCAGATGTTTTATTCAAAAATTATAGCAGTTTAAAAAATCAGGAAGTGAATTTACTGTGCTTTACTTCCTGATCGTTGTAACTGACAGGAAGTGACAGGCAGTTTCTATCACATTCTATGGAGAACTGTATGTCTCTGACTTTCCTGACTTTCCTCTCTATTAGAATCTAACAGGAAATCTAATTAGAATTTGACCACTAGAGGGCACTGCTAATGTAAAGAAACATGAGTTTAAACTGTAATAACTCTGGAAATATAAATCTCTCGGCAGTGGGAGTACCCTTATTTTACTGCTCCTTTAATTAGCATACTGAAACGTCATTGGAACTGCAAAGGTATCGCCAATAGAATACTTTAGCATATGGTAACAAGTGTGAATTCCTCCTTACCTGTACATTTGCTGGTATTTTAGGTAACATGACACATAAGCAGTTTTTAATGCAGTTTTCAAATATGCAAAATTTAATTAAGGTGAAAGTTCAACTTTAAAATGCTACCACACTTATCTTCATTTGGTTCAAGGAGGTGCTGTCCCTTTAATCAGGTGCAACCAGGAACCATATGACAGATTTGTCTAAATCATGGTATATAAAAATTAAATATAATGAACATAGGATGCATAATGTAGACTATAAATGTAATGGTACTTTGCTGACAATAACAGATGAAAAAGACTTGGGAATAATTATACCTGATGCCTTAAAGTTAGGCAACCAATACAGAAAATATGTGGGAAAAGTAGCATCAAACTAGATTATACAGTTAGAAGCATTAGCAGCAGGAAAAATGAAAGACATCAACAAATTAAAAACTATTCATAGGTGGTGCATAATAACAATAACATAAACTTATCAAAAATAATTCATAATCTTAAAATTTATAGCTTGGGGCATAGTAAACTGAAGTGATATGACCAAAAATGTCAAATATATTAAGTCATGGATTAACTTTAAAGAGGAAATCATTTCAGAAAAAGATGAACACTCAGACAAGAGGACATAATCTAAGATTGAAAAGTGGAAAACGATTAGGACATATGAGAAAAAAAAATCCATGCGATAACCTTCCAGTGGTTGTCGTAAAGTCTAAAACAGCAAACTGATTTAAAGGAGCAGTATACTGTTATTATAAAATATATATTATATGTTTTTTTCTGCCAAGTAAAGCAAGGGCACTCCAACTGCAAATATATTTTCCATTTAATTAGTACAGCTCAGACTTATGCTTTAATTAACAGTGCCAACTAGGGTCCACAAGGCAATTGTTTTTATAATATAGTCTGTGGAAGAGCTTGAGTTACTTACTATGGCTCAACGTGATAGTAACAGCACTATCTGGTTACCAGAAGAGAAAAATAATTTCAATTAAAAATCCCAGGCTGTAATAACTTTTGAATAAACAATCTCCCAGCAGCTAAAGTGTTTTTATTTTTAATAGCAAGTAGGGTGTGTAACATAAATATGTTTTCGTAAAAAGTTTCACTGTTCCATTAGAGAGGAGACTAGGGACATATTTCCCAGTAGGCAGAGTAGAAAACTGCTAGTGCTCAAAATCTGTAGGGGTAACTCAGCTGTGCTGGTCACACCCACATTCTGAGTTGTGGGTGTGGTCACAAAACCTCAGAGTCCATACCCCAGTTTTATACCTCACCTTTATACCCCTTTACAGGCAGATCACTTTGTTGAAGATCTCTCTAGCAACCAAGTGATTGCAGCTTTTTTGTCCTTGCTTGTATAGGCCAATAGTAATTTCTATGCCAGGAAATAGTGGACGGGACATGAAGAGGTGTGGAGATGTTGACATGGGTGGAGCTAAAGGTGCCTAGTCCGCCTTGTCTGGGGTACCTGGGATATAAATCTGGCACTGGGTGAGACTATTCTCAAGTACAGATGTAGATAACTTTTATTCTCCCGGTGCTGGAGACTGCAGCTCCCATCAACCCCAGCCAGCCAATGTTGTAGTCTTCAACAGTCAAAGCTTCTAATAACAGAATACATGTTATTCAATGAAGCCTTGTAATCCATTGTCTACCTTTATCAGGTTGGGTGAGAAATTGTCTTGGAATGGCTTTTTACAAGAGATGTATGTACCATTTTTTTTTTTCGGAGTTCACAAAAAACATTGGATTCAAATAGTGGAGATAAAACCCATGATGGGTATTTTTATGGACTTGCAGATCGGCTGAATTTGCCAGAGCCAAAAGGCAGCTGCTCTTGCAAGGTTGATTTTAATACAAAGTGACAGACTGAACATTCAGTGTCACTTTTCATCAAAAACAGCGGAAACCACTATCTCTTCTCCATGAATTACTATTGTTGTTGCTGAGTAAGCATGTTAACAATAGCCACTCCTGATGCAGAAAAAATATCATTACTACCCTAATAAAGATGCTCATTCTAATTAATTAGAGCAACATTTTAATATTTTCATATTGGCAGTGACTGACAGCTTATCTAGTTACAGTAGACGTGCATTTCAGGGGTCATATAAGAATATGGAAGAAGAGATTTTAAAAAACAGTTTTATGTTTATTTTGCTGATCATCATTTAACCCCTCTCGCACTCAAAGGGTTAATGACCCATTATGTGCCAGGACCGCCATGGGAAAACTTCCCTAAAGGACCAGTGATGGTCCTGTCACATCATGGATTTCAAGGCTCCCCGCACAGCTGCACGGCCAGTCCTTAAAGGGATAGTAATACTTAATTATTACTAATCCCTTTATTAAAGTAATATTAAAAATAAATGTATTGCCCCCAGTGTCATCTCTCAAACCTTTATGGTTTGAGAGATAATCGCTCCTAAATTTGCCCTCTCCCTCCCCCTTCCCCGAAGTCAGCGTTGTAGGTGACTGAAGGGAAATCCGGTCTTACGATCATCAGGCGGCTCTGCAGCAGAGCCAAGATCGCGTTAATAAAAAAAAAAAAATTTCACTAAAATGGTCTTCTATGTGTGCTTGCAAACCAAGCACACGTAGAAGACTGTTTTAGTAAAAGATTTCTTTTTTATTAACGCAATTGCGGCTCTGCTACAGAGCCGCCTGATGATCGTAAGACCGGATTTCCCTTCAGTCAGCTACAACGCTGACTTCGGGGAAGGGGGAGGGAGAGGGCAAATTTAGGAGCGATTATCTCTCAAACCATAAAGGTTTGAGAGATGACACTGGGGGCAATACATTTATTTTTAATATTACTTTAATATAGGGATTCGTAATTATTAAGTATTACTATCCCTTTAAGGTGTTAATCATTTGAGTGATAGAAAGGTATCCAACACATTGTGTTTCAATGTGTTGTATGCCTCTCTGGCACTCAAAGCGTTAATATTGTGAATGCTAGGTGCGGCTAGATCTGACCAATCATTAAAATACAGAAGGTCATATACACAAGAATAGTGGAGTAATTCAGGAACAAACTAGCTGTGCCATAATCAAATATGATATTCAAGAGGCTAAAAGCCTTATTTAAATAAATGAGAATAGATTGCTCTGTTTTCCCTGCGGTGCAGTTGGTTTGCTCCAGACTTTTGATTTTTGCATGTGGCCTCTAGTTTAGTGTTGAGCAATGTGAAGAGCATGAATGACATAATCCTAGGTTTTTTCTTATATTTTCTTGAAGGAAAGTTATTTTACCACTTTGACAGCCTGAGACAACAAATCTAGAAGCTTGTCTGAACTTTGAAAGCTCTTAATTTAAAGGGATAGTAATGTTTCACAAAAACAGCAGCTCCAATTAATCTTCATTGTATTTGGGCCATGGAGAGTGTTATTTCAATACTGTCAGAGATGTAGTTCAAGAATAATTGAATGATAAACGATCCCCATCCTGCTCCTTTTACCTAGTGTAAACTGCCTCCCCTCAGATGTGGAATCTGGTCTCTTGACTGGACAGGTCATAGCAAGGGACAATCTTCTTACTGTGAGCATAAGGAAAACCCTTTCCCCTTTAACAGGTTTTTCCTTATGCTCACTGAAGATTGTCCCTCTCTGCGATCCATCCAGACAGTCTTGCTGCTCTGAGCTGAGCAGTGTTACATCAGTAAAAGGGGCATGAGGGGATACTTTATAATTCAATTACTCTTGAACTACACATCTCACAGTATTGAAATAACACTCTCCATGGCCCAAATACTATGAAGATTAATTGCAGCTGTTGTTTTTGTGAAACATTACTATCCCTTTAACCCTTTGCGGCTCATAGGGGAGTTCAATGCATTGTGTTACATACATACATATGGGGACAGATAAAAATCCTCATTAACTTAAAAGTGGCTTTTAAACCCTTTCAATGTTAGAGAGGTCTCCAATGCATTGCAAATCTGGCATTCAGTGGATTAAAAGCCTCATTTGAATCAAAGGGAACTTGGGGAATTTGTATTTGTCCCCTATGGTACAGTTGGTTTGATCCAAAATCGCTTGTCTGTTGTGTCTATGGCCCATTCTCTTTTAGAACGCGCAATCTTGTTGGATTTTGCAAGCATGTGAATGTATTTCACCCTTAATTTATATGTACAAAGAAAACGATGTTATAAATTAAGAGATAGCATATGTATTTGAAAGGTTTACAAAAATACAAAAGGTTCTATCTAAATCAATGGGGATTTAAGGAATTTTTATTTGCTCCCTATAGTACAGTTGGTTACACCCTGAATTGTTCCTCCAGCTTCCGGAGCACAGCCATTATTATCTGCCTACATCTTTGTTTTCCCTCCCCACCCAACTCATATTTTCTAATCCTTTACACATGCAAAAGTGTTGTGACTTGATACCCATCTGCCCTAAGGGACTAGCAAATTACAATCAAACAACACTTCAGAGGTGCTTGATCTGATATCTCTCAGCTTATAAGAAAAGGTTAGGTAGATTCAAATGTGCATCTTAAACAGGTGAATTTAAAAGATGATTGCTGGAATATTGTAAAAGGATTATTGATGATAAGTGGTGAATATTGTGAATGTAAGACAGGGCCAAAGGGGTGTGCGATGCATTACAAAGCAATAGGCTGCATACCAGTCTGGATTTTAAAGTGTTGAAATATACTCACAGTTATTTAAAATATATTCTCTCACTCAGATTGTACAGCAGTGGGAAAAAGTCTACTCTAGAAACTAAGGGGTTAAGAGATTTATGTTATGCTAATGCAGAAAATAATTCATACAAATTTAACTACATACCTCCCAAGTATCCGTCTTTAGGAGGCACTGTCCCTCTTTCTTACCTTGGTGTCCCTCATTTTAGGAAATCAGACTGAGGTGTGTATCACATTGCTCCACAGCAATGCAATTCAGATTAATGTTTGTATTGTTTGCAAATTAGTCTGTATACATAAAATAATTTGGTCTAGCTCTAAACCATGTATTCAGTTATACAAAGACACGTCAGTAAGTCATGAAATAATAAAAAAAAATTCTCTCTAATGCCCCGCCCCCAGCCACACCCCCAGCAACACTACCAGGGGGGTGGATAACAAAATATTGATGCAAGATGTTCCTGAAGAAATTTCTTTCACTAAATGCCAGCAATGCATATGTAATTGGTTTAATCGCAAGTATAAATACATTTAGCTTATTTAGGGGTGTGGAAGTGAGAGATCTTTTAGTTACTCCCTCTCCGACAAAGTTTTAAACAGGGACAGAAATAATTAGCTCAATAGTTCTTTCATCTACATTCCAATGAGTAAACAATATTATTTAATGAGATCAGGGTATTTTCACACACACTGTGATGCTGACATCATTTGTGATATCATGTCTGATGTCATTAGCAAAGCACATAGGGGTGTGGCGTAAAGTTCGAAGAATGTAGCTTTCCAGAATTTTTTACTTTCGAGTGAAGCCATAACTGTAGTTTTAATAAAAGGGTTTTTTTACCATTGAATATCCATATATATATATATATTTTGTTTGTTTCAAATGTCCAATACATTGCAATTGGTTTTCTCCAGACTTGCACTGCTTTTCTTAAAGTGCTTCAACTTCGGAGCAAGCCAGTTGCACCACAAAGATCAAATAAAAATGATTGTTGCAATGCATTGGACACACCTCTAGCATTCAAAAGGCTAAAAAGAGAGCAGGGCAAATGTACATGAGATTCTCTACAATAACAGGAGCTGGAATCGACCTCCAGCCGCTATGACTGTCTAACATCAATGTAAGCTATGTGTGCCAGTTTTCCTTCCCTTGGCACCTCTTACACCAATGTGAGAACAGCTGGCCAGTCTGTTTGCATTTCTGGGGTCTCATTTGTTGTATATTCTGTTTTAGTCTATGTCAGTGGTTCTCAACCTGTGCCCTCAGTGGCTACTAACAGGCCAGGATTTGAGAATTTCCTTTTAAGAGTACAGGTGAGTTAATCAATATGACTGAGCCTCTGATCAACTCACTTCTGTTCTAGCAGGGAAATTCCTAAGTCCTGGCCTGTTAGTGGCCACTGAGGGCACGGGTTGAGAACCTCTGGTCTATGTACTAAACAAGGCAGGGCCGGATTTCCCATTAGACAGAGAAGGCAACTACGTACAGCTTAAAATTTTAAGGGGCACCTCCTCTGTGCTGGCCACACCCCCAAATACTGATTTGCGGGTCTAACAAGAGCAATCTCAATGTCCCTGCACCATTTTGCAGGCTATTATTTAACCCCTTGGATGCTATAGAGTTATCTAACACATTGCAAAGCAATGTGTTGTCAGATTCTCTGTAACCAAGGGGTTAAGGATTTTCTTTCCTTGCCTGTTATAGGCCATTGGTATTTTCTGTGCCAAGAAACAGTGAATGGCACTGGGGGCGGGGCCATGAAAGGTATTGGGGTGTAGCCATGACTGGTGTCAAGAGCACCTAAGATGTAAATTCAGATCTTAAAGGGATAGTAATGTTTCATAATAAAAGCAGCTCCAATTAAGCTTCACAGTATTTGGGCTATGCAGAATGTTATTTCAATGCTGTCAGACTTGTAGATCAAGAGTAATTGAATAATAAAGTATTCCCCTCCCAGCCCTTTTACTGATGTAACACTGCTCACTTCAGAGCAGCAAGACTGTCCAGATGGATCGCAGAGAGGCAGAGCTTTCATTGTTCTCACAGTAAGAATATTGTCCCTTGCTGTGATCTGTCTGGTCTGTGGACCAGATTCCATATCTGAGGGGAGGTGGCTTACACTAGGTAAAAACGGGCAGGAAGGTGATACTTTATCATTCAATTACTCTTGAACTACAACTCTGACAGTATTGAAATAACACTCTCCATGGCCCAAAAACTATGAAGATTAATTGGAGCTTCTTTTATTGTGAAACATTACTATCCCTTTAAGCAAGGTGTGGTGTAAGTGCATGCCGTGTACATGCTATGGGACTGATGTGTGAGTCTTGCTGCCATTAAACTAAGCTACACATCCCTCTGGCACTCAAAGGGTTGAAGTCCTACACTGGTGGAGATTGTCTGCTGGTATGCCCTATGGCACTCATATGCTGTAGGACTTACCCTGAAGTGCAGGCACTGGTGTTAAAGCCCAATTCCAGTGGGCCCCCCTTGTGAATTCACACATGCGCCCAACGGTTGCAGGAAGAAAGAAACAAACTAAATGGCACAAACTAAATGAACCATTGATTTAAATGGAGATTTTAATATACTGAATGCTAGCCACGTTTCTAAACAACTGCTTTGCAATGTACTGGAGACCTTTCTTCAATGGAATAGGTTAAAAGCCACCATTTAAATCAATGGAGGCTTTTATTTGCCCCCAGAGGCAGAGATGGTTTGCTCCAGAATGTCTCCAGTTCTCCTTAACACATCAGCCTCCCTGTGACCTATGTACAAGCAATGGGCTCTTAATTTATGAAACTAGAATATAACCCTATTTCATTGCAAACAGAATATATTCATTTATAAACATATCCATCATTTTTAGATTATTGAGATCAGTTAAAAAAATGAAAGCTAGAAAGACAAAGTAATTACATAATTAGGAAAACCTGAATGTACTGTAATCCTTTTATTAGTATGTAAATTCTCCCTGAGCCAGACTTCCCCAATCTCTGACAATCTCAAGCAGTACCTGTCTCTGTCCAACTATAATCATATAATTGTCCCCTTGTCATGTGTCACCCTTCAAGCCTGTCATTACAGGTTAAGTCAGAAACTCCACCTTGTCCCTTTGAGGCGTGGATGGAGAGAGATCCAGTATTATCTTTGTATTCAGAGCAGGTAAACACTGATAACAAGTTGAAAGCTAGTGTCCTCCATTCATTCAAGTAGAAATGACTAAAATGTGTTTTAAGTTCTGGGATAATATGCAAAAAGAAAAAACAGAGGAGGCCCCCCAATAGTACAACTCTATTAAAACTTTTAAAGTAAATAAGAATAGAAATTAGCTTAAAGGGATAGTAATGTTTCATAATAAAAGCAGCTCTAATTAATCATCATAGTATTTGGACTTTGGAGAGTGTTATTTCAATTCTGTCAGAGTTGTAGTTCGAGAGTAATTCAATGACTAAGTATCCCCCTCCCGCCCCTTTTACTGATGTAACACTGCTCAGCCAGATCAGAAGGGAGGTGCCCAGGTAGATTGCAGAGAGGGACAATCTTCAATTAAGATAAGGGAAAAACCTGAAAAACTTGTCAAGGGGGCAAGGCTTTCATTGTTCTCATAGGAAGAAGATTGTCCTCTGCTGTTATCTGTCTGGTCTATGGACTGCATTCCACATCTGAGAAGAGATGGCTTACACTAGGTAAAAGGGGTGGGAAGGGAAACTTTGCTTGTGAATATCTCTCACACCATAAAGGTTTGAGAGATAAGACTTATATCATTCTTCATGCTTTTTTAATGCCTACAAAATAAAATAAAGATAAAACGAAGTATTACTATCCCTTTAACTACTCACAGATTGCTGTTATCACCAAGACTGACTCAATGAACATTCAGAGAGAATCAAACGTGTCTCCACTCAGGTGCACAGATCCTCAGTATTTAGTCCTTTTCCAGCATACGATCCAAAGTATCCACATGAACAAATGTGTGAAGAAATGATGAACTCGTGGTAGCGTATTCACTCATCAATAAAATAAAATGTATTATCATATTATTATAATGATTAGGAAAGGCTCTTTGCAGTATAAGCGCTTCTTTATGAAAGAGAGACAGGTTTGATTCTCCCCAAATGTCCATTGAGTCAAACTTGGTGATAACATCTGACTGACAACAGAAATCTGTAAGTAGTTAAGCTACTTTCTATTCTTATTTATTTTAAAAAAGTTAATACAGTTACACTATTGGGCTTTTACTGTTGGGGAGAGCGTGAGGAGAAGACGGCAGTCAAGAATATCCTTGAAGATAAAACTGTCACTGGGTGCAGTTATTTATCCTAGAAGATTAGAATAGCTGTGTCTTTGGTATATTCCGAGATTCAGCAATTCCACTTGTGAGCAGGCACTTTTTGGGTGTCGGTGGAGATATCAGCTGATACACTGTTGATCTGCACAGGGGCGCTACCTGGTTTTGTCTCCTTTTTGCTTTCACAAAGCCCTGGGATACTAGGATCTGTCCAGCGCATCTTGAAGCATCCAAGAGGCTCATTTTTTATTTTCAGATCTTCCATAGTTAACACCAATTAACCCAAACACCACCAGTGCAATAACGTTGGCTAGTTCGGTGTGAAGGGGGACCTTGCAATTATATCATAATCCAAGGTATAAGACGTAATCTTTATTAGTGCTTGAATAAAAACTATTTAATATAATTTAAAAATATAATTAGTACTGGGGTTGAATCTGTTCTCACCACTCAAAAACAAAGAAAGGGTCTATCAGTTGATGGAGCTCTTATATCACTCCTAGTCCTCTCTGTCTCAATATAAAAGGTAAGTTCACACAGGCAACATTAGCACAGAGTTTTGAATGTTATGTTTATCATCCAAAAAATGAAACTGCATTCCCCCATGGTACTGCTGACTCGGGGGATCACCTCTCCATGTAATGCACAGTAATACAGAATGCTGCAATTTCAGTGCATTCCACAATAGGCAAATCCAAGCTGAAGCATGCCTGGTTCACATGGCAGTCAAGTTAGCCCCCATGGATATCATTCAGATAAGCAATATTGGAAATTGTGATGCTCACTGCAATCTCTAACACCTGGTCAACCCATATGAGGCTCAAGTGGTCCAAAACAATGGAAAAGGTGGCACACTTAAACTGACAGCATCTAGAACTGAATGAGGTGTTCTGAATATAAATATACAGAACTCCAATGTCTAAGCTTAAGTTAATGCATCTAGGGACACTCAAATGAAATATCTGTGAAAACCCCTTCTTTTCAGTCCTGAAGTGAAATTTTCATCAGGAACTCTGGTAAAAAGAGACATTTTAAAGCTCATATTGGCCTCTGCTACACATCCCAATGGTATTGTAGAAGATCATAGGTAACTATAACTAAGCCCATATTGGCCAGCCATCTGTTACACCTCTGCTACACACTCCAAGCAGTGTTACTGTAGTAGATTAGAGGTAACTGGAACTAAGCCCGGGTGGCTTGGACTGTGCAAAAAGTAGTGCAGCCAAGTTGCCGTTGTCAATATAGTCAGAAACTCAGAAGTGAATTATCTGAACTACAGACAGCCAGACCATTTGAATTACGTACCATACGTCTGTGACCTTTCATGGGATTTTCAAAGGAAATGATGAGATGCAAAGCATCTAAGTGCAAACTATACCACTGACATATAAATCTCAACTCTTAAACTGGATTAAACTTCAGAAATTCACAAAAGAGCAGCACTCTTTCAAAGCCAGGGCAAAGAAATTTGCTTTAAAAATGGATCTGTTGATGTGATATTGGAACCACAATTTCTAATTTTACAAGAAAACGATAGATTCCTTTCACAGATTTTTAATACGCATTGCATTACAATGTGCTGGAAACCTCTCTGGCATCCAGTGGATCAGTAGGGATTTGTGTTCTTCCTACTCATTTTACCACACAATGCATTGCTTTGCAATGCATTGTATACCCCTCTGGCACTCAAAGGGTTAATGTCTGCTTCAAAATAAGAAGTGATTAACATTTTGCATAAAGTGATGTCCACACAGCCAATATAAATAGAGATTAAGCCTCAGTTTCTATATATTTATATATACATACTAGTTTTAAAGTCAGTGTGCACGAGCCAACACTGGCGCCACTGCAGTCATGCGTAGTACTGACTGTCCGAACGCGCACAGGAAGGTGCGTAGAGAGAACTCCAGTCTGAATTTGGAGCGCCCCGTTCCGTATCAGCCACGGCGTAGGCAGTTTGTACTGCACATGACTGCAGCGCGTACAGCCGTCTCTACTGCCCATGACGGCTTCTGACAAACATTCTTAGCAAATTATAATATAGGATATTTTGTTCCAAAAGGCAGAGATTTCACTTTACAATATTGAAAAAGGCTCAAAAAAGGCACATGTTATCAGAAAATCTGGAGCAATTCCAGTGCAAACCAACTGCACCATTGTGTACAAAAATTCACAGAATCCCCATTGATTTAAGAGTGATTTAACCCTTTTGAGTGCCAGAGAAAGCAAAGCTATGAGTAGCATACAGCTCTGGCACTCAAAGGGTTAACTTTGTGAATGTTAGTGAGGTCTCTAAGGTATTGCTAAGCAATGTACTGAAAATCCCGCTAGCAATTAAGGTGTTAAAATCCTCGTTTAAATCAAATGAAACTTTTATTTGCCTTTTATGGTAGTTGGTTTGCACCAGAATTAAACCAGGCTGTTTCAACCCTTTGAGTGCCAGAGAAGCAATGCATTGAATACCCCTCTGGCATTCAACCATTTATGTGGTGTCACTGCTGGGACCAAGGATGTACATGTACGCCATGGGAAGAACGTACCTAAAGGACCCAGGCTGCACGCTGTTTGGGGACCTCTGATTCCAGTAACAGAAAAACAAAAATGCTCCGTGGTCCTTAAGTGCCGGCTGCGCGGCTGGTCCTTAAGGGGTTAAACTAGTATTGATTTTCATTGATATTGATTTTCATTGTAAATATATTAATGCCGTTAATTGAAAATATTGGGATCTATACTTTATGTGGGATCTATACAATAAAACACAGTATCTTAGCCTCTGTCCGTGTTGCTGTTCCCTATTGTGCAGCTAGTGTTCTCCAGAACTGCTCAATACATAACTGTTGCTTATCCAGACACAAAGGTACATATGTACAAATAGAAATATGGAACCAATGCCTCTTATTGAGCACTCTACAATAGGTCATGCTTTAACCCTTTGAGTGCCAGAGATGTATCCAACGCATGCATTGAATACCTCTCTGGCACTCAAAGGGCAAGATATTCAAATAGTCGTCATAATGAAAAACTTGTCGGATCATGAGTTGGTGGTAAAAGAAGGACAATATTCTCAGAAGTAAATCCGTCACGTATGAAAATTCATCTAAAAAATTAAATATGACGGTAAGAAGATCTCATTGAATATTGCTGTTAAAAATTCTGATCTTAAAAATTGTCTTTGATTTTGTCTTTGAAACTAAAATTTTCAAAGAAACAAAGACTTGTTTTTGTCTTTTAAATTAAAAATTGCTTCTCAATACTTTAATTTTTCTTCTCCAAGTTTAGACCATTTTTATTTTATCAGGAGCAAATGATGTTAAACAGACAAAAAAAAGACATTCAAACGAATATTTTTACATCAGGGCTCAAAATTTCTACGTGCCACTAGCCAATGGCGAGTGAAAATTTAGCCCTGGCGAGTAGAAATTCAGCCCTGGTGGGTATGTTTTGGCTTCCAGTGGCGAGTAACTTTTCAGGTCTGGTAAGTAGCAAAGGACTTCACATTTTAAGCCCTGCCTTACATTATGACGGAAGATTAAACCACACCCACTTTTAAGACGGCTTTTTCCTTTCGACGGAGATGGCGGAATTGGATGCAAAAAATGATGGAAACATGTCTGAGAATTGATGGATCATGGTGTAAGAACTTTTTTATTCTGATTACAGACAATTTCAGTTACCACCACTTTCTGAACATCTCGCCCCAAAGGGTTCATTTCTGCTTAAGGTCCTCAGTCCCTTATTTATAAAAACAAACTGAAGTTCCTCTGGAGTAAACCAACTGCACCATAGAGAACAAATACAAGTTCTTAAAGAGGAACTATCACCCTAAATAAAGCCCCACCCCCAATAATTAGGCATATAGAGATAAGCTTAGAAATAGTTCTATTATAATGCACAAGTACCGTGTTATTAAGAAACTAGTGTAAAAGCCCATGTACACAGGCCAAGGTCCGGGTGATGCCAGAGGCACTCAAAGGTTTAAGAGGCCGGTCCTGTTCTGCATCCTGCCACTAATGCAGTCATGCACTGTAGAGACTGCCTGAAATCACAGAATGCTCCCAGCACAGAACTCCCAGCATTCTGTGCGTTCGGGCAGTCTCTGCTGTGCATGACGGCTTCTGACAAACATCCTAGCGGATTATTATATAGGATGCTACTTATTCTGAGACTAACGGCCAGGCTTCTTTCTTTAGAAGCGTCTGTGAGCCTGCGCTGTCAGTCCCTTCCTGTTACCTTAAGGTACAACGAAGGAGACTGGGAAGGACAGTGCAGTCGCGTAGATGTCTCTAAGCCAAGATGTCTGCGCGCGTGCCTGGCCGCCAGTCTCAGAAGGAGACGCATTTCTTAATAACTAGGTACTTATGCTCAATAATGGCACTATTTCTAAGCTTATCGCTATATGCCTAATTATTGGGGGGGGCTTTATTTAGGGTGATAATTCCGCTTTAAATTTCCATGTACTTGAATAGAATTTTTAACCGCTTGAATG
This sequence comes from Rhinophrynus dorsalis, assembly GCA_037306005.1. Lineage (NCBI taxonomy): Eukaryota > Metazoa > Chordata > Amphibia > Anura > Rhinophrynidae > Rhinophrynus > Rhinophrynus dorsalis. Next base: position 81,129,085 of record CM074718.1, on the reverse strand, counting down.
CCAGAGAAGTCTTCAGTGCATTAGAGACCTCTTTAGTGTTCAACGGGTTAAAAGCTCAATATGATTTAAAAGGAATTTACATTTGTTCCGTTTATTCTAGAATAACTCAAATTTGCTTTTATAAACATGGCCCTTAGATTGCACCCAGCTTTGTGCTAATTTTTCTTTGATGGAACTAATTCCATTTTTGTACCATTATTGTAGCCATGAAACTTTGCTACGGAGTCCTGTCTAAATGCTTTTCAAAATGAACACACTGAGACACATTTTCAATTCACATTAATAGCCAAACAGCAAATTATCAAATGTTAATCAAACTCCAGGAGAACCTAATTTATATTCCCACAGTGGGCAAAAATCATAGAAAAGAAAACAAAGACCTCATGTAAATTCAGAATTAAAGTGAAAGCAGGATAAAGGCTGATTTTTGCATTTATGTGTATGCAAATCCAAGCAGAACACAGAATACAAATTTTGTGTCAATGTATTTTAGTTGCAGAGATTGTTATTCTGGCAAACTGCCCTTTTGTAAGTGTTTGGTTCATAGAAAAAAATAAGTTAAAGTACTTGTAACATTTTCAGCAGCTACCTGGAGAGAAATTGGTGATTATGTGTGCTATTATGAAGTCTCCAAAATCAACACAGGACATGGTTAACAAGAACAGGATTATCTGTTTTATGAAGTTTAATTCACCAAGTAGTTTGAGTGCAATTAGACTGGAACCTGTAGCTAAGGGAGAATTTGCCTCAACATGCTGCTCTTCAATTCATTGTAGGTTTCTTTGACAGTAGGAGGATTAATAAGACTAAGTATTAGGCTAAAGCCATCCAAATTAAATAAAAAATAATGGAAAGTGGTGTTTTGTATAGACTGACTAGGAAAAAATAAAGCTAATTTCATACAAGCAGTGGCATGAAAATATACAATGCTTTATCATCAAGAAATTATATGTATATATGATAAAAAAATACACACACACACACATATATATATATATATATATATATATATATATATCAATATCAGAGCTCAAAATTTGCACTCGCCACTAGCCAATGGCGAGTGAGAATGTATCCCTGGCGAGTAGAAATTCAGCCCTGGTGGGTATGTTATGGCTTGCAGTGGTGAGTAACTTTTCAGGTCTGGCTAGTAGCAAAGGACTTCAAGCTTTAAGCCCTGTGTATATATATATATATATATATATATATATATATATATATATATATATATATATATGTGTATGTATAAATATATAACTGTATATATATATATATATATATATATATATATATATATATATATATAGTTATAGTTATATATTTATACATACACACATACGCACATACGAGTATACACATTTATACTCAATTAAAGGGATAGTAATACTTCGTTTTATCTTTATTTTATTTTGTAGGCATTAAAAAAAACATGAAGAACGATATAAGTCTTATCTCTCAAACCTTTATGGTTTAAGAGATATTCACAAGCAAAGTATCCCCCCCCCTGTTCAGCCAGATCAGAAGGGAGGTGCCCAGGTAGACTGCAGAGAGGGACAATCTTCAATTAAGATAAGGGAAAAAGCTGAAAAACTTGTCAAGGGAGGAAGGGTTTTCATTGTTTTTATACAAAGAAGATTGTCCCCTGCTGTTATCTGTCTGGTCTTACAACCAGATTCACACCTGAGAAGAGATGGCTTACACTAGGAAAAAGGGGCGGGAGGGGAAACTTTGCTTGTGAATATCTCTTAAACCATAAAGGTTTGAGAGATAAGACTTATATCGTTCTTCATGTTTTTTTCATGCCTACAAAATAAAATAAAGATAAAATGAAGTATTAATATCCCTTTAAATATAGAGGGTTAAGAGCACCCACAAATAAATGTTGTTTTTTTTTTTTAATATTTATTTAAATCCCCCCCCCACATACTTGGCCAAAAATACTAATGAGTGCTATGATTTTCCTTTGCTCCTTGGTTTAACCCCTTAGCGACGTCACTGGTCCTTAAGTGTTGGGACCATTTTGACGGTACATCATGGAATTCTTGGGTCTCGGCTGCACGCCACTCTGGGACCCTATAATAAAATAATAAAAAATAGTCCCCCCCCCCCCACAGCTGGTCATTAACCCCTTAAGGACTGTCTGCGAGCATACGCGACTGGCAATTAAGGACGACAGGCTTCCCCTGCAGTCAGCTACAACGCTGACTCCAGGGAAAGGGGAGTGAGGGGGAACTTCTCTCAAACCTTTAATATCACTGGGAGCAAATCATTTCTTTTTTTTCACCCTACAATATTGGCATTAGTAATTTTAAAGTATTACTATCCCTTTAAGTTATTGACTGCGGCTATCTGTAGTATGTGATAAGAACACCACCGGGGGAAGGGTGTTATGCACGAAGGTGTGATAAGGAGGTGATAAAGTAGAGATGAGTCATCCACTGATATCATTTCTCCAATTCCTATGTTATTCTTTAGAGTCTATGCACTCTCCCACATGAGAATTCTTAGTGTATTGCCTCTATAGAATAAGATAAGAATTGGAGAAGTGATATCACTGCAAAAGTCACCTCCACTTTATCACCTATTATCTCCTAAGTGCGTCTCCCTCCTGGGGACCAGAATAGAAAATGGTGGCTTCATTTACAAAAAAAAGATCTATAATAACCTTTGAATGAAAATTACATCATTGCGTCCAGAGTTTCTTTCCTTAAAGGGATAGTAATACTTCGTTTTATCTTTATTTTATTTTGTAGGCATTCAAAAACATGAAAAACGATATAAGTCTTATCTCTCAAACCATTTTGGTTTGACAGATATTCACAAGCAAAGTTTCCCCTCCCGCCCCTTTTACCTAGTGTAAGCCATCTCTTCTCAGATGTGGAATGCAGTCCATAGACCAGACAGATAACAGAAGGGGACACTCTTATTCCTGTGAGAACAATGAAATCCCTGCCCCCCTTGACACGTTTTTCAGGTTTTTCCCTTATCTTAATTGAAGATTGTCCCTCTCTGCAGTCTACCTGGGCACCTCCCTTCTGATCTGGCTGAACAGTGTGACATCAGTAAAAGGGACGGGAGGGGGACACTTTGTCATTGAATTACTCCTGAACTACAACTCTGACAGAACTGAAATAACACTCTCCAAAGTCCAAATACTATGATGATTAATTAGAGCTGCTTTTATTATGAAACATTACTATCCCTTTAAAGGGATAGTAATACTTTAATTTTACTAATCCCCATTATATACAACTTAAAAAAGATTGTTAATGCCCCAAATCACATCATAAAGGTTTAACAGAAAATCGATTTAAAAGTTCTCCTCCCTCCCCTTTCACCGAGATCAGCGTTCTAGTTGACTCCAGCAGTGTTCTGTCATACGGCCATCTGGGACTCTGCATCAGAGCCAAGATCTCGTTAATGAAGAAAAAATATCTCACTTCAATGGTTTCCTACATGCACTTGGTTTCCAAGCACACGTAGAAGACCATTGAAGTGAATTTTTTTTTTCTTAATTAATGAGATCTCGGCTCTGCTGCAGAGCGCCGGATGGCCCCAGGATCGTATTCCCGAGCAATCAACAAGACGCTTATATCGGGGAAAGGGGAGGGAGGGACTTTGAAATCGATTTTATCTCAAACCATAAAAGTTTGAGAGATGCAATTTGGGGCACTAACAATCTTTTTTTAAGTTGTATAAAATGGGGATTAGTAAAATTAAAGTATTACTATCCCTTTAATGGCCAAACTGAGAAAAGAAAATTAATCAAGAGCCAGATGCTATTATATATTGTAATAGCTTTAACATTTTCAGTGCCAGAAGGGTATGCATTGGATATCCCTCTGGCACGAAAAGGGTTAAAGACAAGCATGTAACTAAATGAGAGCTTATATGGACTACTGCATACAACCTATAGCTATACAAGTGGTTCTAAATCAGTGTGTGTCACTGACAACCATTTAATAAGCCCTGTTTTTTAAGAAGTGTTTGACAAAAATGTGACTTTTCAGGTTGAAATATATATTTTGGGAAATTGTTATGTCCAATATGTTTGATTTTGTTATTTTGATTAAGAATTCCAATTATAAGTAGAAGAAAATGTCACTGGTCTTTATGGATCAAAACTGACTGTCTTAGTAACATAGTAATTTAGGTTGAAAAAAGACTTGCGTCCATCTAGTAAATATCCTTCATTAATTTTTAGGTGTCCGACGCACTGCATTGGAGATATTTCTAGCATATATGGGGTTAATGTAACGCTCCACAACTTCCATATGATGTTAGGAAAAAAACAGTTGATTAACACTTTATCAGATACTGAAGAATTTACATATTCACAGAGAAATCTTTATAAAAAGTTTCCTAATACTTTACGTCACATCAAATAACCACAAGCATATTTCCGACGCTTTGTTCAGTTGAGACTCTTATGAAACTATAGGAAAATTATTTTGTTTTTCCACTGAAATAATTGCTGGAACTATTTAAACAATTATGTTTTTGTGTTGCATTGTTTTTGTGAGACAGATTTATGTATAATACATTTTGTTGCCATCATCAAGTGGCGACCTCTACTGAGGGTTAATATATGCATACCATTTGCAACTAACATCGCATTATTGTGTAACTTGCAGATGTTATATTATTCATAGCACTGTGTATTCATAGCTATCTGTATTCACTATTATGCAAAACATAATAAGTGAAGTGCTTGTATAAGTATTCTTATAGGTCATATTCTCCAAAGCCTTTCCTGCACACATTTCATTTTAAAACACTCCTCATTGAATAGCTAACTGTATAACTACAATAAGGCCTCTCTTTAAAGGCAAATGTAAGTTTTGTTAGAAGTCAAATGCGGGTTTTGGAAAATATAGCCAGTGATTCATTTTTGAGAGATATGTTTGAGAAAGTACGAGAGAGACAGATTTTCAATGACTATTTTCACTTCTGTTCCACTCAAAAGATATTTAGAGACAATTTACAGAAACTGACTGTGTTGAAATTGTTGCTTAATGGGGATCTAGAGAATCATCACGAACTCTAGAACAGAAGGCGATAAATAATGCATGAGATTGTAAATGTGTATAATATTGAAATTCATCAAAAGGCTGAACCTCAAATAAACATGCTCAAATTGGAGATGAATAAAAAGGGATGCATTTTCTCTTTGGGATGCCTGTTGTATCTCAGGTATAAAAGCCACTAGTCACTGTATATTTTTGCAGGAAGCAAGGAGGCTGATGAATCTGGGATTATCCAACTGCACAGTAGGGAAGAAATAAAAATGTTAGTTGATTTAAAGGGATACTAATGTTTCACAATAAAAACAGCTCCAATTAATCTTCATAGTATTTGGGCCATGGAGACTGTTATTTCAATTCTGTCAGAGCTGTAGTTCAAGAGTAATTGAATGATAAAGTATCCCCCTCCCATCCCTTTTACTGATGTAAGACTTCTCACCTCAGAGCAGCAAGACTGTCTGGATGGATCGCAGAGAGGGACAATCTTCAGTGATTATAAGGAAAAATCTCAAAAACCAGTCAAGGGGGGCAGGGTTTTCCTTATGTTCACAGTAATAAGATTGTCCCTTACTGTGATCTGTCTGATCAAGGGACCAGATTCCACATCTGAGGAGAGGTGACTTACAATAAGTAAAAGGGACGGGATGGGGATACTTTATCATTCAAGTACTCTTGAACTACAACTCTGACAGTATTAAAATAACACTCTCCATGGCCCAAATACTATGAAGATTAATTGGAGCTGCTGTTTTTATGAAACATTACTATCACTTGACATTAAGCTTTAAACCCATTAAATGGTAGAAAGGTCTCCAACACACTGTGAAGCAATGTGATGGAGTCTTCTCCAACATTCAGTGGGTTTAAGAACTTCATTTAAATCAATGGAAATGTTTGTTTTTTTTATTTATCCCCTATTGTACAGTTGGTTTGCACCAGAATTTACATCATTCTCGGTAAGTGCAAGGGTGATTATGAGTGAACTGACTAGATATAGGGCCATATGAAGAAAAGAAGACATAAGCAATTCTGGAGCAAACCAACTGCACCATAGGAATCAAATGTCAATTACTACAATTCCTATTGGTTAAATGGGTCTTTTAATACCTTAAATGGTTGTGACTGATCTCTAATACTCTAACTCAGGGAAGTGCAATCTAAGGCCCTGGGGAGATTTTTGGCCCTTGGACATCAATAATCTGGCTCTTCATTTACTTTCCTGCTACAAAACACAGTAATCCTTTGCTGATCTATTTAACGAGGCAGACATCTAATGATCGGTATGTAAGCTAAAATAACAAAATGCAAGGTATCTAGTTAATAATAGTTAATAATATAATAATAGTTACTAATATCATTTCCATTCAAGACCACCTTTAACCTGCAGTCTGGAATTTTCAGGAAACTCCTAATTTTTAATATAATTTGTCATAGGTATAATAAAATGTTCAAATGCATAAATATATAGTTATAAATGCATAAATATATCTGTCTCCCTATCTATCTATCTATGGATCTGTCTGTCTACACACACACATAAATAAATAAATAAATATATGTGTATATATATATATATATATATATATATATACACACACACACACACACACACACACACACAGATATATATAACCTAAGCTGACACAAAAGGCAGATGGGGAAGTCTCACCGTCCCCACTCACTGTCACACAGCTCACTGCTCTTTTCCACCCACACACCGAAAAGACATCCACACTGTCTGGTCTCCGAAAAAGATATGTATTCCAATAAAATCACCAACATCAAAGTGATATAAAAACAATATTTTGGCAAGGCTACGCGTTTTGTGGCATACAACTGCTTCCTCAAGCCAAATGAATCCAATGTATATAATGTGTGGGTGGAGAGGGGCAGCGAGCTGTGTGACACCGAGTGGGGATGGTGAGACTTCCCCATCTGCCTTTTGTGTCAGCTTAGGTTATCCCCTCTGCTGACTACACATAAATGTGAGTATATTGATTTACTTACTTTTAAGCAAGATATTGTGTACGTATTACACTATTGGGCACTCTCCCTTTGTGTTTTTTTGGAGATACACAAACAGTATGACAAACTTCGGAACGTCAGTGTTAGGAAACTCAGCCAGAAGAAGTCAGCCGGGAAGGAACAGGGCACATTTTCATAAACTTCCAGAGGGAACATTACTGTACATCCCTGCATCCTCCTCATCTGTGGTTTTATGATGTGTGTTGGCTGAGGACACAGGGAGCGAGGGGGTGGCCATTGTGGCTATAAGGATGAGGAGGGCTTTGAAGAAGAGGATGGTTATAAGCTTTGCTCTCTGCATCCTCTTCATCTAGGTTTTTTGAGGTGTTCCAGTTGGCTGAGGAGGCACAGAGGCACTCCCACCCCCCGACCCAATTACCATGTACAGTGTGGGATTTGTTTCACCAGACAGGCCACCCTCAGCCACATCCCATTGGATGCAGAAAGGGGACTTTTGCATAACTCTGCCTTTCTGACACCCAGCACCCTGGGGAGGGACTGACATCAAACCAGAACCACCAGGTGTATATGTATGTTATACACATTCAAAGTGCTATAGGTATTCATAAACCAGTCATAGGCTATGTAAACGATTGGGTCACAGACATGGACCTACAGACTTTATGAGCCACTTATATGAAATGTTATCTTTAAACTGTTGTACATTGCCTTCTATAAATAACTATTGTTGAACACATGAAAGGAGCAAAATAACAAAGTCTGTGCTTAAAGTAACAAATTGGACGTGGGCGTGGGGTTTGTGTGAATGTTCCATCCCACCAGAAATGTGTTCCATTGTGTCTGAAAACAAAGCACTATGACAAATATATCACAGTTAGGGAAAATACATTCTTAAACAAAGGAGGAATAATTTATGAAAATTTCCCAATGGAAAAGTGTTATTACCTTGTTTATTTAAAAAATCACATTCCCTGGTTATAAATATATTGTAAACAAAATGTATGACCCTTACTCATATATCTGTGAAATGTGCCTGATTCACTAACTTACTTTCCTATCTCAAAAAACAGCACTGTATAATCAAATTAGGAGACCATCCAACTATTAGCATATTTACATTGATTTCTTGCAGTTTGAATCTGGATGCTATTCATCTGGATTTGGGCCCACATTGCACTTATTTCTAACATACCATAAATGAGAAATGTTTCTTTAACCCTTTGAGTGCCAGAGGGTATCCAATACATTGCTTAGCAATATGATGGGTACCTCTCTGGCACTGAAAGTTTAAAACATGAATAAACAAAACAAAAAAAACAAAAAAAAAAAAAACTTATTATATTATATAAATATTATATATATACACACTCTAGTTTTAAAACCCCTGTACACGGGTCACAGTGCCACCCAGCAACCACGGTTGGTGGCCGGAGCCTCTCTTGTCACTGGCGGCGCTGCAGTCATGCGCAGTACTGACTGCACGAACACACCGCAGCTGATACAGAGCGAGTCGCTCCAAATTCAGACTGTAGTCCTCTCTGCGCACCTTCCTGGGAACAAACGGTCAAAGGAAGGTGCTCAGAGTGGACTCCGGTCTGAATTCGAGCGCCCCGCTCCGTATCAGCCATGGCGCGTGTGGGCAGTCAGTACTGAGCATGACTGCAGAGCGGCCAGTCTCTACTGCACATGACTGCACCATGTGCAGCAGTCTCTACTGCGCATGACGGCTTCTGACAAACATCCTAGTGAATTATAATATAGGATATATATATATATATATATATATATATATATATATATATATATATATATGTTTATTTATTTTTAATGATACTTACCGATCATTCATCATTTGCTTGTTCAGTAATGCAATATGAAAAACGTACCTATATGAATCTGTCTTATTAAAAATACATCAATGTATGAAATAATAATTTTTGTAACCAAATCACATTGTTGTGGTGAGCAGGATGGAGAAGACTTTAAACTAGGATGAGGGTATGCGAAACAATTCATAGTGGAGTAGATAGTAGAAAAGAATTGGCATTAGGGAAGCGTCATAGTTCATATAAAAGGAGATACATATGTCACAGCCTAGAAAAATATATTTTTAAAACATAGAAAACGCAACAAACATAGTTTAATTTGAAAAAGTAGAGATGAGTGCAATACAGTTATTACAATTAATAAAATATGTTACAAAGATTAGCTAAGTTAAGTTTATTTAAAATGTGAGAAGAGGTGGGATACATTCTTATATATAAATGTAGTCAAGGCCAATAAAATAACTCTCTGTGAACTTCTTTGTTCAAAGGATTAAGTGGATCACTAAAGTCAAACTTCTCTTAAAGGGATAGTAATACTTCATTTTATCTTTATTTTAGTTTGTAGGGTTGTAGGCATTAAAAAAACACGAAGAACGATATAAGTCTTATCTCTCAAACCTTTATGGTTTGAGAGATATTCACAAGCAAAGTTTCCCCTCCCGCCCCCTTTTACCTAGTGTAAGCCATCTCTTCTCAGATGTGGAATGCAGTCCATAGACCAGACAGATAACAGCAGGGGACAATCTTCTTCCTATGAGAACAATGAAAGCCCTGCCCCCCTTGACAAGTTTTTCAGGTTTTTCCCTTATCTTAATTGAAGATTGTCCCTCTCTGCAATCTACCTGGGCACCTCTCTGGCTGAACAGTGTTACATCAGTGAAAGGGGCGGAAGGGGGATACTTTGTCATTGAATTACTCTTGAACTACAACTCTGACAGAATTGAAATAACTCTCTCCAAAGTCCAAATACTATGATGATTAATTAGAGCTGCTTTTATTATGAAACATTACTATCCCTTTAAACACTGACAAAATGGTCACAATAGTATTTTTTACAAAGCACAAATTGCTAAAACCCCACAATACCAATTTAACCATTGAAATAAAGTCTAACTGTATATAGGCCTCAGTTGACTTCTTTGAATATCTTGGTATGTGGCTAGACTCCAACTCAAATTTGGCCTTTATCATGAGAAAGTAAAATTCAAACTTTATCCTAAAGTAGTTTCTTTTTAGAAATGTGCAACAGATATTAATGCCAATCATCGACTACAGGGATGTTGTATATGCTTCTGCACCACAAATGCATAGTTGTAAACGCAATACTCTGTTTCCCAGTTTAACTGCATTACGCATGACTGTGATATGATTAACAAACTAAATTGGCTAACACTCGAATGCAGACACACCCTTCACCATTCTTGCCTAATTTAAAGAGACAGTAATATTGAAAATGTAATAAAAAATATGTTGTGGGGTTTATCCTCCTTAGTAAAATAAGGGGACTCACACTGCTGAAAGATGGTTTATTCAAAGGTTATTACAGCTCAAACTTGAATTAGTTAGGTGCACAGTGCCCTGAAGTTGTACAGTGGCATTTCCTACACCATCCTATGGACAGCTCTGGTCAGTTGAGCATAAATCTCCATAGGATGATGTAGCAACAGCACCACTTTACAATTTCAGGCCACTGTGATACTGCACCTAAAAAATTCAAGTTTGAGCTGTAATAACTTTTGAATAAACCATCGTTCAGCAGTGGGAGTACCTTTGTTTTACTAAGGGAGATAAACCCTACAACATATTTTTTTTTTACATTTTAAGTATTACTATCCCTTTAAAACCACTTCCCTGGAAAGCTACCATACCTTCTGAATAGTATACTTACTCAATGAGGTTTAGAAACATAGAAACATAGAAACATAGAAGATTGACGGCAGAAAAAGACCACCTGGTCCATCTAGTCTGCCCTTTAGTATTCCTTTATTGTTATCTTAGGATAGATACATGTTTATCCCAGGCATGTTTAAACTGTGTTACTGTGGATTTATCAACCACCTCTGCTGGAAGTTTGTTCCAAGTTTCTACTACTCTTTCAGTGAAATAATATTTTCTAATGTTTTTCTTGATTTTTCCTCCAACTAGCCTCAGATTGTGCCCCCTTGTTCTTGTATTCAGATTCTTATTAATCACACTTCCCTCCTGAACCTTGTTCAGTCCTTTAACATATTTAAAGGTTTCAATCATGTCCCCCCTTTCTCTTCTTTCCTCCAGACTATACATATTTAGATCTCTGAGTCGTTCTTGATAAGTTCTATGCTTTAGACCTTCCACCATTTTTGTAGCTCTTCTTTGAACCCGCTCAATTTTAGTTATATCCTTTTGCAGATGAGGCCTCCAGAACTGTACACAGTATTCCAGATGTGGTCTCACTAGAGCTCTATACAGAGGGATCACAATCTCCCTCTTCCTGCTTGTTATACCTCTAGCTATGCAGCCAAGCATACGATTTGCTTTCCCCACCGCCTGGTTGCATTGGTTACTCATCTTGAGGCTGTCAGAGATGACCACCCCCAAATCCTTCTCTTCTGAAGTCTTTGCTACCACAGAACTGCCAATACGATAGTCAGATTGAGGGTTTCTTTTCCCCAAGTGCATTATTTTACATTTGGAAACATTGAACTGAAGTTTCCATTGTTTTGACCACTTATCTAATAGTGCCAAATCATTCTCCATATTACAGACACCTCCTGGAACATCAACCCTATTACACACTTTTGTGTCATCAGCAAACAAGCAAACCTTCCCTGCCAAGCCTTCCCTTATGTCACTTACAAATATGTTGAACAGAACAGGGCCCAGAACAGATCCTTGTGGCACTCCACTTGTAACCAGTCTCTGCTCAGAATACACTCCATTAACAACAACCCTCTGGTTTCTGTCCTTCAGCCAACTGCAGATCCACTGAACTATCCAGGGGTTAAGTCCAATTCTTGATAATTTATCTATCCGCTCTTTATGGGGAACTGTATCGAAAGCTTTACTGAAATCCAGGTAGGCGATATCCACAGCACCACCTTCATCCAGCACTTTAGTTACATAGTCAAAGAAATCAATGAGATTAGTCTGACAGGATCGGCCCTCAGTGAAGCCATGCTGGTTTGGGTCCATCAGGTTGTTTTTTGTTAGATGGTCAATTATCTTCTTCTTTAGAAGAGTCTCCATCATTTTTACCACTACAGATGTCAGGCTGACTGGCCTGTAGTTACTAGCTTCTTCTTTACTACCCTTCTTGTGAATGGGTACAACATTGGCCATTCTCCAATCATCAGGAACTTCTCCCGTAAGAAGGGACTGGTTATACAGATTAGTCAGGGGGCCAACTATGACAGATCGGAGTTCTTTAAGAACTCTAGGGTGGATTCCATCCGGACCCATCGCTTTATTTGACTTTAGCCGGACAAGTTCCTCTAGAACATCGGCCTCTGAAAACACTGGGGCTAAAATTATACAACTAGAGGCAATGCTGTGTTCAGCCATTTTCTGATTATGAGGGCCGCCGTCTGAAAAAACTGAGCAGAAGTAGTTATTCAGATGGTCAGCGACCGCCTTTTCCTCTTCTATATACTGATTTTTTCCGTTGTTAATTTTTGTAATCCCGCAGTTTTTCTTCTTCCTGTCACTGATATATCTGAAGAAGGTTTTATTCCCCTTCTTAACAGATTTGGCCATTTCTTCCTCTTTTGAGGCTTTAGCAGCATTTATCATCTGTTTAGTCTTCTTCTGTATAGTTTTATACCCTTCTCTGTCCGCTTCACTTCCAGTCTCTTTATATCTCTTATAGGCAGACTTTTTATCTTTCACTATAGCTCTTACCTCTCTAGTAAACCATAGTGGATTTCTCTTTCTTTTCCTCTTGCTAATTTGTCTAACATGTAATCTTGTTGCCTTTAAGAGGACTTCTTTGAGTGTCTTCCACTGAGTACTCACTCTCGGTGTTTTATCCCACCCAACATCCCACCATGTTTATGTACTAAGGCATGATAGAGGTGATAAAGTGGAGATTTCTTCCCCAGTGATAGCACTTCTCTGGTTCCTATGTTATTCAGCGGAGCCTATTCACTAAGATTTCTCCAACTTTGGAAATCGTAGTGCATAGGCTCTACAGAATAACATAGGAACTGGAAAAGTGATATCACTGAAGAAGTCTTTTCCATGTATCACTTCTTTATCACACTTTAGTGTATAACCTCCTAGCTGTTCATACTTCCTGTAACATCTGCTCCACTGCCAGCAATTTACTCACTCTTCCTAACTACAAGAAAGAATAACCTACCTGAAAAACAACAAAAAACAAAAACAAATCTTCTGTCAGTTAATAAACCCTAAAATAACAGCTTTTTTGTATTTAAAAATTAATATGTAACTGTATATAAATGCTAATGTGTTATTTTTATTGTTTCTATTTGTTTATAAATATGTATCTTTATACTGTAATGCACTCCAGGGTACACTTTAAAACAAGTGAAATCTCAATGTATTCTTCCTGGTAAAACACTTTCTAAACAAATAATTAAAATAAATAAAAAAGATGAGAGCATTCATTATGATTAGATAAGGAACTTTAGATTACAGGAAATATATATTTTTTTACAGTAAGAGCAGTACGAATGTGGTATTTTTTGATCAGGAGTCTGTGTTGGTATTTCATTAGATACTTTGAAAAATGTATTTGATACCTATTTTGTTAAGTACAATATAGATAATTAAGACAATTTGTTTGAATGTAAGATATTAAACCAGGTATAAACTTGACTACCATTTGCACGCTGGAAAGTATTTTTTTAGCCAGGTGGTGACAAATGGAAATAGCTTCAATTAGTTTTTTTTACTTTGGATCAATAATTGAAGAATGGGCAAAAAGCTAAACTTGATGGGCTCATGTATTTTACCCACCTCATAGTCAAGGTAACTATGTAAGGTGGAATGCCAAACCAGGAAGTAATCAATTTGTAAAAAAAATGCACATGCACTAAAAGCAAGATGATTAAAGGGGTGGAACAACATAGTCACTTCTTTTAAATATAGTCTCGGGGTGGTGATCAGATCCTGATGTCGGGAACAACACCTTCCATCATCCCCAAGCAGCCAGCAACTGACTACCTCTGATGTAGGCTGTCCAGTTAGTACCCAGAGTACTTTTGGGAGACAAATATTGGTGAACACTAAATTAATTTACACCACAATGCCAGCTGTTGTGGGACTACAACTTCCAACACACCCAACCAGCCAGTATCTGGGTAAGGACAAATAGTTCCTATCTCCAGCAGAGGTTGGGCAATTGGCTAACACTGTCTTAGGACATCAAATGCTTGTTTCTAGGTCATCGTTTTCCTTTTAATTCACTGGATGCAAAATATATATCTTCTACACATTGGGAATAAGGGGTAAAAGTTTTGCATAGCACATTGCTACTCAAAGGATTATTCGCAGGTGATTTTTTAAGGAGCATTTTCAACTCGTCCCAAACTTGTATTAAAGTATGACACTTGGCATAACATTGAATAGTTCGGCCATATCCTAAATAAGCTGACTTAAGAAACTTTAAAATATTAAACTGTTTAGATCATAACATGCAGATTGCCATAACTTTCATAATCCCAATGGCCCTCAGATCAGTGCACAGGAAATCCTTAGACTGTCAACACTTAAAGGAACATTAGCAACTAAAAATTAAAAGGTTCATTTACAAATCAGTATTTTTATATCCGTATACAGATCAGAATTGTTTTTACTTTTCTTTTCTTTGGCATGAAAACGCTAAAATATTTCACAACGGAATTTGTACAGAGTATGGAGGCTATATCTGTTATCAATGAAATTAAAAAGAAAATAAAAAAAAAAGTTTTTGATACACATTTTTGCTCCTGAGGACATAACTTTATAGTGAAACACGTTGCACCTTTGTCTTAAATATTATATTATTCACCGGTGTATTTTACTTTTTATCTTTCATTTCTTTCAAAATAAAATTACATTTATTTTTGATATAACCCAAGTTTATATTATTTCTCAATGTACTATTGTATTGAATATTAGAGCTTTTTTTCTGGAAAAAGAAGTGCTGTTTCACAGACCTACTGGATTGTACAGATTAGAGAATGGGAGATGACCGAATGAGGATGGTTTTAAAGGTATCCTTTCAAATGGTCGCACGCAGAAGAGTGTGCGACCATTCAACTGTTTCAGCAAGTCGCTGGTCTAAAAAGCGCAACATGACAACCTCGCAGTACATGACAGTGCAAGATTGTCACGTCATGCTGTTGTCACTTTGCGCTGTCATCAGTCGCATTAAGGGGCGAGAATTTTAGATCATCAACATTTCTTTAAGCTTTACCTTACCGTGTGCTGCGAGAGACTAAAAGGCTGAACAGGCATAAGGACAGAGAGTGAGAGAGAGAGAGAGAGAGAGGCACCAGGGTATCCACAAAGCCAATGTTAAGCACAAGGAGGCAGCTAGAGCGCCTCTGTGTGCTGAATACAGAGGCGCTCCGCATATTACTATGGGCAAGTGTCCAGCTGAAATTTGAGTTCCGAGCTGTGGGTACCCTGGTGCCTCTCTCTCTCTGTCCTTATGTCTGTTCAGCCTTTTAGCCTCTTGCTAAAAGGTAAAGCCAAAAAAAATGTTGATGATCCAAAATTCTCCCCCCCTTAATGCACCCATTGACAGTGCAATGTGACAATCTCGCACTGTCAAGCACTGCGAGATTGCCAGGCGACCGGCTGAAACAGTTGAATGTTCGTACACTCTTCTGCATTCAAAAGTGAATTGTTTTAAATACCCTCATAAGAGTTTTAAGTCCTGGGATAGATCTCCTGACTTCTGTGAGTACCATTACGTTACTATTACCGGGATTCGTGGAAGGAGTTATACATCTTTATATGTAAATGTGGGCAGCCTCTTTAAATCCCACATACGCTATAAGCTTGTTTGACTATCTGTCATCCAAGCAAAGTCTTCCTCAAAGTGAGTGTCATTTTTAAATAAGATATTTTCCTTTATAAAACATTGAGAATTTGGTTGAATACATGCGCATATAAAACAACACAGTCCTGAGAATATTGCAATTGCTTGTTGCTGGACCAAGATCCCACTGACTTCTATTGTTCAACATCATTTGTATAATGATAATTGTGGGACTTTTTTCCTTTGTCTAAATTGTTTAATACAGATTAAGCCATGTGATTTTTTTTCTATTTACTTTCATTAATGAACTCTATGTACAACATTGAGAATTAATGGTGGTGTCAATACATTACTACAACACCTTCAATAAGAATAACAAACATTTGCACTAACACTTACACAATTTTGAGTAAATGATTATTCCTAATCATTCATTGTATTCATGATTGATATATGTCACATTTTTAATGGAGATATTTTATTTGTACTTTTATTGCATTTTGAATTTGTATATTCACATCCATAGAGTTTGTAGCACTCGTCTGGCTTCACATTTCACATATTTGTTATCAAGCTTGTTAAAGAAATGATATTTGTTTTAGGTTTACAATGACATCTACAATTTGCATTTTTACCTCCATTTTGACAACCTTTGCACATATCACAATCCTGGAGCTTGCATTTACAAACACGAATCAAACAGTCATGTGTAGACACCCACATATACATAGGAAATGTAGGTTTTGTCACATAATTTGGATCTAAGCACCTAATAATTATATTTTTTGAAATATGGGCTTAGAGTTTATGATATTTAAATAAAAATAAACATATGTAATTTTTATAACCCTTTTAAGACACCAGTTTTTGTAAACTGGTGAATAAAACAGGGATGCTCCATTTTACCTCAGACGGTAGAAACAAAACTAATTGATAGGCTCCATCACTACATAAGAACTGGATTTCATTGTGAGGAGTACCTCGGCCATGTTGTCCAAAACCATTCTGTCAAGTTTTAATTGTGGGTAGCAACATTCTAATTGCCAGACAACAAATCATGGCTGATGACAGCTGGTTTATTTACCAGCTAATGTATAGCTGTAATTTCTAGTTTATATACTAATTTCAGTGGTTTATTATCATTTGATAAGCTCCTGTACTTGCCAGTCTGTTTAAGCTATTTTGTGTTTCTATGCGACAACCTAAATCTGATTATGTGCCAGGAAACAGTAGGTGGGGCATGGTCATGTGACATGTGAGGGTGTGGCCACAGGAATGTATCTGTTTATACACCCTAGGGCACTGATATTTTATCAGAAGCTCTGACAGTAAAGGTTAAATCCTCAGAGGTCCTAGTTATACAGACTGAGGTCTATATGCAACAAATTAAAAGAGAAGAAAATCGGAGTAAAACTAACTGCACTATAGAAATAAAATGGCACTAATTTAGACTGGGTTTTTATTCCCTTGAATGCTAGTGAGGTCTGGAGTGCAGTACAAATCATTGCATTGTACATCTCATTAGCATTCAATGGGTTAGACGTCTCATTTAAATCAATGAGGAATTGCAAACTTTTCATTTCAACTATATGGTACAGTTTTTCAACATCTGTGTATATTCATAGAAAATATATACCATTAGTTGTAAGCTTCTATATCTGTTATAGGTCAATTTTATGATTACTTCCATCCCTGCTCTGCAATGCATTGTGTACCCTTCTGGCACTCGAAGGGTTAAATATTATCCTCTCCCTGCATGGCACCCCTAAGCTACCTAGATATATGGGCTAGACAGTAACAATTCAGCAGAGGTCTATTTGAGTTCTATTATCTATGCTGACGCTTTCCCAGTTCATTTAAAGGAAATGTTCAGAATGTATTAAAACATTCACATGACCTTTACTTTCTAAAACTTTAATAAATGTTGGCCCTCTGGCCTTCTATTATTCAAGTTTAAAACTTGTATTTCATGTGCAAAATAATTTCCACATATATGATGCCTTTTTAAGTAAGCTCATAAGTTTGCATATTCATAAATGTGGAGTCTGCCTGCTGAGCGCCAATTACTGCTCATTAAAGTATCTGTGGATTTGCACTGTCAACAACAGCCAACATGTTTTGGCCTTCACAAAGTCACCTTTACAGTAAAGAAAACGGCCTAAAGCAAAACTTCAATTTTCTGTTTAGATAGGTCTACAAAGATAACCCTTAAATTGACCCAGAGCAGTATATATTATGGGTTCTTTTTATCTCTGTGGTTTGTAGCATTTATGCTAATCACAGTGTCCGTCCCCTTCAAATCACTCTACAAGTCTCTATGTTAAAGCAATATGTGACTAATCAACACTGATAACATAACTGCAAAAATCAAATGAATGTATTACATCATTCCTGAATGCACAGCTCAGTAAAGGAACAATGACACTGATGTACTAGAACCGGATTAATTCTAGGGCCAACATGTTGCACTGTAGAGTACATATAAAAAGTCTCATTCATTTAAATGGGAATTTTAACCCTTCGAGTGCTACAGGGGTGTGAAACATAGTAACATAGTAATTTAGGTTGAAAAAAAGACTTGCGTCCATCTAGTTCAACCCTTTTCCTATTCCGGTTTACCATTGTTGATCCAAAAGAAGGCAAAAAAACACTCAATATAGCAATTTCAAATTCTGCCTTGAATAGTGGGGGGGGATTCCCTCTTGATTCCAAATGGCAATCAGATTTCTCCTTGGATCAACAAGCCCTAAGTAAATATTAATTCCAATACTATTGTACATAGCCCTCTATGTTCTGCTCTTTTAAATAAGTATCCAGGCCCTTTTTAAAGGTGTCTAATGTATTCGAAAGCACCACGCAAAGCAATGCATTGCATACCCCTCTAGCACTCAAAGGGTTAAGCCCTTATATACTACAGAAAACTCCAGCACATTATAAAGCAATGCAAAATGAGTCATTTCTAACATTCAAGGACTTAAAGGGATAGTAATAGCACAATAAAAGTTGGTCTCCGATTAGTACGTACCATTTTTAGACCATTTTGCACTGTATGTAGTTACTCTTTTTTTCTGTAGTTTAACCAAAATCTTAGCTGAAAAGATCCCCCTCCTGCCCCTTCTGGCCGTGTGACTAATCTACTCTTGAAGGATCGGATGGACAGTGGCGAGGGACAAACTTCATTAAAGCGGAACATTCATGTTAATAACATCACCCCCCCATATATTTCTAACCTAGCGATATACAAAGTCTTACTGTGTTATTGCTGAAAAAACACATCTTCGGCAGGCATCGGGCTGCACAGAGCTTACAAGAGAAACTCTGTGCTCCTGTGTGGTCAGTCCCTTCCGGTGCCTTAAGGCACCAAGGAACTCCACTCACCAATGCTGGCAGTGAATGGGACAGACAGCCCACACTCAGAGGTACATTTCTTCTAAGATGTATGAGCTGTCTGTCCTCTGGTTCCTGCCGAAGATGTATTTTTTCACCAATAATAATATTGAGCATAAACACAGTAAGACTTTGCATATCGCTAGGTTAGACATATATTGGGGGGGCAAACTAATTAGCATGAATGTTCCGCTTTAAGCATAAGTAAAATCCTGCCCTCCTTCGGCAAGGAATGCCAGGTTTTCCTTTTACTTAATGACTGAAGTTTGTCCCTCGCTGCGTTCATCTGGTCCCACAGCCGGATTGCACAATCAACAGGAGGCAGCCAGAAGGGGCAGGAGGGGGATCTTTTCTGGTAAATTACGTAAAAAAGAGTAACTACATATAGTGCAAAATGGTCCAAAAATGGTATATACTAATCGGAGATCAACATTTATTGTGCTATTACTATCCCTTTAAAACAACCATTTAACCTTTTGGATCCCAAATAGTTATCCAAGACATTTGTTGGATACCGCTCTGGTACTCGAAGGGTTAAGCATTTTTAATTGTCCCAATAGTGCCATTGGTTTGTCATGGAATTACTCTAGTTTGTATTAACTCATTACGTGTCATAAGGATGGGCAACATATTGCTGTTCAATGAGTTGAATACCCCGGTGGCACTAAAAGGGTTAATACGTCAATGTCATAATATAATTTGTATATCAGTTTTTGAGGTTTAGCAGCCTAAGGGGAAATACACATTATGCATTTAAATTGAAAAAAAACAATAAAGGCAAAATGCAATTAATTATACAAGGACAGATGTGGAAATAACTCCAGAAAAAAACATAATGGCACAATCCAAACTGTTGCAAAAGCCATATACATTTACCAATCTGCTAAATGTTATTTCAGTGACTGGCACATCCCAGTGTGTGTAATACAGATGTAGCCTGAGTTCTGTAACATTTGGCATACACAAAAGGCCATATGGAATGACACGCCTCCACCACTGACACATAAAATAAATTAGTGTCATTGGAAGGCTTGACTTGCAATAAGCCAAATGAGGCGCCACAATTACTGCACAATCTTACAGCAAATATATCTATACAGCTTAGCACCAATCCCTACTTATGCAAGTTCAATACATTAAATATTCAGGATGTATAAACTAACATAATAAGCATATCTTCTAAATGCAGGCAGTTCTTACTGATTTTATCCACACTTTTCTTATTACCATCTATAGAGATACAAATAATACATTAATGCATTTCAACAGTTGTGTTGTATATATTAAGATATTCTGAGCAACTCAGCTTCTGTATTCAGGGTTCGCTCGCTTACTAAATTATAAGACTGCAATCCAATTGCTAGATTGTAGGCTGACTGTGGTCCACATTTTATGTAATATATTTTTCTGTCATAACTTGTCAAGAGGACAGGGCTTATAAAGAAATGATTTTAACCACTTTCCTGCTAAGCCTTTCCACCTCCCAGTGCTAAGCATGTTTTTATATGTTTGTTGCAGTTTATAGGCCAATGAAGACTGTTGGTGCTTTTTTGGCAACAAAACCCAAATCATACATTGTAATTTTTTTTTTTTTTACTTTTTTTTTTTACCAGATCCAGCAATTTCTAAAGATACCATTGGATTGTGGATGTATCTATATTTATTAATAAATCACCACACATCTATGCAGTGCTTTACAGAAACAGTAATTGTACAATATATTAAAGGGATAATAATGTTTCACAAATACATCAGCTCCATTTAATCTTCATAGTATTTGAGCCTTAGAGAGTGATATTTTAATACTGTCAGAGTTGTGGTTCAAGAGTAAATGAAGGATAAAGTTTTCCCCTCCCGCTCTCTTCTCAGATGTGGAATCTGGTCCATAGACCAGACAGATAACAGCAGGGGACAATCTTCTTCCTATGAGAACAATGAAAGCCTTGCCCCCCACTTGACAAGTGTTTCAGGTTTTTCCCGTATCTTAATTGAAGATCGTTCCTCTCTGCAATCTACTTGGGCACCTCCCTTCTGATCTGGCTGAGCAGTGTTACATCAGTAAAAGGGGCGGGAGGGGGATACTTTGTCATTGAATTACTCTGGAACTACAACTCTGACAGAATTGAAATAACACTCTCCATGGCCCAAATGCTATGGTGATTAATTAGAGCTGCTTTTATTATGAAACATTACTATCCCTTTAATACAGGACATAAATAAGAGCATAGAATAAAGTGAGATTATTTCATTATTAGCAGGGAATAAGTGCAACAAAAGTGACTCGTACATTGGTATGGGAACCCTGCCCCAAGAGCTTACCTCTAAAATGCCCATAAAAGTTTACCGGATGTCACGACAACTACACCAGGAGGGATGAAACCCGCAGGAGAGGGAGTGCTTGGGAGCGCGGAGTGGGGTGCGATGCTCGGCGTGCGGTGGCTGCCTGTACGGGTACCGTGCTGCGGCCTAGGCTGGGTATAGGTGCCAGCCGCAAGGCTGGATGACAAACCCCAGAGGAGCTGGGAGAGTGCCCTGGATGATACCCTACAGACAGCACCTACTCTCCTGCGGGGGAGAGTGAATGCTAGAGAGCGCTGCGTGGGGAGCGGAGCTAGCGAGCGGGGGCCTGGGGGCTGAAACTCTCCTAGGATGAAGCAATATAGTGCAAAGAATTACTCTCCAAGGCTGGAGAGAACTGACCTGTCCTGAGAGCACCTAGAACTGGAACTGGAACAGCTGGAACTGGAGGGGGTTCTGTGAGTAACTGGAACACCCGGAGACAGGATCACAGGCTCCCAATTTGTCAGGATAAAGAGAGTGGTCTAAGGCAAGCTGGGTCATACACAGGCAGGATCAAAGGTAACTGGATCGGCAGGCACAGGAGTGGTCAGAGGCAGGCTGGGTCATACACTGGCAGGATCACAGGTACCAGAATCGGCAGGCAAAAGAGTGGTCAGAGGCAGGCTGGGTCATACACTGGCAGGATCACAGGTACCAGAATCGGCAGGCAAAAGAGTGGTCAGAGGCAGGCTGGGTCATACACTGTCAGGATCACAGGTAACAGAATCGGCAGGCTAAAGAGTGGTCAGAGGCAGGCTGGGTCATACACTGGCAGGAACACAGGCAACAGAAACTACAGGCTTGTACCAAGACTTGGTTACACTGTAAGAGTGCACCAGTGCCTGTCCGGAGCTCCCTGAAGTAGGCGCCGTGGGATGACGTCACGATGCACGTGACGTGACATCGGGGTAAACCCGGAAGAGGACCGGAAGTAGGGAAACCCCATGACTCCGAAGCAGCCGGAACGGGAGCGCGGCTGACACCGGATTGCAAAAATAAAAGGGTTTTTTTGTTGTTTTTTTTTTTTTACTGAAATTCCAATAACGTGAATTAGAAACAGATGTCCTAGAATGTATTTTTTTCTATGTTTCATTAGCAAATGCTTGTAGTTTAGCATTTACTTTCTCCTTTCTAAAACACCAGAACAAAAACTCTGGCATACATTTAATGAGTCGGAAAAAAATACAATAGGCATGTTATTTATTTAATAAATCTGTACATTTTAAATTCTTTATAAACAAATTTTACACAGTTAATAATAAGTATAATGTTGCTTCTTCTTTCCTCTTCAAATTTCACTTCCATTAATTTATTTTTACATCCATTTTTTAATTTCATAAAAGCTTGTGATTTTTTTTCTGTGGATAATTACATATATTTACTCTTATATATTAAATATAAAGTTGTCAATTATTATTGCCTGCTTGATGAGAAGAAAACTTGTCTGTGATGTTAAGAAAGATAATTAAAAATTATATATATTTCTGATTGAAATATAAAATACTGTAAATCTCTCTTTTAAATACACAATTTCAAGGAACAATAATAGATTTATTCATCTTTTATTGCCCTGTTCTTAAAACAATAATTTGACCTCTATTTGTCATTAACCTCTGTTGTATAAATCATTGAGTCAGTTGTACTGTAGGTATGATTACAGGATTTATAAAGTCAACAGATGGCTTCAGACAAGGTGTATTTATACTGATATTAATCTTGGATGAAGACAACTTATGATTAAGAATATAACTAAATCAGAGGTATATATTTGGTCAAGGCCCAGGCATAATTCAAGATTTATCTTCCAAGTTACCATATGGAGCATATTTCTTTCTCTTATGAAGAGCAGATTATTGCAAGGACTAAAGCTACTTATGATTTTGCAGCCTCAACCCTTACTAATTTGTAGAAGATCATAGTGCAGAGAAAGTAGACTGGCAAAATGCCTAGATATACAATATGTGCCCATTCTTTTAGAATATGCATGAATTATTCAAACTACATTGCTATTCTGAATATTTAATAATTTTGTTCATAAACACACACACATTTCCAGTTTACATATTCATTCATTTTTTACCTTATATAGGTGTGGTACACTTGAATTCAGATTTGACTGATTGAAATGTTACACACAAAATGCAATACCTATTATTGTTTAAGTTCTTGCCATAAATTTTTTCCTGGTACTAATTGATGATTCTAACTTAAGAAGGAGGGGCTTCCAGACACTAGAACGCCAAGATATCTGAAAGCGTAAACCTTAAGCACAGGGAGATTGTCCTCTGGACTCATCACCTGCTTATTATTTAGTGGCATCAGTGAGGATTTATCCCAGTTAATGGACAGTCCATAAAAGGATCTGAAACAGTCCACCATTGAAAGTAATTTGTGCATGGAGTT
This sequence comes from Rhinophrynus dorsalis, assembly GCA_037306005.1. NCBI lineage: Eukaryota > Metazoa > Chordata > Amphibia > Anura > Rhinophrynidae > Rhinophrynus > Rhinophrynus dorsalis. The sequence goes on along the minus strand of CM074718.1, from coordinate 81,105,152 downwards.
CTTTGCATCCCCAAAAAATAGAAGAATGTTGTCTGTATAGAATGCAATTTTTTCCTGTCTTCCTCCCATATGCCAAAGTCAGATATCCCAGAGTCCTTCATGATCATGATCGGTTCCAAGGCTACTGCGAACAGAACTGATGAGAGAGGGCATCATGCCTGATGCCCCTGGTCAAGGGGAAACTAAGTGAGAGCATTCCACCGGTCCAAACACAGGCCGAACTGGACCTGTACAACAACCTCACTAATTTCACAAAGTGGGGGCCAAAGCCAAATTTGTTTAATACCACCCAAAGGTTAGGCCATTCTATGGAGTCAAAAGCTTTGGCAACGTCCAGGGAGAGAACTGCTCCCTCAGTCTCTCCATCATGAGATACCTGTAAAATTGTGCAAAGGTGTATTACCTTAGAGATAACCATTTTCTGCCTACCAGCTAGAATTGCTGTCAATATTTTGACACCGGTACTAGAGGAATTGGTCTATATGAGTCAAATCATGTGGGGTCCTTTCCAAGCTTAGAAAACACAATAATTGTCATCCCCTGCAGGGTATATGGTAATGCATTCTGCTTGAACCATCATAAAAAGGTGAGTAAGAGCTGTGGTGCCAACACCTCTATTTTCTATACCTTTCGGCAAGGAAACCATCTGGTCCCAGGGATTTGCTGCCAGGCAGTGAATTGATAGCCTCTACCACCTCTCTTGAACAGAATGAGGGAGTTCAGCATTTTGTAGTCTTTGTGATTTTGCATAAATACTTAATTCTATTTTTGATTTGGATAAATGGGATTTAAATCGTTTATGATAGTAATGAAAAAAATTGATAATTTGTATCACATTCAACAGTGAGCATATTACCTCGATCATCTTATACCTATTATACAGCTCATATCCCTATCTGACTTAATTAGGTGTGCTAGCATTTTCCCTGCCTTAGCCCCATTTTCAAAAAGATTTTGCTTTTTATAGAAGAGTTTGGTAGTGTTAATGTCCGCGAGATGCAGACTGAGGTTCAGATCGGCTAAGAGATATCTCTTGTACACTTCAGGATCTTCAATTTGAGCATATTCCTGTTTCATCTCCCTGGCCACCCCCTCTAGATGCCCAAGCTAAGTCTACCCAATGTCAAAATGCAAGAAATGAAAGAGCCCCATGCTACTGCCTTAGCTGTGTTCCACACATAGACTGCCCATATGCTATATTCATTGATTTTTGATAAAGACATGTGACTTCCAGATCTTACTGTTGAACACACAGTGGGGTGTACAACATGCAAGAAACATAAGATGCACCTGAACTCTGTTAGTAAGATGCTCTTTTTTATTCCTCGCAGCATTCTGCTATCTATTCCAATAAGTAGTTTCATACATTCTCAAGTCATGTGTGTACAACTCTGCATCCTGCCTCTATCTTCAATTAAGGTTCTATATATAGGACAGGAGATGGGCAATCATAAATATAACCTTCAGTATGCAGGTAACCATCTGGTTGCATTCTTCTAAAGAGATATTGAAGTGTAGTTGGATGATACAGAAATAATTGTAATAAGGAGAGTATTTCATAGTATTCTTCTATATATAGCCTACAACATTTAGTCATTCGTCTTTCTACCATAAATGTATCAGGTGTCAGATAAAATTAGCAAAATGTGTGAGAAATGCTGCCTCATAGCAATATGGTGAGCCACGCTTGCTTAGTTTATCTTCTCATTCACTCACACAAGTCTCATTAATTCACATTTGTATACTGAAAATATGGCATTAAAGAAAAGAAAAGCAATTATTAGAAAGCTACTTTATGGCTATATAATTCATTCATTTAAAGATTATAAGGATCTGAAAAACTGCATTAACCATATGAATGCCAAAGGGATATGCAAAACATTGCATTGCACTGAGTTGAATTCCTCTCTGGCACTCAGAGGGTTAAATATTGTAACACTTATGACAATAAGAATGATAGGCTAATGTACTCGCATAAACTGGAGCAAATCTGAATTAGAGCAATAGTATCATAGGGGATAAATAAAAAGCATCGGTTTAAATGGGGATTTTAAGTCAAAGAATAGTAGACAGAGAGAGATGTCATATAATAAATATTTAACTAGTGTAAAAGCTCATGTACACGGGCCAAATTCTGGGTAATGTTGCTTTGCAATGTGTTGCGTACCCCTCTGGCACTCAAAGAGTTAACTGGCCGCTGCCTCACTGCTCCACGCGATGCAGTCCTGCGTCGCCTCACTCTCGCAATGCAATCATGCACAGTAGAGACTGACCGAACGCACGTAGTCTCTACTGCACATGACGGCTTCTGACAAACATCCAGGGCCGGCGCCACCTATAGGCGAGGTAGGCGCCGGCCTAGGGCGCACAAGTACTGGGGGTGCGGGCATGCAACGGAGAAGAGCTGCGCCCGCACCCACCATACCAGAAAGCAACACAGTCAGGTCTGTGTTGCTACTGCACTCCCTCATCGCGGTTGCTCTCTAGTAATGCAGAGCGCGCTGGGAGTCATGATCTCCCGGCACGCTCTGCATTACTGAAGAGAAGACGGCGCGGGAGCTACAGGTATGTGATGGGGTGCAAAGTGGAGCTGGTGGGGGCAAGTTGGAGCGGATGGGGGGCAAAGTGCAGCTGATAGGGGCAAGTTGGAGCTGAGGGGACATAGTGGAGCTGCTGGGCGCAAGTTGGAGCGGATGAGGGGCAAAGTGGAGCTGGTGGGGCAAGTTGGAGCTGATAGGGGCAAGTTGGAGCTGAGGGGGCATAGTGAAACTGCTGGGCACAAGTTGGAGCGGATGGGGGGCAAAGTGGAGCTGGTGGGGCAAGTTGGAGCTGAGGGGGCATAGTGGAGCTGCTGGGCGCAAGTTGAAGCGGATGAGGGGCAAAGTGGAGCTGGTGGGGCAAGTTGGAGCGGGTAGGGGCAAGTTGGAGCTGAGGGGGCATAGTGGAGCTGCTGGGCGCAAGTTGGAGCAGATGGGGGGCAAAGTGGAGCTGGTGGGGCAAGTTGGAGCTGAGGGGGCATAGTGGAGCTGCTGGGCGCAAGTTGGAGCGGAAGGGGGGCAAAGTGGAGCTGGTGGGGCAAGTTGGAGCTGATAGGGGCAAGTTGGAGCTGAGGGGGCATAGTGGAGCTGATAGGGGGCAAGGTGGAGCTGATAGGGGGCAAAGTGGAGCTGGTGGGGGCAAAGTGGAGCTGGTGGGGGGGCATCTCTTACAGGCATCTCCAGACCAGGGGCAGACTGGCCCAGGGGACAGAGAGAGGACAATCATGAATATTGTAATATATAAGTAGGCAGGGTATAAAGGGGTGGGGCACACGGGGCGGAGCCAAATGGGCGGCAAAATTAGGTTTTGCCTAGGGTGGCAAAAATCCTTGCACCAGCCCTGCAAACATCCTAGCAAATTATTATGTAGGATGGTACGTATACTCTAAAGCTGCATTACTGTCTAGGTGGAGTATCTGAGCAGTACCATTGGGTTTGCCAGTTAGCGATGAGTGATTCTGTAAGATCATATGGATTTGCAGGCTTTTTGTGAGTTTGATCAGAGATACTCAGTACAAGCATGTTTTCTCCAAAAATAAAAAAAAACATTTTATATGATACTTTCCTCCAAAAGAAAAAAAATGTTCTCCATAAAAATACATAATGTTTCACAAAATCTAAAAAATGTTTTGAGAAACAAGAATTTTGTTTTTGAATCATGCTAGCTGTTTTTAGCACTCAGATCAGCGGAACAGGGATCATGTGATGTCCAAAATAAAAAAAAAGAGTAGATTCTCATACCCTCAATGTAATCCACAATAGGTTCCCATGTGGGTTACTACTCATCTCAACAAAGTAAGAGAAAGGATTTATTGGGTTACTACTACTTACAAGGTAATACAACTGTACTTGTCTGACTCTTCCCTTTCAACTCTCCTTCTTTCCATTTCCCCTTCTTCCCATCTCTCCTTCGCTCAGTTTCCCTTTTCCTCTCTCTCACGCTCTCACTTTTTCCGCTTTATCCCCTCTCCATCTATTCCTCTCATTCCCTTGTCTCCTCACTCTCTCTTCCTCTCAATCCCTCTTCCACTTTATCCTTCCTTATTCCCCTCTCCTTCTCTGGTCCTCTTCCCTTCTCTAACTCTTTCTCGTCTTCCCCTCTCTCCCTCTTCCCCTCTCTCTCTCTCTCTCTCTTCTCCTCTTCCACTCTCCCACTTCCTCCCTCTGCTTCTTCCTCTTTTCACTCTTTTCCTCCCTCTCTCTCCCCCACCCAAGCAGAAATTAGATGACAGCCACAACAGACCTTCAGATGTTAGAAACATCTCCAGTCTATGGCTCTGGAGTGTGCTGTAGAAGTCTCCAAGATCCAAGTGGATAAAGTGGTCACCCTCAGGAAGAAACTGAAAGAAATGATGCCTCTTTCATTTTTCTTAAACTGTGATTTTTGTTTATCTTTCTCATTGCTGAGTGATATAAGCTTTTGGCCATGTCTTTCACAGCTTGGCAGGCAAAAGGGCTTGTGCTCTATGACAAGCTGCTAAACCAGACAAAAATGACTGATTATGTCTACAAACACACTAACCAAACCTTTAAAAATATGTCATATGCTCACTGATTACCTAGAAAATGCTTCTGAATATATATGGAATATATGCTACAAAATAAACAGAGAGTGGGGAAATGAAATTACCACTTGTAGAACTTGCAGCCTACTATTAACTGTAGAAACATAAACAGAGAGAATGAAGGTTGATAAAGTGCTCCCAGGCAAGACACCCTATGGAACAGAAAACTCCAGTGTGTGTGTGTGCGTGTGTGTGTGTGTGTGAATGTGTGTGTGTGAGAATGTGTGTCATGCCTGTGTATGTATTTGTGTGTGTTTGTATGTGTGAGTATGTTTGTGTATCAATATATGTATGTTTGTGTGTGTGCATGTGTGCTCATTTGTGTGTGCATATGTAATAATCTATGTATATGTGTGTGTGTGTGTGTGTGTTTATGTATGTGTGTATGTGGTGTGTTTGTTTTTTGTGTGTGTGTGTGTGGGGGGGGGGGCATATATTTATGTATGTATGTGTGTTTGTGTGCCCGTTTGGTAATATATTCTTATAAGTGCATCCAGGCCCATGTTTGTCTTGTTAATACATACAGAACCTCTATTGTACAGATAATGTCGTTTCCGATAAGACTTGTATAGATTTAGAATTTCTAGTTTATTGTATAAAATGTTTTTAATATTCATAATTTTTTTCACTTTGGGTTTTTTCAGTATGGAGTGTAAGCTAACAGAGAAAGAAACCTTAGGGGAAATGAAGCTGCTATTGTAATCTTTGGATACAGAATGTTTAACAGCCAATGTCTCAGAGGCAACAAACTACTTTCATTGTTGCCCCCTGCTGTAATTCTGACAGAGAAAAGTCAGAAAACCAGCAGGGTGTTGCAATGAATACAATTTTTTCCTGAGAAACATCATCTGCTATCACATTGAGTTGTGAACTACAGCAAAAAAAAAAAGCGAGTGTCTATCTTACAGGCCTGGTTTTCATTTTCACATCTTAGCTCTGCCAATGTATAGAAATTTCCTTGCAGCTTCCAAGCATGAAAAAACACGTTTTACAAAAACACGTTGCCCTTGAATATCACAGTTTGATCTCTTAAATGCACATTCTCAGGACCGTGTGACACCACTTTGCAAGTAAAGACAATACTATCAATCATGAAGTGTGCATGGCATGCAAAAATGAATTTAGAGTTTTCTTTGAACACTCCATTTTCCTATTTATATTCTGTTGTGGTTAAAGTAGAAGTAACACCTTCTTACAGTAACCCCCTACTTACCTGAGCAGAAGATTTCAGTGGTCTTATGAATTTTGACCTTGTGCCTTTGTGAAAGAGAAAACATCTTCACTCTGGCCTGGATGTCATATCCATGGAACTTGGAAGTAGAAAAGACAATTGCTAAGCCTTTAAAGGGATAGTAATGTTTCATAATAAAAGCAGCTCTAATTAATCATCATAGTATTTGGACCTTGGAGAGTTATTTCAATACTGTCAGAGTTGTAGTTCAAGAGTAATTCAATTACAAAGTGTCCCCTCCCGCCCCTTTTACTGATGTAACACAGTTCAGCCAGAGCAGAAGGGAGGTGCCCAGTTAGACTGCAGAGAGGGACAATCTTCAATTAAGATAACTTGTCAAGGGGGGCAGGGCTTTAATTGTTCTCATTGGAAGAAGATTGTCCCCTGCTGTTATGTGTCTGGTCTATGGACTGCATTCCACATCTGAGAAGAGATGGCTTACACTAGGTAAAAGGGACAGGAGGGGAAACTTTGCTTGTGAATATCTCTCAAATCAAGACTTATATCGTTCATGTTTTTTTAATGCCTACAAAATAAAATAAAGATAAAACAAAGTATTACTATCCCTTTAAGGACCAGAAGTGAGTAAAATACATTCAATGCCTGTGCACCTCCTCTTTTCCATAACCCTTTGAGGGCCAGGGAGGTATCCAACGCATTGCAACACAATGTGTTGGATGCCTCTCTGGCACACAAAGGGTTAAAGGGTTTAGTAGGCTCATGAACTCTGCCTGTTACAGTATGAATAAACTGCAGGCAACTGTCATGTCCGCCTCCATAGACATGACATCCACAACCCACTGAAGATACTATCTCTTGAACAAAGGCGGGGGCAAAAGTATTAAAGGACATTAAAATTATCTGGCCATAGGAAGGTAAGTATATGTGGTTATTATGAGACATTTTAGTTCCCCTTAAAGACCACAGCATGTATATGTGATGAAACTAAATGATCTTCCAGTTCCATTGTGCTCTCATTTACGGCTGTATATTCAAAAGAAAAGTGAAGGAGTTCTGGTGCAAACTATTTGCACTATAGGGGAGGACTAAAAAATCCAAAACTCTCCATTGATTTAAATGGGGGTGTTAACCCCTTGAATGCTAGAGAGGTATGCAACGCATTGCAAAGCGATGCGTTGGAGACCTCTCTATTATTCAACAGGGTTAAAATCTTTATTTAAATCAGTGGTGAATTTTAATCCGCCCCTATAGCGCATATGGTTTGCCCCCAACTCCTCCTCTATTGTTTTGAACATACGGCCCTTAGAGAGCGTTTTCCTTTGAGAAAACACACTGAAATATATTGGCGATTTATATAGCATTTCACACTGGCTTCTAAAGCACTACTCTCCTATTATATACGTGAGACAGATGTCCTAAGAGGCTTTACATCAATTCTGGAGCACACAACCTGTGCCATAGGGACCAAAGTAGAGATTTATTTAAATGGGTCTTTTAACCCTAATATGCTAGAGAATGCAACACAACACATACACCTTCTATTATCATGGAGGAAAAGTGGGGCAATTGCGGAGGAAACCAGCTGTACAATAGGACACAAATACAAATTCTCAAAAAGATTACATTTTCATTTAAACTGGCCTTTTAACCCTTTGAGTGCTTTGCAATACGTTCCGTACCCCTCTGTCACTCAAAGGACTAAGCCCTTCATCATGCAAGGGTCTAAACATCCCACTTAACTCTTTGAGTGCTGGAGGAGTATGCAAAACATTGCTTCACAATGCATTGGATACCCAACTGACACCCAAATGGGGGTTAGTAGCGTCCGCTTATAATTTCATACTATATTGTAGATTTAAAAAGAAATAAATTGTCTGGAGCAAGTCCTATCTCTCAGACCTTTATGGTTTGAGAGATATATCGTTTTAAAGTTCCCTACTCCCTCCCCTGTCACTGATGTCAGCTGTAAAGATCTGTGTCGGCCGACTCGAGGCAGCTCTTCAGCAGAGCTGAAATACCGCAAACTAAAAAGAACTACTTCATTGGAACAGTGTACAAAGTTAGCTTGCAAACCAAGCACAGTTTGTAGACCATTCCAATTACGTATTTATTTTTAGATTGAGGTATTTTGGCTCTGCTGAAGAGCGCCGGCTGGTCTCGGGACCGGGATCTCCTTCTGTCTGACGTCAGTGCAAGGGTAAGGAGGGGGAAACTTAAAATGTTATAGCTCTCAAAACATAAAGGTTTGAGAGGTGGGACTTGCTCCAGATAATTTTTTTTTTTTTAAAAATCTACAATATAGCATGACAATATAGCGGACATTACTAACCCTTTAAAGGAGCAGTGAATTATTTTTATGAAAATATATATGCTATAGAGTTTTTCCTGCTGAGTAAAACAAGGGTACTCCTACTGCTGTCAGTTTTATTCAAAATGTATAACAGTTCAAATAATCAGGAATTAATTTACTGTGTGTTTACTTCCTGATAGTTCTAACTGACAGGAAGTGACTCTGCAGTTTCAATCGCATTCTATGGAGAACTGTAAGTCAGTGACTTTCCTCTCTATTAGAATATAAAAGAATAAATAATTGATTTGATCACTAGAGGGCACAACTAATATAAGAACACACAGGTTTAAACTGTAATAACTCTGGAAATATGCATCCCTCAGCAGTAGGGGTACCCGTATTTTACTTTACAGGAAAAAACCTACAATATATTTTTTTCATAAAAAAGTTTACTGCTGCTTTAAATCAATAAAAATTTTGGCAAATTGTACTTGTTTTCTGTGGTGCAGTTGGTTATATTCTAGAATTGCCTTAATCGGTATTAGCCATATTAGTCCAGTTTTAGTAATATAAAAAATGTCAGTATTTTGGTATCTGGTGATACCATTTTGAAGTTCGACTAACAGTTTAAATTTATAAGACACTCTTTAGAGATATCAGCTCTCTTCCTCAGGGCCAGTGGTGCTACTTGCCCTGAGGAAGAGAGTTGATCTCCTGAAAGCATGTCATAACCCTTTGAGTGCCAGAGGGGTACACATTGATTTAAAAGGGGGCTTTTAACTCCTTGAGTGCTAGAGAGGTATAAACACATAGAAAAGCAATGCATTGCAAACCACTCAAAACTTCATAGGGTAAAAAAAAATTACAATCAATTGGAATTTATTTTTGTCCCAAATGGTACACTTGTTTTGCTCCAGAATTACTCTGGTTCTTCCCAGTGCATTAGTATCAATTGGTCTTGCGGGCTTCATGATATATATTAGAAAGAATGCAGCGTTTAACACAGTCTAGACAGGATTCAATTATAAGGATAATCCAATCTTCCAGTACATTCCTTCATGGCTGATACAGACACGTGTATATATCGTCTGATTAATCAAGACATAAAGGCAGGGGTATCCACGTTTTTTCAGCTGTGTACCACATGGTCAGAAGTCCGTAAGTGAAAGAGCCATATTCATTTTTGGATTGATAACAATGATGATTTGACCCTTGAGTGACAGAGGGGTACACAAGGCATTGCATATCCTTCTAGCACTCAAAGGGTTATAACCTGTCAGTCATCCAAAAATATGCATTTATAATACAAAGATTACATATATATAAATATATACTACCATTCAAAAGTTTGGGGTCACTTAGAAATGTCCTTGTTTTCCATCAAATGAGTTGCAAAATGAATAGGAAATACAAGACGTTGACAAGGTTAGAAATAATGATTTTTAATTTAAGTAATAATTGTGTCTTTCATACTTTGCTTTAGTCGAAGAATCCTCATTCTACAGTGAGAAAGATTATTCAAAAGTGGAAAACAATTAAGACAGTTGCAAATCTTCCCAGGAGTGGACGTCCCAGCAAATTCACCCCAAGGCCAGACCATGCAATGCTGAGGAATTGCAAAAAACCCAAGAGTTACATCTCAGGCTCTACAGGCCTCAGTTAGCATGTCAAATGTTAAAGTTCATGACAGTATAATTAGAAAAAGACTGAACAAGTATGGTTTGTTTGGAAGGGTTGCAAGGAGAAAGCCTCTTCTCTTTAAAAAGAACAAGGCAGCATGGATTTGGTTTGCAAAGTTGCATCTGAACAAACCACAAGACTTCTGGAACAATGTCCTTTGGACAGACGAGACCAAAGTGGAGATGTTTGGCCATTATGCACAGCTCCACTTTTGGCGAAAACTAAACACAGCATATCAGCACAAACACCTCATACCAACTGTCAAGCACAGTGGTGGAGGGGTGATGATTTGGGCTTGTTTTGCAGCCACAGGACCTGGGAACCTTGAAGTCATTGAGTCGACCATGAACTCCTCTGTATACTAGAATCAAATGTGAGGCCATCTGTCCGATAGCTAAAGCTGGGCCGAAATTGTGTCATGCAACAAGACAATGATCCCAAGTACACTAGCAAATCTACAACAGAATGGTTGAAAAAGAAAAGAATCAAGTTGTTGCAGTGGCCCAGTCAAAGTCCAGACCTCAACCCGACTGAAATGCTGTGGCAGGACCTTAAAGGGATAGTAACACTTCGTTTTAACTTTATTTTATTTTGTAGGCATTAAAAAAACATGAAGAATGATATAAGTCTTATCTCTCAAACGTTTATGGTTTATGAGATATTCACAAGCAAAGTTCCCCTCCCCGCCCCTTTTACCTAGTGTAAGCCATCTCTTCTCAGATGTGAGTCTGGTTGTATGACAGTACAGATAACAGAAGGGGACAGTTTTCTTTGTATGAAAACAATGAAAGCCCTTCCCCCCTTGACAAGTTTTTCAGCTTTTTCCATTATCTTAATTGAAGATTGTCCCTCTCTGCAGTCTACCTGGGCATCTCCCTTCTGATCTGATTGAACAGGGGGGGGGGATACTTTGTTTGTGAATATCTCTTAAACCATAAAGGTTTCAGAGATAAGACTTATATCATTCTTCATGTTTTTTTAATGCCTACAAAATAAAATAAAGTTAAAATGAAGTATTACTATCCCTTTAAGAGAGCTGTTCATAAACGAATGCCTGCAAACCTCAATGAACTGAAGTGATGTTGTAAAGAAGAGTGCTCCAAAATTCCTCCACAACGATGTGAGAGACTGATAAAGTCATATAGAAAACGATTACTTCAAGGTATTGCTGCTAAGGGTGGTTCTACAAGCTATTGAATCATAAGGTGTACTTAGTTTTTCACACATGGCTTCTCCATTTTGGCTTTATTTTTTGTTAAATAAATCATGACATGGTGTAATATGTCATGTGTTGTTGTACATCTGAGGTTGTATTTAGACCTGCTAAGGAACAGATGATTGTTATTATGTCCTGATATGTAAAACCATAGAATTATAGAATTCAAAGAGGGTGTACTTTCTTTTTTCACAAGACTGTGTATGTATATATATATATATATATATATACACAGGTCTCAACATTTCCACTCGCCACTAGCCAATGGCGAGTGAAAATTTAGCCCTGGCGAGTAGAAATTCAGCCCTGGTGGGTATGTTATGGCTTGCAGTGGAGATTAACTTTTCTGGTCTGGCTGGTAGCAAAGGACTTCAAATTTTATATATATATATATATATATATATATATATATATATATATATAGACACACACTTTTTTTCTTTTTTCTATTATTAAAGATATACAAGTGGCTGAGTAAATAAGAATACCAAAATTACATTACAGATTATATTGTAATTTACCTCATCAAATGCATCACTGGTGATATCACAAATATTATGTTATATATATATATATATACATGGGCGGATTGGCCTATCGGGGGATCGGGCATCCCCCGGTGGGCCGCTAGATCATGGGCCGGTGGGGGAGATCAGAGGATCTCACCTCACCGTCCCACGATATTTTGAAAGAGGTCTGTGTTGCCACCGGCACAGACAGTCTCTGTGACAGCCTTCGATGCTGCACAGGGATCACAAGGGGGCGACGATAGGGACGTCCGTGCAGCTAGTGAGCTGCTTTAACCCTTTGAGTGCCAGAGGGGTACGAAATGCATTGCAAAGTAATGCATTCCCTACCCCTTTGGCACTCAAAGGGTTAAAAAACGCCCGGGCTGGTATTCCCCCTACAATCCGCCCCTGTATATATATATATATATATATATATATATATATATATATATATATATTAGATTTGTGCATTTGTTTTGAAACAAATTAAAAAATTAACATTGCATGTTTTGTGACCAAATGACATGAAACACACAATAACAGAGACACCAATGACACACTCAAAACGTGTGTGCACATTAATTTGATCGTTCATTCATTCTCATACATATTCTCATGCTTACATGCATTCACAACAAGTAAAACACTTACCTTGGTGTCCTCGTGACCCTGGTCCTCCAGAATCTGTAACAGAAAATGGTTAAATAATTAAAAAAACCTACTACCTCACCACCACCATCCACTCCTCTGTTGCGTACAATAAATAAACCCCTCCCCATCCTGCTCGGACCATTGCCAGAGCCAGAATAAGGGAAAAATTAACAGGGAATGACTTTTATATGGCCAGCTCAAATAAGTTCCCATGCTCCCATTGTCTGGTACTGTTGGGTTATGCAGGACCCTGCAGTAACCTCACAACCCAGCTAATCAGTATATGGCTGGAGAGGTCACAGAAATAAATAATGTCACCCCTCCTGCTGGCCAATGATTAGCTAGCTGGAGAAGTCACGTGATGAGCATCTGTGACCCCAGTGCTGTTTGGCTGGGAGGTGAGTTTACTGCAGGACATGTTCCATGCCCTATGCAATCCCACAGTCCCAGCCATTGGGACCATGGGAACTTATTTGAAAAGGAATAGCCATATAAAAGCCATACCCTGTTCATTTTTCCCTCATTCTGGCTCAGGCAACAGTCCGAGCAGGGTGAGGATTTTGTTTTTCCTTTTTAATAGGGGGCAGTGGAGGGGACAGTGGTGGCATGATAGTACTGTTTTTTTTTATTATTTAATTTTTTTTTTATTACAGATGCTGAAGGCGGTGAGGACATCAAGGTAAGTGTTATTACTGGATAGGGACTTGTAAGAATTCTGGTGAATGTGTTTTGTTTATTAACGAAAATTTTGACTGAAATTGTGACTAACCCAACATGGGGGGGTCAACGACTCATTCGGATTAAACACATTTTTGCTGTGCACAAGTTTAATATATATATTAAATTGGTAATTTAAATGCATATATTATGTATTAAGGGATGACATGCAACCACTTCCTGTCTGATCCCTATACTACTTACCCTACTCACTATCAACCCTTTAAGATGTAGATTTGGCCAATGCATTTTCGAGCCGAAAATGAATGGAGCATTATCCCACTTAAGAGGCTGTGAACTCTGTTCCATAATGCAAGGTGTGCCAGGCATGCGGAAATCACTACTGAATGTCAATATTGTTGACTTAAATCTGCACACACAAGAGCTTACAATAAAAATTCTTTGGGCAAAAGGCAATTCTACTGGGCAGATTGTTCTTGTTAATGTCTTATGACAGAGATCTATAGGATTAATATGAGGGAATTTACAAAGCTGCTTTTCTTATGAAGGGCATTATACACAAAAGAAAGGAAAAGCAATTATGCATCAAACCAAATACACCATAAAGGATAAATAAACCATCGCAAAATCCACATCCATCTAAATGGGGCATTTAACCCCTTAATTGCTGCAAATGTCTACAACACATTGCTTTCAGACAATTCAACTTAAACACTCTTGATAGATTTTCTGTAAGAACTATTGTCTTTTACAGTAGGACATGGGAATATTTTTGGGAAAATGTCCAGGAATGTACTAGTACAATATGTGCACATTACACTCATGAATATTTGTACATTTTGTATTTTATTTTTATTTCGGCTTCAGCTTCATTTCATTTTTTTCCTCAACAAATCAAATGCAGTAAGCTTTCACTGAATGCATACCTCACAAGTGTCCCTGTTTTAGACCCAAATCCCACTGTCCCTCTTTCCCACCCTAATGTCCCTCTTTTTAGGAGATCAGATTGTATGGTGTATATATAAGTGTATTGCATTGCTCCACAGCAATAAAACTCACGTTTTTGTTTCTTTTAAACGTCAGTATATGTGTTTATAAATTAGTTTGCTTAAATAAAATACTCAGGTCTTGTTATAAGTCATTTATTAGGTAACACAAGGAGGTGTCAGTAGGTCATGAAACAGCCTGAAAATTATTTTTATTGCCCGGCCACACCCCCAGCCACACCCCCTAAAACACAATTGTCCCTCTTTGGCAATTTGAAATGTTGGGAGGTATGTTGAATGCCATCATACTCTGCTTTTTAGCAAGTGTGACCTTAACCCTTCTGGTACTCAAAAGGCTAACTCTTAAAGGAGGAGGGAGCAGTGCGTTCCTTCCCTATGCATTACCACCCCACCCCTTAAATGGTTAATACTATATAAAACAATTCACCTTTTTTGGCAAACAGTTTGGAAATTTGTGACGGAATGGTTGTCACCCTGAGAATGAACCCTGTCTGTATTCAGTGATCTCCATTATTTCATATGTGTTCCCATTCTTGAAAAACTTTAATGTCCCCTGTGTGTACATGCATCATAGAGTGTTGGCCATTTACCAGCATTGAGTGGGTTGGTTAGTGTGTATGATGTACAGAGGAATGGTGCCATCCAGTCTAGCTGACCACAGAGATTGTGTTATGAGGTAGCCAGTGTTGGTCAGATAGAGGGGGGTAGGGCAAATCTGTATGTGGAATGTGTGTACCTTCCCCCTTTCATCAGGCTAAGCAAAAAGAGAACTTGAAAATGTTACCTGTGACATCAAATCCTGTAGGGAGTGGGTAGAAAAAGCCTAAGATGAGAGATAGAAGACAGAGTTGAAAATGTAGGAACAGGAGAGAAGGCCTCTCCATAATGGTGTGAGGCCTAGGGTCCATGGGCATTCTAAAGGAGTACTGGGGAAACTGGGACTGGTGAGTGCCCACACCGGAAGTTAGAGTGAGTGGGCACTGTAGTGGCCAGGTGCCTTTTTCAGTTGTGGGCTGTAAGTCATGGTGGCTACAGCCACAGAAAGTACCCTGATGTTCCCCCCACAAGGACTGTGACCAGGAAGCTAAACTTCGGTGGCTATGGCCCAAGACTAAAGAAAGTTGCTGGGGATAATCTCAAGGATGCCTTCCCCAACTCCTCTGTCAGGACTAAAAGATACAAGGAACCTTCATGTAATCCAGCAGTATGTGTAGTAGGCGGGATGCCCACTCTTGCCTCTAGTGGGACTATGTGTAAGCGCCAGCATAAAGCTAAAATGGACTGTGAGTATTATATGTAACTCCTGGCAATCTGTGCAACTTTGCTGGAACATCAAGAAGAGACCAGAAGAAGTTTATAGTTGTTATGTTTTACCCCTGTTTGTTTACCTGTATTTGTTGTCCTATGTTTGTGTGCTATGATCTCTCTAATAAATGCTATTTATTATCTTTTTGTCTGGCTAGATAAATCGCTTAACCCTCTGTATACCAAGCAGTAACCCCTGTACCCCCGTCACACAATTACACTATTTTTTTTAATGGTTTAGGTCAGACGTATCAAACTCTAATATAATCGAGCGCCACATACTCAACAGTTTACTTTAAAGTGATAGTAATGTTGCACAAAAACAGCAGCTCCAATTAATCTTCATAGTATTTGAGCCGTGGAGAGTGTTATTTCAATACTGAGTTGTAGTTCAAGAGTAATTGAATGATAAAGTTTCCCCCTCCTGCCCCTTTTACCTAATGTAAGCCCCCACTCCTCAGATGTGGAATCAAGTCCATAGACTAGACAGCTCACATCAAGGGTCAATCTTCTTACTGTGAGAACAATGAAAACCCTGCCCCACTTGACAGGTTTTTCAGCTTTTTCCTTTATCTTAATTGAAGATTGTCCCTCTCTGCAATCTACCTGGACACCTCCCTCCTGCTCTAAGCTGAGCAGTGTTACATCAGTACAAGGGGCGGGAAGGGGAAACTTTATCATTCAATTACTCTTGAACTACAACTCTGACAGAATTGAAATAACACTCTACAAGGCCAAAATACTATGAAGATTAATTAGAGCTGCTTTTATTATGAAACTTTACTATCCCTTTAAGGACAGCAGCAACAATGACTGTTGATATCTGCACTATTATTTTGTAGGGGAAGTCTGGAGAGAGGAGTGAAATGTAAATATATTGCTTCTCTTCTGTTACTGCTTTGATAATGAGTCCAGTGTCTATCTTACCTATAGGACAGGGGTATGCAACATATGGCTCTCAAGCTATTGGAGGCTAAACTCCCATCATCTCCAACCAGCTTTTGAGCCAAAAGATTTTAAACAACTACTTTAGAAGGTGACAGTAAACCAGGCCAATATATAATGGAATTTGAACCAGCAGGTCCACAATGAGATTATTAAGTAGATTAATAAGTAGTGAACTGCACCTGGCTGCATGTTTGACATGTTTGGTTTAGGCCTTAACTATTCATAATTTATGTATCTTCCCTGGATGAACTAATATATTAGTTTACATTTCAGGGTCATTATTTAATGTCATAAAATTCATAATCCTTCTCTTCTCTACTTGTGTCTTTTTTTTAATCCATTTTCACCAAAACCTGAATTTTTAACCTCTTAGATGCAAAATATGTCTCTAACATATTGATAAGCAATGCACTGGAGATACTGCTAGCACCCAAGGGATTGATCCAAAACAAATGAACGATCTGCATTTAGACTTCTTGTACTGTCCTCTGTAAATTTATTCTGTCCTACAGTAAAAAGATCACTGTTTATCCACATACGAAGTCCAATGAATTATGTATCTGCCTTCACCCTCGTATATTCAATATCTGAAATAATTCTGATTCCACCTACAAAATATAGTGCAACTAACACAGTTCACTGTATTTACTCTAAAGAAAAGATGACTAAGAGGAGATTTCATCACAATGTATATGAGAGGTCAACACAAGGATCTCCCTGGTGAGCTTTGCAGTCTAAAGCCTGATCAAATAACCAGGGGACACCCCCTGAGATTAGAGGAAAGGATGTTTCAACTTCAGCAGAGGAAGGGGTTATTTTACAGTAAGGTCTGTTAAATTATGGAATTCCTTGCCCAGTGATGTGGTTATGACATATACAATGGATACATTTAAGAGAAGAATAGATACATTTATTTCAAGAGGGAACATACAGGGTTATACTATGTATTTGTAAGCAAAACAGAAAGATCAGATAAAGACTTAATTATTTGGCAGCAGGAAAGCTTATATAATTCTCATTTCTTTTGAACATGAGGCAAAGGTTCAACTTGATGGAATTGTGTCTTTTTTCAACCTATTTGCTATGTTACTATGTCACTCACAGATCATGAGATAGTTTGTTTATTGCAAAATTATTCTAACTTGTGCAAGATACATCTGGCTGGAGGCCTTACATATTAATGAATTAATTGTGGGGGGAACTATCTGCACCAAAAAAATCCTCATTGATCTTTATAACTCCTTGAATGCTAGAGAGGCCTCCAACGCATATCTTTGCACTGGCGAGAATAGCACAATAAAGTGGGTGTGGATTAATTGGTGGGCAGGGCTTAATCATGGATGAGAGGAGGAAAGGTAGAGTTTAATATTAGAATGGGTGGGAAGTGCGTAAAACATGATGTGAAGTAGGAAGAAAGGACAAGAAGTAGGTGGGGTTACCCAGGACACTCTCCAAAGCCAGAGAATCAGCCTCTGTCCCAGGAGACCCACTAATTAACTATAAAACTAGAATCTCTGGAGCAAAATCTGGAGCGTTCCCAGGTATGTACATAAGCATACCTGGGAACTTTTGAAACAGGGCTACCTGGAGGGTAACCCTGTCAGTGCCCAGGGGGAGGAAAATGACACAAATCGCATCATAAAAGGGGCGGGGCTTAGTCACGGGGGGGCAGGACAAAAAAACACACAACCCCCCCCCGATGTAAGAGGGCAGGGAGTGGGAGGAACCGGGCGGGATGGAGCACAAGTGGGCAGAGTTTCTACTTAAACTCTGCCCACCCGGTGATTCACACACTGCCCCGGAGACCCGGTAATTCACTTTGAAATCCAGAGTCTCCGGGGCAAAACCAGAGAGTTCCCAGGTATGTACATAAGGCCCAGTGTACTAGCAGCGAATACAATCAAGCACCCTTTGCTAAAACAGCTGATCCCATAGGGCTGATATGGATTGGAAAACCTCTGCTACTTTATGGTCTGTCTTATGTAACCTGAGTCTTACATTATTCAGAGTGGAACATAATGCAGAGATCATTCAAACCAACCAAGTGCTGGCCATATAACTAAGGACATTTTAATGATCTAAATATATAGAAACACGTAATTGTATGATATAACTGTGAATAAAAAGAAATATGTTCCCGCAACAATGTCCAGCCATAAAGTTCTTTTTACCATAGAAAACTGAATCAAAATTCAAAACGTGGAGGAATTCTGTGGCTAGCCAATTGTACATTAGGGGACAGCTAAAAATCCCCATTGATTTATATGGTGACTTTAATCATTGACTGGGAAAAGTTCTGGTGAATAAAGCACCTGGACCTGATGGCATACTCCCAAGGATACTTAACTTAGTTCAGTAATAGCAAGACCCCTATGTTTAATATTTATTGATTAACAATAATAAAGCATAGTGTCCTGTGACTGGCGGAAAGCAGATGCAGCATCATTATTCAAAAAGGGGGTAAATTCTAAACCTAGAAATTATAGACCTGAGAGCTAGACATCTGTACTAGGTATGATATTAGAAGGGATGCTGACAGATATTATTCAGGTCAGTTACGACCTACAATGTTATTATGGTTTTATAAAGAACTGATCATATCAAACTAATTTACTTGCCTTTTATGGAAGGGTAAGCATTAAGTTGGACAAGGGAATTGCTGTTCATGTAGTATGCTTGGATTTTGTAAAAGCCTTTGATACAGTGCCTCACAAAAGGTTACTGCATAAGTTAAAAGGCTTTGGTTTGAGAGGTGATATATGTACATGGATATAGAACTGGTTGTATGATAGATGGCAGAGAGTTGTTGTAAACTGAACCTTTTTCAAGCTGGTCTAAAATTGTAAGTGGGTACAACAGGGATCAGCCCTGGGGTCAATGCTTTTTAATTTGTTTATGATCTTGAAGTAGGTACTGAAAGTAATGTTTCAATCTTTGCTGATGATATCAAGCTGTGTAAGGAAATACATACAAAACAGGATATTTTTCTCTGCAAAAAGATATGAATAAGCTGAGTATATGGATGCAAAAGTGGCAGAGGTATAATATAGATAAATGTAAAGTTATGTACTTGGGCTGCAGATACAAACATGCGACTTATACAATACATGAGAAACCACTAGGGGAATCCTCTTTATAGAAAGACTTAGGTGTGCTGATAGACAATAGACTTCACAGCAGTGTGCAATGTCACTACTGCAAGAGCCAACAGTGTACTATCCTGTACAGTATAATAGGGGTAAAATGTAAGGGATGGGAATATAATTCCACCTCTGTATAAATCCTTGATATGGCCTCACCTAAAATATGCAGTATAGTTTCTGGCATCAGTTCTTTAAAAAGACACTATTGAGCTGGAAAAAGGAGAGACATGCAAGAAAATTGATAAAAAGCTTGGAGGATTTGAGTTACAGAGAGACTAGCCAAACTGGGTTTGTTTACATTAGAGAAGAGACGTCTAAGGAGTGATAAGATTACCATTTATAAATGTATATAAGGTCAATACAAGGAACTATTTACTAGGAAAGCTGACCAAAAAAAAAAAAAAAAAAAGAGGTCATCCATTAAGACTAGAGTAAAGAAGCTTTCGACTAAGACAAAGTAAGGGTTTTTTCCATTAAGGGCAATAGACTTATGGAATATTTTGCTTCAGGATGTTGTTCTTGCTTTCAAAAATGTTATGAATATCTTTCTAGCACAGAACAATATTGAGAATTATGGCACTTAATTTCAAAGCAGGTATGATGTTAACCCAGGGAAACATCCGACTGCCACTTGGAGTCATGAAGGAATGTTTTTACCCACTTGGGGCTTTATTGGAAATGGCTGCTGCTTTATTTCTTACTCTGGATCAACAGGAATGATATGGCTTGGGCTGAACATGATGGATGGATGTCTTTTTCAGCCTAATCAACTATATTACTATGTTACTATGTAATGCTAACTAGATCTCCATAAGGCAGTTTGAGGTATGTCACTAGCTTGGACCAAACTCCATCCCCAGAATACTTATTTTTCCAAACTACAGTTTGCTCCACCTCAGTTCCTTAATCACTCTTGTACATCTTATTTTTCAGTCAAGACACACCTTAACCAGTTTGTACAGGTTGCCATTTAATTCATTATCTAGTTAAATACTGATAGATTTTTAACCCATTAATGACCAATGACATGCTGTAACCGTCATGACGATCTGTGAGTTAAGGACCGATGAGGATCCTGGCACATCATCCATTTTTTTAATCAAAGTGCGCCTGCGTGCTGTGATCAAGACGGGGGGGAGTCTAAAACTG
This sequence comes from Rhinophrynus dorsalis, assembly GCA_037306005.1. NCBI lineage: Eukaryota > Metazoa > Chordata > Amphibia > Anura > Rhinophrynidae > Rhinophrynus > Rhinophrynus dorsalis. Next base: position 81,084,781 of record CM074718.1, on the reverse strand, counting down.
ACTGCTCCAACACTGGTACAGTCAGTTTCAGGCTCTTCCATAGCAAGCTAGTACATGTAATACTCACACGTACTGGCTTTCCAAACACACGCACACACACAGAAAATGGCCTTGGTCCTCCAGTGCACACACATTGGTACATAAGGGGCTAAGAAACTGTTTTTTTAGTATTTGGAACTGTAGAACTCTGGATATAATCCTTACATGTGTACATATTTTTGACAAAAATATATTTTTGTATTTCTGCAAACATTTGACCTTAATATGGCAACTTAAGACTAATCAATACTAAGAGAAAGACAGCAGCTGTTGTCTACACATCTAATGGCACTGCAGACAACATCACTGGTAATACTCTCACAGCTGCAGACCAAGTCAAAATAATTGTTGTGTCTATCTGAGACTAAAGGCTCCTCTTTGGAAAGAGGATTTGAGAATGGCATCTTACACCTCAGTTACATACAAACACGTCAATAAAAATGAATTTTCCCTACTGCCTTCTAAATGTTCAAATCCAATTGTACAGTAAGCATAGAATATCACATAAACAATTATTATAAATTTAGAGCATACTGAGTCAGTCAGACTACATAGATTAGTCATCTACCCTGTATTGACTATTGATAAATTCCAATCTCAAAGAGTCAAAAATACTGACATTGTCATCAGAGGGATGCGGCCTCCTGAAGCTCCTCAACATTGGGAAAACAGCTAATATCCAAGCCTTCAAAAAATTACTTAAGATACTTGTCTGTAGAACATATAGTTGCAAGCATGAGTTGCTAACCATATCGATCCACACTGTAAAGTCCTTAGGTGGTTGTCATACTAGAAAAATATGATTGATTGAACCAAAATTCTAGAAGACGGAAACAGTGCTACATATGAGCTTTTTAAAAAAACAAACACATCCTACCAAGAAATAACACTCCTAAGAAGACAAGTAAGCAGTTAGCTTCAGGCTGAATGTAAGAAGACTACTCTCCTTTGTAGGAATTCCTTGACTTGTAATCCGTTGGCAGTATTTTATGTATCCTTAGTTACGTGCACTGTTCTCTTTACTTGATTCAATTTTTTTTAACAAAAGAATTTGTGGGTGTTTTTAACCCTAAAAATGCATTGCGTACGCCACTGGCAGTCAAGGGGTTAAACGGGATGTAGCACCTCCTAATAATAACCCCACTTACCTAATTATGACCAGACAATCTTAATGCCCTCCCTGAATTTTTTCCTTGTATGAGATAACGTAGCCATTCAGTCCTGATAGTCATGACAGTTGCTAGCAGGATCAAAGGTCACAAAATCCACCCACTGCACATGGTAACCCGTAAAGGACCAGATGAGTGTGCCACACATTACTTTGTAGTGGATTGTGTACTCTCCTGATCCTTAAAGGGTTATGAAAGCTAATGCAATTTTGCCTGCTTCAGTTAGAAAAACTGCCAGCAACTGTCATGTCCTCCTCCATAGTAATCCAGGACTGACAGGTTGTCATCTCTTGAACCACGGTACAGGGGAAACATTTTTAGAGGCTATTTCATGGTAGGCTAAATGCTAAAAACAGAGTGGGAGAAGAAGAGAGTTGAAAAAAATGTAATTGATAAGTGACTGCTTGCCGGGCAGGTGATCCTTCCTACCTGATCAAGCTGAGCCTACCTGAGACTGCATGACAAACACAGAAAAAGCAGTACATCACACATTCAAGACAAAACAAACAGACAAAGGGTACAAGAGGAAGAGGTATAATCATATACTGAGGGGTGCCGGGTGCTGCACCAGCTTCTGTGAGTTTTTTCTTTTTATTTAAATCTGGGGGCGATTTTGTACTTTAAAAACTAAAACTGCAGTCTGTCAGGGAGAAGGAGCATTTTGTCACTGGCTAGATAGTAGTTTAGAAGCAAAGGGGCAAAGTAGGAGAGCCTGAGTTGCTTACGCTTCCATGGAGTTTGGGTGTGATTTGTACACAGTCAGTTACACTGATAGACAGGGACAGTTTAGAGATAAAAAAAAGAAAATAAAAAATAATTTTGACTGATAGGTGACACAGACAGCGACAAGCAGGACATTCTTCAACTGAGCTGTTTCATACATTATTTTCAAACAGATGAAACATCACTCCACAAGCTAACGGATGTGTGACATACTTTACAATAAAGATCACCATGACTATCATTATGTCCACAGAACATGTTAGGGGGGGAATGAGTAGGAGAAGTGCATGGACATGCTGGAGGAAGTAAAGTTGCACTACAGAAATTGACTGCCGCCATAGTTTCTGCAGGTTATGCATAAGTCATGATGATAATCCTCCCCAATGTGAGGACACTGTTTGTAAAATGATCTGAAAATTTCCACCGCCAGTAATACTAAACTTAAAGATGTCAGCTAGCCACATTCTAGTGTTGTTGCCATAGCGGAGGAGGATTGAGCAGTGACACCAAGTGTTGCCTCAGAAAGTTACTGTAACAACCAACCACAAACAATTTGATGGCAGCAAAGGCAAGCCTCGAAAAATGTGTTTATAGGTCCACTATGATCAGGTAAGTTAGCACCATGAACATTATATTCTGCCCACCAGTGGCAGTATGGTGTTTGCTAACTTATTTCTATCTGCTGATTCATCTCAGTATCAACTATAACATTATAGGTCTGTTTACAGTCTATTATTTAATCCCCTTTGATGTGAGAGAGATCTTCAGCAATTTGTGAAGCAATGTGCTGAAGATCTCTCTTGCAATCAAGTGGTAAAAGCTATTTTCATTCTTGCTTTTTATAGGCCAAAGTTATTTTCTGTGGAAAAGGTAGATGGGACTGGGGGTGGGGGTCATGTGAGGAGTGAGGAGCAACCATGGGCAAAGCTAAGGGCACTTAGAATGCCTTGCCTACAGGCATCTGTAATGTAAATCTAGCCAAGGGGACTATAAGATTTATGTAGCAGAAATAATCTAATATCTCTATTTTTAATAATGTAATTGGGTAAAACCACAGAAACAAGTTGTTTTTCATGAATCCACAATTCACAGCAATCTTATCTTTATCAACATTATCTTGTTTTGCTGAAAACTCCCTTTGTTGTTCAAGAAAGGTTACCCTGTAATTTCTTATTTTCAATGTCTCAGCTTCTTTCCTTTGTCTACAAGTCTGAAAAAGGAATGAAAATATATTGTGTTCTTCAACCATTATGTACAGTTTAAGTGTCCTCAGTCCCTTATAAATCATACATTTTCTAGTAACTAAAATAATGTTCTTCATAATACATGCTCTAAACAAAAGCCTTGATTTTCATCAAGAAATTAGTATTATTCAAATCAGTTATTAACATACTTGGGAACTTTTTCTTTTGGACTCCCCGGCGGGGGGAGTCCTGTGCTGCTGTTGGGGAAGATAAATGACACAATTTGTGTCAAAAGGGGGTGGGGCTTAATCATGAGTGGGGGTGGGGCTTAATAAACTAGTGAAAAAAAAAAGGTAGAATAGGCTGGGAGAGGAGGAGAAGTGTGATGGAAATGGGAGGAACTGGGTGGGAAAGAGTTGAAGGGGAAAGGGTTTCAACAGAAAATCCCCACGTCCAGAGAGTCAGCGCCTGGCCCGGAGACCCGGTAATGCAGAGTGAAAACTGGAGTCTCCAGGGCAAATCCAGATAGTTCCCAGCTATGGTTATTAACCCTTTCAGTGCCAGAGGAGTATGCAACGCATTGTGCATTGCGTACTCCTCTGGCACTCAAATGGTTAAACCAACTGAAAATGAATATAGCTATATTCACTTAGGAAGATTATTTTACGTGAATAAAAGAACATATAATATATTCTTTTCAATAAGTTCCTTGACTGGCTCTCTATATTTAACCATTTATGTGCCAGAGGGTTGGCTAACACATTGCTTTGCACTGCGTTGGATACCCCTCTGGCCCTCAAAGGGTTAATCCATGTAGTACTTCAGCCCTGTACTGTAGCAGAAACAGATTTTCTTTTACTCTTCAAAAAAACATCAAGAATAGATTAAGGACTAATGTGTACACTGAGCAAGCCCAACAGCTGGCAAGAAAAAAATGGATTTCTGTGAAATATGATCTTGAAGAAGTGCATCATTAGCCCAGACATTAAATACAGACTATCTTGCAAATTGTTCTATATTTGCTCACTTTAGTGAAAACATTTATCTTTCTGAGATCTGGTTTTAACTAAGCTCTCAAATACCTGGGAGATCCCTAACACTGTTGTACAACATAATTTTCCATTGCATCCTGTATGGCAGATAACAAATGGGGAAATTCTGTACAAAGTTTTAACCCTCTGAGTGCCCGAGGGGTACGGAACGCATTGCAAAGCAATGAGTTCCATAGCCCTCTGGCGCTCAAAGGGTTACCCTCTTATTATTTCAACCCTTTGAGTGCCAACAAGGTTTCCAACCCATTGAATTTCACTGTGTTCGATACTCCTCTGGCACTTAAAAGGTTAACGGGATGTTAACGTGAATATCACTTGCAACAAACAGTTGATTTTGAAAGAGCTATTAAAATTAACTCTATTAGGCATTGTTTATTTCAAACAATTGTTTATGGGATATTTTGTTTTATTTACTAGTCTGTTTATGCAAATGAGCTTGTTTTGGCCAGAAGGGATTGGCTGTTGGGGGTAGCTTAGTGTGGAATGCTAGTATCTGGTTGGCAGACCAGCTAGTACCACCTCATTTGCATATACTAATAAACAAATAAAGCTAAATATAAGAATCTATTATTTTAACCCTTTGAGTGCCAGAGGTGTATGTAACACTTTGCAAAGCAATGTGTTGTATACCCCTCTGGCACTCAAAGGGTCGTATGTTCCAAAGAGAAGTAGAGGGGTTCTGGGGCAAACCATTTACACTATAGGGGAGAATTAAACATTCCAAAAAATCCTTTTGATTTAAATGGAGACTTTAATCCTTTGAATGTTAGAGAGCAATGCGTTGGAGACCTCTCTAGCATTCAAGGGTTAAAATTCCCATTTATATCAATGGAAATGTTTAGTTCTCAGCTGCAGTGCAAATGGTTTGACCCAGAACTCCTCCATTTTTTCTTTTGAACATACGACCCAAAGGGTTAAATAAAAATAGCTAAGATAATATACGGCTAGCATAAATATAGGTTTAAAGGGATAGTAATACTTAATAATTACTAACCCCCATATTGAAGTCATATTAAAAAGAAATGTATTGCCCCCAGTGTCATCTCTCAAACCTTTATGGCTTGAGAGATAATCGCTCCTAAAGTTCCCCCTCCCTCCCCCTTCCCCGTAGTCAGCGTTCTAGCTGACTGCAGGGAAGCCTGTCGTACGACCGTCAGACGGCTCTGCAGCACAGCCAAGATCGCGTTAATAAAAAAGAAATCTTTCACTGAAATGGTTTGCAAGCACACTTAGAAGACCTTTTTAGTGAAAGATTTTTTTTTATTAACACAATCTCAGCTCTGCTGCAGAGCCGCCTGATGATCGTAAGACTGGATTTCCCTTCAGTCAGCTACAACGCTGACTTCAGGGAAGGGGGAGGGAGGGGGAACTTTATGAACGATTATCTCTCAAATCATAAAGGTTTGAGAGATGACACTGGGGGCAATACATTTCTTTTTAATATGACTTTAATATAGGGATTAGTAATTATTAAGTATTACTATCCTTTAAGGTTTTTTACCAAGTGAGAGTTCCATTTTAAGCTGAGCTGTTTAGTTTTTTTTTTGTTTTTTTTTTAACTATTTGAATGCGTTGTGTAGACCTCTGGCACTCAAAGGGTTAAAGGGGCATTAAATAGTTCTAATTCTCTATTTAGATTAAAAGGCATGTTTTACTCTGTATGGCCCCTTTACACTGAACTAATTAACCTCTTATAAAAATAAGATAACCTTTTTGAATTTTGCATTTATGTTGGGTTTATGAAAATATTCCAACAGTGAACCTTTAATTTAAAAGGCAATTATCCCATTTTATTAAATCTGCATCATCAGGATTAGACTTATTAAAAAGACAAGGGTGGAGTAGAGCCCCATAAGAAGAACCTATCATTTGTTTGGGGGTCAGAAGCTAACACCCTCAACTGTACTCATCCTTGAGTACCATTGACTTCTGGGTTGTGTGTGCAATAGATCTGCTGTATTGGGCTTGCAATCCTAATACAGAGGGTCTATGACAGTGGTTCTCAAATCCAGTCCTCAGGACCCACTAAAAGGCCAGGATTTGATGATTTCCTTGTTAGAGCACAGGTGAGTTAACCAATGTGAATGAGCCTCTGATCACCACACCTGTGCTCTAGCAGAGAAATTTCTAAGTCTTGGCCTGTTAGTGGGTCCTGAGGACAGGAGTTGAGAACCACTGGTCTATGAGGACCTGCATCACACAGGACAGGAGACTGTTCTGCACAAGCTAGCACTGATGCACTGAGAGAGCACTGAGGGTGTCTTTTTCACACTCCTGTTCTCTATCCCTGTTAGTCCACCAGGGCTCACAATGTCCCCCAGCTTAACTGGCATGTTTCCTCCCAGGGGGTATATCTGCAAATAGGGTAGTGTCTGATGATAATTGCGCTTTAAAAGCTTTGTAAAACAAATAGACTATAATCAACAGTTTAGTATAGCACTATATGTAACCCTTTCAAAAACACAGTGTATAATTAAACGTGAGTGTCAGAGGCATTGAGACTCCCTAGCATTCTAATGGTTTATCCCTTGAGTAATAAAAAAATAAGCAGACTGACATCAACACTAATGTTAATATGTCCTTACTTTTAAGTTAATAATGTTTTTTTTCCCTTATATATTGTTCCTGGTACTGAAAACCATTTAACCCTTTGATTGCCAGGGAGGTATCCAATGCATTGGAACGTTACCTCTCTGGCACTTAGAGGATTAAGTCATATGGAAAGTGCCCTATTCACTGGCCAACCTCATGTTAAAAGGAACATTTTACAGATTGATATTTCTGTTTTACATTTATTACTTTCATAAGGAATTTGGTGGTTGTATCTTTAATAAAATTTAAGTTGCCACCTTGGCTGGATGAATACCTTATAAGGACATAGTCAAGGCACCCTAGTCTCCTTAAGTCACTCTCATAGCTCTTCCCCACTCCTTATGACCCTCATCCCCATCCGCTATTACCTGACACAGAGAATACACCTAGCTTACATCCTGCAAACACCAATAAGCTCCCATACTCTAGGATGCTAGAGAGCTCTCCAGCTAGGGTTGCCACCCAGCTGGTATTTTACCGGCAGGCCTGTAAAAAATTGGCTTCTGTCCAATGTTAAGTCTATGGAGGGAGTGCCATGGCTGGTATTTCTTTGAAGAAAAGGTGGCAACCCTATCTCCAGCACATTGTTTTGCAGCACTTTGTTGATCTCCCTAGCATGCACAGGGTTAAATAATGGCCAGTAAAGTTTAATGTAATCTAAAATGGTATAGAAAAAAACAGCCACCATAAAACAGGATTGGTTATCTGGTGCAGGCACACTACAACTGCACATGCCACACTTACAGTTCAGTAAGGCAATATGTGAGTGTGTCCATCTTAGCTGAAACCATACCTGGGAACTTTTTCTTACGCAGAGTGGGGAGTCCTGTGGTGCCACTGGTGGAGATCAATGACGCGATTCAAGTAAAAAAAGGGTGGGGCATAAATGTGAGTCGGGGCAGGACTTAGAAAACAGTAATTGCTGCAGAAACCGGAGTCTCCGGGGGAAATCTGGAGTGTTCCTAGCTATGGCTGAAGCATACCTCAAAAGTTGGAGGTGTAGTCAGTTGCATCCCTGGTTGACATTCTTTTGTCTATATATATATATATATATATATATATATATATATACAAAAAGACCGAAAAAGTAAAACACCTAAAATGGAAATGGGCAGGTCACATAGTAAGAAGACCTAACAGTAAATGGACCAACAAATTTTGGAATGGATTTCACTTGATACTAAAATACTAAAGTGTTTTTACCAGGAAGAATAAGTTGAGATTTGTAGTTTATATAGATACATACATACATTCATACAGGGTTGCCATAAAAAATCATAGGACCCAGGACAAGTATAACTGGCAGGGCCTTACACACCCAGAAGCACATTTCTTTAAATTTAGAAGATGGAAAAAGAAGAGGGAGGAAAGAAGAAAAAAGAAGAGGGAGGAAAGAAGATGATGAGAGGGAGAAAGTGGAAGGATGGAAAGCTGTAAAAGGTAGAAGAATGGAGGGTGGTAGGAGATAAAGGGAGTAAGAAAATTGAGGGGTAGTGTATGTTATTTCACACTTATAATGACTGCATGAAAAGACTAGCCCACACACATCACCCTCATCCCCTCCAGAATCCCTGCTCACTGTGTACATTGAACTTGCTCTGAATCTGTCCTCATAGCAAGTCTGAATCTTTGATGGCTGAAGGAAAACCCCAACAGGAGCTAAGCACTACCTTGGAGGTTCACATACAGTTCTCCTGCAGTTGTCATTGCCTTTATGTGAATAGGAGACAGAGACAAGAAATTATGTATCTGTGAGGAGGGGGGCAACAAGAGGAAAAATTAGTTGAACCAATAATCTTAAATCTTTGAGTGCCAGAGGGGTATGCAACACTTTGAAGAGCAATAAGGGGAGCACTCCTCTGGCACTCAAAGGGTTAAGGAACAGAGGGGTACAGAGTGCGTTGCTTCACTGCAGCATGAACAGTTCGGGTCCTTTAAATAGTTAATGGTTCACTATTGAATCTAAAGAGGACTTTTTCCTCCCGTTACATATATTACACATAATTTTCCTGAAACTGTAGATGTTAATCATGTGACTAAGTTTCTCGCAATACGTTATTTTTGAACCGATACAGTTACTAGAATTTGTGGAGTAAGGAAAATGTAAACATTTATATACGTGGAACAAAATGAAACAGCAATCATGAGCTTTCAAAGAAAAACATGCTTTAGTTTCTCTTTGTGTTATAAGTACGGTCTGATATATAAGCTTAATTAAAGCTTGCCAGTGCTGAATTATCATAAGGGTATTATGTTCTGCAAATAATTGGCTTTTTGTTCTCCACTCACTTATTGTTAATGGGCATGAAAAATAGTATTCCAGTCTTTAATAAAAGATACTGAATAGTTTGGGAATATGAAAAGCCTTTCAGCTAATGAACTGACCTTTGTGTACGTAGGCATGCATTTAAATAGGGCTTATGTTAAAAAAATCCATTAGTGGGATATTTTAACTTAAAAGCTCTCAGATAAACCCTGAATAATCAGCGGTTTATTATAGGACTGTTTTAATACCTTGCTTGCCACAGAGGTCCCCAAAGCATTGGTTCATGCAATGCTTCAGAGACATCTCAAGCATCCAAGAAATTAACCCTTTGAGATCCAGGCAGGTGTGCAATGCATTGCAGACCCTGTGGCACCCAAAGGGTTAAGTGACATGCACAGGAAAAAAAAGGAGATATTGTGGGGTAAACTATAGTGAACAAGTAAAAATTCACCAAATTGCAGTTGATTTAAATTGGGCTGTTAATCCCTTGAATAAAAGAAATGTCTCTAAAGGCATTTAAGGGGTTGAAAAAAAATGAACAATATTGATTTTTTTATTTATTGCCTATAGTGAGTTTGGTTTTCTCTAGAATGAATCCAGTTCTTCACTTGTCCCAAAATATTCAAAGGCATATTCACTGCCCATCTTTAACAGGGCACATTTAAAGGAGAAGGAGGTTAGTTACTTTCAAATTAGACCGAGTAGGCAACTGCCTAGAGTGCCAAGGTTTGAAGAGCACCTCAGCTGTGCTGGTCACACCCAGTATCTGAGTTGAGGGTATGGCCAGGGAAATTCCAATGCCCTAGGTTATTAGTGGACAGTTTAGTTACCAGTTTACATATCCCTGTACAGGACATTATTCAACTACTTGGATGCTAGAAACGTCTGTAGCAGCCAATGGGTTACAGTTTTTTGTGCTTATATGCTATAGGCAGATGCCTGTGTCTGGCATAAGTGGGTGTAGATATGGGCGGAGTCCAGTGAGGTGTATGGGTGTGGCCTTGGGAGGAGCTAAAAGGTGCCTTGCAGGATTTTGCCTGGGAGTGTCTGAGATGTAAATCTGGCCCTGCTTACTATGGCCTGAAATCCTAATGTTGCCTTTGTTCAATCACTCCTGGATGTCATGCTCATGCATGTGGATCTGATAGGTGCTTTTTAGGACAAGGGGGATGAGCAATGCAATATAAAGTAATGCTTTATACACCTCTCATTTCCTTAAAGGTTTAAGATTATTAAGAGACGTGCAAAGTCTGAGGTCCTGCAGTCCTGCTAAAAACATGTAATGTCTGCCTCTATGGACATGATGGGGGTTATGCACTAAGGCGTGATAAAGAGGTGATAACGTGGAGATGACGTCTCCAGTGATTTCACTTCTCCAGTTCCTATGCTGTTCTATAGAGCCTATGTACTAAGCTATCCAAAGCTGGAGAAATAACAGGAGCTGGAGAAGTAATTTACACTTTATCACCGCTTTCCCCCCATAGCACTTACTCCTGTGTCCCACCTACCTTCCTCTAGACTGTAAACTCTCGCGAACAGAGCTTTCTGATCTTTTTGTTCTATGTTCCATTTGGACTATTTAATACCTCAGTATATCTACTCTGTGTTGTACAACGCTGTGGAATTAGTCAGAGCTATATATAAATAAAGAATAATAAAAATAATAATAGTTTTTAATGCCTTAGTGCATAACCCCCAGTGACTGACTGTCTTTAAACAAAAGCACAAGTGTAAAGTTCATAGCAGCTGGATTTCCCGAACATAGTAGGATTTGTAGCATCATAATTAGGAGCAATAAATTCTCCTTTCCAAACCCCTTAAGCCCTGGCAAAATTATGAATTGAGGCCCACAAATATAGGTAAACACTAATTGTGAAAAACCAGCCACATTTATGCACTGAGCACCCAAAACAGCCTCACTCCTCCCTGAACATCTGACCACAGGAGTTTATAGATTTCTTTCTGTACAACTGGGAGTCTAAGAAAGCCAAATGTTGGACCTCTGAAACATAAGGCCCCAAACGATTACCAGGTACATCTATGCATTAAAAGTCCCATAAAACACTTTATAAAGATAAAGATTGCTTGCAGGAATAATCAAATATGGTTATAAATTTAATTTCTATAGCTAATGAACACTTTTAATTTTGAAACATACCCATCTGTCATAGTCACATTTTCACTCCCTGAACAGCTTTTGAAGATTAGCAGTTTCTATGTTAGGCCACAAAGTTGAACATTTAAAGAACAAATATGTATTAAAGGAGCCAAATAACATCACTCCACTCTATTATTTACTTCTCACTTCAACGCTGCATACATCATAGATGAACCATCCTGTGGAAAAGAGCTATGAATATTTAATTTGGTGAGCCAAGCCATGTTAATTCTAGACACCTTATCCGAAGCAGTTGGTTTAAAGGAATTTAATCCTTATAATAGTACAACACCTACAACAATTGCTTATTGTAATGGATTTCCAAGTTCATTCATATCTCAGTGGGTTTATAACCTCAAACATATGGTTTTATGCACTCAAATAGTAGATCGATACGATTGTGCTATTTTTATTTCACTTAACAAGAATACCAAAATAAAAATAAACACAGAAGTCAAAGTGGGGAGAATGTACGACTCCATCAGCACAGCTCTGCTGGCGTCAGCCTACATCTCCAGCAGGTATAGTGCATGGTATGCACTGGACTAGAATATATGATCACTTTATTACATAGCAGCAAACACTCTGCTGTTGATAAGACATTAAAGGGATAGTAATGCTATATATATGTAAAAAAAAAAAAGTATTATTGTAGAGAATTAAAAAAGAAACTCATCAATGCCATTCCTTTCTCTCAAACCTTTATGGTTTGAGAGATAGAACATTTTAAAGTTCCCGCCTCCCTCCCCTGTCCCTGGCATCAGGCACTCAAAGGGTTAATGCCAGCAAGCCCAGAGAGCCTCTCCAATAGCATGCCTACTTCCTCTACTTAAGTTAGTATATCACGTAAAACATATGTATTGTAGAGATTTTCCTGCTGAGTAAAACAGTACTTGTACAGTTGGGCGATGCATTGTTCCAAAGTTATAAGCTTTTAAACTTTTTACATTAACAGTGCCGCATTGGTGTCCAAACAGCTCACCTTTAGTTCACCTGGAGGGGAGATGCACTAAGGCAGCGGTTCTCAGCCTTTCTAGTGCAGCGACCCTTTGATAAAATTTCCCAAGTTGTGGAGACCCCTAACAGTAAAATTATTTTCGTTGCTCCTCCATCGCTGTAATTTTGCTACTGTTATGAATCGAAATATAAATATCTGATGGTTTTAGGCGACCCCTGGCAAATCGTCATTCGACCCCCAAAGGGGTCCCGACCCACAGGTTGAGAACCACTGCACTAAGGTTTTATAAAGAGGTGATAAAGTGGAGATGACCATACCTGGGGACTTTTTCTTGTGGACTCCCTGGGGAGGGGGTCCTGTGGTGCAGCTAGTGGAGATCAATGACACGATTCTTGTCAAAAAGGGGAGGGGATTAATCATGAGTGGGGAGGCAGGACTTAAGAAAATATAAAAAACATTTGAGGAATAGGCTGGGGAAGGAGGAGGAGTGGGCGGGGAGTGGGAGGAACAGACTGGAAAGGAGCAGAAGTGGGCAGAGTTTCATTGGAAACTCCCTACAGCCGGAGAATCAACCTCTGGGGCAAATCCGAAGAGTTCTCAGCTATGGAGAGTCCTTTGTTATTCAATGGAGCCAATGCAATATGATTTCTCCAGCTTAAGATATCATAGTGCATAGGCTCAATTTAATAAAATTGGAACTTGAGAGTTTAGAACACTGGAAAAGTGATCTCATTATAACCACTTTATCACTTCTTTATCACACATTAGTGTCATAACAGAATAACAATTCTGTTGCATTCTATGGGAGAGGTGAACCTCTGGCTACATTTCTAGAGAGAATGCGAGAGTAAAGGCCCCATCACTTCCTCATAGTTTGAATGATAATAACTTTTGAATAAATCAACTGCCAACAGTGACAACATCCTTGTATTTCTCAGTGGGAATATAATATAGATTATATATATTTTTTCTTTTTTTAAATAAAGGTATACTATTCATTTGAAGGGATAGTATCACTTAATATTAAAAATATATATTTTGAAGGATTTATCTTCTGAGTAAAGCAATAGTACTCCCACTGCTGAGAGATGTTTGATTCAAAAGTAGCTGCAGCTCAAACTTAATATTTTTAGTTGCCATTTCTCAACTGTCTGAAATTTTACAATGGCGCTATCCTGTGGAGTTTATGATCATCTGACCAGAGCTGTCCATAAGATGGTGTAGCAACAGCACCACCATCAAATGTCAGGTCATTGAGATACTGCAACTAAAAAAAATCAAGTTTGAGCTGCAATAACTTTTGAATAAAACACCTCAAAGCAGTGAGAATTTCTTTATTTTATTCGGGAGGATACACCCTTCAACACATCTCTTTTTACATACTAAGTGTTACTATCCCTCTTAATAATCATAAAATACAGTAAAATGAATAGATACATTTGCAGACTCAGCTCATTTTATGTTCTGGGATGTTTTCTTCCTAATCATGCACCTGGATTAGAGAGCTTTAGTCTTGACCAACATACTTACAGTTTACCATTGTAATGATTTAATGCGGGCAAGCCCCAAACTCCTCCATTACATACCTCCCAACATTGCAAATGGCCAAAGAGAGAAACTTTAGTTTTAGGTGGTGTTGCTGGGGGAGTCGTAGGTGGGTTGGACATTTTCATTAAATTTTTAGGCTATTTCATGACCTATCATCACATCTTAATTCAACTGAATAAAGTACTTAGAGCCAGAACAAAGCATTTTATTTACATAGAATAATTTATAAACACATATAGTCAAGTTTAAAGGGATAGTAATATTTTGTTTTATCTTTATTTTATTTTGTAGGCATTAAAAAAACATGAATAACGATATAAGTCTTATCTCTCTAACCTTTATGATTTGAGAGATATTCACAAGCAAAGTTTCCCCTCCCGCCCCTTTTACCTAGTGTAAGCCATCTCTTCTCAGATGTGGAATCTGGTTATAAGACCAGACAGATAACAGAAGGGGACAATCTTCTTCCTGTGAGAACAGTGAAGGCCCTGCCCCCCTTGACAAGTTTTTCAGGTTTTTCCCTTATCTTAATTGAAGATTGTCCCTCTCTGCAGTCTACCTGGGCACCTCCCTTCTGATCTGGCTGAGCAGTGTTACATCAGTAAAAGGGGCAGGAGGGGGATACTTTGTCATTGAACTACAACTCTGACAGAATTGAAATAACACTCTCCAAAGTCCAAATACTATGATGATTAATTAGAGCTGCTTTTATTATGAAACATTACTATCACGTTAAACAAACATTAATGTGCATTTTATCACTGTGGAGCAATGTGGTACACTTATATACACACACCACATAATCTGATCTTCTAAAAAGAGGGACACCAGGTTGCGAAAGAGGGACAGAGGGATTGGGGTCTGAATGAGGGACTGTTCCTCCTAAAGATGGACACTTGGATACCAGTCACAGTAAAATGCAGCAATGTTACACCACTTTCCTCTGACTTTGTTGGCACATAGCACTAAAAGGAAAGGTACTCCCGGATACGCACATTTACTACTGCATACTGCATACTGAAGGAATTTGGTGCACCATAGGGAACTGGTAAATATTTGTCAAATTCCCATAGTCTTAAAAGTTGTTTTGACCTATTAAATGGTAGAGAGGTCTCCACCACATTGTGAAGCAATGCGTTGGAGACCTCTCTAGCAGTTAATGGGTTAAAAGCAACATGTCAATCATTGGGATTTTATTTGTACAGAAGGTGCATCTGGTTGGACTCAGATGTGTCCTACTTCATCTTAGAACATCACCCTCAGTCCAGATGGAGAAGCTTCATGCCAATGTCACACTTTCATAACAAAAATATCTGACCCAGTGGGCTTGGTGGAATGACATCAGGTTATCTATCATTGGAGCAAGAGCTTCAGATTCATTCCTGATCAATTCCCACCCCCGGCCGCATGAACAAACTAAATCGCAAAGGATATAATATACGTTCTTTGAGTCTAAGGGCGAGATGTTCAGAAAGTGGTGGTAACTGAAATTGTCTGTAATCAGAATAAAAAACTTCTTACAACATGATCCGTCAATTCTCTGACACGTTTCCGTCATTTTTTGCATCCAGTTCCGCCATCTCCGTCAAAGGGAAAAAGCCGTCTTAAAAGTGGGTATGGTTTAATCTTCCTTCATAATGTAAGGTATTTTCAGAAAAAAATATTCATTTGAACATCATTTTTTTGTCTGATTAATGTCATTTTTTCCCATCATAATAAAAAAGGTCTAAACTTGGAGAAGAAAAATGAAAGTACTGAGAAGCAATTTTTCGTTTCAAAGACAAAAAATGTCTGTTTCTTTGAAAATTTTCGTTTCAAAGACAAAAAAAAAAAGTCTTTGTTTCTTTGATAATTTTTGTTTCAAAGACAAAAAAAAGTATTTGTTTCTTTGAAAAGTTTTGTTTTAAAGACAAAAAAATGTCTTTGTTTCAAAGACAAAATCAAAGACAATTTTTAAGATCAGAATTTTTAACGGCAATGTTCAATGAGCTCTTCTTCCCGTCATTTTTAATTCTTTAGATGAATTTTCAAACGTGACGGATTTACTTCTGAAAATATTGTCCTTCTTTTACCACCAACTCCTGATCCGACAAGTTTTTCATTATGACGACTTTTTGAACATCTCACCCTTAGACACGGGCACATCGGCCGATCTTACCACTTGAACAAGTCAAGAAGAAGAGGGAGAGAGAGTGCGTATACATATTTTTTTTTTTATTTTTTTTTCTCACACCCTATACTTTCCCCATCCCACTCTGCTTACTTAACTTTAATTATCCTCTCGATTTTTAGCTTTATGAGACCGCAGTGACGAATGGGGTATTTTCCTTACACATTATTATACTTCGCTGACTTGATACATGTCAATTTAAATTCAAAGTTTATTATTGGACTTTGTTAAGTGCTTACTCCATTTTAATTGTGACCTTTATCATACATTGTTTATTCTTGTCTGGATAAAATGTATCTCTTCATTATTCTTCAATAAAATTATTTAAAAAAAAAACAAACAAACATCACCGTCAGTACAGTAATGCTTATGTGAGAGAGGCAGTAACCTGCTACTAAAGTAAATGCCTCTGGCATTGTAAAGATGGGGTCAAGAGATTCAGCAATATTCTTTAGACAAAATATATGACTCTTGCAAAAACAAAAAGAAAAAATCAATAAACTGTATATGTTATAATGCTCTTGTGGCTCACAACCCCTACGTACTTTTATTAGGCTAGGGTTTAATAAACTACAGGGAAACGTAAACTGAGCTAAGTTAACATGTTTATTGGTCAGGGTAAAAAGCAAAATGAGTGGATATTCATTTGAAGTTATATTCATCCAGACAAATAGAATTAACATTCCCCTGGTGAATTATTTACACAGTTGCTACATGGCTGGACTGTGCTTAATGATTTCTGTGCCCAAGGGGTAGGCTATGCTTTACAAAGCAATAAACTGACTGATTAACCCTTTGAGTGCCAGATGGGTATGCAATACATTGCTCTGCAATGTGTTGCGTACCCCTCTGGTACTGAAAAGGTTAAATGACATTTTTAACTGGTGTGCCACCAGTCTGGTCTTAAAAAGGGTTAAAGGGCAACTGTCACAAAAATATTGTCTTAACAGCAGGTCTGCTCATCTGAAAGCTGACCTTACAATATAGCCAAGGGTGCAATGTGAGCTCTACTAACCAATTGGGTGCATAACTTCCAAGTGTCCCAAATCCCTTTGTCTCTCTTTCCCACCTTGGTGTCCCTCTTTTTTAGCAGATGAGAGTTGGTACCGTGTTAGGCATAGAAATACAGGAGGCAAACATTTAGTAAAGTTGATACCTTTATTGGCTAACTAGGCAGATTTAGGATGCAAGCTTTCAAGACTTCTTAGGTCTCTTTCTCAGTAATGTTATGATAAAATGCCTGAGGAACAGACCTAAGAGGTCTTGAAGGCTTGCATCCTAAATCTGTTTAGTTAGCCAATAAAGGTATCAACTTTACTAAATATTTGACTCCTATTTTTTTAGGCGATCAGACTGTGTGCTGTGTATATAACGGTATCTCATCGCTTCACAGCAATACAATTTACATTTGTTTGTTTAACCCCTTAAGGACTAGCAGTCCCGGGAAGCTACCTTCTCTTAAGGACTGCTTTGATCCCGATGCGCCGGCACACATGACCTGTGACATGTACTGGTGCAGTGAATGGGGGTCTGAGAGAGACCACTCCGGTCAATTTCAGACCCCGTTTGTGCTTACAGTGATCCCGCAGGAGTTATATAAGCACAAAGTACGTGCCAGGACTGTCACCGTTCCTTAAGGGGAAAAAAACAGTGACTATACTGGCACATCACCAGTTGATAAAGGGTTAAACTTCAGTATATGTGTTTATAAAGTATTTTTTAAATTAGTCCGTGTAAATATAATATATTGTTCTTTTTCTAAATGATTTATTCAGTTACAGAAAGAGGTGGCAGTAAGTCATGAAAATTCCTACACATTCTTAATAATGCCCAATCCACCAGCCATGCTGCAGTGACACCAAGTAAAACAAAAGTGTTTGAGATGTTGGGAGTTATTGGGGTGCAGGACAGGGGTCTGAAAGCAAGACAACTGCTGCTCTGTCCTAGGAACCTCGAGAGACTAAGCTGAAAGTTGGTCACTCCCACAACTCAGAAGAGTAATCTGGCCAACTCAGCAGAGTGGTTATGGACAAAAGGCTGAGACTCTTTTCAGAAATTGATGACATTGGTTACTGCCTACTCTGGCTACAGGGAAATCTGTTACTGTTCATTAAATTATTGGCCACGGTTCATTCTATGTAATAACTTGCTAGGATGTTTGTCACGATGCAGTCATGTGCAGTAGAGACTGTCCACATTTGGGCAGTCTCTTCTGAGCATGATTGCATCACATGAGTGAGGCGACGCAAGACTGTATTGCATGGAGCAGTGAGGTAGCGGCCTCTTAACCTTTTGAGTGCCAGAGGTGTACTCAATGGATTGCAAAGCACTTTGGCACTCAAAGGGTTATCATTACCCGTACTTTGTCCCTTATACACGGGCTTTTACACTAGTACTAAATGAAAAGGATTCTGGGTTGTCATATTAGCACAATACCACAAAACAAGTCACTCAAAAATTATTTTATTTCTCTTTTTTTTTCCAAAGTAAGATGTGAAAAGAAATGTGTGTGATCTACATCTGCAAGCAATCTGTGCTCTCCTATCCAAAAACAAAACAAAGGAAAAAATGTTGAAATAAATTCAAACTGGCTTTTTCTGCTTTCCTCTTCAACAAAAGGGCGAAATAAGGAGAGTCACACTCATCATGAATCTATAAAAATGACAGCACTTAATATAAAGAACATCTTGTTGTTGAAAAACATTCAGCTGATTCACTTGCTGAATCATTTTATCCAAGAATAATGTTTGTTAATATAAACAGTAAAAAGAAAAAAAAATACAAAAATAATGTATTCAGAGCATTTCAAAATATACATTTTAATGTTTCTAAAAGCAGCAGATTTAAGGACCCAAGAAGAGAATTATATTGAGGAAAATGTTTAGTAACTGTGGAGCAAAATTGTTGATTGCTATGAGGAGGAAGAACGAGAGCAATTCTGGGCTAAACCAACTGTACTAAATAGACAAATAAATATTAAAAAAATGAGTAGTTTAACCCCTTGAATGCTAGAGAGATCTTCAACACATTGATCCATGATGGTATTGTGAGTCTGTGGGTGTGGTCATATATGATGAGAGGAGGTGTGGCCATGAAAGAGATAAGGGCACATAGGATGCCTTTTTCATAGGGCACCTGAGATGTAAATCCATCCCTGATTGCGTGCTGGAGGTATTGTGTACTAAGGTATATGTACATGAGCTCAAGAGATCATTTAGCATGCTTATATAAAGGTGTTAGTCAGGGTCTGTGCCCTCCTCATTTTGTATACCACAGTTATCGAGTCTTCTTCTGGTAACATTTAGCCCAATATAAGCATACATGGGAACTTTCTCTACTGGTGCCACTGGGGGATATAATTGCTTGATTTACTTATCAGTTTATACCAATTCTCTACTAATGGTAGAAGCATCGTAACACCAACAAATAAAGGTACATTTCTCAAAAGCTATTTATTTTATGAATAAATGGATAGCACAACATATATGCAGTTTCTAATTATTTTTTTTTTTTAACTTAAATAAATCTTACTGTGACAGGGCATCAGCTTGCCCACAAAATGTTTGTGAAGTGATCTATTGCGGTCATTTATATCATAGACATGACCCAGGACTCTGGAAAAACCAACAACATTACTCCCAAATCATTAAACACACAATTGAGTTATACCCTCGGCTGTTTATTGATTTTAGCAAGTTCAGAATAGCAAGTGGATAAGGCCACTAGCGGGAAGTATGGCAAGCAACACTATCATCTGATGCCAAGGCAGATGAAAAACCCCCAAGTCCAAGGACCAGCCAGAAGACATTCCTTCAGAACCAATGGACTGAGCTAGGCCCAGAGATCCTCCAAAAGTTACTGTAACGGAAGCAAGAAGGGACCTAGTTGCCTTCCGCCGTCATTCCCAGGTCTCTCCCTCTCGACACCGGGCTAGCGCCGTCGGATGCACCAGTTGAGCAGATAGACGGTCCGGTTGTCGACTTGAAGAGGTGTCGAACCCCGGTGTAGTCGACTCTGTGTCGAAGGATGCGGGTCGAGGAGGGGTTGACAGGGCTTCCGAGCAGTCAAGTGTTGCAGGCTGGACTCCGGGGCGGTCAAGAGTGAGGCCTCGACTCTCGGTTGAACGACGAACAGGGAAAATGTCACAGGAACCAGGTAGCTGTGGTAGCGGATTTGAGCACGCTGCAAGCTTGAATCGGATGGTCTCAGGAACTCGAAGAAGGGGGAGACAGAGTCCACGTCACTGCCTGACAGCATACGAAGTCCGGTAGCAGGAAACTGGCAGCAGGTGGTCGACTATACAGGACACTCAATTCAGATGGGCATCAAAGTGGCCGCTTTATACCATAGAACATAAGACACCAGGACTCTGTTGTTCACTCAGAAGACTAACTCTTTATTCGTACAAAACCACACATATTTATACTCAAACCTTACACGGGCCAACCAGATACAATAGGGACATAATTTGATCACAACATGTAAGACAAGGGACCAGCGACAGATGGTCTAGCAAGTACAATGACTCAGACATGATTACATTTCAAACACAAAAGGACTGCTGAACTCAGACAATAGACACAAAGACTTGAGGGGCTTGAATGAATTAACACACGGCAGGTGGTCTCAGTACAGTTCACAATACACTGGCTTGAGTAGCTACAATACACATTGCAAGTAACTTTGGCTAAACTGAAATAATTAACCATTACTGCCTGTTTCCTTGGAAACAAGCCAGCAGTCCATGGTTGTCAGTCTCTTTGGGCCCAGAAATGTCCACAGTCTCTGGGGCTCCAGTAACGGACTATGCTCCGTTACAGTTACCATTCACAGAAAGCATATGAGCCTTGGAACTGTCTCCTGTAGGCCCTTACAACTCAAATTACCATCCAGTTAAGGTGCAACAGTGAAAATTATATTCATAGATCAAAAGCACCAGATTCCTATTCAGCTTCCTGATTTGTGCCACCATATACTTTTGGGGTTTTTTGTTTTGTTTATCAGATATATTCTTTATTTTAATAGATTTTTTTTAAGTAAGACCTAAATACCAACAATACAAATAAACATTTCACCGGTAAGAAGGAGGGGAACAACTTGCCAAGATGTCGGTCAGGAAGAAAAGGAAGTGGGACCAATCATCCATTTTCCATACAGTATCCTGACTAAGACCATCCCAGCTACCTCACATCCTGAACAAATCAAGCCCTTGTCTAGTGGTGTGGGCCCATGTCATGACACCCTAATCTTAAAGTTCCAGGAACCTTTTGTCTCTGATTTTAAAAAGCTAGCAGTTACAGTACCATCATTCTTGTTTAATTCTCTTTAATTGATGCTACCATTTTAAACTATTATGTCTTTACAGAGATAGCATAACACAGTTTCACACTGCGAGTTGTAATTTCACATCAAAACGAGCAATGCAAAGAGTACATTTCAAAAACATGCAATCTGGGTTACCGCTTTGTTTTGTGTAATATAAGAATAGCTGTTCGTGATGGCTGTTCCAAAGCACCGTTTGTTTAGGATGCAAAAGGAAATAGAACATAATTGCATACACACAGTCACATTACAAGAATTCCTTTCACATTGTGTGAAACTGAAATGTAAGGAGACTCGTGCTCAGTTAACTTGAATTTGCTATAGTAACATCTAAATACAGATTTTAGAATGAAAATGAGTGTTCTTCCATACAATAAAAACATATGTTTGACTAATCTGAACAAAAAACAAATAACATATCAGGAAAAAGATAACTGCTTTTGATTTTTAACCCCTTGCGTTGGTGTTAAGATATCGTGAACAAAGGCTAGAGTAGTCAATTGCCAAACTTCCAGGTGTTGGGGACTACAACTCCCAATATCTCCAACAAACTTTATAATAAACATAGATTGTAAGTTCTTGGGGCAAGTATTATATCTAAAGGGCTATGAGGGACAGTATGGGGATATGATGGCAAAATGATGTCAATGGCATATCAACAGCACGCATTCAGGTGTCTTCACCATCATATTCCTGTGCATCTGCCACCAATCCACCAAAGCCATTGTGTTAAAGGAATAGTAATGTTTCAAAATAAAAGTAGCTACAATTAATCTTCAGAGTATTTGGGCCATGGAGAGTGTTATTTCAATACTGTCAGAGTTGTAGTTCAAGAGTAATTGAATGATAAAGTATCCCCCTCCTGCCCCTTTTACCTAGTGTAAGCCACCTCCCCTCAAATGTGGAATCTGGTCTCTTAACCAGACAGCTCACAGCAGGGGACAATCTTCTTACTGCGAGAACAATGAAAACCCTGCCCCCCTTGACAGGTTTTTTCAGGTTTTAACCTTAAGCTAATTGAAGATTGTACCTCTCTGCAATCCATCCTGACAGTCTTGCTGCTCTGACGTGAGAAGTGTTACATCAGTAAAAGGGGTGGGAGGGGGATACTTTATCATTCAATTACTCTGGAACTATAACTACAGTACTACAGTACAGAAATACAGTATTGGAATAACACTCTCCATAGCCCAAATACTATGAAGATTAAATGGAACTGCTTTTATTTTGAAACATTACTATCCCTTTAAGGTCAGAAAGCTAATGACTGGCAAGACAAGAAGAATTAGAAAATTTAGCTGCATATTTAAATCATATTCCTGGATTCTGGGTTCAAAAAAGTATTACATAAAAGCACCTCAATTATATACAGTCAATGATTCAGAACAGAAGCTAGGTGGATGACAGCGGATGCCTCACCAAGCTGACCCACTGGTATCCACTCACATCCGCTCACATCGATAGACAGTGTCTGGCGAGTTAAGCAGATGTGAGCATCTGCCAGCAGGGCAGCTTGGCTGTCATCCACATAGCTTCTGTTCTTACTGCATATGGTGATTTATATCTCCATCTCCAAAGCGATGTGGTTGTCACACATCAACAGACACACATCACCATAGCGTTGATGCTTAGTGCATCTCCCTACTGGTGTTCAGATAGTTATTCTATTGCATTCTAAGGAAGAGGTGAGTAATAGACAACTTTACTCTGCATAGAATGTGATAGTAAAAGTGTCAACACTTCCTGTTATCTCTTCCTGACAGGTTGAACCTTAGACTAAAACAACTGGCAGCAGTGAGAGTACATTTTCCTTAGCAGAAAAATACCTATAAAATGCAGGTATTCATAAAAAAAGATTTCTGCTCCTTTTTTTTTGTGAAAGTATTTTACCAGGAAGAATACATTGAGATTGTCGCTCGTTTTCAAGTATGCCCTGGACTCATTTTATCTACCTTAGAAAGGTGAAAGGCTGAAACTAGAACCTGCAACTTCACATTCTGAGAAGATTCTGCATCTGGTGCCTTCACCAACTGAGCCATCTCTCCTTAAAGCTATAGACTTCCTTTCTAGCACATGCAGCCCCATAGACTGCAAACCTATCACTTGTTGCAGTCTACGTTGTTTGCATTTTCAGACCCATATATTTGAATTGTCTCATAATTACAGCTGATCTGCCATTTACATTATATATATATATATATATATATATATATATATATATATATATATATACACACACATAATGTAGCATATGTATGAATGCACCATTGTTGCAGCCACATGGCATTAGCCTCTAACACCAGCACCTGCACTCAAGGGTTTGCACTATAGTGTATAATTGCTGTAGTGCATACTGGTGAACACACACTGCCAGAGTTAGACTTTAATTCCAGTAAGCCCATACTCCTATTCCATTGCATCTGCAGACAAACTGACAGTGACGATGACCATGTTGTCTGCGGCATGGTAATATATGGCATCAATCTTGGCTCTGATGAAAGAAACACCCAGAGACTACCTCATTGTATTCCCCTTGATGCAAGAGGCATGATGGGAAGGCTTGTTAAGTGTACGTAGCTTGGTAAACTGAAGTTAGGCATATGTTGGGATGTAACAGCAAATCAAGCTCTTGATATTGAATCAAGTGGACCTTTTACCTCCATCTACCTTTGCTAAATTAAAAAAAAATGGATAAAACTTTCTATATAGCGCTGCTTTCTTTAAACTTGTATTTTAGTAGATAAATAGTTAAGAAAATGTATCTTATGATGTTATGCTTTACTGTGTGTGCAGTTGAAGCGTAACTATCACCTAAAACCAAAGTTTTACCATGCGTTCTAATGTTTAACCCGACAATAGCGCCGTGTCTGTGTGTTCTTCAAGTCGCTTGGTAGTGGAGATATTTGCCCTGCATAATCAGGCACTTCCGCGTTCTACAGTAGCCTGTACCATCTCAAGACTTCCCTGCTGCCCCAGGGAGCGTGTTTACGCTGCCCTTCGAAGCTGGGTTTCTGTGATGTAGCATTACAGCAAACTCCGTTTACAATGCTA
This sequence comes from Rhinophrynus dorsalis, assembly GCA_037306005.1. Classification (NCBI taxonomy): domain Eukaryota; kingdom Metazoa; phylum Chordata; class Amphibia; order Anura; family Rhinophrynidae; genus Rhinophrynus; species Rhinophrynus dorsalis. Next base: position 81,060,549 of record CM074718.1, on the reverse strand, counting down.
CTGAGGTTGCCTTCACTGCTGACTGCACGTGCTAAACCACACATCATGTGCACACAGACATCCCTCCCCTGGCAAAGATTTTCAGCAATTATGAGGGAGAATGCTGCAAATTTATTTCCATGATGGCCTCGCTCTACCTCAAGGATGACAGGAGCGAACCAGGTATTTTTTGGATGGGGAAACATCTAAATCGAGTTAAAAGCTGTGTTTTACTTATTTCATTACATAGATGGAAAGGGGGGGGGTTAAAGGACATTTATCCCATGACCCTGGAATTTACTGTTTTGGTCAGTAGGTTTTTCTTTTTTGTGTCAGAAGGAGAAATGCTTCTCCAGCCTGTTAAACGAAACACCCGCAACATCGAGAAGTCTTATGTACTAAGAAGAATTGCAGCAATTCTGGAGCAAACCAGTTGTACCAAAGGGCACAAATTCAAATGCACACAATTCCCCACTGAATTAAATTTGTCTTTTAACCCTTTGTGTTGGAATGCTTTGGATACCTCTCTGGCACTAAAATGGTTAATCCCTTCACTTCTAGAAAGGTCTCCAACACTTTAAGAAGTATTCAGTGGGATACAATTCCCTTTTAACTCAATGAGAATTTGTATTTGTCCCCTATAGGGCAGATGATTTGTTCCACAAGTGATCCAATTCCCTTAACCATTTGAGTGCCAGAGTGCTTTGCAATGCATTTGTTACCCATCTGCCACATGGATGAGTTTACTTATAAATGTTACTATCTACTATTACAGATAAGATCCAGCTGCTGTGTTTACTGTTAACGTTTTTATAAAAATGAATTTACTGTATATAATGTTTATTACTATCTGACAATAAAATGGTTTCCAAAGTAAATCAATGATTCATGTTTGTGGCTAATACTATGTATGAACTGGAGTACTATGTTTTTTTAAGCATTACCTCTGGATAGTTGAAGCTACGCTTTATGTTGATTACTGCTCTGCAGAATTTGTTACTGTATCATAAACCTGTGAATAATAATCAGGAGCGAATCTGGAAGTGATAGTAATGTTTCACAAAAACAGCAGCTCCAATTAATCTTCCTAGTAGTTGGGCCATGGAGAGTGTTATTTCAATACTGTCAGAGTTGTAGTGCAATAGTAATTGAATGATAAAATGTCCCCTTCCCGCCCCATTTACCTACTGTAAGCCACCTCCCCTCAGATGTGTATTCTGGTCCTGGATCATACCTCCCAACATTCCAAATTGTCAAAGAGGGACACTTGTGTTTTAGGGGGTGTTGCTGGGGGTGTGACTGGTGGGCGAGGCATTACCGGGGATTTGTAGGCTATTTCATGACCTATTAATACCTCTTTGTGTAACCTAATAAATGACTTATAACAAGACCAAAGTATTTTATTTACACAGACTAGTTTATAAACACACATACTGACATTTAAACAAACAATAATTCAAGTTATATTGCTGTAGAACAATATGATACACTTATCTACACTCCACTCAGTCTGATCTCCTAAAAAGAGGGACATCAGAGTGGGAAAGAGGGACAGAGGGATTTGGGTCTAAAAGAGGGACTATCCCTCCTAAAGAGGGACACTTGGGAGGTATGCTGGATCCAGACAGATCACAGCAAGGGACAATCTTCCTACTGTGAACATAAGGAAAACCTTGCCCCTCTTGACAGGTTTTTCAGGTTTTTCCTTATGCTCGCTGAAGATGGTCCCTCTCTGCAATCCATCTGGACAGTCTCTGTCTCTGAGTTGAGCAGTGTTACATCAGTAAAAGGGGCGGAAGGGAGATACTTTATCATTTACAATTACTCTTGAACTACAACTCTGACAGTACTGAAATAACACTCTCCATGGCCCAAATACTATGAAGATTAATTGGAGCTGCTTTTATTGTGAAACATTACTATGTCTTTAAAAAGTTGAGGAAAAAAAAAACCAAAAAACAAAAACGGTTATATCAGTAACACGAGTACTGGAAACAAACGCATAACACAAGGTAGCTGATGTACTAAGAAAATGTACAGCAATTGTAGAGCAAACCAGCTGCACTATAGGAGAGAGATAAAAATTCTCATTAACCTCTAGGGGGCTTTTAACCCATTGAATGCTAGAGAGGACTAGAATTTGTTTCCTAGGTTGCATTTGGTTTGTTCAACAATTAATCAAATTCTTCATTGTTCATCAGCATCAAGGTGCTATAATAGTTGCATATCTATCCCTGGATTACACTTAGGGTGCGATGTAAGAAATTTGCGCATCTGCTAAAGGCATTTTTGTGCGCAGATAGATTTTGCGCATGTTCTAATCCAGGAAGCTGAGTACTGAACACTTCTTGAATTGTGCATAAAAAATTATTTTTTACGACAACACTATACGGACATATACATTCTTTTGCAACAGCACTTCCTGCATTAGGCGCATTCGCTATTCCACTCACACAGATTTGTTAATCCTGGCCACGCCCAAAATCATGCACAAATCTATTCTCTAGTGGTCTTCACACAAGAAATAGCGATTGTGCATGTTTCCTGCATTCAGCCATTGGTTCCTAGTAGATGCATTATCATTGGTTCCTGGTAGTAGTGCTTCCACATAGTAAAAGGGTTATATTGACCTCTATATAACTACTTTAGCTAGAAGTCATGGTTTCTACTTTTAAAGTGGTAGGACCATACTCTTCTGTACCACTCAAATAAATAATATTAAAGTTGTCAAACAAATTAATAAACATATAGGTAAATAAATATAATGCATTAAAGTTATTAATGTTATTAATTAATGTAATAGGAACCTTGCACTTTTAACTCCAGCAACCAGGCACTGTGGACTGGTTTAAAACATGTGAAATTGATCTTCGAGATTGTGAAGCAATATGTTGGGACAATCTTCAGCGAGCACAGTGGAAATCCTTAAAAACCTGTCAAGGGGGGTCAAGAGACCAGATTCCACATCTGAGAAGAGATGGCTTACATTAGGTAAAAGGGGCCAATTACTCTTGAACTAGAACTCTGACAGTAATGAAATAACACTCTCCATGGCCCAAATACTATGAAGATTAATTGGAGCTGTTGTTTTTGTGAAACATTACTATCCCTTTAAATATCAATTTAAGTCAACTGAAATTTTTATTTTTCCCCTATCATGCAGTTGGTTTGTACCAGAATTTCTCCAGTTCTTCTAAGAACATCAACCTTTTTGAGAATCAATTCAGATGATCAGGATTGTAGATGGTTAGAAGGTGGTAGGTACTGATTTATCCATGGGGACTAGTAGCGTACAAGTGATACCTTTATTGGTTGAGTAGCTTTAGAGTGAAAGCTTTTAAGACCACTTGGGTCTCTTCATCAGGAATATGACATGCCAGAAGAAGAGACCTAGGTGGTCTTTAAAGCTTGAACTCCAAAGCTATTCAGTTACCATATAAATGTATCACTTTTACGCTACAGATTGTAGATGAACATAGCTGAAGAAAGAAGCACAGATGGATTTATCTTTTTGGCCCATAACAGGTCACTGGAAGAAATAAGGCAAATTGCTAAGCAGCTCGGTGTGGGATGTCTAGTCATTTTTTTCACTGATCCTATTATTAAACCCACTGAGTCTGCTTACTGAACAGCCAGAGGCACAGTGACATAAAGGAATGCTTTTATAAGTCACAAGGAAAACTGACACCGGAATCCAGAAAGTTTTACTCACTTTTTATGCAGTGATATCACCACTGAGACACTTTGTCATCCTTAGTCCCTTTCTCATAAAGAAATCCTGTTTTGTTAAAGTGATAAGCAGTTAACATTTACTGGCATATTTAAAAGTTCTGCAGTGTTGTAAGTTTATTTTACTATTGGCAACGGACGAATCACAGAAAAGTATCCCAATAAACTGGAACAATTCATTAAAGACTACACTGTTCAGAAACTGGAATTCTATTCATGAACCCACCATATTCTTTTGATTACTGTTAGTCAATATATGCACTAGGTAATGCCTGACAATAGGGTGACTAATGAAGGAAGAATTACAAACCAAGGTTGGAAATTACGATAGATAACATTTAAGCCTGAGATAAAAATAAATAAATAAATAAATAAATAAATAAATAATAAAAACAGCTATTTAACCCTTTGCGTGCCAGAGAGGTATCCAATGGATACCTCTTTGGCACTCAAAGGGTTATTAGGTGCAACATGAGGCCCTTCAGCTGCTGCCAGACTACTCCTCTCAGCATTCCCTTCTAGCCAACAGCTGGCAGGGAATGATGTTAATTGTAATCTGGCATCAGCTGGAGGGCCTCATGTTGCCCACATCTTGCCTGGCCAGTTGTCTTCCAAAACACAACTGCTGTTACTGAGCACTTTTTTGTCTCACATCTCCTGAGATCCACTAAGGTTTGGGTCTGGGTGTTGGAATTGAAGAGTACAAATGGCTTGATTCTCATAGTCGGCAGGTCTTGGTTGAGTTGGGTGGGACTGGATGAAGGGGAGAAGGGTTTTGCCCTTTAAATGGAAGGAGCAGAAGTGGCTGCAAAAATGGGCAGAATTACAAGGGAACTCGCTGAGCCCTGTCCCTGGAGACCCGGTAAATAAGTATAAAAAATGGAGTACGTGAGGCAGATCTGGAGAGTTCATAGGTATGCCACCTCCTTCCTATATTTAAACATATTTTACTGTCAAAGATATGTGGCTGGTGTACAAGGATTGCAGATATTAAAGTCCATAGGTTGCTGCTACTCTTTGCTCTAGCAGTAGCAGCATTATAAATTACAGCCCTCTGTTTACAAGTCCTTCCCACCCCCAGGCTTCTACTTTAACCCCTTAACGAGATGTGACGTACTATGACTGTCACGGTCCTTGAAATACTCAAGGACCGATGACGGTCATAGTACGTCACATACTTTTTACTTACAGCGCTCTACCGGGAGCACTGTAAGTAAAAATAGGGCCTGAAATTGATCGCTCCAAGATCGGAGCAATCTCTATCAGGCCCCATAGTGGTCCTATGGGACGGAAACGTCCCAGGACCGCCGGTCGTTAAGGGGTTAAAGAGCTGGTGCTATGAACTCTGGAGAGGCAGATGATTCTCATTGGTTGGTTTTACCTCACAGTCACCTACTAAGCCAATAGAAAATGAAAGCACAGGCAGCCTCTGCAGGCTCTGCTTTTGCAGGACGTGGGAAAAGAAACCCAGTAAAAGTCTGTAAATTTGGACTCTGCATTTAGAATTTTGCTGCTAACAATTTTTATATGTTAGTTGCCCTTTATTTTGTTCATTACACAAATGATCTGCTATTTTCACATAAAGACTCAACATGCTACAACTTTCCTCAGACAGTGCGTTGAAGCAACACATTTGTAGCAATGAATTCAGTGGAATTGTATTGAAATTGCATTAAAATCATGCAGCTGAGGCAGGTATCTTCTCTGCCATTTTACTATTGAGAGAACAGGATGTTGGGAAAACGTTGCTACACTGAAATGTATCAACTTTTTCAGATGCTAAGAAAAAGTGGTGCTTCAAACGAGTAGCACTACAAAGTCTCCTGTGTGAAAGAGTCCTTAGGAGGTATAACATTTACTTTAAATGCACACCTTTTCACAATCCACAACAGTTACAGTTCCTTTAATTCCTTTTATATTTTGATTTATTCAAGAATTCAAAGTGTTTATTTCCCTCCTGATTCTAAGCTCAGAAAACAAGTCGAAGCTGCCTCGCTTACAGATGCCCTGACCAACGCTAGCACCAGGAAATTTTGGAAACAAGCACTAACGGATCCACAGATCAATAAATACTTCTCAGATTACCAGAAAAAAAGACGTGCTTGAACTTGACTAACAGAGAAAATAAATGGCACAGAGCACTGGAAAATAAAATAGTTTCTTTTAATACTTATAGAGGCTGATTTAACCCTTTGAGTGCCACAGTGGTAAGCAACGCATTGCAAAGTAATGCGTTGCGTACCACTCTGCCACTCAAAGGGTTAATAAGGAGAATTGGAGAAATTCTAGAGCAATTCAACTGCACCATAAGGGACAAAACATTTTCAAAATCCCCAACAATGCAAATGTGGCTTTTAACCCTTTGAGTGCCAGAGAGGATGGGGGTGTGTACCATGCATTGCTTTGCACAATGCATACCTCTCTCATCCCTTGAATGCACTGGAAACCTCCCTGTTGTTCAAGCGATAATATGTCCCATTCAAATCTATGGGTGTTTTTATTTGACTCATACAGTCCAGTTAGATTGATCTGGAATTGCCCCTCTTCTATTTTTAAAAGCAGAACTATCATCCCAAAATAAAGCCCCCCCAATAATTAATCATATAGTGATAAGCTTAGAAATAGTACTATTATCCAGCATAAGTAACGCGTTATTAAGAAATCCTACTTCTTCTGAGACTGACAGGCAGGAATCAGCGCAGACATCCTGTCTTAGAGACATCTGTGCACCTGCACTGTCCATCCCGGTATCCTCTAGGGGGCGTTGCATTGTACTTTAAGGTAACCGGAAGGGACTGACAGCGCAGTTGCACAGATGCCTCTAAAGCAAGAATCCTGGCCGTCAGTCTCAGATGAAGTAGGATTTCTTAATAATGCTGAACATATGCTGGATAATAGTACTAATTCAAAGCTTATTGCTATATGAATACTTATTGGGGTGGACTTTATTTGGGGTGATAGTTCTCCTTTAAAGCAAAGTTTTAATATGAAAACAAGTATGTTATAAGACATTTCCTACTGAGTCAAACAGTGGTACTTCCTCTGCAGAAAGACTTATTTAAAAGAGCAGAACATAGAGGGCTATGTACGTTAGTATTGGGATTAATATTTAGTTAGTGCTTGTTGATCCAAGGAGAAATCTGGTTGCCATTTGGAATCAAGAAGGAATTTTCCCCCCATTCAAGGCAGAATTTGAAATTGCTGTATTGAGGGTTTTTTTTTTTTTTTTTGGATCAACGATGGTAAACCGGAGTAGGAAAAGGGTTGAACTAGATGGACGCAAGTCTTTTTTCAACCTAAATTACTATGTTACTATATTACTTTTTATTCAAAAGAGAGTACAGCTGAAACTTCTATCAACAAACTCAACTGGTGTCCAAATGGCATTTTTTTATATAATGCTGTCATTGGGGTTATGCACTAAGGTGTGATAAAGATGTGATAAAGTGGAGATGACTTCTCCAGTGATATCACTTCTCCAGTCTCCAAAGATGTCCATTGGATCCACAGAATAGCACAGGACTAGGAGAAGTGATATCACTGGAAAGTCATCTCTCAGCTGTATCACCTCTTTATAAAGTCTTAGTGCATCTACAGCCCTCAATAGTAAGTGATAGGACCTGCACTACCTGGTGGCCACAAAATAAAACTGCAGTTTAACCCTGAAAAGACCAGTGCACACCCCTGTTGACCTTAAAGGACTAATGTAAATATATGTTTCAGCTGTCATGACTTTCTAATGAAACAACTTACAGCAATAACCCTGCACTTGTTATACTCAGAAAGAAAAGCCACAGAGAAAAAAGGTATAATTTTCCTTTTAAATAAGAATTAGCAACACGTAATAATAACCATTCCCACTTATATGGCTATGGTAAAAAACCCGAATGGCCCCTATGAATTCTGGATTTCTGTCTTTGTTCAAGAGATAACCATTTCAGTCAGTCGTGGATTTCGCTTCCATGGAGGAAGACATGACAGCTGTTGGCAGTTTTTTCAAATAGAAGCATGAGACTACTTAACCCTTTAAAAATCAGAACGGGTGTACAGTGCAGTGCAAAGCAATATATTGTTCACATCCTTAATCCCTTAAGAACCAATGGGGTGTGCAATGCATTGCTTTGCACAACTCTCTGGTTCTTAAGAGGTTAAAGGTAGTGATGAGCGAGCGTGCTCGGCCGATGCTCGGATCGGCTCGAGCATCGCTCTGCTCGGCACATGGCGGTACTCGTCGAGTACCGCCATGTGCTCGCCCGACATGTTCGGGTGAAGGGGATCTGTGCCGGAAGAGGCACAGATCCGAAGACGCTCCGCTGGACCACCAGGGACTGGAGGTACGGGGGCATTGTGGAGATGAAGGGGGCATTGCGGAGATGAAGGGGGACATTGTGGAAGAGGGGCATAGACTCTATGCCCCTCTTCCACAATGTCCCCCTTCATCTCCGCTATGCCCCTCTTCCACAATGTCCCCCTTCATCTCCGCTATGCCCCTCTTCCACAATGTCCCCCTTCATCTCCTATGCCATAGAGGAGATGAAGGGGGACATTGTGGAAGAGGGGCATAGCGGAGATGAAGGGGGACATTGTGGAAGAGGGGCATAGAGTCTATGCCCCTCTTCCACAATGTCCCCCTTCATCTCCGCTATGCCCCTCTTCCACAATGTCCCCCTTCATCTCCTCTATGGCATAGGAGATGAAGGGGGACATTGTGGAAGAGGGGCATAGCGGAGATGAAGGGGGACATTGACCAGGCACCCTCCGCTCATCAGAGCAGGGGGTGCCTGGTTTAATGCTCGAGTGCTCCCATGCTTTTCAATGGGGCTCGGGTGCTCGGCCGAGCACTCGAGCCTCAGGGGGTGCTCGGTCAGAGCACCCGAGCACCCGAGCATCGGGGTGCTCGCTCATCACTAGTTAAAGGTTAAGTTTACCATGTTCAGTAAGCAGAGTTTAAGGTCCTGTGGTCTTTATATTAACTGTCATGTCACCTGGGATGGATTGAAGATGTTATGTTTTCAACTAATGTACAAGGACAAAATTCATAAGGGCCAGTAAGAATTTTCTGGCCATAGTAATGTAAATGATGGGCTATTAGGAGACGCCGGCCCGCCTTTAATCATACTCATAGGCTTTTACATTTGCTTTTGTATAAATGGAAAATAACATCCTAGAAGCATACTGATCAGCAGAAATCTGCTAATGACAAGCCACAATTGTGTTTCCTTTCTCTTTTGTTTTAGCTACACATTGTATTGTTTAATTGAAGAATAACTGCTTGTTAGGATCTCATATGTCTAAACACTTAGCAGCTGTGTGCAGGTAGCAAATCATCACACTGATAATTCACACAGACATTCTACCAAGAACTATTCCGCCTGATGAAATCCTCTAGGTAAACTTCCCCAAAATCCTCATACCAATTTTAGATGTTTGTGATTAATAATGACACTAAGGTCTGAATGCCGGTATGTGTTCATCCTATAATATAAAGGGCCAGATGTATGTTTGTCCGATGCAGTCCAGTGCAGTAGAGACTGCCCGAATGCAGGCCGATGCAGTCATGAGGCAGTAGAGAATGCCCAAACGCAGATGTTTGTCCGATACAGTCATGCGTAGTAGACACTGCCTGAATGCACAGAATGCTGAGAGGTGTAGTTCTGCTGTTTTCTGCACTCTGGCCTGTGTACATGGGCTTTCACACTAGTAAGATATTATATATGAACATTGGGTAAACTGGAGCAATTCTGGAGCCGGAGCCAACCAAAGTCACAATAGGGGACAGAAAACAAAATCTCCAAATCTCCTTTCTTATAAATGGGGCATATAACCATTTAATTGCTATAGATGTCCTCGGCACATTACTTCACAATGCATTGGCTACCTCTCTATTATTCAATGGATAAAGAGCTCCATTTAAATTTAAGCAAGCAGCAAAGTAGGAGGGGAACTTTTATGTTCTAGATTTTTCTACTGCAGGTATAAGCTCATATCTGATTGATATGTTGTCAACCACAGCATGTATACCGGTTACAAGCCGGTAGACACAGCAAAAGGAAATAATCGTACCCCTGTACACAGGAAAGTTATGTCCACAAATATAGCAATCTGTATTTAAAAAACACATTAAAACAAAAATACCCTAATCCAATGTGTGTGTCAGAGCTGTATAGTGCTATCAGCAGGGAAGCTACTGATAAGAACACAAAAGGAGAGCTGTCAGATACAACCCACCTTTTATATGGACCTGTGCAGTGTGCTCCTCCCCCCATATCCATAGGAGAATATCCATATAAAAGGCATGGATGTAGCCAGCAGTAGTAACCTCCCTGTCATTGAAGGAGTTAAAAGCAAAATGTAAATTAATGGCAAATTTTTAAATATAATGTATTCCCCATGGTGCACTGGGTTTGCTCCAGAACTGCACATTAGCCTCACTGTGTTTGTATATATGTGTGTGTGTGTGTGTGTGTGGGGGGGGGTAGGATATTAATTCTCTGCTGCACATGACTGCTAGTCTTGTATATATATATGTGTGGGGGGGTAGGATATTAATTCTCTGCTGCACATGACTGCTAGTCTTGTATATATATATGTGTGGGGGGGTAGGATATTAATTCTCTGCTGCACATGACTGCTAGTCTTGTATATATATATGTGTGGGGGGGTAGGATATTAATTATCTGCTGCACATGACTGCTAGTCTTATATATATATATATATATATATATATATATTTATATATGTGTGTGTGTGGAGGGGGTAGGATATTAATTCTCTGCTGCACATGACTGCTAGTCTTGAAAAACATTGCTTGTAATGAGTAACCAAGATCATTTTTATTTTATTAACAATATTCTCTTGAGTTCATGAGTGTGGCTTGTGATGTAGACAGAATAATGGGAAAAATGACATATTTGTAAAAATGGAAAACCAGCTGGTAATTAAAAAGAAAGTAATACTTTCAACATTTTTAGCTGATAAGAAAGTTAAAAGTGCCCATTAAATAATACCTTACTAGCTTTCTGTATTTAGACATTTTTCTCTATAATGCTGCAATTGTCAGGAATGTAAAACATAGTTCCAAATTTAACTAAATGAACTCAAATGAAACATTTGTTTTTTAATGTGTCAATATGGATTCCCAGATCCCCAACTGTAAGTGTAAGTGATGCACTTACTGTAGTAGCCAAAATATTGTCTTTGCTGCTCCTGACTATACACATCAATATATATAATTTGCTAGAATGCGTCGCTCCCTGTGTGTGTAACATGCACATGCGCAGTAGAGACTGGCCAAAAGCGTCAGCCGGGAAAAAACAAATTAACCGCACAATCTTCAATTCACATGCTCCAGACTTCATTAAAATCACAAAGTACCTTTATTTCTTCTTTAAAACTCCATTAGACTTGGAAACAGGCTGAGTTGGATAGGCAGCAATAGGTTACATGTAGGTGACAAACAGCATCGACATGTTTCGCGTACTAACGCTTAATCATGTGTCATGATTAAGCGTTAGTACGCGAAACATGTCGATGCTGTTTGTCACCTACATGTAACCTATTGCTGCCTATCCAACTCAGCCTGTTTCCAAGTCTAATGGAGTTTTAAAGAAGAAATAAAGGTACTTTGTGATTTTAATGAAGTCTGGAGCATGTGAATTGAAGATTGTGCGGTTAATTTGTTTTTTCCCAGTAACATGTGAAGGGCTGGAGAACCCTTAACAACCAGCACATTTTTTATTACATTGCAAAGACTATACTTACGCTCTGATAGCGAGAGGAGTTCTCTCGACATAAAGGCAACAGTGGAAAATATTGTTACCCACTATACATTTGGAGCCGCTTTTTCTCTCAACAAAAGCGTCAGCCTCCATCCGGAGCGGGGCGCTCCGAATGGCCAACCACCTGTCTCCGCTCCCGGCTCTGACGCAGCAGCCGAGGCCGCTGGGTGGCACTTTGGCCTGTGTACACGGGCATTTATACTAGTATGTAACTAATTGAACACTACTAATAAAGGCTATTTTAAGCTAACCAGGAATCTGTATGTTTCACATTCTATAAATAAATAAATAAAATAATAATACTATTACAACTACTACTACTTCTACAACTGCTACTACTAGTACTAGTATTACTACTACAACTACTACTACTGCCACTATTACTACTACAACTACTACAACTACTAGTTCTACTATTACAACTACTACTACTACTACTACTAGTAGTACTAATATTACTACTACAACTACTACTACTGCCACTATTACTACTACAACTACTACTTCTACTACTACTACTACGACTTCTACTACTAATAAATATTTTTTTCAGTAGTGTGAAAAGGCTCCAGAGTTCAGCTTACTAAACTGTTCCCTGTGGATTCTGTGGAGTGATACGCATAACAATCCACATAGGCACCAATATCTGATGATAAATTTGAATTTCAAGCTTAGCCATTAAAGTATTGGTACATTTTTTAAATGGAAAAAGTAGGACTTTTCAGCTGATTAAAACAAAGGTCCTTCCAATTCTTTAGCCAAATGTCATCAAACTTCAATGAGTTTAATATTTAAAAAATGTTAAATAACAGCAGTTTAACCCCTTAAGGACAGGCGCGCACACACGCGGCCGGCACTTGGTGACCACGTTTTTTTTTTTTTTATTATCACTTCCGGTTCAGGGCTTCCGGAGTGGCGTGTAGCCGTGCCGGGAGCCCTGAACTTCATGATGTGCCAGGACCGTCACTGGTCCTTAAGTGCCAGACCAGCGTGACGGTCCGGGTACGTCATCAGACACAAAGGGGTTAAAGGGATAGTAATGTCAGAAAAAAGTTTTAACTATATGGTAGATACAATTAAAAGAGAGTACTTGCACTTATTTGTATCTCTAAAACCGTTATGGTTTGAGAGATATAGAAAAATAAAGTTCTCCGCTCCCTCCCCTTTCTGCTTGACAAGCTGTAAGGCTCTTTAGCAGCGCCGATATAATGATATCTAAAGATAAACACTTCATTGGAATGGTCTACAACGTGTGCTTGAAAACCAGGCACACGTTGTAGACTGTTCCGATTAAGAATTTATTTTTAGGTTGAAGAGCTGCCGTCTGATCCAGGAACCAGAATCTGCTTCTGACAGCTTTACAGCTCATCAAGAAGAAAGGGGAGGGAGCGGAGAACTTTATTTTCCTATATCTCTCAAACAGTAACTGTTTGAGAGATACGAATGAGTGCAAGCACTCTCTTTTAATTGTATATGCCATATAGTTAATACTTTTTTTCTGACATTACGATCCCTTTAAGCTGCAATAACTGCCAAATAAAGCCCCCCCCCCAGTACACTTCTTCTAAGAAATGCATAAATTCCTACATTTATTATTTCCCTAACAAAAGTGTATGATTCCTTTTTAGGGAAAAACTAAAAATCCCCAAATTCCCACTGATTTAAATAAGGTTTTTCATCTACTGAAAGCTAAGGAGTTCAATAATGCATTGCTCTGCATTGATGGGGGGAAATGTGGTGATATGGAGGGAACAAGATGGTGGGGGTTCTACGGGTGGAGATAATAAGGGGAGAAGGTGTATTCTTAGAGGGTGACAATGATATAGGGGGAGGTGATAAGGGGAGAAGGTGGAGCTATGAGGGATGGAGATAATGGGGGGGAAGGTTAGGATGCACCATACAGGACTAACGAAAGGTCTCTTTGATTTATAAAATTACCAAGATTCCCATTTATCTAAATGAGATGCCTTGAATGCTAGAGAGGCCTTAAAAGTGCTATTTAAATCAATTATTATTCTTTATTTATATAGTGCTAACTAATTTGGCAGCGCTGTACAATTGGGAATAGACATACAGAGGTATTAAATAGTACAATCAGATGTGGAGAGCAGAAGGATATTATCATTTTTAATTTCCCCTATATCGACACAGGATTGTTACACAGATTTTGCTTTCTACAAAAGGCCCCAAAATAGTGCACTAATCAGTTCTGTTTGATTAATTTTTCAAATTCAGTTCAAAAGGGGCAAAAAATGTGGAATTAAAAACATATGAAAAAATACTAATATATATATATAAATATATATATATATATATATATATATATATATTTATATATATACACATACATACACACACACATATAGATATTCTGGGCTACATAGGGCCAGCTGTTTTTAAAATGAAATTTCCTTCATGCTCAGACAGCTATTTTATATATGGACGTTATAAAAAGGATGAGGTACCAGCAGCAATTGAGAGCAAAACATACAATATTTGAGTGTACCGATTCCTCATGGAGACATAATAATCAGGGCTAAATTTCCCATTAGGCAGAGTAGGCAGATAAGCAAGGTGTCTAACTATGAGGCACCTAATCCTTTCTGACCATGCTGACTGTGTTGAATTGTGGGTGTGACAATCCCAATCGTCCTGCACCACACTGTATTTCCTAATTAATTGTGGCCAGTTTATTAACCAGTTAATAATTGATTGTAATGGACAGGTTATATACTATTGACTTGTAGCATGAAAAGAAATTATTCACATTAAAAGGGGACATATACCTATAGGAATAAGCATACCTAATAGTCTTTAACAAAAACCTTTACATAGATATGCTTCCTTCATACTACAGTCGGGAATGCCTATATACATATTTTTGCATAATATCTGTGGTTGTCTGTATTTGCTCTGTACCATTTCAAGTCTATGTTTAGTTCTCACCTCCACAAAACAAAAAATAAATGAATTAATCATAAATGGCTTCATATAAAGAGGGACTGTTAGGAATCATGTTTCTTCCCATAACCTCATATTTGCATTATTACATGCAGCAAGCATATGCAGATGTGGATATAGTCTGCACTTACTATTGTATATTACATATATATTTATATATAAGTTACTCGCCACTGCAAGCCATAAAATTCCCACCAGGGCTGAATTTCTACTCGCCAGGGCTGAATTTACACTCGCTATTGGCTAGTGGCGAGTGGAAATTTTGAGCCCTGTATATATATATATATATATATATATATATATATATATATATATATATATATATAAAGCAATGTCCTTGGTTGTGCACTCACTCAAATATAGTCTATACATGTCTGGGTGCATATCCAGATAATCGTTATGAATCCAAATGTAGCAAAATGAGGAAAGAACTCACAGGTCTTGTTGCTTTAAAGATAAAGACTGTTGTTTATTCCATCAACGTTTCGGCCCTGCTCTGGGCCTTTAAACATCTTGATAAAGGCCCAGAGCAGGGCCAAAACATTGATGGAATAAACAACAGTCGTTATCTTTAAATCAACAAGACCTGTGAGTGCTTTTCTCATTTTGCTACAAATATATATATATATATATATATATATACACACACGTGTGGGATTACTTTACCACCTGCTCAAGGGTTGCCATAAACTACCAGTGCCCAGAGCAGTGGAATTCCTGTGTACTCTTTGCCCTCAGGAATGAGTTTGTGTTGGTAGGTCATACTTCTATCACAATCATGTTTCCAGTCAAGTAGGTTTGACTTGCGGGCAGCCCTGTTTGACCAGCAGTTTCTGTAGAGATTGCATATTTGCTTTTAATGTTTGCCTTTTTACATTTCCATGACTGTACTAATTTGCAAGGATGTTACATTAGAAAAACATGCCAAAAATTCAAACACATCTGAAACTGCACAGAAACACAACACCTCATAATGAAGAAAATTACAATATTACAGCTGAACACAATTTTTCTCAAACAGATCACTTAATAAACAATCTTACAATCAGGATCCTAAAAGGTAATTTTAAAAGCATGGAGACATAAATGATCACTTCAGTTCAGCACTTAGCATAAAGTTAGGGTCCCAATATTATAGTTTTCCTCTGGAGTGTCTCTTGGACGCAGCATTTGGATAGGGGGTACAGACCCTGGGGGTTGGGGAGTGCTCTGCCTGTTGGAAGGTAGGAGGTGGGTTGACTTTAGTTTTGTTTCCTTTTGTTAAATATAAAAATTGAACAATCGATCCTGGCGATTAATCAAACGATGATGAAGGTGAACTTTGTATCTTGTAACAATTTCACATGTAAACCTCTGCAATGCATATATTGCTACATTATTACCTATGCATTGTGTTCGCCTTAATAAAAATAATGTTTAAAAAGAAGCATCAAAGAAAGAAAGACATTTGAACTCAGGATGATAGTTCTTTTTTTAAACGCATGAAAAAAAAAACAACTCAATAGAGATCCGGCATCTTTATCTCACTACCAGAAATGTCTATAACTAGTGTCTCCTCTATAGTTTTTCCACCCTCTCATCTTCTCTCTGCATCCAAACCACTGATCAGACACCCTTTATTTGTTACCCACTCCAGTTACATAGATATAACCTTTATCACCCTCTCCAAGCTTTCTCTGTTGCATCCCAGATTGTTATATAACTTGGGAACTCTGTATTGTTTTTTAACAGGCTGCGAGATTTGACAGACTTTGTGATTCAGTATTGAAAGCTTGAGTAAAAAATAAGTCCAAATAAAAAGATATTACCAAATACCGAAGTACTCATCTCTTTGTCTCATATGCCTTTTGTGGTACCATGATACATGTTTTACATTATGGAGTGAGTGCAGTTTGGGTTCACTATGACTTTGTGCTTTGGGGACACAAGTATTTTCTAATTTCTTGGGTACAAATCCATCTGTGAACGATGCCGCAGATGTCGTGGAGAACAGAAAATTAATTCATACTTACCAAATCTTTGGTTTACTGGATATAATTCATGGCAGAATCTAGCTTGTAGCTTTCAAACTAGAACAACAGGTGGAAGGGATATACTTTATTTTGTTTAGAATCTGTCTGACTTTACTATCAACTGAAAGTGGAGGAGCTAACTCATCTGGTGATGGCTGCCATGGATTATGTGCAGGAAAAGGACATTTTTGTAAGTATGATTTAATTATCTATTTTATCTGTCTTATGAGAATAGCTTAACAGGGAGCCCCACCCATGATTCTAATGGGTTATGAAAACCTTCTTAAGATAGTAATATGTCACTGTTAAAGGGCAGAATCTAGCTTGTAGCTTTCAAACTAGAACAACAGGTGGAAGGGATATACTTTATTTTGTTTAGAATCTGTCTGACTTTACTATCAACTGAAAGTGGAGGAGCTAACTCATCTGGTGATGGCTGCCATGGATTATGTGCAGGAAAAGGACATTTTTGTAAGTATGATTTAATTATCTATTTTATCTGTCTTATGAGAATAGCTTAACAGGGAGCCCCACCCATGATTCTAATGGGTTATGAAAACCTTCTTAAGATAGTAATATGTCACTGTTAAAGGGATAGTAATACTTCATTTTATCTTTATTTTATTATTTATAAGTCTTATCTCTCAAGCCTTTATGGTTTGAGAGATATTCACAAGCAAAGTTTCCCCTCCCGCCCTTTTTACCTAGTGTAAGCCATCTCTTCTCAGATGTGTAATGCAGTCCGTAGCCCAGACAGATAACAGCAGGGAAC
Source organism: Rhinophrynus dorsalis (assembly GCA_037306005.1). Classification (NCBI taxonomy): domain Eukaryota; kingdom Metazoa; phylum Chordata; class Amphibia; order Anura; family Rhinophrynidae; genus Rhinophrynus; species Rhinophrynus dorsalis. The sequence continues at coordinate 81,043,318 of CM074718.1, read as the reverse complement.
AATCTTCTTCCTATGAGAACAATGAAAGCCCTGCCTCCCTTGACAAGTTTTTCAGGTTTTTCCCTTATCTTAATTGAAGAGTGTCCCTCTCTGCAATCTACCTGGGCACCTCCCTTCTGCTCTGGCTGAGAAGTGTTACATCAGTAGAAGGGGCAGGAGGGGGATACTTTATCATTCAATTACTCTTGAACTACAACGCTGACAGGATTGAAATAACTCTCTCCAAAGTTCGAATACTATGATGATTAATTAGAGCTGCTTTTATTATGAAAAATTACTATACCTTTAAAGTACAGTATAGAATCGAGTCCAGATACGATAAACAGTAATTGACAGCTGTATGATGGGCAAATTCCTTCTATTGAAAACATTAACATCCACAAATGTCAATTGTATAGCCCCTTTTAAAAATAATTTTCACTGGAGCAGATATTTCACACTATGACATTCCTATCAATACCAAGGAGATTAATAATAATGAAAACTGAAATGTACCTAGCTGCTTGATTTAATGAGCCAGTAATGGCCAAACAATATTCAATATTTTTTTTACTATATTAAACTTTTAGTTTACTGTCTTGCAGTAAAATTGGTTGCCAGTAATTAAAAACAGCATATGCACAGGATAGGAACAGCTAAAAGAGCCTTTAAAAATAAAGAATTGTTAAGTTGTCTGAAATAATGATGTATAACTAATTAATTTTAAAATACTATACAGGATTGTTATCCCTCGAGAGAATCCAGAGGATTGGGATAGCAGATTAAAAGCTTTCGCTGTAGGACATATGTGCTAGCTGAATCTCTGCTGCATATGCTATGGGACAACCTAAAGATGCATTTTTTTTCTGGTGGAAGTAGATTTCTCTAACAGAAGTTGCACTGAATATTAAAATAATTTCAAGACTAAGATTACAAGTGTTAGTGTATGACAGAATAAGCAACTTCAGTACTCTAATTTGTATACAATGAAGCAATGGCCTTGGTTTGGTATTGTCAACCACAAGCTAGTTGAGACTGAACTGGAGCAATTCTGGCAAAAAGCAGCTGCACTATAAAGGACATTTAAAAGACCCATAGGGCCGTATGTTCAAAGAAGTAGCAAAATAGTTTTTGTCGTTTGTAACGACTTTTCAAAGTACAGTGTCGTTGGGCTCATTAATATTTTCAGAGAGTGTCGGTTGTGATTGGAAATATGTCGTTTGTCCTGACTGAAATTGTCATATGTAGCGACAAAAAAAAGTCTTAACTAATGACAAAAATGTCTTAAAAAATGTCTTAACTAATGCCAAAAATGTCTTAACTAAAGACAAAAATTCTCACATTCAGAACACATTATCTTCACTTTTTTCTTAACGTACAAATTTTGTCTTTTGGAAGACATTTTTTTGTCGCTAGTTACGACAAATTTTCTTTTCCTCTTGTTGGGAACTTGTTGCTAGAGAAAAACATGGGAATTCTTGTAAGATACAAACTTGGAAACAGTGACCAGTGTCAGACAGCAGTAGCAAAAGCAATGTCCTGTTTTGCATAAAAAGGGTTATTGAAGCAAGAGTGAATAATATAATTTTGCCACTGTACAAATACTTGATAAGACCTCACCTAGAATATGCAGCGCAGGTTTGGGCACCAGTTCTGAAAAAGAATATTCTAGAACTAGAGAGAGTACAGCTGTATGAATTAGCACAGGATTGTTTTTTGTATTCTGCTTTTTCTTTAGGTCTTTTCCTATTTTGGGGACTTGGAGAACTCCATAATTCCTTGCTGTTCTCCATAACTTATTCACTTGGGATCTTAATTTTATTGATAGTGTATTTGTATACTTATGAAGTGCTAGCAATGTGAGTCCCTTCTTTTATTTGCAGACACAGTCTCATTTTCCCTGTCACTGTAGCTGCTCTTTTGCCATATTCAATTTTACTTTATCTCACTTCACTGTTAAAAATGATGATATATTATGACAATGCACTTAAACTTTAAATATGCACAATCAATTAAAGGGGTGTTTTTAAATTCATAGTATATTACCTTATGCTAATTGGCTTGCCTACCAGGGTGTTCTGTTCCTATAATTATGTATACAGGTTTCAAGTGGTTTGTAGAGGTGGGTAGGATAGACCTATATAAAGGGGCTGGAGGAGGTGTTCAGTCCTTTTGGGTCCCCACCCACCTAATGCAAATATGTCCTGTTTGAAAGCATGTGAGTGTTATCAGAAATATAGTAGATATCAGAATGGTGGGTTGGGTGTTTTTAACTAGGTTTTTATCTAGATGCTTTCATTATTTTAAGTCATTTTTTAAGTTATAATAATAGTAACATATTGGATAGGGCTCACATGAAATAGGGTACCTTGGCAAGCTTAAACATATTTTGACCAAACTGTACAATTAAAGCGGAACTACCATCTCCACTACAATTGCCCTGCAATACTTATGCAGGTGGTGACTAGCTTACTAATCATTATTATACTATTAAAAAGTGCCCACGAATAAAGTTATGCTTAAGCTTCCGAGACCGGAAGCCAGGCAGCACAGCGGACATCTTGAATGCGTGTCTGCACAGTCAGTCCTCTTCACCTTTCACAGGCATGGCACTGGCCCGGATGGCTCCGGAAGAGACTGACGGTGCAGGTATACAGGCTGCAGTAACCTGGCCGTCAGTCTCGGAAACTTAAGCAGAACTTTATTCATGTGCACTTTTTAAGGGTAAAATAATGATTGGTAAGCTAGTCGCCACCTGCATAAGTATTGCAGGGCGACTTTAGTGGAGGTGGTAGTTCCGCTTTAACACAAGGTTCAAAATTTGGGGTAATCTGTCTGTATTAGCACAAGATTGCTTTTGTCTTTTGAAAGAGGAGATCCTGTTACACTATATAAGTATATGAGAGGTGAATGCAATGATCTCTCTGGTGAGCTTTTCATTCCAAGGCCTGATCAAATAGTTACGGACCAGCCCTTAAAATTAGAAGAAAAGAAGTTTCAACTTTAGAAGAGGAAAGTTTTTGTTTGTTTTTTTGTTTTTTTTTACAGAAAGGTCTGATAACTGTGGAATTCCTTGCTGAAGGGTGTGGTTATAGCAGATAAAATTAGAAAATGTCTTTCATGTGGGAACATACAGTGGTATAGTGTGCACAGTACTGCTGTGAAGTTTCGGTAAATAGATTAATACTCATTTTGGTGGCAGGAAAGCATATATAATTCTCATTTTTCTGGGTAATGAGGAATAGGTTGAACTTGATGATTTGTGTCTTTCTTCAACCAAATTTACTATGTATATATTATTATGTCAGTCATGGCCCCAAAGGCATGGAATGTGCTGTAATGACCACAAACTTTCCCACTGCCTCGCCTTGGCCCAAGAAGACCATTCTGGTGTATGTAATTGGTATTAAGCCAGTGTATCACTATAAAACCTGATGCTGCTTAACAGAGAATATTTTTAGTGCATCCCCCCTTCTTTCTCTATGAGGGCACAGGGAATATTACAGCACACACAAAATGAATGCTGTGTTACACAGTAGAGGTATTTTTTGTTATATTCTTGACTGGGGAGTGACCAATTGTGTTGTATTCTTCATCAATTTTCACTTTCTATGAAACAGCTGCAGTTTTTTTCATGTGATTGTAGACTGCTGTTCTTTATTGTCTTATTATTACAGCTATATACCATTTTCTAATCGCCACTGGATGCCAGAGAATTTTTGAACACATTGCTTCACAAAGCACTGGAGATGCCTCTATCACCCCAGGAGAAAATAATAATATCACTATTGGTGAGTATATTTTATAGGAATCTACTGCACCCAGTAGCTAACTATTACAGTATAAATAGCTGGCATGACCTTGCTTCTCAGGAAAATTTGGTAGTGTCTCAATGTCTATGAGATGCAGTGCACTTCTCTGAAGGGTCAATTTAACAGAAATCCCATTAGACAAAAACCATAGAAGCTTTTTAAATGATCTGCCCTCAGTCTATTGAACTTTTATTCCCATTGTACTCTTGCAAGTATAGAATGAATTATCATGCTTAGCAGAAGCATTTTCAGACATATTATCCCATAATAGACTCAAGCTCATTGCATCTCATATATGTGTCATATCATTAATATTTATAGTTTTTGTGAATACTAATGACATCACTGTCAAACTGCTCGGAGGTGTTGGAAAAGGAATACATCTTTCTGAGAGGCGAAAGAAATCACTGATAGTATAAATCAGATTATCTTGATTCTCAACAATGAAAAAGACTGACAGCAAATGTTCGTATGTAAATTTTACAACGCTTATTTGAAATACAAAAAGGAGAATCATGCACAGAGAAATAAATGGTGTTTCAATTGTTAAACAGAAGAGATTATCTAAGTATATGTCCTTCAGACAGCAGCCAGATATTTATGACTTTTTTTACTGGAATTCTGTTGCAGTTTATGCAGGGAACATACAGATACACTGGCACAGCTCATTTTCTGTGCTACGATGTTGGCTTACTAGTCATACATCTGTATTTGGTGTATGCATTAGAGCAGATTTGGGCAAATTGGGGCATTCTAGATGCTGCCAGACTACAACATCCATCATCCCCTGCCAGCCACTGAAGACTCCATAGCACAGAGTTCTACACACCATAGAGGTACAAATGCCCATGGACTGCTGTGATAGAAAGTGACACCTGTGCTGGGGTACAAGAAAATGTCCCCTGCACAAAGTTCCATACACCACAGTGAGAACTCAGCCCTGCTTTCTGCCATTAAGCAGGAACTGCAGTATTATTTTCTTGTAGCATAAGTCTATATTAAGGCTTGGGGCTTGATGTATATTTGTATGCATCAAAGAACAGGCCCCAGTTTCTGTTACATCAGTCTACTAGCATCTCTCCCTCTAGTATTTATAACTCTGTGGGGCTCTGGAGAAAGCACAGATTATGTACCGATATCTATTGATGTCACTTGACCCAGCTTGCACAGCCACTCTAGAGATGAGGAGAAACACTCTGCCACTCTTGTCAGTCTCGGTGAATGACAGGAAGGAAATATGGTCAACCTAGTATGCCTGCTTTAGTGTATTCACGTGCACACACTTAGCTGTCATTAACCTCCTTAAGGACTGTGTGCACTCGCACGCGGCTGACACCTAAGGACCATGGACCATTTTTTTTCCTTGCAGTCCGAATCAGGTCTCCCTAAACAGTGTGCAGCCGCATGGGGAGACCTGAAATCCATGATGGTCCTGGCAAGTCATGGGTCCTTATCGCATGTTGGACTCATGAAGTGTCAGGACCATTATAGGTCCTTAAAGAGTTAAGACTGGTACAGAGGAATGGGACATCCTGAAACTCCCACACACTTCCTCTCTGCATTGTAAACTGGCTAGTACTGGAGTATATAATCTGGTAAGTAAACTTCCCAAATCAGTATATAAACTGTTTTCATAGTAAATTTATATACTGGTAAATAAATGGCCCACCATTAACCAGGCGTTAATGCGCTGGAGACTTCTTGAGTATTGAAGGGGTTAAACACTATTTAAATTATTGGTAATTTGGGGACTTATTATTTGTACATGTGGTGCAGTTAATGGGCTCTTGAATAGTCCGATTTTTTTTATTCATGCCTAAAGTCCTTAGAGTGCTGGTGGGAGGGAATGCAGAATAATCCAGATCCATGAATTGTGTACTCCTCTGACATCAATCCAGGAAAAGGTGCCACCATGTTAGTTAGTACAGTAGATTCGATTCATAGTACTTTTATAATAAAGAACTCACAAGACTGATGTCAAGGTGATACCTTCTGGGTTGCCCATGCCTGAAGAAGGGACCTTAGTGTTCTGTAAGCTTGGCCTTTCTATGTTCTTAGTGAGTTATTTATTATAAAAGTACTTTGAATCCCATACTTCTCTTAACCCTCTGAGTGGCAGAGGGGTGTGCAATGTACTGCTATGCAATATGTTGCATATACCTCTAGCATTCAATGGGTTAACATTAAATAATTGAGTGACAAAATAGGGTCTTATGCATAAAAGCAGTACAGCAATTCTGGAGCAAACCAGCTGCATGATAGGGAAACATAACAAAATTCCCTTCGGTTTAAACAGGACTGGTCTGTGGGTGTTTCGTGTGGTCCTTTCCAGTACACCTTGCTTAGTTCAATGTAGTAAACAAGGTGTACAGGAAATGGCACTAGTGTAGGCCACTTCCTTGCAGTGACGGCCATTTCCTTGCAGACACTATGGACCAGGCGGAAGAGGCTTTCTGGCATTAACGTCTTACACTGGCCATATGTGTATGTCCACTGGTATCCAATTCCCCATTGCTCCTCCCTGCTACTTCCTGTTCAGGGGTTTAAAGGGCAGACTGAAGTGTAGACCAGTCACCCTTGTGTTGTTGTTCATAGCAGTTCATTACCTTCGGCTCTGTGTATGACCTGGCTAGTCTTCCATCCAACCTGGTGCAGACCTGTGGCTCTGGCTGAATTCCTGAACTGTTTATGACCTGTCTTGTCTGACTACCCTCTCTGGTGCCAACATGTGGCTCTGTCTGACTATTCTTATGTTTGTCCCTTGTACCTAGCAGACACCCAATTTAGTGCGGACCTGGGGCTCTGGTAGACTCTCTCTAAACTGACTGCAGGCGTGAGTCAGTTTCCATTTCCCTAACTGATTGCAGGTGTGAGTCAGTAAGCACTCCCTACTGACTGCAGGCTTGGGGAGTTTCGTCGTATTAAGAATCCACTGCTCCTGTTCCTGCTCCTGGTTCCTGTCTACTTTTCTTATATTAATAAATTGCATTTAACTATACCGTACTGACTCCTGAACTCTTTAGGGAACTATGACAACAAAGAAGTAAGCGCTTAGACATAGCGCAATCTGTTCCTTTTAATATACAGAAGACTAGGGCAACGAATTTTACATAGACATTACTATCACTTTAAGTGGAACTTTTAACCTCTTGAATGCTAGACAGGCTTCCAATGCATTGTGTTTCAATTAGATGGAAACCACTCTATCATTCAGGATTTTAAAAGCTCCATTTAAATGAATGGGACATTTTGAGAATGTGTATTTGTTTCCTAGGATGCGTTCTATTGCTCCAGAATTACACTAATTCTTCTTAGTACAACAGCCTCAGTCAGAAAAGCATTCACTTCATGCCACATGTCACATTAGAAATATTTTATTCTGATTTAAGGAGTAGGAGTGACTCAATGAAATCCACAATTGTTACCAAAAAAGTGACATTTTATATTATGCATTCCAAGAATCTTTATTTAATAATGTGATCCAATTTAAACTTGCATGAACCTGTCTGTCCTAAAGATGATATGCTGCAGTATCCCTAATTATAGATGAGGATCTGAAAAGTCTAACCATGACATGTTCATTTCTGTACTGTGGAAGCAATGGGGAGCCAAATATGGTATCAGCAGGGAGGCTGATGTACTATTCCGAACTGGAGATATTATTGGGGCAAATCAAATGAACCATAGGGGACTAAGAAAGATTCCAACTTCAGTGCTAGATTGGTCCCTAGCTCTCTGCTTCTTAACCCTTTGAGTGCCAGGTATAAATGCACTGGATAACTTTTTGCCAATCAAAGTGTTAATGCATTGAAGACCTCGCTAGCATTCCAGGGGTTAAATGTTCCATTTAAATCAATGGCATTTTTTTGTTCCTTATGGTGTGTTTGGTTTGCTCCAAAATTGCACCTGTTCCTCTTGGTACATCAGCCACAGTCTCTTTAAAGGGATAGTAATCCTTGTAACATAGAGCTGTATTTCAGTACTAACAGGCTTGTAGTTCAACAGCAATTGAATCAGAAAGGATCCCTCTCCCACCCCTTTCCCCTGCATTACTCTACCTCTCATGATGGTCCAGATGGAGCGTGGCGAGGAACAATCTTCAGTAAATATAAGGAAGATCCTGCCCTCCTTCATCACGGGGGACTGACTGAAGATTGTCCCTCACTGTGCACTGTCTGGTCCCAGGACCGGATTCAGCCAGAATGGGGTGGTAGGGGGATCCTTTCTGATTCAATTGCGGTTGAACTACAGGCCTGTTAGTATTGAAATACAGCTTTACATGCTACAAATAGAATAAAGAAGATTCTGAGGTGCACTTTGTTACAAGTATTACTATCGCTTTAAAGAGATAGTAATGATAAACTATAAATTATATTATACTTTCTAATAATGCTCTGTACCTCCTACACTGTCCATATCCATGTACTTTTATTGGAATTATATTTTAAAGTTTCCCACCTCACTCCCATTTTCCTGACATCACTCTTCTTCCTGCAGATCAGGAAGCCGGTCTGGACGGATCACAATGAGGGACAACATTGTGTGAGCATAACGAACACCCTTCTCCTCTTCATCACGGTGGGCAGGGTTTTCCTTATACAGACATACAATATTGTCCCTCGTTGCGATCTGTCCAGTCACAATCTGAGGGAAGAAGAGTGACGTCGGAAAAGAGGAGGGAGGGAGGACTTTAATATGTATTTACAATAAAACAACATAGATTGAGCAGTGTGGCAGGTACAGAGCTTTATTAAAAGGTATAAAGAATAATCGGAGATTCATTTATAGTGTGACATTACTATTTCTTTAAGGGGATATACTAATACGATTCTAATCTAAAGATGGTGCTGCCTAACACTACTTATGTGAAAAGCACTGGGGAGAGTAGAGCATTTTAAGGCATTACTTTTTCATGTCGTGTTTAATGGTATGTAGTAACAAAATACAGAGATAAGTGGTATAACTTTACTCTAATTTCATTGAGGGCTGAATTTTGAGGCTTACTAGCATTGAAGTCTTAACCCTTTAAGGACCACACAGTCTGGGGGTGGGGTGTTCTGGAGGGCGAGGGCACGTTTTTTTTTTGTCAGATATGTGATCCGTGATCACAAAGCGGCATGCAACTGAACTGTGAACATTTGGAAAGAAGTGACAGTCTTGGCAAATCATGCATCGTTAAGGGGTTAAAGATGGTTGCGTGCGTGCACCAGAACCCAAATGTGGAGACCCGCATGACGTTTTGGATAGACAACCTAGAGGTAAATACTCATCAGTCTCTCTGCCCATATCACTTCTGGCAATGCAGTCCAATTATAAAGAGCTGGCAAGGTCTCTTTCTAGAGTTTCTTAATTTAACTGAACCAACTACCGATGGTACTGAAATTGAAGAGTTGGGTTCTGCTGTTGTCTGTTCTGTATTTTATAAAAAAAAAACGTTGCAGAGTTTGTAAAAAGTTTGGGATTACTCTGTACAGCTCCAAAATGACTTCTTTCAGTTCAGGAGTTGAGAATCTCATCCATCCATTCAGTGGGCAGACTGCTGGGACTCAATCCAGGAGTTCTGGGCTCAAAGCCATAAACTTTGTAGGTTCCCTGTTCAGCCCCAGTATACAGCTAGTTTCAGGTTTGGAAGCTCTTCATTGTGGTATATGTAACTTGCATACAAAGTCCAACAAGACTAAACAAGATACTTCAAACCATATGTTCAATGAGCAGTCTTTACCTAAGGCGATGCCAAGACTATTAAATATGATGCAGGAAAAGTTCAGCCAGTTGAGTAGGATGATTCTATGGGCTTCATTTCAACAAGTTAGCCCTCCTAAAATGGATAATGGGGAGTCTCAAAATATGTTTGATACATATCAAATATGTTTGATACATTAAATGTAGTTTCACTACGCCTGGTTATTCAGCATAGACTGCAATGTACAATCTAATCCATTACTTTTTATGAAAGCGGCAACGTTGGTAGTGAAGCCTAGGACCTTTATTTTGATCTTCAATTAGTTAGCCATGTTTTCCTGCTAGCCATAGGGATCAGTTTTCTGATTGCAATAGAACTGTTAGCAGAGGAAGCCACCTGTTGAACCTCCAGCTGTTTGGAACCAAAACTGCCATCATTCCCAACCAACCAAAGGCTGATGGGAGTTGTATTCAATTAACAAGCCCTGGCATAATTAATAAGGACTCTATAAATATGCTTAGACCTTCCAATATGGTAGTTAAATAAGTACGTATTGTGTGTTTCATATATGTTTTTGCAAAGAGCTGACTCATGGATGGGGGGAGCAAAATGTTCTAGTTGAATTTCCATTTTACTCATTAAGAGCAACACATCATTAGCCACCGAGCAAATAAGAGGTTAAAATGATTCTTTAGCATGTTTGCGTGTTTCTAAATTTAATTCTTCTATTTATGTATTAAATACCCGTGTGCTGAACGTTAAACACAATGTTGACATAAAAAAGCCGAATCCTACGTGGTGATTCATTTGTGCCTACATCTGTTTAATTTCCTGAATCATGTTGTTTGTCTACCCCTTACATGAAGGGTGGGCAACCTACAGCTTTGCAGCTGCAGCTTTAATCTTTGTGTAGTCTAACGACAGTTGGACACATAGAGGTTAAAAGAAAATAACACCTCCCCCCAAAAAAATCAAGACACACACACACTTACCTTAATATGGCCAAAAAATCCTAATGCCCCGATGAATGTTTGCCTTTGCTCCTTTGTTTAACCCTCTGAGTGCCAGAGAGGTATGCAATGCATTGCTCTGGAATGTGTTGCTTACCTCTCTGGCACTCAAGGGGTTAAGAGATAATATCTTCAACCTAGCCTGGATATCATGTCCATGGAGAAGGACATGACAGATGGAAGAAGTTTTTGAAACAGAAGCAGACAAATTGCCTGAGACTTCTTAAAGGGATAGTAATGTTTCACAAAAACGGCAGCTCCAATTAATCTTCATAGTATTTGAGCCATAGAGAGTTTTATTTCAATACTGTCAGAGTTGTAGTTCAAAAGTAATTGAATGATAAAGTATCCCCCTCTCTCCCCTTTTACCTAGTGTATGGCCGCCTCTCCTCAGATGTGGAACCTGGTCCACAGACCAGACAGATCACAGCAAGGGACAATCTTCTTACTGTGAGAACAATGAAAATCCTGTCCCCATGGACAGGTTTTTCAGGTTTTCCCTTCTGATAATTGAAGATTGTCCCTCTCTGCTCTGAGGTGAGCAGTTTTATATCACTAAAAGGGGGGAGGGGATACTTTATCATTCAATTACTCTTGAACTACAACTCTGTCATTATGGAAATAACACTCTCCATGGCCCAAATACTATGAAGATTAATTGGACATACTTTTATTGTGAAACATTACTATCCCTTTAAACCTATAAGAACCAGGGGGGTGCGCAGTGAAGTGCAGTTCAAAGAATCCCTCTGGTCCTTAAAGGGTTAAGATTTCCATGTAGAATTTGTGTCCTGTGGTCTTGCTAGTAACTGCCACGTCTACCTCCATGGATATAACATCCAGGACTGACTGAAAGTGTTATCTCTTGAACAAAGGCACAATAGCAAACTTTGGGGGGGTTGTCATTAGGAATTTCTGGCCATAGTAAGGTAAGTGTGTGGAGGGGTTATTATTATGACATGTTACTTTTCCTTTAAGTACCCATCCTAGCCTTACATACATCAATTGATCCAAACAAGAGAAAGTGTTGTACTCCAAAATAACATGTGTTCACTCTGAATTCTGGAATGTTGCTGTAACACTGGATATTGATACAGATAGTATGACATACTATGGAAATATATATAGTAGGCTTTACCCTGAACAAAACAAGGGTCGCAAAATATCGGGTATAATACGCACTTTTTTACATCATTTCACCTAATATGTTAATATGCACCCCCTTGCACAAAATAAAAATAAAAATGTTTGCCTCCCCAATGATTTATCATAAGAGCAAAGTATTTTATTTACACAGTATGATTTATAAACATATATACTGGCATATAAAAAAGCATTAAAGGGATAGTAATGTCCCACAAAAAGTATTTTTTAAATTGTAGTCCTTAAAATGTTGAGTACAGCACAAAAAACTGTATCTCTCAAACCACTATGGTTTGAGAGATACATGCATTTAAAGTTCACGATTTCCTGCTGTCAGCTGTAAAACTGTCAGCAGGAGATCCGTGTTGGCTGACACAGAGGCTCTGCAGCAGAGCCCCAATTGCGTTATTGACAACGAATCCCTTCATTGCAATGGTCCAAAACGTGCTCCTGGTTTGCAAGCACACATTTTAGACCATTCCAATGAAGGTATTTGTTGTCAATAACGCAATTGCGGCTCTGCTGCAGAGCCTCCATGTCGTCCATCACAGATCTCCTGCTGACAGCTTTACAGCTGACAGCAGGAAATCAGGAACTTTAAATGCATGTATCTCTCAAACCATATCGGTTTGAGAGATACACTTTTTTGTGATGTGCTCAACTTTTTATGGACTACAATTTGAAAAATATTTTTTGTGGGACATTACTATCCCTTTAATGTGAGTTTTATTGGTGTGGAGCAATGTGATGCACACTCCACTGGCTGATCTCTTAAAAAGAGGGACACCGGTGTAGGAAACAGGGACAGGGAGATTTGAGTCTCAAAGAGGGACTGTTCCTCATAAAGAGGGACACTTGGGAGGTATGAGAAAGCGAGAAACCAGTAACAGGGCGAGAGGGGAATAAGGGGGAGTAGAGCAGATAGATAGATAGATAGAGTGAGTTATGGTGTAACACATCTTCTGTAAAGAACAAATAAAAAGTGCATTGATTTCACTGGGGGATTTAACCTCATCATCATACTTGAGAAGCTTCTTATCATGGCTCCCAGAGAAACACACGGGGCTGAGGATGGGAGTGTGAAAATGATGCTACTGAAATCATAATGTGGGTGGAACTTAATCTGGTTGACAGCCTTGGAGTGTTAAAAGGTAAGGCTTGCACTTGAATTGGTGGAGAAACGGAGGGAACAAGGTAGGAGTGGGCAGAACTGGTGGGAAAGTGAGTGGGGCTAACACTGGACTTTCATTCTGAAAACTGGAGTCTCCTGGGCAGATCTGGAGAGTTTCCAGGCATTCTCTTAATGTTACATGAAAGAGCTCAGGGGAGATTCACTAAGCGGTGATAAAGAGGTGATGACATCTCCAGTTTATCATTTCTCAAGTTCCTATGTTATTCTATGAAGCCTATCCACTAAGATCTCCAAAGTTGAAGAAATCTTAATGCATAGACTCCATAGACTAACAAAGGAAATGGAGAAGTGATAAACTGGAGAAGTCATCTCATAGAAACATAGAATTTGACGGCAGATAAGAACCATTTCGGCCCATCTAGTCTGCCCATTTTCCTACATTAATAACCTCAAACCTTTTTTGGTCCTTGGTCTTTTTTTAAGTTAAGGACAACCTTATGCCTATCCCATGTATGCTTAAATTCTGTCACTGTATTAACTTCTACCACTTCTGCTGGTATGCTATTCCACTTATCTACTACCCTCTCAGTGAAGTAAAACTTTCTTACATTACATCTAAACCTGTGTCCCTCTAGTTTCTCTACTTTATAACCTCTTTATCACCGCTTAGTGAATCTCACCTGGTGTTGATTCATCAATGAGCCATATGCAGAAAACAAAGTAGGGCAATTTTGAGGCAAACCAGCTGCAAAGAGAGAGAGAACACATTCTCATAGATATAACTGGGACTTTTCATGCATTACAAACTGGATTCCTTTGTAGCATTCAGGAAGTTAAAAAAACATTAAATCATTGTGGATGTTTATTTAACACCTGTGTCTCATTTGATTTTCTGCAGATTTGCTCCAGTTCTTCTTGGTGCATCAGCCTTACTCTTCATTTAAAAGAAACTTAGATTTTAGCAGTGTTTTCCTTTAAGCATCAGCAGCCCTTTAAAGGAGCAGTTAGTGACTGTTAGTTGTTTTATTCAACATTACAACAGTTCAGATTATCACAAAGTGAATAACTGCATGTTTACTTCCTGAAAGTTCTATAACAGCCATTTCTATTACATTCTGTGGAAAACTGTTTGTCAGTGACTTTCCCCTTAAATAGTATGTAATAGAATAACTAATTGGATTCTGACCACTAGAGGCCACTACTAATGTAAAAAAAAACACACACAAAAAAAAAACATGTTTTAACTGTAATAACTCTGGAAATATGCATCTCTCTGCAGTGGGATTGCCCTTATTTTACTCAACAGGAATATATTTTTTCATAACAAGAAGTTTACTGCTCCTTTAAAAATAATTTTAAGCAAAATAAAACATACTATGGAAAAAACAGTTTGATGCCAGGAAATGAATTGAATGATTAAGAACATTTAAGTCATTTAGATAATGTGTTACCATTTCACATTAATTGCATAACTCCAGTCTACAATAGATTTGAAATGAATGACACACTGTGCATGAATATATATTTGTCAGTGTGTCATTCATTATTAAGATGTAACTTTTACTATCTCATTTGATCTGTGTGGAAAGGTTTTCAGCCTGCTTCAATGAATCAATCAAAAGTTTTACTCCATCTGAATGGTCAGTACCTCTTTTTGGGAAATGTGGAAAAGTAGAAAAAAAATGTGACTGGGGGGAAGTTCTGAAAGTTGGACCTCTGAAATTTCAACCAACAGAGACAGTAAAATAGTGTCCAACCTATACAAAGCACATACTTAACCCTTTGAGTGCCAGTGAAATATCCAAAGCATTGCAACACAATGGAGGTTATTCTCTAAGGTGTGATAAAGAGGTGATAAGGTGGAGATGACTTTTTTTTTTCTATGTAAATTTGAGACTTGAGATTGGGAAAAATATGTACAAAGCATCGCCTTGGGTGCCAGAGGGGTGTCCAAAGCATTGCTTCACAATGCGTTGGACACACTACCGGCACTCAAAGGGTTAAAGTGGATCTCTCACATAGATATAAGTAATGCTCATCAGTTAGAGCATTTAGGGAAAACATTTAAAACGTTGTTCATTTAAAAAAAAAAAAAACTTTATCTGCACAAAAATTAATGTTTAAAAAGTTCCCTGCAGTTTACTTCTGGCTTGCTGAAGCTTGTTGAACTGCTTCTGCTCCCCTCCCTCCTCCAATGACGGAGGCTGTCTGTCTCTAAGCTGGAGCAATCTCATTGGCTAGATATCAGTCTCTGCCAATGAGATCGCTCCAGCTTAGAGAAAGAAAGCATCTGTCATCGGAGGATGCTGGGTAGTGGGACAGGAGCAGAGGCAGTACTGCAAGACGGAAGTAGGCTGCCGGGCACTTTTTAAACATTAAGTTTTGTGCAGATAATGTTTTTTTTAAAAAATGAACAACGTTTTAAATGTTTTCACTAAATGAGCATTACTTATAGCTATGTGAAAGATCCCCTTTAACATGTTCTAGAAGATACTTCCCCTTAAGAGTCACTTATTCCAACAGGCATACTTCCCCTTTAATTCTCTATGGTCAGTATTCTCTAATTCCTTACACACTCCTAAAAATGGTGTAATAACTTGACCTTCAGTTTTCTTCAGCTGCCAAAAGTATCTCAGCAAGATTTATTGTTTCCTGTTAATAGTTGGCATATTATATGCAAATTGTATTCATTTTAAAGGCTCACATTTTAAGTCATTTAATGCATTACTTGTACAAGTACAAAAATCCTCAGATCCCAAACAGTTGGAAATGAATCAATACATCATATTTTATGAACACAAGAAAAGAATGAGGTGATATATTTTTTCCCCTTGTATTTCAACCTCACTTGGAGTCTGACAGTATTATTTCTGTCCTCATTTGATAAATGGCTTTTCGATGTTCAACACCATGTCTTATGCAAAGCTACTATAAACTGAATTTCAAGCATATTGGAACACATCCGTGTTGGATACTTTTACTGTAGCAAGTCATGTCTGTTATTTGAACTGGATATCCTACCCTAACCTAAATTTTGTTAACTTTAAAGCAAATTAAAACTGCCTCTATGTTGTGCTACCAATGTCTTTCTAATTATAAATAGTTTGAGAGAAATTTACTTTTATTTGTGATTGCACAGCATGACACTTTCTACGAATTAGTTTATGTTCTGGAATATGGTGGGGTTAGTGATTTGGCATAGAACACAGCTAATTTACATACTGAGCAGGAAATTAAGATAAAGTACAACACTGTGCCATCAAAAATGTAGGTTTATTTCTCAAAAACTTTTTGATTTTACAGAAAAAAATTGCTAATACTATACACAGAATTGATTTCTCTGAAAAACAAACTAACAGGGCTGGATTCATAGCCAAGACAACCCGAGGCAAGGCATTGTAAGTACCCACAGCTCTGCCCATGGCCTCGCCCCCAGTCCTATCCACTAGTTGGGTATTTCTCTAGAATCCAGAAGGCTGTAAAGAGCTATTTAAACTGTTGCAAAGACATTGAGATTGGGATACACAATTCAGAATATGGGTGTGGCCAGAACAACTGAGATGCCCCTCAAATTTGGAGATGTAGGGATTTATCTACTGCGCCTATTGGGAAATAAGCCCTGAAACTAAATCGTCTTAGAGTGACAGGTACACTTCAACCCAGGGCTGCTGCAGGGATTTTGTTTGCCCCTTGTGTCCCACCCCTTTATACCCCGCCTACTTATACCCCACCTCTTTTCATGATTGTCCTCTCTCTGCCCCCTGGGCCAGTCTGCCCCTGGTCTGGAGATGCCTATAAGAGATGCCCCCCACCAGCTCCACTTTGCCCCCATCAGCACCACTTTGCCCCCATAGCTCCAACTTGCCCCTATCAGCTCCACTTTGCCCCCACCAGCTCCCACTTGCCTCCATCAGCTCACACTTTGCCCCTCATCAGCTCCACTTTGCCCCTCTTCAGCTCCAACTTGCCCCCACCAGCTCCATCTTGCCCTCATCTGCTCCATCTTGCCCCCAACAGCTCCTCTTTGCCCCCCCATCAGCTCCAACTTGCCCCCCATCACATACCTGTAGCTCCAGCGCAGTCTTCTCTTCAGTAATGCAGAGCACGCCGGGAGATAATGACTCCCAGCGCGCTCTGCATTACTAAAAGCTGACTGCAATGAGAGAGCGCAGTAGCGACACAGACCTCTGTTGCAGCTCCCGGCATGGTGCGTGCGGGCGCAGCTCTTCTCCGCTGCATGCCCACACCCCCAGTACATGTGCGCCTTAGGCCGGCACCTACCTCGCCTATAGGTGGCGCCGGCCTTGCTTTAACAATTTCAGAAGTTGTTTTAACCAGTTGGATGCATTGGAGACATCTCACATCTAAGGGGTTAGATAAATAGAAAGGAAGCTCTTTTCACGCAAAGGGAATCTGAAAAGCATTGACCTTAACCGAGCTCAAGTTTGTCTTGTGTTGATGAAGTGTTGTTTGCTGCAGGCTATCACTGTATTCCTAAACTATTTATCAAAAGTACCAAAGGGTCTAAGGCTGGAGTGACAAAAATAGATTATTAATGGTGTTGACCTTATGGTAATATGTGTCAAGAACGTATTATTATTTTTTCCACATTTATAACTTGATATGTATGTTTACTCTGAATAAAGTTAGACAAATATAACACACACACACAAATCAGCATGTCAGATGGGTATTGTATGTAGAAACATTTCATTTTGATAGGTTGAAATATATAGCATATGCAACAATGGGACAAAGGTGAAAATTCTTCAGTGCAACCACACTGGTGTTAGCTGTAATGCCAAATCTCTGTATTTCAGGATATGCACTATAGTGTATGATCGCTGTAGTTTATGCCAGCAGACAATCTCACTACCATTAGGACATTAATATCAGAAAGCACTGTACCCAGCCCTATAACAAGTGCAAGGATATTGAATTAAATCACATCATTTCCTCTGTGGCATGTTTAAAGGGATAGTAATACTTCGTTTTAACTTTATTTTATTTTGTAGCCATTAAAAACATGAAGAATGATATGTCTTATCTCTCAAACCTTTATGGTTTGAGAGATATTCACAAGCAAAGTTTCCCCTCCCTCCCCTTTTACCTAGTATAATCCATCTCTTCTCAGATGTGGAATCCAGTCCATAGACCAGACAGATAACAGAAAGGGACAATCTTCTTACTGTGAGAACAATGAAATTCCTGCCCCCCTTGACAAGTTTTTCAGGTTTTTCCCTTATCTTAATTGAAGATTGTCCCTCTCTGCAATCTACCTGGGCACCTCCCTTCTGCTCTGGCTGAGCAGTGTTACATCAGTGAAAGGGGTGGGAGGGGGATACTTTGTCATTGAATTACTCTTGAACTACAACCGAATTGAAATAACACTCTCCAAAGTCCAAATACTATGATGATTAATTAGAGTTGCTTTCATTATGAAACATTACTATGCCTTTAATCGTCTGAGTGCATGGGAAGTATGGCTAATACATGGGGGAGATACACTAAGGCATGATATAGGGGTGAAATGTAATTTACCACACCCATATACTACTCTACTGTTCTGCCCTTTGCACAAACAGCATTAAGGGGAGGATTTTTGGAGTACGTAGCTTAGTAAATTGATGTTAGATTGGGATGCAAGAAATGTTCACAATCTCGATTTACAGTGTACTTTTGATTTAGCAACAAATGTTACCGAATTGCTATTTTTTTTCAGAATTAGCAAACATTAGCAAATTTGTTTGCGAATGCATTTCAAACAGTAGGCATGGCTAAAATGTCTGCCGTTTTGTGAGTGGATAAGTGATTGCTCCTACTGCAGTGAAGCAATTAGCACACATTTTCATACGTCTGGCTGCGGTTAATTTAGGCGCGTTCACTAACTTTGCCATTAATTTAGGGGCATTCGATAACTTTGCCGTTAGTTTGGGGGAATGTGCTATTCAGCAACAAGGTGTTAGTATGTTTCTTGCATCAAAAAGTGATCAATCACAAATAACGGATACATTTATCGCTTTCATAAAATAGCAAATGTTCCATTCTCTTGCAATCTGCCCTAAAAACCAATTCTTGAACGTTATTTAGAGAGGAAATACCATTATACCTTCATGTCAGAATCATATTGTCACTGTTCGGCAAGTAAACACAGGACAAGTAATAAAAGGTAACACCAACTTTATTTAGGCAGCAAAAAAAAACAGAAATATCACAATCTATATATATATATATATAGTAATAAAAAGAAGAGCACAACGGAGCAAGTGACAACTACCAGAAATAGAAGACTGCTTCCGTGTGATTCTCTTGATATCGGTCCCAGTGATGGGACAAGGAATAGTCTGCAATGCCACAGGTCCGCACCTGGGAGAAGCCAAAAAAATGGGAAGGCAACCAGGAGTAAGTCTGACAGAGTCACAAGCCTGCACCACATTGGGTATCTAGCAGAATAGAAGGCCACACTAGAGGATAGATAGAGCCACAGGTAAGAGCCAGATTGGGTGGTCAGACAAGCCAGGGGTCATGCACGGAGCGGGTAGTCAGCCAGAGCCACAGGTTTGCACCAGATAGGATGTCCACTGAAGCGTTAGTATGCTGGATACGCAGTGGACAGAGCCCCAAGTCAACACCAGAATGGGTAGTCAGTCAAGCTAGAAGTCACACACGGAATGGGTAGTCAACCAGAGCTATAAGTCACACACGTAACTGGTAGTCAGACAGAGCTATAAGTCACACACGGAACGGGTAGTCAGCAGAGCCGGATTACAGGCAAGGCGCACAAGGCGCCTGCCTAGGGCCCGGTAAAATGAAGGGGCCCGGCGGAAACCTCCTCTCTTCTCCCCTTAACTGTACTCTGGCTGCACTCGCCTAGAATGTGGCTCAGAAGTGGAAGTACGCATGTGTCAGGACTTCCTGTTCTCCTGACACATGCGCATATGGGGAAGGATACATTTCTTTGCCTTGTGCACTTTCCCTTCTTCCTGCTTGTCAGCTCTCATTCAAGCTCTCCACTTCTACTGCCATCGCCTTCTGTCTCTACCCTCCAATTCACATGCTCACCCTGCAGCTGGTCCAACTGCATTTCCTCAATCTTTTAGCCAATTCTCTCCCTCCCGATTCTTCATACAGCAAATGGACATGTCACAGGTGCCTGAGCAATGCCGGAGACTTCAAACAGCGAGTGCCTTCTCTCAGCTCCCCATCCCCTCTTTGTGAACCCACTTCTTTTTCTCAGAACTCTATCCCCCCTTTCTCTCTCTCGGACCCCTCTCCTGCCTGTGTGTAAGAGCAAAAATGTGAGACGTATAATCAACACAAACACTCTGTTTCTCCATCTCATTCTGACCAAAATAGTGCTTTGTTTGATATTAAGCCACTATTTATTAACCCCTTAGATGCTAGAGACATTCTCAATACATTGGGAAGCCTAGTATCTAAGGGGTTAATATTACTTTATTCAGTAAGTGACCAAAAGCAACATTCCCCGACACCACTGGCAACTCCTCCACTTCACTCACTCCCAGCTGGAACGGGGCACCGGCAGGGTTCTGCTTCAGGGACTGAGAGCTCCGCTGATCCTCCACATAGCAGGTGAGATTTATTACATGTATAATTCTGGATTTAAGCAATAAACTGCACTTGTAATAAATCTCTGTGCTAGGTGGGACAAGCGAGCTCTAAGTATAAGTGTCGTTCTGATAAGCAGCGCCCTGCCTGGTCCCAGCTGAGAGTGATGAGCGATCCCATACATTTGCCTGCCAGAAAATGTCCAGCGAATTGCAAAATACTGGACACCCTCTGGCAATATCAGCACATTATATTTACAGCAGTCCTGTCCCATTGATTGAGGAGGATTTCCCCCCACCTCCATTTCCTACACCCATGTCCCCCACATATTATATGTTAGACACAAACATTATTGCATAAATGTAAAGTGTCCTAAACTGCATTTTTTTTATTACCACTGAAAGCTTTTATTTGTGCAACATTGTTGAGGATTTAGCAAGGACATAGACACAGAGACTGCCATATTTATCAAGCTAAATAAGTGCAATTTTGGCGCACCACAGGGAATAAATTACTATTTCCATGGCTTTTAACCCCTTGAATGGTAGAGGGTACTCCAACGCATTGGTTTACAAAGTGTTGAAGACCTCGCTACCATTCAGGGGGTTAAAAGCCCCATTTAAATCAATAGGAATTTGCAGAATTGTCAATATAACCATAGGGTGTCATTTGCTTCAGAATTGCACCGCTTTAGCTTGATAAATAAGGACCACAGCCTCTTATCCCTGTGTGCTTTACACATTTTAATTCTTTTGGTTCTTGTAGTAGCTGATTGTGACTGACCAGTGAGGCTGATATACTAACAAAAAGGAGCGATTCTGGTGAAAACCAGCTGCAGCATAAAGAGCAAATAAAATTTGTTGGAGACTAATCTAGCATTGAAGGGGTTAAAAGGCTTATTTAAACCAATAACACTTATTATTTGTTCCCTATGGTGCTGTCGGTTTGCCCCAAAATTGCACAGATTTTCATCTGTTGTCTGGGGGAGGGGCCCCATATTGAGACTCTGCCTAGGGCCCCATGGAGCTATAATCCGGCTCTGGTAGTCAGCCAGAGCTGCAGGTTTGCACCAGAATGGTTGTCCGACAAAGCCAAGGGTCATACACGGAGCGGATAGTCAGACAGAGCCACAGGTCAGCACCAGGTTGGTTAGTCAGACAAGCCAAATCATACACAGAGCCAAAACTACAGACCTGCACTGGACACCAGCGAATGGGCGACTGAGCCCTGTGTCCAGGCAGTTCAAATAGAAAAGTGAGAGGAAGAGGAGGAGCAGCCAACCGGTGGCTGTCTCTTTAAATGCAGTGCACGTTTATGCCTTTTGGACGTGTGCCCAACTATGATGTCACCCGCCTGCCAGAACGCCGGTAGCAGAAGAGGCTGGAGCTGCACAAGGCACCAGCAAGTGGCTGAGCCACCACAACGGGGAACACGATCCATCCTCAATGGAGGCAAGGCATCGTGTGAGCAGACAGTGTGGCTGGAGCCGCTGGGGAAAGATGTGGCTGGCTTGAGCAGCTGCCGTACAGGTACCCTGACACATATAATGCAAAGTTATAGAGTTATGAAAGAGCCAAATACAGAGAGAACAAGTGGAACAATTCTTAGACATTCATATTGCATTAAATTGAGCTCTGATTGATCATAGTATGTGGGACATTTAGCTCTGTATTTCAATAACATTCGTGTAGTAGTTCAAGAGCAATTCAATTCTAAAGGATCTCCTCCCCTTTCTCCTACGTCACGTTGCCTCACTAAACTGGTCGGATGGAGCACAGCAGACAATCTTCACTGAGCATAAAGAAAATCCTGCACTCCTTCATCATGGGGGGGGCAGGGTTTTCCTTATACCTTCCTTATATGTGTATGAAGATTGTCCCTTGCTGTGCTTTGTCTGGTCCCAGGACCATATTCCACAACTGAGGGGGCTACTCAACAGACATTATTGTAATACACCAATAAATATCCCACATACTATTAAGATTAATAGGAGCTGATGTGTTTAGAAAACATTACTATCCCTTTAAAACCTAAATTGGTCCACATAGTTTTTGAGACCTCTCTAGAATTCGAGGGATTAAAATGGACGTTTAAATCAATGGTAATTTGGTAAATATTTAGTTGTTCCCTGTGGTACAGTTGGTTTGGTCCAGAGCTGCTCATGTTTGTGTATATGGTGCTTAGCCCTTTAAGACCTAGAATGGAGTGTAGAAAAATCTGCCATTGACGTTCATGTCCGCCTCCATGGACATGACACCCAGGACTGATTGAAGATGTCACCTCTTGAACAAATGTGCAAGGACACATTCATAGGGGGCATTAGGATTTTCTGGCTATAGTAAGATGAGTGTTTTTTTTTTTTATTATGATGTGTTAGTTCTCCATTAACACGAATATGTTGCGGTACCTTATTCATTTAACCCTTTGAGTGCCAGAGGGGTACTCAACACATTGAATCTGGGGTGCAGCCGAGCACCTAGCAAATAGGCACACCAGCTGGCAGTACAAAGGGGGAGGAATGCCCTTGTTTTAACCCTTTGAGTATCAGAGAGGTAGCCAATGCTTTGCACTCACAGGGTTAAATGGAAAGTATCACACCTATACAATTTTGGTTAATAATTAACTAAATATAGCGATTAGCTTGAATACTTGTTTTAATTTTTTATAAAATTCGTGGTATGTCTAAATTCAAAAATTTAAAAATGATCCGGGTCGTTACTTACAGATGGTCTGTGAGTAAAGCTCTGCACTGCAGTATGTTAATCTTCCTCTGCTTCCCTCCCCACTTAGCGTCTCTATCCAGCCTCCTTCCATGATGGAGGATTTCTCTGTGTAAACTGGAGGGCTCTCTAGCCAATGATCAGGGCCAGCGCCACCTACAGGCGAGGTAGGTGCCGGCCTAGGGCGCACATGTACTGGGGGCGCAGACAAGCAGCAGAGCCATGCCCGCACGCACCTCAGTGGCTGCTGTAGCATTTATTAAAGGGATAGTAATACTTCATTTTAACTTTATTTTATTTTGTAGGCATTAAAAAAACATGAAGAATGATATAAGTCTTATCTCTCAAACCTTTATGGTTTATGAGATATTCACAAGCAAAGTTTCCCCCTCCCACCCCTTTTACTGATGTCACACTCTTCAGCCTGAGCAGAAGGGAGGTGCCCAGGTAGACTGCAGAGAGGGACAATCTTCAATTAAGATAAGGGAAAAAGCTGAAAAACTTGTCAAGGGGGGGAAGGGCTTTCATTGTTTTCATAGGAATAAGAGTGTCCCCTTCTGTTATCTGTCCAGTCTATGGACTGCATTCCACATCTGAGAAGAGACTGTTTACAGTAGGTAAAAGGGGCGGGAGGGGGAAACTTTGCTTGTAAATATCTCATAAACTATAAAGGTTTGAGAGATAAGACTTATATCATTCTTAATGTTTTTTTAATGCCTACAAAATAAAATAAAGTTAAAACGAAGTATTACTATCCCTTTAAGGAGGGAGGCTCCATCACAAGTGTCGTGACTGTTGCAGTATTTCTTTCACCGTGTCCATCACTACAGTTGTAAGTAAGGTCACTTCAAACCTGTCAATATGGCCGTCAGCAGACGGCATGTCACTCTCTATTTGTTTAGAATGGAATTTAATTCATTTTTCGCCCACTGAATGGCGCGATGGTGCGGGGGGGGGGGTTAACCATTTGAGTACCTCTGTGCTAAAGAGGTATCCAAGGTGTTATAGAGGATTTTTTGCTTTTATGGATAGGTTAGAGAGCGATCCAAAGCATTATGGAGTTATGGAGGATATTTTTAATGTTATGGATAGATTAACCCTTCAAGTGCTACTTTGCTAGAGAGGTATCCAAAGTGTTATGGGGTCAACGGGCAGCAAAATGAGCCCTGCCAACGATTGACAGACTGCAGTGCAGAACTGTACCAGCAGTTTGTCTGGAAGTAAGGCCCCGGATCATTTTTAAATCTTTAAATTTAGCCAAACCACAAATTTTATAAAAAATGTAAATAAGTATTCAAGCTAATCACTATATTTAGTTAATTATTAGCCAACCTTGTTTAGGGGGTGATAGTTCCCCTTTAACATAATAAAACTACCCCCAAATTGCTCCCATTCACTAATTACCTCAGCCTCTATATGGGTCTCTGATTTGATCTGATTGTGCTTGTGCTGAATCTTTGGTCACTACATGAGAGTATTTATTTTTCTACATTTAACATCTGGCATGCATGAAAACCTCAGCTTAATGGGAATTCAGACAGGCCAACATTTAAACTAATTATCCATCTCATATTCTGGCTTTAAAACACAGTTCTACAATATTTTTCTTTCTTTTATTTCTTTTTCTTGTTTTTGGTCTCTAAGGCCATAAATGTTCCAAGATATATATTTCTTTTTCCATTTATCGGAAAGGTTGGGGATATAAATTAAACATACCATGACTCCGATGTTCTAAGCAGAACTTGATTAATTCTCGGACGAAACAACTGCGCCATAGGGGGAAAAATCCACAAATTTCCATTGGTTTAAAGGGACCCTATCATCTAAAACATCTCTAGTTATTTTGAAAGAGCTTTAACCCTTTGAGTGCCAGAGGGATACGCAATGCATTGCTTTGCAATGCATTGTGTACCCCTCTGACACTCAAAGGGTTTACAAATCACCCGTGTATTGTATTAGAAAACTTGTTTTTGATCTATGAGTGAGGGAGGTAATGTAGGGCTAAGACAGGAAGTACGTGCATGGCATGCCTTAATTAGTGTAATCAATAAATCTAAATTACTCAAAAGCTAGTTTTCTAAAATAAAATGGGCTAATACAACATATAGGTGATTTTTAAAGGGCTTTCAAAATCCCCAAAGTTGTTTTTAGGTGACAGGGTCCAGTTAAATCGGGTTGAAGGCACCATTTAATTGGAGGAAAGTCTTGAGAATGTCTGTTTCTCTCCTACTAGTAAAGAATCCAAAATGAAAGTACCTATAAATAGTTAAATATATTTATACGATCAAATTACAAGACAGCAACTTTATTACATTTGCAACATGGTATTCCAAGTGGATAAATACAGTATATTCATTTCCTTCTAGCAACTGGATATTTTTACAGCAGTGTTGGCGTTAACCTTGTATATTTTTCAGTTAAAGAAATAATCATAGCATGAAAATAACTCGCTGTATTATTAACAATCATTGAATAGATTTTTTTTCCTGAGATGGCTGACTTGATGACTTTAGTACTTGTATTTCTTTATATACAATAGAATAATGTATAAACCCCACAACAAAATGTAATCATTTCAGTTTCCAAGTCATTGTGTTGATTAAATAGGATTTTACCTGGAGTAGGGAGAAAAGTAATGAAAGGGTCGTAGGGTTGTCACACTATATTTTTTTCATTTTAACCTCTTTTCATTGCAACAAAATCAGCTAGTTAATACAGGAAAATATATTTTAAATCTGGTTAGTGTTGTGATATTTGCATTGGAACGGAAGTTGTAGTGTATGATAAAATGAAAATCAGTTATTTTTTTCTGTTGCATTTACTCAACTACAGTATCTTACTGACAGCACAATGACAGCTGAACAGATAAAAAATAGATTTACTTGAACAAAGTGCAACCAGTTTAATTGCCTTAGACTCTGCTAGACTGTAGGAAAAATATGTAAGTTTGAACTAAAAGAACTTAGAGCCAAGTCAAATATGTTAATTATGCATCATCTAGCTTTATATATATAAACACCAACTGACAGAGGGCTCAAGTTCTGTATTTGTTTTAATTAAAAATGCACTCAAACACAGTGTTAAAACACCATATATTTATATTATATTCTGGAACAGACATTATTGGAAACAGAATATTGCAAATCTGTAGATATTTAACAAAAAACAGCTGGGTTCCCCCTGTAACCCACAAGGGCTAAAACAAAATCTCTCCTTCATCTCTCAAATATGTGGAGTTTTAAGTACTGCCAGGGCCCAACCTAAACTGAACCTTCCCATAGGTTCCAGTTTTCCAGGTTTTAAGAGACTTCCATCATGTATCCACTAAAGTTGTCCGGGCCAAATACTTAGAGCTGTATTCAACAAGTTAAAGGGACAGTAATGTTCCATGAAAAATGTTTAGAGTTTTGTAGAGATTAAAAAAATAAACAATATGCCACAAATCTTATCTCTCAAACCGCTATAGTTTGAGAGATATCCTTCACTAAAGTTCCTCTTCTACTGATGTCAGATGTAAAGCTGACAGAAGGAGATCCGTGTCGACCAACACGAGGAGGCTCTTCAGTAGAGCTGAAATAGCATTATTTAAAAAGAATTCCTTCATTGGAACGGTCTACAAAGTGTGCTTGAAAACCAGGCACACTTTGTAGAGTGTTACAATGATTTCTTTTTAAATCCCGCTATTGCGGCTCTGCTGAAGAGCTGCTTGTTGGTCCCCAGACCAGGAACTCCTGCTGTCAGCTTACAGGTGACATCAGGAGAAGGGGAGGGAGAGGGGAACTTTAACGGAGGATATCTCTTAAACCATATTGGTTTGAGAGATAGGATGTGTGGCATATTGTATATTTTTTTAAACTCTACAAAGCTCTAAGCATATATTATGGCACATTACTGATTATCATAGGCTATCTCATTGTTCTGCAATGCATTGAACACCCCTCTAACACTCAAAGGGTTAAAAGCCCCATTTGAATCATTGCTGGTTTTCATTTTTCTCCCCTATGGTGCAATTGGTTTGGCAGAATTGCACCTTTTTTGCTTATTGAATGCGGCCTACAATGTTGTAATTGGTTATCCAACAGCAATCATAGACACGGATGCAATTCTCACCGCATAAATTAGAGAGGATATATGTTGCAGCAGCCACCCTGTACAACCATGCACTCAGGTATTAGGGTCTAACAAGAGGTGGAGATGGACTTAGGCCCACAGTGCGTCCATCACATCACTATCTTCCCAGGAACTGTAGTGCCATCTCTCTCTTGCTGCCCACCTTGTAGCTTGTATACTGCTTTTGGATCAAAAAAGTGATCTGGGACAGGATGAACTGAACACTCAAAAGGTTAATCTAAAAGTAACATATTTTCCCTTAAAGAGAACCTATAAGCTTTTAGTCTTATTTAAACTGTTTGTGTTTAGTAATGCATTCAAAGGTCTATTAACATTTTTTAATGTACATAAAAGTTATAGGACTTTCCTCCTGAGTAAAACAATGGTACTCCTACTAATCAGGGATGCTTTGTTCCAAAAATATTACATATTAAACTGTCACCTCTTGTCCAGACAGTTCAACTCCAGTTAACCTGTTTGGTAATTTCTTCACTTGCTTTCTGTGGGAGAGGTGAGTCACTTACAACCGTTCTCCATAGTGATAGTAACAGCTTCATCACTTTGTGACAATTTTAATAACTTTTCAATTAAACAATTCTGAGCAGTGGGTGCACCCTTGTTTTATTCAGCTAGGAAATCCATGTAACACACTGTTCCTTAATTGTTTTAGAGAATTTTGGTTTAGTTGCTGGAAAGTTGTTTTCTCACCTGTCTGATAAAGACTTCATACTTAATTACTCACATGTCTATAAACCTATCTCCACCATCTTAGGGCCATTTCACACAGTGAAGTGATGCAGCTTTGGTTATGAAGCCCTTTTTGAAAGGTTCCATGCTAGGCTATGGTGCCTTTCGCACAGTTGATTCTCACCAAAGTTTAGTGTCATGCATCTATACTGCATTAATGCAGGAACATAGTAAAGATGAAGGAAGAGAAGTATACATTGAGGCCTATATGGGCACCGAAAGACCTTTCAAATGAGGATTGTTGGAAGTTGCAATGCTCATGTGGGCCGACGGTCAAACATGCTTCTCCTTCTTTCAGATCAAAGAAGGTGAATGAAACAAAACATGTGACAAAATTGCTGCAGGGGACTGCTACTGTTCTGTCACCAATGTGAAAGAGCAGCTAGAACCTATTATTTCCAAAAAAGGGGTGGAATAAATTAATAGGGAGTAAGAATCTTAAAAATCCTATCGGGAATGAGGTATGGATTCGGAAAGGTGGTGTTTTTTCTTTAAGGAGATGTGACAAACATATTAGTCTCTATTTTTCATATAATATAATCATCCTTTTATAATAATTGTGTAATGATGCAGTCATGTGCAGTACAGACTGCTGTGTGTGCTGCAGTCATGTGCAGTAGAGATTGCTCGCTCCGCGGCTGATACAGATCTGGGCGCTCTGAAGGAGGGTCCAGCTCTGTACTTCCGTGGCGCGGGCAGTCTCTACTGTGCATGACTGCCCTCAGACCGGCTGGCAGTGGCACTGTGGCCCATGTAACGGGCTCTTCAACTAGTTTTTAATATAATAGTGAAGCAACGAGTTGCACTCCCATCTTGTTTTCTTATGAGGCAACCTGATGAAGGAGACAGGAGCCCCTCAGCATCATTTTCCATTAGAGTGCTTCGGAGCTCCCAGCACATAGACTGTTACTCTGATTTTTACATGACTTCAGTCCTTTGGCACTCATACAGTTAGTAACTCAATGACAAAAATAGCAAATTTGTAAAATACTCAGAAGTAAGATTAAAACTATTTGCTGTTGTGCTGTAATTAAGTTGCTAATCAAAACAGGCTGACAGCATGCCTTCAAAGAGCACTATAAAATGTAAAAAGCACGGATTATCCCCAGGCCATTCCTGCAAAGTATGTTGACTTAAACAGAGCCTTCTTTAAAGATGGTCTAGTATGCCATTCACAGCTGTATTTCCTCTAGTGATTTATAGCAGATAACAACTCTAATTATACTCTCTGCAGCACATAAAAATAGAAAATCATCGCTGAACGTAAAATTTAAATAAATTGGGAAAAATTGCTATCTTGAATATCAAATACTCTTTGGATTGATTAACCATTTAGACCGCGTTGTTTCCTACTGGGAGAATATTTTCAAATATATCTATATATCTAACAAGGTTCTGAGTATGGAAACATTGTGTATCCAGTACCTCCTATAAAATCTATAAAGTGAAAGAAACAAATGAATAACACGCACACTATTCATCTGTTTCTTTCACTTTATAGATTTTATAGGAGATTCTGGGAACACAGTGTTTCCATACTGTGACACTCAGAACCTTGTTATGTGCGTACATTGTTTCTATATTGTTGTATATTACATTTATAACACCTTTAGCTGTCATTTGGTGTGCATTGTGTCCATATTGCATTAACCAATGCAGTTCTAGGTGCTTATGTGATACATTTTTTACATTTTCTGATTGCATGTTTCTCTCTGCAATAAAATATTTTAAAATATAGTATTACACATTGCTTTCCCTTTATTATTTCTCTTTTGTCTGTTTTTACAGTCTGTCCACTATCAGACTAAGGAAATATAGCGATCTGTAACTATATTGATACAGTATATATATATATATATATTTTTTTTTTTTTTTTTATACAGTATATTTATATTCAGATAGAGCGTTGTTATCCTTTTTCAGCACCAGCCCTGCATTCTGGTTCTTCTATTAATATCTATCTATCTATCTATCTATCTATCTATCTATCTATCTATCTATCTATCCTTGTATTAAAAGACCCTGTGGTCAGGCATCAGGACCCCTCATGATGCACCCCCAGCTACTGATCTCCAAGCCAATCAGGTCTGTCTTTTTTTGTGTAAGCTGTTGGATGAGGAGGCAGGGGGAGAGACCTGCCTCCCCTTGTGCCAGAGGCTGAATTTTTATTTATTTTATTTTACAACAGAGTGGCAGTGGTTTTGGTTGAGGTCCTCCTCAATTAATCAGCGTTTTCCAGCCACGCCCATGACAGTGAATCAGAATCACTACGTTTATATATATATATATATATATATATATATATATATATATATATATATATAAAGAGGTCTAGGCCCTCTGCCCAATTACATCATTGACCCCACCACCATGACATCATCTGGTTGGCCTGGGGGTTTCTGGATGGCCTGGGGGGGTTGTTGGCTGCCCTGAAGGGTAGTTGCAGACTTGGGGGATACTGGATGGACAGGGGGTTGTTGTCTGCCCTGAAGGATAGTTGCAGGCCTGGGGAATAGTTGTAGACCTAGGGGGTAGTAGCTGTCCTGAGGGGTACTGGATGGCCGGGGGGTTGTTGTCTGCCCTGGAGGGTAGTTGCGGGCCTGGGGGCTAGTTGCAGACCTCGGGGATAGTTGCTGGCCTGAGGGGTACTGGGTGGTATGGGGGTTACTGGATAGCCTGGGGGGGTTGTTGTCTACCCTGGAAAATAGTTGCTGGCCTGAAGGGCACTGGGAGGTACTGGATGACCTGGGGGGTTGTTGTCTACCCTGAAGGGTAGTTGCAGGACTGGGGGGTAGTTGCTGGCCTGAGGGGTACTGGATGGTCTGGGGGCACTGGATGGTCTGGGGGCACTGGGAGGTACTGGATGGCCTGGGGGATTGTTGGCTGCCCTGGAGGGTGGTTGTGGACCTGGGGAGGGTAGTTGCTGGTCTGAGGAGTACTGGATGGCCTGGGGGGTACCAGGAGTAGTGGGAGGTACTGGATGGCCTGGGGGGTACTGGATAGCCAGGGTGGTACTGGGAGGAACTGGATGGCCTTGGGGGCTACTGGATGGCCTTCGGGGGGGGTAATGGATGGCCTGGTGGGGAGGTACTGGATGACCTGTGGTAGGGTGGGACTGGATAGCCAGAGGGGTTTACTGGCTTACCTTTGCTTTGTGGTTCTTATGTTGCCACTGTCTGTCAGTGTCACTTATAGTCACTGCTGCGCTGCCGCTGTGGATTTCTGGTTGGGTGGTCCTCCTGTTATTCAGTCCGCTCCAGTGACGATAGTGTGTTGGTGACACTGTCTGGTGTTTGAAATGGCGCTTGTCCTCCTTGGCAGGCTGCAGGCCCCACATGATGTCCTCCGGGCTGGCTCTGAGTGACTCCTTGAGCCCCCCATCTCCCCCATCATCACGCGCCCCTGCAGGCCGTGATGACATCAATCCGCATGCTGCTCAGACCAAGAGGTTGCGCAGGCATGCTCAGAGCAGAGGGAACAGGGAGGAATACTGAAGAAGTGCTTTCAAGAGCTTGCTGACCGAGACAGCCGCTGGAAATATGGACTTTATTTGGCATTATGGTATTTGTACACTACATTGCAGTGATTTTGCTTGTGTAATGTCCCGCAGTGTGGGTCTCCTCTGCATCGCAGTTCACACTGTTCAGAACGTCTGACGTTATAGATATACTGCAGTACTGGTATCACAACACATAGCCTTCTACCCAGTAACAGACTGAGTCTGGCACTGGCAGCAAGACTCATTTGTGTTGGGGCTGAGCCAATGAGCAGCGCAAAGTGTGACTGTGCCATGGTGGATCATCTTTGTGGGACATGTCATGGCAGTGGCTACTGGCTATAATGTGTGGCGTCACTGAGCAGAGCGGCACATTATAATAGGAACGGGTGTGCGGCTGTCCCCTACACAGCAGACTGGCGGACAGTACATTTATACTTAGAGTCTGTATAAAAGCAGCGGCGGGCCCCCCTCGCTCACGGGCCTTCAGTCTGTGACCAAATGCCCGAATGTTCAGTCCGCCCCTGATGGTGACCCTGGAATTCCACGACGTGCCAGGACATCACTGGTCATTAAGTTTCGGAACTGGAAAGTCAAGGGTCTTTAAGGGGTTAATAAACACTTCTACCAACCTTATAGGCCTTTATCAACCTTGTTAACTCTTTACGCACCAGAGGTCCAGTTGGTTTGACCTAGAAAGGCTGTAATTTTACTTCCTGGATAAGGCCCTTTGATAAATATTTCCCCTTATTACCACATCAGGATATTGCTATCAATATATATGATTCATTTCAGTTAAAAATAATGTATTTATTAAGCTTTCATTCATAATAAATATGCAAAAGCATACATTAAAGTCTATGCGGCTTTTAGTAAGCAAGTAGGGAATTAACAAAGAGTTTTCTTGTCATAAATCCATACAAGTTGACATATCCTGTGTTGCTGCACTAAAAGGTTTTCTCCTGCATTCTTGTATGACTCGACTATAAAAGGAACAATGGGGGAGATTTATAAAAGTGGAGTCAACTAAAAAGAAGTGTTAACCCTTTGAGTGCCAGAGGGGTACGCAACGCATTACTCTGTAATGCGTTGCGTACCCCTCTGGCACTCAAAGGGTTACAATAGCTGTAAGATTGTCTCTGGCAGTTTTTATAAAGAAATGTCGCTATTTACAACAATTTAGCGATAGGATTTTCACCAGATATGTAAGGCCATATCTGACCTGTTCTTATTCTTTAAGGTCACCACATTTATAAATGTACCTACAATAATTTATACATACCAACACTCATAATAAAGAATAAGGACATTTTAACAATCAGTTCATAAATAAGAGCAAGAACACTTTATAAATCTCCCCCAGTGGTCCATATTTATAAAAGCAAACAGGTTATTCTGGAGTAAACTGTCTTCACCATAGGGAACAAACACACATCACTTTTAAATTAAATTGGTCTTTTACCCCCTTTGATGCTGAATAGGTCTCCAATTCAATGCAAAGCAATGCATTGGAGACCTCTCTAGCATTCAAGGGGTTAAAAAGCTCTATTCAAGTACATGGACATTTAGAAATTTGGATCCGTCCCCTATGTTGCAGTTAGACAATGGTCCGTATAAAGAGGCACACTTTGTAGACCAGTCACATGAAGGTTCTCTTTCTCTGCAATGTTATTCCGGCTCTGCAGAAGAGCCGTCTGGTCTGTGGACCAGATTACAAGTTTGTCAGCTAGAGCGCTGACGTCAATAAAAGGGGCGGGGGTGGGGACTTTACAAGCATATTACTCCCAAAGTATACATGTTATTAAAAAAGACTTGGATCGTTTGATTTATGTATTTAATGAGAACAATATTAAAGACTGCATTAGGAAAGTATTACTGTCCATTGGTGAAGTGTATGCACTGTTGTGCAGTAAAGAGATCATACACTTAATGATGTTGGAGTGCATGTGCTGATGAGTACTAAAGACATCATACTCTTAATGATGGTGAAATGCATGCTCTGATGTGTACTAAAGAGGTCATACTCTTAATGATGGTGAAATGTGTGCTCTGATGTGTACTAAAGAGATCATACTTTTAATGATGGTGGAGGTGTATGCACTTGTGTGCACTAAAGAGATCATTCTCTTAATGATGGAGGAGGTGTATGCACTTGTATGCACTAAAGAGATCATACTCTTAATGATGGTGGATTGCATGCACCTGGAAGATGAAGAGCATGAGATGTTCAAGTAGGAATATGGGCATGAGGACATATCAGAGTGACAAAGGACCAGAGGTAGTGTTAAAGGGATAATAATGTTTCATAATAAAAGCAGCTCTAATTAATCATCATACTATTTGGACTTTGGAGAGTGTTTCTGTCAGAGTTGTAGTTCAAGAGTAATTCAATGATAAAGTATCCCCCTCCCACCCCTTTTACTGATGTAACACTGCTCAGCCAGATCAGAAGGGAGGTGCCAAGGTAGATTGCACAGAGGGACAATCTTCAATTAAGATAAGGGAAAAACCTGAAAAACTTGTCAAGGGGGGCAGGGCTTTCATTGTTCTCATAGGAAGAAGATTGTCCCCTGCTGTTATCTGTCTGGTCTAGCAACCAGATTCCACATCTGAGAAGAGATGGCTTACACTAGGTAAAAGGGGCAGGAGGGGAAACTTTGCTTGTGAATATCTCTCAAACCATAAAGGTTTGAGAGATAAGACATATCATTCTTCAAGTTTTTTTAATGCCTACAAAATAAAATAAAGATAAAACGAAGTATTACTATCCCTTTAAGAAGGACCTGTGCAGCATAGAAGGTGGACATGATAGGAGGCACAGCAGAGAGAAGAGAAGACAGTGGAGAGCAATGAGGCAAAAATGTGATAATAAGAGGGAAGCTGAAGAGGGGAGAAAGCTACAATCATACCACTGACAGCGGCATCACAGCAGGTAAGGTGAAAGGAGAGAAAATGCTGAGAGACAGCTATGAGCGGAGGCAGTGCGGATACTGGAGAAATTTATAGTGGGAAGTAAGGCGGACAGAGGAACATGTGATAATGCAAGGTAAGAGGGACAGGGGAGAAAGTTTGAAATGTGACGGACAGTGTGCAGAGAAGATTATGGCAATAGTAAAGCATTTGCAAAGATTTTGCCAGTATTCCCCCTCCCCCCGGCCAATCGTAGCAAAATCATTCCCCCTTGTATGAGTTGGGAAGAAGTTTGAAGGTTGATTAGAATTTATTCTCCTCACTGCTGCCCTGAGGGGTGGCCAGCAGAGACAAAGAATTTTCTAGCACAAGATGGTGTCTTCTTTTCTAAACAGTTCTTACAAAATAATGAACCTTGTATATACATCTATTTCTATAAATGCTGTAGTATATTTTTTTCATATTTAATAAAGCTACATTTTTCTACTAGGGTTCCTTTAAAAGAAAAGATTTAACCTTTAAGTCCCAGAGGGGTTTGAAATGCATTGCACATCCTTACGGCCCTTAAAGGATTAATGATGAATTTGGTTTGATTTTATAAACTGAAACATCATAAAATATATATATAAAATGCTCAAATCTTGTCCTGATATCACAAAAATAAGTGTGTGCGCACGAGTAAAAGAAAATACTATCCCTTTAAGGATAAGAGAATTGTACCAGGCGTTGCTTCGCATTGAGTTGCATAGTCCTTTGGTCCTTAAAGAGTTAATTTTGTGTTTTATTTTATGAAGGGAAACATTATAAGGTATATTCATAAAGTGCTCATCTGTTGTCCAGATACCACTAAAATCTGTTTACACTTGATTAATTTTGCATACAGATTTCTGAATCATCAAAAGTAGCAGTGCATATTTCACATACTGTTCATTTAACATGCACTGACAAGTCAAAATATTTCATAGTTCAGCAAAAAAAATAAAAATCTGGATGTTTTATTTATGTGTAACAGGCAGAGCGAAAACAGTCACCAAAACAAACTACTTTAGATTTATATTGTATAAGAATATGTTATGTATTCAGTGGCGTAACTATAGGGGTCGCACATGCGACCCCCTCGCCTGACGCCTGCAATTAAGTATTGCAGAGAGCCGGGGCTCTGCATCAGGAGAGTGCTGGTCTGCCAGAGGAAGATCAGTATTCCCTCCGGCAGACCGGCACTCTCGTAATGCAGAGCACTGGAAGATGACATCATCTCCCAGCGCTCTGCATTACTGAAGAGGACCATGCGTGAGAAGAGGTCTGTGCAGAAAGAGGTACAGACCTGTCCTCTGCCACTGGACCACCAGGGAGGTAGGAGATTTAGGGGCAATGTGAAAGGGGAAATGTGGAGATGGGGGCATTGTGCAAGGGGCAATGTGGAGATTGAGGGGGCATTGTGGAAGGGGCAATGTGGAGATTGAGGGGCAATATGGTGGTGGTGGCCAACGTGGTCGGGGGCCCATGGCAATTCTTGCACCAGGGCCCTGTGGCTTCTAGGTACGCCTCTGTATGTATTGTAGCTTTCCATGTTGAAGCTGCTTTCTTTCTGCGTGTTCATCTGTACAATTTATATTTAATATGTCTTCAGTAAAGTATAAGAAAATAATTGGTTCTTAAAGGCGAATTTATTCAAAAGTACTTAGCACATGGTTGCTCAGTGATGACAGTAAAAGATAATCTCTACATTGCATGTTTTTGATACACAAAATTAAACAGGAAGTACAGCTGAAGATTAACCCTTTGACTTTCAGATGGGAACACAAAGCATTGCAATGCAATGCGTTGTGTACCCCTCTGGCACTCAAAGGGTTAAGTGTCTTTTCATTTGTTTAACAGAATGACATACCTAGATATATGTGCTACATATAATGGTCAGGTATATGAACAATCATTATTATTATTTTTATTATTAACACTAATAATAATAATAATATAACATTAGTATTATTCCTCTGTATTTAGGGTAAATTATGAGCTCAATTAATTTTGAAGAAATTAGTTTAGTCTCCTAGTCCCTTTGAGTGCCACAGGGGTACACAACGCATTGGTTATCTGACATTCAAAGGGTTAAATTCTAGTTGGGTCTTCAGTGTATTGTTTCACATTAATTTAAATGGGGATTTTAACTCCTTGATGCTCATACTGTCTCCAAAACTTTGCAAAGCATGAATAGTAAATTGTATGGCAAGTTATTTATAAGTGTAATCATTTGTAAGTGTAAGTGAATTAAGTTCCCGTAGCTTAAACAGCTGCAGTAATCTTTTAGTTCCCCTTGCAGATCTATGTGATATGCTGGGCTGGGAATTTTTAAATCCTCAGTTAGGGCTTTTGGGAGAGGAAGCGAGATAACATTTGCCAACACAGGGCTTCAATGAAGAGAACAGAAAACTCCCAGAAGCACTGAGTGAAGAGCTGATGTCAACCAGTCCTTTAGATAACAGTGATTTAAAACCATTACCCACACAATTTTCTGCTCCATTTCAACTGATAGAATTTTGTTTTTCAACTGATAGCATTTTGTTAAAGGGAAACTGTAAAAACACATAGAAACACACAAATGTACATATCTGGAACTCACCCAATACCGGTGTCGTACCACCAGTCAGGCTCAGTCAAGGAGCAACAATGCAGGCATCATTCTTAACAAAGACATTGAACCCCTGCTGTAGCCTTTGATGTTGGGATTTATTGCAAAATAGAGCATGGCAGAGAGTCGTCTAGCACTGAAAGGAGGCCATTTCCCTCCTGCTAAAAGTGATTATATATAAACTTATGATAGCTTTACATATTTTAAACATCTTAGAACGGTGTGTAGTCACACCAAAGTTTACACAATGTGACGTTTTTACACTCACACAGTAGTTAAAGCAATCAGTTTAGAAAAAGCAATTACCGCCCAGCAAATATACTGGTGTCAACACTCTCAAATGATGTCCCCATTCCTCCCGCTACCCCTCCAAAAAAAACATATGTTCAACAATATTATGAAAGAAAGGGGGTGCTAATAGAGCCTTACAAATCAAAATATAATATGTCCTCTTATGATATTATATCAAGAAAAAATATTCATATAATGTATGCTGGTGTAATACACTCAAGGTCACCCTATTTGAAATAGTTCAAAGTCCATTCAATTTCATCAATAGCGTATCCAGTATCCTCTTTGATTGAATACCTCTTTCTTGCAATTGATGTTAAGTATCACACTGCAGCTTGTATCATACAATAAAAGAAACATGACAGTGTCTCAGTAAACAATATATCACACAAAGATACAGTGTGTTTTCTGACTTACATCTGAGATAGGTGCAATCCACTTTACTAGAATAGGCCTTCCTTACGAACGACGTTAGATATAATCACCCTTTTATATCTTACCATCTTATTTGAAGGATTCAGGCGGAACAATAAAGAGCCTGAGAGAGGTGGTTTGGAAAGAAAGCTATTTTCTTGTGACAAGTGATGTGATATCATTTTATACAATTATAGAATCCTTGTTAGTATGTACAAAATTTATCTTAACAAAGAACTACTTTTGGGCAGAGAGCGAGTTCTATGTACAATTGTCCAGTACAGCTATGGGGAGCAAATTTACCCCAGTTATGCTAATATATATATGGGAAAATGGGAGGACAAATTTATTCAACAGGGAAATGTGAAGAACTCTGGTTTAATCCTTTGGAAGAGGTATATAGATGATTGTCTGTTTATATGGGAGGGTACAGAAGACTCCTTAAACAGCTTTTTAACATATATTATTGATAATGAATATGTTTTGAAATTCACCTCTACATTTAGTAAAGAAAGTATAAATTATAAAACTTAGATTTAACCATCTACATTGAAAATGTCAGTATTAAAACACGTCCATAAAAAAACCTATGGACACAAATGGTTTTATTGTTCCATCTAGATTTGGTGAATGTTGTTTTTTTGGGGGAAAGGGGGATTTGATTACTTTGAGTGTTGGCAAAAGTATGTTTGCCAGACAAT
The DNA here is from genome assembly GCA_037306005.1 of Rhinophrynus dorsalis. Taxonomy (NCBI): domain Eukaryota; kingdom Metazoa; phylum Chordata; class Amphibia; order Anura; family Rhinophrynidae; genus Rhinophrynus; species Rhinophrynus dorsalis. The sequence continues at coordinate 81,004,972 of CM074718.1, read as the reverse complement.
ACATTGGTTTGATAGAAAGATTTTTTTTTTTCGGCCCTACTAGTATCGGGCCTGTAGAATGTACTTTAAGCTTCCATTAAGATTAACATGCATTGCTGGTGTACGCTGGAGCTAGCATTTACTGTGTGCTATCCGGAAGATAAGAAATTCTATTGAATACCACCCCATAGCATGTTGCAAATCAACAAATCGTGAGGTTCTATTCAATGGAATTTCATATATTCCGGATGGCATACAGTAAATGCTAGCGCCAGTGTATACCAGCAATGAGCATTAAGTTGATGATTTCAGCATAAAGTCTGAAATTAGACCAGGTCATTGAACTGAGCTCTCTGTATCTAGTTTTGTAATCCAGCAGTGACCTTGCTTTGGTTGCATGCCACTCTGTCTGCCTCCTGCTAGGTGACCCCAGCTCTGATATTTACCACTGCTCTGTCTGCAATCTACAATGTAGCCTCAACACTGACACTGTCTTCTGCTTTGTCTGCCACCTGCCAAGTGACCTGACTCCTTCAATCATTGCTCCAGCTATCCACTTTAGTAGACGCAATCACTAAACCACAAATCCTGGATTAATCAATCTTTGGCTTCCTAAGGATCCCACTCTGCAGTCAGATCTCCCTTAGATGAGTACCTTGCTATTAACGCACACTGTTAAAGTGGACCTATCACCTTGAATTAATTTTACATATCTGAAAACTTAATTCAAATCTAAGGGAGAAATGTTCAAAAAATGGTGGTAACTGAAATTTTCTGTAATCAGAACAAAAACGTTCTTACACCATGAGCCGTCAATTCTCAGACATGTTACCATCGTTCTTTGCATCCAATTCCATCTCCGTCAAAGGAAAAAGTCATCTTAAAAGTGGGCGTGGTTTAATCTACAATCATTTTGTAAGGTATTTTCAGAACAAATTATTCTTTTAACTGACAATTTTTTGTCTGATTAATGTCATTTATTCCCGACAAAATAAAAATGGTCTGAACTTGGAGAAGACAAATTAAAGTACTGTTGAGTGAGAAGCCATACTATAGAGTTAGCTGGTAAAAAAAGTCTTTGTATGAAAATTTGTCATTTTAAAGACAAAACATTTCTTTGTTTCTTTAAAATGTTTGTTTCAAAGACAAAATCAAAGACATTTTAACATCAGAATTTTTTAAAGGCAATATTAATCAAGATCTTCTTAACATAATTTTTAATTCTTTAGACATATTTTAAAACGTGACAGATTTACTTCTGAAAATATTGTCTTTTTTTACCACCAGCTCATGATCCGACAATTTTATCATTATGACGACTTTTTGAACATTTCGCCCTAAGTGTCGTTTTAACCAAAGGCCTGGCAGATGTATAGTTTACAAAATATCCACACCATTTGCACTGGTACTGCACTGGTACCACAATTAGTAGATATTAGAATACGGCTTCAAGTATGAATGTCTCCTTAAAGGGATAATAATACTTCATTTTATCTTTATTTTATAGGCATTAAAAAAACAAGAAAAACTATATGTCTTATCTCTCAAACCTTTATGGTTTGAGAGATATTCACAAGCAAAGTTTCCCCTCCCGTCCCTTTTACCTAGTGTAAGCCATCTCTTCTCAAATGTGGAATCCATTCCAAAGACCAGACAGATAAGAGCAGGGGACAAGCTTCTTCCTATGAGAGCAATGAAAGCCCTGCCCCCCTTGACAAGTTTTTCAGGTTTTTCCCTTATCTTAATTGAAGATTGTCCCTCTCTGCACTCTACCTGGGCACCTCCTTTCTGCTCTGACTGAACAGTGTTACATCAGTAAAAGGGGCGGGAGGGGGATATTTTGTCATTGAATTACTCTTGAACCACAACTTTGACAGAATTGAAATAACACTCTCCAAAGTCCAAATATTATGATGATTAATTGGAGCTGCTTTTATTATGAAACATTACTATCCCTTTAATGGTACATTTGCTGGTGTATTGGCTAACATTACACACAGGAATTGTTAATGATATTTTCAAATGTGCAAACTTGAATCAAGGTGACAGGTCCACTTTAAGAACTGTTGTTGTGCCACATTTGTACTCTGTCTCTCTGGTATGGTGGCATATAAATAATATGGAAGGCAGGGAAATACAACTGATCACTGATAAATACCCAATGGTATACAGCAAAGAGCTGGTAATAAGCAGTGCATTTTGTACTAAGCTCTAATCAGGCCTTGATGAATCCAGGACTTAGTGCATAACCACCACGTTCTTCTTAGTACACCATCCTCTGTGAGTGTTTTAATCTTTATCAGTAAAGGGAGATTATATTTAACCCTTTGAGTGCCAGAGGGATATGCAACGCATCGCAGAGCCCTCTGGCAATCAAAGGGTTAAGCATTATGTTTTCTTATATAACATTTTTCCCAAATCTATTGTATATTCTCAGTCTTTCACTTATTCGAAAATCTCTAGTAGATGTTTTTCTTGCTAAACAAAATCTAATGGACAAATGTGTCCTTCATAAAAACAATACAGCATCTAAATGTGTTTATTGTGCTTCTGAATATTTGCATCTTATTTGACCTTTCAAAACACGTATTTTTTACCATTTACAGATGAGGAGATAGTATCACATGGAAATACCAATAAGTGGATGATTAGGAAAATGTATGCCCATAAGGGACAAATGAACATTACTGAAATTCCTGGTCCTTTAAATAGCACTTGTAACTCTGTGAATGCAAGCTAAGTTTCCAATGCTTTGCTATGTAATGCAGTGGAGACCTCTCCAGCATTGTAGTGGTTAAAAAGCACCATTTAAATCAATAGGAATATGTATTTCTCCGCTATGGTGCAAAATAGTTTCAGCCAGAAAACTAGCTTCTATTTTCTTTTGTGAAAATGGTGCTAAATTGTTTGTAAATTATCAGTATGTAACCTCTAGTCTTCATGAGGTCTTCTTATTAGATCGGTAATGTCTCCTTTGAGTACTGATTGACCATATATTTATTTGTAGATTTTGACTTCAGCTTCTACAATGACAATTTGGAATATATAATGTTGTATTAATCATAGTGATTAATAAGAGTTGATTCTTTATGAATTGCTATATATGTAATCTATATCAGATCCATTGTATCTACACAGATACAATCATTGTTAATAACCCCCTATTGCTTTTTAATGTGTTTATTAAGGCTCTTGAAGTGAGTACTTAAAGTAATTCCTTGATCTTTTCTGATGATGCTAAACTATGCAGTATGAGCATAGCAGGATGATTTTTCTCTACAGTATGATTAAGATGAACTCAGTGAAAAGGCAGATAAATGGCAGATTTTTTTTATTTTTAAATTGTTTTTTATTATCAAGTCAGTCCATTTGTATATACATCCAAAACATGTACAAAAGCAATCAAGTAATATGACATATTCCATTACATGAAGTAACCATATCATTTGAGAACATGCACATCAGTTGCTAGACTAGCAAATTGGGTTTTTAATGAAAAGAAACAACCCGTACTCCAAACTAAATGTAAAGTTATACATTTGGGTTGCAGAAGCACATGTGCTACATATAGTTTAAATGGAAACTACCTGGGGAATCCTTGTTAGAGAAGGAGTTGGCAATCCACAATAGACTTCTCAACAGTGTGCAGTGTCACTTAGCCTCTGCAAAAGCCAATAGGACACTATCATGTATATATCTTTATAAATCATTGGTAATGCCTCATTTAGAACATGGAATACATTGGGCACTAGTTATTTAAAAAAATCATTACTGAACTGGAAAAGGGGCAAAAGATGGATAGGTGCATGTTTTTTCTAACCTCATGCACTATGTTACACTGTTGTGTTTAGGGGTAGCCAACAGCGGTCCTCAAGAGTTACCAGCACTGCATGTTTTTGAGATGTCTCTGCTTGAGCACAGGTGAATCAATCAGTGGCTCAGTTACTTTAATTAATCCACCTGCTCTGATTCAGGGATATCCTAGACACATGCACTGTTGGTAGCTCTTGAGGACCGGGGTTGGCTACCACTGTGTTACATTATGTAACCTTATTTACTGTGATTCAGGGAATTCCTAAAAACATGCACTGTTGGTGGCTCTTGAGGTCCAGGGTTGGCTACCACCGTGGTACATAATGTAACCTTATTTACTGTGATTCAGGGAATTCCTAAAAACATGCAGTGTTGGTAGCTCTTGAGATCCAGGGTTGGCTACCTCTATGTTGTATTATGTAACTTTATTTACTGTGGTTTTTAACACACACACCCATATTTCAGAGCCTATGTTCAAATAAAAACTGTAGTGATTCTGGGTCAAAACCACTGCACTATATAGGAGAAGTTCATACTTTGATTTATTTAAATGGGGATACTAACCTATCCATCATGTTGCTAGGTAATGTATTAGAGACTTCTTTAGCATTCAGGGAATAAACATTTCAGTTTATATGATGCAGTTAAGTTGCCCCAGAATTTCTGCAGTTTTCTTTCAAATTCAGGGCCCTATGTGTTCCAGTCCCAATTTGCATAAGGCTAGTCTACAATTTGTACTCTGATGTATCTTATATGTAAAGATTTTAATACTGACTGACTAGCTTCTACTTTCACAGATTCTGCCCTCTGAGAGCTCCCCTCCTATCAGCTCCTGTTTGCTGAAACCATGCTGTGGATTCTGGGATCGTGACCGGACCTGTTTGAAACTTAGTGTCATATTCAATAAGCTAAAGAGAAACAAAGTCCAGAATGCTGCATTACAAAATTATAGCAGGGCAGATCTTTCACACAAGTTAAACTGGAAGTTGTGATACTTATTCCAATGTCATGTGACCATCATCCAATAATCTTGGCTGATGCTTGCATGAGTTGGCCATCAGCCATGCCCACCTACTAAAGTATCAGTGAGAAAATGAAGGAGATGTTGAAAAAAAGAACACAGATGATGGAGGTGCTGCATGACACTACTACATTTCTGTCACCCTTATGATAGGGCCCTTAGGGTGAAATGCAAGAAACATGCACAATCGCTATTTACAGTGTACTTTTGATAGTAAAATGATTAGCACCAAAATGTCACTGAATAGCACGTTTTCTCACAATTAATGAACATTTGCACCTCTTTTTTTGCAATTGCATTTCAAAAAGTGTACATGGTTAAATGTCTGCCATTTTGTGAGAGGGTTAGAGATCGTGCCTAATTCGGCAAAGCATTTAGCGCACACTGTCATACTTCAGACTAACCTTGCCATTAAAGGTATAGTAATACTTCATTTTATCTTTATTTTATTTTGTAGGCATTAAAAAAATATGAAGAACGATATAAGTCTTATCTCTCAAACCTTTATGGTTTGAGAGATATTCACAAGCAAAGTTTCCCCTCCCACCCCTTTTACCTAGTGTAAGCCATCTCTTCTCAGATGTGGAATGCAGTCCATAGACCAGACAGATAACAGAAGGGGACAATCTTCTTCCTATGAGAACAATGAAGGCCCTGCCCCCCTTGACAAGTTTTTCAGGTTTTTCCCTTATCTTATTTGAAGATTGTCTCTCTCTGCAGTCTACCTGGGAACCTCCCTTCTGATCTGGCTGAGCAGTGTTATATCAGTAAAAGGGGCGGGAAGGGGATACGTTGTCATTGAATTACTCTTGAACTACAAGTCAGACAGAATTGAAATAACACTCTCCAAAGTCCAAATACTATGGTGATTAATTATTATGAAACATTACTATCCCTTTACCTTAGTACATGTGCTAACTCTGCAATTAATTTAGCATCATGTGTTAGAGTGAGACCCCTTTGTGAGTGAGAATTTGAATAATTTCAATTATTGCAGAATTTGATTTTTTAATAAATAAACAGACTGATGTGTATCCTTCATGATGCCTAATATTCCTACATAATATTCCATACAAACATGTTCATTGTATTTGTGAATATTTGCATCTTATTTGACCTTTCAAAACATGTATTTCTATCATTCGGAGATTGTGTCACAGGGAAATACCAGTGAGCAGATGATTATGAAAATGTATGCAATGGTCATGTCAGGGCTGGTCTGAAATTGTTATCATTTCTAATTTAAAAGTGTAGAACTGTTCAGGTCTTATCTTAACGGTGTATCAAAAACATTTAGAGAATCCCCAGTGTCATATTTCTTCTCGCTATTCCCACTTCATAAATAAAATAAGTGCTAACAAACCAGAGGGAATATGAAACACTCCTGAAAGTTTTCGATATTACATTTCTAAAGGACCTTTGTGAGCATTAGAGGTCTGCTAGGATTAGGTAGGTTAGTCATACATAGGTAAGATTATTAGTGAGATGAAATTGAAAAATGTTCACAATTTCTGAAGTCTGATTAACCTTTACCACATATCAAGCATATCAAATTGTACCTGGTTCTCCTTCGCCAATACATGTGTGCACATGCAAGGACAAGTATCTAAATTATCACAGCAAATAAATATTTTATGCATGGTAAATGTGCGCTGTATTCTTGGAACCGAAAGACAACGCAACTAAGGAATTAACCTGCCCTCTCATTCTCATTATCACTGCCTGATTTAATCCATGTAATCATTCTGATAACATAGCAGTAAAGCCTACCAAACAGAATGAAAATGAGGAAATAGAAGAACAAAGTAGTTTATGGAAAGAGTGACACATACACTGAATAAGTGCTACATTCTATAAGCTTAACCCTTTGAGTGCCAGAGGGGTACGCAACACATTGCTAAGCAATGCGTTGCGTACCCCTCTGGCACTCAAAGTGTTAAATACATTTAAAGTGGGACTTTTATTCTAAGAGAATTTTAGTTTGGTGTATGGAAAATTTAAAGGGATAGTAATACTTTGTTTTATCTTTATTTTATGTTGTAGGCACTAAAAAAACATGAAGAACGATATGTCTTATCTATCAAACCTTTATGGTTTGAGAGATATTCACAAGCAAAGTTTCCCCTCCCACCCCTTTTACCTAGTGTAAGCCATCTCTTCTCAGATGTGGAATCCAGTCCATAGACCAGACAGATAACAGAAGGGGACAATCTTCTTCCTATCAGAACAATGAAATCCCTGCCCCCCTTGACAAGTTTTTCAGCTTTTTTTCCCTTATCTTAATTGAAGATTGTCCCTCTCTGCAGTCTACCTGGGCACCTCCCTTCTGATCTGGCTGAACAGTGTTACATCAGTAAAAGGGGTGGGAAGGGGATACTTTGTCATTCAATTACTCATGAACTACAACTCTGACAGAATTGAAATAACACTCTCCAAAGTCCAAATACGATGATGTTTAATTAGAGCTGCTTTTATTATGAAACATTACTATCCGTTTAAAATGTTAGTCTATGCAGTACTGCTAGCCACTTTCCTGCAAATAGTTTTTGATATATTTTTGTGACATGGTATGGTACTTTATGATCATTTCCTGTATTACATGCTAATTAACTATATAATATTCAGATATATTTTGGTAGCATGGTGTGGAGTGTTATGCAGATTATTTGTACTGTATGTTAATTAGCTATGTTTCAAACTCAGCTTATCTCTCACTGTTCTATTTGAAATGAACTCAATGTATAGGCTCTCACTAGATTCATTCATAGCACAATGTGCTAATATTGTCCCAGTAAGAAATTAACTAAGATAAAGTACCAACAACAAATAAAGGCTAATTTCTCAAAATTTCATTACAAGACAATTGTTAATGCACCATATAGAACTCCTGGGATAGTTTTAAGGATATTGATAGAATTAAATGCAATAAACTTTTTAACTAAATAGGGAAATGGGTTGACTTAAAGGGGAAGTCTCTTCTAGGTGATGAAAAAAAAATATTTTCTAAATAATTGCAGCATTGAGAAGCTTGTTCCTGATACTCTTAAGTGGCCTCATAATCCTAAAAATGTATAGACAGTTTTACATTTTTCCAATTGCTTTTAAATTTCTCTGGACCTCTAAATTCAGGTGGATTCCCCTTTATTCCCCTCTTTCTTCCTTTAATTCTCCCACTGATGTTCAAATGTTAACACCACTGGAGATAATTAGTAGGAAAAGCATGGGCAGTTGAATGGGATTTGAGCAGCTCAAATAATCAGAGGAGAAGAAATTGAGAGCAAAGGCTTTTCCTGTTGCCATAGCAATATTAGAATATTAGAATTTTTTTATATGTTTATGTGAATATGAGATGTAAAGACAAAAAATAGTAAAACAGATCTGATTTCTTTCCTTCCCTTGACACCTTACAGTACTTATCTCCACTTCATTGATGCTACAGTACTTATCTCAACTTCATCATAGGAGGACAACCTATTTAAATGGCAATAGGAACTAATCTACAGTTAAATGCAATGTTTCCAAGCTTTTTGTGATAACATCCTGATTAAAAATTACAAAAAACAACTTTAGAGACATAATAAAATTGTGATTTAACATTCCAACATCCAAACAATTGCAGCTATAAAAATCACACTGCTTTAGTGTTGCTACCCAGCCAGTATTTTACCGACAGGCTGGTAAAAAAAAGGCTTCTGTCCAATGTTAAGTCTATGGAAGGAATGCCATGGCCGGTATTTTTTTGAAGAAAAGGTGGCAACCCTATACTGCTTCCAAAAAGAATATATTGCTTCCAACATAGTAATTGTTCCAAAAATGACATATGTTTACTGACTTTGCCACTATAAACGAAGGGATGAAATGCCCTGTTTTATCAGAAATTAGAGGTAAGAGGAACAATTGCTCATTACTTAAATTGTGATAAAGCTCAAAGCCTGAAACACTTTCAGACATTCCCACTCATATCTTCCTGCACAATCCCATTTACCTAGTGAGGGAAGGGCTACACCTCCTATCTGTCAGGGATGGAGAAAATGGAGCATAAGCATCAGTGCAAAGATTTAGTTCATATGGTTCAAAATAATTGCAACTTAGGTGTTTAAGAAAAGGCTCTAAAGAAATCAATGATATTTGTTCTGTGTTAGACAAGGTGGTAGGTACACAAAGGGAGCAGAGTGCATGCTTTGAGCCCATACTGACGCATGCAATGGAATGTCCTGCAGTTTGAGTACATGAATGCTTGTTTTAGTACATAAAAGACACAACCTTCCTGTATCCCTGATCTTGACTTCCTCCTCGCATGCATCACCCCTGGAACAGTCATATGTGCTTATGTGCTTAGAAAAAAAGCAATTCCCCCAAAAACCTGCACTCTTAGGTTTACTTGAGTACCGTGGTTGAGAAAATCTTTCCCATACTATGCATGTTTTGGCTGCCATGATATACAGACAGTTTTTAACCATGTATGGACCATAGAAGAACTCAATTCACTTGAAGCAATGTGTTGCATAAGATGTCTGCGCTGTTGTCCACTGAATGCCTACAGAAGAAGCTGCTTTATGTAATAACGCTGCCTTTTTCAGCATGATAAAAGTATGGCTTTACCTATCGCTACATTAGTAATGGATTTGGGTGGCAATATTATGATGTGATAGTTCCGCTTTAAATGACTAGTATAGTTTTTAAATATGCAAACTTGAATTCAAAGTCAAAGGTCCACTTTATGGACTGAAGGAGAGTGGAATACATTGCTAAGTAATGTCATTTAAAGGGATAAATTAACCCTTTGAGTGCCAAAGGGGTACACAAAACATTGCAAGAGCAATGTTTTGCCTACCCCTCTGGCACTCAAAAGGTTAAGAGACACTTATTCCAAGGGTAGCGTTCCCCTTTAAGAGTTCTTTAAAGACTGACTGTAATACCTTTGGGCTTGAGCAAACAGGAACATTTTATCTACAATCTCTCTCTATAGCGAAGATCTCAGGATTGGCCCATATTAAAAGTACCATGGTATGACTGCAAAACATTGCACAACACAACCCTCAGTCACGTAAATTAAAGAGGAACTGCCACCTGTTTTAAGGTTTATGTCAACTAATTCCCCATCTGGCGACTAGCTGCTCAGTAGCACTAGTCACCAGAATAATTAACTGGTTAAAGGGGAACTACCACCCCACACAATCTTTACCTTCACTAAGTCCCCTTCTGGCAACTAGCTGCTTAGTAGCGCTAGTCGCCAGAATAATTACCTTATTTAATAGATTTCTCCTCTCTTCCATGGGTGACAGGCAGGACGGAGCACTGTCAGTCCCAGCCGGAGCCAAATGGCTCCTAACAAAACCTCCTAGACCTGGCTGGGACTGACAGGGCAGGTGCGCGGACGTCACAATGGCAAGATATCCGCACTCTGTCCTGCCTGTCACCCATGGAAGAAAGGAGAAATCTATTAAATCAAGTAATTATTCTGGTGACTAGCGCTACTAAACAGCTAGTTGCCACATGGGGACATAGTGAAGGTAAAGATTGTGTCAGGTGGTAGTTCCCCTTTAACTAGAATGATACCCTGCTCCGGGGCTGACAGGCAGTACAACTCGCAGACATCTTTCCATAGTGACATCTGTACGTCTGTGCTGTCAGTCCCAGTCAGCTCTAGGAGGCGTTGCTAGGAGCTGTTTGGCTCCAAAAGGGACTGACAGTGCAGACGCGCACTATGGCAAGATGTCTGCGCTCTCTACTGCCTGTCAGCCCCGGTGCAGGGTCTCATTCTATCTAACCAGGTAATTATTCTGGCGACAAGCACTACTGAGCAGCTAGTTGCCAGATGGGGAATTAGTTGACATAAACTTTAAAATAGGTGGAGGTACCACTTTAAGGTTTTTTCTATTTCGGAAAAGAAAATGGACTCCCTGAAATGAACGACAGCGTTGCTGTTAATATACACTGCATGATGATAACTATTTCAAAAATTATATGTTGCGGAGTCGATGGAGGAAAATAAAATCTCTTCTTTGTTACATATGCATGCAATAAGCAAAAATACTGCTGTGCCATTGTTAAAAAAAGACTCGCTTGGAAATATGTTTCTTTGGTGAGAATGGTAATTGCTTTTTTTACTGGATAAATTATTGAGATAAATACAGGAAAAAGTATGAATCAAAATGAAAATGAATCCAAGCTACAGCAAGTGTGAAATATTCATAAACCTAACATGAAAACATATGGTTATAGAAAGGTCATTTAAAGATCACTGTAGACCAGTTCACAGTAGCTGGCAATGCATTAAGACAGTGTTCCATTCAATGTGCTTTGAGTTACACTTTACAGCCAAAATGTCCCTTTTAGAACCTAAGTATAAAATACAAATTGCTACATTGGTCTTGAGGGAAAAGGAAAGGATGCTGGTTTGTATTCAAAGATACATTTTAATGCAACAAGGTAATAGTTTTTTCATGGATGAAGTGCCAACCTTCTGAAACTCCAAGTTATGCTGTTACTAAAAGTAACACCGGTACTTAAAATGTAAAAAATATATATTGTAGGGTTTATCCCCCTGAGTACAACAAAGGTACTCCCACTGCTGAAAGATGTTTCATTCAAAAATTATTGCAGCTCAAACTTGTATTTTTTAAGCGCAGTATCACAGTGGCCTGAAATTGTACAGTGGCCCTGTTGCTACACCACCCTATGGACAGCTCTGGTGAGTTGACCATAAACCTCCATAGGATGGTGTAGCAACAGCGCCACTGTACAATTTCAGGTCACTGTGATACTGCACCTAAGAAATTCAAGTTTGAGCTGTAATAACTTTTGCATAAATAACCTTTCAGCAGTGGGAGTACCCTTTTTTTACTCAGGTGGGATAAACACTACAATGTATATTTTTTTACATATTAAGTATTACTATCCCTTAAAGGGACAGTATTGCCTACAATGAATTGGCATTACACATTTTTAAATATCATGTATCCCTATCCAGTATTTGTAAAGAATATTTCTTAGGTACAAAACCCCGAAATCGACATATTTATAATATTCTAATGGTTTTTGTTTTGCCGTCCGATGTGCCCCAGGGAGAGGAGATCTGCGTCAGCCATCAAATCAGGGGAGGCAATTTTCACAGGAGTGGGCAGGGGTTAGGATCCCGCTCCTGTGAAAATAACTGCAGCAAAACTTACAGCCCTGAACTGCACGTCATGCCCAATTGTACAGGCAACACCATGCACCATTCTCTAGTATATTATAAATGTGCTTTTCCTATTCATCTGGAAGCAGCTGTGCATGGACGTTTGACCCCTCTTTGTTTATACAAGTGATGAGGGAAATGTAAGACATGATTTAGGTAGATAAGTAAGGAATAAGCATTTCAGTGAATTAAACTGAGTGGGTTCTAAGCTCAAAACAATTATCACTGTTTACTGCTTTATCTTTTTTTATTTTTTAACCAGCCTGATATAAAAGTGGTCAATTTTACCTTTCATTTTTAAAGTTTTTAGAATTTTCTCATCGAAGTAAAAAAAAAAATTACAAATGTTATCAATGTATATATAATATTTTAATGGATTTGAGCCTTTTTGTTTCTTGGTGATAATTTTCCATTGCTCTGCAATGCTTTGTAGGGCCTTCTAGTACGTGACCCCTTAAAGGGATAGTAATACTTAAAAATTACTATCCTGCATCTTGTAACCAGTAAAAAAATGAGTTAAATGAGCCCAGCGGCATCTCTCAAACATTTATGGCTTGAGAGATATCCGCTTTCAAAGTTCCCTCTCCCCTGACGTCAGCGCTCTAGCTGACAGCAGGGGAGTCTGGTGCCGGGACCAGCGGAGGCTCTTCAGCAGAGCCGAGATTGCGTTATGGAAGAAGATATCCTTCACTGAACTGGTCTTCTACGTGTGCTTGCAAACCACACACACACGTAGAAGACCATTTCAGTGAAGGATTTCTTCTTCCAGAATGTGATCTCAGCTCTGCTGAACAGCCTGCGCTTGCTCAGTGACCAGATTCCCCTGCTGTCAGCTAGAGTGCTGATGTCAGGGGAAAAGGCAAAAAGCAAAAGGTTGAAAGCGGATATCTCTCAAACCATAAAGGTTTGAGAGATGCCGCTTGGCTCATTTAACTCAGTTTTTTACTGGCTACAAGATGCAGGATAGTAATGTTTAAGTATTAGTATCCTTTTAACCCCTTAAGGACCCATGACATGCTAAGACTGTCATGGGAAAAAGTGCATTAAGAACTCCTGGTGGTTCTGGCACGTCATGGAATTCAGGGGTCCCCGAGCGGCTGCACGCCGTTCACAGACCCCTGAATCCATTAGGCACAAAAAATAAAATGCCACCTGGTCCTTAACTGCTGTCATTAAGGGATTAAGGACTAGAGGGGGTGAACAATCATTGCGGAGCAACAAGTTGCACACCTTTCTGTTCCTTAAAGGGATAGTATTACTTCAAAATTACTATCCCTCATATTGTAGCCCTTAATAAACTGAGTTAACTGACACCAGCGACATCTCTCAACCCTTTATGGTTTAAGAGATAGCCACTTTCAAAGTTTCCTCTCCCCTGCTTTCAGCGTTCTGCTGCCAGCAGGAGAATCCGGTCTCTGAATGAAGAGGAGGCTCTTCAGCAGAGCCAATATCTCGCTATGGAAGGAAAAATGATTAATTGAAACAGTCTTCTATGTAAGCTTGGTAACCAAACACACGTAGAAGACTGTTTCAATTAATAATTTTTCCTTCCATAACGAGATATTGGCTCTGTTTAAGAGCCTCCGCCTGTCCCGGAACCAGATTCCCCTGCTGGCAGCAGAACGCTGACAGGAGGGGAGAGGAAACATAAAGGTTTGAGAGATGCTGCTGGTGTCATTTAACTCAGTTTATTAAGCACTACAATATGAGGGATAGTAATTTTGAAGTAATACTATCCCTTTAAGGGGTTAAAGAGGATCTCTCACCTTGTTCAACACTGACTTCTTCTTGTAGCTTAATGTTGTTGAAGCAGTAATGAACAAGATTGATAGACTGCAGGCGGGAGCTGTAACTACAGCCTGACAGCAGCTGATGTCACGAGAACAACTTTAAAAGCTTTTATCTCAGTAACTACATGGTTAAAAACAAAGGATTACTGCTTCAACATTAAAGGGATAGTAATACTTTAAAATTACTAATCCCAATATTTTAGAATTAAAAAAAAAAGAAATTAATTGCCCCCAGTAACATCTCTCAAACCTTTATGATTTGAGAGATATTCACTTGCAAAGTTCCCCCTCCCTCCCCTTTCCCTGAAGTCAGCGTTGTAGCTGACTGCAGAGGAAGCCTGTCGTATGACTGTCCGCGATCACGTTAATAAAAAATAAATCATTCTTTTAAAAGGCCTTTTACGTGTGCTTGCACACTGACTTCAGGGAAAGGTGAGAGAGGGGGAACTTTGCGAGTGAATATCTCTCAAACTATAAAGGTATGAGAGATGTCAGTGGGGGCAATTAATTTCTTTTTTTTTTACTACTAAAATATTGGGATTATTAATTGTAAAGTATTACTATCCCTTTAAACTACAAGAGGAAGTCAATGTTGAACAAGGTGAAAGATCCCAGTTAAAGGAATATTAACACCGACTAATAATCCCAACCCTGCAATTCTGTAGAAAAAACAACTATACCACAGGAGGCAAATGCAAATCACAATCATTTTTATTTATTGGAATTGGGCTTTTAAAGCCTTGGAAGCAAGAGATACTCCAACAAATTGTGAAGCAAGGCATTGGAGACCTTTGTAGCATTCAGGGAGTTAAAAGAGCCATGTAACTCAATGGGGATTTTCATTTCTCCACTGTGGTAAACTTGGTTAGTTCCAGAATTGCTCCTCTTAGCCTACTGAATACAGTCCAATAGGTATGCCTGGCAACTCTCCTCATCTCCAGGGACAGAGGCTGATTCTCCTGTGAGATCAGTGTTATCCTTGCCCACTCTCCCACTTCCACCCTGTTCCGCCCACTTTCCCACCCATACATACAAACCCTGCTTCTCCACCCTCCAACCATGTTGCACTCATTAAGCCCCAACCATATTATGACACAAACAGCTTCATTTGGACACTCCCATGCCTATCCCTGTTTGTAGCAGTGATTAACCCTTTGAGTGCCAGAGAGGTATCCAATGCATTACAATGCAACAGGTTGGATACCTCTTTGGTATGCAAAGGGTTAAGACAGTTCCCAGGTATGGCTATGTGCTCTGCCTTGTGATAAGTGGGTGGGACCTATCCGTCTGGGCATTTTAACCAATTGCTAAAGGAAAACTAAAGCTTAACCCTTGAGTGATGGAGGGGTACGCAACGCATTGCAAAGCAATGCGTTGCGTACCCCTCTGGCACTCAAAGGGTTAAAATTAGAAGCAGTTGCATACACTTTAATATCCAGATCCAACACCTATGCTATACAATAAAACAGTATATTGGAGATTTATTTAGCATCCAATGATTTAATCCTTTGTGTTCCAGGGGGGTAAGCAACTCATTGCTTTGTGTACCCCTCTGGCACTCAAGGGGTTAAAACCCCATTTCAATCAATGGTAGTTTTTATTTCTTCTTAATGATATAGATATTCTGTGCATACGGCTCATTGTATGTTCTATATAACAGCAGCCACTCCTAAATACAAAAACACACAGTATAGAAGAATCTCAATCCGGCAGAGCTCATGATAACCCAGAAATTAACTCTTTAAGGGAAGGTGTGCAATACATTGCAACCCCCCTCCCCCCCCATTCCTTAAAGCGTTAAAAAAGAGCACACGTTGGAGTGTGAAACTGCAATGGTTACGTTTTAGCATTGTATAAATATCAAAAGTGACACAATCACTGTTTTTTATTCTTTATGCAGTGCAGAATTGCACTTAATTAACAAGCTCTCAAGAATCTGATTTAAGCTTAAATTACATTGCAGGTGATAAATGTTATCAATGGTTCCATCCCACAGATTTCTATTGAAGCTACTGGGTGGGGGGCTTTGTAGATATGATTACTAAATGGAATCCAGGCCTTAGTAAGAAGAACTGCAGCAATTCAGGTTAAAGCAACAGCACTTTGAGGGGATTCCCGTTGAGATAAATTAAGCCTTTGAATGAATAACCTCTCTGCGTTTTAGTTGTTAACAGCTCCATTCAAATCAATGGGAATTTTGAGAATTGTTATTTGTGCCCAATTATGTAGTTGTTTTGATCAAGAATTGCTCCATTTCCTTATATTAAGGCCTGGATTCCATTGTAGGGGATAACTTTTTCATAAGTTTCATCTCCACATTTCCCCATACATACAATAGGAATTCATAATATAAAATGAGTGAAGGCCCCTTAAAGGGATAGTAATGTTTCATAATAAAAGCAGCTCTAATTAATCATCATAGTATTTGGACCTTGTAGAGTGTTATTTCAATTCTGTCAGAGTTGTAGTTCAAGAGTAATTCAATGACAAAGTATCCCCCTTCCGCCCCTTTTACTGATGTAACACTGTTCAGCCAGACCAGAAGGGAGGTGCCCAGGCAGATTGCAGAGAGGGACAATCTTCAATTAAGATAAGGGAAAAAGCTGAAAAACTTGTCAAGGTGGGCAGGGCTTTACTTGCTCTCATAGGAAGAAGATTGTCCCCTGCTGTTATCTGTCTGGTCTATGGACTGCATTACACATCTGAGAAGAGATGGCTTACACTAGGCAAAAGGGGCGGGAGGGGAAACTTTGCTTGTGAATATCTCTTAAACCATAAAGGTTTGAGAGATAAGACATATCATTCTTCATGCTTTTTAATGCCTACAAAATAAAATACAGTTAAAATGAAGTATTACTATCCCTTTAATGTTATCGTTCTGTGCGCTGGAAAGGACTGTGTGAGTGCCTGTGTGCAAGTGTACAATGTGATGTCATCAGGCGAGAATCGGAATCACAGCTCTGGAAGAGAGAACTCAGATCAGGATGGCGGAACATCTCAACAGAAAGTTTCACGGCTTTCTGGGAATTTCACACACATTTCCTCCATAATGGAATTTCAGTTAAAAAAAGGAACATATCACTTCCCACGGATATTTCCTCAAGGACAAAATGACATCTTCAGCATATCACAAGTTAACCTTTTGAGTGCCAGATGGATTTGCCCCGCATTGCAAATCATTGAGTTGTGTGCCCCTCTGGCACTCAAAGGGTTAAAAGACCCATTTAAAGCAATAGCTGTTTCCATCTGTCCACCGTGCTGCAGCTGGTTTGCTCCAGAACTGTTCGTAGTTAACCATTCGAGTGCCAGAAGGGGGATTGCAATGCAATCGATAAAACCTTCAATAACCCTCTGAGTGACAGAGTACTATATTGGACACCTCTCTGGGACTCAGAGGATTAATCCTTTGAGTGCCAGAGGGGTACGGAACGCATTGCAAAGCAATGCGTACCGTACCCCTCTAGCACTCAAAGGGTTAAAGAGCAAGCTATTTGAGTCAGGAATTCATGCTGGAATGTTTTCAGTGCTGCTTACACTGGCAGTGATATGTAAAAATATTAAATGAATCCTATTGCTCATGAAGCATATCTTTCAGAAAATAACAGTGGGATAGTAGGAGTCATTTCTCTTCTCTGTCTCAAGCTGCCTGCTGGCACAGATCAGAATTTCCATAGGATGCACCTAAAATATCTACTGAAGATGACAGGGTTTTCAGTACAAAGCAGCATACTGTTAGTCGCAATGGGACTGCAACAGTTCTGGATGTGGGTTTCAGACAGATTCAAAGTGAAACATGGTACAATGTTAAATTATTATAGTACAATAAACCCTTTCATGACTAAATGTACAAATTAATCTATTAATAATTCCAGGGTACTCAAGGATGTGGAAAATGTACATTACATTGAAATAAATATACTGGCCTTGTGTATCAGAATGTAGTAAGAAGAAATGGGGGGAGATGCACAAAGGCATGACAAGGGGGTGATAAAGTGGATATTGCATGGATCCAGTGCACTACGATTTGTTCAGCTTTGGAGATCTTAGTACATTGACTCCATAGAATAACACAGGAACTGGAGAGTGATATAACTTCTTTATCACACCTTAGAACATCAGATGCAAACTGGAAAGACTCTAAGACAAGACAATGGTACAATAGGGATAAATATAACTTCCCATTTAAAGTGACTTTTAACCCTTTGATTTCTAATGAGGTCTCCTCTATATGGTGAAGTGATCAGTTTGAGGCCTCTCAAGCATTCAAGGGGATCAAAAACCCCTGTTTAAAGGGATAGTAATACTTTATTATTTCTATCCCTCATATTGTAGTTATTTGCATATTAAGTTAATAGCCCCCAGGTTCATCTCTCAAACCTTTATGGTTTGAGAGATAACCGAAGGCAAAGTTCCCCCCTCCCTCCCCCTTCCCTGAAGTCAGCGTTGTGCTGGCTGCAGGGGGAGTCTGTCGTATGACAGGCTTGCAGGCTCTGCAGCTGAGCCGAGATCCCGTTAGTGAAGAATTATTTCACTGAAATGGTCTTCTACATGTGCTTGGTTTGCATGCACATGTAGAAGACCGTTTCAGTGAAATAATGATTTGTCACTAACGCAATCTCGGCTCAGCTTCAGAGCCGCATGATGAAAGTCAGACCGGATATCCCTGCAGTCAGCACAACGCTGACTTCAGGGAAGGGGGAGGGAGGGGGGAACTTTGCCTTCGGTTATCTCTCAAATCATAAAGGTTTGAGAGATGAACCTGGGGGCTATTAAATTATTTTGCAAATACCTGCAATATGAGGGATAGTAATAATAAAGTATTACTATCCCTTTAAAGGGGTAGTACACTTTTCTTTTTAACCCTTTGACTGCCAGAGGAGTACACAATGTGCTTTACAATGCATTGCATACCCCTCTGACAATCAAAGGGTTAACATTAATCTAATCTGCAATTGTTGTCTCATCAGGTGTTGCTTTTCCTATCACGTACTGAGGAAGGTTGAAGTCATTGACTCAATCACTCCCATAGGGTGCATTATAAACAAATGTGCCTTTTGGATAATAGCCGGTATTGTTCCGAAGGGTTTGGCTTAACCCTTTAATGACCCAGTGACATGCCAGTATCGACACGTTTTTTCCCTTAAGGATCGGTGACAGTCCTGGCATGTCACGTACATTTTACTTACAGCGCTCCTGTAAGTAAAAACAGGGCGTGAAATTGATCAGTCCAAGTCCAGAGCGGTCTCTCTCAGGCCCCTGCTCAGAGCACCAGTACACGTCACAGGTCAATTGTACCGGCTCATCGGCATAGGACAAAGCGGGCCTTAACGGAATTTAACTTCCTGGGACAGTTAGTCCTTAAGGGGTTTAAAAATAACAAGTCTGAGATATAATAACATTTGAATGAAAAAGTCTCCCAGCTTTGGGACATCCAGAGTTTTAATTAGCATGAAAAGCTATATCATTTTTTTCATGAAATTTGTACTGTTCCTTATCATGATGGAAATATGGAAAAATTGTATTTGTCTGCTGTGGTACTGTTGGTTTGACCCAGAACTGCTTCATTTTAGTTTTAAACATATGTCTTTTGCTGTTCTAGTAACATCAGAAACTACTAACCTATTGGTTTTAGCTAGGCACCAGAAGAAATGCATTGAAGACCTCACTAGTAACAGGAGATACCATTATCTCTCTAGTAATAGGAAGATACCATTATCTCTCTAGTAATAGGAAGATAAAGACACCATTAACTCTCTAGTAACAGGAGATACCATTACCTCTATAGTAACAGGAGATACCATTACCACGCTAATAACAGGAAGATACCATTATCTCACTAATAATAGGAAGATAAAGACACCATTAACTCTCTAGTAACAAGAGATACCATTAACTCTCTAGTAACAAGACACACCATTAACTCTCTAGTAACAAGAGATACCATTAACTCTCTAGTAACAGGAGATACCATTACCTCTCTAGTAAGAGGAGATACCATTTTCTCTCTAGTAACATAAATATACCTCTCCTCTCTAGTAACAGGTGATACCATTACCTCTCTAGAGACACGAGATAACATTATCTGTTTAGTAACCAGAAGAATCCTCTAGGAATAGGAAGATACCATTATCTCTTTAGTAACAGGTGATACCATTACCTCTCTATTAACAGGAGATACCATTACCTCTCTAGTAACAGGAGATACCATTACCTCTCTAGTAATAAGAGATACCATCTTCTCTCTAGTAACATAAATATACCCCTCCTCTCTAGTAACAGGTGATACCATTACCTCTCTTGTAATAGGAGATACCATTACCTCTCTAGTAACAAGAGACACCATTAACTCTCTAGTAACAGGAGATACCACTACCTATCTAGTAATAGGACATACCATTACCTCTAATAACAGGAAGATACCATTACCTCTCTAGTAACAAGAGATACCATTACCTCTCTTGTAATAGGAGATACCATTACCTCTCTAGTAATAGGAGATACCATTACCTCTCTTGTAATAGGAGATACCATTACCTCTCTAGTAATAGGAGATACCATTTTCTCTCTAGTAACATAAATATACCCCTCCTCTCTAGTAACAGGTGATACCATTACCTCTCTATTAATAGGTGATACCATTACCTCTCTTGTAATAGGAGATACCATTACCTCTCTAGTAATAGGATATACCATTTTCTCTCTAGTAACATAAATATACCACTCTTCTCTATTAACAGGTGATACCATTACCTCTCTAGAGACATAAGATAACATGATCTGTTTAGTAACCAGAAGAATCCTCTAGTAATAGGAAAATACAATTTAGCAACAGGAGGATAAATACACCATTACCTCTCTAGTAACAAGAAGATACCATTACCTCTCTAACAACAGGAAGATACCATTACCACTCTAGTAACAAGAGATACCATTACCTCTCTAATTACAGGAAGATACCATTACCACTCTAGTAACAAGAGATACCATTACCTCTCTAATTACAGGAAGATATCATTACCACTCTAGTAACAAGAGATACCATTACCTCTCTAGTAACAGGAGATACCATTACCTCTCTAGTAACAGGAGATATCATTACCTCTCTAATTACAGGAAGATATCATTACCACTCTAGTAACAAGAGATACAATTACCTCTCTAGTAACAAGAGACACCATTAACTCTCTAGTAACAGGAGATACCACTACCTATCTAGTAACAGGACATACCATTACCTCTAATAACAGGAAGATACCATTACCAATCTAGTAACAAGAGACACCGTTAACTCTCTAGTGACAGGAAATACCATTACCTCGCTAATAACAGGAGATACCATTCTCTCTCTAATAAAATGAACATATATATACCATAATCTCTCTAGTAACAGGAGATACCATTACTTCTATAGTAATAGAAAATACCATTACCTCCCTAGAGACACAAGATTATCCATTGAGTAACCAGAAGAATCCTCTAGTAACAGGAGATACTATTACCTGTCTAGTAACAGTAGGCACTCTATGAAGTAGGCCTCTCCATCTCCAAACCTTTTAGCAAACACTGAGGCTACTGTCCTAAGAATATGATGCAATTCTGGTTCTAATCAACTATTCCATAAGGAATAAATACATTTTAATGGTATTTTTAACCCTTTGAGTTGCAATGCATTGCGTGCCCCTCTGGCACTCAAAGGGTTAACCCCTTCAATGCTAGAAATGCCTCCAGTGTATTGCCTTCCAATGAATATGTCATTACCTTTCTAGCATTCAAGGGGTTAAACACCCAATTTAAATCAATGGGAATTTGTTCTATAAGATGCACATTTGACCCAGAACTGAACCATATTCTTAATCCCTGAGCCTTATTGGATTAAATGACTATCTATTGTAATGAAACTTGAAGACACTTCACAATCACAGCCTTTTCTATACTACTTTATATAACTGTTCCTCCTTGATATGTACTCATTAGGGTAACTTCTGAACCCTTCTGAACCCTTTGAGTACCAGAGGGGTAAGCAATGCATGTGTTGTGTAACTCGCTGGCACTCAAAAGGTGGGAAAGCTGAAATCCCACTACAACCTCTAGATTTTTTTGTCCAGCTGAGAAAACGAAGATTGAAAAATGTCCTTCCTGTGACATGTTCTTATCTCTAGGCTGCTCAACACAGGGGACAAATAATAATTCCCCAAATTCTCATTTATTAAAATTGGGCTTTTTTTTACCCTTTGAGTGCCAAACAGGTATGCCACACATTGGAGATAATTGTGCATTTCTCTAGCACTCAGAGGGTTAACCTAACCCCATAGAATGTGTTGGATAACTTTCTTGCATTCAAGGCATTACAAGCCCCATTTACATGATTTGGTTCATACAGTACAGTTAGTTTGCCCCAGAATTTCATCAACTCTTCTTGGTACGTAACCCTGATTAAGTGGGTACTGGAGTTCAAACTGTTTTCATAGCTCTATGTCTGCCTAATGCCAACTTTCTGCACTAATCACCATTAAACATTTTTTTAAAGTTGAACTTTCACCTGTGAGATTCCTGTTCCCATATGAAAAAGCAAGGTAAATCAAGTCTCAATCGTGCTTTTTTTTTTTTTTTTTTTATTATTAAATCACTGTGCCTCGTGAAAAATGTCCATTTTATGATGGTGATGTTGACAAGCTCTACTACAGACATCAAACTGCAGTGTTGGCCATCCATTCTATCTTGGTGTGCCCGTTCACTGCCCAGTACAGAATGCCGTGTTCACACTGAGCGCCTGCCCCAAAAAGAAGGGCCTAGCAGACAGGGATTAGGGCAGGGGAGCACTGCCAATCATGCTGTACGTAGTCAGGATGGTAGCACACTCTCATACCAATGCCACACTCAGTCAGACCGAGCATGGGAGTCCAGAAACATTCAATAATAGTAAAACAGTCCGTTATGGACTACTATAGCCTTTTAAAAATACTGGGGGTGGGAGGGTAGTGCGGGAGTGGAGGGTAGTGCGGGAGTGGAGGGTATTGTGGAAGAATATGGTCAGTTCAGGGGAATTCATTTCATTTGCATCTTGTTTTATTGTATCAGTGAAACAAGTAACTCCATTTCCCTGGGAAATGGGACAGGAATTGTTGGCATTATCAAAGGGGGAGTATGCTAGTTGGTATGTAAAAAGGTCAATCATACACCATAGTAAAGGGGCACTTAACCTTTTGAGTGCCAGAGAGGTATCCAATGCAATGCGTTCGATACCTCTCTTGGACTCAAAGGATTCGGGTTAAACCAGTCCGCAGTGCGTGGTTCCTGAATCTCCTCAATTAAACTCATGAGAATGTTAACTCAGGCAAATATTTCAGAATGAATTAATCATTGATTGTGGCCCCCCTGTTCATGCGAGAAGATCCATAAAAACCTGGAGCGTATTGGGGGGGCCTAAAGATGTGTTTGAGTTCCCCTGCTCTACTATATACCCCATCATTCAGCTGTGGGCACTGGAGGATTACATCTGCGGTGGTATCCTGCCATATCTAAACATTCTCCCCTTTTTATCTAATGTATTAAGAAGGATTCAAGCAACTGTGGAGCAAACCAAATCCAAGCTCATAATGATTTAAAGAGATGGTAATGTTTCATTATAACATAATCCATCCGCACCGGTTTTCTGCGCTGAAGACAGAAGATTAAACTATATAAAAGGGGCAGGAGAGGGAAACTTTATAATATAATTACATAGAAACTACATGGATATGAACATTGGCAACGGTGGAGAGCGTTAGTGCAAACTAAAAGGAATGAATGAACCTTATGTTATAATGAAACATTACTATCTCTTTAAATAGGGCTATTAATCTCTTAAATGTTAGAGAGACCTTCATTGTAAAATGGGTTAAAATCCCCATTTAAATCAATACAAATGTTTGTTTTGTCCCCATATGTACTTAGTTTACCCCAGGAATGCCTGTAGTAGATGCCTCATTAACATATGGCTCCAAGACACAACATGAAAGCAAACGTGACTGGAACAACTAACTGCTTTTATCTGAATGTCTACAAATAAAGATTAGAGACAATTTTAGGTGCTTTTCTAATTGAGACAATTCTGGATCATTTTTCTTTCAGGTTTATTCCGATTCATCTCATTAGTCTTTCACCCTTGGGACTATATGAAGTGATTTACAAGTCTGTGATGAAAATCCACTGGGTTTTCTGTGTAAGTGGTACTACAGAATATTGGCAGACAACATGGCACCCCTTAGGATAACATATGGACCATCAACAACATGTTTGAAGCATTTTATGTATTGTATTGAAACTGTATTGCACATTTCAAATAATATAAATTAAGAAAGAATACATAAAGATTAAGGGAAGTGTTCAGGAAGAAAAAAAGGGGCAATTCTAGGGTAAACAAAATGTACTACATCAGAAAAATAAAAATTCTTAACCCATTAAGGATCCATGACGTCCCAGGACTATCACAGCGGTTCTGCGCTTAAAGGGTTCATAATGTCTTTTGTCAATAAAATGTAATATTGTAGATATTACAAAAAATAACCTAACTGATCCAAGTCCCGTCTCTCAAAACTTTATAGTTTGAGAGATATACAATGTTAAACTTCCCCCTCCCTCCCCTTTCAGAGACTTCAGCTGTAAAGCTGACAGTAGGAGATCTGAGTTGTGCAACTCAACGGAGGCTCTTCAGCAGAGCCGAAATACTGCTATCTAAAAAGAAAGACTTCGTTGGAATGGTCTACAAAGTGTGCCTGGTTTGCAAGAACACCTTGTAGACTGTTCCAATTAAGTATTTCTTTTTAGATTGTGGTATTTCGGCTCTGCTGAAGAGCCACTGGCCGGTCCCAGGATCTCCTTCTGTCAGCTAGAGGCTGATGTCAGTGAAAGATGAAGGAGGGAGGAACTTTATCAGTGTATATCTCTTAAACTATAAAGGTCTGAGAGATGGGACTTGTATCAGTTAGTTTATTTTTGTAATATCTACAATATTCTGATTTATTGACAAAAGACATTACTGTCCCTTTAAGGACCAGCGACGGTCCTGGCTGCACACCGCTCGGAGACCCCTGGATCAAATGTGCTGGAAAAAAAATGCCCTTAACCCCTTAAGTGCCAGAGGGGTACGCAACACATTGCTTTGCAATGCGTTCTGTACCCCTCTGACACTAAAAGGATTAACTACCATCCGTGCAGTGTTAAGGGGTTAAAATTCCCTTTTTATTTAAATGCGGCTTTTAACCCTTTGAATGATAGTTGCATTTAAATTATTGGGATGTTCAGTTCCCTCTTAAAGGTCAGTTAGTTTTCTCCAGAATGTCACTGGAATACAGCCCTAAGAAAGCAAACAAATATCCTATATAATAATTCGCTATGATGTTTGTCAGAAGCTGTCATGTGCAGTAGAGACTGCGTGTGTTCAGGCAGTCTCTACTGTTCATGATTGAATTGCGAGAGTGAGGCGATGCAAGACTACATCGCATGGAGCATTGAGGTAGTGGCCGCTTAACCTTTTGAGTGCCAGAAGGGTATGCAACGCATTGCATATATACACTAGTAAAGATATATTTGAAAAGTTCTTTAGGCAGTATGTTTATGAATCAGATACATAAAATGCATAAGGGTCCATATTCAGGAATTTAATGTGGTATACATTTCTGTAGCAACTCATATGCACCATGGGAGATAAATGAAAATTCCCCTGACTTAGGCTGAAATTCATCAGTGTGGGTAAAGCACTGTCTCAAATAATCTGCTCCTCCCCAGCACTTCCCAGCGGTCACTGATGTACATACCTGGGAACTTTTTATTGTTGTCTCCCCAGAGGGGAGTCCTCTACTGCCATGGGTGGTGTGAAGAATGACGCGTATCGCGTCATAAAGGGGCGGGTCTTAATGCGAATGCCGGGTGGAGGGCTTAAAAGAAAGCTGAGGAGAAGGAGCAACACGGGGAGAAAGAGTGGAAGTGGGTAGAGTTTCAATAGAAACGCCCCACATCCGGAGGACTTAGCCTCTGCCCCAGAGACCCGGTAAAGCAGTGTCAAAACTGGAGTCTCCGGGGCAAATCCGGAGAGATCCCAGGTATGGTGTTGTATACCTTGTACCATACCTCCCAACATTTCAAATTGCCAAAGATGGACACTTGTGTTTTAGGGGGTGTTGCTGTGGGCGAGGCTGGTTGGCGGGGCATTACAGAGAATTTTTAGGCTATTTCATGACCTATTGATACCTCTTTGTGTAACTTAATAAATGACTTATAACAAGGCCAAAGTATTTTATTTACACATACTAATGTATAAACACATATACCAACGTTTAAACAAACATTAATGTGAGTTTTATTGCTGTGGAGAAATGTGATACACTTATATACACACCACACAGTCTGATCTCCTAAAAAGAGGGACACCATGGTGGGAAAGAGGGACAGAGGGATTTGGGTTTAAAAGAGGGACTGTCCCTCCTAAAGAGGGACACTTGGGAAGTATGCTTGTATATGGAGCCATTTACACCTTGATGAATTTCATCCTAAATTTGTTTTCACCATAATGGCACATATTTAGCATTCTCAGTATATCCCCATGTCCCAAAAGTTTACAAAATATAACATGCAGCGTTTCTGTATGTTTTTGTCCCACTCAGAAACTAAGGTACTAGAGCAAGCCTTTCTGAACTTTAGGCCCCAGGACACACCATCAAGTCAGCATGTCAAAATCTCCCTGCTAAATCACAGGGGAGTAATCATTCGCTTGATCATTGCAATAGAGTTACCTGCACCTAATTAGAGATATCCTGAAAGCCTGACTTGTGGGTTTCCTGAAGACTGGAGCTGAGGATCACCATTCTAGGGAGAAGCCATTTTGTTTGCATGACTTCCCACTCACCTTTACTCTGAGTTGGTTTCAATGCAGTAAATCAAACAATATCATAAAGTAATCAGTCTCCCTTGTTGCTAGAGAAGTCTCAAATGTATTGCTTCTGAAATGAGTTGGAGACATCTCTAGCACCCAGGCGGTTACTGTTAATCTGTTTAAGGAAATAGTTTATTAATATAGATTAATGCGTTTCAGGTGAACATTTTCTGACCATCTATATATATATATAATAATCAAAGTGGCTTCTGGTTCGATGATACCACACACACAACAAATAAGGAGAGGCAGCAGAATTTAAAGGAGCAACGATTTCCACAAGAGTGGTCCAACAGCTGCAGTGGTCCTGCAGGTCCATGACATACATGGCGCTCCCAATCGAAGAGCAACACCATGTACCATTCACTAGCTATTTTATGTAATATGTAAGACTCAAGTTAGAGGAATAACAATGAAATAAAAGGCTCATGTCACAAGAAAGGGGGAGGATCTCTAACAAAATACGTAGGGCTGTATGGTCATAACAAAAGTGGATAAGCAACTGAGTTGTATGTATGTAAACACTCCAGAACGCGTATAGAGTTTTCACGTCCATGTCTCCTAGAGAGACCCCAGAGGTCTGGGGTATTTGTTACTAAATTCTTTTTTTTTCTCTTCCTCATCCCCCTCCACTCCACCTTTCTTCCTCACATATGACACTAACTGTTTGGTAATATGTATACTGAATCGCTATGTGACATGCCATTTATTGCAAAACTACCATACTCACAGTTTGTTTTCCTTGTCTTTATGACTGTGCTTGTTAATTCATTGATGTACACAGTACTCCAGTTATTTGTTTGTAAAGTTGCTTTTCTTTGACAAATAAAGTTTTTTGAAACTTAAAAAAAAAAAAAAAGTGGAGGAGCTCTGGGGCAAACCATTTGGTCTATAGGGGAGAACTAAAAATTCCCATGATTTTACAGCTTGAATGATAGGGAGGTCTCAGATGAATTCCTTCGCAATGCATTTGAGATGTCTCTAGCAATTAAGGGGTTAAAATACCTGTTTAAATCAACTGAGAGTTTTGGAATAATTAGACCTCCCTTATAGTGCAAATGGTTTGCTCCAGAACTCCTCCACTTTTCTTTTGAACATGCAGCCTTTAACCCATTGAGTGTCAATGGGTATCCAATGCATTGCTTCACAATGCTTTGCATACCCCTCTGTCACTCGAAAGTGGAACTGTCTCCTTAATTCAAGTTTGCATATTTGAACACTGCATTAAAAACTGTCTATATGTCATGTTACCCAAAAGTCCAGCAAATGTACCGTTCAGGAGATATTCACACTTCTTTCATATGCTAATGCGCAGCATCAGTTATGTTTTCATATGCTAATTAAGTGAATCAATTATCATATGCTAATTAAGCCTTTTCAATGACACATTATATGCTAATGATGGTTTCAATGATGTTTCATATGCTAATACAGCTATGTGCAGTACCAGGAAGTATTTACTTTCACTTTGCCCAGAAACAGAAAGTGTGACTATCCCCTAAACTGTACATCAGCTGGACTTTTGGGTAACATGACACATAGGCAATTTTTCATGCAGTTTCATGCAAACTTGAAATAAGGTGATATTTCCACTTTAAATATCTTTCTATCTATAAGCTTCAGGGATATATGAACAACACAAAGTATAATAAGCAAAACTGAATGCTGTATCCAGTGACTTAAGGTGTATTCTTCATGACAGGTTCTCTTAACCCTCTGAGTGCATAGCAATGCGTTGGACACCTCTCTGGCATTCAAAGGGTTAGAGGTTTAATTCTTGTAAGTGAAAATCTGACCAAAATATGGCATAACATGGCAATGGAATTATTTTATTAATTTTGTGCTAGCTTCCAACAGTTTTGGTAAATAACTTAGCACTTCCACGTAACCATTTACATGAGCTTAGAGACTAACTGTGAAATGATATATGGCACGACTTGAATGTGATCATTGACCCTTCCGAGAAAATGATTACAATTACTTTCACAGTAGTTCTACACATATTCATAACTGAATGCTGGTCCCACTCATTTTTCTATATTTAGCCATTGCATTTTACATAACATGTTAAGGACTTACTCATATCCACTAATGTGCTCATCATAATGTATTACAGAGAGACAATGGAGATGTATGTAAATGAATCCAATGCAGTTCACATGTGACGTTAGAATACTTAAATATGACTACAACATTTGATGTACAAATGTGGCAAAGAAGACGAATGTGTGAAAAATGCCATTTCTAGGCTCTAAGTAGATCGTCCATCCTCTTAAAGGGGTTTATTCAGGAAAATGAAAGTGAGAAATTCTGGAGCAAACCATCTTCGTAATAGGGGCCAAATATACATTTCTCACCCAGTTATTTAAATCTTTGATTGCCAGACAAGTGACAAACTCCTCTGGCACTGAAAGGGTTACAGTGGCAGAATTTACTAGAAAGAAAAAATATATATATTTTTTTCTTAATAAATACAGAATTGGAGATCTAATCCCTGACACTCCTAAGTGGCCTCCCAAACTTAAAAAATGTACAGTTTGTTTTGGCTATTTTCATCATTTTCTGGATTTCTCCGGGTCCTCTAAATTCAGTTAGTTTCATCTTCCACCCGCCCCTTTGCTTCCTTTAAACCTTCTCGTAATGATCAAAGCCAATCCAGTGATAAAAATGAGAAATAAGAGGAAAACTGAGAGGGCTTAGAGTAAAGCAGAGGAAACTGAGAGAAAAGGCCTTGCCCATTACCATAGCACGCAAGAAGCTTCTTAAAGGGATAGTAATACTTCATTTTATCTTTATTTTATTTTGTAGGCATTAAAAAAACATGCAGAAAGATATAAAAGGTTTATGGTTTAAGAGATATTCACAAACAATGTATTCCCCCCCTGTTCAGCCAGATCCGAAGGGAGATGCCCAAGTAGACTGCAGAGAGGGACAATCTTCAATTAAGATAAGGGAAAAACCTGAAAAACTTGTCAAGGGGGGCAGGGCTTTCATTGTTCTCATAGGAAGAAGATTGTCCCCTTCTGTTATCTCTCTGGTCTATGAACTGCATTCCACATCTGAGAAGAGATGGCTTACACTAGGTTAAAGGGGCGGGAGGGGAAACTTTGCTTGTGAGTATCTCTTAAATCATAAAGGTTTGAGAGATAAGACTTATATCGTTCTTCATGTTTTTTTCATGCCTACAAAATAAAATAAAGATAAAACGAAGTATTACTATCCCTTTAAGCTATTAATGTTTGTTAAGGTGATAAGTCATATAACAACAAAAATAAAAACAGATCTGATTAGTTTTTTCCCCTTAACATGGTACTGTACTTATCTCCAGTTGGGACAAGGGGGCACTGACCATTTAAATGGGGCCTTTACTTCCTTGAATAATAGAAAGTCTTTATGGCATTGTGAAGTAAGGTGTTGGTGACATCTCTATAATGCAAAGCAATAAAAGGCCCATATAACCCTTTGAATACCTGAGTGTTATGTACCCCTCTGGCACTCAAAGGGTTAAATCAATGCAAATTTTTATTTCTGCTCTACGATCCAATTCTCCTTAGTACATCAACCTCATTGGGGGAGGGGAGGAATGTATAAATCTATCCGATTAAACTCCTGGCTAATTATGGGAGAAACCACCTGCACTATAGGGGAGACCTAAAATGTCCCACTGACTTAAATGGGGCATTTAACCTATTGAGTTCTAGAGAGTTCTCCAACACATTGCTTTGCAATGCATTGGAGACCTCTCTAGCATTCAAGGTGTTAAAAGCCACATTTAACCCCTTAAAGATCAGTGGTCCAGTGAAGTTACCTTCCCTTAAGGACCACTTTGATTGTTGCAGGCGTGCCAGCCCACGTGACTAATTACACGTGCCGGCGTGCTGAAAGGGGGTCTGAGCAGTCAATGTCAGACCCCGTTTTATACTTACAGCAACGTACACAAAAAATAAGTGATGTGCCAGGACCGTCACCAGTCCTGGCATGTCAATGGTTGTTAAGGGGTTAAATCCACTGAATGTTGGAAGTTTTATTGGTCACATATGGTACACTTGCTTTGCTCCAGAATTACTCCGATTTTCTGAAGCGCAAGACCAAATGATTCTGTTTACAAAGACTAATTAATAAACATCAATGTGAGTTGTATTTCTTAGGAGCAATGTGATACACATATATACACACCACACAGAGCGGGAAAGAGGGATTTGGACACTTGAGAGGTATGCACTGAAGGGGACAGATACAATTCATTTAAATAGGTTTTTTAACCCATTAAATCCAGCAGAGGCCTCCATGCATTGCATTGTGTTGAGACCTCCCTAGCCAGGGTCGGATTGTAGTGGAATACCAGCCTGGGTGACTTGTTTTTTAAACTGGCCCACTATTGTGTGTGTGTGTGTGTGTGTGTTTGTGTGCGTGTGTGTGTACATATACACAGACATATGCAACCCTAGCAAATCCCAACCCAGTCTATTAACCCCACTTTCCCACAAACTTCCCACTTCCTCGAGCATAATACATTGTGGGTCAGACAGGGGACCTCTACTGATTTCCTCAATTGGACCATGACCAAGTGTCCCACTGGGGGATGCCCTATCCCCTATAGGACAAGCCACCCCCTGTTCCTAGTATTTAAGGAGTAAAAACCCCCATTTTAATCATTGGAAATTTTGAAAAACTTAATTCCAGCCCTATGGTGAAGTTGGTTTGCCAGAGAATTGACTTGTTTTCTTTGGAGCATAAGGAATAAATACTGTATGCAAAATGCTATCATAGGACTCTGTGCCCGTCATTAGCCTATTGATTCCAGTGTGTGTACTGTGCATGTTAGCTTAAGCATGCAAGATTTAGCGTGTAGGACAAAGCTAATCATACGTACTTATGCTCCCTTAATAAGCAGATAACAGGAGATTATCTTATAAAGTATTTAAAGACGTTACCTTTGCAAAATGTATAGGTGGAATTATTAGCTCTGTTAATCCTCTTAACTTATTTTTAGGTGACAGGTCCACATTAATAAACTGCGCTGTAACAAAGATATTTATTGTACTGGTGAAAAAACCCCCATCATGCATCAAGGATAAAATGGAGTAATTCTGTGGCAAACCAACTGCCTTGTAGAGAACAAATTAAATATCCCAAAATTCCCATTGATTTAATTAGGGCTTTCAACTTATTCATGTAGCTGGGAACTCTCCAGTTTAACCCAGGAGACTCCGGTTTTGAACTCTACATTACCAGGTCTCCAGGTCAGAGGTTGGTTCTCCAGATGTGCGGTGTTTCAAATTAAACTCCTCCCACTTCCTCTCCTTCTCAGTCTGTTCCTCCCACTCCCCGCCCTCTTCTCCTCCTTCCCCAGCCTATTCATTACTCTTTTTCATCATTTTATAAGCTCAGCCCCCCACACACAGCTAAGCACCGTCTGTTTTTGATGCAAATCGCATCATTTTTCTCTCCCAGCGGCACCACAGGACTACCCTCTCCAGGGAGTCTACAACAAAAAGTTTCCAGGTATGCCTACTGAATGCTAAATAATTCTACATCACATTGCTATGCAATGCGTTAGAAACTTCTCTTCAGTCAATGGAAATTTGTACCCCTGTGGTGCAATTGGATTGCTCCCAAACTACCGCTGTCATCTCATCCCTTCAAAAAACAAACGCAATTCTCCAGAGCTGTAATAAATACTACAGGATGAATTTGTTATTATTGAGCCATGCAGCATGCATTTTTTATATGTATTCCATACTGAAGACAGGAGACAGCAAACAGAATTGTTCCATTTTGTATTTTTTATGTACATGACTTTATAATGTGTTGAACCCCTTTCTAGAACCCTATGGTCAAGTGATCATCACTCTGTTTACTATCGTGCTGTTTGGTTTAGCTTCTTCTTGTAACAGACATGAAAAACATAAATGCTGTGATAGAACCACTTTGTAGTCTTCTTGGGGGGATTTCAGTGAAGCTGTCTGTACCATGGTTGAAACTGCTATGCTTTAACCCTTTGAGTGCCAGAGGGGTACGCGTACCCCTCTGGCACTCAAAGGGTTAAGAACATATCACATAAGGTGGCATTTAGTCACTAAAATGAAATGTAAGGTAAGCAAAAATGAGTGAAATTATTAAGTACAGATGTTACAAAATGTGGTTTTTCTTATATAATCCTTATTATAAAAATATTTACATATCTCCCAAAATTTCAAATGGCCAAAATGAGACACTTACGTTTTAGGGGGTGTTGCTGGGCACACGACTGGTGGGCAGGGCATTACTGAGAATTGTCAGGTTACTGCATGACCATACCTGGGCATCTCTAAATGATGTAAATTGTGTTTTAAAGAGGGCAAGGATTTATGGGCTTGAGGGGAGGAAAAGTAGGGTTTAATATAAAAATGGATGAGAAGTGGGCAGAACAGGGTGGGAAGTAGACTATATGGATGAGACATGGGGGGAGTTACCTAGGAAACACAACAAAGCCAGAGAATTAGTCTCTGTCCCTTGAGACCCAATTAACTCTAAAAAACAGAGTCTCCAGGGTGGGTCTGGAGAGTATCCAGGTATGTTCGTGACCTATAATTCTTTACGTAACTGAATAAATGTATAACACCACTAGTGTAAAAGCCCGTGTACACAGGCCAAGGCCCGGGTGATGTTAACCCTTTGAGTGCCAGAAGGGTATGCAACACATTGATGTGCAATGCGTTGAGTACCCCTCTGGCACTCAAAAGCTTAAGACGCTGGTCCTGCTCTGCGTCCTGCCGCCGACAGAGTCATGCACTGTAGAGACTGCCCGAAAGGACAGAATGCTCCCAGCACAGAACTCCCAGCATTCTGTGCTCCCAGCATTCTGTGCATTCAGGCAGTCTCTATTGCGCTTCTGACAAACATCCTAGCGGCAGTCACTTAAGGACCATGGAGCGTGATTTTTTTTTTTTTTTACCCATCCGATTCCAGACTCCCCGAATGGTGTGCAGCCACGCGGGGAGCCCGGAATTCCATGACGTACATGTACGTCCTTGGTCCTTTAGGGACCGCAACCTCATGACGTACATGGATGTCATGGGTAGTTAAGGGATTAAAAACACATATATAAACAAACATTAATGTGAGGTATATTGCGAAGCCATGTGATACACTTATATACACACCACACAGTCTGATCTCCTAGGAGAGAGATTTAACGTGGGAAACAGGGACAGAGGGATCTGGGTCCCATAGAGGGATTGTAGCTCTTAAAAAGGAAACTTGTAAGACACAAGTATATATTTATTGTAGGACAGGTTCCCAAACCTTCCCTCAGTGACTCTAACAGGCCTTATCTTTAAGACTAATCTGCTTGAGTACAGGGGAGTTAATCAGAGGTTCAGTCATGTAAGGAACTCACTTTTCTCACAGGCAAGGAAATCCAAAAGACCTGGCCTGTTACGGGTTCCTGACAATAGGCTTGGGAACCAATATTGCAATACTGCTGTAGGATGTCTTTTTAAAGCAGAAATTTCACTACAATAACATAGCGATTCAAATGATTGTAATTGCTCCTTTAACGAAAAATACAACCTTTCATGCAGGCAGGCCCCGAGAAACAGCGAAGACATCTTGCAGAGCCGGCATCGCTGTGTCTGTGATGTTCATCCCCTTCAGCTCCACAATTGGTCAGTTGAAAACCTTTGTGTCAAAAGGCACCGGGACTGACAGCGCAGGAGCAGTGAATGCCTACTGCAAGATCCCTGCATGTGTCTGCTTGAAAGGTTATATTTCTCGTTAAAGGAGCAGTTAGACTTGAGAATAAACGTGTGTAGCATATCGCTAATGTAATAATCAT
The DNA here is from genome assembly GCA_037306005.1 of Rhinophrynus dorsalis. Lineage (NCBI taxonomy): Eukaryota > Metazoa > Chordata > Amphibia > Anura > Rhinophrynidae > Rhinophrynus > Rhinophrynus dorsalis. The sequence goes on along the minus strand of CM074718.1, from coordinate 80,970,460 downwards.
TTGAAGCACTATGTAATTGTAGTGAAAGTTCCACTTTAAAGGGATAGTATACTTCATTTTATCTTTATTTTATTTTGTAGGCATTAAAAAAACATGAAGAACGATATAAGTCTTATCTCTCAAACCATAAAGGTTTCACAAGCAAAGTTTCCCCTCTCCCCCTTTTACCTAGTGTAAGCCATCTCTTCTCAGATGTGGAATGCAGTCCATAGACCAGACAGATAACAGAAAGGGACAATCTTCTTACTGTGAGAACAATGAAAGCCCTGCCCCCCTTGACAGGTTTTTCCCTAATCTTAATTGAAGATTGTCCCTCTCTGCAATCTACCTGGGCATCTCTGTTCTGCTCTGGCTGAACAGTGTTACGTCAGTAAAAGGGGCGGGAGGGGGATACTTTGTCATTCAGTTACTGTTGAACTACAACTCTGACAGAATTGAAATAACACTCTCCAAAGTCCAAATACTATGATGATTAATTAGAGCTGCTTTTATTATGAAACATTACTATCCCTTTAAAAACATATTATAAAGTAAATCTGTATTTGGTGAGCATTGTGATCATGGCCTGTCAATTTTATGATTGTATTGTCACTACTTCCTTATATTGCATACTATTATAGTGAAAACATACTGCCATAAGCATCACCTCCATAAAAAACACACTATAGAAATACTTTATCCAAAAAAGCAGCTTTTCTCTGTAATAACTTCTGAATTACACCTCTTCCCACCAGCCAGAATACACTTGTTTTTTTCAGTGGGAAAGCACGGAAAATACAGTTTTTTATGACCAGTGAATCTTTCCCATTAACACTTTCTTGTTAGTCTAGCTATACTCTTCCAGTAATAGATGACACTTAGAAATGACTGTGAAATCACATTTAAGGAAGTATGAAAAAATGGTAAACCTCAACATTGTGAGTAGGTTTAATTTAATCTTCTTCCATTTATCTAATGTTATCACAGACCTCATCTCAATTTTCATGCTCCTCACATCTTTCCTTGGCTCTGTGATACAGAAATGGTGGGCTGACAGTATGGATGATTTGTGATTAACAAAATACACTATCAGAGACCCTTAAAGGGATAGTAATACTTTATTATTATTATCCCCCATATTGTAGATATTTGTAAAATAATTTAATAGCCCCCAAGTTCCCCCCTCCCTCCCTGAAGTCAGCGTTGTGCTGACTGCAGGGGAACTCTGTTGTACGACAGGCTTGCTGCTCTGCAGCTGAGCCGAGATCCTGTTAGTGAAAAATAATTATTTCACTGAAACGGTCTTCTACATGTGCTAATTCTTTGTCACTAATGCGATTGTGGCTCTGCTGCAGAGATGCATGATGAAAGTCAGACCTGATATACCTGATGGGGGAGGGAGCGGGGAACTTTGCCTTCGTTATCTCTCAAACCATAAAGGTTTGAGAGATGCACCTGGGGGCTATTAAATTATTTTGCAAATATGTACAATATGGGGGATAGTAATAATAAGTTGTTATTACTATCTCTTTAACACTTAGAGCGTAAGAGAGTTATCCAATGCATGGCCTTGTAATGTGTTGGATAACTCGCTGGAATGCAAAGTGTTAAGGTGGAAATTTTTTTTTTAGCATGATTTATTTACAGGTTCTTTATGCTGACAGATTATTCATCACATGCATGCATATGCATTCACACACGAGCACACACACATTTAATTTATTACATATATGTATTAAAATAAATGATAAAACAGACTTTGCTCTTAAATGAAAGTATATATATATATATATATATATATATATATATATATATATATATACATATATCATATATTTATATTGTATAAATGTATATACATTTGCAGATACTGTATAAATGTGGCATTTGAATATTTGCAAATTGACATTTATAATATGATATTGAATGTGCTGTTTCTCAAGTTTGTTGAAGGAAACTTTTGTCTGCGCTCCCTGGTCCACTTTGCAAGACAACAGGAAATAAGGAGTGCAAGAAAAATTGCTTCCTCTAATCTACTGGAAAACAGCATATGCAAAATCTATATTTGTCAAGTTGTGGAAAGCTTTGCATATATTGCTGTAGATATTGCAAAATTATATTTTAAAACAGAGTAACTCTTATGCTAGAGCTAGTTTTCCTATAAAGTGGATCTGTCATTATATAATACTTTTACATATTTGTAATATGTGTAAAGCGTGGAACCATGTTAGTCACAGAAATGCAGGAGACTAGTGTTGAGCGAGCATGCTCGGCCGATGCTCGGATCGGCTCGAGCATCGCTCTGCTCGGCACATGGCGGTACTCGTACGAGTACCGCATGTGCTCGCCCGCCATGTTCGGGTCTCCTCCCCGCACGTTTTGCGGCTGCTGCGCAGCCAATAAACGTGCAGGGAGGCTCTGACATCGGTGTAATGCCAGCAGCCATGTTGGCTGCTGGCATTACACTGATTGGCTGGCCAGAACCCGTGGTCGGGTGCTGTATAGCACCTGACCATCGAGTTCGGCTCAGTCTGAGCCAGGGAGAGCTGAGGATAGGAAGGGAAAGGCAGTGTAGGGAGGAAAAAAAAAAATTGTGACAAAAAAGAACCAAAAGTCCTTTTTAGGACTACTGTGTGTGGGGGCAGCAGGTTATTTTGTGTGGGGGGAAAAAAAAAAAAAAAAAAAAAAATATTCTGTTTAGTGTGAAAAGTTGCAGATTAGAGCACATTCTGTTTAGTGTGCACAGTTGCAGATTAGAGCACATTCTGTTTAGTGTGCAAAGTTGCAGATTAGAGCACATTCTGTTTAGTGTGCAAAGTTGCAGATTAGAGCACATTCTGTTTAGTGTGCAAAGTTGCAGATTAGAGCACATTCTGTTAAGTCTTCAAACTAAAATATCAAAGTCACGTATTCCATTCAGTGTGCGTCGCCGCAGTTTAGCAGCACATTCTGAGTACTGTGCAGAGTTGCAGAATAGGAAGAAATACTGTTAAGTCTTCAAACTAAAATATCAAAGTCACATATTCCATTCAGTGTGCTTCGCCGCAGTTTAGCAGCACATTCTGTGTACTGTGCAGAGTTGCAGAATAGGAAGAAATACTGTTAAGTCTTCAAACTAAAATATCAAAGTCACATATTCCATTCAGTGTGCTTCGCCGCAGTTTAGCAGCCTATTCTGTGTACTGTGCAGAGTTGCAGAATAGGAAGAAATACTGTTAAGTCTTCAAACTAAAATATCAAAGTCACATATTCCATTCAGTGTGCTTCGCCGCAGTTTAGCAGCACATTCTGTGTACTGTGCAGAGTTGCAGAATAGGAAGAAATACTGTTAAGTCTTCAAACTAAAATATCAAAGTCACATATTCCATTCAGTGTGCTTCGCCGCAGTTTAGCAGCCTATTCTGTGTACTGTGCAGAGTTGCAGAATAGGAAGAAATACTGTTAAGTCTTCAAACTAAAATATCAAAGTCACATATTCCATTCAGTGTGCTTCGCCGCAGTTTAGCAGCACATTCTGTGTACTGTGCAGAGTTGCAGAATAGGAAGAAATACTGTTAAGTCTTCAAACTAAAATATCAAAGTCACATATTCCATTCAGTGTGTTTCACCGCCGTTTAGCAGCCTATTCTGTGTACTGTGCAGAGTTGCAGAATAATAAGAAATACTGTTAAGTTTTCAAACTCAAATATTAAAGTCACATATTCCATTCAGTGTGTTTCACCGCAGTTTAGCAGCCTATTCTGTGTACTCTGTACAGTTGCAGAATAATAAGAAATACTGTTAAGTTTTCAAACTCAAATATTAAAGTCACATATTCCATTCAGTGTGTTTCACCGCAGTTTAGCAGCCTATTCTGTGTACTCTGTACAGTTGCAGAATAATAAGAAATACTGTTAAGTTTTCAAACTCAAATATTAAAGTCACATATTCCATTCAGTGTGTTTCACCGCAGTTTAGCAGCCTATTCTGTGTACTCTGTACAGTTGCAGAATAATAAGAAATACTGTTAAGTTTTCAAACTCAAATATTAAAGTCACATATTCCATTCAGTGTGTTTCACCGCAGTTTAGCAGCCTATTCTGTGTACTCTGTACAGTTGCAGAATAATAAGAAATACTGTTAAGTTTTCAAACTCAAATATTAAAGTCACATATTCCATTCAGTGTGTTTCACCGCAGTTTAGCAGCCTATTCTGTGTACTGTGCAGAGTTGCAGAATAGGAAGAAATACTGTTAAGTCTTCAAACTAAAATATCAAAGTCACATATTCCATTCAGTGTGTTTCACCGCAGTTTAGCAGCCTATTCTGTGTACTCTGTACAGTTGCAGAATAATAAGAAATACTGTTAAGTCTTCAAACTAAAATATCAAAGTCACATATTCCATTCAGTGTGTTTCACCGCAGTTTAGCAGCCTATTCTGTGTACTCTGTACAGTTGCAGAATAATAAGAAATACTGTTAAGTTTTCAAACTCAAATATTAAAGTCACATATTCCATTCAGTGTGTTTCACCGCAGTTTAGCAGCCTATTCTGTGTACTCTGTACAGTTGCAGAATAATAAGAAATACTGTTAAGTCTTCAAACTAAAATATCAAAGTCACATATTCCATTCAGTGTGTTTCACCGCAGTTTAGCAGCCTATTCTGTGTACTCTGTACAGTTGCAGAATAATAAGAAATACTGTTAAGTCTTCAAACTAAAATATCAAAGTCACATATTCCATTCAGTGTGTTTCACCGCCGTTTAGCAGCCTATTCTGTGTACTCTGCAGAGTTGCAGAATAATAAGAAATACTGTTAAGTTTTCAAACTCAAATATTAAAGTCACATATTCCATTCAGTGTGTTTCACCGCAGTTTAGCAGCCTATTCTGTGTACTCTGTACAGTTGCAGAATAATAAGAAATACTGTTAAGTTTTCAAACTCAAATATTAAAGTCACATATTCCATTCAGTGTGTTTCACCGCAGTTTAGCAGCCTATTCTGTGTACTCTGTACAGTTGCAGAATAATAAGAAATACTGTTAAGTTTTCAAACTCAAATATTAAAGTCACATATTCCATTCAGTGTGTTTCACCGCAGTTTATCAGCCTATTCTGTGTACTCTGTACAGTTGCAGAATAGTAAGAAATACTGTTAAGTTTTCAAACTCAAATATTAAAGTCACATATTCCATTCAGTGTGTTTCACCGCAGTTTAGCAGCCTATTCTGTGTACTCTGTACAGTTGCAGAATAATAAGAAATACTGTTAAGTTTTCAAACTCAAATATTAAAGTCACATATTCCATTCAGTGTGTTTCACCGCAGTTTAGCAGCCTATTCTGTGTACTCTGTACAGTTGCAGAATAATAAGAAATACTGTTAAGTTTTCAAACTCAAATATTAAAGTCACATATTCCATTCAGTGTGTTTCACCGCAGTTTAGCAGCCTATTCTGTGTACTGTGCAGAGTTGCAGAATAGGAAGAAATACTGTTAAGTCTTCAAACTAAAATATCAAAGTCACATATTCCATTCAGTGTGTTTCACCGCTGTTTAGCAGCCTATTCTGTGTACTCTGCAGAGTTGCAGAATAATAAGAAATACTGTTAAGTTTTCAAACTCAAATATTAAAGTCACATATTCTGTGTAAGATGAAGAAGGCGGGTAAAAAGGGACGGGGAAGTGGACGTGATCCTGAAAGTTCAGGGCGCGGGTCAGGACGCGGAGAAACTGTGCCTGGTGCCAGAGCACAAGAAAGAAAGACATCCACCATACCTAGCTTCATGTGTAATTTTACAGGGCGTCGCAGGACATCACTCTCGAGGTCCGACCACTGCGAACAGGTGGTCGGTTGGATGACAGCTGATACTGCTTCCAGTCGGTTAAGCACCACCCTGTCTTCCACCAAGTCCACTCTCAGTAGCCAAGAGTCTGGTCAACATAATCCTCACTCTGATCATCCTTCCTCCCACCATACACGGTCTGGTCAAAGAAGCGATCCCACACTGGGATATAGTGAGGAGCTCGTCTCATCACCAATCCTTCATTTGACCCTCTCTCCAAGCACGCTTGCAGAGGAACATGACATCTTGTGCCCTGATTCACAACCTCTAGAGGCTACCCAATCACAAGAAGATGACAGATGTGAACGGCATTTAAGGTCAAAGGAAGTAGTGGATGATGATGATGATGATGAGACACAGTTGCCATTAAATCAACCACTATTTCCGTCTCAAGACCTTGTTGAGGAGAATGTTATACAGTTGTCAATGACTGAGTATGTGGTGGGATCAAGACTTGAGGAGGATGATCAGAGTGAGGAAGTGGAGGAGGACTTGGTGGACGATGAGGTGACTGACCCCACCTGGGAAGGTGTAGAGCCGAGCGATGACAGCAGTCCTGAGGGTGAGCCATCTGCAGCACCGCAACAGGCTGGAAGAGGCAGTGGTGTGGCTACAGAAAGAAGGCGGACCGCACCAAACCGGCCCGCAAATGTTCCACGGAGCACCCCCTTGCGTAAATCTACCTTGCCAAGGGGTAGGTGTTCCGCGGTATGGCGTTTTTTTAAGGAAAGTGCGGACGACAAAAGAATTGTAGTTTGCAACCTGTGCCACACCAGAATGAGCCGAGGCATGAACACTAGAAACCAGCATGATCCGACACATGGCATCCAAGCACCGTAATAAGTGGGAGGAACGCCCGGATCGCCAATCTGTGTCTGCAGGCCACACCACTGCCTCCTCTTCCCCTGTTTTCGGTGCCGGCCAATCGCCTGTCGAAGGCGCAGGCCCGCATACCTCCCGCCCTGCACCTGTAGCATCTGAAGCACCATCAGCGACCACATCCACTTCCCTGTCCCAGCACAGCGTCCAAATGTCGTTACCCCAGGCATTTGAGCGCAAGAGAAAGTACCCAGCCACCCACCCACAGGCCATAGCACTAACCTCACACCTTTCAAAATTACTGGCCATCGAAATGCTGCCATTTAGGCTTGTGGACACTGAGTCCTTCCGCAGCCTGATGGCAGCAGCTGTCCCTCGGTACGCGGTCCCCAGCCGCCACTACTTTTCCCGGTGTGCCATCCCCGCATTACACCACCATGTGTCCCGTAACATCACCCGTGCCCTGACCAACGCAGTTACTGGGAAGGTCCACTTAACGACTGACACATGGACAAGTGCTTGTGGCCAGGGACGCTACATTTCCCTGACGGCACACTGGGTGAATGTCGTGGAGGCTGGGAGCGACTCGGACCCTGGGATGGCACGGGTGCTACCCACGCCGAGGATTGCGGGCCCTACCTCCATCAGGGTTTCCACCAGCACCTACGTTATTGGCTCCTCCTCCTCCGTTTCCACCTCCGAATTCTCTACACACACCGCCACTCCCCCATCAGCCAGTAGCTGGAAGCAGTGTAGCACTGCAGTGGGGAAGCGTCAACAGGCCGTGCTGAAGCTGATCTGCCTTGGGGACAAACAGCACACGGCCTCAGAGCTGTTGCAGGGGATTAGTCACCAGACCGAGCAGTGGCTCTCGCCACTCAACCTGCAAGCAGGCATGGTTGTGTGTGATAATGGGCGTAACTTGGTGGCGGCTTTGGAGCTCGGCAAGCTCACACACGTACCATGCCTAGCGCATGTATTTAATTTAGTGGTGCAGCGATTTCTAAAAACCTACCCCAATGTGCATGATCTCTTGACCAAGGTGCGCCGCGTGTGTGCACATTTCCGTAAGTCATCAACAGCTTCAGCCGGCCTGTTGAAGCTGCAGCAGCGCTTACAATTGCCAGCTCACCGGCTGCTGTGTGACGTGAGCACGCGCTGGAACTCCACCTTCCACATGTTGGCCCGGCTTTGTGAGCAGCAGAGGGCAGTAGTGGAGTACCAGCTGTTACACGGTCGTCGCCTCTCCGTTCAACTTCCTGTAATCAGAAGTGAGGAGTGGGAATGGATGTCAGACCTCTGCGAGGTTTTACGCAATTTTGAGGAATCGACACAGATGGTGAGCGGCGATAACGCTATTATCAGTGTAACCATCCCACTTCTGTGTCTACTGAAACGCTCGCTGCTCACAATTAAAACCGACGCTTTGCATGTGGAAGAGGTGGAAATGGGGGAGGAAGAGCTTACACAAGGTGATAGCCAGAGCACCCTCACTTCGTCTTCTCAGCGACAATTGGAGGAGGCGGAGGAGGAGGAGGAGGAGGAGGAGGAAGACACGGTTGCCTCCGCTACAGAGGGTAGCCATGGAACTTTAGTTCCATCTCTTCAGCGTGGGTGGGCAGAAGAGGAGGAAGAGGATGAGGAGATTGAGAGTCATCCTCTTGGTGAGGACAGCGAAATCTTGCCTGTTGGTACTCTGGCACACATGGCTGACTTTATGTTAGGCTGCCTTTCCCGTGACCCACGCGTTGTACGCATTTTAGACAACACGGATTACTGGGTGTTCACCCTTCTGGACCCCCGCTACAAAGAGAATTTCTCATCTCTCATTCCTCCGGTGGAGAGGACAAGCAAAATGTTGCAATACCAGAAGGTTCTTGTCGAAAAATTGCTCCAAAATTTTCCATCTGACAACGCTGGCGGCAGAGTACGTGCTACCTTGGCCAACCGAGAAGGGGAGAAAAGGGGAGCACACAGCAGTTCCGAGAAAGGCAGGGCAACACTCTCCAAGGCGTGGGACACCTTCATGACACCCCGCCAGCACCCTCACCCTGATGCTCAGCCTAGTGTCACAAGGAGGGAAAAGTTTTGGAAGATGGTGAAGGAGTACGTAGCAGACCGTGTCAGCGTCCTCAATGATCCCTCTGTGCCTTACAACTACTGGGTGTCCAAGCTGGACACGTGGTATGAACTGGCACTCTACGCCTTGGAGGTGCTGGCCTGCCCTGCCGCCAGCGTTCTGTCTGAGCGGGTATTTAGTGCTGCTGGTGGCATCATAACAGATAAGCGTATCCGCCTTTCCACCGACAATGCTGATAGGTTGACACTTATAAAAATGAACAAGGCCTGGATTTCCCCTGACTTCTCCACTCCACTGGAGGAAAGCCCCGGGGGAACATAAACTCACTTTATATATGTTATTTACAATGATGGGAATACTCTGTATTCCCATTCACCCCTTCCACCCAAAAAACGGGTATATGGTTGACTCTTAATCTTCTCATCATCCTCCTCCTCTTCCATATGCCCTGGATATAATTTTTATATAGGGCCAGCTCACCAGCGGGCCCTGTGATATAATTTTTATATAGGGCCAGCTCACCAGCGGGCCCTGTGATATAATTTTTATATAGGGCCAGCTCACCAGCGGGCCCTGTTTGCCAATTTTTATATAGGTCAGCTCACCAGCGGGCCTTCTCATATAATGTTTTATTGGGTCAGCTCTCTAGCGGGCCCTCTCATATAATGTTTTATAGCGTCAGCTCACTAGCGGGCCTTCGCATATAATGTTTAGGATGGTCAGCTCTGCAGCAGACCCTCACCCATAATGTTTTAGATGGTCAGCTCAGCGCACGTTTCCATCTTAATCATGGCCTCAGTTCTGAAAATCAAGGAAATTTTTATGATAATTTGCCTCTGCGCACGTTTCCCTCTTAATCATGGCCCCAGTTCAGAAAATCAAGGAAATTTTTGGGATAATTTGCCTCTGCGCACGTTTCCCTCTTAATCATGGCCTCAGTTCTGAAAATCAAGGAAATTTTTGGGAGAATTTGCCTCTGCGCACGTTTCCCTCTTAATCATGGCCTCACTTCAGAAAATCAAGGAAATTTTTGGGAGAATTTGCAGATGATATACAAGTAAATATACAGCAAATATTGTTTGGTAACAATTTTTCGCCTAAAGTCGTTTTTATTTTCCTTTTTGTGTGTTTTATGGTCAGTCTGTAAAAATGGCGTACTACGGGCGAAAGATCTTTCCCAGCAGCGATGTTGGAGTCCAAGGTGCATCCAGACATCCTCCCTATGCTGTCCCTGAACCATTTCTGTAGTGTTTCCATCTTTTTCTGCCCTTTTCCTATGGACCAGGCACCCTCCCCTCATCAGAGCAGGGGGTGCCTGGTGTAATGCTCGAGTCCTCCCATTCATTCCAATGGGGCTCGGGTGTTCGGCCGAGCACTCGAGCCTCAGGGGGTGCTCGGTCAGAGCACCCGAACACCCGAGCATTGGGGTGCTCGCTCATCACTACAGGAGACTAGTAGATTAAAAATGATACAATGTTTGTCTGAGTGGCTCTAGGATACAAGCTTTCAAGACAACTAGGTCTCTACTTCAAGCTAATAAGAACATTCATTTTTACTCTACTAATCTCCAACATATTTATAAACTTAATTTGAAACGGCTTTTCCTTCATGTCAGCCAAAAGACCAAGAGATGATAGTTTAAGACAGTGGTAGTCAATATTCGGACCTTACCTTACCATAAACTGGACAGGGATGATGGGAGTTGTAGTCCGCAAAAGCACAAGGTCCAAAGATGAACTACTCATGGATTAAGAGATATTGATATTTTGAAGTCTAGAAAGTAATCCCTTTCAGTGCAGAAAACTATATTAAGATCTCAGTGCAACATAGATCTTAGCATAGCATAGCATAGATCTCAGTGCAACATAGATCTTAGCACTTAGATCATGTTTCAGTATTTACATTGTGACTACATCTTAAACTACAAACTAGATATAGGAGAACACACACACAAGGTGATGTCCAAATATCTCAGCATTTGCTGTATATTTGTTGCCCTTGTCAATAAAATCATGTTCTCCTATTTCTACTTTGTACTATTATCTAGTTTTCAGGAAACTTAGTGGGTTTCTGCACCAGGTCCGATATAGGTACAGGCAAGTACAGCCATAAGTGGGGGTTATACACAAAGAAATGATAAAGAGGTGATAAAGCAGAGATGACTTCTCCACTGATATCACTTCTCGGTTCCTATGATATTCTGTAGAGCCTAGGCCAGTGGTTCTCAAGTTTTTAGCTCAAGGTACCCCTAGAATGCAGTCTGGCATTTTCTGGACATCCCTATCTTTTTATGTCATTTGTTAAAGGTGTAATGAGGCTTACAAATACATAAATATAGAGTTATTGTTAGACCTCACAACTAAAATAAACATATTGTGCATAGTAATATCCATAAATATACAGTTGTAAGTCTACATTCACATTTTTGTTAGTCTTATGAGTTACAAAGAGAGACTAGCCAAACTGGGTTTGTTTACATTAGAAAAGAGACGTCTAAGGGGTGATATGATTACCATTTACAAATACATTCAAGGCCAATACAAAGAACTATCCAATGAATTATTTATGCAAAGAGCTGAGCTAAGAACAAGAGGTCATCCATTAAGACTTGAGGAAAGGCGCTTTCGACTAAAACACAGGCAGGGATTCTTTACAGTAAGGGCGGTAAGGCTATGGAATTCTTTGCCTCGGGATGCTGTGCTTGCAGATAATGTAACTGCATTCAAAAAAGCAATGGATGCCTATCTAGCACAGAACAGTATTGACAGTTATGACAGATGGCTTCAAAGCAAATAGGATATTGAGCCGGGGAACTATTTGAGACACTCACACACACACACCTACATTGGAAATTGCTCCAGAGGGCTTTTTTGTTGCCTTCCTCTGGATCAACAGGGGTGTTATTGGCATGGGCTGGACTTGATGGACGCATGTCTTTTTTCAGCCTTTTCTACTATGTTACTATGTATGTTATAGATAAAATGGGGCACCCTAAGTGGATGTCCGTGGCACAACAAAGTTCCACAGCACCCTGGTTGAGAAACACTGGCCTATGCACAAACATCTCCAAAGATGGAAAATATTTAATGTATTGGCTCCATAGAATAAAATAAGTCTTGGAAAAGTGATATCACTGGAGAAGTTATCTCTGCTTTATCACCTCTTTATCGTGCCTTAGTGCATCTCCCCCTGGAGATTCTACAGTGTGCATCCATCTTATCTATTGTTATATCTTAAACTATGCTGTGTTTTTGACTAACATGATACATAGGTAATTCTGAATAAGGTTTTCAGACATAATTGAAGGTGACAGTGTGCCTCTTTTTCAATGTTACAAATGTGGAAACCCAGATATATACCAGATCATCGCTTATTGCATGTCCAGTAGTTATTTTCTTAGGAAAACATTTGCATTTCTGACATGAAATATGTTCACTCATAAAGCATTTCTAGTTTTGCTCGTCATTGCTGGAGGGTCTTGCAACTCATTGGTTTGTAACATACCAAGGGAAGCTAGCAAAGAGGAAATTAAACTGATGATAAATTATTTTTGCGTTCCCTACGGAATTTCAGCGATTCTGGATTTTCTCTCATACAAATATATGTGGCTAGGCATATTTGTTACTGTTTATAATTGTGATTTGCTTACGAGAAGAAAATAAACATATATTTGTCAGAATTTAAAAATAACACCAAAAATATATACCAGTTTGAAAATATGCTATCTAAATTTCAGTGTGAAGGAAGATATTCCCCCAGAGAAAAATTCACTCTGAGATCAAAAGCTTTATGTTAAATTCAAGGTAAGTCATCACAATAGAATTTCTATCCACAGCCTGAAAAATCCCTTTACCTCAAGCATTTGGAACGAGTTCGACTTGCATGGGGCCGAAGATGAAAGAAACTTATTCAGCTTCATATTTAGGAAAAGCAATATTCGTATGTTTCCACTCAATGTGTGTGTGTGTGTGTGGTGGGGGGTAATGAGGAAAATAGTATGTCTAACCCTTTGAGTGCCAGAGGGGTATGCAACGCATTGCAAAGCAATGCGTTGCATACCCCCTCTGGCACTCAAAGGGATAAACCTCTATTTATAACCCCACAAATGCAAGATACAATGCAAAGCATGGCATTGGAGATCTCTCTAGCATTAAATGGGTTAAAAGTCCATTTTAAATCAATGAAAATGTAGGATTTTTTTACTTGTTCATTATAAGTAAATTGTCTCCACGACTGCTCCTGTTCTAAGAGCATCAGTCTCAATAGATACAGAGAACCCATCCCTGGACTGTATAAATAAATGCATGCCTTAACCCTTTGAGTGCCAGAGGGGGTGTGCAACGCATTGCTTTGTAATATATTATGCATCTTTCTAGCATTCAAAGGGTTAACAATTATTTCAGCTTAAAAAAATTCTAACTACAATTTGGCCCTTACAAACAAAAAAAATCAAAGGTTCAGTCCTGCTCCACGGGGGTAGCCATTTGAATGCTATAAAGATCTCAAATGCATTGCTTTGGAAATAAACATTCCCACTGATTTAAGTTGGCCCTCTCTGTAGCATTCATGGGAGTTATGCATTAAGGTGTGATAAAGAGGTGTGATGACTTCTCCAGTTTATCACTTCTCCATTTCCTATGTTATTCTATGGAGCTTATGCACTAAGATCTACAAAGCTGGAGAAGTCTTAGTGCATTGGATCCATAGAATAACCATACCTGGGAACTTATGAAATGCACTCACCCTGAGATCATTGAAATATTAACCCTTGATGCTCCAGAGAAAGTAGATTGTGTCAATGTTTGCTGTTACCCAGAGAATATCCGCCCACTCCTCAAGGAACCTTTAACATGCTACAGTTCTGAGATATCACTTCTTATACACTCACCAGACAAACAGGACTTCTCTCTCTGATTTTCTGGTACAAATGTCACTAAATTGGACATTATGTAAGCAGAAATTGATGTAAATCAGATAGAAAGAAACACTGGACTCTCTTACCCTGAGAATTTGGCCTTTCACCCTGAGACCCTGAGATTTGGTTCAAAACCCTGAGTTCCCAGGTATGAGAATAACATAGGAATAGAAGTGTTATCACTGAAGAAGTTATCTCCACTTTATCCCCTCCTTATCACACCTTAGCACATAACCCTCACAGTGTTGAAAGCCCCATTTTGTTTGCAGATGATTTACTCCAGAATTGCTCCCTTTTTTTTCTTTTGTGTATAAGAGAGTAAAGTAAACGTAAAATAAAGTAATTTTTATTATAAATTGTAAATATAGGATAAATCAGGTGCTTTCATGGATTTTCTAGCCCTTCATCTGCCCAACACCAATGTACTACATATGCAATGTGATGCAGTTCTCCCTCTGCATCTAAAGAGTTAATATTTTGAGCCATTCTATAATGCAACAATAGATCACTAATGGGCCTTGGCTGTCTAACCAGTTATTTGTCTACAGACACAATAACATGTTCTGCTATTTACTTTATTATTCACATTATACCTGAATTATATTATTATTCACATTATACCTGAATTATATTAGATCAAACATAATTGTTTATTCATTCATTATCAGCTTCTAAGTTTCATTCATGAATCAACAAGTCTTTACAGCTTCTTAATGGCTCCTGGAGGTATCCTTTTATCACGTAGAAAAGGACACATAAAAGCACCAGACTAAGGTCACCACCTCCCTCTTCTATTTACATCTGAATGTTTCCATTTGCACAGAGCTGTGTATAAATAAATCACCAAATGACTGTACCCTTTTACTTTGGAAGAGTCCCTAGAAATAAGATATGATTGTTATCAGATCGGAGAGCAAGGCAGATGAAGAGATCCTGCCTCAATTCAAGATGAAGGTATAGGTGAGTCATTCCCATGCCTCCCTTGTCCCTTGGAAATGATAATACAAATCCTAACAAACTGCTGGCTCTTATGTATTGATTACAGCACAACACCCTAGGGCACATTCCTTCTTTTTCTCTCCAGTCTCATGTCCTGACCTTTCAGTTGTTTGCATGGAATTTAGATCAGACGCACCAGTTTCAGACAATCACAAAGCCAAGATGTTTGTGGAAGACGACAGATTTGTTAAATGTATTTTTATTTTTTTTGCATTTCAAAAGTCATATAATTTTTAGTCTTTTATTGCCACTTGCAGCAATAAGCTGCTTTAACAGAAGAAATATATGCAGAATGAGTGACAGGTGAAGACTATGATGCAGTCAATGTGATGGTTGCCCTAAAAGAAACATTAATGCTAACGCACCAGTTGATATAATATACAAGAGGATTTTGGAATGAGCTACCTATAGCTCTAAACTGCTCTGGTGACCTCATCTGCAAGGCTGGGTGACATCAATACCAAGTGAAGAGCTTATGGGATATTGTTCTTCTCTTTCTAGAAGCCCATTGACTGTGGATTTATTGACATATGGCTTCTATTGAGTTGAATACATAGGAGAGCAATCTCTCACGAGTGCCTCACTCAGCACTGATATTACCCAGCCCTGCAGCTCATCATGATCTGCAAGGATTGCAGGAGAGCTAAGGAGGAGATTCATGCTATGGGTACTCCATTCCCATAGATCTTGGGGCACAGTCTAGCCTTTAAGTTCTTGTATAGATTATATTCTTACCCATTAATGTTATAAATACATGCTTTCCAATACAGGTCTAATCATATATTTGATACTAGTGTAAAAGCCCATGTACATGGGCCAAGGTCCGGGTAATATTAACCCTTTGAGTGCCAGTGGGGCACGTAACGCAATGCTTTGCAATCCATTGCGTACCCCACTGGCATTCAAAGGGTTAAGTGGCCGCTACCTCACTGCTCAACGCGATGCAGCTTGCATCACCACACTCACCCGATACAATCATGCGCTATAGAGACTGCCCAAACACACGCAGTCTCTACTGCTCATGACGGCTTCTGACAAACATCCTAGCAAATTATTATAACACTGGCTTTCATATATCGTATACTGTTGAATCTTAGCATTAGCACCCTTTTTAAGGCAGATTATCCTATACTATAAAAGGCCAGATGTATGTTTGTCAGATGCAGTCATGCGCAGCAGAGACTGCCGATGCAGTCATGCGCAGTAGAGACTGCCCGAACTGACAAAACGCATCATGTTCCCAGTTGCTCTCCCAGCCCTGTGTGCCCGGTGTCCATCCCGGTGTGTGAGGGAGCCCTGGCCCTGGTCGAGCGGTGTCTAGCTGAGCCCGGAGATGCGAGGAGAATTCACGAACCCCCTGCTCTGGGTCAAGACACTCTCCCGCACGCACACCCGAGACTGATGAGGTAGAGGTGCGCTCCCTCTCCTGGTACCTCACGCACTGCTGTTACTGAGGCCGCAGGTGTAGGGACTGGTGGGTGTACGGCTATCTTAACCCTCTGAGTGCCAGAGGGGTACGCAACGCATTGCTCTGCAATGCGTTGCGTACCCCACTGCCACTCAAAGGGTTAACCCATTCAGTGCCATTCACTTTGGCCCGTGTACACAGGCTTTTACACTAGCAGGGTTAATATGTAAATAAATAACATATTTATGCAAATAATGTGCAAGTGGTCTGATAAACCCATCTGCATTATGGCAGCGCTCCTGAGAATACATACTGCCCACGTATTTTTTTCATTTTTAGCTTTTTATCTTCTCTTCTTCCATTTAATTACAAGTACAGTGCATTTTTAACTCCGTGTTTCTTTAGCTGTTCCCTTTTTATACAATATTAATAACAACACAGCAAGAGGTAATACTGGAAATTAGATATTTGCGTACAATAAGCTGAATGTAATTAGCTATAAAGAAAATATTTGGCCACAGTGTCTAAATGAAAAGGAATTCTGGAAAAAAACCATCTTCATTATTGAGGACAAGTGAAATTCCCCAAATTCCCATTAATTTAACCCTTTGAGTGCCAGAGGGGCATGCAACACATTGGCATTAAATGGTTGACTGGCACCTTCTAACCCTTAAAATCTTACAGAGTCTATTGCAAAGCAATTTGTTGGAGGTCCCTCTAACATTCAAGAGGTTAACAATAGAATCAAATGGAATTTTTATCCAAACCCAACGGGTTTAACAGAATTACTCTGATTTTCGTTTGTGCATAGGGATTTCAGATGCCTAGTAGTTTTCATTTTTAGCTCCCACAGCTTCTTACGTAGGTGTACTGCAGTGTTAAATACTGAATTTACAATTTATTAAGGATTTAATCTACACATTTATCTACGTATTTCTCTACAGACTCCAAACAGACTCCAATGGGAATCTGTTAAACAAAGTGCTAATGCTTATCTACTGCAATGTGATCATGGTCTATGCGTTTTGCTTTCTAGGTAAAATGATAGAAATTAATAATTCTGAAACCAAGCAGATAATATCATTCTTTTTTTTCATTTTATTAAAATGTATATCAATAATAAACTCAGATATATGCTACACATAAGCTGTGATAAAAAATGTTGTGTTTAATGAAAATATATACATTTTTTAAATTAAAACAGTTTATTTTAGAATTTACCAAGGGGAGCTAACCAATACGTATAAGGTAATTCTCAGTCACTGGGTCTTACCCAGAATTTACTCGCATTTCTCTCCTGGGGTAGAGGTACATACTCTTATATCATTCAGTCTATTTTTCCTGAAGCAGTATGCTTCCTTGGCTAACACCTGTTTCACCAGTGTGGTAAGTATGGATAGATGTAAAATATCACCATGGAAAAAAATAGGAGGAAAAGTGACTATTTTGCCTCTAATAGGAATTCCCGATTTTGCTGACATCTTTCTTCAGTGATATGTGTTGAGTGAATGAATATGTGAATGCACAAGTGGTGCAGGCCTTTGTGTGCACATGCGATGTATGTGTGCAGGATGACGTGTGCATGCATGTAAATGTTCATGAGGGAGGCTTAAAGCCATTGTAATTGGTAGGCTTAACCTTCTAGCATACCATTTTCACATTTCTGCTGACTTTCCTTCTTGTGGGAACTTCAAGAGAAAATAAAAATGTCTACTATTCCACAGAGATTCCAGTGGGAAGGAAATTAAACATTTTGCCAGTACCTAACACTAAGCTCAGAAAGTGCCTCTACATGTAGCGCCACTTGGAATATGGCAGCCCCATTCATTTTTGGTAAATACGGGATTTTGTCAGTGCCCTGCTGCACACTGTCTTATTCTGTGCACTCACTAAATTTTAATCTTGATAGAATGTGGTGTATATGAGGTAATAGTTGCCCATTGGAAACACACCAGAACCCAGCAGTTTACCTTTCATCACAGGTAACATAATCAGTCCACAACTGATGCAGCCATGTCAAAGGATCTAAACCCCTTAAGGACGAGTGGATAGGAGACGCGACCTTCCTTTAAGAACTGCTTTGATCTTGGTTTGTGTGTCGGTACACGGGACTGATGATACGTACCAGCGTGCCAAATGGAAGTCTGAGGGAAACCGCTCCAGCCTTGGAGTGGTCAAATTCAGACCCAGCTAGTGCTTACAGTGTTCATGCAGGAGCACTGCAAGCACAAAAAACATGAAGTGTCAGGACACAGGTCCTTCAGGCATAAAAAACGGTAACGGTCCTTACGTCACTGGTCGTTAAGGGGTTCAAAGAAATTGATGCTCATGGATCCACTTAACTTGGTGCAATGTTTCTTTATCTACCCTGGATTGAAGTGAGTCTGGGGAGGTAAAACAGGGTCTACCTAAAAAGCCAACCACACCATGATAATCTTGCATGAGCAGAGAGTGACTTCAGGATTCTAAGGTGACTTCCTGTTCCATACTCCTGTCCATGGGCGTCCGGAGGGTGGGGGACAATTACCCCTCCACATAAACAAAGGGGCTGGATGGGCTGGATTCCCCCCCCCCCCGGAAAAATTTCTATGGACACCGCTGCTCCTGTCATTCCTAAACAAGGTTATGGATAGATTTAGCATTACAATTATATCTAATTACAGGAAGCACGTGGTTGTAAGTAAATGCTGCTTGTGATGAAGTAAGTGTATTATTAGCACAAATTCAATCTGCTACCTCCAGTTCAACAAAAGCTAACAGGGCAGGGCTGTAGTAATTAAAAAGCTATATCCCCAACAAGTCTATTCTAAGTGATTCCTTCATTTTAACATATACTTAAAGTTGCTTAAGCTACAATAATTATATCCCAAACACAGGTGTGGCATTTACAACAAGAAGCAATGGCAGCTGCAATTAGGATGTTTTTTCAGAGCCACCTGGAAACTCTATGGAGCTGACTTTCTGTTAAGGATTGTGTTAAATCCATTAAGGATGATGTACTAAGTATAACGCAGGAATTATAGGGCAAACCAGCTACACCTTAAAGGAACGTCTTAAACCCTTTGAGTGCCACTGAAAGGGTTATACCCTTGATTTCTAGAGAAATTTCAAATGCATTACTGTGCAATGCATTAGTGACCCATCTAGAAATCAACAGCTTAAAAGCTTGATTTAAAATCAACTAAAATCTGGGGAATTTTTTTAGTCTCCTATGGTGCAGCTTTTTTGTTACAAACTTGCTCCTGTTCTAGTAAGCACACCAGTTTCAGTGCATTACACTATAGTTATTATTCAATGTTCTGTAATTATTCAGAACTACTGTAAAACAAACTTAAGAGAAACATTTAAAGCAGGCAGGTCGAGGAACACACAGCTTTACATGATAATACAATGCTTATCTTGATACATCCCACCCTGGAAAAATACTTTTAAATCTGTAAGGTTGTTACACCCTGGAGCAATGCATTGAGACCACACCTAAACCAGTAATTTAAAGGAAAGACACACCTGTTTAGAAGATATAGACTAAATAATCATCTTTAGTATCAGCGGCGTAAATAGTCATTGAAGGACCCCAGTGCAGACATTGTATTGGTCTCCTTAACACTAAAATATTGTCATAGATGCATAACTAGAATCCACTGGACCCTGGGGCAGAGACGGAGCCCTGTGATGCTAGTCCCTAACAAAACGTCACCCTTTTCGCCCCCTGTAGTTACTCCTCTGCATTGCATCATTCGATCATTTGTAGAGATAAAAAAATTACCATATGCAATATAAGGTTAATGTCAGTCTAAATATTTGAGTGCTAAAGGGTGTACAATGTACTCAAAGGGTTAGAATATTTTAATTTAATGTATAAAAAAGTGCTAAAGAGAAAATTAGCCTCATGTACTAAGTAAAACTGCGGTAATTATGGAGTAAACCATCAAAGCGGACATGTAAGTATTCTCAAAATTCCTACTGATTTGAATAGGACATTTAACTGTTGAATTACAAATCGGTCTCAAAGGTATTACTACTCTCTGGCACTCAAAGGGTTTTATATATATATATATATATATATATATATATATATTTTTTTTTTTATTTTTTTTTTTATTTTTTTTTTTTTACACTTGTTTCCTATAGTACTGATGGTTTGATCCAGAATAACTTAAGATCTTAGTAAATCAGCCTCAAAAACCCTTTGATTGCCAGAGAGGTATCCAAAGATTTGCGTTACAATGCATTGGTTACCTCTCCAGAACTCAAGGGGTTAAAGTGCATATATTTAGAAAACAAAATATAAAAAGAAATAATATTTTTTATGAAACCACTCAATAACATATTTCAGTATTCGTACGACTTAATACTAAGCTTCTCAAATCTTTGGACTTATTTTTTCCTTCAATAAGAAATGAATTTGCTTTTATCCTTTATTTTTGCATCGACAGCAGATCAAGAAGTCTTATGAAGACATTAAGCATTTCTGAACCTTTTAAGAAAGGATTTAGTCACAGTATTTCTTAATAAAACTTCCATTATTTAGAAGTCCAGACAAAGAGCGCATGATCTTTTCTTTTCAATCTGCATCTGTGACATCAGTAAAACAGACAAATACATTTATTGTTTCATAAAAAATAGCACTTTATTCATCAAATGTGCACAGCAATTGCAAGTACAGCAGTTTTTTTCAGTAACAATAAAAATTATCCTTGCAATATTTCATAAACACACATTTTTTTTTTTTCAAGACAAATAATTAAAAAACATATAATAAAATAAAAAAAAAAGAACTGGAAAGTTGGCTTTAGTGACTTTTCCAGTTATGAATGTGAAAATACATGAAATTAAAATGGCAGTGCAATTTCCCCAATATAGAAAACACTGTGAGGAAAAGATAAATAATAACTGGAATTTCACCTTTGTGTAATGAAAGGATGAAGGTCGAAAGGGTTATTAACCCTCTCAAAAAAGGAATTATTTAAAGTGATAATACAATGTACCAGGGATGGGAAACGTGAGGCCTTATAGCTGCGTAAAGACTACAACTCCTATCCGTTGGCTAGTTGGGAGTGATGAGATTTGTGGTCTGACAGCAACCAGTAGGCCTCAAATTGCCCAGCCCTACTCTGTATGGTGAGGGTGATTTATCAAACTCTCCCATGATGTGATTGCCTCTCTGGCCTGATTCCCTTTCAAATTAAGGGGTATTGTGACCCAAAAGACATCAGTAACAGGCGATAGAGTTTGTTGAATTACCCCTGAGAATCTTACTTATTAAAGGCTGTTTCTATACACAAGAAAATATTAGTGAAAATACAACACTCAATTCTCTTTACATTAGCATGAATTTATATTTCTGATCAATTAATTTCTCAAATTTGCACTTCTACCAAATATTATAGCCCAATAATCACAAAAATAAACTCAAACAGGAAATGATTTACTCCTGACCTTAAGGCTAGATTAATCAAAGTGCAATATTTGTCTTCATTTCTGAGTTATTTTATTCAGTACATTTAAATTGGGGGTGGGGACATTTTGCCTGATATTTACTTTTAACGCTAAGCTTTACACCATTTTTAACTGATAACACATATTTATTCAAATTATTTCATATTGTAGCAATGTTTGAACTACATTAAGCCTTTGTTTTTGTTATTGTAGATACACATTTGGTTGACTGCTATTTGATCAGGCTATATTCTATATTTCTAAAAATCTGTTTGGTTCTCTGTCTTCTCCTTGGCAAACAGCAAATCAACACAGGGCAGTGATTTTGACAGGAGTGGCCAGGGGGGCAAAGCCACGCCTGGCCACTCCTGTCAAAATCATTGCAAGAGATTGACAGGGGCAGCGATTCTGGCAGGAGTGGTCATAAAGGCTTCTACACCTTTGGCCACTCCTGTCAAAATTGCTGCAGCAAGATTGGCCTTCACTCTTAATGCCTAGTGATGCGGCTAAGGTGAGGGGCCACCCTGTTCCATTCACTGCTTCGCCTCAGACACCCTCTTTTCATTCTCCGCATCACAATCATGCAGCAAAAGGGCAATCCCAGGGGCAACAACTTGCAGCATAGCTAATATAAAATTAAAGAAGATCTGGGGGTTTTGCACTAAGGTGTGATAAAGAGGAGATAAAGTGGAGATGACTTCTCCAGTGATATAAGTTTTCCAGTTCCTATGTTATTCTATGGAGCCTAAAAACTAAGATCTCCAAAGCTGGAGAAATCTTAGAGCACCGGCTCCATAGAATAGTATAGGAATTGGAGAAGTGATATCACTGTAGAATAGGGTTTCCACCTTTTCTTAAAAAAAAAAATACCGGCCATAGCATTCCCTCCATAGACTTAAAATTGGATCGAAGCCAATTTTTTACCGGCCTGCCGGTAAAACACCAGCTGGGTGGCAACCGTACTGGAGAAGTCATCACCTCTTGATCAGAGCTTAGTGGTGTATACATTAGAGGGCAAGTATAAATCCCCACTAATTAAAATGGGGCTTTTTTTTAATACTACATTTTTATTTATACAAAATGTCAAATGGTCACCACACATCTGATTGCTTTGCAATGTGCTGGAGATGGAGATCTCTCTAGCCCTAAAGCAGTGGTTCTCAACCTGTGGGTCGGGACCCCTTTGGGGGTCGAATGATGATTTGCCAGGGGTCACCTAATACCATCAGATATTTATATTTCAATTCATAACACTAGAAAAATTACAGCGATGAAGGATCAACAAAAATAATTTTACTGTTAGGGGTTGCCGCAACTTAGGAAATTTTATCAAAGGGTCACGGCACTAGAGAGGTTGAGAACCACTGCCCTAAAGGGATTTAAATCCCCATTTAAATTACTGGCATTTTTTATTTGTCCTCCAAAGTTGTTCCTCGTTTGCCTCAAAATTGATCCTCTGCTTTTCAGAACATAAACCTCAATGAGTCTACAGTCATATTTGCAAAAAGAAATATAACAGCAAGACGTGTTAAAAAATCAGTAATGCTAAAATAACAATTTGTGTGATATAAAAGTGCATGCTATAACAGTATGAAATATGGGCCTGGATTCCGCTGAAGCTGATAAACTGATCAAGGGTTTTATCAACAAATTTCTCTATAGAGTTCAATTGAAACCTGTTAGATAGAACCCAGTGATACGTTATCAAATGCAATGAAATCTAGGTCCTTTTTTAAATTAACCCAACCATAGACTACATTATATTGTATTTGATAAGTGTAATTAGTGGTTTTCTATAATAGATTCCCATTGGACTATATGGAGAACTTTGTAGATAAAATCCTTGATAATGTTATAAACGTCAATGTAATCATATCTGTTGATAGACATAATATTTACAACTTGTAATGTTTTTCAGTAGGCTGGCAGAAGACATGTTCCCATGCACTGAAATCAATGCAGTCCTGCAGCATGTTTTTCCCAGTAAAATAAGTATAGTCAACATACCTGGGAACTTTCAACTTTGAAGCCCCCAGAGAGGGCTCATGGGCTGGGAATGGGCATGTGAAAATGATGGACATTGCATCATAAAGTGGGTGTGGCATAGCTGGGTAGGTGCGGCTTAACCATGATTCAGAGGAAGAAAGGTGGAATTTAATATTAGAATGGGCAGCAAATTGGTAGAGCAGGGTAAAAAGTAGGCAGAATGAGCAGAAAGTAGGTGGGGTTACCCAGGAAACTCATCAAAGCCAGGGGGATCAACCTTTGTCCCCAGAGACCCAGTAATTAACACTAACAACTGGAGTCCCTGGGGCAGATCCATAAAGTTCCCAGGTATGATGGTCAGACAAGGAAAACATAACACGTAAGAAGTGCAAGTAATATAATTCACCCCATCCTTCTGAAAAAACAAACATATAAAGTCATATCACATATTGAATCAGAATAGGGATCTTTTACTTATGTACCTATGTGACAGATTTGCATCATATCCTTAGTATTCCTTCAAACCCTAGGATGCAAGAGACATCTCCAGTGCATTGCTTCGCAATACATTGGAGACATCTCTATCATCCAAAGGGTTAATGAGCCCGCTTACTATACAACAAAGGACCCAATTATACTGACACCATCTATGTCACTTAATAATAAAGAGGCCAGCTGTCTAGAACAGCAAATGGCAGATTCGAGTAAGGATTGTACTCATTATACTTTATCAAAAGCAGTCATTCAGTAGAGGACTTACAAAATATCATTGGTCTGTCTGGCCAGTAAAGGAAAAACACAGAGACAGAACCTGGCATGTGGAAGGTAATGAGCCCTGATTTGTCGTTCAACCTTTATTGTAATAAGATTTTTTTATATTGCATTGTGGCTATGTTATGTCTGGAGTAAAATGTATGAAACAAAATAAAAGACACCAACCGAAAGCCTACAAGTTCAGTGCATTTGTTTAGTGTATGGCATGTTGGATGACACGCACACAATCATAGAGAAATAAACATGTATATGTCACTTCCCTTTTTTTCTCCTCATATCGAAAAACCTCTCGGTTAGGATGCAAAAATCGCCACAACTGAAATGAGTGTATATTCCGACCAACAAAATCTGTATCATTCTTGGCTAAATAGTCATCTAGAAGAAAGCTTAAATAGAATAATTTTTCCTTTTTTGTGCAGTCGTAAGTGATATAGAAAATTTATAAGTAGCTATTGCTAAAATGCATTGTTAAGTTCAGCAAGGCAAAAAAAGTTGCTTATATGTCGACAATGTTTCCTATTTTCATTGAGTAGGCATGCAGACCTTCAGACACAATTTTTAGAAGCCTTAAATTAAAGCTCTTTAAAGTTTTGTACGTATAATAAATATTCATCTTTATATAATAAATATATTTTTATTGGTTTATTTTATCATAAGAAAATAAAAATGTTCCTTCTTCAATCAGATTTTAGAAGTTCTTTCATTTTTTTTTGTCCAACTTTGCAGGAAAAATACATAACATTTAGCAAACCGTTATAACATTGTACATTTTAGAAATCACATAGGATAGAAGCATTCAGAAAAGGTAAATGTCAATAGAACCATTTATACATACAGCATACCTTTTGATTGCAAACTTTAACCATACGATGAATTCCTTAGGTATTCCACAGTCTTGCTTTGTGAAATCCATTTTGTTATAAGGCAAGTAAAAACTAATACTTTTAAAAAGTTTATATGTCTTTTAATGTATATATAAATGGTTTTCAACGCTCTCCAGTGTTTCCGATGCACGTGACTTGAAGCTTCTTTCATAATTTAGGCAGCAGAGTCAATCTATATAAATGTATTAGAGTAACTCTGTATGCAAAATAGTCCCACAATCACATTTTTTCTAGCTCTTTAAGACAGATATTTCTCAAGATCGCAGCTGAGGTTCACAGGAGGAGTGTGCAGTGACCTGTGGATAGATAGAGGTCTTTCAGTTTCAAGTTTAATTATCCCCAATGACTGAGGATTTACAAAATGATATGAAAATTCTAAACAACTGAAAAATATTGTTTCCTATGGTGGCTAGTATTGGAATTTCCAACATCATTAAAGGTAAAGTTATTGGTTGGAGCAAATGAAAAGATGACTATTCATATATTTCCCTGTCATTAGGTTATACAAGGCTCATAGCTGCCAATAAATTATAATTACCAGCATCAGACAGAGCAATTTAATAAACAATAACAAAATAAGGCATCTCATTGCCAGTCTAAGCAGAAATTCCAATATAAATAGTTAGTGTCTGCTGAAGTAAATGCAACATGTTTATTAATTACTGTGGCTGAGCCTAATGAGCTAAATATTTCATGTCACACATAAACTTTACAGTTACATGTGGTATAAAATGGAGGGCACATCTAAGAAAAGAAGACAGACAGACTTTACAAATACTAAATGTCATTATTATTTTTTCGCATTTTATTAATTTCTTATAGAACTTAATGGCTCGTATAAAAATAGCAATAATTATTAATTGCAGTACTTAAAGAAGAATAAGCAGACAGGTTAAATACATTGTAAAATATAACAGAAGCATGCATTGGGGTTTCTAAGGGCATATCTTTTTATAACATTGAGATTTAAATGGAAACTATACCTATAGGAGTAAGTGGCTCTCAAACTGATTAACAGAGGAACTTACTTAAATAGGTTTTCTTCATTTATTTATAGTCTATAGCTGCAGAATTCCATTTCTCAATGTAAATCACTTCTTGTATTGTTCTGCAGAACAATGGCTTTGACTAAGTGGTTACTTTCTTTTTATGGTTTATATTATGTACTGTAAGGTTGTGTGACGTAGTGAACAAATTACAAGCAACTGCAGCCTTGCGCAATGCAAAGGTTCTGAAAGAAGAGTTTCCAAACAAATAAAATAAGCACATCTAAGACGTAGAATTTGTTTTGTGTACTTCTGTACACAACAATCCTTGCAGCCTCCTGAATATAGGCCTGAAATGGACAGTCTGCAGTCATCCTACAGCTCTTGTTGGAGCAACAACTGTTCGACTTCCAAAAAAGGGAGGTGGCTGGTTGCCCATATGCACAACAGCAGAAAAAAGTTCTCATTATTAGTTGATTAAACCTTTGTCTCTCACTAATCTGATGGGGCAGAATATTCTAAGGGGGGTTTCTGAGCAACTAAAAACCTTTTTCTCAGTTTCGCTTTGCTGTATGATTGACTCCTATATAGACAAGTCCTTCTGTTAAACAAATTAAAGCCACTTTTTTTTCTATAGGTACTATCCTTAGAACAAAATAGAGACCCCAAACCAACATCCGTACTTCGATTACTTAGGATTGTCATTAACCCTTTCAGTGCCAGAGAGGCAATGTGCTGGATACCTCTCTGGCACTCAAAGGGTTCAAAGTGGTGGTTTTCTGGAGTAATATACCACAAATGACTAAAAACTTCAGCTATTACATTAACTCTTTGAATGCCAGAGGGGTACACACTCCTCTAAGGGTTAAGGCAGGGTTAAGGGCCTTATCCACAAAGAAAACATAAGCAACTGAGGAGCAACTTCACAATAGGGGAAGAAATAAATATTTCCCAAATTCCTATTAATTTAAATTGAGATTTTAACCCTTTGAATACTAGGAAAGTCTCCAATGCATTGCTCTGCCGTTGGGATGCTCACGAATTTTCATGTTTTGCATTACGCACGTGGCCCTCAGTCTGTAATGCAGCACAGAAGCACGAAAGAAGTGTAGGTATACTTTTAGGTATGTGATTAACCCTCTGAGTCCCAGAGAGCTATCCACTCCTGGCACTCAAAGGGTTAACAGGCAACCCAGTTATCAGTAACTATACCGAAAATAAGGTTTGAAAGGTCTCAGATTCTTGCCTCCAGCTATTAAAGTAAATGGTGATCCACTGCAAGGCACATCCTACAATGAACCTGGATATACGTATTAACTTTTTAAGCCCTTAAAGGGATAGTAATACTTCGTTTTAACTTTATTTTATTTTGTAGGCATTAAAAAAACACGAAGAATGATATAAGTCTTATCTCTCAAACCTTTATGGTTTATGAGATATTCACAAGCAAAGTTCCCCTCCCCGCCCCTTTTACCTAGTGTAAGCCATCTCTTCTCAGATGTGAGTCTGGTTGTATGACAGTACAGATAACAGAAGGGGACAATTTTCTTTGTATGAAAACAATGAAAGCCCTTCCCCCCTTGACAAGTTTTTCAGCTTTTTCCATTATCTTAATTGAAGATTGTCCCTCTCTGCAGTCTACCTGGGCATCTCCCTTCTGATCTGGTTGAACAGGGGGGGGATACTTTGTTTGTGAATATCTCTTAAACCATAAAGGTTTCAGAGATAAGACTTATATCATTCTTCATGTTTTTTTAATGCCTACAAAATAAAATAAAGTTAAAATGAAGTATTACTATCCCTTTAAGAATGATATAAGTCTTATCAATCCTTTATGGTTTAGGAGATATTCACAAGCAAAGTTCCCCTCCCCACCCCTTTTACCTAGTGTAAGCCATCTCTTCTCAGATGTGGATCAGGTTGTATGACAGTACAGATAACAGAAGGGGACAATTTTCTTTGTATGAAAACAATGAAAGCCCTTCCCCCCTTGACAAGTTTTTCAGCTTTTTCCATTATCTTAATTGAAGATTGTCCCTCTCTGCAGTCTACCTGGGCACCTTCCTTCTGATCTGGTTGAACAGGGGGGGGGGATACTTTGTTTGTGAATATCTCTTAAACCATAAAGGTTTGAGAGATAAGACTTATATCATTCTTCATGTATTTTTAATGCCTACAAAATAAAATAAAGTTAAAACGAAGTATTACTATCCCTTTGAGGACCGGCTGCATGCAGCTGGCACTTAAGGACCACGGACCTTTTTTTTTTTTTTTTTAATTTCCGAATTCGGTTCAGGACGGGGACCCCTGAAATCCATTATGGTCCTGGCACATCGTGGGTCCTTATGGCTCGCCAACCCATTACATGCCAGGACCGTCTCATGTCCTTAAGGGGTTAAGGACCGGAGGCAAGGCTTAAAATTTGAAGTTCTTTGCTACTAGCCAGACCTGAAAAGTTACTCGCCACTGCAAGTCATAACATACCCACCAGGGCTGACTTTGTACTCGCCAGGGCTACATTTTAACTCGCCATTGACTAGTGGCAAGTGGAAATTTTGAGCCCTGCCAGAGGAGTGAGCAACTCATTGCTTTGCAATGTATTACACACCCTGTCTGCTCTGTAAAAGGTTTAAACTACCCATGTAACACAAGAGAATGAGATCAACTGCCTGATCAGCAGGGAAGCATCCATGACTGAATAGTGAATGTGTCTCTCCCACTTTCATATTTATGATTACTGCAAGGCAAACCTCACATAGCATGTGTACCACAGAACTATATAAATAATAAAGCATCCTTCTAAGAAACAACTCATCACTGGTGATCACTAGTTTAATCCAGTGAAAGCTTTAATCTTAGATATTAGGTAGAGTAGATGACACTATTACATCTATGCATTAACCCTTTGAGTGCCAGATGTGTACACAACGCATTGCAGAGCAATGCGTTGTGTACGCCCCTGGCACTGAAAGGGTTAATCCCCTTCCCCAACTTATTACGGCCAAAAAAATCCTAACGGCACCTATGAAATCTGCTCTTGTGCCTTTATTCAAGAGATAACCTTATCAATCAGTTCTGGATATCATGTGTATGGAGGCGGACATGACAGTTGCTAGCAGGACCACAGGGTACAAATGCTACCCACTGCATAGGATCCTATTAAACCTTTAAAGACCAGTGGATGGAACAATGCATTGCTCAACACTTTTGGCTCCAAAATGATTAGATACGTTCAAGAACGTTGCCTGATTCAGTTTAAAAAAAAAAAAATTGACATCAACTGACATGTCTGCCTTCGTGGACAGTACATTCAGGACTGAATTAACCGTTTGAGTGCCAGAGGGGTATCCAACACATTGCACTCAAACGGTAATAACATACATCCCAATTGTCCCTCTTTGAGATCCAAATCCCTCTGTCCCTTTTTCCCACCCTGGTGTCCCTCTTTTTAGGAGATCGGATTATGTGGTGTGTATATAGGTGTATCACATTGCTCCACAGCAATAAAACTCACATTTAAGTGATAGTAATGTCTTAATTAAATAAAAAGTATATTGTAGTGCAGAAAATAAGAAATCCATCAAACCTTTATGGTCTGAGAGAGAGAGCGTTCTGAAGATTCCCCCCTCCCTGATGTCAGCTGTAAAGATGACAGATGGAGATCCGAGTCGGCCAACTTGAGGAGGCTCTTCAGCAGAACAGAAATAGCGCAAATGAAAAATAAATACTTCTTCGGAACGGTCTACAAAGTGTGCCTGGTTTGCAAGCACACTTTGTAGACCGTTCCAATAAAGTATTTCTTTTTAGATTGCATTATTTCGCCTCTGCTGAAGAGCTGTCTGTCGGTTCCCGGACTGAGATCTCCTGCTGTCAGCTTACAGCTAATGTCAGGAGAAGGGGTAGGAGGCAGGAACTTTATAACGCTCTATCTCTCAAACCATAAAGGTTTGAGAGATAGGAATAGCACTGATGGATTTCTTATTTTCTGCACTACAATATTATTTTTTTTATATCATTAAGACATTACTAACCCTTTAATGTCTGTATAAACTTCAGAATATGTGTTTATAAATCAGTCTGTTTTTGGTCTTGCTCAAAATCATTTATTCACTTACACACAGATGTATCAATAGGTCATAAAATAACCTAAAAATTCTCGGTAATGCCCAGTCCACCAGCCACATCTCTAGTAACACCCCCTAAAACAAAAGTGTCCATTTTGACCATATAAAATATTGGGAGGTATGTAATAATGTTATCTCTTTAATCAAAACACAAGGTAAACATTCATAGGCTCCATTAGGATAAAGTCAGATATTTTTATGTTACTTCTCCTTTAATTGACAGACAGACTGTGTTTTCATGCATAGTTGGATTGAAGGCACTGTAGTTTTGCACTTTTTAGTGAGTCTCAGTGCTAGATTAGTGAGATTAGGGATGTATTTTCTGGGCTCAGAAAAATAACACTTTGTGCTATTAGATTGAACATTGTATTTGTTTTAGTGAACTGCTTTTCTTATAGGAAACATTACTCTGACTTCATGTGCATGTGTAAATATTTAAACAGAGGACACATTTTGTTTGTAAATTTTTACATGGTATTTGGATTGCCATTCCGTCCTGGAATAAGAAACTATCTACTTGACAAACCAATTTAGTTTACGACATACATATGGTGTATGGATACGCTAAGATATACTCAGAATCTAAGCATTAGAACACTGAAAAGGGTATGTTGTACCCAAGGTACAAAACTTGGCATAGTCAGAGCAAGAAACTCCCACTCTATGTGCCTTATCCATAAAAGAAAAGAGAAGCAATTCTAGTGCATAACAACTGCACCATAACAGAAAAATAAAAGTAAATTGGATTGGGGGGGGTTTAGTTTCTCCCCTGTGATGCAATTGGTTTGCTTTAAACTGCTCATATTCTATTTTCAAGATAAGGCTTTAATTCCTCTATTCAATTCACCTCTCTAAAACAGCCGGTAGGGCAAAATTGGCTACCGACCCGTATACCGGTGGTATTCAATTGCCATACAAACTGATACCAAAACGAATGTTGGGCCAAAGAATCTGAGTTTTTGCCAAACGTCTGTAGTGTTTTAAGTTCCCCAAACCAAAGCTAAATAGCATGAGTAATGGGAACATCAAATGAAAAGGGGTAACGAACGGTGCTTGACAGTGTGTCAAATGCATGAGCTCAAACACACAGTCACCCTCCCAAGCACTAACCCTGCACTACCCCTAACAGTGAAGTGCAATACTACCCCTAACACTATCCTAACACCCAGAACTGTAACACTTACCTTTCATCCACCATCCATCCATCATCTTCTATCTTCCTTTATCTCCTTTCTCTTCATCTTCTGTCTTCTTGTCTATCTTCTTCTCTTCTTCCTTGTAGCATATATGTACCTGTAAAGAACAAAAGGTAAACATGAAATATGCTCCACAGACAGAAGTTGCAAATGTGGGCAGTGGTTAACCCTTTGAGTGCCAGAGGGGTATGCAATGCATTGCAGAGCAAAACACTGCATACCTATCATGCACGCAAAGGATTAAAGTTACTCATCTAGTCACAGTCAAAAAACATTATCCCCCCAAATGGAATAAAATATTTTCAAATCAATGTTGCCTGAAATCATTTAATAAAAAAATATATGTTTATGCAAAATAAATCCCATAGTGAGGCACTGCAATACTTAAAATGGTTTGCCGGTTCCGCCTCTGTAACCGGCAGTGGTGGCAGGAAGACAGGCTGAACCTCCCCTTGTTAGCTTTCCGACCGATGCCCGAGCCAGTTTGTGGGAAATTTGAACAGAGACTGGCTTTTTTATGGTCAGTCTCTACTCAAAATGGCTCCCTGACATCTATTAGCTGGGATGTGTGCTTACACACCTCCCAGCCAATCAGCTACTAGTGTGGGGACAAAACCTGCTAGGAGTTAATTGGCTGGGAAATGCGTAAGCACACATCCCAGCCAACAGACGTCAGGGAGCCATTTTTAACAGATACTGGTCATATAAAAGCCAGTCTCTGTTCAAATATCGGCCCGAAAGGTGACAAGGGGAAAGGAGTTCAGCCTGACTTTTTGCCAACACCACTGAT
This sequence comes from Rhinophrynus dorsalis, assembly GCA_037306005.1. Taxonomy (NCBI): domain Eukaryota; kingdom Metazoa; phylum Chordata; class Amphibia; order Anura; family Rhinophrynidae; genus Rhinophrynus; species Rhinophrynus dorsalis. Next base: position 80,938,256 of record CM074718.1, on the reverse strand, counting down.
GACAGCAGCGGAGCCTGCAAACCATTTTAAGTATTGCATTGCCTCACTACGGGATTTATTTTGCCTAAACAAATATTTTTCTTTTGGGCACAAAAAATTATTTCAAGCAAAATGGATTTGAGAGCATTTTATTCGATTTGGGGGAATGTTGTCATTTTTCAACTACAACTAGATGCATTATTTTAACCACTGCATATATTTGTAACTTTTCGTGAAGCATATTTCATGTTTACTTTTTTTTTCCTTTTCAGATACATATATACTTCAAGGAAGAAGATAAGAAGACAGACGAGAAAAAGACAGAAGATGAAGAGAAAAGAGAAGAAGGACGATAGAAGATAATAGAAGAAGACTGACAGTAGCTGACTAGGGTGCTGAAGACCCCGCTGGACATCAGGATTACTAGTAAATGTTACTTCTCATGGGGGTGTTTTTTTGTTTTTCTTTTAGGGTTTATTCTATTAACATTTCACACATTTTGGATGTGCTTTGGATGTACTGATATGGGGCTTGGGGACCCATATCAATACATCCACTGATCACTTAGATTTTTTTTGCTATTTTTTTTTGGGGGGGGTCTCCTTTTTTTGCATCAGCAGGATTGACATGCGTTAGGGGACACTGTGCAAAAAAACTGGGTGCAGATTTTCACCGGTTAGAGTGGCTCCTTTAAAGCATCTTAATGCCTAACGCATGAAACTGAATTGGAATAAGAGACTAGTTTTGATGGGTTTCAGTGGGAGTTAACTTTAGCTCCTGACGTGGGTTTTTTTAGCAGATATTTTTTCATAGCACGGGTAACTGAATTGCTTAGCATGCTTGAAAAAATGCCAGTGGGTGTTTTTTTTGAGACAGGGAGAGCTGAATCGAGGCCTAAATATCAAGGCAGAAATGGGGTGAGATTCACTAAGATGTGATAAAGAGATCATAAAGTGGAAATTACTTCTCCAGTGTGATAACATTTCTAGCTTCTATGTTCTTCTATGGAGCCAATGTACTAAGATTTTTCCAGTTTGAGAGGTTATAGAATAATATATGAAGTGGAAAACTGATCTCACTGGAGAAATTATCACCTATTTATCGCCCGTGGAGAAATTTGGCAGCAAAAAATAGCAGTCTTAAACAGAAATCACAACTGAAATTATAGGTATAAGGTACAGTTATTTTCACCCAGATTCTACTTTGATACATGGCATGTAAATAATTTGCCTTAATTTACCTCCATTTTCCACGTTGGAGATCTCAGTACATACCTCTCATTGATTTTTACTACTGAGAGTCACTTGGAGGATACAGCTTTACTAATGTATTAACTTATATAGTGTAAAGATATGGATCTCTATTTAGGACACAAACAATAAAACACCTTAAAATTAGGGCCAAAACGCAAAATTTCAGGAGTCTGCACTTCATGGCTGTTGGATTAATCCAGCCCAGATGATGAGATTAGTCATTGGTATCATCACATACTGTGATTAATGTAATCATCATAGATTGATTCAGAAATTATTACAGGTTCATGACGTTCAAACCTTTTCGTTCTTCATGTTTTATTACTAAAGGGATAGTAAACCCCCCAAATAACTGTAAGCCAAATGATAGGAATAATAAAAACATAGTTAACACCCTCATTTCCATCTCTCAAACCATTATGGTTTGAGAGATGTAAGAAAATAAAGACCTCCGCTCCCTCCCCCTTCTCATGCGTCCGTCATGAGATCCTGCTTCTGGGACCAGACGGCGGCTCTTCAGGAGAGCTGTCATCTAGATATCTAAGTATAATTACTTCATCGGAATGGTCTACAACGTGTGCTTGCAAGCCAGGCACACGTTGTAGACCATACCAATGAAGTAATTATAGTTAGATATCCCAATGACAGCGCTCCTGAAGAGCCGTCTACAGTCGGGCGACCGGATTCTGCCTCTGACAGCTTTACAGCTTTGAGAGATGGAAATGAGGGCGTTAACTATGTTTTTATTATTCCCATCATTTGGCTTACAGTTTTTTGGGGGTTTACTATCCCTTTAAGTTTACTTACAATTTTTTCTTTTTGAGAACAAATATTGCAATTACCCAATAAATAGTAGTGGCTAAGAAAGGAAAAGGGGAACTAGGAGTGAGAAAGAAAATATAACTGTATAAGGTCATTTTATATTTGCAGTTGATGTTATATTGATTGTAATTAATTTAATTTAGCTTAAATTAACATGTACAACAATCTTGTATTATTTTCTCTGTCCTGAAAAATAATTGATTAATGACTAAGCTTTCATTACTGTAGTTAAGAAATACAAGACAGTAATATATATTTTCTTTTAAAATATGATAGTAAAATTATGTTAGAAATAATGAGTCCAACATATACTTTTAGCCCTTCAGTAAGAATATTATATCAGTACAATTAATCCTTAGACTTTTTTGAAAATAAAAATGAAATGAAATGAAAATGTGGCTCACTTCATTTATATTAATTTTAATGACTATAAGAAAGAACAGTTAATAAGTAAATTATGTTGCCCCGAGGAAATCAGAAACCAGGAAACGCATTTGTTGCCTACACTATACCAAAACAGACCAGTTTTTGTTTGACGTTTTGATCTTCACACTGAATTACAAGTTATCCTATCCTCAGAGGACGTTAGAGATGAGCATACTAGCTGTGGTAGAGCCTGAAGAGACTTAGTTCAGATTTTCTTTCATCAGTATGTGACTTGGTGGAATAGAAGGGGAGGGAATAAAAAAAGATCCATAGAGAGAATGATTATAATGAAAAAGTAAATCGTTCTTACAAAATTAGTGAGGCATAGAAGAAAAGAGTTCATAACTTATCCATTCTTTTGTTGGAACAATGGGATAGAAAAGGAAAATAAGTTAAAGGGATAGTAATGGTTCATTTTAAGTTGAATTAATATTGTAGACATTAAAAAAGGTTAATATCAAGGTAAGTCTTATCTCTCAAATCTTTATAGTTTGAGAGATATAACTTGCTAAAGTTACCTTTTCCTGGCTGTTTTACTCAAGTCTGCCATCTAGCTGACAGCTGCAGATTCCAGTCATTTGACCAGACAGAGGCTCTTCAGCAGAGCTGAATTCACACTATTTAGAAATAAATACTTAATTGGAACGATCTACAAAGTGTGCTTGCAAGACAGGCACACTTTGTAGACCGTTCCAAATGAAGTATTTATCTTTAGATATCTTTATATTGGCGCTGCTGAAGAGCCACATCTGGTCAAGCGACCAGAATCTGCTTCTGACAGCTTTACAGTTTGTCAAGCAGAAAGGGGAGGGACCAGAGAACTTTATTTTCCTATATCTCTCAAACCATAATGGTTTGAGAGATACAAATAAGCGCAAGTACACTCTTTTAATTGTATCTACCATATAGTTAATACTTTTTTCCTGACATTACTATCCCTATGTTATGAACAATCACATGTTCTATATTTTATGGAGATCATCAACACCTTTTTCTCATTATCTTCAATCTAACCTTGTGGCATCTTATTAGGAAATGTATATTATCTACCTTGTCAGAACATGAATGTTATAGCAATTACGGTGTAGAATTATGAAGCTGAATGTGTACTTTGTATATTCATGATGTTCAGAGTTTGTAATTCTTCCAGAGCTGTCTTGTCTTGAATTTTTGCTTGGTTTCATTTTAGATATTCACATTAGGTTTTATTCAAGTACACAAATTGCATCACTAATAACTATTAACAAATGTTTTTCATTGCTCCCTGTGCCAGTATTTGAATTGATGATCTGTGAATCACCTTAGAAGTACAAAGTTGACGAGAGCACTGAATTGCTTATCAAGTAGTAAAATTGCCTCTATTATAACTACATGAGTATTGGCACTGGAGTAGAATCTTAAGTCAATCGACATGAAGGATATAATAATACAGATGTCTTGTTGCTGTAGAGACGAGGTTTGGACGCAAGAGGAAAAGGTACCAAAATAAGTGCCAAAAACGAAGATCCATGAAAGTAAACCACTTAAAGAGAAATGAAGCGTAAAAATAGTGCAGAGCCAGGTCATCCAGGTGTTGAAGCCAATTAAATTCTGTAAACACTTCAGCAATGGTGCTTCAATAGACAATCCTATTTAACTGTTTCAGCAACAAGTGGATCACTTAAGATCATTGTTTAAAGCTGTGGCTTGGGTAGCTTTGGCATAAATAACAACTGAATAAAGCTATAAAAATTCAAGTTAGTGAATTTTGCCTGTTATTTTGAACAGAATGCAGTCTACTTATAATGTAGGAATGTATTTAAAGGAACAGTGACACCTACAATTTTTTTTTTACTCTTTGAGTGCCAAGGGGTACATATTGTTTCACAATGCACTGTGTACCCCTCTGGCATTCAAAGGATTGATAAATACAGCAATAGGAAGCTTATTTGTGACATTTGATGTGGCCTCACAAACATTAAACATTCACTATTATCTGGGTCTCTACATTCATCTAGATTCTTCTTTCTTCCTTGAAAATTGATGATCACATACGGACTCACCACTGAAGGGATGTTTAAAGGGACAGTAATGTCTTCATTATATAAAAAGTAATATTGTAGACCATAAAATAAGAAATCCATCAATGCAATTCCTATCTCTCAACCCTTTATGGTTTGAGAGATAGCACGTTCTAAAGTTCCCCCCTCCCTCCCCTTTTGCTGATGTCAGCTGTAAGCTGAAAGCCAGGGTTCCTGGTCCGGGGACAGACAGGCGGCTCTTCAGCAGTGCCAAAACATCTCTATTTTAAAAAGAAATACTTCATTGGAATGGTCTACAAAGTGTGCTTGGTTTGCAAGCACACTTTTTAGACTGTTCCAAAGAAGTATTTCTTTTTAAATCTCGCTGTTGCGGCTCTGCTGAAGAGCCTCCAAGTGTCGGCTGACATGGATCTCCTTCTGTCAGCTTTACACTGGAACGTCTACAAAGTATGCTTGGTTTGCAAGCACACTTTTTAGACTATTCCAAAGAAGTATTTCTTTTTAAATCTCGCTATTGCGGCTCTGCTGAAGAGCCTCCTAGTGTCGGCCGTCACAGATCTCCTTCTGTCAGCTTTACAGCTGGCATCAGGAGAAGTGGAACTTTAGAAAGCTATATCTCTCAAACCATAGAGGTCTGAAAGATAGGAATTGCATTGATGGATTTCTTATTTTATGGTCTACAATACGACATTTTATATGAGTGCTATTTAAGCAGTTCATATGACCAGAGCAGAAGACATTAAGAGCAAGTACACTCTCTTTTGCCGTAACAATATAAGCACCTTGTTAGAGTATTTCATTTTAATATTTGGTGTGAAACCATAGTTCTGATTTCTTTTTTCCCTTTAACACGCTATCATACATATCTAATTTCTACCATAGAAGGTCATGTCCTTTAGTGAGCATGACCACTCATTTCTCTGCCAACAGGAAGTCTCTCGATTAAAGCAGTTCATTATTATGTTTCTAGGTTACAAAATTCTATTATGATCAACCAAACCCTGGGTTATAGGCTTTATTAGTATCATAAGGCAATCTTCTCACATTCTTCATTTGGAAATATATCCTATTCTTATCACATACTGTTTTTGTGAATTGGACTTTAAGTAATTTGTAGATCCGGGGTAGACAACCTGCTACCCTCCGGTTAATGTTGGATGACAACTCTGATCATCCTCAGCTGACCACTGGGATATGTCATCTAAGAACAGCTGAAGACCACAGGCTTCCCACCTCTTATGTAGAGAGTATATAAAGTGGACCCGTCTTTTTACAGTGAGCTTTCTGGTCATTCGATCATCAAAGCAGGATTTAACACATTGCAACACTCTCCCTCTGTGTGCTTTTTTTACTTTGCATCTTTTTACAGTGAATCAATATAACTTCTTTCGTAGTCAGTGACAGAAAGCTCACTAGAAAAGATCCAGGGATCCTCAATGTTAGGAACTTAAAGTGTAAAAAAATAGGTGACGATGTTAAAAATAAAAAGTAAAGGCAATTTGACATTACATATACAAATTTAACATAAAGAGTTACTGTCCATCACATTTTAAAGATAATTAAAATTGCCTATGTTGTACTAGCCATCCTATATTATAATTCGCTAATTCGCAGTAGAGATGGCTGGGCGCGCTGCAGTCATGCACAGTACAGACTGCCAGCACCGCGGCTGATATGGAGTGGGGCACTCAGAATTCAGACCAGAGTTCTCTCTGCGCACCGGAAGGGCAGTCAGTACTGAGCATGACTGCAGCGCCACCAGTGTTGGCCCGTGTATACGGGCTTTAAAACTAATTGTAATATAAATGGTATTTAAAGGGTTAGTAATGTAAAAAACCATATCTCTCAAGCCATAGTGGTTTGAGAGATACTTTTTTGGCTTTTAGCTCAACTTTTTAAGCTGTTCTAAATGCAAAAAACTTTTTTTTTTTTTTTTTTACATTTCTAACCCTTTAAGGAATAATCTGTATTTGTTGGTGGTACATTTTGACACTTTATTCTAATATATTCCTTGCTGAGCCAATATTGCCACATCATGTGATATGAATGAACCAAGGTACACCTTCCATACTGGGTTCATTTTATTAACACAGCTCATGCTAAGCCTAGGTCTCTATCATACTTAATTACTGTGAATGGAATTAATATGCCACATGCCACACTGTGCCCAGGGCTGGAGTTACACCTCAGGCACACCTAGGCAAGGCAATCTAGGCACCTTTAGCTCCACCCATGCCACACCCCCACTCATCACATGTCCCCACCCCAAGACCCACCCACTATTTCCTTACACATAAAATATCCTTGGCCTATAACATGCAAAGCCAAAAAAAGTTTTAACTACTTGGCTGCTAAGAGATCTCCAGTGCATTGCGAAGCATCCAAGAGCTTAAGGGGTATAAAACTGGTGCAAGGATACTGAGATTGCTCTGGCTACACCCACAATTCAGAATATGGATGTGGCTAGTACAGCCGAAGCTCCCCTCAAAATTTAGAGCTGTAGGCAGTTGTCTACACTGCCAGTTTGGAAACCCAGCCCCGACTGTGCCATTAACATATAAAGGTTCATTTCTCCAAAGGTATTTTAAGGAAATGGCTAGCACAACATATAAGCAGATGTCACTTCTATGTAAAACAAAGTAATCTGGCCTTAGGGTGACAGCCTGGTACAGGTCACTTCACAAAACAAGACTGTGATATGAATTGCAGAAAGCTATCCAGAAGGCACTGGCACCAAGGAAAAACTGTATCTGACTACTGAATGAGAAATATGTATTTAATGTTAAAAGTTAAAGCAAAAAGGACTCAGCTTTTATTAAGCTTAGCTCTGTGAATTCACAGCAGTCTTTAATCAAATATTAAATCGGTCCAATTGCATGTCCCCAAGATCTAACCTCAAAGCATTCACTCAAGGGGATAGCAATAAAATATAGTGTTATGAATTAAAAGAACACCATGATGAATAAGGCAATACACATTTGGCATTCTGATCTCAAAAATCATGTCAGTGGCACTACAGATTATGTTTGGGCTTTTATTTGAAAAGGAGAGTGATGTTTTTCTCACCAGTATTTAGTATGGAAATAAACCTTTCTACAACACAAACTGGTCTCTAAACTCTGGTGCAGTAGCAGAGTAGGAATGGTTGAGTTACTGCGCTTCATGTCTCAAAGGCCTATAAAAGAACAGTGTTCTAACCACTAGTATGAGTTATCATCTAGAAACCGACACTAAACGAACTCTAAAATCATTAGTGGACTAGAAGGGAATTTATACCACTGTGCTTTCCAATAAAGTGTGCATTTACTCAGGATAGATTTCAAACAAACAATCCTGAATTACTAGACTGTAAGCGCTCACAAGCAGGGCACTCTGATCCTTCCTTTCTCCACACATGATATTTTGATTGTATTATTTATTGCCTCTGTATGTCTATTCCCTATTGTACAGCGCTGCAGAATTTGCTGGCGCTATATAAATAAAGAATAATAATAATAATGTATACAAAACAAAGTTTTAAAGGGATAGCAATACTTCATTTTTACTGTCCCCCATGCTGTAGCCCCTTAAAAAACTGAATCAAACGAGACCAACCGCCAGGGCCGTTCCAAGACATTGTTCTGCCTGAGTCCAAGGATGAAATGCTGCCCCCCCATGCCCACCAAAACACTCCATACCCTTAATTATATTAACCTCTCTCCTGCCCCTAAAACTACATAGAACTGTAGTGTTTTTTTTTACACCCCTTGTACCTTTCTCCCCCCTTTCCTTTTTACACCCCTTGTACCTTTCTCCCCCCTTACCTTTTCACACTCCTTGTGCCTCTTTTTCCCCCTCTTTTTCACCCCTTGTGCCTCTCTTTTCACTCCTTGTGCCTCTCTTTCATCCCTTGTGCCTCTCGTTTCATTCCTTGTGCCTCTCTTTCACCCCTTGTGCCTCTCTTTTCACCCCATGTGCCTCTTTCTCCCCCCTTGCCTGTTTCTCTTCTCCATCTGGCTCGCTCCCTCTCTTCTCTGCTTGTCTGGCTCTTCTCCTGCTTTTTACTCAGTCTCCCCACTGCCCGAACTGATGACAGCCGGGACCGTGTCACATGCGGAGACGCAGCGTGATGCATGCTGGGATTTTCTTCATCAATCTGGGCGCCAGTTTTAAACATGTACTGACCTCCGAACAGAGGAAGAAAACCCCGGCAGGCTCCACGTGGCGTCTCCGCATGTGACAAGGTCCCAGCCATCATCAGTGCGGGCAGTGGGGAGATGCTGTGCATGAAATAATATGCCTTGGGGTGGCAAATTGCATGTGCTTGCTTTGTACACGTAGAAGACCATTTCAGTGAAGGATTTCTGTTTCTGTAACGCGATCTCAGTACTGCTACAGACCTGCCGCCGGTCCCGGGACTGGATTCCCCTGATGTCGGCTATAACGCTGACGTCAGGGGAGAGGGAACTTTGAATGCGGATATCTCTCAAAACATAAATGTTTGAGAGACTACAGGCAGAGAGAGATCCCATCACTAAAAGTAAAAGAATAAGGACTAAATAGTTGTTTTAAAGGAATGAAAGAAACAGAAAGCCATAAGATAAACTAAATTAACCACTTAAGAAGCAGTGGGGTGCACAATGTATTGCATAGCAATACAGTGCATACCCCTCTGGTCCTTAAAGTTTTAATATATACAACTAAATAACATATTTTATCATAATTTTGTAATACAATACTACTATTCATTTAAGAAAAACAAAGAAAAGGTATAGAAACTTGGACTGATTATGAGCATTTCTGAAAACCATTTCCTAAAACCTAGCTTACACTGCAACTGATAAGTGCTTTCACAGAGTTCTAACACCTTTCCATTGAAGTCTATGGAGTCATTTGCAGATAAAACCCTTGATCAATTTCTGATCTGCAATGGAATCCAGGACATTTTTTTTTCAGTAACAACCTTTATAATAGCCAATTCTTTTATTCCATAATTCTTTCATTTATGGAAAATTGAAAAACATGAACAACATAACAATACAATCCTTTTAGTTCTTGAAAGAAAGAGTGATTGTTACTGAGATCTGCTCCGATGGCGTTCCACAGCGGGGCTTCAATAATAGCCCAGTGTGTCAGTTTGCTCTTCATTAAAGGGAAAGATCTATTTTTCTTATTGTATTTGTGAAAACCAAATATAAATATATATATATTTTAATTCTTCTTTTAGTTGACTCTATTGTAGTCATTATTGATCTCTCCTGTCCCCATTGAAGGATCCACTTCCCCAGCACATCTTGTCTAAACCTTCAGTGGGAAGATATGATCCATAGTAGGTGGATCAAAAACCAAGCACACGTAGAAGACCATTTCAGTGAAAGTTTTCTTTTTTAGGAACGCGATCCGGCTGTGCTGGAGAGCCACCTGAAAGTCGTATGACTTTCTTCCCTTCAGTCAGCTAGCATGCTGACTACAGGGAAGGGGGAGGGAGAGGGCAACTTTAAAAGCGATCATCTCTCAAACCATAAAGGTTTGAGAGATGACACTGGGGGCAATACGTTTTTTTTAGTAGTACTTTGCTATAGGGATTAGTAATACTTAAGCATTACTATCCCTTTAACAACGGGTCTAACCTGTTCTTAACCCTTTGAGTGAAAGGTCTACTGATGGCCCCATAGGCTGCCATGCAGACCATGCTTGATGCATCTTTATTTAGTTCTTGTGAGAAGACAGTAAAGATCCAGTATGCAGGACTTGGTTGCATTCCTGAAAGACGATAGTTGTCAGTGCAAAAAAGCACCATAGCCAGCATACAGCTTTTCACTACAGGCAACATAGCATCACTGCCTTGGTGTCACGTGTGTGAATGTGACCTTAGAGTTAATTATCATCTGAGTTTTTTAAATAGATAAAAAGGGCAGTTGGATCTCATCAGCTGGTTCTTACCTGCTATCAACTTAATCAGGGACATGACCAAAGTCACTAACCTGGAGATGCTAATTATTCTAATTTGTGCTTATGCTTTCCTAAACGTGTCATCTTACTAAGTTTACTCCATACATTACTCTAGAAATAACACAATTTGCTCCATAAATGCTGTAGCTTGCTTCAAAAACTAGCACAATCTCAATGATTCCTGGCTTACGTATTTAGTCCTAAAAAGTAAAGCAAACTTGACACTGCTTCATAACTGGGGTGCAGCAAGGAACGCATTGAATCAAGGCTAATTATTCTAATATTGGTAGATTGTATACTGAACATTCTCCTGTTTCATTAAAAACAATTTTGTTGCCTAGTGTTAGTGGCATCATATAGATCTGATTCTGAAACTGTCTCGTATGAATCTACTGTATGTCCATGTTGGAGTCAACAACTTTTAACATTTCGGTTATGGAGTGTAGCTTTATTATGCTTATTAGATAAAACAAAATTAGTTCCTTATAATTAACTAGATATATTGAGGACTTTACCAAATAGTGTTTCACATATTCTTCATTAAAACACTGAAAAACAGCAAAGATGGAAAAGTAAGCAGAATTCCTAATATTTTTGTGAAAAGTCACACGTTTATGTGTGTATGCATATGTGTAGGTATGTCTGTATGTCTGTGTATGAGTGAGAGCCTTTGTATGTGTATCTGTGTGTATGTGTGGGTATGTATGCATGTGTTTGTGCATTAGTGTATATATGTGTGTGAGTTCACATACACCTATGACCTATATATATTTGGACTTTTTTGGTTTCCAGTATTTATCACTGAAATTTGAAAAGAAGAAAACAAATGATTTCAAAATAAGCATACATGCAGTGCACTTACAGCAACATTAATCCTTGGAGACAACAGATTTGAATGCAGATGCAGTTGCTTTCGTGGTATCAGCAGTGTAAAATAAGCTGTGTATATCAAGACTTGTCAAAAGATTCAAGCTTCAATTAAATCAAGGTTGTCAGTATAAAAATCAAAAAGCAAGGAGTGTCTGCAGAAGCTGATTTGTCATCAAAAAGAGCGAGACATGCAGAAGAAAGTATTAAATAAAAGATTGTGCCTGTTAGAAGGATTTAAACTGGTTATTAAGCTTAGCCTTAAATGTTATCATCTGCGGGACTTTGGTTACATACCAATTTTTTCACTTGATCCGGACGATAAGGCCCACATGCAGAAATCAAAATAAAAAATGTGACTGAAAAAGAAAATGTCAAAAGTAAAAATATGAACAAAAGATTAAAAAAAAATGAAAAATAATGATACAAAGTGATTGACACTGATGTTCTGTTAAAGGAATGGTAATATTTAAAATGTAAAAAATATATATTGTAGTTTTTATCACCCTGAGTAAAACAAGGGTACTCCCAGTGCTGAACGATGTTTTATTCAAAAGTGATTACAGCTCAAACTTGAGGTTTTTAGATGCAGTATCACAATGGCCTGAAATTGTACAGTGGCACAGTTGCTACACCATCCTATGGACATCTCTGGTCAGTTGACCATAAACCTCCATAGGATGGTGTAGCAAAAGCTCCACTGTACAATTTCAGGCCACTCTGATACTGCATCTAAAAACCTCAAGTTTAAGCTGTAATAACTTTTGAATAAAACACCTCTCAGTGGTGGGAGTTCCCTTGTTTTACTCAGGGGGATAAACAATACAACATATATATTTTTACATTTTAAGTATTACTATCCCTTTGAGATCTGGTGTGATTATAGGATGAACCAACTGTGCCATAGGACACAAATAAAAGTATCAAATCTACCACTGATTTAACTCTTTAAGTGCCAGAGGGGTACGGAATGCATTGCTTGGAACGCATTGCTTTGCGATGCGTTCCGTACCCCTCTGGCACTCAAAGGGTTAAACTTGACATTAGTCTTTGAAGCAATGCGTTGGAGGCCTCTCTAGCATTCAAGGGGTTAAAAGAAACCATTAAATCAATGTCATATTAATGTTGTCTCCCACTGTACAGATGGTTTACCCCAGAACCACTTCAGTTCTTAGCAGATCAGCCTCACTATGTCTGGGTTTACTTAATGTTTATTATGATTAACCTTTTGGGTGCTAGAGAATTCTCTAATGCACTGTGAAGCTATGTGTTAGAGACCTGTATTTCATTCATGGGGTTAATATGATAATGTATATATTTTACAATATTTTCTACCACCCATATGATCCATGCTGAAAGGCCATTACTAACTCACTAAAAAAACTTGGGGTTAATTTATTTGAGAGAGATTATTTTGCCTCCTTCCATCATTAACCGTTTAAGGATCAGAGGGGTGTGCAACAAATTCCTCTGTAAAAGGTGAATTTTATCTTTTGTCATTGTAATTTCTGCTTTTTGCAAGTCATCATAATACGTCTGGATGGCGTCCATTTTGTTTTTCTGTTAGACCACTCATAAGGAAGCTGAGGTAATTTACTAAAGGAAACAGGCCTTAAGCACAAAACATTAGACAAGCAATTTTAGAACAAACCAACTGCACCATAGGGGACAAATGCAACCTCCCATGATTAAAATTGGGCTTTTAATCCCATAAATGCCAGCGAGGCCTCCAACACATTGTTTTGCATTGTGTTGGAGCCCTATCTAGCATTCAACGAGTTAAAAAGCTCATTTTAAATTAATGGAAGTTTATTACTCCCCTATGGTGCTGTTAGTTTGCCCCAGCAGTGACACGGTGTTGTACACAGTACACTCATCACTAAGCCCTCCATACGTGGGAACGGTTTAGATCTATCCCACAGTCACTAGTTCAGAGTTACCAGGTTTCTCCAGCTTAGTGGGTTCCAGTAACCAAGACTACATCTTTAGCTCACTCTGCCCACTACCTCACTCGTTTTCATGGCAAACCTTGCCTTCCCTCCCAATCCCAACTACACTCCAATCACATAATTTGTACACTTCCACCCCCAGACCTCCTTGGTATTTCTGAGTCAAAGGTTTGAGAATGATTATCATAAGGATCAGTTTGGACTTATGATGCTAGCAAACTGATTGTCCTTCAAAGGCTCCAGTATTAAAACTACAGCAATTTTGGAGCAAACCAACTGTACCATAAAGGACAAATATACTCTCCCATTTAGATGAGCTGATCTTTTAACCCATGAATGCTAGTGGGGTCTTCAAAACATTGTTTTGCATTTCATTGGAGACCATTCAAGTATACAAGTTGTTAAAACCTCTGATAAAAACATTTTAGGAATAATTTTTGTCCCTCTGTTGTGCAGATGGTTTATCCTAGAATTGCTATAATTTGATTTTACACATACGGCTCATAGTGTCGATGCTGGCATAATTAACAGTTCCCTTAGTGTGACAACAGTGACAAACAATGCACTTATTTTAGAGATCTTCCTAACTTCACATTAGAAAGAACAAGACAACATAGTTTAGAGAGCAAGCTAGGCCTCGATAGCCTATATAATTTGCAAAGTATGTTTGTCAGAAGCCGTCATGCACAGTAGAGACTGCCCGCGCCACGGCTGATAACGGAGCGGGGCGCTCCGCATTTGGGAAGTCAGCACTGCACGTGACTGCAGCGCGGCCAACAGAATCCGGCCACCAGCCGAGGTTGCTGTGTGGCACTGTGGCCCGCGTACATGGGCTTTTCAACTAGTCTTGTTATAATTCCTGAAATGCTATTTTCTCACAATTCTATTACTTTAGTTATTGTTTTATGTATGCTTTTCTACGGCATGGAATTGTACACATATTTGCAATAACTGATACTGAAAAGTAAAATATAAAATAATATGCACAATAAAAAGAAATATTCAGAAATTATGCAAATACTACATTGGTTTAATTATAAAAAAAAGTCATACCAACAACAAATACGATTAACTTATAAATAGGTTTTTATTAGGGGTAGCTGAAACTCCCCAAATCAAAACATGTACTTTCTCCTTGCAGTAGAAATCCAGTGGAACTGCCAAATTCGCACAGCTCCAGTGTGTGTCTGTTTGTTTGTGTGTGTGTGTGTGTGTGTGTGTGTGTGTGTATGTGTCTATGTGCATGTTTAGATATGTGTATGCATGTGCATGTCTGTGTGTATGCATCATATCTAGGAACATTTTTTCCATAACTCCAGATGTCCATACGGTCTGGAGGTGGGGTTACAAGTCATGTCATATTGGCTGGTGCTTGATTGGGGTAGGTGGAGCTGGGAGGCGGTCTTTGCTCTTAAAATGGGAGGAGAGTAGGAAGAACATTGTGGAGATTGACTGGAGCTGCAGTGAAGTGGGTAGACTTGCAAAGGAGCTCACTGAGCCCAGATTCAGCCTTTGTGACCCGGTAATAAATATAAAAAAACGGAGTCTCTGCATCAGATCCGGATAGTTCCCAGGTGTGGTATGTGTGTGTGTATTTATGTGTTTGTGTGTGTCCCATATTTAAACCCACTGAAATTAACTGCATAAACGTTCAGCCCATTTAACCTAATGGAAAGGTGTATCTTATGCATGTTTTTAGTTACCACAGCAATTTTCACAAAGGATAAAAAATAATATAGATTCCTGGGAATTCGCACAGTGAGAAATCGGACCTTTTACCTCCCTATATTTATTACTATGCAAACAGAACCCATGGCATCCCCATATTAACACTCCGGATACTAGAACTGTCTCCAATATACAGCAAAACATTGGGGGTTATGCACTAATGTGTGATAAAGAGGTGAAAACGCAGAGATAACTACTTCAGTGATATCACTTCTCCTATTCCTATGTGATTCTATACAGACTATTCACTCAGATCTCCAAAGCTGGAGAACTCTTAGTGCACTGGCTCCATAGAATCAATAGGAAGTGGAGAAGTGATATCACTGGAGAAGTCATCACCTCTTTATCACACCTTAGTACATAACCCCCAATGTGTTGAACATCTTTCTAACAACCATGGGGTTAACCATATTACATTTTATTACGTTGGCCTAGGGCACATTACAGGCAGGTTACTAGTGCTGTACAGAAACATTTCCTCCCTTGATTAAGACATATAAAATAGACGTCATATTTTCTAGTCTTAGTTAATATGTAGTTTCCAATAGCAGATTATTTTTCTTACAGAGTATAACAATGGCTGCACAGTCCCCTCAGATATGTAATATACATCTAATGCATCGCTGCCTAAGAACTCATGCATCTCTCTGGCACAGAAAGGGTTAAGGAAACATGAGAGAAGAGCTGTTCTGGGGAAAACCAAACTGATTTAACCATTTGCCTACCAGAGGTGTATGCAACGCACTGCAAAGCCCTCAAAGGGTTAAATAGGTTTAAAAAAAAACCCTGAATGCTAGAGAGGGCTCCAGCTCATTGTGAATCAAAGCAATGCATTGAAAATTCATTAGAATTCAGTTAAAAGCTTTGGGAAATGTTCTTTGTCCCCTATAAGACAGGATCCTTCTCCAGAATGGCTCCCCTTACTGAATATGGTCCATATGGCTCTATCAGACAGGCAACAGAACTGTAACAGCCCATTTGATAGTTCAGTGACACAGGAAGTTCACACGTCTATCTCCTGCATTCCACTACTGCCACAGAAAGCAGGAGAAACGTGTCTTCCGTGCATCCCACATTAGCACCAGCCAATTTAACTGGCAAGCACAAGTGTGGGCCAGCCATTCATTGACATACCTCCCAACATTTCAAATTGCCAAAGAGGGACACTTGTGTTTTAGGGGATATTGCTGGGGCTGGAGGGCAGGGCATTACCGAGAATCTTTAGGCTTTTTCATGACCTACTGACACCTCCTTGTGTAACCTAATAAATTACTTCTAACAAGAACAATATATTTTATTTACATAGACTAATTTATAAACACATATAGTGATGTTTAAACAAACAATAACCTGAGTTTTATTGCTGTAGAGCAATGTGATACACTGATATACACACCACACAGTCTCCTCTCCTAAAAAGTGGGACATCAGGGTGAGAAAGAGGGACAGAGAGATTTGGGTCTAAAAGAGGGACTGTCCCTCCTAAAGAGGGACACTTGGGAGGTATGCATTGGATCTCCATCTCAGCTACAATGAATGACGTGACCCCAGCCACATAGGCCACCTGCCAGACCTTACTTACTGTAACTTTTCTGCATTCTGGATAGAAAGTAGTAAACTTGCTTTATGCTGGATTTTGGTGTGAACACAAGACAATAGTTCCCTGTGTGAATGGCACCATAGTCCAGCATGTTACCTTTCACCACAGATGACAGATCTAAAGCACCATAACTGCCTTTGTATCACCTGTGTGAAAGGGGCCATACAATCTTTATCATCATGGAAATAACATCATGTTAGTACACTGAATGTCTCCGAAAGACAAGGAAAAAAGATCAGTTTCCCCTCTTTGAAGATAAAATTTCCTGTAGTCTCTCCATAACCTGAAAGGTATCCTGAGGGAACACTAACAAGAAAGGCTCCCTTACAAGAGGTGAGAGGACAACAGTAATTAATGTTGTGACATCAATGCTCTGAGATCACAAACATTTAATATGTAACAATATATGTAATGCTAGGGGACAGAAACAGCAGGGTATTCGCAAAGCTTAGAAAGGACTAATGTCAAAGTTACTGCAGTGCAGATTTGCAGATCTTTAGTGGGATACGTGTTGACTATTTTGTGGTGCTGCTTTTAGTAATGGATTCCTCATCAAATGTTTAGTCTGTAGGATTACCATAACTGCACCTGAAATACTTTCAAGGCCTGGATGATAAATAAATCCAGCAAGTGAGCTGCATTTAATAATTCCTATATTATAAAGAAAAATATTCCATTACATAGGTATACATTCAAGGCAAAAACAGCTTGGAGGAAAAGCATATTAGTTAGGAAATATAGTCAGTTAAAATGGAATTTTCCAAGGTTATAGTCAAACAATAAACTTAATACTAGGCTCTATAATGGGAAGCATACCAATGTCAAGTTGCTGAGTTCCGACTACCCATAAGTATCACGTATTTATGTCAAGCAGATTTATTATGGTTCTTTTATCTGCTGTGGCATTGAGCAACTCACACTACAGAGGGAAACATTAGTTGAATAGACCTATGTTAAGACCACATCTATGCAATAAAAAAACATAAGTATGCGGAAAATATGTAGCATTTCTTTGAGGCAATATATTGCTATTTTATATGATATATTTTCATTTAGAGAAGGAAACCGTTTTCCTCATACCAGGTTCACAAGTGAAAGTGTTGCAAGCACCTAAAAAGGATGTAATTACTGTGCAAAGCCCTTTGAACCAAACAATGAAATTCAAGTTTATCTCTGTAAATCAATGCATTAGTAGTGATAAAGACACATATAGACAACTGTACTTTGCTCATAAGAAAAGGAGAGGAAAGGGATGATGGAGTATAACATGATTATTTAAAGGGATAGTAATACTTAAAATATAAAAAAAAATATGTTATAGGGTTTATCCCCCAGAGTAAAACAAGTGTACACCCACTGCTGAAAGGTGTTTCATTCAAAAGTTATTAATTTTCAAAGTTGAAGTTTTTAGGTGCAATATCACAGTGGCCTGAAATTGTACAGTGGCGCTGTTGCTATACGATCCTATGGACAGCACTGGTCCCAGGACCACAAATCTCCATAGGATGGTGTAGCAACAGCCCCACTGTACAATTTCAGGCCACTGTGATATTGCACCTAAAAAATTCAACTTTAAAAATTAATAATTTTTGAATGAAACACCTTTCAGCAGTAGGAGTACTCTTGTTTTACTCAGGGGGATAAACCCTACAATATACTTTTTTTTACATTTTAAGTATTACTATCCCTTTAAGTCTAGGTAAGCAACGCAACAAAGCCATGGGAAGCACGAGTAGGACACTAGGTTGTACATGAAGAGACATTTGCAGCAGGAAGAGATATGTTGTACTGCCATTTCATAAATCTAAATCACCAATTTGATCTTACATAAATTATGTAATACAGTTCTGGAGACAGGTAAGGAAATGTATTAGTCTTCCAATGCAGTCCATTTACTTATTCGTAAACTTGTAAATCCTGCTCCTGCACCTATGTTTATGCAAAAACGCCTTCAGAGCATACTGGAGAACACAACTACATCAGCACTAGACTCTATGAGGAGCAAGCCACCCACATAGCATGTGCATAATAATGGAAGAATTTAGGGTCTAATTCAGATACATAAAGTGGAGCAGTTCTTGGGCAAATCAAATGTGCCAGAAGGGACAAATGAAAATTCCCAGTCATTGAAACTGGCCTTTAAAAAGTCCATTCAAATCAATGGGAAGTTTAGGAATATTTATTTGTCCCCTATGGTGCAACTGGTTTGCTCCAGAATTGCACATCTTTAGATTACTGACTTAGGACCTTAGTACTCATTTCTTCTCCTCCTTGTTAATACATGGCATAAAACAAGGCACCCTACACTTCCCCTACCTTAGATAAGCAACCATGTTTAGTATAAAACTTTTTGTACATAGATGTTAGGAGGACAAAGTGCACTAAACAGGTCGCATGCACGTATTTTAATGAGGAATAACATTACATTCCTCTCATATATCTAAAAGGACAACAATAATTGAAAGATTACTCGGAGGGGATGCTGATATGTGAATGGTCTAAATAACTTATCAGGAAAGACTCCAGGAACTGAATATTTTGAAGTTTGGTTATCAATATGGATGGAACCTTAAAACATATTGATGGATTTAATAATGTTGAAGGAGCTCTGTCCTGTCTGTCACCCATGGAAGAGAGGAGAAATCTATTAAATAAGGTAATTATTCTGGTGACTAGCGCTACTAAACAGCTAGTGGCCAGATGGGGACTTAGTGAAGCTAAAGATTGTGTCGGGTGGTAGTTCCCCTTTAAACACATAACGTTTTGCAGATCAACTGCTTTCTCAAGTTATAGGCAGATGCTCAGCATCTGCCTATAACTTGAGAAAGCAGTTGATCTGCAAAATGTTGTGTGTTTAACTGGCAGATTTATTTGGTGAGACAATTGTTGTCATTTTATTTCTATAAATTAAATCATTTTTTACAAAGTTTCTGGAGCAGCACCTTCCTTTTTCTAATCCGGATTGAGCCTGGAGTCTCCTGAACAGGGACAGGATTATTTCCCTGTATGCGCATTTGTTGTTATTTGACATATGTCACTGACAACCATCTCTAAACGTAAGTAGAAATTTGGAAAATAGTTTATGAGATAGTTAGTTTTATGTATTTGTCAGCTTATGCACATTAGACAGTACTGTCTGGCATGCAAAGCACTAACATCCAACACTGCTCACCATCCCAAATGCCATTTCCTGCCTACCAGATACTAACATTCCATCCACACTGCTCCCCATTCCAACTGCCATTCCCTATTGACTAAATAACAAATAACAAATGACAAATAAAGTCAACTATTTTATAAATTATTGTTTGAAATAAGTAATGGCAAACATAAATATAGGTGTTTTTGAAAATCTCTTTCAAAATCACCTGTTTGTTACAAAGTGGGAGTTCCAGTTTAAATCAATGGTAATTTTTATTTGCTCCTTACGGTGCAGTTATTTTCAACATTATTTTCTGCACTTAATTTGTGCATATGGCCCACAGAAAGTTATATGGTAGAAAAACAAACAAATAATAAATAAACAGATTAAAAAGTTATATTCTAACAGGCAATCCAGTTATTAAAGTCCTTGTTAAATTATATGGGATATAAATAACTATTAGTAGATTTCATATGCACAATCCCTAAATCACTTGTACAATGTAGTATTTCCACCTTAACTGCAATTTGAAGAGTTATTAATTGTTCAACCATAAAATACTAGCTTTCACAACAGTGTCCATAAATAACCTATAATTATGTTTAATGAGAACCATATCCTCCCACCACCCAAACCATGAAATGCACATGTATGCCATCATATATATATATATATATATATATATATATATATATATATATGATAATACAGAAGACTGAATTGCCTAACATTTGCCCATCTGTGCAGCTTGCTGCAACTACTCAATTACTACAGATGGTTGTTGTGGAGTTGCATCTGTGAAAGCATGCCTAGCAACCTAGATTGCAACAAGGCCCACACAGGAAACAGCAAATATTCTATGGCCAGTATACAAACTGGCCTTCTCTCTCTCCTTCAGTGCATTGACTATCAATGGAGAACAACGTATACACAGGAAAGGGATACAGTCAGTTTCAATGTGGCAACAATGTTGCCATATTACAATAACCCATATGAATGAGACCTAAGTGATCAGGATGAATCTAGTCATTAAAGGGATAGTAATACTTTATTATTAATATCCCCCATATTGTAGATATTTGCTAAATAATTTAATAGCCCCCAGGTTCATCTCTCAAACTTTATGGTTTGAGAGATAACCGAAGGCAAAGTTCCCCCCTCCCTCCCCTTCCCTGAAGTAAGCGTTGTACTGACTGCAGGGGAAGTCTGTCGTACGACAGGCTTGCGGCTCTGCAGCTGAGCCGAGATCCTGTTAGTGAAAAATAATTATTTCACTGAAACGGTCTTCTACATGTGATTGGTTTGCAAGCACATGTAGAAGACCATTTCAGTGAAATAATTATTTTTCACTAACGAGATCTTGGCTCTGCTGCAGAGCCGCATGATGAAAGTCAGACCGGATATCCCTGCAGTCAGCACAATGCTGACTTCGGGGAAGAGGGAACTTTGCCTTCGGTTATCTCTCAAACAATAAAGGCTTGAGAGATGAACCTGGGGGCTATTAAATTATTTTGCAAATATCTATAATATGGGGGATAGAAATAATAAAGTATTACTATCGCTTTAAACATTACCCTGAGTGCTAAATCTTATTGCTAAGAAAAGACTCATAGTACCTCAGCTGGACTGGTTTGGGGGTCCTGTCAAGAACCTCTGCTGATCACATGTTTCACGTGACAGGACCAAAACACTGAAAAGTCATTTGATACCCCATTTCACCCCATGAATACTTTGAGGATGGGGGGAATCAATCATTTTAGCACTCAAACTACATAGCATATTAATATATGTTTTCTGTTACTTTAAGGTAATTACAGGGGGAATTATAGTCTGGGACAGTGTTTCTCAACCAGGGCGCCGTGGCACTTTGGTTTGCCACGGACATCCACTAAGGGTGCCCCATTGTATCTATAATGATATGACAAAAATGTGAATGTAGACTTACAACTGTATATTTAAGGCTATTATCATGCACAATATGGTTATTTTAGTTGTGAAATCTGACAATAACTCTATATTTATGTATTTGTAACGTTCATTACACCCTTGACAAATTACATAAAATGATAGGGTTGCCTCGAAAATGCCAGACTGCATGTTAGGTGTGCCTTGAGCAAAAAAAAGCTTGAGAACCACTGGTCTAGGAGTACATTTCTAGGTAGGTCAATTGAAGGACATTGAATGCTAAAGATCTCTCCAATTCATTGAAAAGCAATGTGTTGGATACCGCCAAAGCATTTAAGGGGTTAATGTGCCTTATTGAGAGAAAAAGCCTACATTACTTTGACACAGCTAACACATTCATATGTTTCATGCCCTATATTAATGGTTGGACTGGAAAATAAATGGGGGCTTCAGGCCCTTTTCTTTCAAGCAGTACATTAGTCTAGAAGTAACCCTGATCTACTCTATACCCACGGGACTGCATCCATGAACGCTCTCCATTTATGTAGAAGAATAATGATGAGGGTCACACATACATAGAGGAAGGTAAAAGACAACAAATTGAATTTTAAGAACTACATATTTTCCATACACAGGAAACTGCTGAAAGTGTGTGCTGTAAATATTTTCCCTTTGGTCCAATTAGAGCTTATAGTTTGTGATGATTTATTAGACCTGAATGAATGGCATACAAGGGGAAAGGCATGTATGTGATTCAGTGGTACATTGGAGACTTCATTACATGTACTGTATGTCACATCTGACATTTTGCACCTATGGAGCTCTGTAATCGTAGCAAACAGTCCAGTGGAACCAGGGATTTGTCCAATAAACAAGTGACACTGATCTTTACACTTTGCACACAGAGCATATTTTTCATTGGGTTTTGTTGTTGAACTGAGTTGTTACAGAAACGTCATACTGAATTATTTAACCTGTTCGATGCAAGAGAAGCATACACTGTAAAGATTTGCACTGATGACACAGCTGCACAGACAAAGTATCAATTCTATTTCTCTCCCGGCCCTATTAGACTTATTCATAGTATAAATCAAGCTTTGTGGTAAAATGCATCATTCAAATTCCCTCGGTACAGCAGAACTGCTGTTTGTATACAGCCAACCATGCCCAAGAGCCAGATTAAATCACCCTGTGGGCTGAATCCAGCCCACAGGCTATATTTTGCCTGTCCCTAATCTAAGGGTTAAAAAAGTCATCAGAATGAGTGAAAACACCCAAAACCCAACAGATCTTAGGAATATATTCAGGAAACTATAGAAAAGAAATTCTGAAGATAACTGCATCATAGAGAGTATTGAACATTTCCATAAATGTAAATGGAACTTTTAAACATCTTGAATGCTAGGGAGAGCTCTAAGGAACTACTTCCTCAAAGAGGTCATCCATGAAAACTAGAAGAAAGACACTCAAAGAAAACAATGGCATGTTTTTTTTTTAAAGTAAGGGCAGTAAAGTTATGGAATTGTTTGCCTTGTGTGCTGTGTTTGCAGATACAGTAATTGCTTTTAAAAATCAATGGATACATTTCTAGCTCAGAACATTATTGATAATTAGGACAGTTGGTTTCAAAGCTGATAGGATGTTGATCCAGGGAAAAATCTGCATGCCGTTTGGAGTTAGGATAGAATTTTTTCACCCACTTGGGGGTTAATTGTAAATTCTTTCAATAGGGGTTTTTTTTGTAATAACTTTATATTGCAAAGTCTCCGATCAGTGGAAGTAATCTTGTATTATTTAGCAAAGAAAAGCCATATAGCATATATTTCTTCATAAAAAAACTCCTTTTATTTTATTAGTAGACTATAATGAAATAAAAAGTAATCACTTATACTGAAGACGTAGAAGGTTCAATTGCTTTAATTTCAGATAGATAGATAGATAGATAGATAGATAGATAGATAGATAGATAGATAGATGATAGATAGAACTACAGGCGCGTAAAAAGGAATCCAACACCCCAACACAGAAAATCATGTGCTCTAGTGATTTTTTTACATTCCTCACTGTTATAGCTATGGCCAGAATTTTCTATGCTGAAAAATGCCTTTTGTCTGTTATATGTTCCCACGTGCCTTATAGTAGACCTGTCTGTCACCTTGATTCAAGTTTGCATATTTGAAAACTTCATTAAAAACTTCCTTTGTTACATGTTAGCCAAAAAGACCAGCAAATGCACCATTAAGAAGATATTCATACTTGGTACCATATGCTAATAGATAGATAGATAGATAGATAGATAGATAGATAGATAGATAGGTAGACAGACAGATAGATAGATACTAGACAGATACTAGATAGATAGATAGATAGATAGATAGATAGATAGATACTAGATAAGTGGATGGATATATAATAGATGGATAGATAGCGAGATAGCGAGATAGATAGATAGATAGATAGATAGATAGATAGATAGATAGATAGATACTAGATAAGTGGATGGATATATAATAGATGGATAGATAGCGAGATAGATAGATAGACAGATAGATAGATAGATAGATAGATAGATAGATAGATAGATAGATAGATTAGCGAGATAGATAGATTAGCGAGATAGATAGATAATAGATAGATAGATAGATAGATAGATAGATAGATAGATAGATAAATAGATAGATACTAGATAAGTGGATGGATATATAATAGATGGATAGATAGATAGATAGATAGATAGATAGATAGATAGATAGATAGATACTAGATAAGTGGATGGATATATAATAGATGGATAGATAGCGAGATAGATAGATAGATAGACATACAGACAGACAGATACTAGATATGTGGATGGATATATAATAGATGGATAGATAGCGAGATAGATAGATAGACAGATAGATAGATAGATAGATAGATAGATAGATAGATAGATATAGATAGATAGATAGATAGATAGATGCTTTCAAAACACGAATCTGAAAACTGACAACATTGGGTTGAGTTGTTGTTCCCGAGTGAGAAGTACTACAAAATTAAAGTTAACCTATTACCTTGATAATTTTTACATATTTAAAAAACTGCTTCTGTGTCATTTTAACCAAAATGTGTTAAGTGCAGATGTGCAGTTTAGGAAATATTAACACTTTTATTTCTAGGAGAAGTGAAAGTCTTTTGGTGAAACATAACACTTCATTAGCATTTGACATATCACAGAAAGGCATAATTAGCATATTACATGTAACCGAAAAGCTTCAGTAACCTATGACACGATACTGAGCAGGTACATTAGCATATGAAATGTCACTAGTACAGCACAGGTACCGTAAATGGACATTTATCTATCTCGTATATCTCTATCTCAAAACTCAACCCAATTTTGTCAGTTTTCAGATATGTGTTGTGAAGGTATCTATCTATCTATCTATCTATTATCCATCCACTCACCCATCCATCTATTTGTCTGTCTGTCTGACTGTGTATCTATCTATCTATCTGTCTTGTTAAGCAAATGTTTTACCAATCATTTCTAAAACGCCTTTTGTTTAGTAAATGGAAACGATTTTCCCTCATGACCTCTGCCACTGTGGTCACTAAGCTGTATCACTTACTTAGTCTAATTACACTAATGACAGTAGATATCAGCTTCCCCCATTGAACTTTACATCAGGGCCTCCTTAATTTATGTATGCGTGTGCTTATTCATTTACCTTACTCTCCTCTAATTTAATATGATAGAAAGTGCTGACTCACACTTACCCCTATAGTAATGTATGTATAGTTGAATGAGATCAAACATTGGGACTGATTTAATTAGACCAGTTCTGAGGTAAACCAATTGTACCACAGGGAACGATCAACAGTACGTTGTAGACCTCTCTAGAATACAAGGGGGTTAAAGACCCATTTAAATAAATGGGAATTTAAGACATTTTATTTGTCTCCCACAGTGGAATTCATTTGCCCCACAATCGCTTCATTTCTTCTTGGTACACCAATCGTAGTGTGTATTACCAGGCCACATGCCATAACAACTAGGGTAGGGGATGCTAAAATGTTTACGTTTGAACTTCTATGCCCCCGCAACCGCCAATATAATTAACCCTTTGTGTAGCAGAGGGGTATGCAATGCATTGCTTTGCAATGTGTTGCGTACCCCTCTGGTACTCAAAGGGTTAATGTATGTCACAAGTGAATATATAAGTATACTTGAGATATTTTCCAAGCATGTGTTGTTATGAACCAGAAACACACTAACATGGGTATTGCACCAACAGCAAAAGATAAGCAATTTGGGGCATACCAACGACACGATAGGGGGCAAAAAACTGTTTTTAGTCTAAATTGGCTTTTAACCCTTTGACTATTAGAGAGGTCACCATAGCAATACAAAACAGTAGCATTATACATATTCTATTGCCATTTGCTATAAACAAGTTCACTGCTATAACACACCCCATTTTTCATTGGATTCTTTGTCTGGCTGTTGTCCTTTCTTTTTGATGGGATCTACCTCTGTTTCAAGTGAAGCAGTGGCTTGTGGGATTGATTCTATTTGTGTGGGGGCAGAATTGACATCCTCCATATGCATTCATGTTACTGTGCATATAATAGACTGAATAGCCATTTTAACCCTTTGAGTACCAGAGGGGTATGCAGGGCATTGCAAAGTACCCCTCTGGCACTCAAAGTGTTAATATATGAGTACAGCAACTGATGCCTTATATTCACCATTATTATTATAAACACATTTACCCTGTGAGGTGCCCTCTATTGATTCATCTAATTTAAATCATTGGGAGTTTTCATTCCTTCTCTGTGATACAGTTTGTTTATTCCAGAATTGTTCCTCTTTAGCCTTCTGAATAAGACCATATCTGGGAACTTTTCATTGTTGTCTCCCCGGAGGGTGGTAGTGTGAAGAATGACACGTATCACGTCAAAAAGGGGTGGGGCTTAACACGAGTGCCGGGTGGAGGGCTTAAAAGAAAGCTGGGGGGAAGGAGCAACACGGGGATAAAGAGTGGAAGTGGGTAGAGTTTCAACAGAAACTCCCCACATCCGGAGGACTCAGCCTCTGCCCCAGAGACCCGGTAAAGCAGTGTCAAAACTGGAGTCTCCAGGGCAAATCCGGAGAGTTCCCAGGTATGAATATGACCCCTATATAAGAAGTGGAAAAATCCCAGAAGCCTAATAGTCTCTGGCGTTTTGGGGATATTTTATATACATGTACTTAATATGCATCCCTTCACTGGCTCCTAAAAGCTAGAGTGGGTTCCTAAATTTTGTCTGGCTCCGGAGATTACAAAATTATGTGCATACATTTTATACCCTATAAGAATGGACTGCACGCAATACACATCCACACACGTGAGGCAGCACACTCACTTTCACACCTTATACGTGCCATGTGTACAATATTTATGTAACCCTCAGGCAAGTATATATTTTAAGCATACAAACACACCCTGCCCATTTACTAAATGAAACTGTGAACTTTCGTTTTCCATTGACAGTCTTAAAACCCTTTGGGCGAGATTCACTAAGCGGTGATAAAGAGATGAAAATGTGGAGATGATTTCTCCAGTTTATCACTTCTCCAATTGCTATGTTATTCTATGAAGCCTATGCACTAAGATTTCTTCAGCTTTGGAGATCTTAGTACATAGGGTCTATAGAATAGCATAGGAACTGGAGAAGTGATAAACTGGAGAAGTCATCTCCACTTTATCACCTATTTATCACCGCTTAGTGAATCTCCCCCTTTTGGGTGCCAGAGAGGTGTCCAACGCATTACAAAGCAATGCTTTGGATACCTCTCTGGAACTCAAAGGGTTTAAAAGCTTATAATTATAGTTAGATCCTGCACACTGCCACATATAGGTTTCTGTTCGTTGTATGTTTAGCACAGAGGTAGGCAACGTTTGGCTGTCCAGCTCTTGAGGATTATAACTTCCATCATCCCCAACCAGAGAACAGGGAGTTGTAGTGTCCAACAGCTACAGAACCAAAAGCAGTTAACCCATGGTCTAGCAGGTTAACTGCTTTGAAGACTATTTTATTGCAAGCCTCAGTGATAGTCCTCTGGATGCCACACCATACCATAGCCTGGACTCCCCTAAAACTGAGAATGACAGACTGGGCCTTATGTCAGGAGTGAGACAAGTCCAGAAGCCTTAGCTCTTAAAATATCACCACTGGCTCCTAAATGAATGGAGTAATTTAACTGCACTTGTGTACTGTTCACTGGTTCTCATAACTCTCAGCTGCACAGCAGGATTCACATTAGGCAAAGTAGGCAACTGAGGGGCACCTTAGTTTGCTAGTCACACCTAGGGTTGCCACCCAGCCGGTATTTTACCGGCAGGCCGGTAAAATATTGGCTTCTGTCCAATGTTAAGTCTATGGAGGGAATGCCATGGCCGGTATTTTTTTTAAGAAAAGGTGGCAACCCTAGTCACACCCACATTCTGAGTGGCCAGTAAGCTTCATGGTTTATGGAAGATCCCTTTATTGACCATAATTATCCTCCGTGGATGCTAAAGAGGCATCATGTGCATTACATAGCAATGCATTGGAGACCTACCTTGCAGACAAGGGTTTAAGAGTTTTCTGGTTCTTATTTGTCTAAGGTAAAATATTTTATGTGCCAGTCAACAGTGAATGGGGCTAGAATTGCACAACTTTGTCTTTATATAGCATATGAGGTCCACATAAAGGTGAGCGATTATTTTGATCTGAGGGTGGCATCTCTGTTCAAAATGTATTCAGAGAGCTGAACATATTAGTAGTGCAAAAAGTGGGCGATAGGTAGAGTGATCCGTTTACTGGCCAATAAAGGTATCACTTTTAATCTACAAGTCTCCTAATAAATATATTATATACACGTTAACATAGATATTATCCCGTACTAATACCATGCCCTAATACCAACCCCCTTCCTTAATGAGATGTGAGAGAAAATGACAGAGAGTTATATCTAGCTTTTCCTTGTGCTTCTGAACATACAATCTCATGCTTCAGTGCAGAAAATGTATCAATTTTGGCCCTTTCTGCACTGGTAGACTTATACACTGTGTACAACTTGCATTATGTGAGGAAATGTATTATTCTTGGTCTTCAGAGAAAGGAAGAAGAGATATTTTATCAGCATTGCAGCTCTGCTGTATATCTAGAGTCAACCAGACCCAAGGACCATATTAATTTGGCCTGTAGACATATTTTGCTCCACTCTGTTCTACACAAATGTGTTCAACCTGTGACTCTCCAGATGTTTTTAGACTACAACTCTCATCATCAACAACTGGCCAATAGCCAACTGAGACTGATGACAGCTATATTCTAAAGCCAGCTGTTGCTCATTCTTAGAATGTAGAATAATACTTAAAATCATACATCCTGGCCTGGTGGTGGCCCTTGAGGACTGAACATGGACAACCCTGCTTTATATTCTATGGCCCAGGAGTTTCAATGCTGGTGAGTAATAGTCGCACACAGGCCAGGATTTAAACATTTCCCTGCCTGAACACAGGTGGGTGAATGAGTCACTAATTAACCCACCCATGCTTAACCATTTAAGGACCAGAGGTATTGCTTTGAGTGTCACTGAGGTATCCAAAGCTTGGCACTGCAATGCGTTTGAGTACCGAAAGATATTCATCCTGGCCTGCCTGTGTCCCGTGAAAGGAGAATGTGACATACCAGATTTTCCTAATATATTTACACATCACAAAAGCAGTTGTTATGATAAACAAATAGATATAAAATGTACTCTGATATCTCAGCTGAGCCTGTGATTATAAAAAACTTAGCTGGATATGGAATTTATTATATATATATGTTCCACTGATGTTTACAAACTAAAATGATTCCTTTAACTAAAAGGGGAATCTCCACCGAGGATTAAGTGGCTCTCAATTTGTTTAACAAAGAACTTTGCTGGACAGGTATCCTTCATACATCATTAAATGAGATATATTAATATCTATTTTTGTTCTATCTATTGATTGAATATAATTATCTATATTGAGATCTGCCTTTAGCTCCTCACAACAAACAGGATAAAACAGTCATGAATGGTTCATAAGGGTCAGTTGACTTTTTATCAAAACGTAAACTGAAACTAACAACCATAGATTACATAACAGAGATGAAATGCCAAAAATGCATATAAATATAACTGACTACTTTTTTAAAGGAGCAGTAACCTTAGAAAATGCATTTCCCCATGCTGAAGAGAATATAGTCTTTGATCACAGTAGTAATATGGAGGTTTGTTCCTGCTTGAAGCCTAGTGAGTGATCAGAACAGGAAGTGGACTGCGGCTTCACCTGACCATACAATAATCGTTATGGTTTCAGTGAAGCAATTGGGGAAGTACTGAGTTTTGACACTCCATAAATAGTGTAGTATGGTTGGGGCTAATTGTATTTTAGGATGGGGAATATTTTTTCTGGGTTTGTGCTCATTTAAGAATATCTTCCTAGAAAAGTCCTTCTCTAAGTCCTAGGGGCAGAAGTTGTCAATTGTTCTACCTCAAAGTGTTGCAAACAACAACCTCCATCATCCTCAGCCAGCCAAAGACTTTCTGGGGATTATGGGAGTTGTAGTTCCCAAAAGCTGGTAGTCCGACAATTGATGAATCCCTATCCTAGGGTGTAGCTCCCCTTTAACCAGCTTGCAAGATGTACTTGCATGATGGCTGTGAAAGCAACATTTTACTACTTCATCTACAAATGGCTGATTGTAGATTTAACCCTTTGAGTGCCAGAGAGAGATAGCCAACACATTGCAACATCTCTCTGTCACGCAAAGGGTTAATTAAGCCACTTTGGGAAAACAGACAATAAAGTTGTACAAAACCAATATCTTTACAGCTCATATTACAAATTGCTTATTGGACGATCTGTCCCCAAATATATCCTTTACAGATCTCTAACGACTAATGAAATCATCTTAAATTATTTCCTTAAACAAACATGATATTTAAGAACAACACAGTTTCTTGAGATAAGCTGTGGTATTTAAAGTCCGGTTATTCAAATACACAAAAGAAAAGAGGAGCCATTGTGGGATGAACCAACTACTCCATAGGGGGGTAAAAAAAGGTGCATAACCCTTTCAATGTCAAGGTATCCAATTTATTAAGAACACTCTGGCACTCAAAGGGTTAAAACTTCATTTTAATCAATGGAAATGTTAGCGACTTTTTATGTAAAATGTGTTTGGTTTATCTCAGAATTGCTCCTATTTTCTTGTGTGCTAAGGTGCAATTCTGGAGCAAACCAACTGCACCACTGAGAAGACTAGAAACTCCACTAATAAGCCTTGATGTGCATGGGCCTTTTAACCCCTTGAGTGGTAGGGAGGTCTATGCTGCAATGCAAAGCAATGTGTTGGAGGCACCAGAGAAGTATCCAAAGTATTGTGTTGCAATGCGTTGGATACCTCTATAGCACACAAAGGATTTTTAAATCCCCCCCTTGAAATCAAGGGGATTTATAATTTCACCCCTATAGTGTTGTTGGTATATTCCAGCATTGCATCTGTTCAACTTCCTGAATTAGGTCCGAAATATCAAATGCTGCTCATCAAGTCAGAGAGAACTGAATCAGTTCTGTGTCACATCACCAGCACCATAGAAGATTTAAATGGGGCAGTTAACACCTTGAATGCCAGGGAGGTCTCCAACATATTAAGAAGCAATGTGTCAGATACCAGACTAGCATTTAATTGGTTGAAACCCCCATTTGAATCAGTGTCACTTTTATTTATTCCCTGTTGATGCAATTGGTTGGCCACAGAAATGCTCTAGTTCCTCGTAGTACATTAAACTCAGTATCACTGGCACCATTATGAAATGTAATTTTATATATATATATATATATATATATATATATATATATATATATATATATATATATATATATATATATATATATATATACTGTATACACACACACACATAGCCAGAAGACAAGACACTTTATTCAGAAAAGATAAATGAAAGTGCTGTTCAGCTTCCCCTGTGTTCATGTTGCTTAGAAAAAAAAGCAACAGTATTTGATTTTTCCTTTGAGGATTGCGTAATGCAAGCTAATGCGGTACACTAATATTCACTTATACGTTATGTTTAATAGGTTGAGGAAATAACTAGCAAATTACTTTAACCATTTGTTTGATGAATGGAGTGAACAATGCTTGTTCTACACACCCTCCAGCAATCAAAGGGTCCAAAACACATGCAGAATTCACTTTAACCATTTGAGTGGCATAGGAGTGAACAAGGCATTTCAAAGCAATGTCATCCCCAGTCCTCTGGCACTTTAAAGCCAAATTATAGGAACAATATGCATCAACTCCTTGGATGCTAGACATGGCTTCATGCATTCCTTCTCAATGCCTTAAAAACATCTCTGACACTCAGTGGGTTAAGCCACACAAAATTTACACCAACCAATAATGTTCTGTGGGACAATACACAGCAGTTGTGCAATAGAGCCCATGACTTCCCATGAAGACAACCATTTTACCGAAATCTCCATGAGGCTGTTGTACCAATAAGAAATGAAGCAATTCTGGAGCAAACCATATGCACCATAACGCTCAAATAAAAATTCCCCAAAATGTAATGTGGCTTCTACCTTTAAATTCTAGATTGGCTTTAGACCTCTCTAGCATGCAAGGAGTTAAAAGCCCCATTTAAATCAAAGGTAATTTTTAATTCACCCCTATGGTGTAGTTGGTTTACTCCAGTTCCTCTTAATATACAAGCCACATGGCTCTGTACAGAGATGACACTGACAAATTGTAGATACCAGTAGCGCCTTATTGCCATTTCAGAAAAAAAGTGGCATGCCATTTTTTTTTATAGCTGTGAATGCATATCACAATTGCCCCCTCATCCCCGACTGCCGCTGCAATAAGCAATACATCACAGAGCAGCATATTGTTAATCACTCTTGATCTTTATTAAGGGTTAAACCCTAGCCACATAAGGCAGCTGCTAGCAAAGAAAAAAGTTGATATGCAGGGCAGTAATACAGAGCAAAATGCAGTGTGCCAAGAACAACAGAACATGACACTAGACAGACATTGGCCCAGGCAATTGCTATGTGAAGTGTGATACTCTCCTTAGACTAGGCACTTTGAGCAATTATCTAGCAAACTAACTGCACTATAGGGAACAAAAAAAAAATGTTTCCCAAATTCCAACTGATTTAAACAGGGATTTAACCCCTTGAATGCTAGAAAGAGCTCCAACTCACTGTTTTGAAATATTTTGGCAAACCCACTACTATTCAAACATTTAAATCAAAAGGAACTTGTATTTCTCCCCTGTGGTGCATTGGTTCGTTCCAGAATTGATCCTCTCTTTTTTGTGCATACAGGCCTCAAGTCCCTGACTGAAGTAATAGCAACATACGGAGCAAATGAGGAGCAACCCATTTGTACCATGGAGAGAGAAGCAAATGTTACCGCTGACTTAAATATGGTTTTAACCCCTTGAATGCTGAACACAATGCATTAGAGACCTCGGTAACATTCAAGGGGTTAAAAGCCCGATTTAAATCAATGGGGATTTTTTTTTGTCCCCTATGGTGCATTTGATTTGATCCAAATTTGTTCCATGTTTGGCTTAGTTGGGTTAGTCTGTCTGTGCTGTGCTGCATGCCTTACAGGAACTATGTATTTTAGGCAAATTATGGACAATGACATTGCAACCACTCTGATGCCATAACATGCAAATATTAACCCTTTGAGTGCCAGAGGGGTATGCAATGCATTGCGTACCCCTCTGGCACTCAAAGGGTTATAGTTGATGCTAGTAGGAAAGGAGTAAAGACTTCTATGTAAGTTTTAACTGTAACAAAAAGGAGTATTGCATAATATATTGCATTAACCCTTTGAGTGCCAAGGAGGTATCCAACACATGCCTCTCTGGCTCGCAAAGGGTTAAATCAGTTTACTATCTATTTTACTAGGAAGCTTAATTAAATGTACGCATCCTGGGTTGTTAAAAGCATCTCCAACAGTTTGCTTGAAAATGTTTTGGAAAAGTCTAGCATCCAAGGGGTTAAAAAACACAGTGAAATACAATGTAGGAATAATAATAATAATAATGATATTAATATGATGATGATGACACCATAAGATTAACCCCTTAAGGACCAGCGAGGGTATGCAATTCATCCTCTGCGATTCTTAAGGGGTTACAGAACACTGCAGAGATACCAAAGCTTTCCAATTGTGGCATCAGCCTGCAGAGGTATTGCAAGACTTTGCAAATCAACAGCCCTGTGTTGCATTCTATTGGCTGCTATTTTACAGTGCTAATGAAATAGCTCAGTTCACAGTGAAAGCAGTCGACTAACCAAATTCCGGATTCACAGTCAGTAAATTGATTTCTTCATTAGATAAAAAGGGAATATAAATATGTTCCCATGTGAATGGCTTATGACACATTTTCCCTAACTGAAATCATACCAAACTATTGTTAAAAAGTGATCTGAAAGATAAAGATATTGTTACACTGTCTTTGGATGTAGGTAAATGTAACCC
This sequence comes from Rhinophrynus dorsalis, assembly GCA_037306005.1. Taxonomy (NCBI): domain Eukaryota; kingdom Metazoa; phylum Chordata; class Amphibia; order Anura; family Rhinophrynidae; genus Rhinophrynus; species Rhinophrynus dorsalis. The sequence continues at coordinate 80,904,072 of CM074718.1, read as the reverse complement.
TTTTAAACCAGAGGGATATACAATGTCGCTCCGGCACTCAAAGGGTTAAACGATCACTGGTCCTTATGTGAAAATGCAGTGTTGGGGTAAATCTGGCTCTATAGGGGACAAATAAAAGTGTCCAATGGTTTAATCCTTTGAGTGGTACTGGCACACAAAGGGTTAAACAGGGTTCTAACTATTTGAATGCCAGAGTGGTATAAACACATTTTTTTAATAATGTGTATATTAAAAGCCCATGTAAATCAATGAGAAGGTGGATACTTTTTCATTAGTCCCCTACTACTGTACAGTTGGTGTGCCCTTAAATCATGCCACTTTCTTTATACATAATCCCTTCAATGGTAAATACAACTGTTGGGCATATGAGAGAATTGGGCTTATTTACTAAGGAGAACTGGAGCAGGTCTGGACAAACCAGCTTCCCCATAAAAAGAAAATCATTCTCAAACTTCACATTGTTCGAAACTGGACACGTATCCCCTTGAATCCTATAAAAGTCTGCAATGTATTGCTCTGTATTAAAAGGGTTGAACACCCCATTTAAACTAGTGGAGATGTTTATTTGTATCCTATGGAGGAGATGGCCTGTGCCAGAATTGCTTCAGTTCTCCTTACTACATCAACTTTAATAACCCTTTCAGTGCCAGACTAGTACAGAACGCATTGCAAAGCAATGTGTCCCGTACCCCTCTGGCACCGAAAGGGTATGTTTTGCTATTCCCCGGTGTGAATGTTAGTGGTTCCATGTTCTGTTAGAACTGATGGTATGGGATACTGCATGTGCTGTGTATCTGCAATCTGGGGAAGCAATACTGACTGTGAGCTCTTCATTTCCTGGTCAGGCACAGCAGGAAGAGAGATGTGCAAGTGAGAATTACTTCCCAGTTCTTCTGAAAGCAGTAACTGTAACATGATATTATCAGATGCACTGTCACAATATGGGGATGTTTAGAAATAATGTGTAAATGTTACAAATTGTTATTTCATGTGACAGCAAGATGTATATCATTTATATTAGCATTAGTGCTCTTTAACCCACTGGAAGCTACAGACATACTCAGTCCTCAGCGCAATGCATTAAAGATGCTTCTTGAATTCAAGGGTTATATATATATATATATATATATATATATATGGCCATATGCACAAAGTAAAGTGGGACAAATCTGTGCCAACCAACTGCACTGTATGGGAAAAAATAAATATACCTGAAATCCCCCCATTTGTCCAAACTGGTTTCCTCCATTTTTGTTTTGAGCTTATGGCCTCTAGTGTGTAAGGCATAGTTTCAAATGATGGCTTAAACCTTTCAGTCATGAGTATGTATTTGCAACTTCAATGTATTGTTTAACACTTTGAATACCAGATGGGTGTGCAATGCATCGCTGAACAATGTGTTGCACACTCACTGACACTCAAATGGTTAACTGGGGACATTGTGGTGCTGCTACATCATGTATACTTAGTTGGAGACTCTTACCTGTTTGCTGTATTTGTTATTAGTCTGGCAGCTGTACTCGGAACAATGGTCTGATCCAATTGAGATGTTGTCCCCTGCGCCTACAAATGTGTTGGCTGGTGGTAAGTCTTGCACAGCCTGGTGTTTTTTGCCAGCAGTGGGTGACTGAGGGTGAAGTTGCACAGTAGGTAGTGGGGAGCTAGATTTGTAATGCCTAGCAAGGTCAGGACTGCCAGGGCCTCCATTAACAGTTCTGTATCTCCCCATGCTGGGGCTGTCTGACAGCTTTTCATTCACACTGTCATATCTCTGACCATTTGGCTTTGAGGCTTCCACTGTTACTATGCTGCTGTAAAGTGGCTGCTTTGATTTTTTATTTTTCTTGTCCTTCTTGGGTTTCTTAGACTTGTCATGCTGCTGGGGGGTAAAGAAATCCTCATGATCTTTCTTTCCAGCTTCATATCCATTTTTGTTTTTTGCCCTACAGTATCTTGCCATGACCACTACTAATATAATCAGTATGACAGTCATGATGCCAGCAACCACCCCTATAACTATGCTAAGTCTTTGCTTGCTCATTTCATAGCTGGGGTCTCCAGCAATATCCTGGGTTAATGGGGTGTGCAAACTTCTGCTGATTTGGGAATCAACTACTGAAGCATTGGAGATAGTCTCATTGACATATACATGGACCAGAGCTGTTGTAGATTGTGGGGGTTGTCCACTGTCATTGACTTGCACCACTAACCTGTGCAGACCATAATGTTTTGAGGACAGCTTTCCAACCAAAGACACCACTCCACTAGTAGAGTCGATTTCAAAGAGCTTAAAGGGATTTCCTCCCACTATGCTGTAGTTCAGATCTGCATTGACACCAGTGTCACTGTCAGTTGCCACAACAGATGCAACGACAGTTCTCACATTGCTTGAAGGTGACAGCAAAGAGTATGAACTGTTGAATGGGAGGCCAACCGTGGGTGCATTGTCATTTTCATCCATCACAAACAGAGATACTGTGGCAGTGGCGGATTTAGGGGGGTCTCCACCATCAACTGCTTTCACTTTAAATGTGTATGTTGTCTGATGCTCCCTGTCAAATGACACTGTTGAGTAGATAGTTCCTGTATCATTTTCAATAGAAAAAATATCACTATCCTCTTCAATAAATAAACTCATCTCGGCATTCCGACCTTTGTCAGCATCCATCACTGTCACCATCCCCACAGGGCTGTTTGGCTGTAAGTTCTCTTTGATATAGAAGGTGAAGACGTCCTGCATGAACTTGGGCTCGTTGTCATTTTTATCGGCCACCTGCACCACCACTGTAGCGGTCCCTTGGAGGCCAGGTACACCTTTGTCTTTGGCAACCACTTTGAACTCATATCTGTCCATCTGTTCTCTATCTAAAACGATATTAACAGTTATATCCCCGGTGTCTGGATGGATAGAGAAGATCCCGGCCATGGAGGGGTCCAGGGAATAAGCGATCTCTGCATTTTTACCACTGTCAGCGTCGGTGGCTAGTACTGTGGCCACTCTCTCTCCAAGTATATTGTTCTCTGGAAAGGCAACTTCCACCACGGCTTGGCTGAAAACTGGGGGGTTATCGTTGGTGTCCCCCACTTTGACTAGGAGGGAATTGTTACTAGATAAACTGGGGCTCCCCGAATCGACAGCCACGATGATGACATTGTACTCCTTGACGTTCTCATAGTCCAGGGGGGCCGAGGTGTGCAAGAAGTACTTCTTCTTGTTCTGTTCGCCCTCACTGTCACTGGCAGGCTTCAACTGGAAGGGCACATCCCCCACCACCGTGCAGGTCACCACTCCGTTCTCTCCCTGGTCCCTGTCCGACACCTGCACCAGTGCTATGGGGGTATCTACCAGCACATCCTCTGCCACGTTGGCCATGCCGTCTTTCACTGGGATCCTGCCAATCTTCCTGATGTCTATAATGGGGACGTTGTCATTCTCATCCTTGATGTTAAGGACCACGGTGGACTTGTCTGTTTTGGGGGGCTGGCCTCTGTCCCTGGCCATTACCGTGAACCTTAACTGGTTGACCTCTTCTCTGTCTATTCGGTGCAGAACACTCAGCCAGCCCGAGTTCTCATCCAGACGGAGCAACCTCCTCACGGACTCTGTGGCTGCCCCGAACACATACTCGATCTGCCCGTTCACCCCTACGTCGTAGTCGGTGGCTTTCAGCTGTAGGATCGGGGTGCCGGGGGCGCTGTTTTCTGCCAGGTCTGCCTCGTACACGCTCTTCTCAAAGTGGGGGCTGTTGTCGTTCACATCGGTTATGAGGACCCTGAGGATGGACTGAGAGGAACGGGGCGGCTCGCCCCCATCCCTCACTCGCAGGGTCAGCTCGTAGGAGTCCCGCTGCTCCCTGTCTAGTGCTCCCTTTACTATAAGCTGAGGCTGCTTCTCCCCATCCGAAGTGTCAGCCACCTGAAGCTCGAACACACTGCTCCGGCTGTCCGCCTCCATCCTCCTCTTCCCTGGGTAGGGGGCGCTCTCCCCGGCCTCTAGGCGCCCCCCGGAGCCGGGACCCCCAAGTCCCCTCCGAACAGACATGTAAGGGCTCTCCCCAGCGTCTTGGATGAGCTCGTAGCGCTCTATACCGTTCCTGCCGAAATCCCTGTCAGTGGCTGTGGGCAGCAAGTACAGGGTTCCCACGGGCCGGTTCTCCTCCACGGTGAGAGTGAGTACAGGGGACGGGAAGGTTGGGGTGTTATCGTTAATGTCCAGGATGACCACTCTGCCTTCGAACAGCTCCACCCAGCTCTGCGAGGGACCGATCACCGACACCTCGAAGTCTATGAAGCACTCGTTCTCGTCAAAGATCATCTGGCACTGCGGAAGCTTCTCCCGGTCTATCCGGCGCTCCGTGGTGCTCAGCTCCCCGGTCATGTTGTCAATTTTAAAGAAGTCGGAGCCGGACTCCAGGCTGAAGGTCACCTCTCCGGAGCCCGTCACTATCCCAATTTCTGATGCCACATTCCCGATCCGGATATCTGCAGGTCCTTCCTCGGACAAGCGATACTTGAGCAGCTGCTTAGAAGCGGCCAGTGTCAGCGACACCCGCAGTAAGAGCATGCAGTAGCCCCAGTAAGTGTGAGCCCCCACAGTCCGCATGTTTCCCCTACCTAGGACGACTCTGTGTTGTTGCACTGCTACCAACCGCTGCCTGAATGGTGCCCAGCACAGCAGTAAGTTATCCGCTCATACTGCAGCCTGGCACTGTGTGTGTGTCAGACTCCCACTTCACGGGACAGTACCGATCTCCTGCTGGATCCCAGGCAATCACTCTTTCCGCTTCACCGGCTCCTCTCACCGCTGCTTCCTGGAGGAACGATCCGGTCTGATTAGCTGAACACACACTTTTTATTCCACAATTGGGTTCGGGTTATTTAAAGGTCCACCTCACTGACGATATCAGGGAATGATCCTCAAATCCTTACTGCTTCTCTAGTGAAAAAGCCAGGCAGTACCCCGATCCATCAGTATGTGTGAAGTTCTTCTTCATCACAAAATCACACAGAGGAATACAAAATAAATGTTTCTTCCTAAAGTCCTTTCCAGTGCAGAGAGAATAAAAAAGCTCACAGAACCAAGTTAGTAGTCCAGCCGCAGTTGGTGCTCTGCTACCTGCATTTGCACTGCATGTGTTGGCAATATGTATCTGCAGCCCTGTGAACGATTCACAAATGATATTGCAGTCTCTCCCCTCGCTCTTCCCCCTCTCTCTCTCTCCTCCCCCTTCCTCCTCTTGTCCCAATGCAGGTAACCAGATCTGAACTTGATCCTGCAGTTCAGAGGTTACCAACAACCTCTGTCTTGGGGGCGATTATCGTATTCATTAAAATACCATAAGATAACATGATGAAACCGGCTCCCACGTGAATGAGGAAAGGGAAAAAAAATCCGTATGCGGTTTTCTAGATGCGCCCAAATCGTGCCCAGTGCACGGATGCTCATTCAGCAGACGCGTGGGATCACTGCGCTGATCGCATTCAGATGCACATCCTGATCAGAGCACAATCCCAATGAGCTGGCTGAGCAGCAGCAAGTTTGTCCGGAATGCTTATTGGAGCTGCTTGAGAGAGTCTCTTCCCCTGACGCAGACAGCCTCACGCTGGTGTTCTTCAGATACACTCACTGGAAAGGGAAGGACCAGACGTTTCACTTCACAAATCCCAGCCACACATTGAGCTGCTGCTAGTCTACTAGTGCAGCCTTAACTGAGGGAGCTGAGAATGAAATCAGCAGCAAATCTTACATCAATCCTTCCTGAGAACTGCTGAACCAGCTCTTGGACAGCCTTTTATACTTACTTTTATATGGTGTGTATGTATGGATAAAAGTGGTGCAGTTATGGGCCAATTGCCTCTTAGTGGACAAATTAAAACTTCCATTCTCCACCTGAGGATCAGAAATGTGTGAAACCCAGTGATGCACACCCCTCCATCTGTAAAGGGTTAAATGGTGCTTTTTGCTAGTGAGGAACTGAGGGGTTAAAAGCCCCATTTAATTAGTAGAAATGTTATTTGTTCCAAATGGCGATCCTTGTTTGTGCCAGAATTGTGTACTTAATTTTGATAATATGCTCCTTTGAGTGGCAGAGAGGGGTTAATGGCTTCTGATTCAACTTTCCAGCATCTTTTTACTATATTTGAAGGTTGCTGCCCCAGCCCCTTATAGCTATAACCCTTTAAGTGCTTGATGGATGTCCAATGAAACATGGCTGTGGAACAATTCTTGCACCCCCAGCCTTCTGAGGGTTAATGTCTGCTGCTGGAAAACCTTACTGGGGGCACAAAGCTACAATGAGAGGCATTTCTTCCATATTTAACCTTTTGATCAACAGAGGGATAGTCTAAGCACTGGACATAGTGGGTTAAGGGATTCTGAACCAAATCCTTCCATTTTCATTTGAGTGCTAGACAGGTGTCCAAAGTAATGTATCGGGATATCTATCTATCTATCTATCTATCTATCTATCTATCTATCTATCTATCTATCTTATATCTATCTATCATATATCAGTCTATCTGAATGAACGGGTGTATTTATTTAGCACCACAAGTGTATGCAGGGCTTTACAATTTAAGGGTTTAGACAATACAGGGTTACAAGTGTTATGCAAAGTTAAAACACTGGGGGCTTACAATCTAAATGGTGAAGGGAGATATACAGAGTACATAAATCAATCTATCTACCTATCTCTCTGTCTGTCTGTTTGTCTGTCTATCTATCAATCTATCTACCCACCTATCCATCCATTTGCATCTGTCTGGATGTGCATTCCTTACAGATGTAGCCCGCATCTCTATACCTCAAAACTCGCCAAACCACAGAAGTTCTCCTGTTATGATATCACAACGTAATGTTTCGTGGAGTGTTGAATCTAGTTCTACGCACAAGCATCAGCTGCGCACACTCACTATGGAAATAAAAGGGAGATGCATTGCATTGAAGCGTATAATGAACCATCTTGAGATTCACTTCTGTGGAGATTTCCCAGTATCATGCTCCACACATGCAGTAAGGAAGCGCAATAGGAGGTACAACAACATGTATATATGTTTTCAAATGACAAAATGGGAATCAAAGTACTTTTGTGATAAAAGAATCACAGGAGTGATGTAAAGAATATACAATTTAAATGCAAAATAATAGGTGGTAATCGTGCCAAATCCTATTTTACATACAGGGCTAATTTTAAAACCTGTATCTTCCACTGGGATAGAAGTCTATGATCTAAAACAAAGAAATCGTAAACGTAAAGCAATTAACTATTCCCTAATATTATTTATGGTTATGTGTATCTATTCCTGACCTGTATGTATGTATTAACCTCTTAAAGGCTGGTAGTGGGTGCAGCACATTTCAAAGCATTTTATGAAGTTCAAAGAAAATGACATCCATATAATAATTACTGATTTTGCAGACAATGAAAGAAACAAAATAAGAATTCAGAGAAAATAAATAAAAATGTAGGCAATTGACTTTACATATTATGCACTTGCAGTAAAGCAAAAAAGGAGGTTGATTATCGATTTAAAAACCATAGGGGTGATCAATGCACGTGCAGCAATGTGTCCTTAAAAGATTTAAAAAATCGAATAGTAATAAAAATAAATGGTTTTGTTAGCAGGGGCATACCCAGAAATGTTTCCAGGTGGTGGTGTGGCAAAGCCATAATATGACCCCCAGGCTAGCCTGCTCAAACCCTATGTTTATACGGAGGGGGCAAGTGTACCCACCCTCCGGACATCTATGTTTGTTGGTATTTTTCTTTCGATAAGCCCACACTGAGATTGTACAGCGTATCAGCTATGAGGATAAATAGGCATCAACTCAATGGGGGATATATATGACTGCACTAATATAGGAGCAGGAACCCATTTTTGCACCTCTTTCACATACATATTTATTAAGTAAGTTACACTCAAAATTCTCCTCTTTAGACTGCTTGCATTGAGGCATAGGCCGTGTTTGTGGGTGTTATTGGACTTTCCCTCGCCAAATCCTAAGTTAACATGAGGGAGGTGTACTAAGGGGTGATAAAGTGGAGATGACTTCTCCAGTGATATAACTTCCAAAGGGTCCTATGTTATTCTATGGACACAACACACTAAGATTTCTCTTTGAAGATGTTAGTGCATAGGCTCTATAGAATAACATCGGAACTGGACAAGTGATATCACTGGAGAAATCATCTCCAGTTCATCACCTCTTTATCACACCTTAGTGAATAATCACCCTATAGAGGATCTTGGAGTAAAATGTTTCCCTCTTTTTCTTGCAAGTGATGTAGGTGTGGCCTCTGAGGTTTGCACTCATCAAAGTCTTAACCCTGTGCCTGCCAGAGGAGTGCACAATGGATTGCGAAGCAATGGGTTGGGCATCTCTCTGGAACTTAAAGAGTTAACACTGGCAGAGATTGCGTGGTATGCACTAAAATGATCTTACATACTCATAGAGGCAGTGACATCATTTTTCATCTAATATGTAAGCTGCATAGAAGATTCAGCACCAGACATGTCCAACACATTGCTTAAAATTCCACTGAACTGAATTTTATGTTCATTTCAAGATTTCTGTTTGTGTTTTTTCTCCCCATGCCCTGTGGCTAGCATGTTAGAAGTTGCTGATTGTGCAGCTAGGGGCCTATGCTCTTGTTACAACCTGTCTTTTCTCATTTCATTTCCATGAAATCAGAGTCAGGTGGCTGTACATGGCTAAGGCTTAGTGTGTGTCATACACTTGTGTGTCTGTCTGCCTGAGAGTGTATGTCTCAGATTTGTTACTCAGACTGGCTGAATATGGACACTCAATTCATATGTCTCCGTCTGCAGTACTGTTAGAGTATTTTCAAAATTGAACTCTTCCAGCTTGGCGATAAGTCAAGGGTTGGCTTAACGTGGTTAATCCTTAAGTTACCATGTGTGCATCCGGGGGGGGGGGGGGTCCAGATATCCCTTTTAACCCTTTGAGTGCCAGAGGGATACAAAACACAATATGTTGCAAACCCCTCTGGCACTCAAAGGGTTTAATATGTAAATTCCCTTTTAGTAAATCAAGACTTCAAAAGGCATTGAGATGTAGGAGGTTGAGCAATAATACATCATATGTTGAGTTGGAGACCTGTCTAGCATCCAAAGGGTTAAAATTGCTTAAGTATCAGATGTTATGTGTTCACTGGGTTTATTTATGTGTTTGATACTTTGAATTTAGGGGTTACACTCAGACAGGGGTGTAACTACAGGGTGCATTTGTCCCAGAGCCCAGCAACGAAAGGGACCCCATCTTTTCCAGGATCAATAGGCTCTGGCTATGCCTCTGTGAAAATATTTTAGTCATAAGGGGCCTAAAGCATGCTTGTACTGTGGCCCTCCAATGACTAGTTACTCCATTGCATTCCTATGAGGAATGGTGCGTTGGTGGTTTCTCTTGTACCCCAGGGAATCCTAAGGAATAAACACATTAAAACTGTTACTTGGACATTTTAACTCTTTGGATGCTCTCATCCAATTTATTACAAGGTGATAAACATTAAAACTGTTACATTTGTATTTAAACATTTGGATGATAGTATCCAAACCAGTACTAATGCATAAACACAGGAAAAACGGTTCCCTGTGTATTGCACCAATTAGATGCCAGAGAGGTTGCAAAGCAATGCGTTAGGGACCTCTGGCATCCAAGGGGATAAAGTATTTAAGACGGATGTGTCGAGTGACACAGATCACCTTCAAAGGCCTAGACTTATCAAGCACCCAAGAGGTTAATGGTTCTGACGGGAAATAGAAATGCTCCACAAAGCCCTAAGGTGAGCTGAGCTTCACCTCCACAGCATATTTATCCAGCCTTTTCATATATTGATTTGCCCATAAGAAATCATGATGTGAGAACACCAATTGAGTCCCTTCTCCCCCAGTAGCTGCATGCTGACTGAGTGATTAAACCGCCCCCTCCCCTCTCCACTGGAGAAACTGTTCCTCATATCTGCAGCATCAGCTGGATCCCAGCGCGCAGGCGCGTCCACAACCGCCGCAGTACAGAGCAGAGGAGGAGGTGGAGGCGAGAGGGGGGTCGTCACTTTTTTACGGCGGGTTAAGTGGGATTAATACAAAACCTCCATTAGATTTTGGAGCGGCTTGAACTGATCAAAATGCCATTGTTGATCCCTTGATCTCCGATGTATTTGCTGGGGCGATCTTGAGTGGAAGTGCTGAATAAGACGAGGGATCAGTTGTTTTCCCTGCAGTACATCTAGTCACTGTAATGGCCCAGCACTATAATAATCCTCTTCTGTACATCTAGTCACGATAAGGGTCGTGCAGTGTGTCACCCTCTCTCTCACTTCTCACGATGAGGGTCCTGAAGTGCAATATGCCTCTCATCCTTTAATTCTACTCACTATAAGGATCCTGCAATCTATCATCCTTTATCATGAACACGTCTTATGGACATCTGTTTACAAAAAGGGTCCTGCAGTGTATTTCCCCTCTTGTACCCTTCTTATGATAAAGGTTTATTTAATATCCTTCTTTCTCTACCTGATAAGATCAACGTCTGGCAGTATATTATTCCCCTGCTCATCTATTCAAGATATGTATACTGCAGTGCATTACCCCTCTTCTCTTCTTGATAACAGATCAACTGTCTATTGTCCCACACCTCGTCATCTTATGATATTGGTGCAGAAGTGCATTATATCCTTCCATTTGTACCAGTCACGATAAGGATCCAAGTACATGGGGGGTACCAGTTACTCAGCTCTCTCTCCTTGCTCTTTTTGCCCCCTCAGACGTACACAAAGCTCATATGTGTGCCAGAAATGGACAGCTTGCTGCATTCTGTTGTTCAACTACAACACCCAGCATCCTCATCTAACTATAACAATGATCCTGCAGTGCATTAACCTTTCCTTATTTGCAACTCATTGTAAGGGTCCTGCAGCACATCACCCCTTTATTCTGCACCACTCGTGATAAGGGCCCTGAAGTGCATCATTCCCTCGCACTGAGAAACTCATGAAAAGCGTGCTGTGATGTGAATGACCCCATATTTCTGTACAACTCACGTGTAGGATGCTAAAGTATATTACCCCTCTGTACAACTCAGATAAGGGTGTTGAGGTACATTACCCATCTGTACAATCATGATAAAGGTCCTGAAGTGCATTACCCCCTTTCTGTACAACTCATGATAACAGTTCTGAAGTGCATTACCCCTCTTTCTGTACAACTCATAATAATGCTGAAGTGCATTACCCATGATAATGGTCGTAAAGTGCATTACCCCTCTTTCTGTACAAGAAAATGAATAAGTGGTCAGGGTCCAGTAGTTTTTTTATTTGTAAAATTCATGGTAAGGGTCACATACTGCAGTATCCTCTCCCCAACCATTCACTGGTATTGCAGAACATCACCCCTTCCTCTACTCATGTCAATAGTTCTGCAGTGCATTACCCCCCCCCCCCCCGCCCAAGTCTGCTAATTCAGTCATTATAACCGTCCTACATTAGATGACCCCCCTAAGGCCCTTGTACAGAAAGCAAAGGATGGTCAATTGGGGGGCACACCAGCTGCATTATCGTGGACATCTAAGAATCCCCATTGATTTATATTGAGCTTTTAACTACTTGGATGTAAGAGAGTTCTCAACACGTGGTGAAGCAATGCTTCGGAGACCAGGCTAGCACTGGAATGGTTAAAGACCCAATTTATATCAGTTGTGGATGTGGAATGTTTATTTGTTCCCTTGTTGCAGTTGGTTTACAGCAGAATTACTGACCTGTATAACATTCATAGTGTTAAGACCCATATTCAACCCTTTGAGTGCCAGAGAGGTATCCAACGCATTGTGTTGCAAAGGGTTGGATGCATCTCTGGCACTCAAATGGTTTTAAAACAATGGGGAGTTCCATAATAGTAAATTTCTCCGCCCTAGTGTAGTTGGTTTGCTGTACAATCGTACCACATTAGGGTAATGTATATACACTTATGATAAGGGTCCTGTAGTGACTTTCTTTACAGCTTGTCAGTAGACAGGTCCAGTGATGCATTATCCACCCCCCACCACTTGTTCACCTCCTCCTGATGTGTCTAGCAGTGCATTACCACTCTCTTCTCTAACCTAGTAATTATGAGGAAGGGTTTTGCAGTGCGCCCCCCAGCATGCCCCATTTACTATACTAGATGTGACAAGGTCCATCCTTGATTGCGTGAGAGCCAGGACATCTCTCTCTCTTCATGCTGAACATACTTATATATATGGGCTACTTTGTCCAATAACACATCAACCATCTGAAGTGTTTATAAAATACAGCTGATGAAGCACAATATTTAAGAATAACATACAGATCAAACGGTCCTTAGCACCTCCCCTAATGGGGAGAGGAGGGGGTGCAGCTCTGGTTGAGAGGGTCCCTAGGGAACAGGCACATGTTTCTGATTATAGTGCAATTTATTACAGTTATCACTGCACACGAGTAGACATTTAGCCAGAAGATAGATAGTAAATCTTAATTTTTCCCTTCTTTTGCTCAGTCTGTGGCCCATTCCTGAAGTGTGGACATGTAAAATGATTTCGACTAGGGAGAACTGCTTCATTTAATCTGGTTGGGAAAGGGTTATTATCTCAGTTTTGCATTGTAACCAAACATACTGTGTATATATATATATATATATATATATATATACACACACACATATACTCATGATTGTATTAACCCTATGAGTGCCAGTGAGTGCGGTGGATACCTCTCTGGCACTCAAAGGGTTAACCTCTGGCACTCAAAGGGTTAAAAGCCAGCATGTTCCTCAGCTCTGTTCAGTGAACTGATTCCATACTCAATACAAATACATGACACACTAACAAACGGATACAAATGGTGGCGAGGACCCTGCATTTTAATCAGTACGATATGTAGAACAAATATCTTTGTTGCATTGTATTGTATTGTATTGTATTGTATTACTAAACAGAAGGACATCTTATCTTTGGGAACAGGGAAATGTGCACAACTTATAGGAAGAAGCTTTTCATGTCTAAGCAGCAATGAAGGAGAGACAGAGAAGATATCCTCTTTTCTTTCTGTTATCTAGTTAATAACCATCACGGTGGCTGTGAGCAAGTGAAATCAATAATGTATATTAGAACCCTATCCCCCTGCTCTAGTTTTGAAGTTCATGAGGTCACCCGTGGACACACACGATGCTGATACACTGGATTTGTACCTGACAGCTCCACACTGCATCAGGCCAGCACCTCAGTGACAAGGTTTGGTGATCACAGCATCTGACAAGGAATGTTTGTCTCTACTGGAGTAAACAGGGGCACCAGTAGCTCGGAACCTTAAATGGACATTTACACTCCATAGGTAACATCAACATCCCCTTAACTCTTTTAGTGTCAGAGGGGTACGCAACGCATTACTTTGCAATGCGTTGCTTACCCCTCTGGCACTCAAAGGGTTAACCCTTTGAGTGCCAGGCAGGTATTCAAAGCACTGCACAGTAATGGATTGCATTCTTAGAGGGTTAACTATCTCAGTGCCAGAGGGGTGTGCAACGCATTGCTTTTGCAGTGAGCTGCGGCCCCTCTTGCACTCAGGTGGTTAAATTGAGTTTTCTTTCTTTCTTTCTCACATTTCCCTCTGAGTGTAAAATACGTGACGGACCCCCCTACTTCTTAACCATTTGCGTGTCAGCGGAAAACAGAAGAGCCGATATTTCTTTAGTTGCCAGCAGGGCAGAGGAGCCTCAAATATTGTAACTCATTGTATCCTTGCATCTATTAACCCTTTGAGTGCCAGAGAGGTACGCAACACATTGCAAACCCTCTGATATATATATGAGGGTGCACAGACCTAAGTACTTTATACTTTTTACAGTTCAAAAGAATGCATGAATCACCCCAATACCTCTTTAATGATATAGGGGTGCAGGAGCCCAGCTACCTCTTGTCGCTTCAGTATCAGCTTAACCAGTAGGATGTAGGAGAGGTTGGGGACCACAAAGATAGCAGTGACCGGTCCCTGCACAATGTGCGGCTCTCAGAGGGTTCAGGCTACCAGTGACTGGCCCCTGAAGAATGTGTGGGTTTCTTCACCATGCTCCGGGACATGCAGACAATGTCTAGGAGGCTGATGCTTTATGGCGAAATGGAGTAATTCTGGGGCACCCCCCAGCTTCCCCATAGAGGACACAAATAATTTCCCAAACCATTTGAGCGCCAAGGGTTAATGGAGCTTATGTTAACCCCTCATGTTAGATTGGTGTGTAATTTGTTGGTGTTAAATGATCAGCTTAACCCTTTAAATGCCAAAGGGGTACACATTGCGCACCCTTCTGGAACTCAAAGGGCTAAACAAATGGGCGTTTTTGTAATTTTAATGTGTCCTCTTGCGTGTATTTGTTTTTCTCTCCTATTGCTCATCTCCTACTTAATATATCAGCCTCTGCCTGCTTTCAGTGAGGTAGTGTATTAAATATAATAAAGGATGCAATTCCACACTTAAGAGGACACGTGTACATATCTCAAATTCTCATTCTTTTAAATGGGGTATATGTTTTTTGTTCCATGCGGTGCCGTTGGTTTGCTCTGCGATTGCACCGTTTTCCATGGTGCAGGAGCCCCAATTGTGTAAAAGCTGAGGTCTGGTACTCTGTGTGTGTGTCCCCTGGAAATCGATTCTCCTTCACACTGCCTGGCTTGCTCTTCTCTCAGTAAAGGTAACCCCTCTATCTCTCTCCCTCTCTCTCTCCCTCTCTCTCTCTCTCTCTCTCTCTCCAGGCGTGGGAATGGTCTGGACGTGCTGTGCATGTACAAGGGAGGGGATGATGACTTGGTAGTCATGTAGTGACTCGCAAACGTGCTGCTCATGTACTTCCCCACCAGGGCTTCCTATGCAAGGCTGCGGGGAGGGACATCACAGCTCCTGGAAAGATGCTGTGGGGGACTTCCTTAACCCATCGACTGCCAGTGGTGAGAGCAACACACACCACTCTGATACTCAAAGGGTTTCCACACATACACACAGAGACACACAAAACTACACACACAACATACACTACAACTATATACAAACACAACACTAGTTATACACACAACACCATAGCAACACACACAAACATATACACACACACCACAGATAAACACACACGCAACACCACAGCAATACACACAAAAGCACACATAAACATACAACACCACAGCTAAATGCACAGACACACATAACACCACAGATATATGCACAAAAGCACACAGACACATATACACACACCAGATCTATACACACATGAACTCACAGACACAACACCAGAGCTACATACACAAGCACAGCAAAACAACTATAAACACACTCACACACCACATCTATACACAGAACAACAGACATCATCAGTTATAAACACACACACTACATCTACACATATAAAAGCAGACACACATGTACATACACACACACACAACATCACACCTATACACACGCTATATACAGAGAAAACACAGAGACACAACACCACAACTATACACTTACAAACACACACAACACATATTACGACTATATATACACAGAATACCACCACTATATACACACACAGAAACACATGCAAAGCCAGCTATACACAAACAAATACACACGCACAACACCACAGCTATATACACACACAACACCATAGCTATATACACAAACATACACATGCACAACAGCACAGCTATCCACATACAGAGACTATATCGCAGCTAGACACATACACATAACACCACAGCTACACACAAATAAACACACACACATATACACACCACAGCTACACACAGAAAACAGCACAGCAATACACACACATACAAATTTACACATACAACACCACACCTATACACACACATACTACACCGCAGCTATGCACCTATACAACACCACAGCTACACAAATTCACATAGCACAGCCATACCTTTACACAACACCACAGCAACACACACATTATTTAATGGATGAAAAACCTTATTTAAATTAGTGGGGATTTGTTACCTATGGCAAAGCTTGTTTGGTCTAAAATTACTCCAGGTCTGCTTAGTACATCAGTCCCACAGGCACAGTACTGTACTGGCAGAGTGACTGTGTATATAATGAATGGTACATGTTAATTGTCTCACATTTAAAGCCACAGTCTATAGTTTTGTGTCCCTTTTCCAGTTTAAGGCCATGATGTTCCAGCATCTCTCCCAGGATTTTAACTTTGCATTTTAACTCCCTACCATGTTTGGATAACTTCTGAAGAAACTTTATAACATATGTGGACAGTCTTCTGGAGAAGCACCATACCATGCCTGGATACAATGGAGATGCGCTATACTATGTGTGGACAGTCCTCTGGGGAAGCTCCATACTATGTGTAGACTGTTCCCTTGAGAAGATCCATACCATATATGGACAATCCTCTAGAGAATCTCCATAATATGTATGGACAATCCTCTGGAGAAGCTTCATATTATGCATGGACAGTTCTTTGGAGAAATCAAGCGTAGACAGTCATCTTGAGATGCTCTATTCCATGTGTGGACAGTCTTCTCAAGAAGCTCCATACCATGTGTATGGACAGTCCCCTTGAGAAGCTTCATTCCATGTGTGGTCAGTCCTCTGTATAAGCTCCATACCATGTGTGGACAGTCTCCTTGAGAAGCTCCATACCATGCATAAACAGTTCCCTGAAGAATATTTTTGGAGGGCCTCATAAGCAATGTGCATGTGTGTGTGCATACATATGTTTATGCATATGTTTTTTTGTGTGTGCGTGCGCGCATGTGTGTTTTTGCATACATATGTGAGTGTGTGCATGAGTGTGTATATATACATGAATTAAAAAAATACAATACCTGAATAATACCCCTGCCCCATTAGTAATCTCCCCTTTTGATGGAAATTTGAATGAAAATGACAGAGAGCTATATCTTTGTGTTTTCTGCGCTTCTGATCACATGACTGCACAGACAATGTATCAATTCTAGCTCTCACTGAGGTGGTAGAATAATACATTGTATAAAACATATGCTTTGTGGATACATTTATCATTCTTCCTCTACAGCAGTGATTCTCAACTAGGGTGCCTTGGCATTTTGGGGTGCCACGGACATCAGCTTAGGGTGCCTCATGTTTTTTATGAAGACTAACAAAACTGACTCTTAAATAAAGATTTATAGAAATTGTTATGCACATTATGTTTAATTATGTTATTATGATTGTAAGACATAATAATAGCTGCATATTTATGTATTGTACCTTGATTATGCCCTTGATAAAGTACATTAAATATGTTAGTGGTGCGCCAAATGTTCTAGATAACTTATTAGGGGTGGCCTGAACAAAAAAAGATTGAGAACCACTGCTCTACAGAGAAAGATAGACCTACTATTTTCTCATTAAAGTGTTAGTAATGTCTGTATTTCACAAACGCTAATGTTGCAGCTATTATAAAATGAAATTAAACAACCCCAGTCCCATCTCTCAAGCCTTTATGGTTTGAGAGATACAGAAGACTAAAGTTCCCCACCCCATCGCTTTCCCTGATGTCAGCAGTAAGCTTACGCCAGGATATCCTGGTCACGGGACAAGCAAGTGGCTCTCCAGCAGAGCCGAAATAGCAAAATGTAAAAGAAATACTGCAAACTAGGCACACTTTGTAGACCGTTCTGATGATCAATTTCATTTTATATTGCACTATTTCGGCTCCACTGAAGAGCCGCCCTGAGTTGGCGACTCGAATCTCCTGCTGTCAGCTTTACAGATGACAGCAGGAAAAGTGGAGGGAGTGGGGAACTTTTGCCTTCTATATCTCTCAAGCCATAAAGGTTTGAGAGATGGTACTGGGGTTGTTTAATTTCATTTTATAATAGCTGCAATTTCAGCGTTTGTTAAATATAGACATTACTAACACTTTAAGGAAGCTTTTCAGTATAATAAAGCAAGCCAGAGTCAAGGTCTACATAAAGTTAGCCCATGGTCCAGATCCATAACGGGGTGTATGTTTTTGCTCATCTTCATTCTAAACTGTAGAGGGAGAACGTCCCATTTACAGCTATAACACAACTAAAGACCAGTGCTTGACTAAGAGAAAATGTCCTCCGACCTCAAATAAAAACATCATTCCTTTGTATATGTACAGAAAGATACATAATCTACCTGTATATATAAATCCACAATACAGTGATTTCACTGACATTTCATGAGCACATAGACAGCTGCGGTTTTGGTGTCAGGAAGTAGGGCTCAGTTCACCCTCTAGTGCAGTGTTGGGCATTAGTTTGAACCACAAACTTGCATCATCGTTACTCAACGTGAGAATTGTAGTCCACAACAGCTGGAGGGCCTCAGCTTGTACAGCCCTCCTCTAGGATTCAGTCACTGGTAATTTGCTTGGTGTGCTGAAATTGCCTATTAAATTCCCTTAACAATAAGCGATTAACATGCAAATATTATGCAATTTCCAATGTGATTTTCCACCCATAATGCTTTTCTCCATATTCAAAATGGCAGCTTGAACACAGCACACTAATCTCATTAACCTGTGCTATCTGGTGTGATTTAGTTGGAACAATATATATTGCATGTATTTGCGATAACCCACTGTTGGAAATGTGTTGTGGTTTTCAGGCATGAGAACAGTCACATTTGATACATTGATACCAATTTCATGAATTTTTATCATGTAATTAAATTGTTGGGATTCAGTCGCCAATGTGAATTATGCCTAAAGTCTGTAGTGTTTGCCTTGCTTAGCAAGTAGATGCAGTACCTCATGCAAAGTCTTTTAGAGAAGCAAGATCTATGCCATCCAGTTCTATGTTGGTCCCTTGAAACAGAAGAAAATTACAATTACTTAAACAAAAATAATGGTGGAAGGGGGCACAAAACATTGCTCAAAGTAATGAACACCAAGTTTTTAACTGAGTTAAAGATTCCCTTTCCTATGCCTAGCAGGAACTTAATTTGTATAAAATTCTATCATATTAACCTCATGAATGCAAAAAGAGGAGTCCAATACAGATAGGGTTGCCAGATCAACCTTTAACCCTTTGAGTACCAGAAGGCTATCCAACACATTGCTTTGTAATGCTTTGGATACCCCTCTGGCACTCAAATTGTTAAAACTGGGACACATGAAAAATTTCTTCAGTTGGGCTGTAATGTTTATTGCTAGGCTGCAAGGGTTCTCTCATTTAACTATAAAGCAGGCATTTTTTCATGAGTCTAGTTTTAAAGCCACAACAGATCACTAATTATGCAGTGCCTTGCAATAAATTGGGAACGTTCATCACTCCCCTGTGTTACACAGATAGTTTGCTCCAGAAAGGTACCTCTTCTACTTATTCAGTAAGGGCCATAGGTCTATATTTATAAAAGCAAACTGGAGTTAGGGCTCAATTCAATCCCCACAGTAAAAAAAGAAAAACAGCCGGCACTACTATGTCAAGCACAGTAAGCCATCCAATAACCTTTGCTGTGAAAAACTACCAAATTAAAAAAAAAACACACCGGGGGCTAAATTTGTGCCCATTGGAGGCAATAAAAAACATGTTGAATTTCAGATTCAATTCCACTTTATCACCAAAATCTGCACCTACAAAAAGTAAACATTTTATAAACGTTGGAATTGAAGTTGAAAAATGGCAAAGAAAAAAATCTAAGTTACCAGTGGATGTATTGATATGGGGCTCTGAGCACCATATCAATACATCCAAGGTACTGAAAAAATGTATGTAATGTTAAAAAATGTTAATCATTTGAGTGCCAGTAGGGTATGCATTGCACTTAATGAACATTATAACATTATTTCAATGATTACCTGTATGGTAACAGTTAATTGGGGGAACTTATTTCTATGTGATAGTTCTGCTTTAATATTAGAAAGGGTGAGAAGTTGGTGGAACAGGATGGGAAGTAGGAAGAATGGATAAGAGGTAGGTGGGGTTATCCAGGAAAGTCACCAAAGCCAGAAAATCAGCCTCGGTCCCCAGAGACCCAGTAATTAAAGAGGAACTTTCACCCCATCATGACCTTATCTGTGTGTAGCATTAATGTAGTTATAAAGCGCTGTGTAATTTTAAAAATAAGAAAACTGATCGATAAGGCACAAAAGAAGATTAAAGTTTAACCTTGTGACGTGTAGAGCATTGTGAGTGCTACTGCGCATGTCAATCTGGTTACCATTCGGTTACTTAGTCACTCCCATCGTTCTCTGTTATCCCGCCTGGGTCCTCCTTGTCCTGCCCTTATGTGACATGTCACCTGGCGCACACGAGCCTGTACTAGACTGGAATTAACTTTCAGCCACCTTTTGCCTATAACTGAGCCAGTGGTGCAAACGTTATGCTTGCGTTTGCACCACTGGCTCAGTTATGGGCAAAAGGTGTCTTAAAGTTAATTCCAGTCTAGTACAGGCTCGTGTGCGCCAGGTGACATGTCACATAAGGGCAGGACAAGGAGGACGCGGGCGGGATAACAGAGAATGATGGGAGTGACTAAGTAACCAAATGGTAACCAGATTGACATGCGCAGTCGCGATCACAATGCTCTACACGTCACAAGGTTAAACTTTAATCTTCTTTTGTGCCTTATCAATCAATTTTATGATTTTTACAATTACACAGCGCTTTATAACTACATTAATGCTACACACAGATAAGGTCATGGTGGGGTGAAAGTTCCGCTTTAAAGGGATAGTAATACTTTGTTTTAACTTTATTTTATTTTGTAGGCATTAAAAAAACATGAAGAATGATATAAGTATTATCTCTCAAACCTTTATGGTTTATGAGATATTCACAATCAAAGTTTCCCCTCCCGCCCCTTTTACCTAGTGTAAGCCATCTCTTCTCAGATGTGAATCTAGTTGTAAGACCAGACAGATAACAGAATGGGACAGTTTTCTTTGTATTAGAACAATGGAAGCCCTGCCCCCTTGACAAGCTTTTCAGGTTTTTCCCTTATCTTAATTGAAGATTGTCCCTCTCTGCAGTCTACCTGGGCACCTCCCTTCTGCTGTGGCTGAACAGTGTGACATCAGTAAAAGGGGCGGGAGGGGGACACTTTGTCATTGAATTACTCTGGAACTACAATTCTGACAGAATTGAAATAACACTCTCCAAAGTCCAAATACTATGATGATTAATTAGAGCTGCTTTTATGATGAAACATTACTATCCCTTTAACTCTAAAACCTGAGTTTCAGGAGCAGCGAGTTCCCAGGTATGCACATTACCTATGGAAAGCTTATCAAAACTTATTCCTACAGGACTTCAAAGGAATCAGTGTGTAACCATACAGTTTGGGTTTTTGACAAGTTTCCCTGATTTAAAGGACTATGTGGTCACTTTATCCTATGACTATAGCATACGCTTAGAAAACCCCTTTGGTTTGCTCTAGCATTACCTATTTTAAGCTTCCACAATATGAGACATAAGCCAGCCAAATGGGTGTGTTTGAAGCAAATTTGTTTCTCTAATAATTACCAAATTTGCATTAATAACTAGTAATTCATTTACAAAGCTACATTCCTCTTGGGGATTTCAGCTGGAGCCTCTGTTGTGGCAGACTCGGCCCTTATCAGGCTGTCCAACTCAAACCTCCAGGGCTTCCAACCTGTTACAGCTTCAGATGTTTCTAATTCATATGTAATTAACAATTAACTCTTCTGCAAATATCAATTAGAAAGATATAGGTATATACTCTGTTGAAATTCTGCCCTGTCCATGCTTAGAGTTCGATAACCGTATGCACCACTAAAATATTTGCATTAACCCCTTTGGTTCTAGAAAGGTCTAGACTTAAAGTTAACCTGTCTTCCTACAATATGTTCAGTTAATTTGAAATATAAAAGAAAATTGACTATATGTTGAGCTAATCATTTGTTTGTAATAAAAATATTTTTTATAGAAATTAACCTTTATATTTTGGTGGCACAGTGCGGCATGTTATCCTAATTCATTTCTGTGTTGGGCAAATGTTAACAAACACTGTGCCATGAATGAAACTAGGCAGAACCAACACGCTGGATAATTTCTAATATAACAAATAATGTTAAGTTTGACCTTGAACAGACCAAATTAAAGGGGAACTATCACTCCAAATAAAGTGTCCCTCCAACAATTAGCTATCTAGCTATAAGCTTAACAGTAGTGCTATTAGCCAGCAAAATTGCTGCATTACTCAGAAATCCTACTTGTGCCATGACTGATGGCCTGGCAACAGCACAGACATCTTTACTTACAGACATCTGCGTGCCTATGCTGTCAGTCCCGGTCTCCTGTAGGAGGTGTTGCATGGTACCTTTAGGTACCTTTAACATGCTGTGCCGGGAAATTGTGTAAAGTGCCACACTGTGCCATCAAGACATATAGGATAATTTCACAAAAAATATTTTTTTGCAGAAAATTGGTTATTTCAACACATATGCAGATTTGAATTTTCTGAGAAGCAAACTAGACTTGCCTGAAAATGGTAGACCCATTTTAACTCTTTAAGGGGTTCACAATGTGTTGCACAACCCTTTGGTCGTTAAAGAGTTAATGATGGAATTTTATGAATCTGCCAGCACCCATGGACCTGAACCCCAGGTATTTGTAAGAGAGTATGGCCACTTCAGTGCATGCAAGTGCATAAACTCAACGTGAATGCCAGAGTGAAACGCAATACAATGCTTTGAAATGTGTTGTGTACCCCTTTGGCATTCAAAGGGTTAAGCTTTTTATGCGAGCTAGCTCTGAACACAACCAGGAAAAGGGACTTATTTTATGGTGATTTCCTCATCCCCTTTTTAGTATATATAGAGGGCAAAGGCACAGAGGAATTGACTCACACAAATGCCCATATGCTCCCCAACTGCCGCTCCTTAGCACAAGTGGCATAAAGAGGAGAAGAGTTTTGCTAGGTTAGTACTTATGCATTACGTAGGTGCAGCACACATATCAGTAGTGGCACTGTTTTAGAAAAAAATTATATTAGTGGTACAGCCCCTTCTCTGTCTATAATATGATTTATTTTCGTTTACCCCCTTGCATGTTAGAGAGGTCTCCAACAGATTGTTTTGAATACATTGGAGACCTCTCTAGCATCCAAGGAGATAAATTGCATTTTAATTTGTTAATGTTAATGCCATTCCTTTTGAGTCTGTGTTTGTAAATTTACATTTTGTCATTTATACAATGCAAATCTAACAGTAGTCTAGCTTGAATGGTAAAAATGCATAGGCATGAGGAACATAACAGTGAAAAATCACCTACTCAAAAATGAATTTATTGGATTAGGCTGTACGTGACAATTCTAGGAATTAAGCTTTCTGATCTGCGTATCCAGATTTCAAATTTCCAGTCTGGTACCATAACGCTGTTTTCTGTGTACCAAGGCTGTGTTTACACAGGCGACATTAGCGCAGTAATAATAATGCTGATCTATATGCATCCATAAAAAACATATTGTCTCCAATAGTGCTGTTCAGATGGGCAATTTCTGCCTAGCAGTATGTACTGGAATGCATCTTTTTTCAATGTGAATGCTCTAACGTCCAGGTAACAAGACGCTGATCTGTAGAGGGATTCAAGCACAGATCGCTCACATTAACATTTCTGGTGGATGCACTGATATTCACATCCTCCAATTACAGGTCTACCCACATGGGCATTGGCCAGTTATATATGGCTGATACCCACATGGCAAAAAACACAATGTGACCCTCTGTTCACAAAGAAAAGTGAGTAAACCCTTACAGTTTTTATAAAAAATAAAGTGCGAGAGAAAAAAAGGAAGGAAAAAAAAGGCAATGCACAGTTCCCAAAAGTTTCTTCTTCAAACATACTCTTGTTTTTTATCGATGATGTTGCTGTGGTCCTGGTCACCTGCTCCAGTGACCCTCTTACCAAACTACACTGCAGCTACAACAAATAAGACAGACACAGATCAATAGGGTGTCTAAGAGCAACCTTCAGGCACAATACCCTTTTCCAAACCCCTTCAGATGGTATTCACTAGTAGTAGCTGGATCATTAGCCTGTTGGTATGCAAGCACTTGAGAATCCAAATACTCTCTCACTTGCAGTTTTGTCCATGTCTTTAAGTAGAATCCACCAGAGTAAAAAAAAAAAACTATACCCGGCCTTATATTCCGATAGCATGAAATTTAACTTGAAAAACAATAATAATGATAGTACGACAGCCCAACGCATTTCGTTACCTAGTAACTTAATCAGATCTAATGACAAAGTTGTATTCCTTTTGTCTGCTTCTTGTTTAATGCTGTGTAGTTACATGACGCAGAGGACTGAAGTATAACCTTTCTCCACTTTCCTGCTATAGGAGCTTGACTACATTAAAGGAGAACTAACACCTCCTAATAATAACGACCCATTTACCTTACTAAGACC
Source organism: Rhinophrynus dorsalis (assembly GCA_037306005.1). Taxonomy (NCBI): domain Eukaryota; kingdom Metazoa; phylum Chordata; class Amphibia; order Anura; family Rhinophrynidae; genus Rhinophrynus; species Rhinophrynus dorsalis. The sequence goes on along the minus strand of CM074718.1, from coordinate 80,879,678 downwards.
AGTCATTCCTAATGCCACCTATGAATTTTGCCCTTGTGCCTTCAGTCAGTCCTCTATATCATGTCTATAGAAGCTGACATGACAGTTGGTAGCAGGAATGCAGGAAAAATCTGTCCACTGCATATGGTGTAGAAACCAATGAATCCTGCATTACTCAGCTGCAATGAATAGTAATGACAACCCAGCTGGGAGTGCGGAAATTGCTCGCTGCTACTACTATGATCCGGAATGTCACTAACTGTTTGCTGTGTTTCATTCTAGTCTACTATACATAAATGGCAACAGTCTCTTGTATAGTATGTGTGTTTCAGTAAGTGGACTGTTTGTACTTTGTTGCTTTGTAGCTTTAAATATGGCGCACTTGGGATACTCTGTAAATCTATCCCCTGACGAAGCCACACATAGAGCGACGAAATGTGTAGGGTTAATTGGGGGTACTTAGTGGTCACTTGAAGCAATCACAGTAACAATACTCTTCTCTCTACCACTTTTCTCAGTTACGCAGGGAATGTACCGGTGAGGCACGAACCGATCCGGGAGGTATTTAGAGATCGTGTGCCTTATACACGATTTTTAAGCGTTCTTTAATACCTGCTTTATTTATGTAGGGAATGTACCAGTGAGGCACGAACCGATCCGGGAGGTATTTAGTGATCGTGTGCCTTATACATGATCTCTAAGCGTTCTTTCATACCTGCTTTATTTATGTAGGGAATGTACCGGTGAGGCACGAACCGATCCGAGAGGTATTTAGAGATCGTGTGCCTTATACACAATCTCTAAGCGTTCTTTCATACCTGCTTTATTTATGTATGGAGTGTACCGGTGAGGCACGAACCAATCCGGGAGGTATTTAGAGATCGTGTGCCTTATACACGATCTTTAAAGGGATAGTAATACTTCATTTTAACTTTATTTTATTTTGTAGGCATTAAAAAAACATGAAGAATGATATAAGTCTTATCTCTGAAACCTTTATGGTTTAAGAGATATTCACAAACAAAGTATCCCCCCCTGTTCAACCAGATAAGAAGGGAGATGCCCAGATAGACTGCAGAGAGGGACAATCTTCAATTAAGATGGAAAAAGCTGAAAAACTTGTCAAGGGGGGAAGGGCTTTCATTGTTTTCATACAAAGAAAATTGTCCCCTTCTGTTATCTGTACTGTCATACAACCAGACTCACATCTGAGAAGAGATTGTTTACAGTAGGTAAAAGGGGCGGGGAGGGGAACTTTGCTTGTGAATATCTCATAAACCATAAAGGTTTGAGAGATAAGACTTATATCATTCTTCATGTTTTTTTAATGCCTACAAAATAAAATAAAGTTAAAACGAAGTGTTACTATCCCTTTAAGCGTTCTTTCATACCTGCTTTATTTATGTAGGGAATGTACCAGTGAGGCACGAACCGATCCGGGAGGTATTTAGTGATCGTGTGCCTTATACATGATCTCTAAGCGTTCTTTCATACCTGCTTTATTTATGTAGGGAATGTACCGGTGAGGCACGAACCGATCCGAGAGGTATTTAGAGATCGTGTGCCTTATACACGATCTCTAAGCGTTCTTTCATACCTGCTTTATTTATGTAGGGAATGTACCGGTGAGGCACGAACCAATCTGGGAGGTATTTAGTAATTGTGTTTCTCTTAAACACGATCTCTAGGCACTCATTTCTATCCTTTAAATAACACTGTTAAGGCACCGATGTGATACGAATCGATCCAATAGGCATCTACTAACGTCCTTCGTATATACTACGTTTGGACTTTTGCTTTGTCAAGGTGTATCGTTTAATAGCGAACAGAAGTCAGTAACTAAAAACCTGACACTCTTTTGCTTCAAGGACAACAACCCCTTGATACTGTTTTACTACACAGCTGAGAGAGTGGGTTTTAGCTCTTATACAGTTGTGGTAAATTTTAAATAAAAAATATTTCGCTTTTTAATCGTAAAACTGTTATTTACACAATTGCTAATAAAGGTTAAGTTTTAAACTTTTTGTAGGGTTCCTACAAACGCTGAACAGGCTGACTTTCTCACTCCCAGCTGCGTTGTCATTACTATTCATCCCAGCTGAGTAATGCAGGATTCATTTGTTTCTATATACTTAACTACTTTGTACTATTGGGAAACCATTTGTTTCTTATATCACTGCATATGGTAATCTTAACCATTTAAGGACCAGTGGGTTGTGCAAATCAGGGCACTCTGCCACCTCAGTTTAATAAAACTTCCAGCAACTATCATGTCTGCCTCCATGGACATGACATTCAGCACTGACTGAAGATGGTATCTCTTGAACAAAGGCACAATGGCAAGATTCAAAGGGGACATTAGGATTCCCTGGCCATAATAAGTAAGTGAGTGGTTATTATTAAGAGATATTACTTCGCCTTTAAAGTTTTAAAATGTCAGGGTGTATGTACCATATGTAAGCATCCATACGGTATAGTGCATACCATGTGGTGCAGGTGCTTTATCTGCCATCTGATTTGGTTTACATGTGGCAGTAAAGTCAATACTTTGATTTCTGAAAATGGCATTTTGGGGACTGCATAGATGCTGCAGAAAACCCTGGACCATATTTATAAATACAAAAGTGAAACAATTCTGGAGTAAACTAACTGCAGTATAGGATACAATAAGCATTTCCATTGATTAATGTAGTGCTTTTAAAATGATAGTAAAAGCAGCTCCAATTAATCTTAGTATTTGGGCAATGGAGAGTGTTATTTCAGTACTGTCAGAGCTGTAGTTCAAGAGCAATTGAATGACAAAGTATCCCCCTCCCGCCCCTTTTACTGATGTAACACTGCTCACCTCAGAGCAGCAGAGTGGTGTCCAAGTGGATTGCAGAGAGGGACAATCTTCAATTAACATAAGGGAAAACCTGAAAAACCTGTCAATGGGGACAGGGCTTTCATTGTTCTCACAGTAAGAAGATTGCCCCCTACTGTGAGCTGTCCGGCCTGTGGACCAGATTCCACATCTGAGAAGAGGGGGCTTATACTAGGTAAAAGGGGCGGGAGGGGGAAACTTTATCATACAATTGCTCTTGAACTACAACTTTGAGTGTATTAAAATAACACTTTCTATGGCTCAAATACTATGAAGATTAATTGGAACTGCTTTTTTTGTGAAACATTACTATCCCTTTAACTCTTTGAATGCTAGATAGGACACCAACACTTTACTTAGCCTTCAACTGGTTAAATGCTGCTTTTAAATCAATGGAACTTTTATTTCTTCCTTATGGCCCAGAACAGTTCCACGTATGGCTTTGTACTCCAGATATAGTCATTGTTTGGATCTCCTGCTTTTGAGAACTACAACTCCCATCATCAGACAACAGTTGATTGGGATGATGGAAGTTGTAGTTTCCAAAAGCTGGTGGTTCAAAGAATGATTACTCTTGCACTACTCTGACTGCCTCCTACTGGATTGGATATCTTACTTAACCTTTTGAGTGTCAGGAGAGTACGCAATGCTTTGCAAAGCAATGCATTGAGTACTCCTCTAGTACTCAAAGGGTTATTTACTGAGAAGCAAATGGGAGATATGTAGTGGAATACTTTGGAATAATCCTGCTAGTTGCCACTCCCTTATTTATTACAGGGACGTAGCCATTTCTGGGTGGGCCACCCTGTTTGGTTGTAGGCCAGTCACCAAGCTGTCTGCAACTTTATTTTATTGCACGCTTAAATGTGTGTTCTTTAAAATTCCAGTCCTGGGAATGTCTTGACCTCTCCCATATAAATATGAAACCCATCCAAATAACAACAATACTGGCTATTCCACTGATATATAAAGAAACATTAACATCTCCTAATAATACATTCCAGCTAACCTTAATCTGGGCACACACTTCTAATGATCTCTATAGATTAATTTTTGTATGGATTCATTACCCAAAATTGATTTAAATTAGTACTTGATATCATGCCATAGTGTAACTTGTCACTGGAGGGCCCCATTGCAATTTGTTGGGGCCTCTAATACAAAATATTGTCACTGAGACATAACTAGGATCTATCAGACCCTGGGGTAGATGGGGCCATCTTGGATCCTAGGCTTCAGCTTCAGCACAACTTCACCCCCATAGTTATGCCCCTTATGCCCACGGAGGTGGGCATGATTCTCTGTTGCTTTATTAAATGATTCCATTATTTCTGCCTACTGTCATCATCAAAGAATCATGTCTGATTCCATGGACTTAGTATCCAGTTGAATTAAATTTAAAGGGATAGTAATACTTAGTTTTATCTTTATTTTATTTCGTAGGCATTAAAAAAACATGAAGAACGATATAAGTCTTATCTCTCAAACCTTTATGGTTTAAGAGATATTCACAAGCAAAGTATCCCCCCCCCGTTCAGCCAGATCAGAAGGGAGGTGCTCAGGTAGACTGCAGAGAGGGACAATCTTCAATTAAGATAAGGGAAAAAGTGGAAAAACTTGTCAAGGGGAGAAGGGCTTTCTTTGTTTTCATACAAAGAAGACTGTTCCCTGCTGTTATCTGTCTGGTCTTACAACCAGATTCACATCTGAGAAGAAATGGCTTACACTAGGTAAAAGGGGCGGGGAGGGGAAACTTTGCTTGTGAATATCTCTTAAACCATAAAGGTTTGAGAGATAAGACTTATATCGTTCTTCAAGTTTTTTTAATGCCTACAAAATAAAATAAAGATAAAACGAAGTATTACTATCCCTTTAAGGAACCAATCCATGCAGAATTAATGGTTACCATTGGGATTTTATTCCCAGACTAAGTTAAGTGGGGTTTATTATTGGCATATACCCTACTAGTATACACCTCAACACGTCAGCAGTTTTCAATGAGAGAGGGAGCCATTAAGGACCAATACAGGGGGCTATTAAAATTCTAGCAAATTTAAGACAGCCCAGCTCATTTCTTATTAGTTCTTCATCTGGGACATCAAGAATGGTCTCTTACAATTAACTTTACGTGCCTTTTGAAACTACTGGTGTTCATTGTGATGTTGTGGAGATAAATTAGACTTTAGTCTGCGTACTGGTGTGTCCATATATGCATTTACTGCTGTTATTGTTTTCTTTAGTTTATAATTATGTATTTTAGTCCATTCATTGTTAATTGTATTGTACCTTGTGAATGAATTAATAAATGAATTAATATGTTTATTTATATACACCCACAAGTGTACACAGTGCTTTATAATTTACAGGTTTGGACAATACAGGGTGACAATGCTTATCAAAGAGAGATTGAGCCCCTGTGGAGACAGCCTGAGGATCCGTTCACCGGGCAGCAGGCTTGCCTTTGATGCCCGCTTCCTCCACTACCCCTCTCCCCTTAAAGATCCTTGGCACATTAGATGTTGCTGAAGTCCTTGTCAGGACCTTCAGGTTTCAATACTCAGATTATGTGAAGGTCCCGACAGGGCACTCAGGCAATTTCCAATTGGCTGAGGATTTTGGAGGGAAGAGCAGCAGTGGAGGAAGCGGACGGCAAAGCAAGTATGCTGCGCACTGAATGGATCCCTTGCTGCCTCCTCAGGGGCTCAATCTCACTCCAGCATGGAGATGGTTAGAGGGAAGGAAAATGGGGGCTTAGATACACGTGTTTGAGGTGTGACGGAAAGGAAGGGGAAGAAGGAATATGGGGAGACAAACATCTGGATTTTTTGTGTGTTTTTTTAATACTTTTTTTAACTTGTGTATAATACACACACCGTACTTCCCATAAGGTGAAATGGGGTAAAAAAGTGAGAGGTGCCCTGGTGCAAGAATTGCGACCACATTGGCCCCCCTCAACCACATTGGCCACCTCCACATTGTCCCCCAATCTCCACATTGCCCCTTCCACAATGCCCCCATCTCCACAATGCCCCTCAATCTCCACATTGCCCCTTCCAAAATGCCCCTCAAACTCCACATTGCCCCCATCTCCTACCTCCCTGGTGGTCCAGTGGCATAGCAGAGGACAGGTCTGTGCCGCCTTCTGCACAGACCTCTTTTCCTGCGCAGTCCTCTTCAGTAATTCAGAGTGCTGGGAGATGATGTCATCTCCCAGCGCTCTGCATTACGAGAGCGCCGGTCTACCGGAGGGAAATCAGCATATTGCAGGCGCCAGGCAAGGGGGTCGCAGGGGGCAGCCTGGCCCCTGGAGTGACAGTTGTATGGCACAGTTGTATGCGACCCTAATAGTTATGCCACTGCCATTATATACATATAGGAATGCAAATGTGACAGTTGAATGGGACTTTGATCATATTTAAGATGTCTTCATTGTGTCTCTGGCATTGTTCTGTACTTTTGGTTTTATATCACAACGGGTGAGGCATTTTGGTGCAAAGAATCTTACAGCAGATAAGAACCTGTTGTCCCTTTTCCCTATCTATTTAGATCAGGCATATTTTATTCATAGAATATCCATATGTCTATCCAAAGATTTCTTAACTTCATTTGCTGTCTTAGCCTCAAGCACTTCTGCTAGGAGACAATTCCATTTATCTGTCACTCTTTCAGTAAAGTAGTTGTTTCTAATATACTGTGCTCTATGAGCAGGGCTGGATTTCCCATTAGCTATATTAGGCAACTTCAAATTGTGAAGGGCACCTCAGCTGTGCTGGACTCATGAACATTCTGAGTTGTGGGTGTGACCAGTACAACCTTATTGTCACTACACTAGTTTATATACCCTTTTGCTGGCTGTTATTTACCCCTTGGATGCTAGAGAGATAGCCAATGCATTGTGAATCAATGCATTGAAGATCTCTCTAGCAACCAAAGGGTTGTAACTTTTCTTTCTACTTATATATTATAGGCAAAGGGTATTTTCTGTTGGTGGGGACATATGAGGAGTGGGGGGTATAGCCAACGGTGGAGCTAAGGGTACTTAGGTTGTCTTGCCTAGGGGTGTCTGGGATGTAAATCTGGTCCTGTGTATAATAGAACTGGAGCCATAAACAAGATAGGAAAAACCCAGATGGTGGTCACAGTACATAAAAAAGAGTTTAATATATATATTTAAAGAAAAAGTTGAGTCGAAGTAACATTTGAAATAAAAATCTCCCAACAGTTGGATTGCCCTAGTTTTACTCAACAGGAAACATCAAAAAATATTTTTTTTTCCATAAAAAGCAATTTTAGTGCTATCTGCTGACTGAAGCCAAGTCACCTATTTTGAAACCCTGTTCCAATCCTTGTGTCATCTCTTGTGATATTAGGCATTTCACTTTAACTCCCTGTGCCTCCACCACCAAAACTTAGATTATAAGTCTACCAGGCAAGGACATATGGGGCGTTCTGTATAAAGGAAAATGGATCAGTTCTGGGACAAACCAACTTCACTGCAGGGAAACAAATACAAATTCCACAAAATTCAAAGCGATGTGTTGAATCATATCTACCATTTAAAGGATTAAAAGTCTAATTTCACTTAAATCTTTGATCTTTACATTCCTCTCAGTAGCTAAAAGTCTTATCCCATGACTCTGACTTTCCCTGGAACCTCCCTCTATTTCCTTATGGTTTAAATCTCTACATCACCTAGCCGTTATGAAAAAATGCCATGCCGTTACTACCTCCTCGAGTTCCCAGATCCTTTCCCTTTGCGCCCCTTGGTTTTCCTACATATCATCCAGACAACCAAGATCAGTGCCCTGAACTAGACCCAGAAACAAGGGGCGCCAATAGTGCTTAAATCCAACAGGCAATGTACAAATAAATACAAAATAAAATTGCACTCATATTTAAATATGGCTGAACGAACACATACGTGCAAGCACAGCTAATTCAAGCATGCAAGGGCATCTTACCCCCCTTGCTTGGTACACTGTCAATCTTAGCTCTCCAGATGTTCTCCCATCCAACTCCAATATAGTCTGCTGTCAGTATTTGTTTTAAAAATGTGAAGCCGCTCCAACAAATAGCAACAGGCCTACATTACTGAAGAAGCAGCGTTCTATCGCTGCAAAACTCGTTTTATAGTGGGTTGTTTTAACTTGTGGCACTTTTATATTTGTAATAAGTTGCTGCCAAATAAATTTAAATTTTGTTGCTATTTGTTGGAGCGGCTTCACATTTTTAAAACAATACTGACGGGAAGTCGTTGTAAGTAATGGGGGAAAAAAGTTTGGCGGGTGTTAAGTGCCGGCCACGTGCGTGCGCTGCCGGTCACTAAGGGGTTAATAACTTACTGTTCAATAGTTAGTTCATCTAAGTGTGGTCCAGATGGAGAGCGGCGAGGGACAAACTTCAGTAAAAAAAAAAAAAGGAAAATCCTGCCTTCCTTCATCAAGGGGGTAGGTTTACTTATACTTGCTGACTGAAGATTGTCCCTCGCTTCATCCATCCGGATTGCAGCTCTGAGGGCAGGAGGCCAGAAGGGGTGTGACTTGGATCCTTATACACTAAATATTTTTTTAACTACCAAACAATAAGTTATTAACCCCTTAGTGACCAGTCGCGCGCATGTGGCCGGCACTTAACGCCCGCCGAACTTTTTTCCCCCATTACTTACAACGACTTCCTGGACATACATGTACGTCCTCTGTCACTAAGTGACAGTTTGTGCGTGATGTACATGTATGTCCATTGTCGGGAAGGGGTTAAACATAGCACAAAGTGTTCTGTTTACAATAGAGAAGACTCGGTGATAAACTTTATTATAGACATTTCTATCCCTTTAACCCTTTGAGTGCCAGAGGGGTATGCAACGCATTGCTTTGCAATGCGTTTCATACCCCTCTGGCACTCAAAGGGTTAAGATTTATCCCATAAAACCGCCTTTATTTTTGTCACAGTCAGTAAATGTACTTATACATACATTGCAATATAATTCCTATTTGGGCCACTCCCATTTCTACTCCACTTTTCAAGTGAACCGTTTGGTGTTAGTACATAAGTGGAACTTTCAACTTTATAATATTGCCCCCCAATACATTAGTAATATAGCAATAGGCAAAAGTAATAGTTGTATTATGGTGAATAAATCCGCGTTATTGAAGTAATCCATCTTCTTCTGTAGGCATCTAGCGGACAACAGCGCAGACATCTTAGAGGAAAGTTGCCTCTGAGTCTGTGCTGTCTGTCCCGTGCACTGCTCGGATTGGTGGTGACGATTGCTGGTTACCTTAAGGTAACGGAAGTTGCTGCCTGAGCAGGTGCACAGAGCTTCTCTTGTAAGCTCTGTGCCCTGGATGCCTGCCGAAGAAGGTGATTACTTCAATAATGTAGATTTATTCACCATAATATAACTATTACTTTGCCTATCGCTATATTACTAACTAGTGTAAAAGCCCATGTGCATGGGCGTATCCTATAATATATAAGGTCAGCGCAGTAGAGACTGCCCGAACGCACACAATGCTGAGAGATGTAGAGCTGTGTTCGGGCAGTGTCTACTGCTCATGACTGCCTGCATTCCGGCAGTCGCTACTGTGCATGATTGCATCGGACAAACATACATCTGGCCCATGGGCGGAATGTCCTATAGGGGGATCGGGCATTCCCCAGTGGGCCGCTAGATCATTGGCCAGTGGGGGAGATCAGAGGATCTCACCTCACCGTCCCATGATATTTTGAAGGAGAAGTCTATGTTGCCACCGGCACAGGCACTCTTTGTGACAGCCTTCACGTTCCTTGTTAATGCAGAGCGCCAGGATATGACATAATATCCTGGCACCTGCTCTCCCATGCTGCACAGGGACCACAAGGGGGCGATGATAGGCGATGATAGGGGCGTCGGTGCTGGAGGCTGCATTGACTTCTCACTCCCCACACTGGACCACCAGGGAATGCAGAGAGGAGGCAGAGACACATAGCAAAGATATATGTTGAGAGGCAGAGGAAAAGTAGACAAAAAAAGACTAGATGGAGAAGGAAGTGGGGAGGAGAAAGGCAGGGGACTGAGGGGGTCTGACTGAGCAATGTTAGGAAAGAGGGGGTAAGCAATGGGAGAGAGTGGAGGGGGGACAGGGGACAGAGGGGATGAAATAGACTGGAGGAGAGAGGAAGCAGCAATGGGGACTGTAGATAGAAAGTGAAAGGGGGTAATAGCCTGGGAATGAGAGTGTAGAAAAGGGCTGGGGAAGAGAGAGTGGGGGAAAGGGGGTGGGAGTTGCTAGGGTTGTATCTAACCCTATGAGTGCCAGGTATGTATCAAAAATTATATATATATATACAGCAGCTAGTGGGCTGCTTTAAAAAAATATGTCTGGGCTGGTGTTCCCCTACAATCTGCCCCTGATCTGGCCTTTTATATTATAGGATGCATTGGGGGGCAATATTATAAAGCTGAAAGTTCTTCTTTAGAGTAAATGATCTAAGCGTTTATGTTGCTTTGTGACAATTTTAAAGGGGAACTACCACCCTACACAATCTTTACCTTCACTAAGTCCCCATCTGGCGACTAGCTGCTTAGTAGTGCTAGTCACAAGAATAATTACCTTATTTAATAGATTTCTGCTCTCTTCCCCGGCTGACAGGCAGGACGGAGCGCGGGCATCTTTCCATTGTGACGTCCGTGCACCTGCGCTGTCAGTCCCAGCTGGGTCTAGGAGGCGTTGCTAGGACCCATTTGGCTCCGGCTGGGACTGACAGAGCAGGCATGCAGACGTCACAATGGTAAGATGTCCGCGCTCCGTCCTGCCTGTCACCCATTGAAGAGAGCAGAAATCTATTAAATAAGGTAATAATTCTGGCAACTAGCTCTACTAAGCAGCTAGTCGCCAGATGGGCACTTAGTGAAGGTAAAGATTTGTGGGGTGGTAGTTCCCCTTTAAACATACTTTTTATACTATGTAGTTTTATAATTCACCCGTGTTTGTTAATGTCAAATTACAAAGAAACATTCCTATTTGTACTATTCTCCTTTATGGTGTTTTTTTCAGAAACCTTCAGGCGATGTTTTAATTGCAATTCATGTTACGCAATGTAAAATAGATTCAATTTTGTACCTCTATATTCTAATAAAAAAAAATTAGCCTAATCTCATATAATCGTTTGAGGTCCAGAAGGGTGTGCAAAAAATTGCTTTACAATGCATTGCGTACCCCTCTGGCACTTAAAGGGTTAAAACTGGGGTAAAAAATAAGTTTAATGCAAAACGAGTACCTTCCATTTAACACAAATGCATGCAGAAAAAAAAGACAAAGTTTATACGTGTGTGTTCGTGATCGTGATACAAAGTTCCCTAAGAAGGGATTTTGAGTTCATGAATTCCCTTTAAGAAACAAACTGTTGTGTAAAAACCAGCAAGCATTGCCAGCTGTATATGAAATATTTATCTCACAGTATTGTATTTGCACTCATTGACCTGCAGTTTGTCCAGATCCCTTGTATTTTTGCTTGTTAGTTACTAAAGGTGAATTTGGTTTGTATAGACTTGTTTTTGTATAGCAGCAGTGAAAAAAATAAAAGAAAAAGGCTTCCGTGAGAGGAAAACAAGTTCAGTGCACAGGCTCTTAATAAATATGGAGAGGTGAAAACATTCTCTGAAAATAGATACTGCATTAACAATAATTTAAGCAAGAGGTTAAATGCTGTAAACACTATAGCTGATTCAGAAAAAAATGTGAGTGTTTGAAGGAGAGGAATAAACTAACTCAAGTACTCCACCAAGGGACAGTCAGATGAAATAACACCCTGTAATATGCTATTTTATTGACCTTTCTTTCTGTTTAGGAGATAAATCTACAGTTTGCCTTCCAAGAGCTGATGGCTTAAAGTGGAACAACTGTGATTTTGAAAGAGTTTTTAGAATCATCTATTTTTATGTTTGCTATTTTTATTTTAAAAAAAATGGTTTATGAGATATTTAGCATCATTTATTTGAGAGTTTATTGAAATAAGTTAGTACTGGCAAGTAGGAAGTGACAGTTTGAATGGGGAGCAGTGTGGAATGTTAGTGTCTGGAAGACATGACTGACAGTACTCTCTAATTTGCATACAGTCACTAATAAATAAAAGCTAAATATCTTATAAACTATTTCTTTAAAATAAACATAGGCGATTTTGAAAGCTCTTTCGACATCACTTATTTGTGACAAAGTAACGGTTCCAGTTTAAGCCACTGAGTGCCCGAAAGGTGCGTTTCATGCTCATCTGGCACTTTAACGGGTAAAGTTGAACTCCTTAGATGCTAGCGGTCTCAAACGTATTGCAAATACATCTCATGCACACAAATATGTTTGATTATATAAAAGAATGTTAACCCTTTGAGTGCCAGAGGGGTACGCAATGCATTGCTTTGCAATGCTTTGCGTACCCCTCTGGCACTCAAAAGGTTAATAGTCATTCTTAAACTGTGCCTTGTGGAACGACAGGGATCTCTGAAGTTTTTCATGGGTTCCAGAGAACAAATGAATGTAATGGTGTCAAGGTAAGAAACCCAGAGGTCTAAGACTGCCAGCTGATATCCACAAGGATGAAAAAAAATTATACTGTGAAAATTTCTCTTGTAATAGACCTAATGTACCAGTCACAATATATCTGTACCTCTAAGAAAAATCAAAAGGTATCAGATAATGTTACCGGGTCCTCTGATCCTCCTGTTCTCCACATCTGATTGTACTATTTAATACCTCTGTATGTCTATTCCCAATTGTACAGCGCTGCAGAATTAGTTGGCGCTATATAAATAAAGAATAATAATATGAAGAACAAACAAGGAAAAAGCGCTCTGTTAATATATCAATAAATAATATTTATTGTATATTAATGACATATATATGTCATCAACATATAAAAAGACTCTCTAAAAAAGCCCAAATCACAATATATAAAAACAATATAACACAGACTGAATCACTGGACCTCACAGTACATATAAACCATGTATCCAGTAATAAAATGATACAACGTGTTCAGAATACTGAGACACTGATGCTATTGAAACTGCTTAAACAATTCGCTATAGTGCTGGCCAGCATATATATTGTAAAATCCACTAAATATGTAAATCCAATGGGAATGCAGCGAGGATAAAAATAAATAAATGTCCTCTTCCACAACTCGGCCTCCACATAGAATTGGCAACATATATATCCACTAATCTAGTGGTAAGATGTATAATGAAGGAAAAGTTCCGCTCTATCTAGCGGCTAAATGGCGTCGATAACAAGCGTGGATGCAACCCGCTCTATCTAGCGGTAACGCTCCAGAATGAATCTGACCTAATCAAGACTTGATTGTAGTCACTTCCAGCCAAGATAATACACAGGCTCCCTGGTCAGAATAAGTTACCTGACCGCACTGGTACCGGATCCTTTGTGCACTGCATGCAGCGTCCTTGAACACCAAAACACGTGATCAATCCAGTAGTAGCCAATACTGTCGGCCGAATGCGTTAGAACTCCCAACAATGTAATGTGGAAAATAAATTCTTGCAAAAGCAGTATCTTCAAGCAGTAAAACCACTTTATTATTCTCATTGGTATTTCTTTGTATTTATTATCTTATATTGTTTTATTTTGTTTTATTTTATTTTATGTAATTCTATTTTATTTTTTATTATAATTTATATTATTACTTCTACATGGGATGGTAGTTTTATAGGAGTATTTTTTTCCCTTTAAGAGAATCTAAATAAAAAAAATTTGTATTTGGTATTGTACCTTAAAGTGTATATGTATAAAGGTATAGTTAAGAGTTAAAAACACTATAAGGAGTTAATTCTGTATGAGGTAATGATTGGAGCCTTAATTAAACACATGTTATATAAATGCTAGAAGATCCATTATGGGGTTTTGGCCCTGATGAAGTATCTTTGATACGAAACGCGTTGGCTTGTACCCTTAGTGGTTTTACTGCTTGAAGATACTGCTTTTACAAGAATTTATTTTCCACATTACATTGTTGGGAGTTCTAACGCATTCGGCCGACAGTATTGGCTACTACTGGATTGATCACGTGTTTTGGTGTTCAAGGACGCTGAAGGATTTGGTACAAGCTAGGATTGTGTGTTGACCTATTCTACGTGACGGAGTATTGTGTCTTGCCCAGCGGGTTCGTACGCATGCAGTGCACAAAGGATCCGGTACCAGTGCGGTCAGGTAACTTATTCTGACCAGGGAGCCTGTGTATTATCTTGGCTGGAAGTGACTACAATCAAGTCTTGATCAGGTCAGATTCATTCTGGAGCGTTACCGCTAGATAGAGCGGGTTGCATCCACGCTTGTTATCGACGCCATTTAGCCGCTAGATAGAGCGGAACTTTTCCTTCATTATACATCTTACCACTAGATTAGTGGATATATATGTTGCCAATTCTATGTGGAGGCCGAGTTGTGGAAGAGGACATTTATTTATTTTTATCCTCGCTGCATTCCCATTGGATTTACATATTTAGTGGATTTTACAATATATATGCTGGCCAGCACTATAGTGAATTGTTTAAGCAGTTTCAATAGCATCAGTGTCTCAGTATTCTGAACACGTTGTATCATTTTATTACTGGATACATGGTTTATATGTACTGTGAGGTCCAGTGATTCAGGCTGTGTTATATTGTTTTTATATATTGTGATTTGGGCTTTTTTAGAGAGTCTTTTTATATGTTGATGACATATATATGTCATTAATATACAATAAATATTATTTATTGATATATTAACAGAGCGCTTTTTCCTTGTTTGTTCTTCATTGGATTTTTTTGGTCTGTCCACTTCCAGACTATTGGATTGATAGCGTACTGTTACTATTATCTAATACATATTATTGCTTTTATTATTATATATATATCCGGTGTTTGTCCTACAAATAGCGCCTTTTACATTTTTTGTCTAAAGAATAATAATAATAATACCTGGTGACAGTTAACTGATACATTTTATACTGACCAAAATATACACACACAGGAAGAGAGCTTCAGAGTGGTATATGAATATTCATGTAACACGCAAGTATCAAATTGTACTTACATCAAATGCTCCCACTGGTCTGTGTATAACCAGAACTGGTGAGAACGCCAGCGGGGTATGATTGCCGGTCCTCCCTGCAAATAGACATCACAAATCGAATGGCACTTAACGGATCCTCTTCCATGGAAAAAGGACTGGATACAGGCAGACCAATAAAGCTAAAAACTATTTTATTAAAAGATACACATAGTTTGTTATCCTAACATGTTTCGTGGCCCACCGACCACTTCTTCAGAGGAGGCAGTGACAATATCATCCACAGGCAGTTATGGTACTTAATATCGATAGCAGCATTTGGGAAATGTGAGTGGAAATCTTTCGGTTTATTTTATTTTAACCATTTTCCATTAAGTGATACAGTATGATGCTCTCCCCCTTCTGTTTTTTGGTTGTTCACATTTTATACTAGTTATAGTCTTGATACCAGCACAAATTAACTTTTAAATACATTTTATACTTGTACTGTTTTAACCCCTTCAATGCCAAACCACCTAAACCTTTCACGATGCATTGAAGGCCTTTCTAGAACCCAAGGGGTTAACCCTTTTTGTGCTGGTGGGTATCACGTTGGATACCCCCAACACCCAAAGGGTTAACCCCTTGGGTTCTAGAAAGGCCTTCAATGCATCGTGAAAGTTTTAGGTGGTTTGATTGTTTGGGTGCCACTGGGATTGCTTTTAAAACTAAGAACCACTGCATTATAACTTTCAAGGACATACATGTCACCATACCTTGACAGAACATAAAATATAAACTATTGTATGTATTGGTATTTGTTTTTGTTTGCTATGTTGTTGTTGTTTTTTTTAAGGAATAGTATACATTTTTATGAAAAAATATATATTGTAAGGTGTTTCCTGTTATGTAACATAAGTGTACTCCCACTGCTGAGAGATGTCAATTTCAAGCGTTATTACAGTTTAAACCTGTGTTTTGTACATTAGCAGTGCCCTCTAGTGGTCAAATTCCAATTAGTTTTTCTGTTACATTCTAAAGGAAAGGAAAATCAGTGATATACAGTTCTCCATAGAATGTGATATATACTGTCAAGTCACTTCCTGACAGATAGAACTATCAGGAAGTAAACTCACAATAGATTCACTTCCTGATTATTCGAATCCTATATAATAAAAGGCCAGAAAGTCTGTCACGATGCAGTCATGCGCAGTAGAGACTGCCCACATTCTGCCAGTCTCTACTGCGCATGATTGCATCGCATGGAGCAGTGAGGTAATGGCAGTACGCAGAGCAGGTCCAGGTAATGTTAAGAGGCCGGTCCTGCTCTGCGTATTGCCGTTACCTCACTGCTCCATGGCCCGTGCACATGGGCTTTTACACTAGTTATATCATTTGAATAAAACAACTGGACAGCAGTAGGAATACCCTTGTTTTACTCAGCAGGAAAAGCACTATAATATATAGGTTTTCATAGAAATGAGTAGAGAAAAGACATTTTGGAGGCAATATACAAATCCGCTAGCACAATTCATTTTTTTTGTACTGGGATGTTGGCTTCCTACTCACTTCAAGGTGTGTAATACAGCATATGAATGCCTTAGTGTAATGTAACCAGATCACCATTTTAATGAGTGAAGTTTATTACAGGAGTCACTGCACACCTACAATGTGATTTTCCTTAGTGTTCCACATTAAAATGTTTGTATTACCTTAGTCCATAGTGACACACACACACTGCTATCATTAATACAGCTATCCCTGAATGGTCTCTGTAAAACCTGCTCAGGAAAATGGAGTAGAGGTACGTTAATTTCCTATGCACCTTGTTAATACATAGAGTTAAACAAGACTGAGAGGAAATGAAAGCCCCAGAATGCCCATACCCATCCCTACTACCTTTCCCTTGGTGATAGCTGAAAACAGACATACAGCAGCATAGTAAAGTGGCATTATGTAGGAGTAGCACTAAGAATTTTCTTCAAGTGCCTGCTTTGGTGAAGAATTATATTAGTAAATTATTTCCCATTGCTTCTTCCAGCTCGCTTAACCCTTTGAGTGCCAGAGGGGTACGCAATGCATTGCAAAGCAATGCATTGCGTACCCCTTTGGTACTCAAAGGGTTAAAGACAGCACATACTAACACCTCTTGCAAAAAAATGTTACATGGAGAAAAAATTTAATGCCCATTATGAATCAATTATGGATGGTTTTGGTCTCCAAAATTAAGCTATGTTTAATATTGAATACCATGTCCAAAAGAGCTTGATTCTAGACACAATTCTATCTGAAGGACATCAGACTCCTCCAACTGAAGTATTCATTCTTTCCTAAAGAGCCGAATGGCTATCTACCATCAAATTCTATGGTTCTATATTAGTGTTCATGGGGAGGAGTCTGAGGTCATGGAGTTCTGCCTTGGTGGATAGACAGGATGTAGAGTACCAATCGACTTATATTTTGGAGAATAAATCCTAGAATTGATTCATAGTGGCCATCAGGAATTTCTTTCCATATTAAAATTTCTGGGCGTTATTATTAGAAGGTATTAAAGCGGAAGTTTCAGATCATACTAAGTCGCCATGCATTCATTAGATGCACGGGACTAGCTTTGAAACAGATGTCTTACCTTTATAAAATAGCCCATTGTAAAGGAATCCTTCCCATTTGGAGACCGGAACCCAGGCTACAGCACAGACATCTTGTCTGTGCGCCTGCACTGTCAGTCCCAGTCTCCATTGAGTTGCACTGCATGAGTTTAATGAATGCATGGCAACTTAGTATGAGCTGAAAGTTCTGCTTTAAAGGGATAGTAACACTTCGTTTTAACTTTATTTTATTTTGTAGGCATTAAAAAAACATGAAGAATGATATAAGTCTTATCTCTCAAACCTTTATGGTTTATGAGATATTCAGAAGCAAAGTTCCCCTCCCCGCCCCTTTTACCTAGTGTAAGCCATCTCTTCTCAGATGTGAATCTGGTTGTATGACAGTACAGATAACAGAAGGGGACAATTTTCTTTGTATGAAAACAATGAAAGCCCTTCCCCCCTTGACAAGTTTTTCAGCTTTTTCCATTATCTTAATTGAAGATTGTCCCTCTCTGCAGTCTACCTGGGCATCTCCCTTCTGATCTGGTTGAACAGGGGGGGGAAACTTTGTTTGTGAATATCTCTTAAACCATAAAGGTTTCAGAGATAAGACTTATATCGTTCTTCATGTTTTTTTAATGCCTACAAAATAAAATAAAGTTAAAATGAAGTATTACTATCCCTTTAACTGTTCCTTTAAGTCAGTGCTTCTATTTTGCTTTATTTTTATTCAAGGCACCCCTCACATGTAGTCAGGAATTTACAGGGAAATTATCAGTAAGTTCTCAAGGACTTAATGATGGAAAAATATATACTTTTTTTTTAATGAAAGTATTATACCAGGAAGTATACACTGAGATTGGCTCTCATTTTCAAGTATGTCCTGAGTACTTTAAGCCTTTGAGTGCCAGAGGGGTACACAATGTGTTGCATACACCTCTGTCATTCAAAGGGTTAACAATCTCCAGAAGGATGAAAAGGTGACTTGACCTTGCCGGGTGTAGATACTGTGACCGTGAGGTTTGAACAAATTCTACCACTGACGCATTAACCAGTGGAGATATCTCACCAGCAAATGTATAATTATTCTAGGTTTCAAGGTCAGAATAACAATAATGAGTCATTGTATATAATATTGTCCATAAATATTATTAAAAGCTCAACTTCATAGAAAAAGTGTGGAACCGTAATCTGGTGTCTACAGTCACATCAACGTTCCATGGCACCCTGGTTGAGAACCACTGCTTTATGTTCTCTCAGTGCATAGAAACTCTTACATATGTATGTGTTACTAATACATCAACTTTCATTAAACCCCTTAACGACCGCGTGCAGTGCTATGACTGTCACACGGTTTTTACGTCAAGTACATTTTACTTACCCGGAGTGCTGTAAGTAAAAACAGGGAGTGAAATTGACTGCTGCAAGATTGGAGCGGTTTCTTTCAGTCCCCAGCGCTGCGTGCTGGTACGCATCACAGGTCATGTCGGAATCTTCAAAGCAGTCCTTAAGGGGAGGTTACTTCCCAGGACCGCGGTTGTGAATGGGTTAAAAGCAAGTTGTACTTTAGCATGTTTTCCTTTAAAGGGATAGTGATACTTATAACAGAGTGCAGTTCTGAGTCTTCTTTATTCTATTTGTAGCACTTAATGCCAGGGCCGGATTTACATCTCAGGAGCCTGTAGGCACAGATATCTGAAGCGCTCCCCCCCCTTGGCCATCTCCATAATGCTCCAGATCTCCATATTGCCCTCACATTGCCCCCCGTCACCTTCACATTGCCCCCCATCATCTCAACATTGCCCTCCCATTGCCCCTCATCAGCTCCACATTGACGCCATCAGCTCCACATTGCCCTCATATTGCCCCAACATCTCAACATTGCCCCATTCAACTCCATATTGCTCTCACATTGTTCCCCATCAGCTTCACATTGCCCTCACATTGCACCCCCATCAGCTCCACATTGCCCTCACATTGTCCCCCATCAGCTCCACATTGCCCCCCCCATCAGCTCCACATTGCTTGCCCCCCATCATCCCCATATTGACCTCACATTGCCCCCATTATCTCCAAATTAAGCCTCATTCTCGCCCCCACATCCGTTTCCTACCTCCCTGGTGGTCCAGCGGCTGGAGAGATCTGTGCTTGTGCACAGACCTGCAGCTTCTGGAGCTCCCGCGTGGTCTTCCCTTTAGTAATGCAGAGCGCTGGGAGATTTCATCTCCCAGCGCTCTGCATTACTAAAGAGCCAGGAGAGCTCAGCAGCTAAAGGCACAGCTTACAATGCGGCGGCGGGCGGCTCAGCGCGGCATTGCAAGCCCCGTCAAAAAAAATATATATCAATTGCAGTGGCAGGCGCCCCTCTGTATGGAAAATCCACCCCTGCTTAACTTGTAGTTCAACCGCAATTAAAATAGAAAGGATCCTCTCTCCCGCCCCTTTCCCATGCATTGTTCTGCCTCTCATGCTGGTCCAGATGGAGCACGGAGAGGAACAATCTTCAGTAATCACAAGAAAGGCAGGGTTTTCCTTCTCCTTACTGCATGAAGATTGTCCCTTGCTGTCTGGTCCCACGACCAGATTCCACAACTGATGAGAGGCAGCCAGAAGGGGCTGGAGAGGAATCCTTACTGATTCAATTGTGGTTGAACTACAAGCCTGTTATTATTTAAATATAGTGCTACGTGCTACAAATAGAATAAAGAAGACTCAGAGCTGTACTTTGTTATAAGTATTACTATCCCTTTAAAGGGATAGTAACACTTCGTTTTATCTTTATTTTATTTTGTAGGCATTAAAAAAACATGAAGAACGATATAAGTCTTATCTCTCAGACCTTTATGGTTTGAGAGATATTCACAAGCAAAGTTTCCCCTTCCGCCCCTTTTACCTAGTGTAAGCCATCTCTTCTCAGATGTGGAATGCAGTCCATAGACCAGACAGATAAAAGCAGAGGACAATCTTCTTCCTATGAGAACAATGAAAACCCTTCCCCCCTTGACAAGTTTTTCAGGTTTTTCCCTTATCTTAATTGAAGATTGTCCCTCTCTGCAGTCTACCTGGGCACTTCGCTTTTGCTCTGGCTGAACAGTGTTACATCAGTAAAAGGGGCGGGAGGGGGATACTTTGTCATTGAATTACTCTTGAACTACAACTCTGACAGAATTGATATAACACTCTCCATGGCCCAAATGCTATGATGATTAATTAGAGCTTCTTTTATTATGAAACATTACTTTCCCTTTAAGAACACTTCCAACGATTCCCTTAGACTTTCATATATTCCTTGTTGCAAACATTTTGAGCTTGAAATGTATATGCACTTTTATGCAAACTTTAATCAGTGAAAGTCAACTGAATTCAGTAAATTATTCATTGCAATAACATTCTTCTTGATCACAAGATGAAACTCTAGAGTGTAAATAGGAAAACCACACATACGGTATCTCTTAGGCCGTTTATAGAACTGTCCAAAGCTGTGGTGGTTTAATTGGTCAATAGCCAAAAATAGACTTAGGCATCTGCTTCAGACATGCTCTTTCTCTCTCTTTTTTAGCTAGAGGGATCTAGAGCTAAAGTGCATGATAAAACAATTATAACTAGTTGTTCGACAACAGGCAGTATGTAGCTGAAGTGAAAATGTGGGCATGTTTAATTAAAGCTTTACATCCTCGGGACAGATTTTTTTTCCATTTCATTACAATGAGTAAAATGGATCTTTTGTTGAATGTTATTCCCGTTTGAAAGCAAAAAGTTGCACATACAACTTTTAGATTTATCTGGAAGAACACTAATACCTTCTAATAATAAGATACTGTGGATTACGGGAATGGGAATCCTACGAGACATGTTACTCTTATATGAAAAAGTAGAGTGTAGTATTAACAAATATGTAAATATTCACATACCTTAGTGCTTAAAGGGGTAGCAATGTTTCAAAATAAAAGCAGCTCCAATTAATCTTCATAGTATTTGGGCCATGGAGATTATTTCAATACTGTCAGAGTTGTAGTTCATGAGTAATTGAATTATAAAGTACTAGTTGAAGAGCCCGTGCACACGGGTCACAGTGCCACACAACAATGGACGTGGTGCAGTCATGCACAGTAGAGACTGCCCGCGCCACGGCTGATACGGAGCGGGGCCCTCCGAATTCATACCGTAGTCCTCTCTGCACTCCCAATTCGGAGTGCCCCGCTCTGTTATCAGCTGCAGCGCGGGCAGTCTGTACTGCGCATTACTGCAGCTCGCACAGCCAACTCTACTGCATATGACAGCTTCTGACAAACATACATTTAGCGAATTATTATATAGGATCCCCTCCCGCCCCCTTTACTGATATAACACTGCTCAGCTCAAAGCAGTAAGGTGGTGTCCAGATGAGTTGCAGAGAAGGATACTCTTCAATAAACATAAGTGAAAAACCTGTTAAGGGGGTCAGGGTTTTCCTTATGCTCACAGTAATAAGATTGTCCCTTACTATGAGCTGTGTGGTCTTAAGACCAGATTCCACATCTGAGGGGAGGTGGCTTACACTAGGTGAAAGGGGCAGGAGGGGGATACTTTATTATTCAATTACTCTTTAACTACAACTCTGACAGTATTGAAATAACACTCTCCATGGCCCAAATACTAAGATTAATCAAAGCTTCTTTTATATTGAAACATTACTATCCCTTTAAAGCAGGGGTAGGCAGATGAGACCATCCAGTTGCTGCTAGACTACAACTCCTAATGTTCCCTGCCAGCAGGGAACAATGGGAGTTGTAGTCTGGCAGCAGCTGGAGAACCTAAAGTTGCACATCTCTGACTTAAAGGAACACTTACACTGGGTAATAAACCCCAAATAATCTATGCTGAAAGTGAACAGTATGAATCCATTCTTGTGGATGGGTTATCCATAATTAATCTTTAATTAGCACTGGATGTCATGCCAAAAATGTAACCAGGGCCGGACTGGGAATAAAAACCAGCCCTGGAAAAAATTGCTGACCAGCCCCATAACATAATGGCATTTTTTTTTTCTTGTTTATAAAAGGGGAAAACATGCATTTTAACCCCTTAACGACTTGTGCCGTACTATGACCGTCACGGTCCTTGAAATACTCAAGGACCGATGACGGTCATAGTACGTCACGTACTTTTTACTTACAGCGCTCTACCGGGAGCGCTGTAAGTAAAAATAGGGCCTGAAATTGACCGCTCCAAAGTTGGAGCGATCTCTATCAGGCCCCATAGTGACGCGCCGATACATGCAACAGGTCACGTGTACCGGCGCGTCCATATGGTTCAATGCGGTCCTTATGGGACAGAAACGTCCCAGGACCGCCGGACGTTAAGGGGTTAAAAGACATCTGAATGCCGGGCGTGACCGGACGTCCAATGGCGCTGGATGTTTAGTCCGTGAGCTCCGTGTCTGAAGGAGTTTCTTTAGCTTTCAGAGCGTTTCTACTACTGGAATTTCACCTCGATTTTATACCCTACAAGTGGCTGAATGAGAGGTCACAAGAACAAGTCGATTGCCAGAGGGAAACATATCAACAATTACTTTAAATCATCCGACACTCTCCCGCAAGGCCTACAGGCGGAAGGCGCGAAAACTTCTCAGGGGCGGGTCTCTGCCTCTGCTAGTGACAGTGCCGTGACTGCGCCACTTCAGTGTACCCTGGATACCGAGAGTGCAACTAAAAGCATGGATCCTGGAGACTCTGATCCACCTATTACCAGAGCTGAGCTCTTGACTTTGATGCAAAGTCTCCCTTCTAAGACTGACATTCAAAAGATGCTAGAAGATTTCAGAGTCGCGGTTAAAGCTGACTTAGCCGCTATCTCTGATAACCTCACTCAACTGACACATCGTGTCTCATATTTGGAAGACGAGAAAGATGCGGCGGCTGAGCATGTAGCTAATTTGGAGCGGGCTCTGTTCGAGAGCAGAGATATCATCAATAACTTAACCCTGCGGCTTGACGATATTGATAATAGAGGAAGGAGATGCAACGTGCGGGTGAAGGGCCTCACTGAAAATGTTCCTGCCCAGAACATACCTACAACGCTCTCCACCTATTTTGCTTCGCTACTGGATACGGAAGGCCGGGAGAAAGTCATTCTAGCCAGAGCCCACCGGGCATTGCGCCCAAGAGAAGATGGTCTCCCCAGAGACGTCATAGTCTGTTTTCACAGATTTGACCAGAAAGACAGGATCATGGCGAAGAGCAGAGAGGGCAACTTACCCTTATGCGCAGGTTCTACAATTTCCCTTTACCAAGACATCTCTCCGCATACCCTTCAACTGAGAAGAGAAATCAAACCCCTCACCACTCATCTGCGCACACTGAACATAAAATACAAGTGGGGGTTTCCCTTCTCTCTAACGGCAACTCTTAATGGAAACACTGCAACACTACGACATCCGGAAGAGACCCAGGCCTTCTGCTCCATGTTAGGCATATCTCTACCCCAACAACCTCCACTACTACCTGCTCAACCCAAACTCCCACGACGCTTGGAGTGGTCACCTGGATCTGTGTCTTCCAAGAAAAAGCAACGAAGACTTGGGGGTTCTGACGATCGGCCTTCCTCTCCTCCGATGGTGCCATGGTCGTGAGAGACTAGATACTGTTCTTTCCCAGATGGGACCCTATCGGTCCACATTCTCCTTTGAGTTGAGCGGGCCATAACAGGACACTCAAATACGAACTGACCACCTAAAGGTTACAATGTTTTGTAATATGTTTTTTCTTCTCATCTTCTTCTCACGACTCTGTTTCTGCTTTACTTTTCTTGCTCGCTCTCTGGAAACAATCTTGTCTCCGACTTAATGTGGCTTTCCCTATTCTTTTCTCACTTTTACTTTCTTTTCCTTGCTGCATGATCTCGAAATCTGTTTTTATCCTTCTCCTCTTCCTTTATTTGCTCCACTATATATTGTATATTATTAATGTGTTACTTGCTTTGATAATATATAAGGAAATGCTTAATTTGGCCTGATTCTAGCTATCTGGCATTGCAACCCACGACCCCTCATATAGGGATTCGTTAGATCACTTTACCTGGATGATAATTGCTATCCATCCCTTTTTGTCTCAGATATCTACCTGATAGGAGTATATGTGTGTTTACTTTGTTGTTTCTTATACTTCACTCCTCATGTTTATGCCCCCTTAGGCCTTTATATTTGAGTGACGTGGGATGCCAGTGCCAGATTGCCTGGAAAACATGCTGTGGTGATACTTCGGCTCTTCCCTAGAGATCTGAAGTATGCTCCAGGTTCCTATATTCCTGCCCCAGGTTAGATACACATATTAGTGATAGACATATCCTAAGCAGTGGCTCTTCTTCTCCAAGTATCCCTTCATTGGGAGCCCTCTCATTTGTATCTCTTAGGGGTGTGTTGGGGCTCGCCACCCGGACTTCAGGCTTCAAGGCCGGACGGCGGGTGGTGACCCTCATCGTGCCCCTCACGTTCAGGTGTGAGTTCGGAGGAATATGTATATGTTTTGATGCCTTCTTATTACGCTAAACGATGTTTAGTTTAACAAGACCCTTAATTCTAATGTCATTTAACTTTGGGTTTGTTGTTTCATGTTAAGTTGGAGTACTTCTATACTCAGCTGTTTTGCTAAGGAAAGTCCAACTGGACATTGTTCTGTGGTGCAGGTTTCTATCCCCAGCTATTGGTGGCTTAGACACTTTGCTTCATTGAGGGAAAACCCGCCGTATTAGCTTTATATTGATACCCATCTTATCCTGGCGTTAGGGGCCTGCACCATATATTCTACATTCAAATGTTCTACACTCAATCTGTTTATCTTTTATTATGTCCTACACTTAATGTACTTCCTCTACTTGTATGTCAATTTGACTACAGATTCCAATTCACATTAATACATACTTCTGCTATTAATATCTGTTTCCAGATTTGTTACTTTCATATTTGTGGATCTTTATTTTAAGGTTGTCTCTCTGCATCACTCATTACCTTAACACTTCCAGATCTCTAACATCATACACAGCTCTTCATCTCATACATACCCCATTATATTTAGCATTTTGGGTTTACGGGTAGATTGCAGATATACTCCCTTTCCTACTCAAACATCATCCCTGTATTCCCTCTCTCATTCAAAAATTTCCTGATATCAACCAATACCACAACAATATTCCAGTATTCTGCATCACATATTGCCATACCTTTCACCTCACTCCACAAGACACACTCGTCTCTTCTCCTTGATACTTATACCTTATCACCCCCAGAGCCTACGGGCTAAACCGGGTTCATACATATTCACCAGCTATGGATTCCTTTCAATACTATTCTTCATTTTTTCTCTTCCTCTTCTCCCTTTGCTTGCCACTTGTTGTACTCCCTTTTTTTTTTTTTTTTTTTTTTTTTTTTTTTTTCTCCCTCTCTCCCCTCCCCTCCCCTTGCTCTCCCTCCATTCCGACGCCGGCAGTCCGGGGATCCTTCCTGTGCTCATACTTTTACTGCTTTTGATCCATTCCCATCATGTCTCCTGTTAAGGTGACTTCGCTCAACGTTAAGGGACTCAATAGCCCAGAGAAAAGGTCCATAGCGCTACGTGACATTGAACGTTTAGCCCCAGATATCTTACTTATTCAAGAAACTCACTTTCTGGCTTCGGCAGCCCCGAAATTTTCCAACCACAAATACCCCACCACCTTTTTTGCATCAGCTCCGGAAAAAAAGAGGGGTGTGGGCATACTTTTAAAGGCTTCACTATCTTGGTCCACAACTGATGTCATTTCGGACACTGATGGTCGCTATATTCTCCTCAGAGGTCTGCTTTACAATAAACCATACGCCATTCTTAATATTTATGGCCCAAACGCTAATCAGATCTCTTATCTATCTAAGGTTCTCGACCTCTTGACTGATCTACCCGAAGGTAGACTGATAGTAGGGGGCGACTTCAATTTAGCTCTTGATCCTTTACTTGACTCATCGGCAGGTAAATCATCTTTTAAACTTTCCCATCTACGAAATTTGCGTAAAAGATTCGCCAACCTGACCCTTATTGACACTTGGCGTACACTTCACCCATTGGATAAAGATTACTCTTTCTTTTCTCCTCCACATTCTACTTACAGCAGAATCGACTACTTATTTCTTTCGCAATTTCTACTTCATCACTTAGAATCTGCTTCCATTGACCCTGTCTCATGGACAGATCACTCTGCCGTTTCTTTTACATTCACTCCTCCCGAATCCCCCACAGACCCTAAAATTTGGCGTTTTAATGAACGGCTACTACAAAACCAGCAAGATGAACAAACAATAGAGGATAGCTTGTCTGAATATTTTCGCCTTAATGTTACTCCTGATACATCTGGCACAATAGTATGGGAAGCTCATAAATGTGTGCTCAGAGGTATTCTTATCAAACTAGGGGCTTCTAAGCGCAGAGCGAAATGGTCTCATATTGAAACTCTTATTGATAAACTGAAAAGATTGGAGCTCACACACAAATCTTCGAATAAACCTTCGACGCTAACATCCATACAAGCTACCAGAGAGGAATTAAATCAACTGCTCAGGATGATCTCTGTTCGGTCCTACATGTGGTACAAATACCACCAATATGTCTCCTTTGACAAGGGAGGCAAATCCCTAGCAAGACTGGTGAAACATAAACGACAACAGAGACTAGTTACCTCATTGCGTAACCCAAACGGTTCGGTTCTACATAAATTTCCAGACATTGCAAACCTTTTTAAAGAATTCTATAAATCTTTATACAATCTTGACCCCAATGCGGCGACCCCTTCTGTTGCTTGGCATGCTAGACTCGATTCCTTTCTTCAAAAATCCAAACTCCCTGTACTGGATCCATCACAATCTAAAGCATTGGAAAATCTCATATCTGGGGAAGAACTCCTGTCTGCGATTAAGGACTTGAAGCCAGGAAAAAGCCCAGGTCCTGATGGATTTTCTGCTCCATACTATAAGAAATTTCACCAACTGCTTACACCTCATATGCTTACGGCATTTAATGAGGTTTTGACCGGTCAAAAGTTCCCTGCCCAAGCACTGCAAGCCCACATAGTGGTTCTGCCCAAACCGAATAAGGATCATTCCCTCTGTGCCAATTATCGTCCGATCTCACTTTTGAATGTAGATCTTAAACTCTTCGCCAAAATTTTAGCAAATCGTCTTAAACACGTCCTTCCGTCCATTATTCATCCTGATCAGGCGGGATTTGTCCCAGGCAGAGAAGCTAGACATAACACCGCCTCCGCAATCTCACTTATCCACGCTGCTATCCGAAAACAAATTGAGTCAGTTCTTATTTCTACGGACGCGGAGAAAGCGTTCGACAGAGTGCACTGGCATTACATCACAGAAACGCTCAAATATGTTGGCATTGGCCCACATATGCTCTCGGCTATCACGAGTCTTTACACAAATCCCTCAGCACGAATTCTGGTCAATGGCATGCTGTCGGACCCTTTTCCTGTATCTAACGGTACTCGGCAAGGGTGCCCTTTATCTCCGTTAATATTCATCCTTACCTTGGAACCCCTGCTGTGTTGTATACGTAATGATCCACTGATCCATGGTATTACCGTTGGGGCGACTACATTTAAGGTGAGTGCCTTTGCGGATGATGTTCTATATTATATTACCAAACCTCAACAGTCTATCCCAAATTTGGTCACTCTACTGGAAGAATACTCTTACTTATCCCAGGCAAAAATTAACTATTCTAAATCTGAGATTCTAAATATTAATTCCCTTTCCCGTACTGTAACTTCGCTACAACAGGACTTTAAATTCCACTGGGCAGACAAAAGTATTAAATATTTGGGGATACAATTGTCAGCGGACCTGTCTTCACTACCAACCCTCAATATTGAGCCGCTTGCTTCCTCCATTTCTAATGACCTAAATGCCTGGAGCTGTCTACGCCTTTCCTGGATGGGCAGAATCAATGTTGTCAAGATGATGATCCTCCCCAAAATCTTATTTGTCCTCAATGCTATGCCTATTCTTATACCGCAGTATCTTCTTAACTCCCTGCAAACATCTATGGCTACATTTATTTGGAAACGTAAAACACCCAGGTTGAGTCTTTCTCATCTATCCAGATCTCAAGCTACAGGGGGATTGGTTATGCCTGATATACAAAGATACTATAGGGCGGCGGCTATCGCTAAAATATTTGACTTTTCTTCTCACCCCACCCAAATTATGGACCTTCACCACATCTTCAGCCCTGGACGGCTTGGATTTCCTTCAAATATGTTGGACTTCCAGAAATGGGAAAATTGCCAGGACCCTAGACCACCCTATATTGCGGCATATTCTCCACACTTGGTCATGCACAAACGACGCCTTGCAGTTAGCGCCCTATCCCTCGCCACTTTCTTCTATTCTTGGAAACCCGGATTTCCCTGCAGGTTTCCAGCACCGTGCTTTCGAAGTGTGGAAAGAAAGGAATATCACCACCCTTCAAGACCTTACGGATGACTCGGGATTTCTCTCCATCCAGTCGCTTCAAAGACTCCTACAAATTCCCAAAATCCCATGGTGGCAATGGTTCCAAGTTAGGAACTGGTATAACTCTTCTCTACGCACTTCTCCCCTTAGACGTCTGACCACCATGGAAACCCTCGTGAAAACTCAACCATCATCTTTACGCCCTTTATCTACATGCTATTCCCTCATAGGGCTATCGTCCTCGGATTCTATGCCTTACTACTTGTTAGCTTGGAACGCAGACCTAGAACGAGACATTACCATGCCTCAATGGTCTTCTATTATTAAAACCCGATTAAAGCATGCACGCGATGTTAAAACTAAAGAGCTAAATTTCAAATTACTCTCGCGTTGGTACTTCACCCCTACTCGCGTTGCGCGTTTCAATCGTAATGAATCAGGCTCCTGCTGGAGATGCTCTCGACATATTGGCTCCCTTTTCCATATCTGGTGGTTGTGTCCCTGTATCACTTCCTTTTGGTCCTCAGTGGTGAATTACATCCGTCACTCAACCGGCATACACCTTCCGCTCGATCCATTCATATGCTTATTTTTCCCGGCATTTTGTTCCAAACCTAAAACCCATTCCTCTGAGTGGGGCTGTATTCCGCTCCTCTTAAATGCTGCCAACTCTCTGATACCGTTACTCTGGGGCACACAGGAAGAGCCTTCTTTACAGATGTGGCTGTCCAAAGTACAATCACTGATAATCATGGAAAAATGTCATGCATTGACAAATGCCACGATTGATTCTTTCACCTTAACTTGGTCCAAGTGGATTGATATTCACCCTATCCAGCATGTCATGGACAACCAACTCTAATCTGCAGAGATTCGTAGGCATTTTGGAGATAGGTTGACGCTTACAGATCATATTTTTGAGCAGATGTCACATCTCCCCCACTTGCTTAGGACGCTGGGGATTGATTAACTCTGTGTTATAGGTCCCTTCCGTTGAGCATCCTCTATCCTAGCTATATCTAAGACGTTTTTCCCCATATTTGTTTGGGGGATCACGTCTCACTGCTCTACGTATTGTTGGGCTTGGATTGAGCCTTGGATGTGCCGACGTTGGAATACCCCCCCCCTCTCCCCCTTTTTTTTTTTTTTTTTTTTTTTTCTTCCCTCTCTTACACAATCCCCCCCTCCTTCCTTCTTTCCCATCTCTCTCTTATTAGATTCCTTTCTACTTGCGGGAGTACTATTTCCCCTTCAAGTCCACCTAGAGCTCCTTATTACCTTCCTATACATGGACGCTTTCATTTATCCTTCATGAATTATCTGCTCCATCCTCACTCACATACTCAAAGTTCCATCGCTATTATTCTTATCTTTACCCAGCGGTATGAACCTATGTTACCAGTTTCTCTCATCGATGTAACTCATATCTGGCCAAACGACTCTTCTATGACTCTTTTAAAACTTATAACATATCCTAACCAATAATTATTGTATTCATATGTTTTCCCAGTTTATACTCGTGATAAATTTATTTCGCTTGTCAACAGATGTTAATGCAATGTTTCTCATTTAACTTTGCTGTATTTAACTTGAATTTTTCAATAAAGTTTTTAAAAAACAAAAAAAACAAAAAAAAAAAAAAAAAGACATCTGAATGCCACCACCAGAACAATAGAGAGTTATTTATATATATATATATATACACACACACACACACACACACACACACCACCTCTTGACTCTCATTCCCCTCTTTTGCCTCTCTCTCCCACTCTTCATTCCCACCTTTTGCTTCGTTCTCCCCCTCTTGACTCTTGAGCCCCCTCCTTTTGCCTTTTTCTCTCCCTTTTGATCCCCCTTTCACCCCTTCCTTAACTCTTGATCCCACCTTTTGCCTCGCTCCCCTTCTTGCCTCTTTCTCCCCCTCCTGATCTCCCCTTCTTTTGCCTCTTGGTCCCTCCCTCCTTTTGCCTCTTGATTGCCCCTCCTTTCGCCTCATGATCCCCCCTCCATTTGCCTCTTTTTTCCCCACTCTTGACCCCCTCTGCCTCTTTCACCCGGTCTTGATTCCCCCTCCTGTCAAGCTGCCTCTCTTTACCCCTCTTGATTTTTCTTTTGCCATTCTCCTCCTCTTGATCCCTCCCCTTTGCCTCTTTCCCCCTCTTGCCTTAATCCAGCCTTGACTCTTATCTTCATCCCCCTTTTGCCTTTTTCTCTCCCTCTTGCCTCTCTCCCCCTTTACTGATTCCCCCCTTTTGCCTCTTTTTCCCCCTCTTGACCCCCCTCCTTTTGCCTTTTTCTCCCCTTCCCCCACTTTCCTCTCTTTTGATCTCCCCTTTGCCTCTTTCTCCCCCTCATTAACTCTTGATCCCCCTCTTGCATCTCTCTCTCCCCTTCTTGACTCTTGATCCCAACCTTTTGCAGCTTTCTCCCCCTCCTGATCCCCCCCTCCTTTTGCCTTTTTTTCTCCCTTTTGATCCCCCTCTGCCTCTTTTACCCGCTATTGATCCCTCTTTTGCCTTTCTCCCCCTCTTACCTCTGTCTCCGCAAACCACAAGTGTTTAAGGTAGGAGCTGCCAGCCTACCCGCTGTGCAGACGCAGTGCTTTCCGCGCTGTGTCTGACATCACTGGGTCTAGGCCCGGCCTGCTTCCACTCAGTAGAAGGGCCAGCGGTTGTTCACATCTCGCGGCCGCCTGTTACCTTGCAGCCGCGGATGACTGGAAAGGATCAAACTTTTATTTAAGAAGCCCCGGCCAGCCCCTGGGAAGCCCAGTGCCTACCGGGATTTTTCTCGGTATCCCGGTAGGCCAGTCCGGCCCTGAATGTAACCACTTTTGGTTGTAGTTTTGTCTCCAACGCACTGTATTGCAATGCTTTGGGGTCATCATTAGCATCCAAGTGGTTAAAGGAACATGAATGCTACCAGATAGATTGCTCTTGTCTCAAGCCTCCACTAAGGTCTGGAGTCTCCACATGACACAGTTTACATCATACCATGGGTGGGCCTGAGTGGGTTGGGCAGGGTTGGAAGAAGGTGAGGTGGAGAGTGGTAAGTACAGGGTGGAGAGTGACCAAAACTGGCAGTGAAATGGGCAAAGTTGCAAGGGAACTCACTGAACCCTCAGAATCAGCCTCTGTCCCCAGAGACCCAGTGACTAATTATAAACACGAAGGCCTCTGAGTCAGATCTGGAGAGCTCCCATCTTATGCTTATGTGAAAAAGTACAGTGCAACACTAATAATTATGTAAACATATCCAGGCTATAGTACAGCACTAAAATCGCCTAATAATAGCTCCCCATTTTCCTTAATATGGGTAGAAAATCCTAATGTCCATTATAAATTAATTTGCCATAGATTGATGCATCCAATTAATATTGAATTAGTAGAAATTTCATGTCCATGGAGGTGGAAATCATTTTTTTTGTGGCTAGACTCCAGAACCCCAAACTCCTCCTATTGACGTTCTTAAAAAGAAAGTAACCGTTGCGTAGTAGGAGTTTGGAGTTCATGGCTTCCAGCAATAAAGAATAATGACCCCTCTGTGAACGCGATAGGCCGCTCTTGCTAAAGGCTGATTCTGGAGAACCATAAAGGCCATTAAAGGAGACGTAGCACCTCCTAATAATACCGACCCACACACTTACCTTAACCCTTTCAGTGCCAGAGAGGTAAACAACATACCACATCTGGCACTGAAATGGTTAACATGGACATAAATTCCTAATGGCTCCTGTCAATTTTCTCTTGTGTCTTTGTTCAAAAGATCATTTCCAATCAGTACTGAATGTCATGTTAGTTGCTAGCAAGACCGCTGGATACAAACTCCCCCTCGTGTAAATTATATTGTAACCGTTTATGGACTAGAGGAGTGCCCCGTACATTGCTTAAATGCTTGAGTGGGCACTCTGCCTGCTTAGTTAAAAAGTAACTGGCATCAGCTGTCACATTCTCCTCCATGGTCATTGCTTTCTAGGATTTAAGGGATTGTAATGTTTAGAATATCAAATAGCTTAGATTGTTTCTTATACTATAAAGTCCTGACGTCTGACTCTCTCAAAGATCATAACTATAATTATGCAGCAATCGTACAATGAATATTACCCCTCCCCCATTTCCTGTTCTGAAGCCACTTCCCTTCAGATCTGAAGTCCGGTCGCTTGACTGGACAGATCACACGTAGGGACAATCTTCCCTCTGTCAGTATAAGGAAAAACCTGCCCTGCTTGATGAAGAAGGACAGTTTTTTCTTAATACTGATAGTAGATTGTCCCTTGTTGTGATCCGCTGTCCGATTTGAGGGGAGACGGCTTCAGAATAGGAAAAGTCAGACATCAGGACTATATAGTATATAAAAAGATCTGAGCTGGTCGATATTCTAAACATTAGTATCCATATAAATGAAGATGCTATCTCTTGAACAAATGCACAGTCTCAAAATTCATAGGGTCCATTAGGATTTTCCGACCAAAGTAAGGTAATTGGAGGAATTATTAAATTGGAATTTATAATAGTAATTTATTCTTAATGCTGGTGAACCAGAATACATCTGGAATAAACTAACTACCATAGAGAAGAAAAATAAAAATGCCCATTGACTTAAATGGGACCTTTAGCCTCTTGAATTTCTCTTCAACATTCTGCTTCACAAGGTATGGAGCCCTCTCTAGCATTAAAGAGATTGAAGTCCCCATTTAAATTAGTACATATGTTAATTTGACCTCTATGGTGAAGTGTGTCTAGTAATATGTGGAAATCAGTTTGCCGGTATTCCCCTTAAGTTGAGCATATTATGTCAAACACAATATGATCTCCAGGGAGATATTCAGATTCTATATTCCTATTGGCCACTCAAGTTCTTTGTGTTCTGTTACTGGAAAATTAAAAAATTATATGCATATTAGTCTGCATGAATGAACATTAAATAGAGTGTATGATGATAAACAAACCAGAACCATTATGGAAGAATTTGACACATACATTTTTATCAGAGATGTGTTTTTTTATCATCATACACTCTATAATTAATGTTTATTCATGCAGACTAATATGTGTGTGATTTTTGAATCACCAATAGCAGCTCACTAAGAACTTGGGTGACCAATAGGAATCTAGCATTTGCATATATCTATGGAGATCATATTGTGTTTGACATAATATGAAAGGAAGGTTGCCATGCTGTAGGCAGTATTCAGTTAATTGAAGTGAAATAATTTTACACAATACCCTGTGGCCTCAGAACATTTATATTTCATTAAGTCAATGGTGACGACTCCATAGTCCTGATTCAAAGTTGTAAATAGGAAATTGTTAATCTGGAGTAAAAGAACAGATTCTGGGGGTCTTAGTCTCTGTATCTTAAAATTCTCAATGTACCAGAAATGTTATAATATTTTATTACATATTAATAAACGTGAATGGTTTTACTTACATCTTTGATTGATATTGCTTGGTGCAGTCTTAAATAATTGTTTGGGTTTAAAATCTCTCATTCTGACTAGCATTGTTGTGTACACCAGTGTGTATATAAATATATATA
The DNA here is from genome assembly GCA_037306005.1 of Rhinophrynus dorsalis. NCBI lineage: Eukaryota > Metazoa > Chordata > Amphibia > Anura > Rhinophrynidae > Rhinophrynus > Rhinophrynus dorsalis. Next base: position 80,845,217 of record CM074718.1, on the reverse strand, counting down.
ACACAAACAACAGACCTGCACTCCTCTGGTTTAATTGTGAATAGTGAGCTCTGTTTTAGGAATGTATAATAACACTGTTGATAAATATGCTGTTTTATTGCCCACATTTTTGGCCAAAAAGAGGTATAAGCTCTCCAGCCCCGTCAAGGTACCTCAAGTATATGGCAAATACCTACTCTAAACACCTGAAAACCCTATCTAAATTAAAAATAAAAATAGCCCCGGAAGAGATGTTAGAATAAACGCATAGGAGGGGGACCCTTTGTTACAGTTTTTTTTGAATGCTTGGAGGTCTCCATGTATGCAATTAAAAACAAATGACAAACACTATTTTAAAAAGGTATATAGGAGGACTTGCCTTGTGTACCTGAAGAAAATCAGAAGAATACATTAGATCAATGTTCCCATAAAGTATACAGCATGTATATACATATAGTATGTATGTATGTATGTATGTATGTATACATGCCTTCCACAAGTATAAAATCGCCCTTTTGATCATGGGCAGTGAAGATGGGTAAGGATTATGGGAAAAGCTAGTGGCAGTGAATCCCACTTTTCCCTTCTGTGCTCTTCTATAGTACTCTGACTAGCTACTCCAAGACAAAGTGCAGATGGGTTACAATATACCTAAATGAATCGCTGCCACAATACACAGGGAAAGGAGCGAAAGCACGAGACTTGGTTACAGCTGTGTGCTAGCCACAGGAAAGGTCACTGCTGCTGAAACATGTCATGCTTTGATAGCACTCCAACTCCCATAATACTTCTTCACTGCCCGAAATCAAAAGGACAGTTTTACACTTGTGGAAGGCAATATAGATGAAGCCAATGAAGTCTGGTAAAATCACCCTTTTGATCACGGTCAGTGAAGACTGGTAAGGATTATGGGAGTTGTAGTGCTATTAGTTCAGCAGCAGCAACCTTTCATGCGGGGACATGAGAATCTCGCACTCATATGAAGGGTGAGATTTTCATGTAGCCCTTTTAATCTCAGGAACTTGCTTATTGTGGTATGTAGCCACACAATCTTTTACACAAGACATTTCAAAAGTGAACCCCTCCCAGGATCCCCACAGACTATGAAGTCCACAGTATGGAGATACTTCACTCAGGATCCAAAAGCTAAACACATTGCTACCTGTTGTCTGTGTAAGAAGCATGTGAGCAGGGGGAAAGCAGACTCACACATAGGCCCCTCCTCAAGTGAGTTCCTATGTGAAGCACAACCACAGGTCTGACTCGGAGACACACCATCAATGAGAAATAAGAAGTAATATTGTGGTGGGAAATGTGTAGTCATAGAAAACATGGGATACAAATGTATTAACAGTGACAAAAAGGATAAAACTTTGTGAAAAAAGCTGAAATTTTTTTTTCAACAAAAAGTCATGCAGGAAATGTTTCTGACTTTTCACCCACCCTTACCGTCTAGTGCCTTTTGTGATTGGGAAAGGGTCAGATTGGTAGATGTTGACTTTTAACTGTAGCAGAGAGTTGAGAATATATGAACTTTGTGGGTAAAATGGGTTTATCATGGTTAAATAACAGCTTAACAAAAAAAGCTTAAGGTCTGTGTTTAGACGTGAGATAGATCTGAAGAGTTGGAGATTTTTATTGACATTATGGATAGCTATGATGTGAGCTTCCAAAGACTACTTTGGAAATGGGGCTCCTGAAATTATTGCTTCAAAAGTGTTCAGTAAATGAGGTACCAGGGGATTATTTTGTTGTTTGTAATATATTATATTAAAGTAATCAGGAGCAGCACTTTTCCCAGAAGAAGTTTGTTTAAAGGCTTCTAATAATGCTTGTCCTGTAAAGGAGAGTCCAAAGTTTTTATAATGTTTGGTGGGAGTTCAGGGGTTTGGATTGGTTTAAGAATTGTTGTGTTTTAAATAATAGCAGGAAGGAATCATGTTGAGATGACAGATGCAAAGTTATAGAGCATTTTATAAAAATATCTGATTATTTCTGCTATGTTGGGGAAGTTTTTTCAATGTATAAATTGCCATATGTTTGCACATTTGGAACAACCATTCCAAAGTACATACCTTTGTGGCAGAAGTGAGCAAGTAACCACTTTGAAAATTCAAATTAGAGATCTGGACAGGCAAATTGCATCATTGAGGGAGACGGCCAATCTTGAGAGGGGTTTGTTGCTCACTGAGCAGGAAGAATAGGGAGTATACTTCTGTATTTACTAACCCTAACATATTTTCTACATTGCATTATAATGCTGGGGGTGTGGAACAGGAATGCCCATGCTAGAGAAGACTCTTTTCTCTAACAGCTAGGAGAATAGCCCCACTAGCTGTGATGGGATCCATGATTTCGACAGACCTAGACAGGTGGTGGGGGACAGATGGGATAATCTGTCACCAGGATCACTACAATTAAATAGTTTGTTGTCTCCCAGGTGCTCGGATTCCATATGTAGCAGATAGGGTTGATCGATTGTTGGGAGGAGCTGGGTGTGGTCCACTGTCAGTGATAAAGGGAGATCTGTTAAGAAGAATTTCAGGGATTTAGGTTAAAAAATTAAGCAAAGGGCCTCTAAGATAGTGTTTTATGAATTACTACTTGTGTCTCATAGTACACTAGAAAGGCAATGGGAGATTAGGGAGTTAAATGCATGGCTAAAGACTTTGTATAAACATGAGGAGTTTAGGTTTCAAGAGCACTGGAATGTCTTTTCTCTTAGGGGCAATCATTATATTGGAGATAGAGTGCACCTTAGTGGAAAGTCGGGCATCTGTGCTAACGGTTAGGATGGTTAGAGGGTTGGAGGAGACTTTGCACTAGGAAAGGGGAGGATAGTGATACAACAAAGGTAGGCAGTATAAATGAGGAAATGGGATTAGGGAAGGGGCATGTGGGTAGAGAGGGGGTTGGACTAGTTCATCTAATAGAGAGGTACCTATGTTACAGCTTGCTAAAAAGCAAATAATATTTCAAAGAATGCAATTCTTCAGAATGCCAGTAACAGAAAATGGATGTGTGTGTGTGTGTGTGTGTGTATGTATGTAAATGCGGTTAGTATGGCTCATAAGATGGGGGAATTGGAACTCATTGCATTGAATGAGCAGTATAATATAACTGGTGTGACTGAAACCTTGTTAGATGAAACACATAACTGGACAGTCAGTCTAGAGGGTTATTCAATTATTAGGCGGAATGGGGTTAATATGAAAGGTGGAAAGTATTCTTAAATTTAAAGAATGCTTTAAAACCTAGTGTAAGGTAAGATGCCATATGGGTTGAAATACACACACTGGGGGCAGGCATAATACAAAGATGTTAACCCTCTGAGTGCCAGAGTGGTACTGAATGCATTGCTTTTCAATGCATTCCGTACCACTCTGGCACTCAAAGGGTTAATGGGAATTTGCTACAAGCCACCTAATCATGGGCTGTTTGAAGAGGCCCAGCCGATACAGCGAATGGAAAAGGCTTCTCATTTAGGAATTGCAATCATAATGGGTGATTTCAACTATGCTGAAATTGACTGAAGAAATATGGCATCCAGCACAAAAAAGGGAAATTATTTTCTAAGTATAGTTAATGACAGTGTCATGTCTCAACTAGCAGAAGACCCAACTAGAAAAGAGACCTGGCTGGGCTTAGTGGTCTGAAACAATTGCAAAATGGTAAACAATGTACAGATAAGGAAATATTTTGCCATGGCTTCTCTGCCCACAATGAGGTAGGAGTGCAGAGCTGGAGTTCAAAACTAGGGAGCAAGATCAGCAGACTGATTTCCTCTGCAGCAGCAGAAGCTGAGTAAGGTATTGGTTGAAAGATCAGATCTTCCTTCCCAGCTGAGCCAGGAATAAACCAGGATGAGATACCAGTTGCCGAGGGAAACGGAGCTGAGAGATATTGACTCAATAGTCAAATCCAAAAAGCACACAACTAGACCCATAAAGAGGGAGGAATGAAGATAAAACAACAGGAGAGAAAAGGCCAGATGAGGAGTAGAAGATAAGAAAGAGCCACTACTGAGTAGAAGGAAAAGCAGAAGAAGAAAGAGAAAGATAAGAGAGAAGATAAGAGTAGTACCTTAAAGGGATAGTAATACTTTATTTTGTAGGCATTAAAAAAATATGAAGAATGATATAAGTCTTATCTCTCAAACCTTTATGGTTTAAGAGATATTCACAAGCAAAGTGTCCCCCTCCTGCCCCTTTTACCTAGTGTAAGCCATCTCTTCTCAGATGTGGAATGCAGTCCATAGACCAGACAGATAACAGCAGGGGACAATCTTCTTTGTATGAAAACAATGAAAGCCCTGCCCCCCTTGACAAGCTTTTCAGGTTTTTCCCTTATCTTAATTGAAGATTGTCCCTCTCTGCAATCTACCTGGGCACCTCCCTTCTGATCTGGCTGAACAGTGTTACATCAGTAAAAGGGGCGGGAGGGGGACACTTTGTTATTGAATTACTCTTGAACTACAACTCTGACAGAATTGAAATAACATTCTCCAAAGTCCAAATACTATGATGACTAATTAGAGCTGCTTTTATTATGAAACATTACTATCCCTTTAAAGAAGCAGATGAAAGGGAGACAGTAACAAAAGAGAGTGAAGTAATAAAAGAGAGAATGGAGGTAGGAGTAGGTGAGTGGAGTTCAGAAGAGAGGGGAAAGAGTAGGCAATGGAAAGAACCACCAAATGAAGTGGATCTGTGGAAGACTAAAATGAGAGAGAGCAGAGAGTAAACAATAAGAGAGAGAGATAGTGTTTGAATGATCTGCTATGAAATGGACTACCATTTAAAAAGAATAGCGAGCGTAGGAAAGTGAGTTTTTCACTTTAAGACGTAGATCTGAGAGGAGACTGTGGGTAAGATAAAGAAACCAGAAATGAGGGAGGAGAGGCATCTCCAAACAGATCTTAGAGGAAACTATGATGACAGAATAGGAAGGCATAATTAAAAAGGGAGAAAGGAAATGCTCAGCTAGAACTGGCCCTATGAGGAGACAACTGCTGAAGCACAGAGATCTCACGAGACACAAGCAGAGTAGGAGGAAACCAAGAAGGTGCCATAAGCAGAGAAAGAACCAGAAATAACGGAGGCAGAACAACAGGTGACTTAAGTGAAAAGAAAAAATACCTGAACGAAAAGTTAAGAGGGTCTGTCACAAGAGTCACAGATCAACCACAGCGGCAATGGGCAGCCAGGCTAGTCAGACTGAGATAAAAATAGTTGGTGGGCATATACTCATCTAGAAACAACCGATGGTCTCAGAGAATCAGCCAAATCACTAAGCAGATTCATAGTTGGGGTAAGCCAGGGGGTCAAGCCCAAGAATCTCTTGATGATGTACCAAGGCAAGTTTGTAGCTGGGTACACACCATATGGTGAAGCCAAAGAATATCTTGATGAGGTGTCAAATCGTAAGAAAGGTTCATAGTTGGGTACACTGTGGGGGTTGAGCTGAGAAATCTCTGGGCCAAATCGTAGGACACAAATGGGTTCAGAAAACAAAGTAGGAGGTCAGGAAAAGCTGATGCACAATTATAGAGGAAACAGGAACTCTAGCTCTTAGAACGGGCTCCAGAATAATGAGAAGCCTCACTAAAAAAGGCACAATGACCAATAGGAAACAGAGGAATAAAAAGGGGTACAACAGCATGAATGAATAGGAGCAACGCATGACACCTTTAGGCAGAAGTGGCAACAATATGGTATCCTTTGAAATTTGTTATGAGAAACCCATTAACAAGAAATTAAATAAAACATTCAGCTTTAAAAAAAAGGCTAATTTTATAATGCTAAAATCAGTATTATAGGTAGTTTAATGGGATGTAACCTTCAAAGATAGAATGCTCTTAGATAAATATATGCCTCAGTATATACCACCGGGGAATAAATATGAGCAGCAAATTAAGACCAGTGTGGCTTAATAAAGATGTTTTCAGGGACATGAGAAAGAAGAAGGCTTTTATAGAGAATGTGTGTGGTTGGCCAAAAGGAGTAAACAGAAACCCTCTTTGTACTTCACCTCTGGGTTGTAAAGATGATCTGTAAGGCATCTCAGCTCTATTCTTTTGTGAAAAATTTCAGAGGATAAGTTGTTGAATATGTGAATTTGCTGTCCTGCAAATGTAATCTCTCTCAATTCCCTGCACTGTGTCATACTACAGTCTTTGTCCCAGATAATGTCCCAAGGTTGTTATCTAGGTTGTCCACTTGGCTTCAGAGTTCTATAAGAACGACCAGTTTTCAGCAAAGACTGTTATAATACAACATTGATTCCTGTTGTCCAGATCTTTGCTCTGTGATGTTAAGATGTTTATGGCTTCGTCTTGTTGTACCATTATTTGCTCTAAATTCTGGATTTGATTCCATGAGACTTCTTTGTCTTCCAACAGGTGAATTATCTGAACACGTTGATTGAGATCTTTCCTCAAGTCAGAGAGATTGACTGCAGCTTTAAAATCTGTCTTAATTTCCATTATGAATTTAATGTCAACTTTGGTGACAAAATGCACCAAATCATTTATTGTGATGAAGTGTTTAGGATTGGCCATGTTGTTCGAGGTTGCTTTGGCTATTTTCCCTGTTTTAAAACTGGAGGCTAAGACATAGCCAGAGGAATCACTTCTGCAAACTCTGCCTCTCTGAGGTTTCCTGCCCATCATGTGTCCTAATCCTCACCAGTAAGTAATCTTTGATTTTCTTTGCACAGTATTCCTACAACATTTTCTTCTGCTGCCTGGTATGGGGGATAGAAGGAGAGGTCTATGGTAGGAAACATTTAAAAGTAAAGTGTGTGTATCTGAGGATACATTCTGGAATATACCCTCATCCTGGAGAGCATGAGGATTACGGGGCCATCATGGTCTGCGGTTGGTTCTTCCCCCTGGCATTCAGGTCTTGCTGGCAATAAAAGTCCAACTCTGAGGGAGTGTGTGTGTCAGGATACACTACTGTGGCCATATGCTGTAGCCATACCCTGAAGTGCAACCACTGGTATTAGTGACTAAAACCTTTGGGGCTACATTGGCAAATTTGTACATTCACCCCAGTGTTCTTTCAATGTGCTCATAATATCTCAATTTCAAATTCCGCTTGCCATCAATTCCTTCATTTCTGATGTTTTAGAGTTATAATTTGTCAAAATACCTAGCATTCCATGTGTTGTTTTAGAAGGTTTGAGAGGGGGATTCTTAAATGTATTCTCTATTTCTTGAGGTGTCATACACAGTAAACTGTATCTTCTTAGCCCAGAAGGGAAGTATGCAAAGGAAAATTGAATTCCTCAGGTTGCCAAAAATCCCATTCTATGTCATATGACAAAATATAAGTATGTTAAGGTCACATGTTTTTTTCATATAATGTCAACTAACACATTAGGGTTCCTTTAAAATAATGTTTGAGAATAATACGAAAATATAAAATATCTGATATCTAGATATTTTATGCATGCAGAATTAGGTCACTGAAAGTGCCAAGGTCAGTAAGTACGTTACTTTTAGAAATAATTAAAAAAATGCTAGTAAATGATCCTTTTTATAGTAAATAGGTCTAACAATGGTGTTTAGAGCATGATCTCTTCTGGTACATATTCTTGGTGTCATAAAAAATGTGTCATCCTTGAAATCTAAAGAGATATAAGAAATAATGACGTGCAAAAGGACAAAGCAGCATTATCATTCAGCAAAATATATGACCTGCATGTCTCACCGCTTTCTGAACTGAGCTTCCTATTAGGAAATCATACAATTCCTTCATACTTCACTGCTGCACAATGCAACATACAATAGCTGAAAATGATTGGCTTCTTACCATAGTTATTATTGTGTTAGGAAAATAAATGATATTATGTTGATACTGTGCCCCTGATCTCTCCAGAGACGTAAATGAGACAAGAAAATAAATGTAACATTTAATAATTATCTTGGAAAAGTGCTTTTTGATACAGTTTTGTACTGTATTCAGGGATTATTGGGTATATTGTTGAGGCTAATAAAGTAGAGATTAAATCAAATGAACCTTAGGGGACAAGTAGAAAATCCCATAAATCCCCAATGATTTAATTGTGACTTAACACTTTGAGTGTCAGAGGAGTAAGCAATGCAGTGCAATGCACTGTCAGACATTCAAAGGTTTAACTCCTTCATGCTAAAGAGGGTGCCAACGGATTGCTTCTGAATGCTTTAGTGCCCTCTGTACCATTCAGGGGGATTAACCCTTTCAGTGGCAGAGGGGTACGCAACGCATTGCTCTGCAATGCGTTGCATACCCCTCTGGCACTCAAAGGGTTAAAGTCCCATTTAAAGGGATAGTAATACTTGCAAATTACTAATCCCCATATTGTAGCTTTGTTAAAAAGAAACGTATTGCCCCCGGTGTCATCTCTCAAACCCTTATGGTTTGAGAGATGATAGCTCTCAAAGTTCCCCCCTCCCTCCCCCTTCCCTGACTGAACGCTGAGCGCTGACTGCAGGGGAAGCTGTCGTATGACAGTCTTATGTGCATCAGGCAGCTCTGCAGCTGAGCCGAGATCTCGTTTATAAAAAAGAATTCTTTTTTGCAAGCACACGTAGAAGACTGTTTTAGTGAAAGATTTCTTTTTTTATAAATGTGACTTTGGCAATGCTGCCGAGCCATCTGATGTAAGTAATACCAGATATCTCTGCAGTCAGCGTTCAGCGGTCAGTCAGGGAAGGGGGAGGGAGGGGGGAACATTGAGCGCTATCATCTCTCAAACCATAAGCAATGTGTTGGAGACCTCTTTAGCATACACAATATTAAAGGGATAGTATTGCTTGAAAATAATTTTATTTTATATTGTAGCCCTTAAAAAAACATTAAAAATGATATGCCTTATCTCCCAAACCTTTATGGTTTGGGAGATATTAGCAAGCAAAGTTAATAATAATAAAAGTAAAGTTCACTTTTCCTGGCTGTTATAGCCAAGTCTGCCATCTAGTGGACAGATTTGGAATCCGGTCCACAGATCAGCCGACAGCTCTTTAGCAGTACTGAGATCATGATCTTTAAAAAATAACTACTTCATTGGAACTGTCTACAAAGTGTTCCTGGCTTGCAAGCACACTTTGTAAACCATTCCAATGAAGAAATTATTTTTAAAGATTGTGATCTCGGCACTGCTGAAGAGCCGCAGCCGGTCTGCGGACCGGATTCCAAATCTGAAGGCTTGAGCAGTGATGTCACTCCAGGGGAAACTTTACTTGCTAATATCCCCCAAACTTATATCATTTTTAATGTTTTTTAAGGGCTACAATATAATATAAAATTATTTTCAAGCAATACTATCCATTTAAAGCGAAACTACCACCCCTTAAAAACTTTGCCCCAAATAATTACCCATCTGGCGACTAGCTGCTCAGTAGTGCTAGTTGCCAGAATTATTACCGAGTTACTGAGAATTCTATTCTGCTCCCGGACTGACAGCCAGGAAACAGCGCAGACATCTTTCCATAGTGACGTCTGTGCGCCTGCGCTGTCAGTCCCAGCCTGCTCTAGGAGGCTTTGCTAAGAGCCTTTCGGTACCAAAAGGGACTGACAGCGCAGGCGCGCAGGCGTCACTATGGAAAGATGTGTGCATTGTTTCCTGCCTGTCCGTCCGGGAGCAGTGTATAATTCCCAATCACTCGGTAATAATTCTGGCGACTAGCATTACTGAGCAGCTAGTCTCCAGATGGGTAATTATTTGGGGAAAAATTTACAAGGCGTGGTAGTTCCGCTTTAAAAAGTAGTGTTTCTTTGCGCACAGGTGAGCAACCCAGCACTGAAAGAGTTAAGGAGGACTGGTTATAAAGGGATGTGCTGGAATAACAGAATGGTGACCACATATCCCTTTAAATCCAGGACACACAAAAACACACGTTGTGCAGTTCTGCAGAATGACATTTTTATGTGTCCTGCATTTAAAGTGATATGTTGTCACCTTACGTGCAGCTCTGCCCAGTTTTAATAATTCTTTTAACTCGTTCTGTGCTGGGTCACTCACTTTTTCCTAACCTTACAGGGAACACTGGTTAAAAAGTCACATTTAACTTTTCGAGGGTTGCAATGTGTTGGATACTCCTCTGGCACTCAAAGGGTTAAATCAATGTTTTTTTGTTTTTGTTTTTTTAATGTGTCCCTTTTGGTGCAGTTGGATTGCACCAGAATTGCTTCAGTTCTTCTAAGTACATTAGTCTTTCTGTCTCATTGAAAAGGGCGTATCTTGTTTTGTATCCTCTGCAACTTAATATCCTGGAAGAGATTTTTCAATGGGCAATCTGTGCAGAGTATTTTATGTAGTTCTCATCACCACTGCTCTCACGGGATCATTCACAAATTCCAATAAGCATGTAAAAGAGCATTGCAGAATGCTATCGGTGAAGTACATCAATATATATTTAATAAATCAAAGTAAGCTGCACTAGCAAGATAGATAAAAATGCAAAGCCCATCAGTAACAGTACATTTCTGGATAGTGGAAGGCTCTCAGTGCTGATTACAAGAACTCCTGACCTGGTCCAAACAAAAATGGGCTACTTTAAGCCTCTGCTGTGACCTGTGAAAATTTTAAGTAACAGGAAATGCATTGGACACCTTTCTGGCACTCAAAAGGTCAGTGTGTGGTAGTATAGCTACCAGTGCAGTGGGACAAGGCTGGGAGTATGTATTAGCATGCTAAAAAAAAAAAAAAAAAAGCATGAAAATTGCACTTTTTGTGAGCATTCCTGCAGAAAACAAAAAGTAATCAGACTTTTTTGAAGGAGAAAGTTTTTGTGCATTCCCCTTACTTATCTGCCTCATTTCGATCCATTTGCTCAGATTTACAAATCATTATGCAGTAGGGTTGCCACCCAGCCGGTATTTTACCTGCAGGCCAGTAAAAAAATTGGCTTCTGTCCTATGTTAAGTGTATGGAGAGAATGCCATGGCCGGTATGTTTTTTTAACAAAAGGTGGCAACCCTATTATGCAGAGAAAAACATCCTGCTCTGTATTTTCTTCCATAGTGTCATCAGCAAATACTGAGACAATATGCCTAAAGAAGAGACTAAGTAGTCTTGAAAACTTGCATTCTAAAGCAATAAATGTATCACTTTTACCCTACCAGTATATTACTTTCAATATCCATTTCAAGATAATTAATAAACAAATTAAAAGCATTGAGCCCAGGACTCAACCCTGCAGCACCACTTACAGCTTCAGACCAGCTTGAAAAGTTTTCGTTTACAACAAGTGTCTACCATTTATCATTTAACCAGTTCTCTATCCTTGAACAGATATCACCTCCAAAACCAAATTTGTAATTTATGCAGTAACCTGTTGTAAGGCAAAGAATCAAAGACAAAATCCAAGTAAGTATACTACCTCAACAGGAATACCCTTATCTAAATTACCAATACCCTTTCACAGAATGCAAGCAAATGAGCTTGATATGATCTATTCTTAATAAAACCATGCAAACTTCTACTAGACTTCTGCACGGCAAACATTTTTGGTAAAATTTGATTTCGGACACATTTTTATTTTTGTCGTTCGGAGGATCCGCATTTCAGACCAGACCTGTTTGACACGAGTGAGATTCAACAATAGTCCGAATTATTCGGCCAAATTTAACGTACTTTAAAAAATTACTCTCCCTTGTGGTGGCAATAACATACTAGGCCTGCCTACACAACTGTGAGACTGGCTGTGTCACTCTGAAAACTATTAAAACAAATTCCTAATATTTTTAAAATTTTGCACAGGAACAAAGATGACTCTCCCTTGCAGTGTGTCACAGTTCCCAAGAGAAGTACAGGAGTCAGTACGGTATAGTAAAATGAAATTTATTAAAATAACAGTAAGGTAGCACACATAGGTAAATAGAAGGTGCAAGGAGAGGGTCACAGCCAGCAAGTGCTACTGCCAGAAATAGTAAACTGCCACGGAGGACCACTCTACTAGAGACTAGGCCTAAGCCACTGGTAGTCTCTGCAGGAACTGGAACGGAACAGGGGCAGGAACAGGAACTCAAAGTCTTGATCCGAGGTAGCGAGAATTCTGACTCACGCCTGCAGTCAGTATAAGGAAGCGTATATTTGACTCACGCCTGCAGTCAGTATAAGGAAGCGTATACTTGACTCACGCCTGCAGTCAGTGTAGGAGCTAGTCTGCCAGAGCCCCAGGTCCGCACCATATTGGGTGTCTGCTAGGTACAGGGGACAAACAAGAAAATAGACAGAGCCACAGGTCAGCACCAGAGAGGGTAGTCAGGCAAGCCAGGTCATACACAGTTCAGATAGTCAGCCAGAGTCACAGGTCTGCACCAGATTGGGTGTCCACTATACAGATAAGACAAAAGAATAGTCAGACATAGCCACAGGTCAGCACCAGATTGGATGGAAGACAAGCCAGGTCATACACAGAGCTCAAAGTAACAGAACTGCTTTGTACAACAACTCATGGGCAACTGAGTCAGGACTCAGACTGCCCTTTAAACCCATCCTCAGGAAGTAGGTAGGAGGACCAGGCTCAGAGGAAGGAATTAGGTAGGAGGAGACTACAGGAAGCATGGCATAAAACAGAGGCCTGCTTCACTCTGAAGCCTCGCGCCTGCAGATGACGTGTGGACTGATGCCGAGCATTGCTGAAGCTGCGGCGCTGGAAACAAGGTAAGCTGTGACAGTGTGACAATAAGGTACTAATGCTGACTGGCTGCTTGCCTATGCTACCTGCCTGCCTACACAACAACTAAACACTCTCTATCTCCTTCTGCTCTCTCTGAGCTCCAACAATGGACTAACAGGAAACACAGGCATGAAACGAAGAAGCTAATTGGACTAGAGAGGGAGGGAAAGTATGGAGGGGAAAGTATCGTTTGCTGGTAGCCGTCGTCCAAATTTCTGAAATTTACCCAAAGTTTCTGACCAGGGTGTTCGGATTCAGTTTTAAAAAAATGAATGACTTTTTCCTTTTGGACGTTCTGAATGACGCCAAATGACCCTTATTCGTCCAAATTCTGAAATAGGCCAAAATGATTCTCACAAGTCTAACTCCTACTAATAATGCTGTTGGTCGTCACATAGCCCTGAAATATTTGAAGTAACACTTCTAATATTATACTCACTATGGAAGTCACAGGTCTATAATTCCCAGTTTGGCTCCTGCCCCCTTTTTGAATAATGATCCTACATCTGCTTTCTTCCAGTAAAGAAATATTAAGTATAATGGCCTTACTATTATTGAGCTATGCTTCTTAAGTACTCTTTAGAGTATGCCATCAGGTCCCAGTGCTTTATTCACCATAACCTTTTCCAGTCTCCTTTGGACTTTGATGGAGGAAATTATATGATTCTTCCTGTTTTCACAAAGTCTGCCATTGTGGATTCCTGTGTATATAAAGAAGAAAATTATTAAAGTGCTCTGTCCTCACAAATTAATATACCTTTCTCAGTTTTAATGGGGCTAATATAAAACTCTTTTTTCTACAGAAATGAAAAAATGTCAGGATCTTTCTTGCTTTCTTTTGTGATACATTTATCATTTTAATTTCTACCTAGCCTAATTACTTGTTTGCCTCTTCAGTTGCATTCGTTATATGTTTTAAATTATGCATCTGATACTTTTGACTTGTCATTTAGTAGTTTGATTTTTATTCCTCATTATTCTGAGAATCTTTGTTAAGCCACATTATTCATTGTTCTTCTTGTGTCTATTGCTCAGTTTGTGTGCATATTTATCCATAAAGATCTGGAGCAAATTCCACCTTTATGGTGCATTTTTATTTTTGAACATTACATCTCATTGCAGGACCTCTGATATTGCTATTAGTTTAGCAAAATTAGCCTTTTTAAAGTTTAATATTTCACTTAAACCCAGGTTAAACAGTTCACATAACAAATTTCAAAGGATACCATATTATGGTCACCACTGCCCAAATGGTCCCAAACATGTATATTGTATACCATTTCAGAATTTTTTGACACCACCTGGACCAGAAAGACCTCACTTCTAGAAGTTTCAATTACTAGTTAGAACATAAAACAGTTAATAAGTATACTTCAAATGTTACTTTCCTTTGTTGTGCTAGAAGTCACATTGCTCTGCTAAATTTTAAGGTAGTTGAAATATCCCATAACGATTACATTTCCTAACTGAGAACCCTTTCTACTGGCAGTAGCAGTTGGGCTGCTTGTGGATTATAGCAAATGTTCATTAACATATTTGTAGTATGTATGCCACCAGTATGTATTTCAACCCACAGGGCTTCTACATTTTTACTGGACCCATCATTAATATATTTACTTATACTAGGTTTTAAGTAGTGCTTTATATACAGGCATATACCCAATATATTTTATAACCATATGCCACCTGAAAAGTGAATATCCCTAGACTGACTGCTCAGTCACCTGTATAATCCAACCAGATTTCAGCAATACCAGTAAGGTCATTCATGCAAATAGTTCCAGTCTTCTCATGTTACCACCAGAACATTTGCAAGCGTATATTTTATGTTATTGCCATTCTGAAGAAGTGCATTGTTTGAAATATTTATATTTTTATCAAGATATAACATTGGCACCTCCCTATTAGATGAACTAGCCCTTCCCCCCTCTACCCTCATGACCCTTCTCTAATCTGATTTCCTTTTTTATGTTACCTACATCCTCCTGTGTTGTATCACTCTCCTCCCCTTTCCTAGTTTAACGTGTCCTCCAACCCTCTAACCATCCTAACCCCTAGCACTGTAGCATCCTTTCCACTAATCCATCTCTACTATAAAGATTGCCCAAAGGGAAAAGACAGCCCAGTACTCTAGAAACCCCAAAATCTTCCTGTTTGCATAAAGTCTAGCCATGCATTTAAAGCCCTAATCTCATATTGCATTTATGATCTAAATCCCTGGAATCCTTCTTAATGGTCCTCCATCTCCCACTGACTGGAACCAACATGTACAATGTCAGCTGGGTCATGCCCAACCCCTCTCAGCAATCTATTAACCCACAATATTACAAGTTCAACAAAAGCACTTGGGTATAGGTGTGTATCAGTTCATGGCTTTAGGTGCATTAAGCTGGCACAAAGGGTTTCACTACAACAGCTGTGTTAACTCACTCACTATGTGCTCTCTATAAAATGGCGTCCTCAACCATGTGGCTTGAGAACAAAGACATGAGAACAAAAAAAACAGGCCTAGCACAAACAGAGAAACACACAGTATGCTCAACTAACACAGTTGTTGGAAACGGCATGCATATGCCAACACCCCAAAAGCCAACCCATTAATTTAGGATATACCCATAGAAGTTTGTTCTACTGACCAATACCACAACTAACACAGTAACACCCCAGTACTAGCAATAAGCAATAATATTTACTAACAAACAATAGTATTATAAAAAGAAATATACACTGTATATTATCAAATATATTATAGCTAAACACCTACTAATACTAACTAGACAATTACTTACTGCATTGCCATTAAGACATATAATGCAACAATTATAGTAGAGACACTATACGCTGGTTACTAGGGTGTTTTTCCCAGAAATATTGTATAAAAGAAAACAAGAGAGAGATACTTAGCTTGAAAATCCTGGGAAAAGAGGCAGGAAAAGAAGCAGACCAGGAGACTGGATACTGGGCTACTTCAACTGGATGTCAGGCTCTGCTCTGAGACAGTTCTTGGGGCCTACGCAAGGCATGGCAGCCTGGCTGGACAGGCTGCTGGCTGGCTGGTCACATCTTCCCATCCATCTCCACTGCTCCCCTCCAAGACTGCTTTCTCAAGGGCTCACTGCACACCTCTTTTATTGTTTGCAAGCCCTGCCCATCACCAGCCCCCTTTACCTGACTGACACACCCCTCTCCCTCCCCCTCTAACAGCAAAGGGGACAAAGGGAGCAAATCTTCTCTTTGTCCTTTTCACTCCCACACAGACCAGGGAGAAAACAAAGAGGCAAGGGAAAATGATGAAGGCCTGTAAAAACAAAAAATGGTTCTAAAAACTGAGTGTGATTAGGACAGGGAAACATAACCATGTAATGGACACAGTTTTGCTGCAAATTTTGCTGCAACCTACCTGTGTCCATAGCAAGGCGGTACAGGGCAGGAGTGGTCAGGACCAAGCTGGCAGTAGGTGGGGGAGAATCAGCGTCTGTCCCCAGAGATCTTGTAATTAAGTTTGAAAACCAGAGTCTCTGGGGCAGATCCAAAGAGTTTCCAAGTATGGGAACTATGTGTGAACTATGTGTGATAACGGAGCCCAGCTGAACCAACAGACCAGCAATCTTAGTAAACAGCAGTGTATAGTATCGCTACTATCCGTGAACTTGTTAGTGGAACGAGTTCTATAAGTCAATAGGAATAAAAAAATACATGGAGAGCAGTACAATTTTCTGCTTAATAGATAACTATATATTTTATTACTAATATCTCAATTTAAGATAAAAAATATGCTGATATAAACAACGTTAGAATGGAACAATTCAAAAACAAATCAGTATATATGCTCCGGAGCAAACTATTACTGTGCACAGTAAGTCTTTATATAGTAATTATTCATTCCTCTATTTATAATATCAGTAGGTTGACAATGACTCTCCTCGAGCAAGATAATGCAGATATAGGTGATTCAATGCAATATCCTAGCCTTGTGCTTTTGGTGTGAAGTATATCCAATGGGACTGTTGTCTTTCAGCAGGCAGGTATAATGTGCAGCTACACAATATTGGAGATATAAGCTGTATATATTGTCTCCTAGTTGTCCCCCATCTATAAATTCTTTGCTCCCTGTTCTGGTTCTACAGCAGATGGTAAAGCATTTTACCTGGGGCTTGATAATCCTTATTTCAATTACCATCTCTTGATGCAGGCAGAGGACTGTAGTCTCCTTAGATGTAACCTCCTGTTTCTTGTCAGCGTTGTGACAATGTAACACTGGCCGAATGTTACAGCGCATCACTTGCCGAATATGTAAGTTGTTCAGTCCTTAATCACAAAGATGAAGAATTTGGCACTTGGCTATGTTCACTTTGATCTCTCAATTCTGTATTTTTGTAAATGCTGTAAAGTCACCAACTGTATAATAATATACAGTTTAAAATCAGCGTGATAGAGCAAGGTTCTCTGACGCATTTCGTACTGTCATTAGTTCTTCATCAGGGAGATTCATAGGATTGTAGTCAGCATTCTCATCCTTTATGGTGACAACTTTGCGTCATCATTGTGCTCTTCAATGTAAAATGTTTAGACATGCGCTAAAATAGCATCATCGTTATCCTCTTTCGTATACAATGATCAGATGCTAAATTCACCCTCTACTTGCAATAAATTAATCTGTATATAAACAGGCATAAAAAAAACCTAAATAGGAATATATTCAACCTATTATTGTAACATCATGAATGTCATCAAATCATGTTTATTTTATTTTATGAATATTGTTTTATGTTTATATTATTATTTTTATTTATATCTATGTTTATTATATATTTTTTTATTTATTTGTTATTTAGCATTATACAGATTCAGTATACTGATATATTCATGATGTTACAATAATAGGTTGAATATATTCCTATTTAGGTTTTTTTTATGCCTGTTTATATACAAATTAATTTACCGCAAGTATAGGATGAATTTAGTGTCTGATCATTGTATACGAGAGAGCATAATGATGATGTTATTCTTAACGCATGTCTAAACATTTTACATTGAAGAGTGCAGTGATGACGCAAAGTTGGCACCATAAAAGAAAACAGCGCTCCGTGATGAAGTACTAATGATAGTATGAAATGCGTCGGAGAACCTTGCTCTATCACGCTGATTTTAAACTGTATATTATTATTTGGTTGGTGACTTTTTAGCATTTATGAAAATACAGAACTGAGAGATTAAAGTGAACATAGGCAAGTGCCAATATCTTCACCTTTTTTGGTTATGGACTGAACAACTTACATATTCGGCAAGTGATGCACTGTAACATCTGGCCAGTGTTACATTGTCACAACGCTGACAAGAGACGGGAGGCTACATCTAAGGAGACTACAGTCCTCTGCCTGCATCAAGAAATGGTAATCGAAATAAGGATTATCAAGCCCCAGGTAAAAAGCTTTACCATTTGCTGTAAAACCAGAACAGGGGGCAAAGAATTTATAGATGGGGAGGACTAGGAGACAATATATACAGCTTATATCTGCAGTATTGTATAGCCGCATATTATACCTGCCAGCTGAAAGACAATAGTCCCATTGGAAATACTTCACACCAAAAGCACAAGGCTAGGATATTGCATTGAATCACCTATATCTGAATTATCTTGCTTGAGGAGAGTCATTGTCAACCTACTGATATTATAAATAGAGGAACGAACAATTACTATATAAAGACTTACTGTGCACAGTAATAGTTTGCTCTGGAGCATATATACTGATTAGTGTTTGTATTGTTCCATTCTAACGTTGTTTATATCAGCATATTTTTTTATCTTAAATTGAGATATTATTAATAAAATATATATTTATCTATTAAGCAGTGGATTGTAGTGCTCTCAGTGTATTTCTTGTATGGGTATATATTAATATATGTTCAAGCCTGCCTCTAGGTCATACCTCCTCAAACAAACAATAGGCTTCCATAGACCTGAATGGATTATAATTGACACAAGATTTTATCAGTTTTTATACAAATCATTTTCAGTGGACTACACAGGAGATCAAAACAGCTAAAATAATATATAGCTATACTTAACTATTGTTTGAAGGACATCAACCTAGTCATTCTTTAATACAAATTAAAAGCCACTTATTTATAGGGAAATTTTTTTCCCTATTAACACCTTGAATGCCATAGTGGTCTTTAACGTGTTCACAATAATTTGGATAACTCTCTAGCATACAAGGAATAAAAATCCCCATATAAATTAACCCTTTGATCGCCAGATGCTCTGCAATGCGTTGCATACCCCCACTGCGATGAAAGAGTTAAGGAGGATTTTTTTTTTGCAGCTTGCTGTTGTGTTGTACCAAAACTGCTCCACTGAAGTGAGTGCTGATAAAGTCTTGTGATCACAAGCTAGTGGGGGGGAAATGGGCTTCCAGGCCACAGCACTTATACATTCAAACACAGGAGTACGCTGCATTTGGGTCTAGAGAATTCAATAATAAAATATGTTTTTACTTAGGATCAGTGGCGTAACTATAGGGGTCGCATGGGTCGCATCTGCGACCAGGCCTGTCACTCCAGGGGCCCGGCCGCCCCCTGCGACCCCTCCGTCTGGCGCCCGCAATCTCCCTCTGGTGCTCTAGTAATGCAGAGCGAGCGCTGGGAGATGACGTAATCTCCCAGTGCTCTGCATTACTAAGAGGACCACGAGGGAGATCCAGGGAGGTAGGAGATGGGGGCATTGTGAAGAATGAGGGGCATTGTATAGGGGGTCAGTGTGGTCAAGTGGGGCCAATGTGGTGGTGGGGTGGGCCCGTGGCACTTCTTGCACCAGCGCCCAGAGGCTTCTAGTTACGCCTCTGCTTAGGATGACTGCTGCCACTGAAACCTGTTGCTATGGTTGTCTCTTTTAGCATGGCTAAGTCTCCTATATCCTTCATTATCTCATGGTAAAAGCCACATACATTGGGGGGGCGGGGAGAGGGCAGAAAAGTTAGCACTAGTGATGATCGAGCACCCCAATGCTCGGGTGTTCGGGTGCTCTGGCCAAGCACCCCCGGAGGCTCGAGTGCTCGGCCGAGCACCCGAGCCCCATTGAAGTCAATGGGAGGACTCGAGCATTACACCAGGCACCCCCTGCTCTGATGAGGGGAGGGTGCCTGGTCCATAGGAAAAGGGCAGAAAATGATGGAAACACCACAGAAATGGTTCAGGGACAGCATAGGGAGGATGTCTGGATGCATGTTGGGCTCCAACGTCGCTGCTGGGAACGATGTTTCGCCCGTAGTACGCCATTTTTACAGACTGACCGTAAAACACACAAAAAGGCAGATAAAAACGACTTTAGGTGAAAAATTGTTACCAAACAGTATTTGCTGTATATTTACTTGTATATCATCTGCAAATTCTGCAAAAAATTTCCTCGATTTTTCTGAACTGGGGCCATGATTAAGAGGGAAACGTGCGCAGAGGCAAATTCTGCAAAAAATGTCCTCGATTTTTCTGAACTGGGGCCATGATTAAGAGGGAAACGTGCGCAGAGGCAAATTCTGCAAAAAATTTCCTCGATTTTTCTGAACTGGGGCCATGATTAAGAGGGAAACGTGCGCTGAGCCGACCATCTAAAACATTATGGGTGAGGGTCTGCTGCGGAGCTGACCATCCTAAACATTATATGCGAAGGCCCGCTAGTGAGCTGACGCTATAAAACATTATATGAGAGGACCCGCTAGAGAGCTGACCCAATAAAACATTATATGAGAAGGCCCGCTGGTGAGCTGACCTATAAAAAAATTGCCAAACAGCGCCCGCTGGTGAGCTGGCCCTATATAAAAATTATATCACAGGGCCCGCTGGTGAGCTGGCCCTATATAAAAATTATATCCCAGGGTATATGGAAGAGAGTCAACCATATACCCATTTTTTGGGTGGAAGGGGTATTCCCATCATTGTAAATAACATATCTAAAGTGACTTTATGTTCACCCGGGGCTTTCCTCCAGTGGAGTGGAGAAGTCAGGGGAAATCCAGGCCTTGTTCATTTTTATAAGTGTCAACCTATCAGCATTTTCGGTGGAAAGGCGGATACGCTTATCTGTTATGATGCCACCAGCAGCACTAAATACCCGCTCAGACAGAACGCTGGCGGCAGGGCAGGCCAGCACCTCCAAGGCGTAGAGTGCCAGTTCATACCACGTGTCCAGCTTGGACACCCAGTAGTTGTAAGGCACAGAGGGATCATTGAGGACGCTGACACGGTCTACTATGTACTCCTTCACCATATTCCAAAACTTTTCCCTCCTTGTGACACTAGGCTGCGCATCAGGGTGAGGGTGCTGGCAGGGTGTCATGAAGGTGTCCCACGCCTTGGAGAGTGTTGCCCTGCCTTTGTCGGAACTGCTGTGTGCTCCCCTTTTCTCCCCTTCTCGGTTGGCCAAGGTAGCACGTACTCTGCCGCCAGCGTTGTCAGATGGAAAATTTTGGAGCAATTTTTCGACAAGAACCTTCTGGTATTGCACCATTTTGCTTGTCCTCTCCACCGGAGGAATGAGAGATGAGAAATTCTCTTTGTAGCGGGGGTCCAGAAGGGTGAACACCCAGTAATCCGTGTTGTCTAAAATGCGTATAACGCGCGGGTCACGGGAAAGGCAGCCTAACATAAAGTCAGCCATGTGTGCCAGAGTACCAACAGGCAAGATTTCGCTGTCCTCACCAGGAGGATGACTCTCAATCTCCTCATCCTCTTCCTCCTCTTCTGCCCACCCACGCTGAAGAGATGGAACTAAAGTTCCATGGCTACCCTCTGTAGCGGAGGCAACCGTGTCTTCCTCCTCCTCCTCCGCCTCCTCCAATTGTCGCTGTGAAGACGAAGTGAGGGTGCTCTGGCTATCACCTTGTGTAAGCTCTTCCTCCCGCATTTCCACCTCTTCCACATGCAAAGCGTCGGTTTTAATTGTGAGCAGCGAGCGTTTCAGTAGACACAGAAGTGGGATGGTTACACTGATAATAGCGTTATCGCCGCTCACCATCTGTGTCGATTCCTCAAAATTGCGTAAAACCTCACAGAGGTCTGACATCCATTCCCACTCCTCACTTCTGATTACAGGAAGTTGAACGGAGAGGCGACGACCGTGTAACAGCTGGTACTCCACTACTGCCCTCTGCTGCTCACAAAGCCGGGCCAACATGTGGAAGGTGGAGTTCCAGCGCGTGCTCACGTCACACAGCAGCCGGTGAGCTGGCAATTGTAAGTGCTGCTGCAGCTTCAACAGGCCGGCTGAAGCTGTTGATGACTTACGGAAATGTGCACACACGCGGCGCACCTTGGTCAAGAGATCATGCAAATTGGGGTAGGTTTTTAGAAATCGCTGAACCACTAAATTAAATACATGCGCTAGGCATGGTACGTGTGTGAGCTTGCCGAGCTCCAAAGCCGCCACCAAGTTACGCCCATTATCACACACAACCATGCCTGGTTGCAGGTTGAGTGGCGAGAGCCACTGCTCGGTCTGGTGACTAATCCCCTGCAACAGCTCTGAGGCCGTGTGCTGTTTGTCCCCAAGGCAGATCAGCTTCAGCACGGCCTGTTGACGCTTCCCCACTGCAGTGCTACACTGCTTCCAGCTACCTGCTGATGGGTGAGTGGCGCTGCGCGCAGAGAATTCGGAGGTGGAAACGGAGGAGGAGGAGCCAATAACGTAGGTGCTGGCGGAAACCCTGATGGAGGTAGGGCCCGCAATCCTTGGCGTGGGTAGCACCTGTGCCATCCCAGGGTCCGAGTCGCTCCCAGCCTCCACGACATTCACCCAGTGTGCCGTCAGGGAAATGTAGCGTCCCTGGCCACAAGCACTTGTCCATGTGTCAGTCGTTAAGTGGACCTTCCCAGTAACTGCGTTGGTCAGGGCACGGGTGATGTTACGGGACACATGGTGGTGTAAGGCGGGGATGGCACACCGGGAAAAGTAGTGGCGGCTGGGGACTGCGTACCGAGGGATAGCTGCTGCCATCAGGCTGCGGAAGGACTCAGTCTCCACAAGCCTAAATGGCAGCATTTCGATGGCCAGTAATTTGGAAAGGTGTGAGGTTAGTGCTATGGCCTGTGGGTGGGTGGCTGGGTATTTTCGCTTGCGCTCAAATGCCTGGGGTAACGACATTTGGACGCTGTGCTGGGACAGGGAAGTGGATGTGGTCGCTGATGGTGCTTCAGATGGTACAGGTGCAGGGCGGGAGGTATGCGGGCCTGCGCCTTCGACAGGCGATTGGCCGGCACCGAAAACAGGGGAAGAGGAGGCAGTGGTGTGGCCTGCAGACACAGATTGGCGATCCGGGCGTTCCTCCCACTTATTACGGTGCTTGGATGCCATGTGTCGGATCATGCTGGTGGTGGTGAGGTTTCTAGTGTTCATGCCTCGGCTCATTCTGGTGTGGCACAGGTTGCAAACTACAATTTTTTTGTCGTCCGCACTTTCCTTAAAAAAACGCCATACCGCGGAACACCTAGCCCTTGGCAAGGGAGATTTACGCAAGGGGGTGCTCCGTGGAACATTTGCGGGCCGGTTTGGTGCGGTCCGCCTTCTTTCTTTAGCCACACCACTGCCTCTTCCAGCCTGTTGTGGTGCTGCAGATGGCTCACCCTCAGGACTGCTGTCATCGCTCGGCTCTCCACCTTCCCAGGTGGGGTCAGTCACCTCATCGTCCACCAAGTCCTCCTCCACTTCCTCACTCTGATCATCCTCCTCATTTCTTGATCCCACCACATACTCAGTCATTGACAACTGTATATCATCCTCCTCATCAAGGTCTTGAGACAGTAATAGTGGTTGATTTGCTGGCAACTGTGTCTCATCATCATCATCCACTTCCTTTGACCTTAAATGCCGTTCCCCTCTGTCATCTTCTTGTGATTGGGTACCCTCTAGAGGTTGTGAATCAGGGCACAAGATTTCATGTTCCTCTGCAAGCGTGCTTGGAGAGAGGTTCAAATGAAGGATTGGTGATGAGACGAGCTCCTCACTATATCCCAGTGTGGGATCACTTCTTTGACCAGACCCTCTATGGTGGGAGGAAGGATGATCAGGGTGAGGATTATGTTGACCAAACTCTTGGCTACTGAGAGTGGACTTGGTGGAAGACAGGGTGGTGCTTAACCGACTGGAAGCAGTATCAGCTGAAATCCAACCGACCACCTGTTCGCAGTGGTCTGACCTCGAGAGTGATGTCCTGCGACGCCCTGTAAACTGAGACATGAAGCTAGGTATGGTGGATGTCTTTCTTTCTTGTGCTCTGGCACCAGGCACAGTTTCTACGCGTCCTGACCCGCGCCCTGAACTATCAGGATCACGTCCACTTCCCCGTCCCTTTTTACCCGCCTTCTTCATATTACACGGAATATGTGCTGCTAATCTGCAACTTTGCACACTAAACAGAATGTGCTGCTAATCTGCGGCTAGGCACAGTGAATGGAATATGTGACTTTTATTTTTTACACTTTGCACACTAAACAGAATGTGCTGCTAATCTGCAACTTTCCACACTAAACAGAATGTGCTGCTAATCTGCAACTTTGCACAATAAACAGAATGTGCTGCTTATCTGTGGCTATGCACAGTGAACGGAATATGTGACTTTTATTTTTTACACTTTGCACACTAAACAGAATGTGCTGCTAATCTGCAACTTTCCACACTAAACAGAATGTGCTGCTTATCTGCGGCTAGGCACAGTGAACGGAATATGTGACTTTTATTTTTTACACTTTGCACACTAAACAGAATGTGCTGCTAATCTGCAACTTTGCACACTAAACAGAATGTGCTGCTTATCTGCGGCTAGGCACAGTGAACGGAATATGTGACTTTTATTTTTTACACTTTGCACACTAAACAGAATGTGCTGCTAATCTGCAACTTTCCACACTAAATAGAATGTGCTGCTTATCTGTGGCTAGGCACAGTGAACGGAATATGTGACTTCTATTTTTTACACTTTGCACACTAAACAGAATGTGCTGCTAATCTGCAACTTTGCACACTAAACAGAATGTGCTGCTTATCTGCGGCTAGGCACAGTGAACGGAATATGTGACTTTTATTTTTTACACTTTGCACACTAAACAGAATGTGCTGCTAATCTGCAACTTTGCACACTAAACAGAATGTGCTGCTTATCTGCGGCTAGGCACAGTGAACGGAATATGTGACTTTTATTTTTTACACTTTGCACACTAAACAGAATGTGCTGCTAATCTGCAACTTTCCACACTAAACAGAATGTGCTGCTTATCTGCGGCTAGGCACAGTGAACGGAATATGTGACTTTTATTTTTTACACTTTGCACACTAAACAGAATGTGCTGCTAATCTGCAACTTTGCACACTAAACAGAATGTGCTGCTTATCTGCGGCTAGGCACAGTGAACGGAATATGTGACTTTTATTTTTTACACTTTGCACACTAAACAGAATGTGCTGCTAATCTGCAACTTTGCACACTAAACAGAATGTGCTGCTTATCTGCGGCTAGGCACAGTGAACGGAATATGTGACTTTTATTTTTTACACTTTGCACACTAAACAGAATGTGCTGCTAATCTGCAACTTTCCACACTAAACAGAATGTGCTGCTTATCTGCGGCTAGGCACAGTGAACGGAATATGTGACTTTTATTTTTTACACTTTGCACACTAAACAGAATGTGCTGCTAATCTGCAACTTTCCACACTAAACAGAATGTGCTGCTTATCTGCGGCTAGGCACAGTGAACGGAATATGTGACTTTTATTTTTTACACTTTGCACACTAAACAGAATGTGCTGCTAATCTGCAACTTTCCACACTAAACAGAATGTGCTGCTTATCTGCGGCTAGGCACAGTGAACGGAATATGTGACTTTTATTTTTTACACTTTGCACACTAAACAGAATGTGCTGCTAATCTGCAACTTTCCACACTAAACAGAATGTGCTGCTTATCTGCGGCTAGGCACAGTGAACGGAATATGTGACTTTTATTTTTTACACTTTGCACACTAAACAGAATGTGCTGCTAATCTGCAACTTTCCACACTAAACAGAATGTGCTGCTTATCTGCGGCTAGGCACAGTGAACGGAATATGTGACTTTTATTTTTTACACTTTGCACACTAAACAGAATGTGCTGCTAATCTGCAACTTTGCACACTAAACAGAATGTGCTGCTTATCTGCGGCTAGGCACAGTGAACGGAATATGTGACTTTTATTTTTTACACTTTGCACACTAAACAGAATGTGCTGCTAATCTGCAACTTTGCACACTAAACAGAATGTGCTGCTAATCTGCAACTTTGCACACTAAACAGAATGTGCTGCTTATCTGCGGCTAGGCACAGTGAACGAAATGTGCTGCTAATCTGCAACTGTGCACACTAAAAAGAATGTGCTGCTAATCTGTAACTTTGCACACTAAACAGAATGTGCTGCTAATCTGCAACTTTGCACACTAAACAGAATGTGCTGCTACTCTGCGGCTAGGCACAGTGAACGGAATATGTGACGTTTTTTTTTTTTAAATCTCTGCCCCCCCAAACAAAATAAACTGCTTCCCCCACACACAATAGTCCTAAAAAGGACTTTTGGGTCTTTATGTTGTTCAAACACACTTTTCTTCTCCCTACACTGACTTTCCCTTCCTATCCTCATCTCTCCCTGGCTAAGACTGAGCCGAACTCGCTGGTCAGGTGCTATACAGCACCCGATCACGGGTTCTGGCCAGCCAATCAGTGTAATGCCAGCAGCCAACATGGCTGCTGGCATTACACTGATGTCAGAGCCTCCCCGCACGTTTATTGGCTGCGCAGCAGCCGCGAAACGTGCGGGGAGGAAACCCGAACATGGCGGGCGAGCACATGCGGTACTCGTACGAGTACCGCCATGTGCCGAGCAGAGCGATGCTCAAGCCGAACCGAGCTTCGGCCGAGCATGCTCGCTCATCACTAGTTAGCACACATTCTGTTACTATATGGAGAGTCACTGCCTGCTAGCTGGGGAAGATCAAGTAAGATAGAGGTACTTTCTATTGAGTAGGGAGTTTGTGCATGTACATAGGGATTCAGTTATGTCTATGTAAAATATCAATAGCAAATCCCATTGTAAAAAAGCAGCCATTTGAGTCAATATTTTGATACAGAGTAAATTCACATTACAGGCTAATTTGACAGCTGCTGCTTCCTACACAATGTTTCTGCTGCTCACCATTACCTGAATATAGGATATTGCAATTAACCCTTTGAGAGCCAGAGCAGTATGCAATGTATTTCTCTGCAATCAAAGGTTTAAATGGAGCCCTGTGGACTCTTTGCATCATATGTGCAAAACAAAAGATGAGCATATCTGGAGAAAAACAGGTTCACTAGTGGTGACAAATAAAACATTTCCATTGATATAAATGGCGCTTTTCATGTTTTTGAAAGCTAGAGAGGTCTCCAACATATTAGGAAGAAATACATTGGAGACCTCTCTAGCATTCAAAGGGTTAAATGCCATATTTAATCAGTAAAACTCTGGGGATTTTTTATTTGTCTAGTATTGTGCAGTTCCATTTACTCTGAGTGTATGTTAATGTTTTCAGATCAGACTGATTCATTATTACTGCAGACTGTCATTACCTGAACAGGCCCTGGACTTGTTAGGATTGGGTCACATGGGGCTGAGTTGGTTACAAGAGTTTTTAAAGTTACATTTGTGTTTAAAATTATAGCACTGCACAACCCTCTATCCTATATAATAATTCGCTAGGATGTTTGTCACGATGCAGTCATCCGCCGTAGAGACTGCTCGCATTCGGGCAGTCTCTACTGCGGATGATTGCATCTCGTGAGTGGGGCTACGCAAGACTGCATCTTGTGGAGCAGTGAGATAGTGGCCTCTTAACCCTTTGTGTGCCAGAGGGATATGCAAAGCATTGCATTGCGTACCCCTCTGGTACTCAAAGGGTTAACAATACCTGGACCTTGGCCCGTGCACATGGGCTTTTACATTAGTTCCTATATAACCCACTACATGGCCTGAGACACCTGTCTCTGCCAACCATGACTCTCCCTCGCCTACCTGCCTTGAACTACTCCTAACAGGAAGAAAAATAGTTTTCTCTCCAAAATTCCCTTAAAGGGATAGTAATGCTTCCATATGAGAACTCTGCAATCCTTCCTTGTAGTGCATACAACTGAGCAGTTATATTAGTAATGCTGAATTCGCTGTACATCCCCTGAAATAATATTATAAATTGTCCCCTTCACTCCTTTTCAGAATGCCAGGTCACATCCGCTGATGTTGCGATCTACTAGGCACAATCTGTCTTCATTCAGGATATGGAAAATCCTGCCCCTTTGACAAAGGAGGGCAGGTTTTTCCGTATACCGAAAGAGGGTTATCCCACGTCGCCATCCCTTTCCAGCTCAGAGGCTTGAAGGATGACAAAAGGATAAGGGGGGTAATATATAATGTTATTTCAGGGGATGTATAGTGAATTCAGCATTAGTAATATAACTGATTAGTTGTATGCACTACAAAGAAGGATTGCAGTGTTGCTCATATGGAAACATTACAATCCCTTTAAAGTGATAGTAATACTTTGTTTTAACTTTATTTTATTTTTGTCTGCATTAAAAAAACATGAAGAACGATATAAGTCTTATCTCTCAAACCTTTATGGTTTGAGAGATGTTCACAAGCAAAGTTTCCCCTCCCTCTTCTTTTACCTAGTGTAAGCCATCTCTTCTCAGATGTGGAATGCAGTCCATAGACCAGACAGATAACAGAAGGGGATAATCTTCTTCCTGTGAGAACAATGAAAGCCCTGCCCCCCTTGACAAGTTTTTCAGGTTTTTCCCTTATCTTAATTGAAGATTGTCCCTCTCTGCAGTCTACCTGGACACCTCCCTTCTGATCTGGCTGAGCAGTGTTACATCAGTAAAAGGGGTGGGAGGGGGATACTTTGTCATTGAATTACTCTTGAACTACAACTCTGACAGAATTGAAATAACACTCTCCAAAGTCCAAATACTATGATGATTAATTAGAGCTGATTTTATTATGAAACATTCGCTTTAAGGGAATTTTGGAAAGAAAACCTGGCCTGGTTCTTAACCCTTTGAGTGCCAGAGATGTGTCCAATGCATTGCGTTTGAATGCACTGGATACCTCTCTGGCACTTGAAGGGTTAAAGAGTTAAGAGTGCTTATCTCTTCATGCTCTGCAGTACCAAGCTGAATGCCAAAGGGCTCTCCTGCCCATCCATTCTTTTCCATACATTTTTTCACATATTATTGAAGCATATAGATCACCTTCCATTCATAATGTGGGAAATGGTTAGGTTAATTGGTAGGTTAGTTAGTTGCTCCTGGCTATTAGTGAAGAGCTTTGTATAAATAAAGAAACACACATGTTATAAAACAGCCACAGTTTATTAGTAAAGTTATGTTTAATGATAACACCTCAGATAAAGCTGTGCCCTTTCTTCTACCAAGAGCTGATTCACACTGGCAAGTAGCAGTCCCCTGCTACAGTTCTGTCATCTATGCTTTGAACTCACCTTTCTCCTGCTTTCCATCATAGATCTGATTGTAAAGGGGTGTAGCTGCAGGCTGGCCCATGTGAGCTCCAGCCAGATGTGATTGTGATTGTGATGCGCACTATAACCTGCAGCATTGTTCATGTGAAATGTCTGTCAGCACCCCATAGGCTGTCTGTAGATCCTGTCTTGGGTGAACACAGTAAAGATCAGCTTGCTCGACTATGGTGATCATGTGAGACAACAGTTGCTTGTGTGAAATGTACCATGGTCCAGCAGGTAACGTTTCAGCACTGGCAAAAAAACCCAAGCACCATTGCTGCATTGCCTATGTGAAAATAGCCTAAGACATTATATTATTTATTATTATTGTTTGATCATTTGTCATTTGCATTGTGTGGGTTCCTTCCCCCTTCACCCTTTACAGCCCCATGGTGTGGGTAAATTAGATCTTCAAGCAATTAAAGTTTAAGAAATTGATTGTTGTCATTATTGCAATGGAAGACTCCAATATTTGTCTTGAAAATATAAACAAATGGAACATCTTCAAAGATCACTTTACCAAAGGGAAAAAATCAATTTCCCCCAAATTCACATCAATTTAAAAGGTATTTGAACCCCTAGAATGCCAGATAGGTATTCAATACAATGTAAAGCAAGGAACAGGTTTGCTCCATCATTTTTCTCTTTCTTAGTCAGTGGTGTGAGTTTCTAAAAAGAAATATCCCCCTTATTCTTGGTGGTCACATTGCCAGAAATGTGTATTCAGTGATAAAATGTACCAGATCACCAATAAAAGGCATGGTATTTATATCTGTGTGTGTATGTGAGTGTGTGTATGTTTGTGTGTGTGTTTGCATGTATGTATGTATGTGTATGTGCATGTGTGTGTGTGTGTGTGTGTGATTATGTATATGTGTGCATGTATGTGTGTGTATATGTGTATGTTTGTGTATGTGTGTATATGTATGTGTGTATATGTTTGTGTGTGTGTGTATGCGTGTGTATATGTGTGTATGTGTGTGTGTGTGTATGTGTGTACGTATGTGTGTGCATGTGTGTGTGTGTATATGTGTGTATGTGTGTGTATGTATATATGTATATGTGTATGTGTGTGCGTGTATGTGTGTGTGTATATGAGTATGTATGTATATATGTGTATGTGTGTATGTATGTGTGTATGTATATGTGTATATGTGTGAGTGTATGTATGTGTGTATGTGTGTATGTATGTGTGTGCATGTGTGTGTATGTGTATGTATGTATATATGTGTATGTGTGTATGTATGTATGTATATGTGTATTTGTGTATGTATATGTGTATATGTGTGTGAGTGTATGTATGTGTGTATATGTGTATGTGTGTGTGTATGTATGTGTATGTATATGTGTGCATGTGTGTGAGTGTATGTGTGTATGTATTTGTATGTATGTATGTGTATGTGTGTATGTATGTGTGTATGTATATGTGTGTGTGTGTATATACACACAACTGGCAAATTTCATTATACTACATTTTGATACAATTCTTACTTGGAGAAGACCATTTATACCCCACATTTTAAAACTGATTGGCTTCGGTACTTAGCAAAAGTTTTGCTAGATGATAATATATATTCTTATGTCGGTTTGAGTCAATTTTACAAACTTGTTAATTCTTAAGTTAAGGGTTATAACCACCAAGGTCACAGACCTGGCAAAAAATCACCTGTGTTCTTAGTAAATCTGAATCCATGTGTATTATATTGTAGCAGTCTTATCATACTGATCCTACACCTTTCTCTCCATAAACAAAGGCTTAAAATACCCCTAAAATATCTTAATAAATAAATACTGTCCTCATAGCTACCATTGTCCTGGTGCTTTTGTTAATGCAGTGTGTGTGCTCACTTGTATGATTTGTCATTCAGATATGAATGAGCTATAAACATCTGCTAAATTATATTCTAACATTTCTTCCCTTTCATCACCTTGCTATCAAATTGCTATGCCTTTTCAAACAATGGGGCAAATTTCTTAAGTGCTATTAACATGATTTAAAATCACCAATCAAACCTCATAAATGTGTTTTTTCTTACGTATATTACTTTACATAATTGTAATCAGTGATTCAGATGGATCTGTGAGTTGTGATTTTTTTTTCTCTGTAGACCCCTTGACACATTTTTAACCCTTTGAGTGCCAGAGGGCTTTGCAATGCGTTGCGTACCCCCTGGCACTCAAAGAGTTAACTCCCAGCTTGCTATGATCTAGCCTATTTCTGGGATAGCTGCATCTACTGTCCATGCCTCACATTCAGTGATAGAAATATTGCAATTGACAACGGCACAAAAATGCCAAGCTTTCCCGTTCACATCTGTCAGTGTAGATTCTGATTATACACTGTATACTGCAGAAAGAGGGGGGTTTACAAATCTTTAAGTGCAGTGCATTGTGAGTTTGTAAACCCAGAGCCTACCTGTACTTATGTACAAATATCTTTGTTACAAACTCCATCAGTAAAAGATTTTCATGTTAACAAGCCCCAATGAGACCCTTCTAGCATGTGTAAGTATAAAAGAAAGAATTATGTTGGAGTAGACAAATGCCAAGACATACATTGCATGGGTATATGTGTATGCATCACAGGAATAGTGGCATTCAGGCATTCATTTCCATGCCTAGCATATACAGCACAGAAAAATGCAATTGATTATTGATGAACACTCTAAGATATGTATGCCCCAATATGCCCATGCACACTGCACATCTCTTGGCAAAAGTACTGCAAGCAGGGCTGATGCAAGGATTTTTGCCACCCTAGGCAAAACCCCATCAGCTCCAACTTGCCCCCCATCATCTCCAACTTGCCTTCATCAGCTCCACTTTGTCCTCCTCAGCTCCAACCTGCCCCCACAAGCTCCAACTTGCCTCCATCAGCTCCACTTTGGCCCACCAGCTCCACTTTGACCCTATCAGCTTGACTTTGCCCCATCAGCTCCAACTTGCCCCCCATCACATACCTGTAACTGCTGGAGCTCTCACGCAGTCTTCTCTTCAGTAATGCAGAGCGTGTCGGGAGATCATGACTCCCAGCATGCTCTGCATTACTAAAGAGCCGACGGCGATGAGGGAGCGCAGTAGCGACACAGACCTGACTGTGTTGTGGTTCCCGGCGTGGTGTGTGCGGACGCAGCTCTTCTCTGCTGCATGCCCTTGCCCCCAGTACATGTGCGCCCTAGGCCGGCGCCTACCTTGCCTATAGGTGGCGCCGGCCCTGAATGCAAGTGGCCAGCTTTTCACATAAAATTATTAGTACCTAAGTGATAAGTAATGCACACACAAAATAAATCCCGTACAGATTTTAGCACAAATGTCTACTTGTAAATACCCCTCAAGGTGAACGGCAGAGTTTCTCAACAGCAGTCCTTAAGCACCCCTAAACATTCAGGTTTTCTGGAGTTCCCTGACTTAGGTGAACTAGTAATTTTGAAGCATTTAAAGGGATAGTAATCTTTCACAAAAACAGCAGCTCCAATTAATCTTCATAGTATTTGAGCCATAGAGAGTGCTATTTCAGTACTGTCAGAGTTGTAGTTCAAGAGTAATTGAATGATAAAGTATCCCCCTCCCGCCCTTTTTACCTAGTGAAAGCTACCTCCCTTCAAATGTGGAATGTGGCCCTGGGATCAGACAGCTCATAGCAAGGGACAATCTTCTTACTGTGAACATAAGGAAAACCCTGCCACCCCCTTGACAGTTTTTTCAGTTTTTTCCTAATGATCACTGAAGATTGTCCTTCTTGGAGATCCATCCAGACAGTATTGCTGCTCTGAGGTGAGAAGTGTTACATCAGTAAAATGGGTGGGAGGGGGATACTTTATCATTCAATTACGCTTTCACTACAGCTCTAATAGTATTGAAATAACACTCTCCATGGCCCAAACACTATGAAGATTAATTGGAGCTGCCTTTATTGTGAAACATTACTATCCCTTTAAGTAACTGCACACCCATGCTCAAGCAGGAAAATACAGAAATCACTTTTACGGATACTTAAGGGCCGTGGTTGAGAAACTCTAGTATAGAACATTTAGTGCTTATATAATTGTGCAAACATGCAGAAAGTGAGTCCTAATGCTTATGGTAAGCCTATTGTTCTGATTATGACCAGGCCATTATGCTGAACAGAGTGTCTAAACATGCGAACAGAATGACTGAGTTCAAAGTTCTCATACTGCCAATCTGTTGTGGACTCCAGCAGTGCCAGTGGGTGATAAAAAGTGGAAACGTGTGTTGATAAATTATTAGAAATGCTGTTATCCTAGTGATTCTGGAAAATCATGAGGTCTTTAACCACCCTTTAAGGACTAGAAGAATTAAAAAAGTTCTGGAGCAATGCTTTGCACACAGCTCTGGTCCTGAAGTGGTTAAACACTATGCTGTTTAAATTAGAGGTTATGCATGCCTCTATGTGTGTGAGTTGGATTACTGTTGATTAATCTTTTAATCCCCATGTGTTTACACCAGAGATTCTCAGCTTCACGTCTTGGGACACACCAACAGATCAAATTTAAAGGATCGCCTTCATTATGCACAGGTAGATCAATTGCAATGACCTGTCCAATGATTACCAGCTATGATCAAGGAGGGATATCCTTAATACCAGACCTGGTAGTGGACCCAGAGGTCTAAAGGTAACAAAAACTGAAGCTGATTTTATAAGAAGCACTGGAGAAATTCTGTAGCAAATCAGCTGCACCACAGAGATAAATAAAAATTCTCTTTGGTTAAGGTGCTTTAACCCCATAGCATGCTAGAAAGGTCTTAAAGGGGAATATTCACATGCAAACAACTGGAGTCCGGATGATTTATTTAGTAAAACTAAGTTAGCAGCAGTACTTCCCACCTCCCTCCCAGGTGGCCACAGTAGCATGGTAAACGGAGCTTGTTGTAAAGTTACATCACAGAAATACCCCCTCGAAGGGAAGTGTGCACGCGCTCCCTGGGGCAGCTGGGAGGGAGGTGGGAAGTCCTGCTGCTTCATGCCACGCTTTCAGGGTGCCGCAGAACGCAGAAGTGGGAAATTGTAAGCCCGGATATCTTTGATACAATGTAAGATCCATAAAAAAAAATACCAAGGCTTACTTAGTTTTACTAAATAAGTCATCCGGACTCCAGTTGTTTGCATGTGAATGTTCCCCTTTAAATACACAGTGAAGCAAAACTCTGCTACTCTCACCAACCCACTATGCATGCTACTTCCTGACTGGAACCACTTCCAGTCTGAGTGGACCTCCTTTTACTCATGCCATGGATCCATGCTTTCCTAGGTGTATAACTCTACAAAATCTGCATAGCATAATATAATTGAAAATAATGCATGGAGAGCAGTAAAATAACGTATGCTCCATAACTGATGAGGTTAAAAAGACATAAGTCAATCAAGTTCAGCTGAATTTAATATGTTTATTCAAAGCATAGCTGAGTTCCTAAAAACAGACCCATAACTTGGCTGTGGATGACCATACTCTTGTGTTATAAATGTTACTGTTTTATTAGGTTTGGATTATGTTAGTTGGCAATGACTGACACTATCTAAAGCAGTTTGTTTTGTGGATTAATAACAAATAGTTTTGTTTTTAGAAAACTATTATCTTACAGATGCAATCAGAGTTACTGTATCCTTTTTCACGATTCTGCAATCTGGGTGTTGGGCAGTATTATGTGAAATAACTGAGGTAGCAAATTGAGCCATGGAGAGATTTGCCTTTGACAGCTGTGCCACTGATGCCTTCACATAATGTAAATTATTACCACTGCACTGGCTATATTAAAGCTTGAATGGATCCCTGTGTAATAACAGATGGGTTTTGGCTCCCAAGAAAGGATCAATACATATCAGAAAAGAAAAAGTGAATATCTTAAAGTGCAACTATATCTATAAAAGGCATAAGCAACCTTTGGCTCTGTGACTATTGAAGACAACAGTTCTCTTCATTACTGTAATAGTAAATTGTTCTCACTTTTGTTAACATATAAGCTTAAATGGGGTAGAGTCCTTCGTACATCAGTCCTTATAGCTTTTTCTGCCTTGGACCTCTGGCGATTTTACTGATCACATTCATTTTACAATCTTACCCACTTACACAGTGAGTGGGGCTCTCCCCTAATTCAGAAGGTGGAATGTATGAATCCAACAGGAAAACTCATTTTCTATGCTTATACATAGGCAAAAAAATCCCATAACTGCATTCTGTTATATGTAAGAGTAATTATGATCAATTAAGTACATTCTGAAGCAAACATTCCACAATGGTTAGACTTTAATTCGAGTAAGGCCTGTTTCCTCTGCTATTTGTTAGTACATTTCGAGAAACACAGAGGAATGGAAGACCCAGAAACACCCATATATTCCCCAACTGCATTCCCTGGTGCAAGTTGCACAAAAGGGACATTTTTCTGTGTAGATAACTTAGTACATAGGTATTAGGCAACCAAAGCACACACCCAATGTTCCAGCTACTGTTGATAGATAGATAGATAGATAGATAGATAGATAGATAGATAGATAGATAGATAGAGACAGATAGCTAGACAGACAGACAGATAGATAGATAGATAGATAGATAGATAGATAGATAGATAGATGATAGATAAATAGATAGATAGATAGATAGATATAGACAGACAGACATACAGATATATAGATAGATACATAGATAGATAGATAGATAGATAGATAGATAGATAATAGATAGATAGATAGATGATAGAGATAGATAGATGATAGAGACAGACAGACAGATAGATAGATAGATAGATAGATAGATAGATAGATAGATAGATGATAGAGATAGATAGATGATAGAGACAGACAGACAGATAGATAGATAGATAGATAGATAGATAGATAGATAGATGATAGAGATAGATAGATGATAGAGATAGATGACAGATAGATAGATAGATAGATAGATAGATAGATAGATAGATAGATAGATAGATAGAACTGGTTGCTGTTCTACCTTCTGGTAAACAAATGAATAGTCATTTTCCAATTAGTATAGATTTCTTTTAAGTTGAACTGATTAGTTTTCTAATCTTTAAAACAATGTATTCATTCACCAGAGGGGCACATTTTCCTCAGGAATAAAATTAATACCCTGCCAATACAAGTGATTTTCTTTTTTGCACATTTACAGTTTCACCTTTGCTCGTGCTCAGTTTGTCTTCCAGCTGTGATCAGAGGAGGGAGTTGTATGATTCATCTGTCCTGCAGACACCAACACAGGACCGGTTGGGTGAATGGTAAATACTGTACTTAAAGACCATGTACACAGTGACAGACCTAGAGAAATTACTGAGCAAACCAATTGTAACAAAGTCAGAAAAAAGTCCCACTGATTTAACTATGGTTTTTAACACACTGAATGGCCCTTCATTTTGTTATATTTATCTTGCATAATAATTCCATTGTCTTCCCATACTACTTTAAAGGAACACTAGCACTCCCAGTAATAAACCTCACTTACCTTATGAGGACCAGAGGGGTGTTGCACAATCCACTGTTCCTTAAAGGAACAGTAGCCCTTTATTCTGCAAGTGCAAGTGCAGAATCTGTAAAGTAAAACTGACTAAACATTTTACTATTTTTTCTCATTTTACCCATTTTTTTACACTTTAATTGATAGGGAACTATCAGTTTATTTTCTCAGAAAGCATTCTGTGCGGAGCTGTGAAAGTGGACAGAGTACAACAATGTAAAAATAGACAGTGAAACAATGTAGAAAATCCACATACACAGTAAGTAATTAGATGGTGCTGCTGGGAGACTTGAGACAGAAAACTTCCTGGATTTAGGACTTGCATGACCTAACCTTCAGGGACATAAAAATGTAAAAGAAAAATAAGTAATGATAAAAAAAATTAGTATACGCAATTTGAATGACATATTATTCTCTGACAAAATATGTAGAATTAAAAAAAAGGTTACTTTTCCTTTAAAGGGTGAATCTGAGCAGAAATCCTAATTGCAAAGTGA
The DNA here is from genome assembly GCA_037306005.1 of Rhinophrynus dorsalis. Classification (NCBI taxonomy): domain Eukaryota; kingdom Metazoa; phylum Chordata; class Amphibia; order Anura; family Rhinophrynidae; genus Rhinophrynus; species Rhinophrynus dorsalis. Next base: position 80,808,015 of record CM074718.1, on the reverse strand, counting down.
AACAACTGTACAGAAGTTCACGCGCCAAAATGTATCTTTAATTAATATTTGATAATCTGTCTATGGAAGAAGACATAATTGCTTTTACAGGACTCCAGAACCCCATACTTCTAAGGAAGTCTTCAGTGGGAGGAGATTGGGGTCTGGGAAACATGCAATAAAAAGTCATATCTGTCTCAGTGGTAGAAATAATGTATACTGATTACAGACTAATGTTGGAACTTCAGTCCTTATACAAAGTAGTGGACAGAGATGCTCAGTTAGGAACAAGTCTGCTATAGAATGTAGCAAGCTGTATAGGACTGGTGTCCTACACAAGATGCAATCTCTTCTAGCACACCAGTGCCTTACACAGAGAGAAATATCCTCAAGCACATCATACTGATACTACCATGATGCCAGCCCAGCCACTAAGTCCCAGGCAATTCCTCTTTGAACAAGAGAGCCAGCCACCCCCAGACTCATTTCAGCCTTGTTGGACCTTGTCAGTGAGGTGTAACTGATTTCTCTGGGCAAGGGATCTACAACTGTATCAGTCCATACAATCATAATGGCTATTAGAATTTTCTGCCCAAGTTGAGGTGAGTGGAGCTTTATTAAAGTTCTAATAACACACATAACTCAGGTAATAGAACTATAACAGATCCCTGCTACTCGTCTGCATTCCCTGAACTCACATTTCTCCCCACCAGTGCCATCTCAAATGGGGTGTGGATGACACTGGCCTACACAATCACCTGTGAGAAAGGGTCCTTATTGTTCATTTAATAGAAGCTTGAAGAAGAGAGAATAATCCAACAAAAGTTTACCAGGTTGATATAAACCAGTCTATGGTAAAAGCAACTTATCTTTTGATAATACTGCATTGGATACCTCGGGGGAAATGAAAGGGTAAATTGTATTACCCGTCAAACCTTGTGGTGGGGTATCTCACAGACTTCTACATGGGTGCTCCCCTGCGTCTACTCTATTGATCTCACAGCCAGACTAGCGGTCAAGGGACCCCACAACATCCCCCTGACCCTGTGATTCACCTTCCCCCGCATTGTGCCACTGGGTCCAGATGCCAAGGAAGGCAGAACTGGCTAGCAGTTTTAGCACTAGCACTAGCCTGTGCCTTCTGCAAGTGCTGCCAGTCTTCCTTCTTCACCTGGCTGGCAAATGTGACTGCAGCGGACCCTCTGTCACATTTGTCATCCTCGCCATCCAGTGCTACTATCATAGAGCAACAGCAGCAGCAAGGAGGGACTGATGGTGATAGTGAAGAGGATGATGGTGGAGCAGCTGTTGTGGAATAGACATTAATGGTCTTTTAGCAGAAAGCTAGAAGGAATGGGAGATGAACATCACCACCACAACCGGCAATGAGATTGCAGAGATTGCAGCTGCAGAGTTGCAAGGGCAGCAGTCTAATGAGGAGCAGGCTAGTGTGACACAGACCACCATGGCCACTGTGGGAATGGGGTCCAGCAGTAGCTGTGATGTGGGACTAGGACAAGTTTCATGTGCCAGCAATAATCCTGGTCATAGTTGCAGTGCTGATTCAGAGGTGGCATCATCATCATCATCATCATCCTCTTCCCCAGCCAGTGAAGGTATTGTGGAGAAGAAGAAAGAGGCCATTCTTCTCTACCTTTCCCCTTCGCCCTGGGGAACATGAGTGTGGAATTATATATCTCTTGTGGCTAGCACAGTACAGACATAAGCAATGGCACTGTGCACTGTATGTGATAAATCAATGAAAAAGGGAAAGGAAGGAATGCACCTTGTCACAACCACCCTGATAACACACATGAAATACAGACATCATGACATTTATGTGAATCATTTTAAAGCTAGCCCCACACAAAGGAAATCAGGAGCCGCTGTTGCTGTACCCCTTTTCTTTCTCCAAGTGCATTAATAGTTGAGGCGAAAATCAAAGAGGAGGAAGAATAGAAAAACCCAGCCAGAGCCTGAAAGTTTGATGGAGAACAAACACCTGGGCTATCCATCAGCTTCTTGCACGAGGGCCTGGGCACAGGAAGATGTAGCAACATCTTCTGGTGATCCATCTCTGCCATAGTTACTTCCCCCCCAGCTGTGGTGATTCTGTAGATGTGAGGATGTGGCATTTCAGTCCACCCATTGCACATTGTGTGGTGCACTGACAAGGGAAAAATTAGTATTCCAACACCCCCATGGTTTTGGAGGAATAGCAGGAAGGGAAGCATTATTGTCCAACTTCTTTTCTCCACATAAACCTGAAGTGGTGAGGGCTAGTAGTGGTGCCACTACTGCCTGGGGCGTCATTACTGGAGCTAGTGGCAAGTGGGACCATAATCATCATCATCCATATCACTGTTGTTGTTGATCCCATTCCCTTGGAGCTGCCTAATTGTCCTGCTGCTTAACACCGTGGTGTTTGCCAATGGGCAGTGCCCAGTAGCCACCATAACATGACCTGTTGGCTAGTAGGGCATATTTTTTTTTCTCAGGGCTTGTTCTTTTTCTTTTCTTTTTTTAAAGAAATTATTTTATATCACACACATGATATACAGAGCAGTATAGTAGCACAATACAGAAGTATAACTGAACACTCAATGTATATCTGGTTAACAGTACTGCGTGGAAATAAGCCAACATATGGTCTTTACATTTTATCATAAACCTCAAAAGCAACAGAAAAAAAGAAAGGGGGAAGGGGGGTTGTGGACACAGTCATCCCTGATTGTCACCCTCAGACCACTTTTATACCATGCGTGTGGGAAATAAAATAAAATTTGCTATGTGTTGTGTGTAAATTCAGTCTTCCCATAGATTTCAATGCAATGAACTAGGTGAAAAAATATGTTTGCTGGAAATTTCCCACTAGATGGGGAGTGCCAGATTTTGCCTATTTCAGTGTTAAGGTGAAAAGTTTTACTCATCCCTAAATACCATACACATGTTCCCTTACTTTTTTTCCACCAAGATCATTTTGGGAAGTTTCTTTTCTCTATGCTCTTTTTAATACCATGAACTAAAAAAGGTAAAAAACTGCAATATTTGTTTTATGATAACAAAAAGTGCTGTTTCTCTAAAAAGGCACAGAGGACGTAGTGTGAGGTTTCTCAGTTTTCCTGCTCATGCTATTGTGCAGTCATAAGTGGCTTTCTGGTATTAACCTTCTGAGAGATACAAAGATGTCCAATGCATTGAAACACAATTGACTAAGGTGTGATAGGAAGGTGATAAAATGGAGATGACTTCTCCAGTGATATCACTTCCCAAGTTCCTATGTTATGCTATGAAAAGCCATTGCATTAAGATTTCTCTGACTTTGAAGATCTTTGTGTATTGCCTGTATAGAATAACATAGGAACTGGATAATTGATATGACTAGAGAAGTCATCTCCACATTATTGCCTTCCTATCACACCTTAGTGCATCTCTCCCAATGTGTTATATAACACTCTGGTACTCAATGGGTTAACATTCTAATTACTGCAGATATTGAAGTTATATTTACTTATAATTCCTGTTGTTCAGTAGTGCCTAAGGTAGAAACTGGTGAGCGCTTGAAAAATCTATGTTTCCTAGGTAGTGAAGTTGCTTTCAAGAAAGTAATGGATACCTTTCTAGCTGAAATCAATATAGAGAATTATGGCAGATGGTTTCACAGCAGATAGTATTTAAATCCAGGGAAATATCCAACTGTCATTTGCAGTCAGGAAGGATTTTTTAACCACTTGGGGCTGAATTGGAAATGGCTTCTATGTTCATATTTTTTTGCCTTCATCTGAATCAATAAGGGTTATATGCTGTGGTCTGGACTAGATGGATGAATGTCTATTTTCAGCCTCATCAAAGTCATTATATTATCAGGGCTTATAATTTGAAGTCCTTTGCTACTAGCCAGATCTGAAAAGTTACTCGCCACTGCAAGCCAGAACATACCCACCAGGGCTGAATTTCTATTCGCCAGGGCTGAATTTTCACTCGCCATTGGCTAGTGGCTAGTGGAAATTTTGAGCCCTGATATTACTATGTATGCAGTGTGTCTGATGGTATGTACTACAGCAGCCATAAACTAGTAGGCACTATAGCCGCCATACACTGGTATGCACTACAGCAGCCATAAGCTGCTATGCACTACAGCTGCCATAAACTGACATGCACTACAGCAGTCACAAACTGGTATACACTACAGAAATAATAAGCTGATATGCTCTACAGCAGCCATAAACTGGTGTGCACTACAGAAGTCATAAGCTGACATGCACTACATCAGCCATAAACTGGTATGCACTACATCAGCCATAAGCTGGTATGCACTAAAGCAACCATATGCAGGTATGCACTACAGCAGCCATATGCTGGTATGCACTACATCAGTCATATGCTTCTATGTAGGGATGGGCGAAAATTTCCACCTCAAACTTAAATCGGTGAAAAATGGCACTTTCCGCATGGTGAAAAATTTCCCTGCGAAAAGTGCAGATTTTTTGCTTTTTTTGCCTAGCTGATTGAAATCAATGGGAACAAAGAAGTTACACACATCACATAGCAAATATTATTTTATTTCCCAAAAGCATAGTATAAAAGGGGCATGAGGGTGCCTGCGTTGGTGGGGTGTGGGGAAAGAATCAGTTGAACAGGGGATGATTTTTTGGGGGGTTGTTAACTGGGATTGGGGGCACTTAAAAAAAATAAATCCTAAATAAAATAAAATAAAAACAATTAGACATGGTATATGCCTTGGTGAATGAATGAATGAATCATTTGAACAGGGAATTTGTTTTGGGGGGGTTTCTTGACTGCTATTGGGGGGACAGTTAATAAAAAAAAAAAATCAATAAAATAAAATAAGACATTTGTATATAAAGTGATAGAGACAGGATCCCCCTGACATGAGCTGCCACTGGGGTGGACTGATACTTGACTTGATAGAGTATTTTGTAGAGGATTTGTTTGATTTGTTTTTAGAGGCCATTGCAGGACTTAGACTTATTAGAGGCCCAATCCATGAAGAAACATTGATTTGTAGGACTTAAGCTTGTTTGGGACAAGCTTTAAGGAAACATTGATTTGTAGGACTTAGGCTTGTTGGAATTTATTTATTTATTTATTTATTTTTCAAAACACAAGCCCTGAGAAAAAAAATAAAAATGCTCTACTGGCCTAATGCCAGCAGGTCATGTCGGCCAGTGGCCACTGCTAAATGTCCCGCTGAGTTGCAACTGCTGTTCGTACTGCTGCTGCTGAGTTGTTTAAGCAGCAGTATGATTAAGCAGCTGAAAGGGAATGTGATCAACAATAGGAGTAACAAGGAAGATGGAGGATGAAGGTTACATTTGCCACGACTGGCTTCAGTGATGCACCTGAGGCAGTAGCAGCAGAATAAGTCGCCTCCAGTATATGTGGAGAAAATAAGAAGTTGGCCATTAAATCTTCTCCACCTGCCCCTGCTCCAAAATCATCATGGGTGTTTTGTTATTAGAATATATTTTTTCCCTTTAGAGCAGGAACAGCGGGTCTCATCAGCAACTGCAATGTGCACTGTGTGTGTGTGGTAAATAACATCTGGGGGCACAGCTGTATCCAAACACCATGACACCTGAAACCAAGTACTGTCGCTGTCACTCTACCCCTTTTCCAGACCTGCTAAGGACACATGACAACTTGCTGACAGTTTAATGGTAATGATGAACCCTCCCTGTCACCATCTTAGCTAATTCTGCAGGATGGAATCTCCTCAGATGCCGCTTGATGCACTGATTGCGATTCTCCTCCACCACACCTGCATGTGTGGTCAGTGCACCACACAGTGTACAGTGGGTAGAGACGAACTGCCACATCCTAACATCAACAGAGTGGATGTCATTTGGAGGGGGAGGTAATGAACTAGGTGGATTGGCAGAAGATGTAGTTACCCTAGAGGTGATGGCAAACTAGTTGTTTCACTCATCCTGGAACTTACAGTCTCTGCCTGAGTTGTTCTATTCCTCCTCCTCTTTGATCTCCATCTCACCTCTTGTTGCCTTTCTGGAGTCAGGGACAGCAAAAGTGGTACTTAATTTCTGTGGTGGGTGCTTGTCTTTAACATATTTGGAGTAAATGTCATAGTGTCTGTGTTTCATGTGTGATATCAGAGTGCTTGTGCCAAGGTGTGGTCCCTCCTTTCCTCTTTTCATTGACTTGTCACAAATTGTGCACAGTGCCATTGCTGATGACTGCACTGTGCCTGCCCCAACAGAAAAATAGTCCCACACCCATGATGACTACAGGGGGAAGGGACCAGATGGAGAAGAATGGCCTCTTCTTCTTGTACTCCACATTCCCCTTCATTGTCTGTGGTAGCGGATCCTGTTGCTGCTGTTGCTGCTACTGCCTCAGATTCAGCACTGCAACTAGGATCAGGAGTATTGCTACTGCTGGCAAGTCGAACTTGTCCCGTATCACTTGTTGACCCCATTCCCACTGCGTGCATGGTGGTCTATGGCACACTAGCCTGCTCCTCAGCATCCTGCTGCCCTTGCATCTCAGCATCAGAATGAATTAGAGCAGTTGCAAATTCATCTAATTCCAAAATGTCATTGCTAATGGTGAGGGTGATGCCCATCCTCATCCCTGTCTCCCATTCCTTCTCAGTTTCTGCTAAAAAGGCCATCAATTTCTCTTCCACCCAGCTTCTCCAGCATCATTACCACCACCACCACCACCACTAGTCCTTACATGCTGTTGTTGATGCTGGTGTATTCCAGACATCTCACTGTTGCATGGAGGAGGTGACGAGCAATGTGACAGAGGGTTCCCTGTCACACTTGACATTTCTTTTTGACCTGAAGAAGAAGGCAGACTAGCACTAGCAGAAGTTCAGCAGGCACAGGCAGCTGATCTGTGTTCCTACTTGTGGTGTGGTATTAATTCTGAGCCTGCTCTCCTCCCCCAACACCAGTTCTGGCCTCTTCCACCTGGACACTGTAGTGAAGGGAAGGGGAGTACTCCTGAATTTAAATGGCTTGCAAGATACCAAACAGCATGGGTTTACAGCAGGGTGATCTTGTCAAACTAACCTCATAGATTTTTTTGACTGGGCAACTAAAATAATAGACCAAGGAGGAGCAGTAGATATAGCTTATCTAGATTTCAGTAAAGCATTTGACACTGTCCCTCATAGAAAACTCATAAATAAACTGCAGTGTTTGGATCTGGATGCAAAAATAGTTAAATGGATAAGGCAATGGCTGAATGACAGGATACAGAGGGTGGTAGTCAATGGAGAATATTCGGATGAAAGGAGTGTTACTAGTGGAGTACCTCAGGGATATGTACTGGGACCCATTCTTTTTAATATTTGTATTAGTGATATTGCAAAAGGTCTTCAAGGTAAGGTATGCCTTTTTGCAGATGATACCAAGATCTGCAATAGGGTAGACATTCCAGGGTGAATAAGCCAAATGACAAATGATTTAGGTAAATTAGAAGAATGGTCAAGAGTGTGGCAGATGCAGTTTAATGATGATAAATGTAAAATAATGCACTTAGGACATAAAAATCCAAAGGAAAAAAATACTATTAAGGGTACTGTACTGTCAGAGACAACAGAGTAAAGGAATTTGGGAGTAATTATCTCTAATGACTTAAAGTTAGCCAGGAAATGTAATAAAGCGGTGGGGAATGCAAGCAGGGTACTGGGTTTTATAGCTAGGGGCATTAGTAGCAGAAAAAGGGAAGTGATCATGCCACTCTACAGATCTCTAGTAAGACCTCACCTAGAGTATTGTGTGCAGTACTGGAGACCCCATCTCCAGAAGGATATAGATAACCTAGAGAAAATTCAAAGAAAGGCTACTAAAATGGTGACTGGTTTACAGGAAAAGACATATCAGGATATACTAAAGGATCTGAACATGTGTAGCTTGGAGGAGAGAAGAGAGAGAGGGGATATGATTGAAACATTCAAATACATGAAGGGATTCAACAAAGTGCAGGATGGAAGTACATTTCAAAGGAATAAAAATGTTAGGACAAAAGGTCATAGTGTAAAAATAGAGGGACACAGGTTTAGATGTAATGTAAGAAAGTTTTACTTCACTGAGAGGGTAGTAGATAAGTGGAATAGCCTACCAGCACAAGTGGTAGAAGTTGCTACAGTGACATAATTTAAGCATGCATGGGATAGGCATAAGGCTGTCCTTAACTTAAGAAAAGACCAAGGAACAAAAAAGGTTTGAGGTTTTAACTATAGGAAAATGGGCAGACTAGATGGGCCAAAATGGTTCTTACCTGCCGTCGAATTCTATGTTTCTATGACTCCCAGTCCCAGGGTCAGAGGAATGGTGTGCGCTCCCTTGACTGCTAGTTTGGATGCTGTCAAATGTTTCCCCTACCACTCCGGCTGCTTCACCATTACTGCTACTACTACTGACACCAACCACATCAAGCAGCCACAGAGTCTTCCACCTCAGTCTCTCAGTCACTAGCAATATGAGGATATTGTTCATTACCCCCTCCTTCACTCCGAACACTAACAAGCTGCTGGACCTTAGTAGCAGTAGTACTAGCACTGGCAGGACTGCTTGGGAATGGAAAGTGTGATTTAGGGTCCCTTGCTGTCACACTTGGCATCATTTTCTCCTCCCCCCGAGTACTGCAAGAAACACTAGCAGCAGGCAAAGTATTGGTAGGAGCAGGTTCAGCACTAGCAGCAGGTTCAGCACTGTTAGCAGGTTCAGCACTAGCAGCACGTTCAGCACTGACAGCAGGTTCAGCACTGACAGCAGATCCAGTGCTGGTGGAAGCATGGGCAGCACGTCTGGCAGCAGGTACAACACTAGTGGCTGCAGGTATAGCAATGGTGGCACTAGCAGCAGGGACAGCACATCTGGGACAAATGATTCATATCTCACAAATTTTTCATTTATTGCTTAATCTGATTTTCCTAAGTAGGGATCCTGTATACAGCAGTCAGGTAAATAGATACAAATTTTATGCAATGGAAATCTGTGGCTGGATATAAAAGTTACTATCTGAAATATTAACATGTTACTTTAAAATGAAGAGGTTATATTCATATTATCTCTCCGCTAACAAATAAAGAACCACTTATTCCTATATGTATAGTTCCCTTTTAACCTGCTCATAAGTTAAGGGTTAAGGGAAAAAAATAATAAGTTCCAGACTATCACAGCGCCTTGAATGGTGATCTACAATTTTCTGACTTTTCTGGGAATTTTCAAACTAATAAGATGCAAAAGTGTTGTGTCCTCTCTCATTTGCATGTGAATTACATTTTGGAAATTACATTTCAGTAGGGCAATATGGTGTGAACAACACCTTTCATTGCAAGGGCACAGCAACTTAATTCTGAGATCTTCTTTGTTGGCTTAAAAAACTGAACATTTGAAAAAATAAATTAACAAAAAAGATACTTATGTGCAAGTGTTTATAACTCTATTTAGTTTTCAGTTTTTTTTTTAACCCTTTGAGTGCCAGAGGGGTACGCAACGCATTGCTTTGCAATACCTTGTATACCCCTCTGGCATCGCAAAGAGTTAACCATTTGAATGCCAGAAGGGGTCACAACACATTGCTGCATACCCCTCTGTCAGTCTAAGCGTTAAGGCACTCCTAACTTGCATTCTGGAATTTTCAGCACACCTCTTACATTTTATAGGTCATTTGTCAAAGATTTGTTAAAGGGATAGTAATACTTCGTTTTAACTTTATTTTATTTTGTAGGCATTAAAAAAACACGAAGAATGATATAAGTCTTATCTCTCAAACCTTTATGGTTTAAGAGATATTCACAAACAAAGTATCCCCCCCCTGTTCAACTAGATCAGAGGGGAGGTGCCCAGGTAGACTGCAGAGAGGGACAATCTTCAATTAAGATAAGGGAAAAAGCTGAAAAACTTGTCAAGGGGGGAAGGGCTTTCATTGTTTTCATACAAAGAAGATTGTCCCCTGCTGTTATCTGTCTGGTCATACAACCAGATTCACATCTGAGAAGAGATGGCTTACACTAGGTAAAAGGGGCGGGGAGGGGAAACTTTGCTTGTGAATATCTCATAAACCATAAAGGTTTGAGAGATAAGACTTATATCATTCTTCATGTTTTTTTAATGCCTACAAAATAAAATAAAGTTAAAACAAAGTATTACTATCCCTTTAAGTTGAAAATATTTAACTATAAAGTTATCCTTTGTTCTCTCAATCAGAATGGCAAAATCTAATATGTTGTGGATGGCAATTTCTATAACTATAAATCTGAGCCACGATATTCATATTTTTGTCAAAGTCTCAGAGAACATGGTGACACCCTAAGCAGGTGCCCAGGAGACACCAAACGGTCACTGTTCCCTGATATACATATCAATATTAAGGTGAGTAATATTGGGAAGAACCAGATTAGTCACTAGGAAACATATGATAGTCCCTAGGGTTTGTGGATTACTGCTAGTGTGCAGTGAGAGTGTGGCTGACCATCACCATCTAGACTAGTTATGTAAAAAATATGTTTGTTTTTTTTAAACAAGTTTTATTGAAGGTTGTCTTTCAGTAGCAACAAAAAACAATGTATCCGCTTACATGTTAGGCTATGACTTTCTGCAACCTTTGCCCTATTACCTGCTGTATGAGTATGGCCTGGCACATAGCATAAAAAGTCTGTGTCCCCAGTGAAATTGAGAACAGTTAGAAACAAGTTTTTCTGCTGTGATTAACACTTCGAATGCCAGTGGGATACCCAACTCATGGAAAAGGCATACTTTGAAAATTTATTTGGTAAGCAAAAGGTTAAAGCAGCAACACTGAAACAAACATTGTGTTTGCACAGCTGGACCCTGTGCATGTTAGTGTAGTTCAAGACTCAAACTGGGACAACGCATATTTAATACGAGTCCTCTCTCTGCTGCTGTGAGAAAAGCAAGGAGATGAGCAGAAATAGGAATTTTTAAGAGAGTTGCTGCTGGCTGGGGCATTAATATTCACTTTGCCCGTGGCATGCTGCATATGAATGTGCAGTGTTCTCGCATGTAGAACATGTTTAAATGTAGAGCACTAGCAGCAGAGTGAATTTAATGCCCCAGAAACACAACATGATTCTTCTGTTTCTGTCTCCCTGGTTTTATCACTGCAGGGAGACAGCTTGGGCACATTATTAACACTAGGACTACCACGCATTGCACTCCCCTGCCACCTTAAGTGTTTAAATTTAACCCCCCCCCCAGGATCTCCATGTTTGACTGTTATGAAAATGGATTACCTCTTTGAGTGCCAGAGAGGTACAATGCATTGCAAAGCAACAGTTGGACAACCTTCTGGCACTAAAAGGAAGTGCTCATACACTTCTCAACTGCCCTCCCTTTGCCAAAAATGGCCCCCTGAGGAGAATGTTTTACATAAATAGCTTAGAATGCAGGCACTCAGGAAAAATGAATATTTATTGCACCTGTTTTAACATGGAATTGTATTAGTGTATTCCCTTAGTGCAATGGTTCCCACCCTTTCCTCAGAGGCTCATAACAGGCTATATCTTTAGGATTTCCCTGATTAGAAACAGACTAGTTTTAAAGCCCATGTACACAGGCCACAGTGCCACCCAGCAACCTCAGCTGGTGGCCATAGCCTCTCTTTTCACTGGCAGTGCTGCAGTCATGTGTATTACTGACTGCCCAAATGCACTGCGGCTGATGCGGAGCGGGGCGCTCCGAATTCAGACTGTATTCTTCTCTGCGCACCTTCCTGGGACTGATTCGGTCTGAATTCGGAGCGCCCCACTCCATATCAGCAGTGACACGTTCGGGCAGTCAGTACTGAGCATGACTGTAGAGCGGGCAGTCTCTACTGCGCATGACTGCACCACGTGCAGCAGTCTCTACTGAGCATGACGGCTTCTGACAAACATCCTAGCAAATTATAATATAGGATGAGTTAATTAAATGAATAAGCCACTGATTAAAGAGACCAATTGACAGCAGAGGGTGCTGCTGTCATCATCTGCTTTTCTCACCTGTGTCCAAGCAGGGATATCTTAAAGATGTGGCTGTTAGACACCCCTGAGAAGCGGGTTGGAAACCACTGTCCTAGTTAGGTATAACTAAAAATTTCACCAGAATGGGTCTTCAGCTGGAAAGGCTATTTCGTAGACTTTTTGCACATGTAGCCAGTATACACCATTCAATATGAATCATGTCAATGGCAAGTCAAGATGCATAGGAAGTTATAAAAAAAAACAAAAGAACAAATCTGCAAAAAAGCATTGGAAACAGCCACACTAGTCAGCACATACTGGCAGAATGACTATTCCAGTTTGTAGGTTTCTCTTTTTGTGGCCAGTGAGGCTTTCCCTGCAAAAGGCCACAACCCTAAAATTTCCTGTATTCCCAGTAAGGGATGATTGGAATGGCAGGGGCTTTGCACTTTGAACAGCAATAAAAGCATTCATAGGTAGGGATATCACAAAAACAGAAGGCGCAGAAGATAATCTCTAAGTGTAGTATTATAAATGTTCAGTCCATTAAAAACATCACTCAAACTTTTGGAAATGTACTTACATTCTTCTGAGGGTCCAACCAGCCTCCAGGATAAATCACTTGCACTGGCTCACACCCCAGTCTGGTGTCTTACATCACAGCTCCAATTTCTCTTGATAATCAATGTGGAAGCATCAACAAGTACTGTGTATCACAAACCCAGCACTTCCCGTTGACACAACCTAATTGTTATAAATATACAGTATTCTTGACCATAGGCCAGAATGGTATAAAAGGGGTCTGAGGAGGGTGCCTGTGTTGGTGGGAGTCTGGGCAATGAATCATTTGAACAAGAAATTTGTTTTATGGCGGGGTTTCTTGACTGGTGTGGGGGGACAGTTAAAAAAATAAATCAATAAAATAAAATAAGAAATGTGTATGTAAAGTGATAGAGACAGGAACCTCCTGACATAAACTGCCACTGAGGAGGACTGATACTTGTCATGAGTATTTTGTACAGAATGATTTGTTAGATTTGTTGTTAGAGGCCCAAGCCCTGAGGAAACATTGATTTGTAGGACTTAGGCTTGTTAGAAACAAAACCCCCCAATTTTTTTTTTGTAAGACTATGTTTTATGCTGAGACTAGTTGAACAGCCTGTGTACACAGGCCACAGTGCCAGGCAGCAACAGCTGCGGTGCAGTCATGCACAGTAGAGACTGCCCGAGCCACGGATGATTATGGAGCGGGGCACTCCGAATTCAGATCGTAGTCCTCTCTGCGCCTGCGAAGCGGGCATTCTGTACTGTGCATGAGTGCGGTGCGCACAGTTGTCTTTACTGCTCATGACAGCTTCTGACAAGCATATATTAGCGAATTATTATTTAGGTTGTGTAAGCACCAGGATGAAAAAGAATGGAATCAGCAATAGCAGTAACATGGGTGATGAATGATGAAGGTTCCACTTGCCACGACTAGCTCCAGTGATGCACCAGAGGCAGTAGCAGCACAATAAGTAGCCCCCAGTATATGAGGAGAAAAGAAGAAGTTGGCCAATAATTCTTCTCCACCTGCTCCTCCTCCAAAAAACATGGGTGTGTTGTTATTAGAATAGAAATGTTTCCCTTGAGAGCAGGAACTGTGGCTCTCATCAGCAACTGCAATGTGCACAGTGTGTGTGTGTGTGTGTGTGTGTGTGAGGTAAATAACATCTGGGGACACAACTGTATACAAACACCAGAACCTAAGTACTGCTGCTGTCACTATACACCTTGTCCACAACCGGCTAAGGACACATGACAACTTGCTGACAGTTTAATAGTAATGATGAACCCTCCCTGCCAGAATCCTAGCATATTCTGCGGGATGGAATCTCCTCAGATGCCACCTGATGACCTGGTATCAATTCTCCTCCACCACACTGGCATGTGTGGTCGGTGCACCACACAGTGTGCAATGGGTAGAGATGAACTGCCATATCCTAACATCAGCAGAGTGGCTATCATTTGGAGGGGGAGGTAACGATGAATGAGTTGGACTGGCAGGAGATGTTCTTGTTGCCCTAGAGGAAGAAGTTGATGTTGATGGCAACCTAATTGTTTCGCTAGTCATGGAGCTTCCAATGTCTGTCTGGGTTTATTTATTCTTCCTCCTCTTTGATCTCCACCTTGCCTCTTGGTGCCTTTCTGGAGAGTCAGAGGGTACAGTAACAGAGGTGCTAGATTTCTGTAATGGGTGTTTGGCTTTAACATGTTTGACATAAATGTCATGGTGTCTGTGTTTCATGTGTCTTATCAGTGGGGTTGTGCCAAGGAGTGTTCCCTCCTTTCCCCTTCTCACTAGCTTCTCACAAATTTTGCAGTGTACCATTGTTGATGATGACTACACTGTGCCTGTCAGAAGAGTAAAATAGTCTCACACCCATGACTTCTAGGGGAGGGATAGGGAACAGATGGAGAAGAATTTCCTCTTTCTTCTTGCCCTTCACATTCCCCTTCACTGTCTGTGCTGGCAGCTGATAATGTTGCTGCCGTTGCTGCTACTGCCTCAGATTCAGCACTGCAACTAGGACCAGGAGTATTGCTGGCACTAGCAAGTGGAACCTGTCCTAGTCCCACATCACTTGTTGACCCTATTCCCACTGTGTCCGCAGTTGTCTGTGGCACACTAGCCTGCTCCTCAGCACCCTGCTGCCCTTTCATCTCGGCAGCAGGAGTTAGAGCAGTTGCAATATCCAAATGCTTATTGCTAGTGGTGGTGGTGGTGTTGGTGCCCATCATCATCCCTGTCTCCCATTCCTTCTCAGTTTCTGCTAAAAAGGCCATCAATATTTCTTCCACCCCAGCTTCTCCACCATCATCATCATCACCACCCCCACTAGCCCCTACATGCTGCTGCTCTGTTCCAGACATCGCATTGCTACTTGGAAGAGGTGACGAGCAATGTGACAGAGGATCCCCTAATGTCACACTTGTCATTTCTTTTTGATGTGAAGAAGGCAGATTGGCAGCACTAGTAGTAGGCACAGGCAGCTCATCTGTGCTCCTGCTGGTGGTGGTGGTATTAATTCTGAGCCTGCTCTCCCCCAACACCAGTTCTGGCCTCTTAAGGATCATGTTCAACTTGGACACTGTAGTGAAGGGGATTCCGAGACCCATAGGAATGGTGTGGGCTCCCTTGACCGCTAGTCTGGATGCTCTGCATTGCTTCCCCTACCACTCCCCTAACACTAGTCCCACTGGCCGCTTCACCATTACTGTTACTACTAACACCATGCACATCAAGTTCAGCCACAGAGTCTTCCTCCTTACAGTCACTAGTAAAATATTAATTACCCCTCCTTCACTCGTAACACAAACAAGCTGCTTGACCTCTTTAGTACTAGCACTGGCTGGACTGCTTGGGGATGGCAAATGTGACTTAGGGTCCACTACTGTCACACTTGGCATCGTCTTCTCTTTCCCCCTCCTGAGTATTTCAAGACACAGCAGCAGCTTCAGCACTGGTGTCAGCAACTTCAACACTGGTGGCAGCAGGTCCAGCACTGGCGGCAGGCACAGTACTGGTTTCAACAGGGGCAGCAATGGTGGCAGCAGAGGCAGCATGTCTAGCAGCATGGCACAGGCAGCTGAAGTGTCCTGCTCTCACTAGTACTACCATTTTCTCCCTCCCTTCCCATTCCCTTTTCTCCCTCCCTTTCCATTAAATTCCCTAAAATCCCTTGGGGTGATTTAGGGATTCTGGACAGCACTGGTTCAGTAGTGCTCACTTCCTCCTCCTCCTCCACAGACTTAGTGGACACATAAGGGTCCTTCCAGCTCCTCTGTTGATTATTTTTCACCCTGCCCATAGTGATAACAGTCACTATGAGCCTCTCCTGCCTCAATTTTGCCAAAATATCAAAGCAGAACAGCACAGCGTGTCTACCTCCCTCTGTAACTGCTTCTATTGTGTTTGATTTCCGCAAATACGTCACTTTTTTTAGTGAAAAGGGGAAAACAACGTAAATCAATGGGCAGAAACTTTATAGCCATTGAAAAAATGGCGAAACATTTTGGCCAATGGGCAAAAAACTAGAACATTTTAATCACTAGTTTTAAAGCGGATTTTCCCAAAAAAAGTAGAGAACAACGTGGTTTGCGAGAAATATCTCAAGGGAACACGGCGACAACTTTCACCCATCGCTACTGATAAACCCTCCTCCACTGTAGAAACAACACCAACATTTGATTGGTCATCTTAAGTGTTAAAAGGTTTACTAGTATTACTGGTGGAACTTTTCATATCAGCTTTTACAGGAGGAGAAAGATCATCATAATTTATTGCACAAACTGTAGCAACCATGGCCACAGTCAGGTTTTCAGTATCACTTTTCTACCACTAACATTTCTCCACTCCTTTCCTTAACCCACCTAAATTTTCTGTCAGACTCCATCTTAGCTCAGGTGTAGAATCCCCTGCCTGTCACCTATCCAACATAAGATTATTATCATTATTTATCCCTTTTGGGAGGCTAGTGGAAGGACTCCCTGACACCTTCCATTCACATTTATTTTCTTCTAAAATTCTTCTCCCAATGGGAGGGTAGAGAAACAGCAGCCTAACCCATTCCTTGTGCAATTGTTTAATTAATATGGGGTCTACAGAACCCATATTAATTATTTGTAGTATTTTAAAATGATTAAAATAATGTGGGGTGAATGGACCCCAAATTATCTTTTTACAGTCTCTACCATGTTTCCATAAGAATGGAAAGATGGAGGGAGACTGCTATCCTCCCAATGTTTAGGGTAATTTTGACCATAACTTTTTTCCTTATTTAATTTTAACTTGATTAATTTCAACTTCTCTGATGAGTGTTGCTAGGACAATTAATAATAACAACAATAATAATAATATATACCAGCAATAGGATATACAATATTATTTTCCATGAAAAACAGCTTTACAAACCATAACTGTTTTGTGGATCTGGTCCAATTACCCATTATTTTCTGAATTCTACATTTTAAAGCAGGGGTAATGTTTTATTATTTTATAAAAAGTATGTATGTAGTGATTTCCTTTATTCAGCCTTTGCTGAGCAAAACAAGGATGCTTTCACTGGTAAGATGCTTAATTCCAAAGCTATTATAGCTCATACCAGACCACAAAATGCATTTTACTTTTACTTTAATTGGATAACATAGCTGTAGTTTGAGTGCAATTCTGATTAGAGAGTGATAACAACAAACACCACCCGGATGTATAATTTCATACGTTGGAAGTTATTCACTAAGGGGTGATAAATAGGTGATAAAAGTGGAGATGACTTCTCCAATGATATCACTTCTCCAATACCTATATTGTCATATGGAACCAATTCACTAACATTTCTTAAGTTCTGGAGATCTTAGTGCATAGGCTCCATAGAATAACATAAGAACTGGAGAAGTGATATCACTGGAGAAGTTATCACTTTATCACCTCTTTATCACGCATTAGTGAATAACACCTTGTGCTGCAATGCGCTGGATACCTCTCTGGCATTCAAACGGTTAAAAGAGACATATGCACAGAGAATAATTCTGGGGCAAATCAACTAAACCCTAGAATTTTTTTTTTCCTTTAAATGCGAATAGGTGCTTCAACACATTGACAAGGGGTTCAAAACATTTAAATCAAAGGAAATCTATATTTATCTCTTGCTGTACAGTAGGTTTGCTCTAGAATTACTTTGCTTTTCTGGTTAGCATAGGACCCCAGTGCTTTGGAAGCTCCTGTGGCTAAGATGACCACATATTCCTTTAATTCAAGGATGCTTATGAAAATTCCAGTCTGAAGGAGTGCTCAGGGAGCAGTGCAACACTCTGTCCTTGATTTAAAGCAGAACTATCACTCCAATTAAAGTGCCCCCTCCAATAGTTATTCATAAATAGATACACATAGCAATATTAGTATTAGCCTGAATAAGTCCAGCGTTATTGTGAAATACATCTTTTTTGGAGACTGATGGACAGGCTTCTTGCTGTAGTGGCAGTTGTGCACCTACTCCGTCAATCACTTCCTGTACCTTAAAGGAGCAGTAAACTTTTTTTATGAAAATACATATTTTACAGAGCATTTCCTGCTGAATAAAACAAGGTCACTCACATCGCTGTCAGATGTTTTATTCAAAAATTATAGCAGTTTAAATAACCAGGAAGTGAATTTACTGTGTTTACTTCCTGATAGTTCTAACTGACAGGAAGTGACAGGCAGTTTCTATCACATTCTATGGAGAACTGTATGTCTCTGACTTTTCTGACTTTCCTCTCCATTAGAATCTAACAGGAAATCTAATTAGAATTTGACCACTAGAGGGCACTGCTAATGTAAAAAACCAAGGGTTTAAACTGTAATAACTCTGGAAATATAAATCTCTCAGCAGTGGGAGTACCCTTATTTTATTCAATAGGAAAATCCCTATAATATATATTTTTTCATAAAAAAAGTTTACTGCTCCTTTAAGGTACAAAGCAACTGCTACTCATCGGTCAGTGCAGGTGCACAGATGTCTCTTAGGCAAGATGTCTGCTCTTACGCCTGCCTGTGCATCTCAGATCGAGTTGGATTTCATGGGAACGCTGGACTTATTAAGGGGAAATACTGGTATTGCTATGTGTATAATGAATAATTATTGTGGGACACTTTAATTGGAGTGATAGTTTTGCTTTAAAAGGATATTTTTTCAACTTATCTGTAGCATCTAAGATTAAAACTTTAGAGAATTCAACTGTAGAGCATCAAATACTGACATAACAACATAATGGAGAGCCAATTCCATGTATGTCACCATTTTCACAATATTACAGTGATTAAACTTATTTTCTTACAACTCATAAAGTTGTTTTCATTTGTTTTTATAATGCATCTGATAGATGACCCTTGAAATTGCTGCACAATAAAATGAGCAATTTTTACAGTTTCTATTTCTTTGCAAGAATAGGGGAAATAGCATAGTATTTCCATTTAGGAAACTATCTGAAAATGCAAAAAAAGCAGAATCTGTGGAAGAAGATCATTTTGCTAATTGGTTTATATTTTGTTGCATTTACACTCTCCTTATGATGTCCCAGAAAACCTCACACTTTACTGCTCTAATCGGCAACCTCATTACCATATATACTATTCCTTGCTTACAGAGCACGATACTGTATCTCTCTTATAGTCGTGAGGGTCACTGTTATGGACACAAATAAATTGCAGCAAATTGCAGCAACACTGTATCCATTGCATGGTTATGTTCTCATGTCATTCATCCCATTTTTTTGGCTCTCCACCATTTTCCTTTGTCTCCCTGGTCTGTTTGGGCGGGAAAATGACAAAGAAGGACAACCTGCTCTTTTGTTTCTCTTCCTTCTAGGAGAAGGGGAGGAGGGGTGTGTCAATCAGGTAAAGTGGGCTGGAGATGGGTGGGGCTTGCCAACAATAAGAGAGGTGTGCAGAGAGCCAGAGGGCAGTCTTGAAGGAGTCTTGTGAAAAGAAGGGTCTTGGAGCAGGAGAGCGATGGAAAGGGAGATGTGACCAGCAGCAAGGGGGCCATGCCTTGCCTAGGCCCCAAGAACTGTTCCAGGATCCTGGCCTGTTTTTCCCCTGCAGCACCATCCTCATTGTTCCAGATAGATGAGTATAGAAACTAAGTATCTTTCTATTATTTTCATACTATCTATAATATTTCTAGGAAAAATACCTTGGTAACCAACGTATAGTGTTTTCTACTATAATTGTTGTATCATGTGTTTTATTTGCACTGCAGTAAGTAATTGTCTAGTTAATATTATTAGATGTTTTAGCTAGAATATATTTGATAATATACAGTGTATTGTTAATATTATTGTTTGTTATTAAATATTATTGCTTATTGCTAGTACTGGGGTGTTATTGTGTTAATTGTGGTATTGGTCATTAGGACAAATTTCTCTGGATATATCCTTTAATTAAAGGGTTGGCTTTTTGGGTGTGGGCAAATTCATATTGCTTCTAATAGCTGTGTTTGGGTTTGTGTGGTGTGAGCAAGTTGTAGGCTTTGTCTTTTGTTCATAGATTTTATCTCAGAGCAAACACATGGTCTGACTCCATCTTGCTAGGCCCCAGCCTGTCTCCACATGGTTGAGGACGCCATTTTGTAAAGCACATGGTGTGAGTTTGCAGTTTCTTCACAACTACATTGATTTTAACACAGCTGCTATTGTGCAACCTTTTGCGCCAAATTAATTCACCCAAAGCCACGAACATAAAACAAATGGCGTAGTTGAGCAGGGTATTCGCAGAAATTATTAATATTAATGATTAATAACCATTATTGACATATTTCCTAGAAATTAATATTTTGTTAAAAAATACATTTTTTTTAAATTATTTTTTAATTAATATTTTTTCCTGGGCAATTTAGTCAGTAAGCCTCCCAAGTTATTTTTGTGTGCCAGTACCACACTGCGACAAGAGTGGTGGGTTTTAGTATTGTCACATTGCAAGGGGCTTATTCACTAAAAGAGGATTTGTGTGCTGGAATACTCTTGAATTGTAATAAGTGTACTTTTATGCTTTGATTATAGCCTTGTGGGGCCCTCATAGAGGAGTTTCAAACTTCGAAGTGTATAGATAAGTGCTCATATTACAGTTACCTGTATTGTCTGTATTACATATATGCATACGTGTGTGTATACATGCATGGGTATTGTGTATGTGTATGGGTATAGATATATACAGAGGCAAGAGGGAACGTTTACAGTTACACTGCTTCAATTAACCCTTGTGTGCTCTCATTAGAGGAGTGCTAACTTTGAGGCATTTTAATTGTAACCGTTCAGGTCAAGGTTCTGCAATTGCCGGACGTGATATTTCTAGTGTGGCTAGATTTATTGCGCATATGCATATCTCTGTACTGTCAAGATTTCCTATTAAAGGGACTTTAATTAACTCTTGTGTGCTCTCTGTAGAGTGTAACTAACTCTGAAGTCCTACTTCAGTTAAATCCTTGTGTGCCTCTGCAGAGAAGTTGCTAACTTTAAAGTCACGCTTCAATTATAGACTTGTGTGCTTTCCATAAAGGGTAACTACATTGGACAATTGACTAGTCACTAGCACTTGTACCTAGACAGGTGACTTGAGCACCTGAGGCAGGTGACTAACTAGCATTTGTACCATTTGCCTTTGTGGAGATGTCACTAACTTTGAAGTAGTGCTTCAATTATAAAACTTGTGTGCCCTTTCATTGGGAGAACTAACTTTGAAGCCTAATAGGAAGTCACCTGACGTGCAGGTGTGTGTATATGAGTTTGTTTGTTTTCTTCAAAGGCATAAAAACATTCAACAGTTTGTGTGTTCTGTAACTTTCATAGTGGTTTGCGTGTTTTCTCCCTGTGTGAAAGTAAAAACATACGTGTGCCTGCTAACCTGTGTTCAGGTACTTGGTTAAACACGCATATCTGTTCTGCTGTTAAAGTGCTTTAATTAGAAACACTTGTGTATTGTTTACAATACTAACTTTAAAGTATATTTAACAGAGAGCATGAATTTCCTGAAAGCATGAATTACTGAGTGCTTTGATGGGGGATTAATTCTACACTGCCCAAAGTAATATGTCTGGATAAACTGGATTATTACCTACATAACATTGTACTGTATCAGGTGACTTTGAGCGCTTGTTCCCTAGGCAGGTGACTAACTAGCATTGTACCATTGCAGTGGACAATTGACTAGTCACTAGCACTTTTACCTAGACAGGTGACTTCAAATACTTGTACTAAAATTCCCAAGACTGATGTATGTGTTATGTATGAGTTTGTTTGTTTTCTAGAAGGGCAGGAAAAAACATCCAACAGTTTGTGTGTTCTGTGACTTTCACTGTTAGTTTGAGTGTTTTCCCAAGAGTGAAAATAAAAACACATAAGTGCGGCTTTAGTGTGTGTGTGTGTGTGTTAGTGGTATACACATACTAGTAAGGCTCACTACAAACACGTGATTGTCCTACCGTCTGATTGCGCTTGAGATTCTGACTGAGAGAATGGGATTCTTTAAGAAGAAGTTGAGTGCATTGATTGGGGGCAAAAGACCCAAATTTGGGGCTGTACCACATTGGGCTACTTCTATGGGTAGATGGAATGCCATAGCAGATGAGCTAGTACGTCACAGTGCTCCAGTGTACCCAGAGGTTGGGGAAGAGATAGGAGGTATGGCACTTAAGCTTGATTTAGGGGTCTATTCTAAACATGAGAGCAGAGCTGCGGCAGAAGTGGGGTGGATTATTTTACATGCCTTAAAAAATGAGGTAGTAAAGAGACAAGCCCTAGAAAGAGATTTAGCTGATGTAAAACAAAAATTGTTAATATCAAATGAATGTTTGGAAAACAACAATGCCCGTAAGACTGAATTACAGGAGACTAATACTCGGCTAATCAATAAACTTGACCGTTGTCGCTCTCACAGGGGTGAAGTGCCATACACCACCAGAAAGGTGAGAACACTGACTACAGGGCCCTGCAGGGACCCAGAGTCACTCTTCTCATCCTCCTCTGAAGAAAAGGAGTACTCAAAATACTCATATGTTTCCTCCTCTGATGATGACGAAAAGGTGGACAGCTTCAAAGCTCGCCCACTCATCACCCAGCAGAGAAAACGAAGGGTACACAGGGACTGTGATAGACATGAGTCAGTAAATGCTAAAAGAGGGTCCCCTCTGTCAATGATAAATGGTACAGCAGAAAATGGTCAGATTTTTGTGAGTACAAAAGGTTTAGCAGAATTGGGGAAATACAGAACAGAGGAAAAGGTTAATCAGAAAAGGGGTGTCTCCATGGCTAGCACGCCAGAAAGGAAGGATGAAGGGATACCACCTATTGATAAACCTAAGAGGAATAATAAACAGG
Organism: Rhinophrynus dorsalis; assembly: GCA_037306005.1. Lineage (NCBI taxonomy): Eukaryota > Metazoa > Chordata > Amphibia > Anura > Rhinophrynidae > Rhinophrynus > Rhinophrynus dorsalis. The sequence goes on along the minus strand of CM074718.1, from coordinate 80,785,187 downwards.
ATGCTTCCACACACACAAAGGTGTCAAGGAAAGAAATGATGGTAGATCTTGTTAAAGCTGGTGTCAATGTAGATGAGCTAAAAAAAAGGTCAAATCATGTCTTGTTCAAAAGGTGGAAAGCTTTTAAGAGAAAGGTACATATTAATGTACCTATTTCTAAAACTCTCACTAATGAAGCAAATCTGATATACACACCATCTGAATTTAATATTCCTGTTGCTAATTCCTGTCCTCCTGTTCCCCATCCTAGGAAAACAAAATCCATGTACCCATCAGCTGAATTATGTGCCATAGCAGACAATGACGGAATGGACCCATGGGACGGCCAATCCCCAGCACAATGTTACCCATCAAGGCTGGGGATCGACAGCCCCATGTTCCTTTGACTGTAGGGTGGGGAAAGGAAACCAACCACACCTAGGTTTTAGCCTTAGTATACACTGGGGCCGAGGTAACAGTGTTACAGGTAACCCTTCCAAACTTGTAGGCCCCATCATTTCACAGAGAGGGTCTAGGGGAAAGAGTAACTAAGGCTATACAAACCACAGTCACATATTCCATAAACAAAGGGCCCCTGGGTTTATGGATAATATTTTGAGTTTCCAATTTCCTGACAATATCTTGGGGGTAGATATATTGTTAGGACGCATAATAGAGATGCAGTTGATAGATGTTCAGATTTTGGCTTTCCTCACAAACCCTTTTATGTTCATGCGGCATGGGAGGTGGTGAGAGGAAATACAAACTGGACACCTGTTGTCATTCTCCCTCCCTGTAGTCCAACAAGGGCTACCAGGAGGGTTGAAAGAAATCAGATTAGTCAGTTTTAGTTCATCCTGCAATTTTGCTCTTTAAACGCTCCTGTGATTCCTGTTAAGAAGCCAGACGGTTTCTTGGTGTGGAACGATAGATTATTGGGGACTCAATAGAGTGGCACCGCCATTGAGCGCTGCAGTCCCCAGTATCGTCCCTGTCATTTATGACAGCCAAACAGACACAGGGGTGGCATGCAGCGATTGATATAGTGGATACTTTCTTTTCCAATTCTCATTGCACCTGAGTCACAAAATTCCATTTGCATTCACTTGGGAAGGAAGCTAATATACCTTTGATGCCCCAACACTATCAACACTCCCCCGCCACATGCCATGAACCGGTTGCCAGAGAATCAAGCCAACTTCCAATACCTTTTAGAGACTGTGACATTAAAGGCCCCAACCACTTGGGGTGAAGAGGCCTACCTATCTGTGCAGAGGTGGGCCAGGAGTCCAGCCCTCATGAAGTGGAAAATGGTACGCACAAGAGCAAGGTGGATTAACAAAGCTTCAATGGTCTCGCGACATATGAATTCTTGCCACATCCAAATACTTGGAAGATACTTGCATTACAGCTTTCTCCAATCAAGTCAACTTTGCCATATGAGGAATTATACCTTGCAAAGAACAAAAGACGCTGGACTGTTGTAACATGCAATCCGTATGGAGAGGTGGTGATACAAGAGCAAGATATAGGTGATTCAAATTACCAGAAGTATGCCGATATAAAGAGACTACCTTTGGCTTATTACATGGAACATTAGTGTGGGGAGGTACAGAACTTTGGGAGAAGATTTGGGCAGCCGCCTGAACAAGACTAATGCCAAGAGATGTGGGGGAAATGAACCTCAATAAAACTACGGAAGAATTGACTCAAATAAGGAACCTGAAGACCAAAATGAAGAGGTCCCATAGATCCAGTTTTCAAAACGGACACCGGTACTCGCTTTGCTGGTCAGTCCAACAATGGGCGCAGGCTATCCCATATCACCCCAAGCCTCGGGGTTGATTAAAAGGTGCAATGGGCTTTTGAAAGGACAGATTCATACACTATCCCCAAGTATGTCATAGAAGGGGTGGGATAGAACTTTTACACAGGCTCTTAGGATTTTACATGACTGACCAACAGAACTTATCTCTATATGCCCGGCTTACATGTAATGACAATCCATTTGTTAGTTTGCGGGTTGACATGTACTGGTAGCCACCCCATATTTCAATTTAAACTAACATTTTATTTTATTTTTTTTCTCTTGGTAGTGGGAGAGGTTAACAGAAGTTAGTCTTTCCCATAGGAGGCAATATGCCTCCAGGAACAAGAGGTAACCTTAGTGCTCACTAAAAAACTGACCAAAGAGGGTTGGAGCACAACAGGGAGTGTGAGTGTGGATGGATGAATGCATAGCTGTCTAGGAATGACCCAAGTAGGTTAATTGCTGGTACAATCCTAGGAGAGGTGGCAGCCTGGGTACCCCATAAAATCTTGTTATCCTGGGATGAGGATAAATAAGTGCTCATGGGGTCCAAAGTGTGGGTGTTACCGCGATCCACTGATCAGCACAGGCAGAAAGGAGAGGTTATTTCAGATGGTCCTGGTAATACTAAAGTTGTATTATGAAATGGTGATTCTGTACCTATCTTCTTTCCCTCAAATAGATTGGTGGCCGGCTAGCTCCTCTGAACCCTTGATCGTCCAACACATTCATGAACCCCTTGGCCAGCTATGCAAGAGTGGACAACTCCTCTGACTGTTGCAGCACCATCCCCGTCAGTGAGGAAGGAGGGTACCCGTTCCTTGGAGTCCCGTGGGCCCAGCGAGAAATGAGACAACTCTCTGGACACAACACTGGACTCTACTACCAAACTGTCTTATGAGCAGCTACAAATCAGGGCGGTAGCTCTCCAAAATCGCCTAGCCCTGGACTGTTCTTACTGCCAAAGTAGGAGTTTGCTGGCTGGTAGGAAAATAATGCTGCAGTTATATTGTGAACTATGAAGGCGAATTTAATTATGATCCATCGAAACTGACAGCTATAATTGACAAACTCCAGGAAACATCAGACGTTGGACTATTTGGGTGATTTGGGAAGTCAGTGACCTACCTATCCAGTGAGCGACTTTAGTGTGGTTTATGACATGGGACCAAGAGGTGGAATGTTATGGACACAAATAAATTGCAGCAAATTGCAGCAACACTGTATCCATTGCATGGTTATGTTCTCATGTCATTCATCCCATTTTTTTGGCTCTCCACCATTTTCCTTTGTCTCCCTGGTCTGTTTGGGCGGGAAAATGACAAAGAAGGACAACCTGCTCTTTTGTTTCTCTTCCTTCTAGGAGAAGGGGAGGAGGGGTGTGTCAATCAGGTAAAGTGGGCTGGAGATGGGTGGGGCTTGCCAACAATAAGAGAGGTGTGCAGAGAGCCAGAGGGCAGTCTTGAAGGAGTCTTGTGAAAAGAAGGGTCTTGGAGCAGGAGAGCGATGGAAAGGGAGATGTGACCAGCAGCAAGGGGGCCATGCCTTGCCTAGGCCCCAAGAACTGTTCCAGGATCCTGGCCTGTTTTTCCCCTGCAGCACCATCCTCATTGTTCCAGATAGATGAGTATAGAAACTAAGTATCTTTCTATTATTTTCATACTATCTATAATATTTCTAGGAAAAATACCTTGGTAACCAACGTATAGTGTTTTCTACTATAATTGTTGTATCATGTGTTTTATTTGCACTGCAGTAAGTAATTGTCTAGTTAATATTATTAGATGTTTTAGCTAGAATATATTTGATAATATACAGTGTATTGTTAATATTATTGTTTGTTATTAAATATTATTGCTTATTGCTAGTACTGGGGTGTTATTGTGTTAATTGTGGTATTGGTCATTAGGACAAATTTCTCTGGATATATCCTTTAATTAAAGGGTTGGCTTTTTGGGTGTGGGCAAATTCATATTGCTTCTAATAGCTGTGTTTGGGTTTGTGTGGTGTGAGCAAGTTGTAGGCTTTGTCTTTTGTTCATAGATTTTATCTCAGAGCAAACACATGGTCTGACTCCATCTTGCTAGGCCCCAGCCTGTCTCCACATGGTTGAGGACGCCATTTTGTAAAGCACATGGTGTGAGTTTGCAGTTTCTTCACAACTACATTGATTTTAACACAGCTGCTATTGTGCAACCTTTTGCGCCAAATTAATTCACCCAAAGCCACGAACATAAAACAGTCACGTACTACCTAGGACTAGAGAAATTCTGTGGCTGTGCCGTGGGGCATAAATAAACATCTCTGCTGATTTACATGCACATTTAACCCTTTGAGTGTCAGTTAGGTTGTCCAACGCATTGCAGAGCTCCTCTAGAACTCAAAAGGTTAAACTCGTTAAATGCTAAAGAGGTTCCCAACACATTGTTAACTCCTTAAGGACCCTTGATGATAATGGCACGTCATGGGTTGGGGAGTGATAAGGACCCATGACGTGCCAGGACCGCCATGGAATTCAGGGCTCCCCTTGCGGCTGCACGCCGTTCCGGGAGTCCTGAATCGCATGCTGAAAAAACAAAATGATCCATGGTCCTTAAGTGCTGGCTGGGTACACAATCGGACGGTCCTTAAGGGGTTAATCAATACACTGGAGGCATCTCTGTCATACAAGGGGATAAAAGTACCATTTAAATCAATGTGGATTCTAGGGATTTCTATTTGTCCCCTATAGTGCAGTTGGTTTTCTCCAGAATTGCTCCAATTGTTCTTAATACATCAGCCTCACTGAGGGGACTGTACAAATCTGCCAGCGTAGCTACACTGAAGTCACCTCTAGAGTCTAGATCATACAACGACTTTTCAAAGTACAGAGTCGTTGGGCTCATTAATATTTTCAGAGAGTATCGGTTGTGATTGGAAATATGTCGTTTGCCCTGTCTGAAATTGTCGTATTTAAAGACAAAAAATGTCTTAACTAACGACAAAAATGTCTTAACTAACGACAAAAATTCTCACATTCAGAATGTCACATTCCCTCCACTTTTTTCTTAACATACAAATTTTGTCAGACATTTTCTTGTCATTAGTTACAACAAATTTTCTTTTCCTCTATACGACACCGGATAATAGTTTAGCCACTCCCTTGCCACGCCCCTTTGACCGGCAATTCCGGAGTTGTGTCGTACACAATGAACATTACTAGTTTTTTGTCGTATACTGTATAGAAAATATGTCATTCATGCATATAATTACTTATTTTTGGCGTTCGTACAACAATTTTTTATTGTTATCCCTTTGAACATATGTCCGTTAGTGTATGAACAATTTAGTGCATACTGACATACTCACCCCTATGCCTTTAAGACTTTAATGCAAGCAAGCCCTGGATGTGAACTATATAGATTGAATAATTGCCCATATTTATAAAAGCAAACTGGAGTTATTCTGGAGTAAACCAACTGCACCACAGTGGATACACTCGTCATCATTTCACCCACTTCCCCCACTGTTTAACGCATCTCCCATGCACTAAGAAGAATTGAAGCAATCCTGAAGCAAAACAACTGCACTGTAGGAGAAAAATACAAATTGCCATTGATTTAACACTTTGACCATCAGAGTGGTATCAATCTCATTGCTCTGAAATGTGCTGGATACCTCTCTTGCTCTCAAAAGGTTTATAGGCATTGTAAACTTTTTTAATGAACATCCATGTATGTTATTGTGCCTTTCTTGGTTAGCAGATCAAGGTATGCACACTCCCAGGAGATATTTAGTTGAAAAGTTGTTAAACCTCAAACCTATTTTTTTTAATCAAACGGTTACCAACAGCTCCAGCTGTTGTCCAAAAGCTCATTTTTCCATAATTACAGGCTGCACTCAGTACACTAACTTTTTCTGTTGATTATCTGCATTGGATAACAGGTGTACAGGGGTTAAACACAGGACTAACCAGTCTGTGGGTCACCCCTTTGAATGCGCAATGCGCAACACACTTCAATAGGACTTTGTAACAATTGCAGAGCATAAAATGCAACAACAGAAAGAAGGGGTTGCTCACCTTTCATCAATTATGTTGAATCCTTTAGTGAATGGTTCATTTCCAAATGTTTCACTTTTACAGAAGAGGACATAGGCTATTGCTATGTCTATTGCTCCACACCAACAGCTGGTTTGTGTGTAATGATGCATTTCATCAAGGCACAATGGAGTCCAGTATTGATAATGCAGTTACTGGTTAACCCTGTGAGTGGCAGAAGGGTACGCAACACAACGGCACTCAAAGGGTTAATGTTTGGATATGAACCTGGTGGCGACAATAGTTTTTTTACATTTATTTATTTAAAGGAGTGAACGTTAACCGTTTGAGTGCCATAGAGGTATCCAATGCACTACAATGCAATGTAATGAATACCTCCTTGGAACTCAAAGGCTTAATAACTTTTGAATGACAAACCTCCCAGCAGTGGGAGTACCCTCTTATTTCTGATCAGGAGAAGTTTTATAACATGAATTTCTTCATAAAAAATCTTTTACTATTCTTCAAAGAGATAGTAATGTCTTTATTAAAGTGCAGAGCCGAGACCTCTATTTGTTTTTATTATGCTTAGCTCTATGTTTAATTACTTACATTTATGTGGTTCAATTGCTATTCAAGCAGAAAGGATCCCCCTCCCGCTCCTTCTAACCGCCTCCCATTGAATTTGGAATCCGATTGTGGGACTGGACGGATGTAGCGAGGGACAATCTTCACACAGTAAGTATAAGGAAAACCCTGGCCTCCCTTGATTAAGCAGGGCAGGATTTTCCTTTTCGCATTCAGAAGATTGTCCCTTGTTGCGCTCCATCCGGACCAGACTAAGAGGCAGCGTGACATAGGGAAAGGGGTGGGAGGGGTGAACATTTCAGCTTGAATAGCTTTTGAACTACAGAACTGTAAGTAATTAATCATAGTGCTACGTGTTATATAAAAACATGTAGACGACTTGGAGATGCACTTTTATAAAGACATTACTATGCCTTTAACCCTTTGAGTGCCAGAGGGGTACGGAATGCATTGCAAAGCAATGCATTCCGTATCCCTCTGGCACTCAAAGGGTTAAAAGGAAATTTTAAACCATTGAATGGGTCTTTGCAGACCCCTCTATCATCAAGAGGTTGAAATCCCAATTTAAATCAAGAGCAATTTGGGTAATGTTATTTATCCTGTTTGGTGCTGTGATCCAGAGTTTCTCCATTTGTGTTTAGTACACGAGCCTAAGTATTTGGTAGCTTTCACTCTCATTCTCAGTTTATTATCTGAATGACAAAATGTGTCATAATATTTACCTGGGTTTGACCTTCTGTCTCTGATATTTAGAGGAGGTTTGATGTTCAGTGACATTTCACATGTAGATAAAATGGAACTGTTAGTATAGGAATAAGTACCTCTTAGAGGTGGATCATCAGAGCTCTGCAAATAGCAGAGCACTTCATTACCATCAAGAACATTTTGTGACGGTATGGAAATATCAGGATTTTCAAAGTCACTGACTATAAGTAAAACTCAATTTTCTCTGTAAGCTGTGGACATGTGCAAAGATCCTATATAATAATTTGCTAGAAAGTTTGTAACAACACAGTCATGTGCAGTAGAGACTGCTGTGCGTGCTGCAGTCATGTGCAGTAGAGACTGCTGTGCGTGCTGCAGTCATGTGCAGTAGAGACTGCTGTGCGTGCTGCAGTCATGTGCAGTAGAGACTGCTGTGTGTGCTGCAGTCATGCTCAGTAGAGGCTGCCCGTGATGAGGCTGATACAGAGCTGGGCTCTCCGAAGGAGCGTCCAGCTCTGTATCAGCTGCGGCGTGGGCACTCTCTACTGAGCATGACTCCACTGCGACCGGCTGGCACTATATCAGCCGCGGCGTGGGCAGTCTCTATTGTGCATGACTGCCCAGTGACCAGCTGGCAGTGGCACTGTGGCCCGTGTAATGGGCTCTTCAACTAGTATTGAATAAAAGCTGTACTGACATGCAAGTGATTTCCAAACCAATACAAATACTTTTTACTTGCATTTTCTATCTTCCAATCAGAATGCAAAAGGTATTTTGCTTCTTCTACTTTTAATCTGTATACATATGTTTATGTGCTACTCTAAATGAAGAGAGATCTGTACACGCACACAAGTCCCCAATAGTACATGTTTGCAGGATCTCAATTGAGCACAGGTGTAGCTAGTACAGTTAGATATGTCAGAATGAATAAGCCACTGGTTGATCCACTCTTGTTCATGTGACAAGATTTGCAGGAGTGATCCTCTCCATGTTGATCATACAGTAGTAGTCTGGTGATCTGCTCTCAACTAGGACAAGCATGATCACGAGTAGTAGCAGTAGCATGAAACGCATTGATCAGTTGTGATGGTCATGATAAGTACCTGACTGTAAGTGGTTGCTTACCTTCGAGCCGGCTGCCAGACCCTGTGGGTGGCCGGTCTGCTTCCTCGCGGGTTGCCGCATCTGTTGGGAGTACCGGTGCACCCTGGTGTTCATCCAGGTGACCGGCATCCTTGCTGCTCACCCTGGCGGCTCCAGCCGCATCGGAACTCGGGCGCATGTCACAGGGATTCCCTGATGATGTTGTGACCCGGTTCTTATAGGGACATCACATTAATTGCTCCACCTCTTGGGGGTGGAGCAATTTGTATATAAACTGCCTGGACACCACTTCAGTTTCCCTTTTGGGTGTTCCAGTGCAGTTGTGCTTCTGTTGCCATGTGTATTAATTTGTTTTGTCTGACTACCTGATCTGGTGTTGACCTGTGGCTCTGTCTGACTACACGCTCCGTGTATGATCCTTGGCTTGTCTGACATCCAATCTGGTGCAAATCTGTGGATCTGGCAGACTAATCTCTCCGTGTATGACCAGGTGCGTCTAACCATCCCATCTGGTGCTGTCCTGTGGCTCTGTCCGGCTTGTCCCAGTTTTGCCTCCCTCCTGCGGACATCCTTCTGGCGCAGACCTGGGGTCCTGGTAGACTCTCATCTATACCGACTGCAGGCGTGAGTCCGGTATTAGATCCCAGTGGTCCTGACTGCAGGAGTGAGTCAGCGATCGACTCCTACTAAGTGGATGGCAGGCTCGAGTCAGCTTTGCTCCCAGCTAGACTGACAGTTGTTACTGGTCAGAGTCTCCTGTCTAGTTCTAGTCCTCGTTCCAGAAGAAGACCTTCTGTGCCTGATCCAGTTCCTGTTCCAGTTCAAGTCACAGATTATCTGCGGGGTTTCCCGTTCCTGCTCCTGCCTTAGCTCCTGTAGAGACTTCCAGTGGCTAAGGCCTAATCTCAGCAGTTTTGTCCATTCTAGGTGGCCTACTATTCCTGATCATATTGCAAGCTTATCTGCCGACCTTCTGCCTGTTTATATAGTCTCATTCATTGCTTGTTCTGTGCCTTAATAAAGGTGATTTATATATACGTTCTGACTCCTGAGTGCTCTGGGTATTGGTCACACTGACATATTTAGTTTCCTCACCAGCTTCAGCTACAGGTGTACTTCAAGCAAGGCAGTTTTTTTACTGTTATTGTCTACAATAAAGTGTTTCAATGATTTACATATTTGGATCCCTGTGTGTTAAATTCACCATGTTAGTGCATGCAACCTTTGACTGTTACTAATCCTTAAATAATAGACCAGGAGGAGCAGTAGATATAGATTATCTAGATTTCAGTAAAGCAGAAGTGGTAGAAGTTAATACAGTGATGGAATGTAAGAATGTATGGGATAGGAATAAGGCTGTCCTGGACATAAGACAAGACCAAGAACCAAATAATGTTTGAGGTTTTTACAGTAGAAAAAATTGACAGACTAGATGCGCCAAATGTTTCTTATCTGCCGTCAAATTATGTCTTTCTATATTTCTGTTAAGATGATGCCAGGTCCAGTGAGCGCTCTCTGGAGGGAGTAGTCAGTGAACTATCTTCATCCTATTCGATTCACAGGCAGCTATAATGGTGGCTGCCTTTAATCACTTGTAACAGTGCAGGAAGTCTTCAGTAGGACACTAAAATGGTCCATGACCCAAGGAAACGGGAGTACAGCTCTCTGGATACCAGGACTGGGAGTGAGATAGGCTGATCTGCAGTTGCTTTTAAAATGTATTTGTATCTTAGCTTTGCATTTTGTTAAATGAGAAGCAAAACTTTCTAGTAATAAACCCCCATTTACTTTTCCATAAAACCATGATGGCCACTGGGAATTTTTCCCTTGCAAATTTGTCCAGGACATAAAATCTTCAATTAATCCTGAACGTCACATCTGTGGAGGCGGTCATGACAGTTTTTGGCCCCTTTTAAAATGAAGCAGGGAGAGTACATAAGCCTACTTATCTCTGTAAGGACCCATTCTGTCCTTATAGTGTTAAGATTACCATGTGCTGTGGGAAGAGTTTGTTTCCTAAGAGACTAAACACATTGGGACTGGAGACACTGAGACATCTAACAAAGGAAGCAAGAAGTGGAGGTAGAGGCCCAGAACCCAGGGAAAGAGGAGCAGAAAGACGGAGGAGAGTGACAGTGACCGGAGGTCAGATCTGGTCGAGGTGAGCATATCTACAGGTGGGTCTAGCCTCTTGTGAATGTGAGTACCCTGAAGAGGGGATTTCCTTAAAACTTTTTTGACTTGAAGTAATAGAATTCAATATACTACACTAAGGGCCATATGTTCAAAGAAGTAGAGAAATAGCTTTCGTCGTTTATAACGACTTTTCAAAGTACAGTGTCGTTTGGCTCATTAATATTTTCAGAGTGTCGGTTGTGATTGGAAATATGTTGTTTGTCTTGACTGAAATTGTCTTATGTAAAGACAAAAAAATGTCTTAAAGGGATAGTAATACTTCGTTTTATCTTTATTTTATTTTGTAGGTATTAAAAAAACATGAAGAACGATATAAGTCATATCTCTCAAACCTTTATAGTTTAAGAGATATTCAAAAGCAAAGTTTCCCCCTCCCGCCCCTTTTACCTAGTGTAAGCCATCTCTTCTCAGATGTGCATCTGGTTGTAAGACCAGACAGATAGCAGAGGACAATCGTCTTTGTATGAAAACAATGAAAGCCCTGCCCCCCTTGACAAGTTTTTCAGCTTTTTCCCTTATCTTAATTGAAGATTGTCCCTCTCTGCAGTCTACCTGGGCACCTCCCTTCTGCTCTAGCTGAACAGGGTGGAGATACTTTGCTTGTGAATATCTCTTAAACCATAAAGGTTTGAGAGATAAGACTTATTTCGTTCTTCATGTTTTTTTTAATGCCTACAAAATAAAATAAAGATAAAACGAAGTATTACTATCCCTTTAACTAAAGACAAAAATTCTCACATTCAGAACTTCATATTCCCTCCACTTTTTTCTTAACGTACAAATTTTGTCTTTTGAAAGACTTTTTTTGTCGTTAGTAGTGTTGAGCGAGCACCCCGATGCTCGGGTGCTCGGGTGCTCTGACCGAGCACCCCCTGAGGCTCGAGTGCTCGGCCGAGCACCCGAGCCCCATTGAATAGAATGGGGCGACACGAGCATTACACCAGGCACCCCCTGCTCTGATGAGGGGAGGGTGCCTGGTCAATGCCCCCCTTCATCTCCGCAATGTCCCCCTTCATCTCCGCAATGTCCCCCTTCATCTCCTCTATGCCCCTCTTCCACAGTGTCCCCCTTCATCTCCGCTATGCCCCTCTTTCACAATGTCCCCCTTCATCTCCTCTATGGCATAGAGGAGATGAAGGGGGACATTGTGGAAGAGGGGCATAGCGGAGATGAAGGGGGACATTGTGGAAGAGGGGCATAGAGGAGATGAAGGGGGACATTGTGGAAGAGGGGCATAGCGGAGATGAAGGGGGACATTGTGGAAGAGGGGCATAGCGGAGATGAAGGGGGACATTGTGGAAGAGGGGCATAGAGTACCGCCATGTGCCGAGCAGAGCGATGCTCGAGCCGATCCGAGCATCGGCCGAGCATGCTCGCTCAACACTAGTCGTTAGTTACGACAAATTTTCTTTTCCTCTATACGACGCTGGAGAATAGTTTAGCCACGCCCTAGCCCCGCCCCTTTGCCTGCCATTTCTGGACTTGTGTCGTACATAATGGACATTACTATTTTTTGTCAAATACTCTATAGAAAATATGTCGTTCATGCTTTCAATAACTTATTTTTGTTTTTCATACGACAATTTTTTGTCGTTATCCCTTTGAACATACGACCATTAGAGTGGATTCCACTGTTTTTCTTCTTTTTCTATTCCATGTATGGAGTGAGATGGTCTGTAGTTGATTTCTAGTGTCTTGTAGTTTTACATTTGTACTTTATTAAAGGAAAAGTAACACCTCTAAATAATAACCATACTAGTGTCAATTTGCCCCATGATTACTCCAGTTCGTCTTTGTATATCAGCAATTCTGAGGAACCCAACTACACCATAGAAGAGAAGAATGAAACATTCTCATTCTCCCCCCCCCCCCCCCGAATGGTAGAGAGGTCTCCAATGTATTGCTTCACAATGCGCTGGAGACCTCTCTAGCATTCAACAGGTTAAAGAGTCACATTTAAATCAGTTTGAACTTTGGGAATTTTTATTTGCCCCCTATGGTGAAGTTAGTTTTGCTCCAGAAAAGCTCTTCATTTAATCTGCATGAAGCCCCATGTATTCATTCCAGCTTTCTGTGAGTAAACACGTTAAAGTACTTATCTTCCACGTTTCTAATCTTTCCAAGTACAGCTCCACTTACCATCATAAATACAAGCTTCATGCCGGGAAAACACTCAGCCAGCTTTCTTTTGTATGTGAATGGCTTTTAGCTTAATTGTGGCCATTCTCGTTTTTCTTCCTCTTTGAAATAAATTTATTTGTTGGAGAGTTGATGAGGCAGATTTAACAAGAAAGGGAACAATTCTGGAGCAAACCAACTGCACTGCAGGGAACAAATCTATACTTAAAAATGCATCAAATGAAATGCAGCTTTTAACCCATTGAATTCTAGAGAGGTCTGTAACATAACTGTAAATCATTAGGTGACCAACGATGAAAAACATTTGCTGCTGCCTTACGAGTGTCCACCAAGGGTACACAGTATCAGTTCTCCTGCTGTTGTTGGACTACATCTTCCAACATTCCATTGACTGGATAAGGCTGATGGGAATTGTAGTCCCTCATCAGGTGACCCGCTCCTGGTCTATGCACAGGAAGGTGAAATAGATGCAGAATTGTACCAAATAAATTCTAGGTATATATATATATATATATATATATATATATATATATATATATATATATATATATATATACTTGCTTATGGGGAAGCACTCAGGTTTAGGTCGGATATTCTAAATAATGTATAAATCCAAGGGGAACAGAAGCACTCTCAGGACTTCACAGGTTTCCATAAAAGCTAAATCTTTATTAAGGTCAACGTTTCGGATGTCTACATGGCAGCCTTCATCAGGACAAGCAAACAGCAAACAAGTGATCCCATTTAAACCCTCAAAGCAGTGTTTTGGTGACAAAAGAGAGCATCCAGTGTCAATCATTATTTGATTAGGTGAAATATGTATAGGTGAAGGAATATTAACCCCTACCCTACTCAAGTGCTGGTAAAAATAAAAGTAACACAACATAGTACAGAGAATCTATATCGGTAGACTGTGTAGTATAGATATGTAAGCTCCGTGGCTAATATATGTTTGTGTTGCACATAATGAACTTATGTATCAGAATAATAGAAGGAATATGTGGGTGGTATATCAGTATACTCATAAGATGGTATATATATATACCTAGCTATCAATTTATCAGAACCCCAACATTCCAAGTATATCATACGTATGTGTCCCGGATTACTTCCAGGATATGCTGTAGACTCAATTGAGATATATACTTAGGGGCAGAAAATTCTGTTAGGATAGTACTAACTAGTGAACTAGCTGGTCTACATGCAGGCCACAACCTGAATGGTCAAAGAAGATGACTATTAAGACGATAGTGGATATTGTCTTTGTAATGTGAAAAGTAGGATAATGCTTTGGAATGTGATGGAGACCCGACATTGCGGTCAGTGCTCCTATCGTGTAGCAGTGGACTACAATGTAGCTAAATCATCAGAGAATCTAAATTTGATTATGTTTTAGGAATACAACTGTTGCATAGCCTAAAGATATCTCAATATATTAATGTATTGGGTTGTGACAAAACAACTAAGATGAATCATGTGCCTGCTACATAGTATCATTGAATTACACTGTTAAAATAAGCTGCTTGTTACTCATAGTTGCCTAGATTCTGTGCAAGAAGTTAACAGAGCCAAAGCCCCTAAATGTGCGGTTAGACAATCTTAGGCATAAAAATGTTATGCCGCCGATGGTGCGCAGTCCTCAACAAATGCTTATTTAACCTTATGGTATTGGTTGTGGAAGAAGTAAAAAATCTTAAAACAAGTAAGGCAAGAGCTACAAACCTTTGAGATTAACCATAAAAATACCCTTATACAGAATACATCTACCAACTGGTACAATAAATTAAAAACACGAATTATTGACCTTTAAAAAGAGTAAATTACAAAAAGTACAGGAGGACTACAAGGAGAAGAGAGTTTATAGTTGGATATTAAGGCATAAACCTCTTCCCACACATCCTAGGAGGGTTCCCAGACATCAGAATAAACCACAGAGTCTTAGCACTGTTGATTTGAGCTCTGGTAACACATCCTCAGACACTGAGGAACCCAGCACATCCACTCAAAATAACACAACAGCTCCCAGCACTAATACCCCGACACATAACCTTTTTTTAGGGGTACAGACACGTGCCAGCAGAAGATGGGGAGGCACCATAGGCGCCCACATCCAAGAAGGGGTGGGCGACATCAGAAACACAGGGAAACCTCCAATGATACCCAGGACTTAGTGTTTAACCAAAGTAAGAAACCTTTGATGCAAGCTACAATGTCCCTTTTAAGTAAGGGCCTATCATTTGTCCCTACCAACAGACCTACCTTATTCCAATTTGAAATCGGTGCACATCGGTTTCAACGTACACTTAACCTAAAGGACTACTTTAAGGATACAGCAAGTACTTAAACACCCTCGCTACATCCCAAATCTACCTTTGATCCCCCCAACATTAATTCCTCCATTAAGGGTTTCATCCGCAACATTATCAATGCAGCACAGACTATTAAAGTACCTAAACCTTGCTACAACCTTACACTGTCAGAACAACGAGCATTGACTACACTGACTAATGACAAAACATAGGTTGTCAGACCTGCAGATAAGGGAGGAGATATCATTGTAATGGACCATGACAAATACAGAAACAAAATTCTCACACAATTATCAGACTCTAATACATACGTTAAACTACCTGCTGAGCCTAGCAATAAGTTCAAAAAACATATAGATGACATGCTCAGCAGGGCACTAGTAAACCAAGACATAACCGAAAATCTCTAAAAATACATAACCAATGCACACCCTGTTTGTCCTATCATGTACATGTTACCCAAAATACATAAAACTTTGGATAACCCACCGGAGTGGCCCATTATATCGGCTCGGGGGTCTCTGCTACAGTCCATATCTATATTTCTAGACAACGTCTTGCAACCAATAGTGCAACAGATGGGCTCATACTTACACAACACTACACATTTCCTCCAATGCAACACTGAAACTGGAAGTGTCTAGCATTCTTGACTTGCTTGTCACTATGGATGTTGACAGTTTGTATACCGTGATACCTCACCAAGCCGGTATACTTGCTGTTCGAGAGGCACTGAACAATTACCACACATCTCTTGACAACCCTGCTACACTGATATGTAATTTATTAGAGACAACTCTAACAAAAAACTTTTTTCGATATGAAAAGGATTTTTATCTCCAAATAGCAGGCACTACCATGGGATCTAATGTTGCCCCCTCCTATGCCAACATTTTCATGAATCAGTATGAATTTCAGTATCTCAGACATCCGAGCATTCTTTTCTATAAGAGATACTTCAACAATTTGTTTTTGATATGGAGGGGGAACAGCGTTGATCTCATGGAAAGGATTGCATCTCTGAACCTGATACACTCCACTATCCACTTTAAACAAACACATAGATCAAGTGCTGTGGATGTTTTAGATGTCAGAGTCTTTTTTAATGGCAACAAATTAGGCTCAACACTATACCCTAATCCAACTGACCGTAATTCATTACTCCATGCTAGCAGTTGTCACTAGTGTTGAGCGAGCACCCCGATGCTCGGGTGCTCTGACCGAGCACCGCCGGAGGCTCGAGTGCTCGGCCGAGCACCCGAGCCCCATTGACTTCAATGGGGCGACACGAGCATTACACCAGGCACCCCCTGCTCTGATGAGGGGAGGGTGCCTGGTCAATGCCCCCTTCATCTCCACAATGTCCCCCTTCATCTCCGCAATGTCCCCCTTCATCTCCGCAATGCCCCCTTCATCTCCGCAATGTCCCCCTTCCACAATGTCCCCCTTCATCTCCACACTGTCCCCCTTCATCTCCGCAATGCCCCCTTCATCTCCGCAATGCCCCCTTCATCTCCGCAATGTCCCCCTTCCACAATGTCCCCCTTCATCTCCACACTGTCCCCCTTCATCTCCGCAATGCCCCCTTCATCTCCGCAATGCCCCCGTACCTCCAGTCCCTGGTGGTCCAGCGGAGCGTCTTCAGATCTGTGCCTCCTTCGGCACAGATCCCCACCACCCGAACATGGCGGGCGAGCACATGGCGGTACTCGACGAGTACCGCCATGTGCCGAGCAGAGCGATGCTCGAGCCGATCCGAGCATCGGCCGAGCATGCTCGCTCAACACTAGTTGTCACCCAAAGACTCAGAAAAATGGTATTCCATACTCACAATTCCTAAGAGTGATACGGAATATCTAACCCAGTTAGAAACCATGAGGAATAATTTCAATAAAAGAGGCTATGCTAACTCTACACTAGCATCACAACTGGAAAGGGTGTTGGAATTCCAACAACACAATCTCTTCACCAAGCAACACGAAAACAAAGACAATCGCTTGGCATTTGTGACAGATTATACACCAGGATCTGAACAATTTGTGAAATATATACGCCAACAAAGGGCTCTGGTATCCACTGATCATACAGTACCATTTATGGACTGTCCTCCACCGAACATTGGATATCGTAGAGGCAAAACACTGAGGGGCCTTTTGATGCAACCAGACAGATTGCCTATAACGACTACAAACACAACAGTAAAAACTAAAGACAACTGGTTAAGGGGTGCACAGAAGAAAACTAGATGCTTTAAAGGCACAAATTGCACAACATTTAACAGCATGCTAAGTGGGACTTACTTTCATCATCCACATACAAATGCTAAGATCAATATCAAACATAAGGTCACTTGCACTAGTGAATTCATTGTATATATCTTGATATGCCTCTGTGTATTTTAATATATGGGCAAAGCAAAGACCACTTTCCGGGAATGTATGGCGAATAATCGGTCCACCATTAGAGCGGCCATAAACATCGTCAACGCAGATAAGCCAGTTACATGGCATTTCTTTAACTTTAAACATCCATTACCATTGATTTAAATGATGATCATAGATCATGTACGAGCAACCAACAGGGGAGGCAACCGGAGAATTAAGCTTCTACAAAGAGAAACGTATTGGATCTATCATTTGAACACAGTCACACCTATGCTCCTAAATTAACAGCAAAGTTAGAGAATACGCCTAAATTAACAGGAAAGTTAGAGAATACTCCTAAATTAACAGGAAAGTTAGCCAGACATATGAAAATTTGTGCTAATTGCTTTGCTTAATTAGGCATAATTGTTAATTCTCTCACAAAAAGGCGGACATTTTAGACACTCCCACTTTTAGAAACACATTTGCTAAAAAAATTAACACACTTTCGCTAACATGCACAATTCAGTAACATTTTGGTAATAATTATTTTCCCATGAAAAGTACACTGTAAATAGCAATTGCACACGTTTCTTGCATTCTGCCCTTGGTTCACTGTGTATGGCCTAGACCATGTTGTGTCCCAACTGTGGGATTTCACTCAACTGGGGATTTCAAAGTACTGGCTGGGAGAATTTATCCCTTTGAATTCCGGGTTTGCTCTCCACTTATGATCGTATAGGTAAACTTTTATATATATATGGAAAATGATACCAGATGGTCTAAGTAATGTAAATACTTGCATCCTGCAACTAGCAACTAGAAATTACTGATTTCAATATCATACATTTATGCTGGTTGTGAAAGTTTCAGTTATTTTAAAGTGTCCTGAATCTCCCAAGTACACTTATACTAAATATCTATAATATTTCCTATACACATGGCCTGCACAGACCTCTAATTAACCGAAGTTCAAAAGGGTACATTGAACTTTATGAACTAAAATGCATATTCCATTGGTTGCATTGTAAAACTGCAATAAAATAGCTCAATAACTACATTAAAGCATATATTTCCTGAAAGTAGACTAATGTACAAATCAGTAATTAGCTGAAGTTAATTCTTACATGAAATTAGGATGCAAAGATATTGTATTAAAAATAACGGTCTCCAGCGAGGTTTCTGAAATTGATGCTAAATTTACTGTATGACATCTCAAGCAAGCTTAGAGCAACAAGCCAAAAATATGAAATGTGAGTGCATATCTCCTTATAATAATGATAAACAATATGTATAAGTATACAAATATATGTCCTTTCCTGGGGCCACAAACTGCTAACAACATATAACAGAATGTTGACTGATATTTTTATGGTGCTATCCAAAACACACTAACACAGAAAGCAGACATCCCACTGCATCAAATGAGGTTCACTTGCCTTTCTACCCATTGCTTTTGTGCATACATTTTCTGGAAGATGGAGCTAATGAAAAAAATATTAATTTTTTAGATTTTCACCCTTTCAGTGGTACTGCAGTCTTTGAAAACTATGATGTTTCATATTGTATTCATTAGCTAATGCTCTTATAAGGAAAATGGCACCCCACTGATTTGAGTTGACAAACTTTAGTGGGTGTCAGAAGCACAAAACTACACCAACTGCAATCTCTAATTGTTCTTACATTTTTTTCAACTATAACTTGGCTGTATTAAAAAGGTTGTAACAAGTACAAAAATTAAGAAAAGGTATACAAAGCATATAATTTGGAGAATAAGATAAGACACCTCATCGAATGAAGGGTCACTTTCTTTTCTACTCCTATCGTGGTATGCAATAATGTTTAAGAAGCTGGTGCTAAAGGAAAACATAGGCTTTTTTTTCTTAATTTCTACCCCTTCAAAGGTAATTAAATATTTTAAAACTCTCAAATGTACTCCTGTATGCTTTACCTACTGTTCTGAGAAAAATGACACCCAACCAGTATCAATTAACATACTGTAGTGGGTGCCACATGTATAAAGCTATGTCAAGTAAAATCTCTAAATTTTCTATAATGTTTCAAATATGACTTACTTTACTAAAATAGTTATAACAACTAAAGAAATTAAGTAAGGGTACAGAAAGCATACCATTTTGGAAAGTAAATAAGCAGCTGCATCAAATGAGAGATACTTGCCTTTGTACCGGTAGACTAATGTGCACAGCTATCTCCAGAATATGGGGCTATATGAAAAACACAAACTTTTTGTTTTTACTTTAGTCACACCAAAGATATTAAAATCTCAATAACATAATTTCCCACTGTATTCACTACCTAGTACCAGCCCAAGAGAAGTGGTATCCTACTAGTATCAGTTAACATACTGTAGGGGGTGCCAGGATCATGGCTGCCAGTGGAACAAGGCTTGGGAAGCAGACAGTCTATATGTGGTTCTGTGGCTACTAATAGCACATGGCTGGGGAAGCAGACAGTGTTTATTTGGCATTGAGGCTACCAGTGGACACTGTAATAAAACTGATGTGTCAGACAGTGTATGTGTAGTTTTGTAGCTACCAGTGGGACAGGGGAACAAGATTTGGGTGTCAGAAAGTGTATGTGTGGTTCTTTACAGTGTACAGTTTACAATGTACAGTGTAACAAGGCTGGAGTATCAGACAGTGTATGTGTAGTTCTGAGGCTACCAGTGGGACAGTTGAACAAGGCAGGGAAATAAACAGTGAAAGTATAGTTCTTTGTCTACCAGTAGGCATTAGAGAAGGCAAGAGTGTCAGAAAGTGTGTGCCTTATAAGCCACTGCAAGCCTCATGAATTTTATGAAGTTGACACATAAAAGGGTTAGATCCTGTAAATAGTTCTAAGAGTTTTGTATTATGCATATTTAATAGTTGTAAGATATGAAAAAAGTTCCCATTAAGTCAGGGGTGTCAAAGTGCATTCCTTAAAGTGCAGGTTATTGGAATATCCCTCATTTCACACATGATGCAGCCAAATGGAATAAACTGATGACTTGTGCAAAATCAGGAATATCACAAAATCCTGCACTGTCTCAGCCCTTTAGGAATTCAGTTTGACCCCTTTTCTTGCAGGAGACAAGTACAGTACAAATGATACCTTTATTGGCTAACTGAGTTGCTCTCAGATGAAAGTTTTCAAGACAAGTAGGTTTCTTCTTCAGACGTTTTAAGATTATGCCTAAAGAAGAGACCTAATTGTCTTGAAAGCTTGTATCTTAAAGCCACTCAGCCAATAAAGGTATATTTTTTACTTTGCTAGTCTCCTGCATTTTCTATGGTTAATAGGGTACCGCTTGAACCTTGTTCTTGGGTGAGCAACCCAACATTGAAGACAAGAGGTAAATCTGGGAAAGGTTGCATTGTACATCAGCATGAACAGTAATTTGTATCTCTTCCAGTGTGAGGTTGCTCGGCTTTGCTTATCTTAAAGCATCTTCAAACCTGTCCTCATTTGTAAAATACAGGCCAAGATTCATGACTCTCTTTGAGCACAGAAGAGAAAATCACTTGTTCTTTTATTGTAACTAAGTATCCTGTAATAAAAAAGGGACAGCCTTAAATCCTAGCCTGAATGCATAACTTGTGGTCAGGTGTGGGGACCCCTTCCAAAAAGTGTACTTTGGTGTAAAAGCACATTCAGGTACTTGTGATACAGGTATTTAGTATGTAAGCATGTTTGCTGTTGTTGTGTGTTTTCTTCTGATTCAAAACATGTTGGAAAAGTTACAAAATATCTTCCTCAGATAAGAGTATATATCAGGTGTAGGCAACCTTTGGCAAAGTTTGGGATTATGTGCCCTTCATCCCCAATACACACAAACACACACACACACACACACACACACACACACGCACCACATACATGCACACTACATACACATCACATGCACATACCAAACATGCATACATTTGCACATAAATATACATACACGTCACACACACCACACATGCATACATTCACACATAAATATGCACACACACACCACATACATGCACACTACATACACATCACGCACACACCGCACATACATACAATCACACATAAATACAAATACACCACACATACACACGCACACACACATATACCACCACATACACACAGCACACATACATATACACACGCACCACACATACATCCCACACACTCGCATATACACTTTTCATTCAGGATTACCCCATAACATTTTACCAATAAGAAGCAGATTCAGTCTTAAAAGTTTGACCTCTCCTGATTCAGAGGACAAGAGCTGGATTAAATTGCTGGTGATACCTTTATCACTGGTTTTATCTTCAAATGTCCCCACAGATTTCAATAGGGAACTGCGAGAGCAAACCATTAATCCATTATCACCTGCAATAAAATCCTGCCTTAGGAAATAATAACAGACAATGGCCCGTATTTATAAAAGGAAAATAGATTTGTTCTGGAGTAAACCAACTGCACCATGGGGACAAATGCAAGTTCCTGTTAAATTAAATTGGGCTTTTAATCCCTTGAATTCTAGAGAGGACCTTTCTAGTGTTCCAAAAGTTAAAAACTCTATTCAACTGCATGGAATCTTAAAGGGATAGTAATACTTCGTTTTATCTTTATTTTATTTTGTAGGCATTAAAAAAACATGAAGAACGATATAAGTCTTATCTCTCAAACCTTTATGGTTTAAGAGATATTCACAAGCAAAGTATCCCCCCCATTCAGCCAGATCAGAAGGGAGGTGCCCAGGTAGACTGCAGAGAGGGACAATCTTCAATTAAGATAAGCGAAAAAGCTGAAAAGCTTGTCAAAGGGGGGAAGGGCTTTCATTGTTTTCATACAAAGAAGATTGTCCCCTGCTGTTATCTGTCTGGTCTTACAACCAGATTCACATCTGAGAAGAGATGGCTTACACTAGGTAAAAGGGGTGGGAGGGGGAAACTATGCTTGTGACTATCTCATAAACCATAAAGGTTTGAGAGATAAGACTTATATCATTCTTCATGTTTTTTTAATACCTACAAAATAAAATAAAGTTAAAACGAAGTGTTACTATCCCTTTAAGGATTTGTATTTGTACCCTATTGTGCCAGTGGTTCACTCCAGAATAACTCAGGCTTGATTTTATAAACATGAGACATTGGGATTCACTAAGAGGTGATAAAGAAGTGATAAAGTGGAGATGACTTCTCTAGTTTATCACGTCTACAGTCCCTATGTTATTCTATAATGCCTATTCACTGAGATCTTCAAAGTTGAAGAAATCTTAGTGAATAGGCTCCATAAAATAACACAGGTATTAAAATGTAGAAGTCATCTCCATTTAAGCACCTCTTTAGTACCTTTTTAACACTGCTTAGTGAATCTCCCCCTTGTATTAGGGCCCTGCATTCAGACTGATTCAAATAATGTAAGGGGCTTGGTCCTGAGAGCTTAACATTGTAAAGTATCAGTGAAGCCTTATTATGAAACATTAGATATAGTAAGATTTTCATGTTGAGTAAAACATCAGTTCAAACTGGCACAAAGAGGTAGGGCTGTTGCTATCACATTCTATGACAAACTATAGCTCACCTCCCCTTTAGATTACAATAGAATAACTGTCCAGACATCAGGTGAACTGTCTGGATGGACAACAGGTTGCACTGTTACTAACCATTTTAACTAAATAAAGATAGTTCAAACTGTAATAACTGTGCAGTGCAGTATTTACCAGCAGTGGAAGCATCCTTGTTTAACTGACCAGGGAAATCCCTACAAGTATATATTTTTTCATAGTAAATATTTACTGCTTCTTTAAGTGTAAATCTTCAAGTTACCTCCCCTCCCCAGTAGTGCAGATTTTAATAATGTCATCATATGAACCCAGTTGGATTAAGTAGTGGATGGGTTTACCTGCATTAAAGGAACACTAAATCCAGCTAATAACAACCTTCCTTATTGCGTCCTTAATGCACCCTTATTGCACCTTTATTGTGTCATTAATGCATCCTCATGTGACTCTTAATGCGCAACGTGGTGAATGCGCCATTCAGAATGACGCAATATGTACAATTTGCGACACTTTAAGACACAACATGCTAAATGTGACATTCGGAACTACGCGGCCAAACAAATGCAACACTTTAAGACAAAACATTTTAAGTGTGCCATTTCAAAAGTAAATCTTCTTGATATGAACCCACGTGGATCAATCAGTAGATGGGTTTACCTGTATTAACCCTTTGAGTTTCAGAGGGATACGCAACGCATTACAAAGCAATATGTTGCATAGCCCTCTGGCACTCAAAGGCTTAAATGAACACAAAATCCTAATAATAATACCCCACTTAAAGGGATAGTAATACTTCGTTTCATCTTTATTTTATTTTGTAGGCATTAAAAAAACATGAAGAACGATATAAGTCTTATTCAAAAGCAAAGTTTCCCCTCCCACCCCTTTTACCTAGTGTAAGCCATCTCTTCTCAGATGTGAAATCTGGTTGTAAGACTGACAGATAAGAGAAGGGGACAATTTTCTTCCTATGAGAACAATGAAAGCCCTGCCCCCCTTGACAAGTTTTTCAGGTTTTCCCCTTATCTTAATTGAAGATTGTCCCTCTCTGCAGTCTACCTGGGCACCTCCCTTCTGATCTGACTGAACAGTGTTACATTAGTAAAAGGGGAGGGAGGGGGATACTTTGTCATTGAATTACTCTTGAACTACAACTCTGACAGAATTAAAATAGCACTCTCCAAAGTCCAAATACTATGATGATTAATTAGAGCTGTTTTTATTATGAAACATTACTATCCCTTTAATTGAATATGGACAGAAGATTCCAGTAGCCACCTTGAATTGATTCTATGTGACTCAGTTCCCCATATGGAATCTTTACTTAGTACTGAATATCATGTCAATGGAGGAAGACATGATTCCTTATTGTGGACCACAGGCTCGTCCCACTGATGGTTTTTAGAAGGAGCTTGATGTCCTGGAGATCAACAAAAACTGTCTGCCTCTGTGGGAATGATATCAAGTCATAAGTAATGATTACGGTTTGAGAACATATCCACACAGAACAGATTCTTAATAGCCATTAGGATTTTCTGCCTAGATTAAGGTAAGTGTGGATTCATTAGCTGTCATTTAACAAGATTTATTTGTGCTTTATTATGGACATCCTGAAAACCTGCTTTGCTGGGAAAGTGGGACAGAGAAAAGTTGCAGTATATCTGATCCCAGTATGCCTAAAATATAAATGCTGAGATTAGAATGTGAAAATCAGTGATGAATGTTTCCCAGTGCATTTAGCTATTTAAGGGTTTCTACCTAGCTATGGGCAAAGGGTTATATCTGAGGTGTAAATGCTATCAGCTTCACAACAGTGGATTAATGACCAAGGTCAAACCAATGAGTCCAGGAGGATGAAGGTGAAACCAAAGATACTGCCTCATCCTTGTCCCATGCTTTCCTATGGGGACAAATTCTTAAGGTAAACATTGTTATAAAGTCAAATGAAAAAATGCAGCCATTCTCTAAACCTAATTTCCTATGTCACTAAATTAATCCCTGTCATCGAAAAATCATCATAAGATTCCTAGGATTAATACTGGGAATTCCAGCTGTACTTTTAAAATTATGTTCACAGTGGCCACTTGGCTGTGTTCCATTTTAGAGCATTCCAATCCAACTATGCCAACTTACCTTTAATTTTCCTCATTCTCCTGTGTATTCTTTCACATGGGAAATGTGGAGTAGGTATGCCACAAAGCCAGCCCACGTGGGTGGTGGCCATATGTTATGGACATGAAAAATGAGTAACATTTTGACATTCTATTTGTGCTTTTACAACCATAATTCACTGGGTTATGGACTTTTATTATCCCCACAAATGCCATTTTTCAGCACTGGAAGAGTTAATTTCAAACAAAGGAATTTACTCTAACTGGTTTTCAGAGCCAGATGGCCAAAGCCAGGTCTCCAATTTCAGGCCTGGGGGGCTGAAAATGGGCTGGAATGTGTGAATCTAGGAGGGGCTTGTATCAGTTAGAATCCTGTGAGCCAGCTTGGGGGAAGGAGTCTGAGAGTGGAGCAGTTGAGTGATATCACGGTGCCTGTGATTGCCTCCAGTGACACTATGCTTGCAGGTGACATTGCATTACTTCCTGGTTATCACGCTGAGGCACATTCCCTATTCTTATAGGCCGCTCTTAATTGCCAGAGTGAGTCTCCGCCTACATGCTAGGCCTTAAAGGCCTCAACCTGCCTTTATTCCTTTGCCCTTTCGTGGTGTACCTGTGCGCTATAGCTTTTGTGATTCCGATGCTAGATTTCTGTTTATGACTCCCAGCTACATTTTACTTCAGCTCCGTTTGATCCTGACTAGTTGCCTTCCATTCCTGCCTGATTTTTGGCTCCATCTGACTACCTGCTCTGGTCTGACTCCTGGCTTTGGCTGACTACCCTCTCCGGTTTAACTCCCTGCTTTGGCTGACTACCCGCTCTGGTCTGACCCCTGGCTTTGGCTGACTACCCGCTATGTGTTGACCCCTGCTCCGGCTGACTATTGATCATCTGTACCCGTGGCCTACTGTCTCTGCTTGCACTCTCCATGCTCTGTTGTTTCCTCCATTCGAGCAGTGCTCACTCTGCGTAAGTCCGTGGCACTAGCATTCCTGCTGTCTGTCGTTCTGTTATTTGCCATTGGGTACCCTAGCATTCTAGGGATTCTCAGTTAAGGTTGCTTGTTGTGTTACCCTAGCATTTTAGGGATTCTCAGTTACCACTGCCTTTTCTGTTACCCTAGCGTTCTAGGGATTCTCAGTCACCACTGCCTGTTGGTTTACCTTAGCGTGCTAGGAAGATCCGCCTCTGAGCTGTGCCACCCTAGCATTCTAGGGGATTTTCCCTCTGTTCACAGTGGCTTCACAGCTGCTCCTGTACTAGTAGCTACTACCATCCTTGCTACTGGTATTTATATTCAGAGTGATATTTGCCTCCTTACAGTCGAGTGATCCTGTGCTGTCTCCATATATTGCCCTTGAGGGTTAGGGAAGTGCTCAGGCACTGTCCTTACACCTGGTCCTGTGAGGGTTGGGGA
This sequence comes from Rhinophrynus dorsalis, assembly GCA_037306005.1. NCBI lineage: Eukaryota > Metazoa > Chordata > Amphibia > Anura > Rhinophrynidae > Rhinophrynus > Rhinophrynus dorsalis. The sequence goes on along the minus strand of CM074718.1, from coordinate 80,758,902 downwards.
AGTGCTGTTTATTTTATTTTGTTCTATTTCTCAATAAAAATAATTATTTTCTGTATCTGTACTTGTCAGTGTTGTTATTTCAAAGTCACCCCGTCACAAGTGATAGATGGGGGTAGATGTTGACCAGCTATCCTGGCTGACAGAGGCCCAAAATCCAGCCAGGCTGCCATGCCTTGCATAGGCCCCATAGAACTGTTCCAGACTAGAGCCTGACCCTGACCTTCAGTCTATGATTAAGCACGCTTAGTGCGAAATGCGTGAGATGTTGAGTCCTGGTTACTCTGTTGTCTACATATATTTAAACTTCAATAAATGGGATTTTATATTTTATATGTTGCCACAAAGGGCAACATCATCACACTGCTGTGTACAGCCATTGATGAATGAATGAGAAGGAAAAATACATTAATAGAATGCAAAGGGTTATGTACGAATAAGGAATATACTACAGAGAAAGAGAATCACCCATACGGAGTGACCGAGCTACCATTCCAGTATTCGACATCCCTGTAACCGCATATAGAAGCAATGAATAGGGTTAAATAAGGTTAAATCGAATGTAAAACAGGGTTAAATAAGGTTAAATCGAATATTGATAATTGCACTTCGTAGGTAAGGGAGAGTGAGATCGATGACGAACACCCTCCCAGGCATGTCATAGCAATAATTCAAGCTCAAACATCCATGAAGCTTCACAAAGTAGCGATGAATAGGGATAAGTAGGGTTAATGATCGCAGCACATAGCGGTCATAGGAAAATAAAGGCAATGTCCATTATTCTTGTGTATAGCATAAATCCTAGCAGGCACAACCTAGTATAATTCATAAAGAGATACAATACTACAAACAGGATGAAAATAAAATCCCTGGCAGTAGGAGCCAATACAAAGCATGTAAAATTATGAATGTAGTGATAAACTCATAGTTGGAACAGTAGACATCCTTCATTCTGAGTTCAAATGTGTAAATAAGTCAGCACTAAGAGAGCTGGCAGATATGGGGAAAATACAACCAAAAGGAAAATAAAATCTTTCAAAGTCATTCACAGAGTACCATTCAGTCCTATTGATGGTCAGGTGTTTGAAGTGGCAACACCCAAAACAGGGATCTATGCCCACCTGAACCTGGAGGAATGGTACCTGTATAAGAATGTGCAAATTGGATATATATGAAGATCCAACAGGAAAAGGTGGACAACATCATGTGGACAAAGACAAATGAACACTATAGCCTGGGACAAGGGATTCAACTTGCCTCTTCTTTGAGGGGTTTACTATCCCAGCTTTTGTGTTCAATAAAAACATGAATAATTAGTTTTGTCATTCATTCCACGTGGTACTAAGGTATTCAGTCTGTGGATCCACTTTTCTTCCAGTTGAAGTAATTGTCTGTTTCTATCCCCTCCCCTTCTCAACTTAGGCTGATGGTCAATGATCATATACTTTAAATCAGCCATTGAATGTTTGGCTGTGGCAAAATGTCTACCCACAGGTTTATCACTAGTCTGTATGGATATGGCTTGACGTATAGAAGTTCTATGGTTGGCCATCCTGTCCTTAAAGGCTGTAATGGTTTTACCCACATACATGAGGCTACAAGGGCACAAGATAAAATAAATAACGTATTTGCTTGTGCAAGTTAAACGATGTTTGAGGTATATGGGTTTGCCAGTGTGAGGATGTCTAAAATATTCACCAGTGACTAGACTCCTACATGTAATACACCCTGAACATTTGTAACAACCTTTCTTCTCAACATTTAACCAGGTTGAATAGCTGCTCGTGTAGCAGTGTGGGGTCCATTTTGACTAACTTGTCTCTGAGGCTAGGGCTCCCTTTGTAGCTACACAGTGGAGTTTGGGAGAAAATTTTTGGTAATGTTTCATCACTGGACAATATATCCCATCGTTGTATGGATTGTTTAATCCGTGTGCTGCGAGTAGTGTATTGTGATGTAAATACAAGCCTATCTGTTATAGGATTGGGATCTTTAGATGATAAAAGATCAGCTTGTGTAAATTGAAAGGCTTTATCCATGGCCTGCTGGAGTACAGATGCAGTATATCCTCTTTGAAGGAGTCTATGAAAGAGGTCTTGGGCCTGCGTTTCTGCCTGTGTTCGATCAGTGTTGTTGCGGATAATACGCAAAAATTGAGAATAAGGTACCCCGGACTTTGTATGATTAGGATGAAAACTGTGGTAATGTAATATGGTGTTTCTATCTGTGGATTTTCTGTGATTTGTGGTACCCAATTGGTTATATTGCTGGAAAATTGTCAGGTCCTAAAAGTGTACTTCATGAGGATGGGCTTGCCATGAAAATGTTACTGGGCTAGGTAATTGGTTTAAATTCTTAGCAAAAGATACGAAAGATTCAAGGCTACATCTCCACAACAAGAACACATCATCGATATATCGGCCGTATAACAATATCTTAGAGTTGATAAGGGGAGTGAAGTGACGTGTTTCATATTCGACCATATACAAGTTGATGTTGCCCTTCGTGGCCGCCATTGTTGCGGCCCAAAGGTGACGTCACCACTTTCTCCCGGGCCGTACAGTGGCGGTGGTAGCATCTATTTAAAGTCACACGCCATATTGTGGAGTTGTCTTGATAAAGGTCCCTTGTGGGACCGAAATGTTGACCCATGTGTTACTCAATTTGCTAAATAAATTAATGCTGAAAAAGTCCCACTGGTGCTGCCTCCTTTTGCTGTATTCCTATATATATATATGTATATATATATATATATATAGAGAGAGAGAGAGAGAGATACTAGTTACAAAGCCCGCATACACGGGCTGATCCGGAGCGGGGAGCTCCAGATGGCTTACAGCCTGTCTGTGCTCCCGGCTCTGGGACAGCAGTGGAGGCACTGGATGACAGTTTGTCACCCAGCCACCTCTACTGCTGCCCCGGAGCTGGGAGCAGAGACAGGCTGTCAGCCTTCCAGAGCTCTCCGCTCTGGATCAGCCCGTTCTGCGAGTCCCTACTGCGCATATGCGGTTACACACACAGTGAGCGATGCAAGCTAGGACTTTATGTTATTGGATATATATATATATATATATATATATATATATATATATATAAATTCGTAGACAGGCTAGCACTCACAGGACTTAAACATAATCCAATTTATTCTATCGACATTTTGGTTCAGTAGGAACCTTTATCAAGACATACTATATATATATATATATATATATATACAAATATAAATGTTGAAGAAGCACTCTCGGAGTTCCATACAGCTAAGAGATCACATAAATGTTTATTGAAATCGACGTTTCGGCCAACCACCGTGGCCTTTATCAAGATTACACAAACACTCATAAAACCAACCTTTAAATACCCGCTTGTGCAAATAGCGCCAAAAGTTAGCGCCGTTTGTTACCAACAGTAAACCAATCAAACAAACAACATGTACAAAAACCCAGAAAGTGAAATAAAAGGTCAAATTATATAACACCATCATGTACGTGTAACATACAAAACCAAATATCCACATTGTGAAAATTAAAAATAGGAGTACATATTGATCTACAAACGACCCGCACGGGTCAAAGGTATCACACTGCCGATTGGATCAGGCAAACTGATTGTAAACAAACAATAGAAAAAGTAGAAAAACATATCATCATTGCATATTAAAGGATTATAAGGTGGTGAAAAAGCACGTACTCAATGTTGCTATCAGCAGATCAAAAATTGAAGTTATTGTAGACAATATAAGACAAAATAAATGGACACTAAAATTTGACACTATGTGTCATATTGAGCGATACTAACCACAAAGGGTTACCTGCAACATTGTAACATAAAACGCTCCGCATAGGTAATAATAACAGACAATGAGAGCAAAATGAGAAGGAACGAGATATACCTAGCTCCGTGACATAAGCTTACACCGTGTGTACCTAAAAATCGAAGTGGCAATTTAACCATTATAATATCACTGAATCACAATACATGTAAAACGGAGAGTGATTCTAACAGATTCAAAAGACATTTCAATAGCCATTGATTACAATTGAAAAAGAAGGGACTCACCTTTATACCAACAGTACAACATGACAAAATACAATTTGACATAGAGCTTCATAAATTTCAAAGAAATCTTAAATTGAAGGACTATTTCAGAGACTCTACTGACACTTGTGAACAAATATCTCCATTTAGACCTAACAGTACTTTTGAGCCGATTAACACAAATCCCTCAATAAAAACTTTTATAAGACTTATAGAAAACGAGAATACACATCTCAAACCAAATATTAATATTAAAACCAATATCACTAAGGCTGAAAAAAGAGCTATACAAACTTTGTCTCAAGACCCCACAATTGTTATCAGGTCTGCTGATAAAGGGGGCGCAATAGTACTGTTGGACTATAATTATTATCGCAGTGACATTGTATCCCAACTCTCTGATGTTCATACTTACATACAGTTAACTCAGGATCCAGCTCTACAAGATAAACGTCAAATTGACCTAGTATTGAATAGAGCTAAAAATGAACATTGGATTGATACGCCTACATTCAAGTTTTTGACTACACAATATCCAAAATGTCCCATTTTATACACGATTCCAAAGATACATAAGAATGTAACATCACCACCTGGGAGACCTATAATTTCAGCAAGGGGCTCACTTTTACAACCGCTGGCACAATTTGTGGATTACTTCTTACAACCGTTACTCCCCAGTATACCAAGTTATATCAGAGATACAACAGATCTGCTAATTAAATTACGTGCTTTGGAAGATTTACCCAAAGATCTCTGGTTAGCTACCATGGATGTGAGTAGCCTTTATACCATCATACCTTTGGAAGGAGGCTTAAAAGCAGTGAGGAGCTTACTTCAAAAAAATCCTAGTGACACCCGTCCTCCTGATGATTTTCTACTTGAACTGCTCGAACTATGTTTGACTTTAAATTATTTTAAATTTGAAAAATCATTTTACAGACAAGTGTCTGGTACTGCCATGGGAAGTAACGTAGCACCATCTTATGCTAATAGCTATATGTATGAATATGAGGAACAGCATATCTTAAACCCATATAAACAATACATTTATCAGTACTTCCGATTCATTGATGATATCCTAATCCTATGGAAAGGTACTGACAAGGAGTTTGAGGAATTTTACAATCATCTCAATACATTACCATGTCCAGTTCGTTTTACTCATTCAATAACACAAGCAACTATTGAGTTTTTGGATGTTACACTATGGATAGATAATGAACAGATCTATTCTACTACATTCAGGAAACCTACAGACAGAAACACGCTCCTACATAGGAGCAGTTTTCATCCTGAACATATTAAAAGAAGTCTTCCTTACTCTCAAATGATAAGGGTAATTAGGAACAATACAATCCAAGACAAAGCTATTTCGCAATTGGATGAGTTACAGTCACGATTTATGGATCGTGGATATCATGAGGAAGAACTCAACGAACAAAGGACTAAAGCATCACAATACACGCAACAAGATCTCTTGAAGACATCAAGAACAAATAAGTCTATAAATAGAGTAGTATTTCCTGCTACATATACTTCTGCTTCTAAACAGATTTCTAAATCTATGAATACATTTTGGAACATACTGGCTACAGATGACACACTGCCACATATTTTCCAACATAAACCTTTGATGTGTTATAAACGAGGAGCTAGTTTGAAAGACCTACTAGTTAAAACTGATCCGCTTCATTGTTATATGAAGAATACCAATGTGTGGTTTAATCAACCAAAATTGGGGTGTTACAGATGTCCGGATTGCACCACCTGCAGAAGTCTTATTACTGGCTCTAGTTTTAATAATCCTGGGGATGGCAGCACTATTAAAATTAAACATCGACTTTCATGCACTTCCTCTTTTGTCATTTACTATATCCTATGTCCCTGCAACAAATTATACATAGGACTAACCACTACTATGCTAAAAGAAAGAATTGCAAACCATAGAGCGACTATATTAAAAGCTTTGGCTGACAAAAGAAGTGACAAACCTGTTGCACGTCACTGGCTTGATTATAAACACTTACCTTCTTCACTCAAATGTATGGCATTCGATCATGTTCCTCCCCTTACAAGAGGTGGAGATCGTACAAGAATTCTACACCAAAAAGAACTGAAATGGATCATGAGATTACAAACTCCAAAAGGATTGAATGAGAAGATTTCATATGCTTGTTTCTACTAACAGAGAAATTGTGGATATTAGTCATACTACCTTTGCAACCAGTCTGATGACCCGTTAATAACCAACCCTTGTGTTACCTCCAGGCACAAATGATTGGTGCACTAGGAAAGTACTATGGGTTATCCTCTTAATTTGTAAAGATGGGATTAGCAGGAGCACTGTAGATGTACCTGTTCAACTCAAGTTTAATCCCCATGATAGAGGTATGGTACAATAGGGTCTTTGTCAGACACAATAGGAAGCAAGTACAGGTATGTATGTTGTCTTATAATCCACTTGCCATTGAGGGGAATATATCCCCCTTTTACTCCCCAAAGATTACAACATTGGGAGATTGTTTCTTTCATACACTGTGCCTTATAGACATATAAGATATCATATGGATCATCAAGAATTCAAGGACTTATTGTATATACTGAATGTTGGCTATGAAAATTCTATACTCTATGACAATCTTAATCATAGCATCAAATCAACATCTATAATTGTTTTTGCCGAATGATTTATCATCTTTTGCTATCTGTTGTGGATCATACAAATACAAGAAGAATATGTTAGTATTCATCAGTCGGAACAAAGTGGACTGTATAAACACACACACGAAATGTGTTCTAATCGCGACACTTTGTAAGATTGTTGCAATTCAGTAACACATAAAGAGGACTCTTATATATTTACAACGAATGGTTTAAATTAGGTGTAATTTTAGCCATAATTTATGTTTAATATGTCCTAGTTCACCATGGTTTTGTGTTTGTTTTTTGTATATGGTTATACTCCATATCTTTGTATTTTATTTCATACATCATTGCACATTAGTAACATTTGGATTGCACATTATTAGAGACACGCTATAATTTATGTGCTAAATGTATGACAATGCTTAACATCTTTTGCATAACATTTGATTGGGTACATTATCGGATTTGTATTAGGCGTTAAAACGAACCGATGCACTGTTCAATGTACATCGGCAGATGGATGCGCCTTAATAGCACTCCAAGATATCCCTTCTTTTTCAATTGTAATCAATGGCTATTGAAATGTCTTTTGAATCTGTTAGAATCACTCTCCGTTTTACATGTATTGTGATTCAGTGATATTATAATGGTTAAATTGCCGCTTCGATTTTTAGGTACACACGGTGTAAGCTTATGTCACGGAGCTAGGTATATCTCGTTCCTTCTCATTTTGCTCTCATTGTCTGTTATTATTACCTATGCGGAGCGTTTTATGTTACAATGTTGCAGGTAACCCTTTGTGGTTAGTATCGCTCAATATGACACATAGTGTCAAATTTTAGTGTCCATTTATTTTGTCTTATATTGTCTACAATAACTTCAATTTTTGATCTGCTGATAGCAACATTGAGTACGTGCTTTTTCACCACCTTATAATCCTTTAATATGCAATGATGATATGTTTTTCTACTTTTTCTATTGTTTGTTTACAATCAGTTTGCCTGATCCAATCGGCAGTGTGATACCTTTGACCCGTGCGGGTCGTTTGTAGATCAATATGTACTCCTATTTTTAATTTTCACAATGTGGATATTTGGTTTTGTATGTTACACGTACATGATGGTGTTATATAATTTGACCTTTTATTTCACTTTCTGGGTTTTTGTACATGTTGTTTGTTTGATTGGTTTACTGTTGGTAACAAACGGCGCTAACTTTTGGCGCTATTTGCACAAGCGGGTATTTAAAGGTTGGTTTTATGAGTGTTTGTGTAATCTTGATAAAGGCCACGGTGGTTGGCCGAAACGTCGATTTCAATAAACATTTATGTGATCTCTTAGCTGTATGGAACTCCGAGAGTGCTTCTTCAACATTTATATTTGTATCTATTTTACATATCGGAGCAGCACCCGGACTACAAGGAAGACATCTTAACAGTGAGTGCTGCCATCACCCCTATGTTTCCTATTATATATATATATATATATATATATATATATATATGTTCCTCTGCCTCTTGGAAAGTTGCCACAGTACTGTGAATAATAAAAATAATAAAAAAATAAAAAAATGGGTGTGACCAGAATAGGGTGTGGTTAATGAGGGTGTGGCTAAGGGAGGGGCATGGGTAGGGGTGGGAAAAAGGAGGGTCTAGGGGTGCCGGAGGTTGTTGTGCCTAGAGGCGCTGGAGATGAAAATCCGGCCCTGGATTTAAATTAAGTTTTTGACCAATTAATTGTCGTTCAGGGGCCAATTCATCATATGCCATATATCTTCTTACCAATCAGTATTGTTTGCAGCGATCCATATACGAGCTGCTCCTTGGCTGGTCTCTGGACTGCAATAAATGCTCCCCATGAGTTTCATATCAATCCAGTAGTTTATCAAGAGTAAATTAGCACATATCCATTAGCCTATGTGAGGGCTCCCTTATACTTTCTCCTTTAAAGGCCCACACAATAATTAATTGCACAAAAATGTACACAGATAATACAACAATGTTTATGAATATATAAACACACAATTAAAATTAATTGCGCTAACATTCCAATTCGGAGGATAAGCTATTTAACTTTAATAGGGGGAAACTATTTAATCAAGATAACTGTGTCTAAGCTTCAGTTAATCATTCTGAATTTAAAGAATCCTGTTGACATAAACATAAAAACCACCCCCAAACCAAGCAATCCCTCCATAAACAGTTAAAGATGAAGAATCCTTATTGGACTGAATGGTTTATAACACCATTAAGAATGTTCCTTCTGGGTAGGAATGAACAAAATGTTTCATTCCAAAAGTAAATTTAGCATTGTGTGAAAAGCTATGAAGTCATAAATACAAAAAAGCTTCTTTTGATATATCATACACTATATATCAAAACATGCATGGCCTGCACAGACCCCTAACTGACAGAAGCACAAAAGGGTATTTTCAACTTTATGAGCTAAAATTCACATTCCATTGGTTACCTGGTTACGTTACCCTAAAACAGTTCAATAACTACATAGAATAGTGCAAGTAGATTCTAAACATCATAACATTATGAGGCAGTCCTTCAAGCCCAGATAATGCATATCTCTGCATCTGAAACTGTCACTCTCAATCTCTGCTCAAGTGTAGAAATATGAATTCTTGCCTGTCTTTGTCCCCTCAGTCAAAAGTATTTTTTGTTTTTTCTGTGTCCATTCCATGGCAATGACAATGGGTTTATTCTCTGTCTCTCAGCTGGTAGGATCAAGCAGCTTACAGATAGCATGCTTCTCATCTGGACTCCTCAGTTACTTTTGACCCTACTCAGCTTCTGGTGGTATGGAGCCTTTTGGAGATCAGCAGCGAATGGGTTCAGGGTTAATTTAAAAATTACCTCCCTGTCACTGCAAAGGAAAGGTAGTGCATGGCTTGAGATACCTTAACCCCTTAAGGACCCTTGATGGTCCTGGTACATCATGGCTGACGTACCAGGACCGTCATGGAATTCCGGGCTCTCCACGTGGCTGCACGCCATTCGGGGTGTCCGGAAGCGGATTCTAAAAAAAAAATGATCTGTGGTCCTTAAGTGACGGCCGTGTGCATGCGAAGCCAGTCCTTAAGGGGTTAATGTCTTTCTCCTCAGAGTCTGCTGTGCTATGTGTGCATACTCTTCTTGGCAGCAGTATGACAGTCCAGAAGCCAGATAATTAAACTCCCTTCTATGTTCTCTCCTTTGGGGTTAAAGGGATAGTAATGTATAAAAAAAAGCAGCTCCAATAAGTCTTCATAGTATTTGGGCCATGGAGAGTGTTATTTCAATACTGTCTGAGTTGTAGTTCAAGAGTAATTGTATGATAAAGTATCCCCCTCCTGCCCTTTTTACTGATGTGTCACTGCTCAACTCAGAGCAGCAAGACTGTATGGATGGATGGCAGCAAGGGACAAACTTCAGTGAGTATAAGGAAAAACCTGTCAAGGGGGGCAGGGTTTTTCTTATGCTCACAGTGACCTGTCTGGTCAAGTGACCAGATTCCACATCTGAGGGGAGGAGGCTTACATTAGGTAAAGGGGGCAGAAGGGGGGCACTTTTTCATTCAATTACTCTTGAACTGCAACTGTGACAGCATTGAAATAAACTCCATGGTCCAAATACTATGAAGATTAATCGGAGCTACTTTTTTTTGTAAAACATTACTATCACTTTAAGGAAGTGACTGAAGGCAGCGTTCATTCCACTGGGGAAATGCACATTGAGTATTTAAAGCAGTAGGAGCAATTTTTTAAATATGTGATATTGTGAGTTTATAGGCCTGATTAATTGATTTGTCTTTTTCTATTGATTAAGCGACTTGTTTTATTATCATGTCTACAGCTGCCAAAACCTGTGGGAAGGAGAAGACTCCCACAGATGCTGTTAGTAAGGATTAAAAATCACAGGCGAATGTTTGTCTGGATTGTGATAGAAACGTATCAGCTACAGAGTCCACAAAACTTTGCCCAGAATGTTTAAAGAAAGCAGCAGGACAGGAAATCCTTTTGCAATTTCAAAATTTCTTGTCATGGATGAAATCTTCCAGGCAAGAAACCTTCTCATCTATGTAGACAACTGTGACGTCTAAAAAGAGAGAAAGGATGGAGGACCCTGGTGAAGGTCTTTTCACCATTTTGGAAGATGAAGAAACTAATTTTCAAGACTTGTAGTTGCAATATTCTTTGGAAGTGGAAGTCGAGATAGTGGAATACTCAGGACCCTTAAATTTGGATAAAATACAACCCTTCCCGAAGTCAATTAGGAAGACCGGGTTTAACAGATAATAAATATATTTTGTGTCCATTGAAAATATTATAAGCACCGCAAGTTTGAACCTTAATAATACAAAATAAAAGAAAAAATAAAGAAGATAGAACAGAAGATATTGGGCATGAATTAAGCTGAATTCCGTAGTATTCAGTTATCATCTACGGTTCACCCTAGGCACCAATGAAAGTAACTTGTTCAGTGCTTTACCGTTAAGACGAATACAAACTTTCCCTAAGAAATCTTATTTTTTCATCTACATTTAAAAACACAAACACATTTAAAATAAAATATGAAATGTTCTATCTTGCTGAGCCTTGCAAGATAATATCTGTCCTTCCACCCAATTAGCTGCCCAAATCAAGTAAGAACAATCTATACTGATCTGCCTTTAAATTAACTATTGTTTGTAAATATGAATAGGAATAGCAGATCGATCTACACTGTATCAATCTGTTATACAAAATATCCTATATAGCCACAACTTGTGGACTCTACCAGAGATAACAATATATATCTACTCCACTTGTGCTCATGCTGTAAACCAAGAACCACTTCAATGAGATCAAAATCTCGCATCAAAGCGTTTGGCCACATATATAATTTTGATAAAGAAATTTGCTGTTTCTAATATCACCTGCTCCTATGTGTCTAAAGAGTACACCACATCTCTGCATTACTTTGTTATCATAGTTGTAACGGATCTTATCCGTTACTTGGGCCCTTGTCTGGACCTCGAACGTTTTACCTAAAGACTATGGCCCCTTGGCCTCCTTTGACCTCAGATGGGGTGTTTACTATCTTTATGTTAAAAGATTTATGTTTTATGTATTGTCAAATATTGTATGTGTTTAATTGTACTTGTCCCTAGGATGTGTATTGTATCCACTCCAGCCATTTGACTCAAGACCTCCTGCTGGGTGTTAATCAAGTCATTGTATTGACAACTGTCCTGAGACCCCCTGCTGTGTGTGTTAATCCATTCACGCCCCTCAAGTCTTTGTTCAGTCAAGCCCTTTTGTATCTGAAATGTAATCATGTCTGAGTTATTGTATCTGTTAAGACCATCTGCTGCTGACCTTTTGTCTGATGTGTTATGATTTAATCATGTTCCCTATTGTATCAGGTTTCCCCATGTGATCCAATGTACTGTACTGTATATAAATATCTGTGGTTTGTGACAATAAAGGGAGTTATGTTTGGAGTGAACAAGGAGTCCTGGGGTCTTGTATTGCTTATGGTCTAAAGTATCCACTCTGATACCCATCTGCGCCAAGTATCCTGACTCGTTGTCCGCCTGCTGCCAGTTTCCTGCGACCTAACTTCGTGGACTGTCAGGCGGCGACGTGGACTCTTCCATGCTTCCCTGCTTCCAGCGATCCTGCTACTATTTCCAGTTACCGTCCATACTTCAACCGGTGCATCTGACAGCACTTATCTGGCGTCAAGAAGGAGAGACCCGTGAACAACGGCGGAAGGCGACGCGGTCCCTTCTCAGTATCCGTTACAATAGTTAATAAAGCCGTTGTGAAGCACCACTATTTACTGCAGCTATGTATAACATCCAATAATGCTAGTTTCTATTCATTTGTGGGGCCGCTTTATTTGCACCAATGGTACCAATGACAAAGTAGGAGGAAGATGGAGGTCTCTAAAGAATGATTTCAGGGATTTAGGTTGCAAGCTTAAGGCAAGGACCTCTAAGGTAATGTTTTCTGAAATACTAACTGTGCCATGCACCAGTGCAGGTAGGCAGAGGGAGCTCAGGGAGCTAATGCATGGCTCAAGCATTGGTTTAGGAGGGTTTTGTGTTTTTAGAGCCCTGGGCTGACGTTGTTCTTGGGCACAATCTATAGGGAACTGATGGATTGCACCTAAATGGTAGAGGAGCCATCGTGCTAGGGGAGATAATGCTAAGAAGCTTGGAGGAGATTTTAAACTAGGAAAGGGGGGAGGATATAGATACCAAAAACTGGGTACATAGAGTAGATAGGAACCAGGTCCAAGTAAATGATCATGGGGGTGGAGAAAGGGTGGGGATAAATGAAGTCAATTGGGGGGGAACTCCTAGTATATGAAGATGTAGAAAAAAGGCATGTAGGGGGTAATATATGTAAAGACTTCAAAATTAATTGTTTGCTAGCAAATGCAAGAAGTATGGTAGATAAAATAGGAGAACTAGAATTGCTGGTGGTTATGAGCAATTAAACCTAATTAGTATAACAGAAACATGGTGGACTGATGCACATGATTGGGCTGTAAATATAGAGGGCTATTCCCTGTTTAGGAGAGACAGGATTAATAGGAGATGAGAGATTTTAACTATCCAGATATCAGCTGGAAAAATTAGACCTGTCAGAGTGCTAAGGGAAGCAGGTTTGTGAGCATGCTTCGGGAAAGCTACGTGTCACAAATGGTGGAAGTGCTGACAATAAATAACAATGTGTTGGGCCTAGTGATAACGAATAACACAGAAATGGTATCCAATATTAAGGTAAGTGAACATTTGTGAAACAGTGATCACAACATGGTTACATTTGAGATCAGTCTGGCAAAGCAAAACTGTATAGGTTCGACCAAACCGAAAGCAAAGTTCCCCCCTCCCTCCCCCTTCCCTGAAGTACTGACTGCAGGGATATCCGGTCTGACTTTCATCAGGCGGCTCTGCAGCAGAGCTGCTATCACGTTAATGAAAAATAATTATTACACTGAAACGGTCTTCAATGTGCTTGCAAACCGAGCACACGTAGAAGACCGTTTCAGTGAAATAATTATTTTTCACTAACGCGATCTCAGATCGGCTGCAGAGCCGCAAGCTGTCATACGACAGACTTCCCCTGCAGTCAGTACAACTCTGACTTCAGGGATGGGGGAAGGAGGGGGGATCTTTGCCTTCGGTATGAACCTGGGGGTTATTAAATTATTTTGCAAATATCTACAATATGGGGGATAGTAATAATAAAGTATTACTATGCCTTTAAGAAGGGAACTAAAACAGAACCTGGGAATTATAGATCTGTGAGTTTGACCTCTGTAGTGGGAAAACAGCTAGAAGGGATAATAAGGGACAATATTCAGTATTACAACACAAAACATAATATCATTAGCAGGAAGCAACATGGTTTTATGAAGAATAGATCATGCCAAACTAATCTTTTCCGCTTCCATGAGGAAGTAAGCAGCAACCTAGATAATGGCAAGGCAGTTGACGCAAAGGCATTTAATACAGTGCCACACAGAAGCCTGGGGTTCACTCTAAAACATACCTCATTTTATTGTCACAAACCACAGATATTTATATACAGTACAGTACATTGGATCACATGGGGAAACCTGATACAATAGGGAACATGATTAAATCATAACACATCAGACAAAAGGCCAGCAGCAGATGGTAAGGGCTGACACAATGGGAGCATTCACAGAGGTAATCAACTCACAACATATAATACAAAGGGCTGGCAACAGAGTTTCAGGTTATACAATAGGTGACTCACAGACTGAGGGGCGTGAATGGATTAACACACACAGCAGGGGGTCTCAGGACAGTTCTCAATACAATGACTTGATTAACACCCAGCAGGAGGTCTAGAGTCAAATGGCTGGAGTGGCTACAATACACATCCTAGGGGCAAGTACAATTAAACACATACAATATTTGACAATACATAAAACATAAATCTTTTAACATAAAGATAGTAAACCCCCCATCTGAGGTCAAAGGAGGCCAAGGGGCCATAGTCTTTAGGTAAAACGTTCGAGGTCCAGACAAGGGCCCAAGTAACGGATAAGATCCGTTACAACAGTTAAAGTGAAGAGAAGCAAGAGTGGATAACATAATTTTGTCTTTGCACAAATCATTGATAAGACCTCACCTTGAGTAAGACCGCACCTTGAGTATGCATTACAGTTTTGGGCACCAGTTCTGAAAAAGGATATACTAGAACTAGAGAGAGTACAGCGAAGAGCAACAAAATTAATTAAGGGAATGAAGGACTTGACGTATGAGGAATGACTAGACAAACTTGGTTATTTACTCTAGACAAAAGACGACTAAGAGGAGACCTTATCACAGGGCTCAAAATTTCCACTCTCCACTAGCCAAAGGCGAGTGAGAATTTAGCCCTGGCGAGTAGAAATTCAGCCCTGGTGGGTATGCTATGGCTTGCAGTGGCGAGTAACTTTTCAGGTCTGGCTAGTAGCAAAGGACTTAAAATTTTAAGCCCTGCCTTATCACATTGTACAAGTATATGAGAGGTCAATACAAGGATCTCTGCTGTGAGCTATTCATCCCAAGGCCTGAGCAGATGACCAGGGGACACCCCTTGAGTTTAGAGAAAGGAGGTTAAGACAACAGAGGAAGGGTTTTTTGTACAGTAAGGTCTGTTAAATTGTGGCATTCCTTGCCCAAGGGAGTGGTTATGGCAGATACAATGGATACATTTAAGAGAAGATTAGATACATTTCTTTCAAAAGGGAACATACAGGGTTATACTGTATATTAGTAGGTAAATCAGGAAGGTCTGATAAAGACTAACTTATTTGTTTGCAGGAAAGCTATATAATTCTCAGTGACTGGGGTATGAGGCAAAGGTTGAACTTGATGGACTTGTGTCTTTATTCAACCTAATTGACTATGTTACTATGTTATGTTACTCACAGACAATTTATATATAGCTTTGATCATGCCACTTGATTCACATCACTGTGAGTCTATAATTAATGACAACACAGAATCAAGTTCTGTTAGTGAAGCATCCCTGAAAGCTGATGTTATTATTACACTCGTACTTCACCCAGATACCACAAACATATACTGTTGTGAAACTGCTTTATTTGCATTACGACCACTCTCCCCCAACTCCCTTACCCTCCAACTAGCTAATAAGCTAACTCATTCCCCCGAGTCCCCCTCTGTCCTGCACCCGAAGCACCCCCCAGCTATCCACCAACATTCCGTGGATACGACTTTCTGACTCCCCCTTTTTCAGGGTTTGATTTCTTCCTTTTTTTTCTTTTTGCTGTCCTCCACTTTTGTCTTCTCCACCATTCCTTCACTTTTCAAGATCACTTACCCCATTCTCACTTCTCCTTTACCTGCCATTCACACACTCCCATCCATTCGTATGAAGCCCATCCACCCCTTCTGACCACCACTCCAGCCATCTCCCCCAGATTTTATCAATCTTGTTTGGTGATCCACAATGCAAATAAACAAATTAAAAATGTGACTTGTTTTGAGATACTAAATTTAGCCATACTCTGCACACAGGAGCGCTGTTTGACATCCAGAACGTAGCCACCACCTTTCTCGCCATCACCAAAAGCTCATCAAGTAGAGTTTTATCAGTCACATTATCATTCTCATTTGGGACGACAGAGAGCAGACAGAGTTTTGGTGTCACCTGTACAGGTCTTCTCAGCACCGAAGCTATAATTTGCATGACCTCTCCCCAAAATGTTTGAATGTGGCAGCAATCCCATATCATATGTAAATAAGTTCCCGAAACCCCTTCACAGTGTGGGCAGTTAGCGTCACTAGAGTTCCCCATTTTGCTCAACCTGAGTGGTGTAAATTAAGTCCTAAGCATAAGTGCTGTGTACATGTATGGCGCTATATAAATAAAGATACATACAATTGTATCATTTGGTGTCCCAGTTTTTCATTGGCCCAACACCCCTCTCCCACCTACCTGACATGGGTCCTTCCTGATTTAAAGCAATGCTCTCTAGTCATTGATAGATATAGGACAGTGGTTTTGTGGGGTTTTTAAAGAGTAGTTTAGTAAGTAACGGAAACATGTCTATCACCTGGGCCTGATCCCCCCACTGAGCTTGTAGAGCATGTCTAATATAGACATACGAATAAAAGAGATTACTTGGTATTTGGAATTCATCAGGTACTTGTGTAAAGGATTTAAGCCAATTGTCCTGATACAAGTGTCCCAAATTAATAATGCCATATTGAGCCCAACTGGAACCAAAATCCCTGCCAACAAATTGTTTCAACCCTGTGGCATCCCGCAAAGGGGTGTCTGAGTCCATGGCAGTCTAACCTGCAAGTATCTATATTGCTATCCAGGCATCATAAAGAGCCCAGGCTAGAGGGGTCTGTTTCCAAAATACTGCTGGTCCTCCATGCAGAAATTGTGGCAAGTCATAAGATGGTCGTAGCAATGCCCTGTCTATCTGCGTGGCTTGATATTGAGGCTGCGGAGAAGCATTTTTCAGCAAATAACAATAGTGAGCTGCCAAAAAGTATCTATAAAAATTAGGCAGAGCAATGCCTCCCTCCTTCATCAGTTTTGTAAGAGTAGTAAATTAAATTCTAGAACGTCCTCCCCTCCATTTAAAATGTGTAACAATAGTATCAATTTTTAATGTAATTTTTTGGGGATACTCACTGGTGTATTTTCAATGATGTACAGAAGTTTAGTCAAGTAGATAATTTTTATGAGGTTTGATCTACCTATCACTTTAAGAGGCAGTTGTAGCCATGAAATTGTTTTCTCGCGAAGGTGCTGGATAATTGGTACAAGGTTCCTCTCCATGAAGGGTGCCGGAGATGCCCCAACCTGAGATAGGTACATTACTCCACAGCGCATAGGAGTGTCTGCTATTTGGGCTCCCTGTGACAAATCATGCACTGGGAGTAGTGATGATTTAGACCAATTGATCCACAGTCCAGAGTACGAACCAAATTTGTCTGCTAACTGCAGTGTAGTACGTAAGGATTCGTTGCCAGCACCCAAAATGAGTAGTATGTTGTCTGTATACAGGGCAATCTTTTCCTCCCTGTTCCCTACCTGAAAGCCTTGAATGTCAGGATCCGCCCTAATTAGAGTAGCCAATGGTTCCAGTGCGAGAGCGAATAGTCCAGGAGAAAGTGGGCATCCCTGCCTAGTGCCTCTATATAGATGAAAGTCCTTCAAGTCCACACGTCCCATCACTACCCTAGCTTTCGGGTCTGTATATAGAATGTGCATCCACTTGGTGAAGGATGGACCAAAGCCAAACCGCTGCAGCACTCCCCAGAGATATTTCCACTCAATGTATTTGAATGCCTTAGAGATGTCCAGAGAGGCTATCACTTGAGACCCTGGATTATCATGAGTGATCTGAAGATGTGTGAACATGCACCAAAGGTTGTGTGAAGTAGATTTACAAGGTATAAACCCGGTTTGATCCCTATGTACTATCGTCCCGATCACCACGTTCAGTCTGTTAGCTAGAACTTTTGCCAAGATCTTAACATCTGTTGTCAATAATGAGATAGGTCTATAGGAGTTGCATAGTCTCGTAACTTTCCCTGGCTTAAGCAGTAGTGAGGCACATGTAAGAGAGTTAGGGAGATGGCGGTAATCTATCACTGCATATAAGGTGTTTAGTAAATGTGGGGGCCAGTACATCCACAAATTCTTGATACCCCTCAGCAGGCAGTGCATCCTTACCTGTAGGCAGACTGTGAATGACCTCCATTATCTATCTCAAGAGGATTGGTGCGTCCAACATCTGTGTTCTACAGAGAGTTGTGGCAGGTCACACATAAGGAGGAAGTCATGTATCTGTCTCACTGAGTGGGTGAAACGGTACTCGTAAAGGTTTGTATAGAAGTCCTTAAATTGTGTGTTGATTGCCTGAGGGGCAACCACCATGTCTCCTTTCTCATTAAAGATCAAGGTGATCAGGGAAGTCCCCCTGGTATGTCTAACAAGGAGAGCCATCAACTTATGAGCCTTGTCACCGTTTTCAAAAACGTTCTGTCAATTTCCCCCATTGTAAACTATCCATATTACTGTCAGTGCCATGGTCTACACATTAAACTCACACTCTTTGCAACTGTCTCCAGAACTGGCTAGCACCAATACTCCTTAAATCAAGCAAATCCATATCCCTCTCTTTGCCTGTCTGTCTTTACACACTAGTAGCTGATGTTATCATTTAAGAAACCTTCTCTTTTGTAAGAGATAGATATATTGGAATGAGCTGTTGGCTCCAGAGCCAGTTGCTTGCAATAAAAGATAAAGTGTACAGCAACTGGAGAAGCACCACCACACCTCAGTAAATGTTTGTCCCTCTTGTTTTGGAAGATATATAAGTGAGTGTGTGTAAGTAACACAGTATGCCAAGTTCCACCTATTTGTTTGTCTTGAATGTGTAATGTATTTATTTTTGTCTGAGTATATAACTCACTTAGTTTCAGTAGAGTCTTAGGCTTAGCCAGCAAGTTTAGGTAGGGTGGATCACTTCAACTGCTTGTCTGACTCAGCCACTTATCTATCAAAGAGGTGTTGCTAGCACTCTTTCACCCTTCAGACAACATTGCATACAGACAATTGAGTCCCTGAAGAGGGCATTAGGAGGGAGAGGTAAAATAGTAACACATCATTTTTGTCGGGGGAGAAATCATCCATTGTTGCTTCATGGACATTAATACCCTTAGAGGGGATCTATTTTACTGAAGGACAATTTATCTTTAGGTTATTACAGTGCTTAGCTTGGTGCCTTTATCATATTTAGCCTGTTATATGTATATTGTTTTGGGGTATATGTATCATTTTTATTAAACCTTATGTACATCTTGATTGTGTCTTACTGTCTATAGGACATTATAATGTGTAACACATATAATATATTATATATATTTACTTGTTTAATATCTAGCACTCTAGTACTCTTTTTTACTTTACCGAGAAGACTGCAAAGTTCGCCTTTTATTGATTTATTTCTTAGTGAAATTATGAATATTGCAGTGGTTGGAGAGCCATTTGTCTTTTCAGATATCTGCAAGGGAGCAGCTGTTACTAGGCTTTTATTTGACTATTACACAAGTCTGGACACGAGGTGACAAAGGACAGTGACATCATTATTGTCCTCTTCATGGGAATGTAAATATACTGTATGTAGTAAGTAGAGAAAAACAGACATAGAAGGGTGTCAATAGTTCCTTATAAATGTTTACTACACATGATACAAATGTAAATAAGCAATGTTCTCACATTTACAAATGGTTATTGAAGGCTTATGCCAAATCACTAACAAATAATGAGCCCACAGAGAATATTATACCAATCAACTTTCAGGTATCTTTCTGGCCCTGTATCTCTCTAAATAAAAACAGATCTATTTAATTAAAAACATTTTAAAAACAATAACAATAAGTTTAACCAGTTGTAAATGTGAGTTTATTACTTGCAGTTTTTATCATGAGTGGTGCATATTTATAAAGCACTATTGGGGCCCTCCTATGTGTCTTTTTTTCCGTCTGCTTAATTACTTTGTAAGTATCTGTCTGGAAGGACTCTACTGGGGAAATCTACTAATGAAAAGGATTTGGGAGTAATGGTAGACAATAGACTTAGCAGTAGCATGCAGTGCCAGCTGGCAGCTGCAAAGGCCAATAATATATTGGCATGTATTAAAAGGGGTATGGACTCAAGGGAGGAAGATATAAGTATGCCTCTTTACAGGTCCATGGTAAGACCCCACCTAGAATATGCTGTTCAATTCTGGGCGCCCTTTCTGAAGAAGGACATTATGGAACTAGAGAAAGTGCAGAGGAGGGCTACAAAACTAGTAAGGGGAATGGAAAGTTTTAGTTATGAAGAGAGGCTAGAAAAGTTAAACTTGTACACACTAGAGAAACGGCGTCTTAGAGGGGATATGATAACACTATATAAATATGTTCAAGGCCCATATAAAGGGCTTTCAAAAGACCTGTTCATTAACAGAACAGTACACAGGACAAGGGGCCACCCGCTTAGACTTGAGGAAAGGAGATTTAATCTACAACAGCGGAAGGGTTTCTTTACAGTAAGGACAATAAAGGTATGGAATTCACTTCCGGAGGAGGTGGTGCTATCAAATACATTAGATGCCTTTAAAAGGGGCCTGGATACTTATTTAAAAGAGCATAATATAGAGGGCTATGTACGTTAGTATTGGGATTAATATTTAGTTAGGGCTTGTTGATCCAGGGAGAAATCTGATTGCCATTTGGAGTCAGATGCCTTCTTTTGGGTCAGCGATGGTAAACAGGAATAGGAAAAGGGTTGAACTGGATGGACGCAAGTCTTTTTTCAACCTAAATTACAATGTAACTATGTAACTATATATGTACTGAATTGAAGTACTTGAACTAAAACTTACTACAAAACACAATCTAAGAGTGCATTTGTATGTATTGTGTATATAATAACTGGCCCCCTTTACAATAATTACAGTCACCAGATCGAAGAATGGTGATGGTGCTCCACAAAGAAGTCCAAATCCAGAGGTTAATATGCAATAACCAAATGCATTTTTACAGTAGGGTTAAAACACTTAAAACCATAACAATGGTTAATAGCTGCAGTATGCCCTACATGTTTCGTATCGGTTCCAAAAATACTTCCTCAGCGGCTATAATCTTTAATAATGACTTAATATCATATATCTTAAAATAATAATTGTCACAAGCGAAGGCTATAGGAACTGCTGAGACAGTGGGGAGAGTGTGGGAGTGAAAGGGTTAACAATACCAGACCCCTGGTTACCTGTTACTATTCCTAGCAACCACCAAATTAACCCATGAAATCCCTCCTGCACTATCACCCAGCACTACAATTTGCTGCCATCACCAAGACTTTATATCTGGGTGTCTTAGGTTACCCCAGACACAACAGAATTACAGTATAAAATCACCTTAATAATCAGACATAGAATTAAACCTTAATAACGTGTGCTACCTGAGCTTCCTTCAGGGTCGTGAGTTCATATTAGAGAACAGAGACAAGAGCTGATTAATTGAACATTTAATCTGAAAAAAAGGCTTCACAGTGCTGGTTACTAGTGATGAGCGAGCACCCCAATGCTCGGGTGTTCGGGTGCTCTGACCGAGCACCCCCTGAGGCTCGAGTGCTCGGCCGAGCACCCGAGCCCCATTGAAGTCAATGGGAGGACTCGAGCATTACACCAGGCACCCCCTGCTCTGATGAGGGGAGGGTGCCTGGTCCATAGGAAAATGGCAGAAAATGATGGAAACACCACAGAAATGGTTCAGGGACAGCATAGGGAGGATGTCTGGATGCATCTTGGACTCCAACATTGCTGCTGGGAACGATCTTTCGCCCGTAGTACGCCATTTTTACAGACTGACCATAAAACACACAAAAAGGAAAATAAAAACGACTTTAGGCGAAAAATTGTTACCAAACAATATTTGCTGTATATTTACTTGTATATCATCTGCAAATTCTCCCAAAAATGTCCTTGATTTTCTGAAGTGAGGCCATGATTAAGAGGGAAACGTGCGCAGAGGCAAATTCTCCCAAAAATTTCCTTGATTTTCAGAACTGAGGCCATGATTAAGAGGGAAACGTGCGCAGAGGCAAATTCTCCCAAAAATTTCCTTGATTTTCTGAAGTGAGGCCATGATTAAGAGGGAAACGTGCGCAGAGGCAAATTCTCCCAAAAATTTCCTTGATTTTCAGAACTGGGGCCATGATTAAGAGGGAAACGTGCGCAGAGGCAAATTCTCCCAAAAATTTCCTTGATTTTCAGAACTGAGGCCATGATTAAGAGGGAAACGTGCGCTGAGCTGACCATCTAAAACATTATGGGTGAGGGTCTGCTGCAGAGTTGACCATCCTAAACATTATATGCGAAGGCCCGCTAGTGAGCTGACGCTATAAAACATTATATGAGAGGGCCCGCTAGAGAGCTGACCCAATAAAACATTATATGAGAAGGCCCGCTGGTGAGCTGACCTATACAAAAATTGTCAAACAGGGCCCGCTGGTGAGCTGGCCCTATATAAAAATTATATCACAGGGCCCGCTGGTGAGCTGGCCCTATATAAAAATTATATCACAGGGCCCGCTGGTGAGCTGGCCCTATATAAAAATTATAGCACAGGGCATATGGAAGAGGAGGAGGAGGATGAGAAGATTAAGAGTCAACCATATACCCGTTTTTTGGGTGGAAGGGGTGAATGGAATACAGAGTATTCCCATCATTGTAAATAACATATATAAAGTGAGTTTATGTTCCCCCGGGGCTTTCCTCCAGTGGAGTGGAGAAGTCAGGGGAAATCCAGGCCTTGTTCATTTTTATAAGTGTCAACCTATCAGCATTGTCGGTGGAAAGGCGGATACGCTTATCTGTTATGATGCCACCAGCAGCACTAAATACCCGCTCAGACAGAACGCTGGCGGCAGGGCAGGCCAGCACCTCCAAGGCGTAGAGTGCCAGTTCATACCACGTGTCCAGCTTGGACACCCAGTAGTTGTAAGGCACAGAGGGATCATTGAGGACGCTGACACGGTCTGCTACGTACTCCTTCACCATCTTCCAAAACTTTTCCCTCCTTGTGACACTAGGCTGCGCATCAGGGTGAGGGTGCTGGCGGGGTGTCATGAAGGTGTCCCACGCCTTGGAGAGTGTTGCCCTGCCTTTGTCGGAACTGCTGTGTGCTCCCCTTTTCTCCCCTTCTCTGTTGGCCAAGGTAGCACGTACTCTGCCGCCAGCGTTGTCAGATGGAAAATTTTGGAGCAATTTTTCAACAAGAACCTTCTGGTATTGCACCATTTTGCTTGTCCTCTCCACCGGAGGAATGAGAGATGAGAAATTCTCTTTGTAGCGGGGGTCCAGAAGGGTGAACACCCAGTAATCCGTGTTGTTTAAAATGCGTATAACGCGTGGGTCACGGGAAAGGCAGCCTAACATAAAGTCAGCCATGTGTGCCAGAGTACCAACAGTCAAGATTTCGCTGTCCTCACCAGGAGGATGACTCTCAATATCCTCATCCTCTTCCTCCTCTTCTGCCCACCCACGCTGAAGAGATAGAACTAAAGTTCCATGGCTACCCTCTGTAGCGGAGGCAACCGTGTCTTCCTCCTCCTCCTCCTCCTCCTCCTCCTCCGCCTCCTCCAATTGTCGCTGAGAAGACGAAGTGAGGGTGCTCTGGCTATCACCTTGTGTAAGCTCTTCCTCCCCCATTTCCACCTCTTCCACATGCAAAGCGTCGGTTTTAATTGTGAGCAGCGAGCGTTTCAGTAGACACAGAAGTGGGATGGTGACACTGATAATAGCGTTATCGCCGCTCACCATCTGTGTCGATTCCTCAAAATTGCGTAAAACCTCGCAGAGGTCTGACATCCATTCCCACTCCTCACTTCTGATTACAGGAAGTTGAACGGAGAGGCGACGACCGTGTAACAGCTGGTACTCCACTACTGCCCTCTGCTGCTCACAAAGCCGGGCCAACATGTGGAAGGTGGAGTTCCAGCGCGTGCTCACGTCACACAGCAGCCGGTGAGCTGGCAATTGTAAGCGCTGCTGCAGCTTCAACAGGCCGGCCGAAGCTGTAGATGACTTACGGAAATGTGCACACACGCGGCGCACCTTGGTCAAGAGATCATGCACATTGGGGTAGGTTTTTAGAAATCGCTGCACCACTAAATTAAATACATGCGCTAGGCATGGTACGTGTGTGAGCTTGTCGAGCTCCAAAGCCGCCACCAAGTTACGCCCATTATCACACACAACCATGCCTGGTTGCAGGTTGAGTGGCGAGAGCCACTGCTCGGTCTGGTGACTAATCCCCTGCAACAGCTCTGAGGCCGTGTGCTGTTTGTCCCCAAGGCAGATCAGCTTCAGCACGGCCTGTTGACGCTTCCCCACTGCAGTGCTACACTGCTTCCAGCTACTGGCTGATGAGGGAGTGGCGCTGCGTGTAGAGAATTCGGAGGTGGAAACGGAGGAGGAGGAGCCAATAACGTAGGTGCTGGCGGAAACCCTGATGGAGGTAGGGCCCGCAATCCTCGGCGTGGGTAGCACCCGTGCCATCCCAGGGTCCGAGTCGCTCCCAGCCTCCACGACATTCACCCAGTGTGCCGTCAGGGAAATGTAGCGTCCCTGGCCACAAGCACTTGTCCATGTGTCAGTCGTTAAGTGGACCTTCCCAGTAACTGCGTTGGTCAGGGCACGGGTGATGTTACGGGACACATGGTGGTGTAATGCGGGGATGGCACACCGGGAAAAGTAGTGGCGGCTGGGGACCGCGTACCGAGGGACAGCTGCTGCCATCAGGCTGCGGAAGGACTCAGTGTCCACAAGCCTAAATGGCAGCATTTCGATGGCCAGTAATTTGGAAAGGTGTGAGGTTAGTGCTATGGCCTGTGGGTGGGTGGCTGGGTACTTTCTCTTGCGCTCAAATGCCTGGGGTAATGACATTTGGACGCTGCGCTGGGACAGGGAAGTGGATGTGGTCGCTGATGGTGCTTCAGATGGTACAGGTGCAGGGCGGGAGGTATGCGGGCCTGCGCCTTCGACAGGCGATTGGCCGGCAACGAAAACAGGGGAAGAGGAGGCAGTGGTGTGGCCTGCAGACACAGATGGGCGATCCAGGCGTTCCTCCCACTTACTACGGTGCTTGGATGCCATGTGTCGGATCATGCTGGTGGTGGTGAGGTTTCTAGTGTTCATGCCTCGGCTCATTCTGGTGTGGCACAGGTTGCAAACTACAATTCTTTTGTCGTCCGCACTTTCCTTAAAAAAACGCCATACCGCGGAACACCTACCCTTTGGCAAGGTAGATTTACGCAAGGGGGTGCTCCGTGGAACATTTGCGGGCCGGTTTGGTGCGGTCCGCCTTCTTTCTGTAGCCACACCACTGCCTCTTCCAGCCTGTTGCGGTGCTGCAGATGGCTCACCCTCAGGACTGCTGTCATCGCTCGGCTCTACACCTTCCCAGGTGGGGTCAGTCACCTCATCGTCCACCAAGTCCTCCTCCACTTCCTCACTCTGATCATCCTCCTCAAGTCTTGATCCCACCACATACTCAGTCATTGACAACTGTATAACATTCTCCTCAACAAGGTCTTGAGACGGAAATAGTGGTTGATTTAATGGCAACTGTGTCTCATCATCATCATCCACTACTTCCTTTGACCTTAAATGCCGTTCACATCTGTCATCTTCTTGTGATTGGGTAGCCTCTAGAGGTTGTGAATCAGGGCACAAGATGTCATGTTCCTCTGCAAGCGTGCTTGGAGAGAGGGTCAAATGAAGGATTGGTGATGAGACAAGCTCCTCACTATATCCCAGTGTGGGATCACTTCTTTGACCAGACCGTGTATGGTGGGAGGAAGGATGATCAGAGTGAGGATTATGTTGACCAGACTCTTGGCTACTGAGAGTGGACTTGGTGGAAGACAGGGTGGTGCTTAACCGACTGGAAGCAGTATAAGCTGTCATCCAACCGACCACCTGTTCGCAGTGGTCGGACCTCGAGAGTGATGTCCTGCGACGCCCTGTAAAATTAGACATGAAGCTAGGTATGGTGGATGTCTTTCTTTCTTGTGCTCTGGCACCAGGCACAGTTTCTCCGCGTCCTGACCCGCGCCCTGAACTATCAGGATCACGTCCACTTCCCCGTCCCTTTTTACCCGCCTTCTTCATCTTACACGGAATATGTGACTTTAATATTTGAGTTTGAAAACTTAACAGTATTTCTTACTATTCTGCAACTGTGCAGAGTACACAGAATAGGCTGCTAAACTGCGGTGACACACACTGAATGGAAAATGTGACTTTAATATTTGAGTTTGAAAACTTAACAGTATTTCTTCCTATTCTGCAACTGTGCAGAGTACACAGAATAGGCTGCTAAACTGCGGTGACGAACACAGAATGGAATATGTGACTTTAATATTTGAGTTTGAAAACTTAACAGTATTTCTTCCTAGTCTGCAACGGTGCAGAGTACACAGAATAGGCTGCTAAATGGCGGTGACACACACTGAATGGAATATGTGACTTTAATATTTGAGTTTGAAAACTTAACAGTATTTCTTCCTAGTCTGCAACGGTGCAGAGTACACAGAATAGGCTGCTAAACGGCGGTGACACACACTGAATGGAATATGTGACTTTAATATTTGAGTTTGAAAACTTAACAGTATTTCTTCCTAGTCTGCAACGGTGCAGAGTACACAGAATAGGCTGCTAAACGGCGGTGACACACACTGAATGGAATATGTGACTTTAATATTTGAGTTTGAAAACTTAACAGTATTTCTTCCTAGTCTGCAACTGTGCAGAGTACACAGAATAGGCTGCTAAACTGCGGTGACGAACACAGAATGGAATATGTGACTTTAATATTTGAGTTTGAAAACTTAACAGTATTTCTTCCTAGTCTGAAACTGTGCAGAGTACACAGAATAGGCTGCTAAACGGCGGTGACACACACTGAATGGAATATGTGACTTTAATATTTGAGTTTGAAAACTTAACAGTATTTCTTCCTAGTCTGCAACTGTGCAGAGTACACAGAATAGGCTGCTAAACTGCGGTGACACACACTGAATGGAATATGTGACTTTAATATTTTAGTTTGAAGACTTAACAGTATTTCTTCCTATTCTGCAACTCTGCACAGTACACAGAATGTGCTGCTACACTGCGGCGAAGCACACTGAATGGAATATGTGACTTTGATATTTTAGTTTGAAGACTTAACAGTATTTCTTCCTATTCTGCAACTCTGCACAGTACACAGAATGTGCTGCTAAACTGCGGCGAAGCACACTGAATGGAATATGTGACTTTGATATTTTAGTTTGAAGACTTAACAGTATTTCTTCCTATTCTGCAACTCTGCACAGTACACAGAATGTGCTGCTAAACTGCGGCGAAGCACACTGAATGGAATATGTGACTTTGATATTTTAGTTTGAAGACTTAACAGTATTTCTTCCTATTCTGCAACTCTGCACAGTACACAGAATGTGCTGCTAAACTGCGGCGAAGCACACTGAATGGAATATGTGACTTTGATATTTTAGTTTGAAGACTTAACAGTATTTCTTCCTATTCTGCAACTCTGCACAGTACACAGAATGTGCTGCTAAACTGCGGCGAAGCACACTGAATGGAATATGTGACTTTGATATTTTAGTTTGAAGACTTAACAGTATTTCTTCCTATTCTGCAACTCTGCACAGTACACAGAATGTGCTGCTAAACTGCGGCGACGCACACTGAATGGAATATGTGACTTTGATATTTTAGTTTGAAGACTTAACAGAATGTGCTCTAATCTGCAACTTTGCACACTAAACAGAATGTGCTCTAATCTGCAACTTTGCACACTAAACAGAATGTGCTCTAATCTGCAACTGTGCACACTAAACAGAATGTGCTCTAATCTGCAACTTTGCACACTAAACAGAATATATTTTTTTTTTTTTTTTTTTTTCCCCCCACACAAAATAACCTGCTGCCCCCACACACAGTAGTCCTAAAAAGGACTTTTGGTTCTTTTTTTTCACAATTTTGCTTGTTTTCCTCCCTACACTGCCTTTCCCTTCCTATCCTCAGCTCTCCCTGGCTAAGACTGAGCCGAACTCGTTGGTCAGGTGCTATACAGCACCCGACCACGGGTTCTGGCCAGCCAATCAGTGTAATGCCAGCAGCCAACATGGCTGCTGGCATTACACCGATGTCAGAGCCTCCCTGCACGTTTATTGGCTGCGCAGCAGCCGCAAAACGTGCGGGGAGGAGACCCGAACATGGCGGGCGAGCACATGCGGTACTCGTACGAGTACCGCCATGTGCCGAGCAGAGCGATGCTCGAGCCGATCCGAGCATCGGCCGAGCATGCTCGCTCAACACTACTGGTTACAAAAATACAGAAATAAAGGACATACACAAATAAAGATTACGCATAAGTAAAACAGTCCATAAAATAAAATGGAAAAAACACAAGAAATTCTTAAATACAATTACCAATATTTTAAGAGTCCTTGCGGGAACTTCAGATGGTATTTCCCCCTTCAGTTATTACAAAAAAAAATCACCCCTTTTTTTTTTTCAAAAAACCCATATTAAATACTTTCCACAGTTCCTTCTAAGAGGCCAAACCCTCTGGGTGTAATGTGGGGGGAGGATTGGTCCACTCAATCAGACCTGTCAGGGATGTTACTGCAAAGTTCTACCTGAAAAATCATAAGGCTTCCTAAAACATTCAACCCACAGCACACCTCTATAATGTTATAATAATCATATTCCTCAGATCTGTGTGAATATATGGACACCAAACATGCTGGGTCTAACTGGTTGCAAAGTGACTATTCTTGTAACTTATAGCAGGAACACCTCCCCCTGGCATGTTTGGTACCCTCCAAAAGGACAAAACCTGGGCATTTTAAATATATAGTTTTATTGAACCATTTTACACTATATATACATGTTCTCCCTATTTCATAATATGTGACTGCCCCCTGGATGAACTCCATCAAAGCAGAGGGCCCAATACCTTTTTTATGGCATTCTATATGTCCTGCTCTAGTGATTCCTATCTATTCAGCTAATGTTATGACCTAGGACTGGTGCACTTTGAATAACATCCAAATACAAAACAAACAAACGAATAACACAAAATCAACTCATGCCTTGGCATGACAATAATGAAATAAACAGTTCCAGCATAGTCCACTCACCTCATTGACTTCACTTCCTGAACAACAAAACATAATCATTGTAACACCATGTGTTCCACCTCTGGAAAGCATGTATAACAAATGGCTAGATTAGCACAGTCTGCCTTACATATATATATATATATATATATATATATATATATATATATATATATATATAAAACAAAAAAAACAACAACAAAAAAAAATAAGGAAAGTTCAAATACCTCTAATAAAACACAAAATTTATTAGACACAGTAATAAAAACAGAGATATATACCTTAATAAAATAAGTCTCTTCTATATCTATAAGTGTTCATGTAGTGCTATAGGTACCATATAAGCACAATCGTCATTAATTAATATACAGATGTCGATGATTGCTCCGGACAGATGTACTGAATACAATATCCTAGAATATGTGAGCAGGTGCTAGTTGGTGGAGGGACAGATATAATGTATCGTCTGTCCTACTGAACAGTACCTTTATGATATTATTATTAGTGTCACAGCAAGCTGAACGCTATTAGGTAAAAGTTGGATTCCAGCCATTTTAACCGATTCTCTCCCGTCTTCAACAGGGGTAATAAGGATGTTAATCTATATATTACCGTTTCCTCCAGTGGGCAGAGATATACTGGCCAATTCAAATATCAGCTTACTTGGCACAATAGAAATCAGAAGTCGCTGTTCCTCTCCCTTCTCTGATATACTGTCGTGGGTCTAGATTTTTGACTGCCATGTCCTTCTATATTATTATCCTTAGAAAGGTATCTTTTCTCTCATTTGGATACCATAGGATTAATTAGATATTTGGGGAAGCTACACCATCATCCACAGGTGCGTGGTGAGGGGAATTAATGCTACTATATAAAAATGGAGATGTTCAAGGTTGCTACCTATCCCTGAAGAAGTATCATCTAAATATGAAACATGTTGAAAATGAAATCTCTTGTATACAATTTATAGCTATAATAACCGGATCAAATACCTATCTGTGTTCCAACTATAATGGAAGGTGCTATCAGATACCTTTAGTTACGGAGTGGATGAGCATACCTCTGCCCGCTGGAGGCATCGGCAGTCAAAAATCTAGACCCACTTTAATACATCAGAGATGGGAGAGGAACACTGACTTCTGACTTTGATTGTGTCGCTAAAGTTAAGCTGATATTTGAATTGGCCAGTACTGGCAGCTTTGTCTTAACCTGCTAAATAGTCCAAAAGATGTACTCCACTTCTACTTAATCAAATGCCAACTTTGTGCATGTAAGTACAAATTTTTAGACATGGGTTTGACATTTATTATACTTTGTATATTGGTATCCAAAGTATACAATTGTAAATCTAAAAATATAATTTGTTGTTCATTATCCTCAGTGGGGAACTCCTGGAATTGTTGTAGAAATACTCAATAATTTTATTAAATTCTACTGTATTTCCTTTACAAATGATGATAATGTCATCTATATATCTTCCATAATAGACCAGACTCACTCTCCAAGGATTGTTCTGCCAAACCTGTTCCTCCTCCTAATATCCCATGAAATTATTTGTATAACTGGGGAAAACCTGGTCCACATGGTAGTACCCTGCGTTTGAAGAAAAAACTTGCCTTGAAATGTGAAAAATGTTATGATGCAAAATAAGGAGAACATCTTTTAGAATAAATTCCTTCTGGAGGGGTTGCATATTATTAAACAAGTCTAAAAAGTAAGCTATTTCCTCCAGCCCAAAACAATGTTCTGTGGAAGTATACAATGAAATAACATCCAAAGTTGCACATATAAATTCTCCTGGAATCCACTGGATTGGTGTAATATATGCTGGTAATCTCTGATATGTGACTTGAACTAAAGAAAAAATCCAAGAATGATGATATATTTGAAATCATGTTATTTATCGCAGAAATTGTAGGCAGGCCAGGATGGATGTTAATATTCTTGAGGAATTTCGGTATATGATAAAAAAATGCCACACTAGAATTTGGAATAAAATATAACCATATTCCTGAGTAATAATTTTCTTCAGTAGTCTCACATTTGCAAATGGTTATTGAAGGTTTATGCTAAATCACTAACAAATAATGAGCCAACAGAGAATATTACACCAATCAACTTTCAGGTATCTCTCTAGAACTGCATCTCTCTCTCAATAAACCCAGATTACTTCACAGTTCATTAATGAACTATTTAATGAAAAGCATTTTAAAAACAATAACAATTAGGTTAACCAGTTGTAAATGTGAGTTTATTACTTGTAGGTTTTTATCATGTGTGGCATACATCAATAAAGCACTGTTGGTGCCCTCCTATGTGTCTTTTTGTCTATATGCTTAATTTCTGATATATTTGTAAGTATCTGTCTGGAAGGACTCTACTGAAGTGAAGTACTTGAACTGAAACTTATTACACTAGATATACCCCTGTGATTGTGTTTGGTTTGTATAGTTAGAAAGACATATTGATTTAGCTATAAGTAAAAATGAATTCTACCTGAATTACAGCTTTCAGACCTGAAGAGAAACATACCTGCTAGCAAGGTCTACATAATATTGGCAGTTAAATAATGTTTCCTGTTCTGCAAGAATATTTTCCATTAAAATGGCTCATAACCAAGAAAAATTCCACACTGCAAATTGTGCAAACACATACATACATTTCCTAAAACTGCTTGCAACAATAAATCCTTGTACTTCAAGGGTTCACTTACATACACATCAAGCATTTATTTATCTATTACCAAATGCTAATAATGTGACCTTGGATGTTATATTAGTGAAACCAGCCAAGAACCACAAATCATAATGAACATGCATACACATTCAAAAACACCCCATCAAATAGAGAACAGCACACTCTTAAGTCACCATTTTTCATAAGAACATTGTACAGCAGAAGTAACAAAATTATTTTGGCTCGAGGGCCACATCTCTGTTCAAAATGTTGTCGGAGGGCTTTGTGTTTATATACATCTATTAGTCACCCCTGAATGAGATAAGAGTATGAAAGTGACAGAGGATTATGTCTGTTTGTTTCTTGTGCCTGCAGTAGTAGAATGATACATTTGTATCAAACTTGTGCGTTGTGAAAATTGTATCATTATACATTTTCAGGGAAAGACGTATGTGAAACGCTGCTGTATTTGTGTAGCCAGCCAGACCAAATAAAAAGTCTGTAGGCTAGATACAGCCCATAGTCTGTATGTTTTTCTCCTGTGTGTTATAGATCATGTTGAATTCTTGATCCTCAAAAATGAATTTTGTGAGCTACCAAGGTAGAGAGATATTTGCAATTAAAAAGTTACTGTTATCATAGCAAAAGGAAAATTACTTAATAAATATGTCATAATTATCTAGTTAATAAATTGTAAGCATTGTTAAAGTTTTAAAACAAAAACTGGACAGATACCCACTATTCATGGGCTAGGTTTAAATATATATATATATATATATCAAGCTAATGAGATATGAACAGGGATTTTCTAGGGATGTGTGTGTAATAATCTTTTGCCATGAGAAGAGACTAAGCAGAAGCATGGCTTTCCTACTGGACTAGCCCTTTTTTACATATTAGAAAGTTGTGAGAGTGTATGTTCATATTTGTATATGTCCACGATGAAATGCACTTTTGGGGTGACGTGTCAGTATAGGAATGTGGATCACTGAGCAGGAGCAGATCATTGGAAGTTTTTGTTCCTTAATGGTTGTTAGTTTTCCCCAAATGTCATGCACAAAGAAATTTCCTTGGAAAGGAGGACTATAGCTCCCTTTCCTTAGGTCTTGCTGGGAAGAGGACATTCAAACCACCATACATCTCTAGGATTTACCCAACTGCCTATGATGAAGGTAAGTGTTACACATACCCTTGCAAAGTTCTGTATGCACTGAACATTAGGCCATGAACTTGGGCTATATTTATTGTTGTTTATAGTATAGTAATATGTATTTCTGCTACTTTTTTGGATACTCCATTTCAGGGTAAGAAATTAAAATCAATGACTTTGATGACTGTAGCAGGACTTCTTTATAAATAAGTTAAAGGGACACCAACATGAATATGTAAAGCTGTCCCTGTTATCTCCTTGAAGGAAGAGACCACCACTCTCCTTTCTAAAAGAAAGCATGAATGCTTCCAGGTGTACAGCTTCTTCTAGGAGAACAGCCATAGATGCAAGACCACCATAGATAATCATGAATTTTATGTGTGCCTCTGCAGTGGGCAAAATCTTATGATGGGATATTTTTTTCCTACAAGCCCAGCATGGGTAAAATCAACATGCAAGAAAAAATTGATGTTGTGTTTCCCACTTTTATGCAGAAAACACACAATCTCACACACACACTTTTTAACTTAATTTTTACTAACAGTATCATAATAATAAATTAAATTATATGAATTCTAATAATTAAAATAAATACTATTTTCACTATAATGTTTAATCCATGAGTTCCAGTTGTCATACATTCAAAACAAAAAGACAGGTACAGCTAGTATACTTTGTTATTTACACACACTCATTCCTACATCCACAAGAACTCAAGGGACAAGCATGTACCTAGTTGCGGTGGTGCTTCACCAGCTGTTGTGCCCTTTATCCTTTATTGCATGCTGAATTCTGAAGCCAACAGGAATATCCTATAATACACTGTAAACATAACACTGCTGTCCTTTGGAGAGAAAGAAAGATGATGAAGTTGCTTGATCTAAGGAGTATTGGTTTCCCATCAGTTCTCTGGAAAGTTGCAGGGAGTGTGGGAGTGATTTGGAAACAGTGACAATGACAGGGACAGGCAATAGTATAAAATTAGTCGTACCACATAGATTATTTTCAGACAGAAAAAAGATCACGCCACATGCTATGTTGTGTAATTTACAGTAAAAATCAACACTACACTCATTATGTTCAACAAATCATCTCAGTCATCATCATCACTGTCAACTCTTCCAAGTCCAAACCCCACTAAGTCACATTCACTATTGTGGTCTATGCAAAAACACTGGTCAATTTCCATAACCCTAACTATGAGTGCTTTTGCTGCTGTTTGAAATGCACCACCACTGACATCTACTACTAGTACTACTGTAACATCTAGTCTCAGTAGTAGTAGTAGTAGTAGAAGTAGTAGTAGTAATAGTACGTAGTAGTAGCAGTAGTACTCCCTCATGAGCCCCTTATTAAAGACCTAAACATGCCAAGTAATAGTATCAGTGGAAAGTAATATTCTCAATGTCAGTGCAACTCCAAAATCCATGCTACAAATATCCCTCGCCCAACCACCCCATTTAAATTATTTGAGAATATGTATGAATTTATTTAGTTTTTTAGATGATATAGGCTAGTTCTACCTTTCTATTAATTTAATACGCATTTTGCAAACATAACCCTTTGAACTCCTGGAGCCCATTTACACAGGTCACCGTGCCAGCCAGCAGCCTCGGCTGGTGCCCCCGAGCTTCTCTGCTCACTGCCCGTGCTGCAGTCATGCGCAGTACAAACTACCCAAATGCACCGCAGCTAATACAGAGCAGAGCGCTCTGAATTCGGACCGTAGTCCTCTCTGCGCACCTTCCTGGGACCAAGCAGTCTCTACTGTGCATGATGGCTTCTGACAAACATCCTAGCAGATTATTATATAGGATGTGTAATCCACAATAAACAAATTAACCGGTTATGTATTTCCATTGTTATTGCATATTATATGCAAAAGCAGGAAGCAAAAGGTCAGAGAGAAATGTGAAAGATCAGGTAGATCAATCACTGTCAGCAGAGTACAAGCAGATGTCTAAATGCAAATTGCATGGGACTTCATGCTTTGCAATGAGTTGAAGACCTATCTGGGCTTCAAGGGGTTAAAAGTTCCATTTAAATCAATGTTTTAAATTTGGGGATTTATTATTTATAACTTAGGTAATCTTGCTTTGTGCCCAAACTACCATTTCTCTTTTGGTTTGACATTACATTTGACCATGCTCACTTTTATCACCATTTCTTTTAATACTACTTATTTTTTTAACATAAGACAGTATGCTATGGAGAAAGTAAGGACCTGTCCTTGGTATAGTTAATCCCCTTGGATGCTAGAGAAGTATCCACTTCAAAACATTGATGGGGTTAATTCAGAGAAAATGCTATGTACTAATGCTTCTGAGCAGTCGGGATTGCAGGCTAGAGAGAAAGTGAACAGCAGGCATGCCTAGTGACTAGCATTAATAGATATTGACCTCAGAGAATTGAAAGTCATAGGTGAACATTCCATGTCATGTCAGAGCATGCATGTCAGAGCAGACCACCTCATCATAGAACATTAGAACACAAAAACAGACACCAAAGAAAGATCACGCATAGAAAGAATGCACTGTGACCTAAATGCAAGACAAACATATTTATTCCATTGGATTCTAGAGATTTCTCCAACACATTTCTTTTAAATAATAAATATCCTTTATTTATAAAGTGACTACTTTCTCAGCAGCACTGTAGAATAAGGAACAGAAATACTGAAACTCATGACAATACAATTACAACGCGCAATAGAATAGGATCAGAGTGTCCTGTACATGAGAGCATACAGATTAAAGCAGGATTAGGCATCCTGAGCGCCACCAACCATCAAGAACTATAATTGTAGTTCTCAACAGCTGGAGGGCCTCAGGTTCCCCATGCTTGGACTAGAGGAATGGAGGTTGTGAAACAGGAGCTATTGGTGATAGAATGCATAATCATCTCCAGTCACATAACTGTCTGGAAATTCTTTGCAGTGTAGTGGTCTTGGCAAATAGCAGGTCTGTCATGCGACAGTATGAGTGACCTGGATTGACACCATGCTGAAAATGACAGCATTGTTCCCTTCCATCTAATAGGAACTGATTCATTCCGATCCCAGTACAAATGTCTCAGTGGAAGACCTATGTGTGTTTTTGTGTCACAAAGTGAATAGATATGTTTAAGTGCATGTCCCAGAGTAAGGGGGGAAGGCTGTTGTTAAAAGCCTGTACCCAGTAACAAAAAACAAAGCAAAAAAAAAAACCCACACACCATTCTTTTAATTAGTTATTTTTATTTATTACAAAAAATGACATTCTGTCCCTTTAACCTCATATTTCCAAGATTACACATAGAGTAACTGTAATGTGCGTCGAGTAGTTTTGTAAATTGCAGATATAATGGAACTTAAGTAGGTCAATTCTTGACTACTGTGCAGAATCATGAAAATGATTCTATATTTCGAAGAGTAGGTACTTGGAAGTGATGCTTTCTTGTGTTTATCCTACTCTACTAATTACCTGAGTGGGAGCTGTAATTCTGGGTACCTACCACAGGGTTTTCCTTTTAATAACATTGCATGTTTATATTCATTTTATTATAAATCGTGTTTTGCAGATTGCATTTAGGAATTCCTATTGGTCAGTGTACATTTTAGGTTGTGCTTTTGTTTGTGCTCCAGTACTGTGCAGTCATGTTGGTTCGGACATCAGCTGGCATTTCCCACCTTTATTCAATGTTTATTCAATACACTGCTTTATACCTAATGATTTGAGGTGGGCGTCCTCTGAAACATTGTACCTTTTGTCCTTCAAAATAAATTGGGTAATCCACCCATCAATTCCTAACCAGTTCTATTGCTTGTCAATCACTTTTTTATTTACACTATGGATTTTTACCTTTCTTCTTGGTTCTACAGATAACATCTCCAATCAGTTCTAGATATCATATTTATGTAGGCGGACATGACAGTTGCTGACAGGATCACAGGGCCTCAAACTCTGCTCACTGCATACCTCATTTTCCTTAAAAAGTTAAAATAGGCTCATGTTATAGGGGATCATTATAATTTTCTGTCCAGAGTAAATTAAGTGGAATTTATTTTTAGGAGGTATTAATTCATTTTAAAAGGGATAGAAATGTCTCTATTAAAGTTTATCTCCGAGTCTTCTTTATGCTTTTTATATCAAAAGCCATTCAAGCTAAAAGGATACCCGTTCTGCCTTTCTGGCCGCCTTCCCTTAGATCTGCAATCAG
Organism: Rhinophrynus dorsalis; assembly: GCA_037306005.1. NCBI lineage: Eukaryota > Metazoa > Chordata > Amphibia > Anura > Rhinophrynidae > Rhinophrynus > Rhinophrynus dorsalis. The sequence continues at coordinate 80,721,467 of CM074718.1, read as the reverse complement.
GTTGTGAGAGCAGACGGATGCAGCGAGGAACAAACTTCGCACAGTAAGTATAAGGAAAACCCTGCCCTCCTTGACGAAGGGGGGCAGGATTTACCTTTTGCTTACTGAAGATTGTCCCTCACCGCTCCCCATCTGGACTACGCATAGAGGTAGCATGGCACAGGGAAAGGGACGGGATTGGGATCCTTTTAGCTTGAATAGCTTTTGAACTACAGAAGTGTAAGTCATTAAACATACCACAAAGTGTTATAAAAGGCATAAAGAAGACTCTTAGCTAAACATTGCTATCCATTTAAGTCTTTGAATGAGAAAGGTTGTCAATCTATTGTGAAGATATCAGTAGAATTTGTATTTGCAAACAGGGTACCTTAACTGACCGTTCATAGTGACATAAGTTCCACCTTGGACAGGTCTTTATCTCTTATTTCTACTAAGTGGTTTGATGGTATGGATAGGGCCCAGGGAAGAAATAAAAGGAAAATTACTCAATCCACATCCCATGGGAGTTTCTGTGGGAAGGCTGATTCCACCTACATCCTCTTGTAGTGATTCTGCGAGTATGATTGTCATCTGTGATTATTAGCTATGGGCATGCACTGCTGACTATATGTGTATGTGTTTATGAGCTTATGCTTGATGATGTGTGTGTGTTTGTGTGTGTATCCAAGAAGGTGAAGCCTATTGAAACTAATGATTTCACCTTCTGGCATTGACACAAGTAGCATTTTTTCCTTCCCATGGGAACTGTAGCAGAAAGCAGAAACATCTGGCCTAATCTGCAGAAAATCCCATATGAAGGAAATTAACCGTTTTGCCAGTCTCTAGCAGTAAAATATTCATGACTCACCTACAAACAGCTGAGTACCATTTTATTTTTAGTTATCTTAATGTTTGAGTGAGATGGCAGATTTCCCTCTCTTGTTCCAATGACTTTTGTATGTCTGTGGGTGGGCAAGTACATAAAGTGCCTTTGGATTTATAATGTGTGTATGAGTGCATTTACAACAATAGTAAGTGCCAGGAGCTTTACACAGGTGACAAGCAGATACCCAGGTGAGGGACTGTGTGCTCACCAATATGCTGTGAATTCGGTTTTCTACCATTTTCTGTTTAGCAAGACATGAACCATGTCTTGTGAAACAGCTGCTTCCTTAAATAAATAAATAAAATAAATACATGTTCATTTACCTTTAGATGTAATTCACAGCATTGTCAGGTACTGGTAAGTTTCCTCAACAGGTAGGAAACTACTAACCCTCTTTCACTTAGCGGTATCTCCCTCATCATCTCAGGCCTTGTCCCTTCCTTCTCCTTGGCCCACTTCTATCCCTTCCATCATTCCTATGCACTACACGTTCTCCATCTTTTTGGTTCATTCCCATCATGTCAATTTCTCTGCCCATCTCCCATCTCCTCCAGCCTGCTACCTCCTTTCAGTGTCTGTGGCACATGTCCCTTTCCTGCTCTTTTAATTAATTTTTTTGTCTATTACAAACAAATGACACCTTGTCCCTTTTACCTCATATTTCCCAGATTACACATACAGTAACTGTAATGCATATACCCTAGTTCTTTAAATGGCAGATCTAATGGAATTTAATTAGGTAAATTCTTGACTACTGTGCAGGATCATGAACATTATTCTAGATTTTGAAATATAGATACTTGAAAGTGATACTTTCTTGTGTTTTTCCTGCTCTCCTGACTTATCTTTGGCGGCTGTAATTCTGGGTACCTACCACAGGTTTTCTTTTTAGTAACTTTGCATGTTTATGCTCATTTTATTATAAATCATGTTTTGCAAATTGTATTTAGATATTCCAATTGGTCAGTGAATTCATATGTACTTTTTAGTTTAGTCCCCTTGTTTGTGCTCTAGTACTTTGCAGCCATGTTGGTTCGGACATCAGCTGGTGTTTCCCACCTTTATTCAGTGTGTATATATGAGCAATATCATGCACCACTTCATACCTAATGGTTTGAGGTAGATGTCCTCTGAAACATTTTACCTTTTGTCCTTCAAAATCAATTGGGTAATCCACCCATCAATTCCTCACCAGTTATGTTGCTTGTCAATCACTTTTCTATTTACCCTATGGATTTTGCTCCTTGGTTCTAGAGATTACATCTCCAATTAGTACTAGATGTCATATTCATGTAGGTGGACATAACAGTTGCTGGCAGGATCAAAGGGCCTAAAACTCTACCCACCTCACTGGTCCTTAAAAGGTTAAAATAGGCTCATGTTATAGGGGCCATTAGAATGTTGTGTCCATAGTGGGGTTTATTATTAGGAGGTGTTAATTCCTTTTTAAGTCTTTGAATGAGAGGTCTCCAATGTATTGTGAAGATATCAGTAGGATTTGAATTTGAAAACAGGGTACCTTAGCTGACAGTTCACGGTCAGACTTTAGCTCTCATTTCTATTAAGTGGTTTGATGGTATGGTTAGGGCACAGTGAAGAAATAACAGGAAAATGGCCAAATTCACATCCCATGGGAGTTTCTGTGGGAAGACTGATTCTACCTACATTCTCCTGTAGTGATTCTGTGTGTGTGATTGGTATCTGTGACTATGCCCATGCAGCTGAGTATCTGTGTTTGTATGAATACATGCTTGATGATGTGTGTGTCCAAGAAAGTGAAGTCCTTTAATATTGATGGATATCATCTTCTGGCATATACACACGTAGCATTTTCCTTTGTATATGAACTGTAGCAGAAAGCAGAAACATCTGGCCTAATCCACTGAAATTCCCATAGGAAGGAAACTACCCTTTTTGCTGATCACTGTTAGCGGTAAAATAATCATGTCACACCTACATACAGCTGGGTACTATTTTATTTTTATTTATCTTTATGTTTGAGATAGATGCAGTTTTCTCTCTGTTGCTCCAAAGACTTTTGTATGTCAGTGGCTGGGCTAGCATAAAGTTCCTTTGGTTTTATAATAATGTGTCTATGTGTGCACTTACAACAATAGTAAGTGCCAGGAGCTTTACACAAGTGACAAGCAGTTACCCACGTGAGGTATTGTGTGCTCACCAATAGTCTGTGAATTCCATTTTCTGCCAAAACTGTTTATCAAGACATGAACCATGTCTTATGAAAAGCTGTTTCCCTACATAAATTAATAAATGAATAAACAAACAAATAAATCAATGTTATTCACCTTTACATGCCATTCACAGTATCTTTGGATCCTGGTAAGTTTCCTCATCATGCAGGAAACCTCTAACCCCCTCTCACTTAGCGGTGTCTACCTCATCACCTCAGGCCTTCTCACGTTTCCTCTCCTTGGTCCACTTCCATCCCTTCCATTGTCCTGACCCACCACATGTCTTTTTAGTCCTATACCCCCATGTCAGTCTCTGTCCAGTTCCCATCTCCTTCCATCCCCTCCAACCTGCTGCCTCTTTTCAATGTGAGTGGCACACTCCCCTTTCCTGCTCACCTATGCCCTCCCCTTGCTCTTTACTCTTTCCTGCCCACTGACCCCCTCTCACTCCCACCATCCAGTGTTCCATGTATCATTTTCCATGCTCCTTTGACCGTACTTCCCTGTCTTCCTCTGTGATTCAATGTAAATCAATTAACACAGATACAGCATTTTTTCCAGATCCTCCAAATCAATCAGTGAAATGAGTTGCTTATGTTTCACTCATACTCATTTCTCATGGTGGGGACCTTGTTATTACACTGCTACCCCCATGTCCTAGTGTGGTGCAGGATACCTTTTTGCATTCTGCAGAGATGGTTTGAGTGCTCAAATGAGGGTGTAGGTAATCACTGATGTACCAAGCAAGTGAAGCTAAAATACAAATAAAATGTGATACAATTTGGGGGCATGCCAACTGCACCACAGAGAACAGATACACTTTTCCATTGATGTAAATGTGGCTTTTAACTCCCAGTGCATTGAAGACCAATCTAGCATTCAAAGGCTTATAAGTCCCAACTAAATCAAGGGGAATTTGGTGCAATTGGTTCCCCAAAAAATTCCACCACTTTCTTAGTACACGTTTGAGTACTGAAATATATAGCTATCACATATATAAAACACATAAATAAGGCATGGCCCAGATACACTATAGGGTCAACTAAAATGAACATCCCAAGTCACTACCAGTGCTCCAGATGACTCCTAGTCCCTTTTTCTGTGGTGCTCAGAATAACTTCTGCATGAGTCTTTTCCATAGGATGACTAGTATCTAACTTGCTGGTTAGGATACCTCATTCTCTGACACTACAGCTAGATAGGTCAGCCCATCCAGTCTTAGGGGTGGTATACAACGACCTTGCCTGCAGGAGTAAGGATACATAAGGGATCTGGTTCCATGACTTGAGAGTCACATGTTTAATGCAATGCTACTTCCCCTACCCCTGCATCTCTGGAATGATGGTCTCCTGGATCTGGGACCAAGTAGTCTAATGCAACATACTCCCAAGACAGGGCTTTCACCAACACAGGGGGCCCTAGTCCCCCGTTTCCTGGAGCTCCGAGTCAGCACGCACATTCCCAGGCTGCAGCAACTCTTAAAGGGGAACTGCACTTTTAAAGTCATTTAGATGGCATAAATAATTCACAATTTCCATATCATGAGGTATGCTGAACTCCATCTTGTTTTTTAAGACTTAGAGCTAGCCCCTGGCAAGTGAAAGCATGAACCATACATACAGGATGATTTACTAAGATGTACTGGTGCAATTCTGGTGCAATCCATCTACACCAAAAGGGACAATACAAATTCCATATTGAATTAGATTGGGATTTTAACCCCTTAAATGGTTGAGAGGTCAGCTGGAATTTGGAACATTTTTATTAATTCCTTATGGTGCATCTAGTTTACTCCAGAACTATGCTACTTTCTTAATTCATCCGCCTAATAGTCATTTCTGTACATGTTCATTTCTTAATTGATTTATAAGGAAAATAGCCTGTATTTTATAACTTATAAGATGTAGTATGGAGTTCATTATGCCTCTTGTTGTGGAGTGTTTGGTACAGTTTATGTATTTAGATATTTATAGTTTACATATTTTAAATGCTATATATTTCTTGTTGTATATGCTATTATAATTATAATTCCCCTTTAAATTGGAATCTTTACCTATACAAATTCCCAACTCAGTGGAGGCATCCATCTTGACAGGCACTGAATGAGTGTCAGTTGGTCAGTTAGTACAGATTAGCTTGTATATGCCAAAAGTGACTGGCAGTGTGGAAAGTTTGGAGTTGGCTAATACATCTGTCAAATAAATAAAGCCAAATATGTCAAATTATTGTTTTAACCCTTTGAGTGCCAGAGACATGTGCAACACATTACTTTGTGTACCCATCTGGTATTCAAAGGGTTAAATAAAATGTTTAACAACAGTGTAAAAATCTATTTCGCAATCAACTAATTGTGAAAATTTGACAATTCCACTTTAATTACTATATGGAGCTTTCATTTCTAGTGTTTGGAATGGGGCTAAATCACAGAATCAGCAAAGTCCTTTCTGCTTTCCCACTGGCTAGTGGACCACTTTGTTGTATCAGAGGTGTGGGTGGATCCTCTAACAGCCACTTATTGGTTAATAATGAATACAGGATATGTTTCAAATAAGAATCCAACAAAATGGCTGGTGCTTCTCTTTTATGGGACAATTTCAGCTCTCTGTCATTGAGAACTAAAGCCAGCAACACTTATTGGAAAGAGGCCATTCTTTGGGCAATCAGGATAGGAAGGGTATAACTGAGGGGTATGGACCCTTCCATTTGGCAATATTTTAGCTTTAATGGGTCCTCACTGGTTATTTAGGGCTGGCGGGCTAGGGTGCATTCGTTGTTCATAAATAGACCCTGCGTGGATTCATGCACATTTTTTATTCTATGTGGAGACAGCCTCATAGGGAATTCTCTCAGTTTTATCATCCCCCTCCTTCTTTCCCTGTTAGTTTGTTTTTAGGCATGTTTAGTCACAGCAGTGCTCCAGATAGTAGGGGTGGGCCCTCGCAAGGGAATAATTTGGGTTTTCAGACACCGTATTGGATTTGGGGAGTTAGTCTCTAACTTGCAGGCTAACTGCACAAGTGTGTGTTGGTGTGTGTGTGTGGGGGGCAGAGACTCTTGGGTTGTTGTGTATTATTGTGCCACTCACAGGTGCTGAGATGCAGGCATAATGTTAATGTTTTCAAATACCACCCCTGCATGTTAATCTTGGTATAACATTATAGGAACCTAGAGGATCACCCAACATTGGTGCTCATAACTCCAATAATCTCATCTCATATTTGTGCTTTCTTTCATGTCAGCATTATTGCCATTCTCAGATATGTGTAGGTGTCATGCAATCACACTCTTTAGCAATACAGTGTTAGAACATCCATTGATTGATTGATTCCATGGGGCATACATTTCACTGGAGAAGTCAGGATGTGACAGAACATTGTACAGCAGTCTACTGTGTCAGTGACAAAATACAGCAGAACATTCCCTCTCACCACACATCAGTTCATTATGATGCATCAAATTCCATGTCATGGGAGACACTGTAGGACATTTTGTGTCATATAAATAGAAGAGGAGCAATTCGGGAGCAAATCAAATGCAGCAATGGGAACAAATAAAACTGACATAATTCCCATTGTTTTAAATTGGGAATTCATCCTCTTGAATACTAAATAGCTCTCTAACATATTCCTTCACAATGTAGACATCTAGCAAGAGGTTAAGATCCCCATTTAAATCAATGGGATATTCATTTGTCCTGTATGATGTCTCTGATTTGCTCCAGAATTACTTTGTGCATACAGCCCAGTATGTGTAGAAGATGACTGCTGAACATTGTGGGCAATATGCACAAAGCTAAAAGGAGCAATTCTGGAGCAAACCAGCTGCACCATTGGAAACCAACAAATATTTCTATTGATTTAAATGGAGATTCCAATCCCTTTAACCCATAGAGTGCCAGAGCAATGTATTGCGCACCCCTCTGGCACTCAAAGGGTTGATGTCAGAGAAGTCTAGCACATTGTATTTCTCCTTTGTAGTACAAGTTGCACTTCTTGGTACATCAGTCGTTTTGCCCTAATCTAGATCTTTCACATAAGAGCAAATTAAAGGGATAGTAATACTTAAAATGTAAAAAAAAATATGTTGTAGGGTTTATCCCCCTGACTAAAACAAGGGTACTCCCACTGCTGAGAGGTGTTT